>OX337248.1:31209643-32447976 GCA_946965025.1 Blera fallax | reverse complement strand
ATTGATTGGCGGGTGACCATGGAGACGGTCAGGTTGCTGTGTGGAATTGTAGACATGGGAACCTAGTGCTACTTATCACCGTATGACGAGTCGGAAATCTTTATCTGTTGTCGCTGTGCTTTCCAACTTATCGACCGTAAATGTTTTCCTTACCGATTTTAAGATTAAAGTCTTGGTTTACTTGTGCACTATCGAGGTGGTCATAAAATTCGTCCTTGACAGTGTCCTCAGCCGCGTTGGTAATGGCATTTACATATATTAGGCTAATGTTGTAGAAAATGGCTTTGATCCGACTCACAAATATGCGGTCGCCTACCATTTGAAGTCAATATCTCCTGACCTGAGCTTGTTTGCGTTACAAATCCGCATCCTAATATGTGGAACATTTTGTGGCAGTAATGTGTGCCTTGAACACAGTTTCAAGTTTTTGAGTAGGCCACGGAGTGCACAATGTGCCCACATTATGGGTACATGCTAGGTCCTGTTGTTATTTTAGGTGATATATGAGGCTCCAGTCTCACTAATAACTAAACCTTTTTTTTAAATCTCAAGGAACACGTATAAACCACACAATTCCCAAACTGGAGGGCCAGTTCCAATGAAAAAAATATAAATCCTACAACGAAGGGCCGATTAAACCGATGTCAGTAACCTCCTTCGAGCATATAAGCGTTGCCATTTACCCAATAAGGGTTCATCGACCAATATTACTTTTCTACGATGCTAACTCAGCCGTGGAAATACTGACTGATCTGAGCTCTAAGTATCTCAGAGTAACTCATGCAAGATGATCGCTAATCAAACTGTTGACGTCACCATTGATTGTGTTAAGATTGTGTTAAGATAATTATTGCACGTCACAAAAAGGAGTTTGATGGCTCTGGTTAGACTTCTTAAGGCGATATCTTGCGACCTTTTTTTATCTTTAAGATGCGGATACCTTAACCCATTTTTTTTAACTGCCCCGACACTGGCCAGTATCAGAAAGATTCAACGATCTAGGCGATCGCAAAAACGTCTGCACATTAAAATGGTGTACCAAAGAGTAAATGGTTTCCGGAGCAGGAAGTGCGATCCACCGTTTACTGATGTACTGGAAATTACTTCTAGGCCGTAGAGGAAGTGTCGCCCATGAAATTTGTACCTAAGATGGGTGAGATCTGAACAATGACAGAGAAAGTGAATTGCACCCTCACTTATATCCTCATCTCAAGATCCTTGACGCAGTTTACTTCTGTCGCAGTTTTTTCATATGTCCCGTGATGATTCCCACCCTTCTATCCTTTTGCATAAGCCTATCAGGCGGCTATAATCACTGCTAGGACCTCTGCTTGGAAAACACTGCTCTAGTTCGGGAGGCCAACTGATTAGGTGAACTACTTGCAAAAAGATACCTGAGCCTACGCCTATGTCCAGATCCAATTCAGAAGTGGATTGAGTGCGAGTTAGGTAACTGACCAGGGCACTAATTGCTGCTGAAACTTGTATAAATGTATCTATCGGAAGCTACGAAGATCTTTTTCACCGATCATGATTACTATGTCGTCTGGGTATGTCTTTGTCGGCGCTGTGGTTAGTGCTTCGGACTACTGCGTGGAAGGTTCAACGTTTGAGTCTAGGAAAACACCAACAAGGCTTTTTACGGTCTTACATCTCGCAAATGTCTGACATCCAAATATAATAACTGTCATGAGATGCTTCTCAATAACGCCTTTTGGATGTAGCATTAAATGTAGGTCCCCTCATTCGTGCGACAAATATAAGACACACAACACGAATGGTTGGAAGAAGCTAGACCCCAAACATTTTTTTTCCTTGTATTACTTGCCTCTATATGTCCTAAAATTTGAGGCAAATGGGCAAAGGAAAGGGGACCTCAAGCCCCTCAACTCGTCGACTTTCAATAAACCTCGATTTCACAATCACGTAGCAAATCCTGCCGTGAATTCATTCTCACGCGCATCTGAGGGCAAGGATTAGGCCTTGATCCTTTCAATAATCAATTTGACCAGTGAACGAACATAATTTTCTGCATGTTACACTGGTATTTCTGTGCAGCCAATCCCGCGTTAATAGTTTCTTAAGTGACGTGTAGACTTCCACTAATTGGCTATTGGATGCACGTATACAATGGTAACTCCCTCGCCCATTTAAGACTTTCAGCTTCAAGCAAAGAAAACCTAACCTGGCCAAGTACCTATCGACCTCCTAATCTACACCGTTTCTGGTGATGCAATTTTTATTTTTATAAAACCAACAGAGACTGTTCATTGAACAAACCCATAACACTTAAATAAAATGCAACGTAACTCGAACTTCTGTTAGTTGAATAAAAAAAAAATGTGGCCACAATCCTCACGATGGTCTTGAAAAGTAATCCTTATTATCCCGCGTTTATTGAGTTAGTTATGAGCCAATAAATATCCAATTTATTCCTGGCAAGGTTAAAAGGCATCGTTCCTTCAAGAATCATTAAGTTGGTAATGTTGTGCACCTACACATCCGGAACGCACCAGATGTTAAACTTCGCACTTCGCTTGCTCGCATGCGGGTCCCAAAATGAGATTTGCCCTTAATTTAATATTCTTTTGATTCCAGTGATTCCCCACGTTCAGCGCATTTATATTTATCACCTTGTGGAGGCTTCACACTTATTCAGATTCGGTTCGATGGCAATGCAAACAAAAGGTGAGCGAAGGATTATTTTTACATGTCTCTGATCCTGTTGATGGATGGATGCAACTACCTTTAAAATATTCACATTACGAGTACTCGTACATGCCAGCAAAGGGATTTCTCCTTTGGGAAATGTACTCAAGCTTACGTTTACTCCTTTTTTGCGTTAGATAATAAGGATTCATTGAAATTCGAAAATCTGAATATCCGCCTTTTAGCAGGATGCGAACGAAAAAGGGGGAAAAAAATCCCTAAACCCACAGCACGAAACCCAAATTGAAATTAATGGTTGACCCATAATACACTGAAGGCATTTAAATAAACATGTCCTGTACACAGGAAAGGACCCACTGATTGGCAACCCTTTTTTATGGGGTACGCTATGAACGTTAAATACTAAACATTTGATGTGTTACTGTTACTGTTCTCCTGTCCTAAATAAAGTGATATCAGAGGTAACACGTAATGCCGGTGGTCAAATCCTCGTATACTGACGGACGGAATTATTCTCCCTGCGTGCTTGTATTTATAAAGGACTTAAAAATTCGTGTAATATAAATCTGATTGCTGACCGTCATAAAACATCCCATCCGAACATCATAATTCATGCCATGAAATCCTACCCTTCTGCATGTTATGTACGAGTATCATGTGATACAATACATGGTCCTTCGTTAACCAGACCGTCGCGTCGGTCGCTTCGTAGTAAAAGGATTGTGTTCGACCCTAAAATCAAGGATTGCTAATTTCAAGGAAATTTGACATTTTCGGGCGTTTTCCAATCGCAGAGAAGGGACTCTTTTACAAAGTGTTAGTCCTTGTATGCATATTTGTTTGAATACAAAAAAAAAAAAAAAACTTAGCTACGTCGTACTTAGGGAAAATGTTTAGAACTTTATTGAATCCATGTTGAGACAACCCCATGCTCTAGAAGTAAGCGATTATGAAGGAGTTTGAGTGGAAAAGGGTCATCTTTTGTAGATTGGTGAAATTAAGAACCCTTTGAATCTGGAAAACGGTCCCATTGGAGCAATCCCAGCCAATTCAATACATTAGTTCGACGAGGATTACAGTTTTCGGAGCAAAACGTTTAAAAGTGGAACCAGTCTCCCCATCACTCTGGTCGAAGTAGGATGTTTGCTTTCACTTGCGAGAGTGGATTGGAAAGTTCGCGAGTTTTCCTAGAAATAATGTTAATTCTGAAGTGGTATGTATATACGTCCTCCTTCTATATCCCAACATTCCGAGAGTGACTCTACGAAGTTTCATGCCTGTGTCGCATTTTTGTCGGTTTACGCGCGTGCTTAGATCAGGCAAAGTGAACATGTTGCTACGACCTATTTTACTTTTGCTTTACTTAGGTCCTCTGACCTCCCGCGGGGCATAGGGCGCCATCATGTTCGAATTTCTGCAAAGCGCTTGAGCTTCCACCAAGTCATCCCGAGTGATCTGGATTCTTCTTCGACTGTCCTTCTCCATGTCGGACTAGGATGGCCCACTCGTCTGCCTGTTTGGGTAAGGTAAGTGGATTCCATCGCATGGCGTACCATTGCATGACTGTCTTCGTGCCGTATGGTGTGACCAATCCACTGCCACTTTCTCCTCTATATTTTGACGTCTATTGGCTCATGCTCTGTTATCGCGTGTAGTTGGTCGTTTGAAGGTCCTTAAGATATTGTGAAGACATCTATTTATTAAGGCTTACAGCTTCCTTGTGACGATGTTGGTCACTTTTCGGGTACTACACCTATAAAGTAGCATTGTTTCCACGTTTCATCGGAACAGTCTCAGCTTGATTTTTGTGGTGAAACATTGCTTTTCCATATTTTAGACAGCATACCGAACGCAGCCTTTGCTTTGAGATTTCTGCTGTCTACGTCTAAATTAAGTAAGCAGCTTTCTATATTTAGGAAGTACGACCTGTTTAACTTCGAAAATATGGTTGCAAATTTAGGGGAATCTCTTGAATCTCTTCAATCGTGACAAGAGAGCATCAAAGTCAACTCACGCTTTGGAAGACCTTTTACCTCAATTACTTATGATCTGAGGTTGGATGCTCACGGTAGATTGAACATAAGGGAGATAGCTGAAGTTGTCGGCATCTCGTATGGAGTGACCAAAAATATCATTCAAAAATAACTTAGGCTCTCCAAGCTTTTTGCAAGATGGGTTTCGAAACAGCTTTCAGTTGAACAAATAAGAAATCCACTGACGAAGTCTTGCAAGTGGTAGAAGCTATACCAAACCAATTCACAAGATTTTTGGGCCGGATTTGTGACGATGTATCAGACTTTGGCTATCCTCAATATCCTTGATATCAAACGGCAATCAAACGAATAGAAAAAGCAGCTCTAAAGGAAGCTAATTGTCAACTATCGCTGGATAAGGTGATGGCATCGGTTTTTTGAGAATCAAAGGGAATCATGATGGTTGAGTACCTTGTCGAGCAATCAACTCCAATTACTATTGCAGTCTTTTGCCAGAAGAAATAATGAAAAAGCGTTGATGAATGGTGAGGAAAAAAGCTTAGTTTCATCAGGATTCACATCAAAGCGTCAAGCTATAGCCTTAATCCATTACCGAGTGTTTGAAATACTGCCGCATCCTCCCTATTCGACTGAGCCTGTTCGAGACTTTCATCTGTTTCTCAACCTAAAATAAAGCATTTGGGAGGACAATAAAGAGGTTAAGCTGCAGTAGATGTATTTTTAAAGTCTTTGAGGACACATTTTGTAAAGCTGGTGTATTGGCTTTAGAGACCAGGTGAATTGAAGCCTTTGAGTTTGTTTTCTTGATCATGTCTTGAACTTTTCTTATGACAATTATTACTCTCGGATGTTTGCTAAACCTTCGCCAGACGCGGGACCGTGGGAAACCTTTATTGTGTTTTTTGGGAGCCATGAACCTCCGGCTCAGTAATTCAAAGCACCAACTACTGAGCCAGGGCGCATGCGGTATCTACCACTTGATCAAATTTGGCGGAGGTGTTTACAACTCCCTGGTTGATTTCCAAGCACTCTTGTCATCTTTTGAAAGACTTTGAAGGTAAGGTCATTTGAAAAGTAACGACCGGTTCACATTAGGGCCTGCATTTGATCTACTTACGGAGGCTCGGTTTTCCTTGCCGTCTTGTACCTGGGGGCTGGGATTTGAAGATCCTCTTAGCTGGAGCATTATTGTCCATTCGCTCGACGTGGCCGAGCCAGTGTAGTAGACGTGTTAGGCTTTTTGGAGTACATCCACATTTTGATACAGCTCATAGAGTTCGACGTTTTATCTTCTTCTCTATTCGGTCTTCTTGCAAAGGGACCGAATAATCGAAGACGAATTTTTCTCTCAAAAGTATTCAAAAACTGTTCTGCTTTCTCGCTTATCGTCCAGCAATCAGCACCATAGAGCATAGCTGGCAGGATCAATATTTTGTAGAGCACGCATTTTTTCTTCCAAGGCAGGAGTTTTTAACTTATATATCCATTCCCTTAGTTTGGTCTTCGTATAATCTTCACTAAGGTATCGTTCGTGGAGTTGATATTTATTTCAAGGCCAACTGGTTTCGCCTTCCCTTCGATTGCCATGAAAGAATCTATGACGACACGACTGGAAGCGACATTTGCGCATTTCCTTGTCGAAATTTGGTACACGTTTCTAGAAGTTCAGAAGTACTATTTCCAAACTGTACATTGCTTTGCGTGTTTTCCAGCGTAAACATAGCTGGATCAGTTTGGGCGGGATTCCGAATTCGCCCATTGTTCTGTAGAGCTATCATATGCGGCTTTGAAGTTGATGAAAACGTGGTGAGTCTCGCCTTAAAATTCGTTGGTCTTTTCCAAGATGTGTTTTAATGTGAAAACTTGATCTATCGTCCGTCTGTCAGGCCGGAAGCCATGCTGGTGCGTGCCGAAGGCCTGTAACGTTCACATTTTGCGTTAGATAGGATCTTGTTCCCGACATTTAACAGGGATATGCCTCTGTTGTTCTTGGAGGACATAGGATCGCATTTTTGTATATGGGGCATATGGAGATGATTGTCCAGTCATCTGACATGCTTTCATCGTTCCATACTTTGTTGATGAATTGGTGCATGTTCCCTAACATCACCACCGTATTCGAAAAACTCCGCTGTCCATTGAAGCTGGCAGCTTTGTTGTTCTTTAGTTTTCTGATAGCTATACCGCAGCGAAAGGGGCTGTTTCCCCTAGAACTCTCTCTATATGATGGCCATTTAGCGGCTGCTACTCGTGCTGCTTTAAGACGTCTACTTTTACCGATTAGGTTTCCTTCACTATTCCGAAGAGCCTGCGTTTCGGGCTTGATGTCAGCTGCTTGCGCTTCCTATAGAACATCCGGATATTGTTTCTATCACACGACTCCTCGATATCCTTCATTTAATCTGCTCCTGTATAAAAGATTTGCTTGATTACAGAGAAACAGACCGTTAATCATTGAACATATAAAGGGTTCGAATGCGAATCGGTATGGATACCCGTGTGTGCTTAGGATTAACTTTATGCCTTGAAAGTCTATATCTTACCATTTGCTTAACACAAACAACATACAAATGGACATAATCAGAACTTGATACAGCTTTTCAGTTACTTCAAAGAGCACTCTGATATCAAATATATCCTTAGCAGCTCTCCGCCGAAAATTCATCCAATTAAATTAACCAAAGTATCTCAACAAAGCAAAGCCACAAAAGTAAATGGCAATCCTCAAGTAGGCATAAGAAATGCCAGAAAAAAATACAACAAATCTTCCAATAACTGTACCGTTTTTAATTATTTTCATTAATATCACAGACTAAGTCCTTTCAAGATCAAATGGAATCCGTCACAGTGTGTAGCCAACCGAATTGATAATAAGTTTCACTGTAGATTCCGGAATGCTTTTGGCGCACCCCAACCTACCTCCAAGTTATAACTAAATATTTAATATAGGAGTTTGAAATTTAAGACAAACATAAACATATGTACGCGTATACTCGTAATTCTACATTTGTCGTACGCACGCAGGCTAAAAGATACACACTTCGCCACTGACCACAAGAAAGTTATGCTGGCTTTTAGGAATTATACAGGAAGTCAAAAGCAAGACTCTCACTCCTTCAAGGCGTGTATGTGTATACGTATGCATGAAAGCCCATTAAATGGCCAAAAATGAAAGTTATGCGAATGGCTAAGAATCCCACTTCGTAAAAACCAAAACTTTACGAGAGAAAAGATGCCCTTAAACAGAACAAGTCACCCTCCTCCTCAATATAGGAGCCGACAACAGAGAGAAAATAGAAAAAAAAAGAATCCACACAACCAAATAATTCAAGGATATGCATTTGGAATGTGCGCACCCTGGAGCATACCCAATATCAAGGAACATCCTTACGGAGTGAGTGTATGGCAAATATTATGATAGGATCTGAGATGATAAAGAAGAATATTGCGAACCTTTATTACAGCTGCCACAATAGATTGCGTACCTAATGATATGGATTAGTCGTGGGAAATATGCTAAGGTCAGGGGTCATCGACAGTCAACAAGAACCTGGTAGGCTGTCATACGTATTACCGTATGTTGATGTGACTTCTACACCATCTTAGTACAAAGTTTTATGACCACCATGGAACCTATGGAACGTGTGTATCCCAAATGTGACAACAAACTTATGTTATGAGTCCTCATATGAAATTGACCGATTCAGTGGGCCATAATGTACCAACAAAAAGCACTATGTTTCCCTGAAAGTTGCTAGCAAAAAAACATCCCTTTTCACTAACCGTCTTATCAACCCCTAACATTGGGAACCGACCAACAAGTCTCATGTGGCAATGCCATTAAGGGGAAAAAACAGGTAGAACTGGTGCATGATACATGTGACAGTAGGGTTCTGCTCATACGAGTATGTGCCATGTGACTCTTGATAATAAACGTGATAAGGAAGTGACAACACGTGAGGATATATAAAATGTCATATGAGACGAGTAGCTGGTTGGAAGCTCTAAGAAAAGGGATGTGGCATATAATTAGGACGAAGGGATATGAACAGCCAAATATTTTTTTGTCTCTGCAGAAACTAGGAAAACAGGAGACAAAAACCCATGGAAACCAATCAAAGGCATGCAGAGGACAGGGTTATAGATACAGCTGATGAGAAGGACACGATGCAGACAGTTAATGGTATAAAGACACGAATTTTGCTACTAAACGAAACTGTTCGATGAATGTGGATCACAAACTGGTAATAACCACCGACCCGAGATATTGTATGCCAGCCTCTTGGGCGCTGGCTGCAGAACGTTCCTATACACACTGATCCTTTTCAGAGTAATTCTAGGCCAAAATGCAGACCTAGAATGGTATACATTCTACTTTTTCATTGATTTTCTAGTCACCTTTGATAGCCTTTTGTAGACACGACTTGTAAGGATGCATTTCTGGTTTCGACATACTCGTACTAAACCCATTCGATTAAGCAGGATGAAGTCGATATTTTTAGATTCTGATTGACATGAATTTTTCTTTAATGTCATTCATTAAGTGATTGTGTGAAACTCAGCAGCCTGCGTCATAGGTGGAAGCTACGAGGATCAAAATTCTGAGTAATTACATATTTGCATACGTCAACGACTTTGATAGAATCATTTGCAGGCGCAGTAATCTGTCAGTGATGTTGATGTTACTAAAAGGAAAGGACACACACCGTCGAATAGGATAGAATGTCGCAGTAGGCAGTAATGTACAACGCAGAGGTAGCAAAAAGGTACTTTGTTCAACCCACGTTTTGCTGAAAATTTTGCAGCAAAGGACCACAACAAGCGATAAGTAATTGTTGGGAAGTGCTGTCTCTTTGAATGGAATTTGCTCTGCAATTGGTAGTCGCAGCCCTTCCACGATTACTTTAAATTACACTACGACGTTCCTGAAGTAAATACATTGCGTCGTTCCTGACGTTGTAAAAATTTATTAGAAATCCAAATGGCTGTCTCGAAAAACTGCGAATGATTTCAAGCAACATTTAGACATACAAACATATACTCACGATGGTTGAATTGAATTGTTTAATTTTTGAAATGCCTTAGAATGTTTTCACTTTATTTTAAGGCGAAGATGATGGATGTTATACAGGGTCCACAAGGCTTGCCCACCATCTTCTTCGGAGTTCTGCCACACGTTTCAGCTCTCTCCAACTCATCCGAAGTGATTTTCATTCCAATTCAACTGTTCTGCTCCACGTTTGCTTAGACCTACAAGCTCTTCTACCAGACTGGGTTTCCATTGGATGTTATATGTACGTCACAATGGAGTTGACTTCGCATCGCGCCGTAAGATATGACCAATCGACTGCCACTTCCTTCAGCACATGGTGATGTCTATTAGCTCCTGACCGATTCCCATATGGAGCTGTTCGCTGAAAATTCGCTTTGGTCACAAAACCCCCAATACAATGCTTACATACATATGTATCTACTCATAAAGCCTGCAGCTTATGAGTGGTTATGGTTGTCACTACACCCATATAGAAGTACTGCACCAACCTCTTTGGTCTGTAAAGCTGGATTTCGTTCTACTGGTCGACTCGAGCCAAGGAGCTGGAATTCGAGAATCATCTTAATTGAAGCGTTGTTGTCCAATCGCTCGATGTGGTCGACGTATCTTGTCCTTTCAAACTACATCCACATGTATCCTTCTCTTCGCAGACAGGACCAAACAAATTTTCCGCTCTGCTCTGCTATCCTGCCTGCAATTATTTACGTTGCAGTGCCTTATTATGAGCATCTTGTGCCATCTTTCGGATATTCACAAACAACATCAGGTGGTTGGCATTGCTTGTGTGGTTTCGGCTACTCCTTTGATGATGTTGCGTTACTGTGAACGTCCACTAAGTGTTGAGGTTAGTACAAGGTGAATGCACAGCGGAGAGTCTTTCACTCAAGTCCCTCTTTGTAGTCACTGACTATTCCCAGCGTGCTTAGGCTTCCAACGATGGGTCTCCTTTTTTCCTGGCCGTTCTTTGAAGTTAAAAGCAGATGGTAGTCATACAGTCACACGAACGTACCCTCCACCAAACAACCGAAGACTAAGCTAGGTACGCTCGCACGCTAGCCGTATAGATTCAATGAACTTTTTTTGATGATGAGCTGAATGTCTTACCAAAAGCCTTCTTACAGAAAACCGATGTTCCTTGGATGTCTTCGACTTGACATGCGTTGACCAAGGATTTTTTTTTATCCTAGATTAGCTTAGTATTTTGCTTCATTATGGACTTGAATAGTGTCATCTGGTAGAGTCACTTATGCAATCGAAGCGCCCTCTATGTCGATGAGACTGCCCGTAGTATATATATACTTTCTATCAAGCTCTCACTCAATTCCACTCTTTCTACTCATAATAACTTTTCCGCGAGATTTGAGAGCTACCGTAGCTTTCTTAATGCGTTCTGGGATGTTTTCTATGTTTTCTATCCAAGATAAGATCCAATTGTCTTGCCGTCTCTATGAAGACAAGCCGGCATCGAGCAGCTTGGAAAAGGTAAGACGAGAAATCTTATATTTTCTGGAAAAGAGGATTTATTCAGTTTTGTGAGGATAAGCACCCAGTCCAGGATTATAAGCCCTTAAAGAGAGCCTAGCAAGTAGTTAGGTCTTTTCCAGGGACTACTCTGGCAATGCCATCTGCGTTGGCGATCACCCAGCATAATTCTCATTTCCAGGTTAAGTATCAGGTCGTTTATTACTGTGTACTATAGAAGGGGAGAGAAGACACTGCCTTGCGGTGTGCCTCTACTAACTAATCTCTGTACGGAGAGACGTCACCCAATTTTATATTTTTTGGTTAGAATGGATATTTGATGCCTAATTTTAATCCTGCAAAGCTAAAATATCAAGTTTCAATAAAGTCTGTCAAGCAGTTTACGCTGTAGGCCTGCCCTACACTGTTCTCCTGTTACAGAGCAACCTCTACTTGGTCCTTATTGGTGGCGCAGGTAAAAAGGGAAAACTAATGACGAAATTCGAAAAACATGGCGTGCCAATCAAAATAATTCAAAATTTGAATATTTTATTGGAATATGTACAACTTTTCGAATAAACTTATCGAAGAGACAGCCTCCTAAATGCAGAGCTATTTCACCTCCGCGCCCATGTCCTTGTGCAGCACGGAATACTCATTGTCGATACAATAAATCATTTGTCTTTCCAGCTTTTCCTGTCTGTTATGACACATTTTGAAGTGTTATCAGAATATTTTGTTTTTGACGGACAATTTAGAGTGATGAATAAATAAATTGAATTCTGCGAAAAAAAAGAGCGAAATCAAAAGGACACATCATTTTGTCAGCTTTATGAATTTAAATTCGTGTGTGACAAACACCAAGTAATCTGCATTTGTCATCGTCAGGATGTGGAGAACTCTCTCCATTCGGGATGGTCTTTGTGGATTTGTAAGTACGTACCAACAGCAACATCAGGAAGGCAAATAATTCATAAGGATTGAGCCTCCTGTTTTTGATCATGATTTAGGATTACATTAGGCTGTTCCACGTAAATGGACGATATGCCAACACAACTTACCACTCACACCAGTCTGTCAGTCATAACTTTGACAAAGTAATCCTGGTTGATACTCGTATTTTATACAATTCCCTGATTACCACTCTCTTTGGCTATTTATGCTTTAATGACACTATAAGCGAATGTCGCCATTTTTGGTAATAAAATTTCAGTTTTATTTTTGTTTTATTGTAGCTCAGGTAGGTACTGCTATCCAACATCGAACGAAGGTACGTACACATAAATCTCTCCACCTTGGGACCGTTAATGCACTGCTAAATTATTTCTTTACTAGCCGATCATACGATAAGGCCGCCTTATGACGAATCCTGTCGTAATTATTTATTTATTTATTAATAGCTAAAACTAAGGACCATAAAGTGTGCTCTCATAACTCGAAGGATATTTTGCGCAAATTAATGACATTACTGACAAACTTTTCCCCAACACATCGATGAGTTACCTCCCTGGTCTACGCGTACCTAATTATTATGTAATCATGTCATTTTTATCACATAAAGGATCTCTTATCCAATTAGGTACCTGGTTGTGTCAAAGGTAAGAAATATAAGTTAATTTTTCCACAATGCTCATAATTGAGTTAAATGAAGAATCCGCACATTTCCTTTGACAAAAAAAACAGGAAAGAGCCACACAGTGAACGACGAGAGGATGTCACAACCGTGCCGTGGAGAAATATTCGTATTTGCTGGTCCCCTTCGTTTTGAAAGTTGAATATATGTCCTGGGAGGGAAGTCGCATAAGACCACTTAATTGTTGGCAGTTATTTTAGATGTAACAATTCAAAGGAGAGCACAGCCTCCGCATTTCGAATTTCAGTGAAAGGAAGTATTAGCGAGGATATTATGCGAGGAACAAAAAAAAAAAAAAAACATTTTTTTTTGGTGAAGGGTCACATTCTCCTTCGTCGGATTATTCCCTTTAATGGAACTTTTATTTTTCTTTTATGAGTCAACGAAGGACGAACTTATTTTTGTGTGATTCCCTTGAATTTTCATTATTTTTATGTGTCTAAAAGGTTTGACAGTTTTTTTCTGTCCTTTGCATAGTTTCTTGGAAGTTCAAGGAGAGGACATATGACTGATAAAACCTTTTGGATGTAGTGATTCCCGAAAGGGGTTGATTCATAAATTTGAAGTAAAAAGTTTTCGAATTTACATCTAACAGCTTTTGGACTTGGATTAGGGAGTCGGATGGATTGTTGAATAGTTGATTCCCTCATCTACTTATCCTTATCGAATGGCATTTTAAAAGAGATGAGAAATGTCTGGCTGGCGTGCAGTTATACTTGGATCATCTGCCCCCTGGTGGCCCTACCACGCCCTCATCCCCAATCAACTTTTTAATTGGATGAGTGTTGCTGTCTCATAACCCGGCGGCTCAAAAGTGTGTTTATAAAGATGCGTTGGTTACAGGAGTGGACAGTGTGACTCACCTACCTAGTGGCAGTATAATGAACCTATCTTGGTCTAAAGGGACACATCATCCAATGAATCCACCAAGGATGCGTTGGTTCTTCGTTTATTTTCTTGAAATTCGCCCACAAGTTCCTCTCGTGTTGATCTCTTTACAAGGAGGAAGCTGACCGATCTAACGCAGTCAGTGCTCAAAGGTGTCACCAATCAAATTTCTGATGAAGACAAATATCTGGGAGTCAAAATGAATAGCAAACTTCTGCGGTCAAAACCCGTTAAATCAAAAACTGCCAAAGAGCTATCAGCTTATTACAAAGGTGCCATTGGCAAGACATGGGGCTTATCACCGAAAAGGGTCGTTTGGAGCTATATGGCAATGGCAAGAAAAGCCTTGCTACACTTCTAAAAATGCCGAGACTTGGCTGCATAGGGCCTACCTAGCACATCTGTTTCTGTTCTTGATTCCCCTTCTGAACCTCCGATCCTTCGATATTTATGTATATCATGCTCTGCGCACTGAAAGCCATCTCTTGTCTAAAGAGAGACGGTTTCTGGTATCATTCGCACTGGAGCCACGATAACCTTACTCTAGAAATATCCTACGACCCGAGTGGAATGGGTACTCATGTGCCCTCTGATGCGATGACTCCGGAAATTCAATTGCGAAGCAACTACACAGTCGACTTTATTCCGTCTTTCGTCACATCCTGAGCCGATGAAGGAATACTTGCGTAACTTAATGGATGGCTCACAAAACTAGACAGTACAACTGGGTCCCAATCCTACACAGAACGCATAAAGACATCGCCGGAATAATAGTGATCATCACGGGAAGCTGGCCAAGACCAGCCTGGGTATCCCACATACTGTTCACTGTACGTACATGCGCCTGTTCGGCACTAGCTAGGACATGCTAACGAGCTTTAGGCAAACTCTTCTTAAAGTCACTTGAGGAGCTCTCAGGGAAAAAAGTATTAAAGAACTAACAGCTTTTCTAAGAAAGTAACACAAAGGGTCCAATCGGCGGCGTACATCATGAGGATATCCTTGCCTCCTAAACCAAGCAAACAAACCAATAAAGGCACCTCAATAGCCAGTTTTACATGAGTTATGGTATCAAAATGACACGTAGTATGTATTAATTGGATTCCCTTCAATATAATCGCCACTCCTACCTAAGTACCTACCTACAACATCGCTCTGAATCTGGTCGAAAGACTACATTCATTGCAGCCTGGGTGGCAGGTCGCACTGGAAACAAGTTTCCCATGAACTTAGAAGACAAGGTCCAGAGAAAGTTTTTTCAGGACTCGAACCAGTGCTGGGTTTGCCTGCATCCGCGATTAGTAGTCCTGTCGAGGCTTAGATTTCTCTTAAACATAAGCTTTTATAGAGATGAGCTATACAACGATATTGACATTATTGATAGAGCTCAGCGGGCAGCCACAAACACACCGTTTGCAGGTGTTGAGACAGAAGCTATCAAAGTGGGTCTGATGTTAAAAAAAAAGTTAAAGGAAGTACATGCTACCAGCCAAGGGACAGGCAACGTCAACAAATCGGACAGGACGTCACGGTAGACAGCTAAAAATTCTATATCTGGATCGCCTGTAAAGAATAATAACTCCTGCCAATCGCTGTGTTTCTGAGTAGTAACGCGCTATGCTGAATAACAAAGCTGACTCTGTGGAAGACCCTTATCATCCCAGTCTAACTAGGGTAAATGGGTGCCATAGTTGACAGAAAGCTGTCAACGGCTCACTTAGACTAGCGAACCTAAATTTCAGTTATCGATGGCTGATCTGAACCACCCATATACGTACATATGTGCATGAATCACAGAAGCTTGTTCAGCTCGATGTTTCTTAGGTCCGCAAGGAAGTAGCTCCCAAGAGCTACTCTCTTTGGTGGCTACTGCTGGGCAATTGCATAGCAAGTGGCGAATGGAATGGACTTCAGGAGTAGTCCTAGCTGTGCCGCGTGATTGCCTATCTATATATCACACAGTGTCCTGTAAATGTTCATGAAATCTGCGGATCTCTTTTTGTCATAGACTGGCCATAACGATTTGCCTATGCCTAGTGGCTAGAATCTGTGGGGACTAATATTAACTTTCATTCGACAGAACATCCAGTATACCATTAAGGAATGCTGACAACCCATCATACAAATCCTGGATAGTCGCTGGATTAAGTCGAGCTTTCTAACTTTTTTGACTCTAGTCTTTTTTCCCCCTAATTTGGGAATCTTTTAAGGGCGAAACGTAGCCCGTCTACTAAGTCCATGATCCCTATGGCACTGCCGTCAAGGATTTCATCGCAAGGGGTGCTCCAGCTTTATGTCATTGGCTCGCTCACATTTACATTCTGCCGCTGCTCTGCTATTTTTCGCTCTTCTGGGCGATGTTTTACAGTTGTGTTAATGACATCCCAGTTTACTAGTACTTTTACCATCTGTCTGGTTATTTCTTCCGCGGTGAGAGACTCTCCTCCATTTCTCCCCCAGTTGATGCCTTTCAGCTCCATGGTGCGGGCAATAAAATATGACGTGCTCCCGGTCTTCTATAGTTTCTGTGCAGCTTAGACAACGGGAATTACTCCCGAACCTGCTAAAGCGCTCTGAAGCACCCATGACCTGCTAAGATCTGGGTTATGTATAAGTTCAATTCTCCATCCCTCTGTCTCAAAGTTGAGTATAATTTTGTCGGTCCATCTGCCTGAGGAATTCCATTTCCGTGGTCACTCTTGGTTATGGTCGAATGCAGTTTGGTGTTCTTGCAGCTTTTTTGTTAGAATTGTACTTCTCCTGAGCTTCATTTTCTAAGATGTCAATTGGTACAATGGCAGCTATAACACATGCCGCGCCGTACGATGTTGTTCGAAAGGCGACAATTGCTCTCAGTGCGTTGGTCCTGTACACCGCATCCGCACAGATTTGGGATCCATACAGGATTCTGTATGCCATTTCTATTAGGAGCAGTCCTTGTTCGACGAACAGAGCAAATATATAATTTAAGCTACAGGAATTTCATCGATAGAACCGTGAAGATCTGTGTGGTCTATTGATGATGTGGTACAACATGTGCATGTGGTACGACAATCATGGTATAAAGCAGTGACGTTTATTCTAAGGTGCGCAGGTGTTCTCCGCACACCCCAACGAAATCCGTGTTAATACAAAATTGTTTTGTATACAATATTCAATCGAGTTGCAAATCAAAAATGCTCAATTAAAAATATGTAATGCTTTAACATCCATTTCTGTTCACTATGTTGCGCCGCACCGTCATAGCATAGCCAAAACCAAAACTACCATCGAACGCAAATTGAAGTTGAACATAAATGTTCTCCTCTTTTCGGAGCACACAAATCGAAACCGCCGCGCGCGCGCAACTTATCCACACCTAAGTGTTACAAACAATTCAGTTTGACGTCGACCCGCCAAGTTGTTCTCCAGTTACTAGAGAACAAACCCAAAGGAAATCTCCATATAAAAAAAATTCTACCACATTCAAAGTACCAACAACCGCCTGTAAGAACACATGACTTTGGGTCAGTGTTGCCAGTTTGGGGGTTTTCCCCCCAGATTTAGGGGTATTTTTGCTCGTTAGGGGCGATTCTGGGGGCGAATCTGGGGGCACAACGCATTTAGGGGGAGATCTGGGGGGAATTTTTATAGAAGAAATTTCAATCATGAAATCATGAAACTCCCCATGAAACCATTACGGAAGCAGGATGAAGGTCACGTTGAACCCTTTGAACAACTTTTTCCGCATCCTTAAAGGATGTAGCATAAATTTTATCATTTTGTTTGTTGAAATTTTGTGCCACAGTAAAAATTTTGCCCGCGTGTCCAGTCTAATTTTTTTCAATCGAGCAGTTAAAAGATGACCCGTGGACCGACGATATGCTTTCATATGCAGATCACCTCGAATCAGCCTAGACATGGATCTGGTTGATATATATCCAATTCCTTGGACATGATTATTTGTTTCGTAAGGGGATTTCTTCGAAGTCGTTGGCGCATCGACCAAAGCGGCCAATAGCCCGATAAATATTAATAAATATTCTTGATGTTTCGAGTGACTTTAGCAACTCGAAAATTTGGCCGGCACTCTTTCCGTACTTATGACGCTATTACCGCTAGTCGATTCTCTTTAACGCCACACTCCATGTTAATAGATCACAAGCTGAAACCCAACTGACTGGTATTCTTTACTAATTCTACTAATTCTTTACTAAAGAATACATATTATGTTCTGAAAAACAAGTTAACGATTCTATTCCTGTAAGGAGTTTTAGACATTCTCATAAACTCCTATTGTGCGTAGATTTTTATTGGAATTTGGATGGAATACATATGTACTAAGAGTATGGTGTGAATTGCAAAAAAAAATTTATGTGTTTAATATCTTTTTTGGGGGGATTTTTCGCAAAAATGGTCAATTCTGGGGGGATTTCAGATTGTTCTAGGGGGAAGTTAGCCCAAGCACCTGGCAACACTGCTTTGGGTTCTCCAGACCATGGCGCACATCAGTTGGCTGTGAGAATGAGAATGAGAATGAAAAAGTTTCTTTGGTTGTATTTTGTTCGATTCTCTTCCCTTAACACATATTAGTTATTGTCAGTGTGACCATACTGGGATATAATATTCCATTTGTGGAATATTTATTTCTATTGGAGTAATTGTAATACCCATATTTGGTTTATCATGTTTTACGTTTTGTATAAAATAAACCTTTATTTGTTTTTTATTGAGGTGTATTTACCAAGTGGAATAAAAAAATATTGAAGTGGAATATAAATATTCCACCTCTCCAGGTGAGTGGAATATTTTTGATAGAGGCTAATGGTCACACTGGTTATTGTTCGATGTGCTCTATATTTGTAGAACCTAGAACCCCATATTGACTGAAGCGAAAGCAAACAGCAATACAACACTTTTCATTAAATTGATAGATTTAATCAAATCTTAAAATTGGAGTGGAAAGCTAGTATGTAGCTTGAACTTACGATGGTGCAGCAATTATGTCCAATGATTTAAATGGAACACAAGCCAGGGTTAGAGAGTAAATGCAATTTTCCCACACTCTTATGCTAACATTTGAAACCTTGTTTCGCGAAATTTTAAAAGCAGATCGCAGTTTCAAAATTAGTGCTAAAAATGTTATTAATCCAAATCCAAAACGAGGCGAGGATTTGACAGGTTTTGAGTTGCAATACAGGCGAGTATATTTTGAAATTATTGATACTTTGTCAACACAAATCGATACAAGATTTAAGTCCCTGATGGATTGGAATTGTTAAATTCAAAAAATTTTCGCAGGCAACCTTTCGAGAGCCCAAAAAATTCATATGGTCTTTTTTGAATTCGTTAAGCTTAAGAATGAGTTAAATGTGCGCAAATTTTCGTTAAAGACATGCATTCTTGGATTCCTTCAGAATATAAAGTTAAAAGATACATTCTCAAAATTTTTAAGCTGAACTCTTTAATGCTATCAATACCGACAACAAGCAATTCAGTTGAAAGATTGTTTTCTGCACTTGGACTTACGTACAGACGTTATTATCTAACAAAAAAGTGTAGAACACCCTGTTGAGAACATCGCGGAAAGTCCCTGGTATAAAGCCAGTGTATCATTGCTAGCTTCAACCGCTTTGACCAGCCATTTTCTTGACAGGACCTTGTGGGCCTCCTTCATGGTGTGATCTTATCATTTCTTGTGATGAGAACCAGTTAAATAAATAGTCTCTGGACATTTTTTTTTCTTTTGTTGATACTCATCGTTTTATAGGATTTCCCAACGCCTTCCTTGTTTATATTAATATCCCTTCCCCATCATAAAAGTTGAGCTCTCCTGGGTGGCTTTCTAATAAGCTAAACGCTATCGAGACACACTTAAAATTTATGGAGATTATCCGCTGTCAGTCGATATTCTTGTGACAGGCGTTAAATGCTTTATGATCGTTAAGAAGTACCTCGACTATTGTTGTACAAGTGTATCCTTCCCATTCTGTCTTCCTTTGGTTTCTGCAAGTATTCGTTCCATCAGTAATCTGAGAGGTCACCTCTTCCTTACACAGGATCTAATGCAGATCTTGCTGCAAACTTTGCCGCATGGAGTACCGAGAAATGCCAATTTCGTCGCGTGTTGTCCTGTTGATGTTCCCTTGGCCTTTTCGCATTCAAGAACAATATTCACATTCTTCATCGAATGGGTTGTCCTTGATCTACCACAGATGCCTGTCAATGTTCTAAGCGACTGGTTGTCAAGTTCTCTTTACAACTGAAGCTGCACAGCGATTGTAATTTTTTTTTGCGGAATTCGCTCTGCATCAGCGCAATAGATGAACTCCTTCGAGATATTCGTAAATTTTTTCTTAGGGTGGGTATCGCTTCATAAATAATTTTTTACCCCTTCAGTCCACAGCTTTAAAACATCTGACAGATACAGTCGCATACGAAAATCAAGGCCGAGACTTTCGACCTTGTGTCCAGTCGAAATCGTGTCCTTGCCCATGCAAGCACTCGGTGTGGATACTTTGATGAAAATTACATTTTAATTCATAATCTGAACAGCTCGCACTGGGTGTTGTGATTTATTAGAGTAATTAGCACCATTTGTCCAAATCACTAAGTCCAGACGCACATATAGCTATGGGAAGGATCATGTTTCCTTCCCCGCTCACGACTACTTTATTCAATTAAATTCCACGCGTAGGTATATCAGATGTCACCAACAATACTAGCAACTACATATTTTCGTTTAATTAGCTCTAAATTGGCCTCTAATTAAAATCCCACACAGTAAGCCACTCTGAAATGGTTCAAGTTTTCACTTGCCATCCACCCCTTACCGAGGGTATCCTTGGACGGAGCTCCCTTGCATTTATCAAATATTGATTTCTGTAGTTTGCAAGAAATCAAATTAACCATCTCCCGGGGAATTGCGAGGCCACAAAAGTACAAACATCTAAGGAAACGGAGGAAGCTCCCTCCGAATATGTCCACAAAAACAGAAATCCTTATCGGGTAGAATAGAAATGGAATATTATCCTGTCAGCTTTGGCGCAATAGTGAACAGAGAGTGAAATTTAATTACAGAATTCCACCACTTCCCCAATGATTCCTAGATCTTATTGTGTAGGCATTCTCTGGCATCCGTCGACGTTACTGCTAATCAATGTTTCTTCTTCGGTGCCGTCGTAGTTCGTTTGTTTTATTTGCCGGAAAATGAACTCAAATTAAAGGAAAATAACGGAACGAGGGAGAATTTGTTATCAGCACACAGTGAATGGTGATGGGGGGGAATAATAGACTCCTTCAGGCAGCTATAACATTGCTGTTTCTGTGATTTTGTTCTTTTATCCTTCCCCCATATCTCTTTGTCTGTAGTTTTCCTGCCAACAGTCATTTATTTCAATTTTTGCGGCGCTCCTGCCAAGAGAAGAGCAACAAGTGTTCCTCCATCCCATGTACGCATTCATTATGTGCTAACATCCTTCCAACGTGACTGTTCAGATGGCTACGTGGTATTGTAGTTCGTGTGGTTCCTTTCACACAGATGCGGTTCTTCTTTATATGCATGAGATGGCCATCTCTCTCCCCGTACACCTAACCACCTGGTAATGGAAAATTGAGTTTTCATTTTGCTTTTTCCTTGCTTCGCTTCGTTTTCATTAATGCCTGCCATTTGTACATTTGCAGCAACTGACAGGACATTGCTGAAAGTATCGCTTTTTACCTCCATTTAAATCTCTTCCGACAAGATTTGTATCTATGTACCATCACCGGGAGTGTATACATATTTATGAAACAGGTAGAGGTATGTAGGTATTTGTTACGACTTATGATAGATCTACGGCAAACTACAGATACTTTGAGGAAGGAAGGACTCTAAGCGTCGTCGTCGGGGTAAATAGTTAAATCGGATCAAATGTATCTGCGAAAACATACTTAGCCAGGATGAGCTAGAGGACAATAGACAAGCGACGAAGTCTGTTTAATTCAAAATGATGGTAATTTCACATCGAAATAGTATCTCTTTGGCATCCGGTTTGTGGCATTTAACATGTAATTCAATTTAAATTTATTGTTCAAATGGCAATAATTGCAGGAGGGTCGTAATCGGATGAATCACTCAGATTTCTGTGTTGGATTTCATGCACGTGCGGCTATGTTAAACCGGGCGATGATTCTAGGAATTGGCAGGATGTAAAGGCGTAGCTTGTTTAACGTTGCCCCGTGAAACAGTGCTCCACATAGTATTTGGTGTTCTTAGAACCAATTAACAATGCTTAGCAGAGAATGCTGCTTGTAATCGGATTCAAATGTCAAAGTCAAAGTCGAACGTCCTAATTAAGTGAGGGACAGGAACTACTACGAATGGATAATGAATAGGGTTAGGTAGAAGGTATGGGGGGATAGCATTCACATATTGTTTGATAACGTGAATGCCAAGGTTATAGATTGAATCGGAATTTGGGACTCCATCAGGAACCATAGTGATTCGTAGAATGTCAGCATTTCAGTGAGGTTGAGATATTTTCATTGTTTTTTTTTTTTGCGGGTTTTGTATGTATGCAGGATATTAATTCGATTTTTTTTAAGAGGGAATGCATTATACACCTTTGGCGGTGGCCATAGTTCCCTGGTGTGTCGGATTTCCATGGACTACATCCAATCCAAGGTGGCCACGGAGTAGTATGTCTAGCAGGTGTGAGTTCAAGTCCCACCAGCGGATCAGCAATCAAACCACCAAGCACATAATAGAGAAACGAATGGAATTTGAGTTTCTTCAACTATTGCACCAAAAAAAAGGTGGTGTTTGGTAATACAATGGACCGTATAGAGTCTCAGTGCTTCTGGGATTTGGTTGCCCTCTCTACCTTCAGTTAGTGCGACCCAGGAACTGCTCTTTGCAGTAATATAGGATGCGGTGCCACTTTATCTTCCGCACTACCGCAGTGTAGGAGTGTCCTCGGTTCCAGCTTTCTTCATTCTTACCGTCACGATATTGTCTGGAGTGACAGGATGGGACTGTGTGGATATTTATTAAAGCACTCGTGTCCGGCAAGCATGGTTTTGATCAGAATTGCAGTCCGTCCACCCATAGTTTCTCTCCTCCAGCGTTGTTGCCAGCGGCATTTAATGGTGTCCTTCGATTTTGCTGTTGCTTTTCTCTACTACTTTCTTTCCACTGCTTAGAGAACGGCTGGTTCTGGTACTTAAAGTCCTCCCCATCGCTGTACCGCTGGTATCAATACTTTTTATACAGGAGCGCATGAGCCCGGATTTCAAAAATATTTAGGAGAAGAGTGCTTACGCCTGCTTGTCGTGGCACCTCCCAATTTTGCCATTAATCTGCTCAACGGTAAAGCAATTTTTGCAACCCTTTCGGACGCGTGCTTGATCTGCTGCCAATACGTGAGCTTTGTATCTAGACTCACTTGCAAGTATTTTACTGCATGTTTGGTGGTTATTCTGGGTGGGAATGTTCGTCGTAGTCAGTACTCGCTTTTTATAAGCTTGGCCCATAGTCTAGCACCAGTCTAGCATGGTCTAGATTAAGGCATCTTTGGGAATCTTCAGTATCTCGCGCGGTAATTTTTCTACGTTATCGGCTGCCTGAACGACCAGGCAGGTGTGTTCGGGCATCTCGGCTTGGAGGATACTATTGTAGGAATGCCCTACCATCGACCATCCACAAATGTCGAGTCCTAAGATTGTGCCTTTTCAGAGTTAATTTCTTTCCTGCGGAGTCCTTCAGTGATTTTATCTATTAGCTATCTATCTCTAACATAGTTCTTTACCATTCGTAAAAGATATTTTGAACTCAGAAGAGTTTGTGAACAGATCTGTAACCATGGACATGGATACATGTGCTAACCTCCTTACTCTGCATCAGTGGAGTGAATATAAAAAGATGAGTTCTTTAGCCACAAAGAAAGGTTCTGTTTCAGTCAATAAAGAGATTGCATCACGGTGGATTAACTAGATATAAAGTGTGTCTCAGTAAGAGCGCCGGATCTAGTTTTCGAATGAAGACATGGACTAACAGAACCAACCGGAGCTTTTGATAAAGCGATAGATCCGCATGACGTCTAAGGATGCTATGTCACCAAGGACTTCAAGGAAGGGGGACCCTAAATGGACCATTCTTTTATGCGACAGAGCTGGGCAGTTACATAGGAGGTGAGGGATACTTTCCTCCTCCTTCTCGTCCCTGCAGCTTCTGCTGAAGTCGTTTGAAAAGAGGCCAAGTCTTTTGGCATGTTGGCCTATAAGGCAGTGTCCAGTGAGAACACCAACAACGCAGCTGATTTGTGATGGCTTTAGTTTGACCAACTCGGCACTGCGTTTATGAACCAGCCTGGGCCAGATCTGTCTCGAGATGAGACACGTTGACACGTTTTCCCATCTGAGGTTGGTCTTGCTAATAGCATTCAGCTTTAGTGGACGCTTACATGTACCTAGGGGCATACCCAGGGACTGCCTATCAGACAGAATCCTTAGAGTAGTGCCTTGGCTGGCGAGTTCGTCCGCCCTGCAGTTTCCTGGAATGTGTCTATGGCCTGGCACCCAGCATAGGTGAATATTGAACTGCTCTGTCATCTCCATAAGAGATAAACGGCAGTTGAGAGCGCGGCCTTTGAGGTAAACGAGCACGATTCCAGAGACTTGATTGCCGCTTGGCTGTCAGTGAGAATGGTAATAACCCTGACAGATAGTACATTACACTTCAGCCAGGACAGGGCTTCCTTAATCGCCATGATTTCCGCCTGAAAAACGCTACAATGATCAGGGAGGCGGAACGATAATTCGAGGTTGAGCTTTTCGGAGAAAACACCACATCCCACCCCGCCTTCGGTCTTAGAACCATCTGTGAAAAAGTGTACCGAGTTACCATCGATAGGGGAGAATTGTCCTATACATCCCGTTCAAGGATGCTCGTACGGTAGTTACGGTAGAAACGCATTTTCGGCGGGGTGTAGTCTGTATTTTCGTGTTTGAAGTTAAGGAGATTAAGGAGCTAGGACTGGCCAGTGTGGTAGCTAGACTGAGAGGAGGCTTTCAGACGGATGGCCGTACAGGCTGAAAATCTCTAGGGGCAGCAAGTTGAACATAATATCCAGTGCCGCTGAAGGAGTAGTCCTCAGTGCACCACTGATGCACATGCATGCAGATCCTTGCACCTTAGCTATTTGAGTGAGGTGGACAGCCCTGTTAAAATAGGCCTGATAACGGACACGTACAGCCAGTGAGTGATTTGAGGTTTCATACCCCAGCTCCTACCTCCTACCCAGCTCCTAGCTCCTACCCATCTGGTGTTGGGATTAAGTATGGAATTAAATGTCGGACAAATGTACCCACGGCTCTGCTGGTAGACACTTGCTCTCTTGATGTAATTTGCAAAATTTTGACTGGATAGTGGCAACGATACGCTGGAACTTCGCCTTAAGCTCAGGAATTGTTTGTGCTTTTTTGGTATACAGAGAAAGACTTCAAGGAATCCTAAAGAAAGAAGTCTCGTGGTGTCAATTAACACGGTCTTCATGGTCAAATCTTATTTGCACATCTTGAGATTACACGACCTGGAAATTTTTCTCGCAGCAACACAATTGTTTCACGCGCAGTGTGGTACGTCGCGCCGTCCTGTAGGAACCTTATGTCTCCAAGATCAAGTTCAATCAATTTTGGCTAAAATAATCGGTTATCATCGCTCTGGGATGCAAGCCATCCACTGACGCCGCTTTTTCAGCTGCATTGCCAAGAAGTACGGCCTAATCGCAGTAAAAAGTGACACGTGGTGGATGCATTGGCTAATCTTGACTTTTGAATCAGTCTTGGGTTCAATTCGACAATTTTGCTTATTTTCATTGAAACGATGGTTTCCTTAACCAAATTGTCCTTCGTTAGCTGATTTCCATGAGCGCATTGTCTCCTGTTAAAATTTACTTCTTGGGTCGACTGAAGCTTGGTCGCATGTACATAAATGCAGATCTTTTGTGAGAGTTCGCTGCAAGGTGCTTCTTCAAAAGCGTAATCCGATGGCGAATGAATGTCTCTAAGGTTTTAGCAAGACTATCTCCTACAGTAGTTATATTTTAAGTGAACATCTGCTACGAAAACTGATTCTTTACAATTAAACGAGTTTCCTCAATTTTTTCCAACAACCCTCGAATTGCCTACTTGAAGCATTATTTTGACCAAAAATCGCCCGAAATTTGCAAACCGTTTCAGCAAGACTTTACTCAAAATATAAGAATAAGTCTGGGCTGTGTGAAACTTCCTGACTTGCTGTCAAACAAAGTTCTGCTTCATCGGGATAATATGCTCCGGTTCACAACTTCATTGAATCGATGACAAAAATTCACAACTGTGGATTCGAATAGTTTGTCCATCCACCCTTTAATTGTTCTCCTGATGTGGCTCCATCGGACCTTAATTTTTATCCATGACTGAAAAAAGAAAATGGAAAACATGAAGCCCTTGAGGGATAATTTAGGAACAGAACTGAGCGGGCAGTGGATAGAGCTCAGCGGAAACTATGTTGAAAAAACAAAAACAAAACACGGCGATTTCATTATTTCCCTGGGCTACGAATCCACCCTACCACCTACTTGATATTCGATTTTATAAAATGGTTTACATGTTTTCGATTAAGGATAACACGATTATCGATTGCGTATGAAAAATGAATTTTTAAACGCATGACATTTCAAAATTCGCACTTGTTTCTGCTTCAGGTCAAAAAATAAAAAAAAAATGGTTTTGTTCGCTAGGACCATGAACTTAAATTTTTCCTGCAAACAAATTTAACTGGCAGCGATTTTACTAATTTAAGCCTGCGATTTGATAAGCCAGACATGGCTAACAAGTTTTGTATGGATTTGAGTGGACAGTCCTTTCGATTGTGCATTTTCTGGTTTATAGTCGAGTGACAGTAAGAAGTGACAGGTCTGACACAAAGAAAATGACGCCAAAATTCACTCCCCAAATTCAACTTCAGAAAACGTTTTTACTTAATGTGCTCCTTGCCAATCCCAGGCACGCTGCTTGCGGTTGTCAAGTTCTTCAAGCTCCTGATGTAGTTGAACCCATCTTGTCGACGCATCATGACCGTTTATACTACATCCACATCTGGATGGTGCAACTCGTCGAGTTCCCGTAATCACCCTTCTCGCACACTGGACCAAAAATTCGAAGGATGGCTCACTCCAAAGCATCCAATATCTGCTCTGCTGCCCTGCTTATCGTCCAGAACTCGGCGCCATACTGTAGAACTGGCAATACTCCTGTGCAGCATACATTAAGTCCTCCGAGTAAGGGGTTTTCCGCCTATTTTTTCAGTCTTCGTCCAATCTCGAGTTAGGTGTTATTTGTGGAGTTGATGTTGACTTCGATGCAGAAGAACTCGAAGTTGAAGTTATCACTAGTGGCGTCTTGTCGTAGGCTTTGGAAAGATGGTGTTTTGTATGTTGATGCTTTGGAACAAGGGAAGGTTCATTTCAAAACCAATTCGTTTTGCAGGTTCATCAAAAAGCCTCTACTACAGCATGCTGGGGGCGACCAATGATGTCGATATCGTCTGCGTAACCCAAAAGCTGGACGGATTTATTGAAATAGTGTCTTCTGTGATCCCTCCTGTCCTACACACTATCTGCTCCAGCAAAGGATTGAATAAATCACATGATAGTGCATCTCCTTGCCTTGTATCTTACTTACTTACTTAGGTGGCGCTACAGTTCGGGGTGAACCTGGGCCTCAACCAACAAGCCTCTCCAGTTAGCCCAGTCCTTAGCTAACTGCCTCCAGTTGTGCACTCCAAGTTGGTTGAGGTCCCCTTCTACTTGTGCGCGCCACCTTAGGCGAGGTCTTCCTCTACTGCGTTGTCCCTCCGGGTTAGATTCGAAGACTCTGCGGGCCGGAGCATTGGTGTCTATTCGCTCTACATGTCCTAGCCATCTTAGGCGACTGATGCGCAGTTTTTTGACTAGGTCGATGTCGCTGTACAGCTCGTAAATTTCGTCGTTGAATCTTCTCCTTCAAAGCCCGTCAACGCAAACGGGACCGTATATCTTCCAAAGAATTTTTTTCTCGAAGCGACCAAGGATATCTTCATCCGCTTTCGACAGAGTCCATGCTTCAGCGCCGTAAAACAGGACTGGGATGATCAAGGTCTTGTACAGAGTTTCCTTAGTTGTTCGAGATAGGGCCTTACTACTCAATTGCCTTCTCAGCCCAAAGAAACAGTGATTGGCAAGAGTAATTCTTCGGGTAATTTCCGCCGAGATGTTATTGTCAGAATTAATAGCAGAGCCAAGGTAGACAAAGTCCCTTACTACCTCGAAGTTATAGCTGTCGACTGTGACGTTCTGTCCAATTCGTCGATGTTGTGTGTCCCTTCTTGTTGACAGCATATACTTGGTTTTGTCCTCATTTACAGTTAAACCCATTTTGGCGGCTTCTGTTTCGATACTAGCGAACGCACCAGTGACAGCCCGCTGTGTTCTGCCAATTATGTCGATGTCATCCGCGTAAGCTAGTAGTTGCACAGACTTTTGAAAGATTGTGCCTCCGGTGTTGGCTTGTGAGTTTCGCACAATTCTTTCAAGGATGATATTGAAGAAGTAACATGACAGCGCATCACCTTGTCTAAATCCTTTTCTGACATCGAAGGTCTCGGTGAAGTCATTACCGACCTTGATGGAGCAACGAGCATTCTCCATCGTCATCCTGCACAGACGAACGAGTTTGGCAGGGATGCCAAAACTAGACATGGCTCTGTATAGCTCGTCTCTATAATGCTGTCATATGCGGCCTTAAAATCGATAAAAGATGGTGAGTGTCGATTTGGACTTCTTGGGTTTTTTCCAGGTTCTGCCAGAGTGTGAAAATTTGGTCGACTGTGGACTTTCCTGGCCTGAACTCACACTGATAGGGGCCAATCAGGTTCTTGACGAAGGGCTTCAGGCGTTCACACAATATGGCAGATAAGATTTTGGAAGCGATGTTGAGGAGACTAATGCCTCTGTAATTGGCGCAGTTGAGGGGTCTCCTTTCTTGTGCTTTGTATCTCCTTTGAAATAATTCAGAAGCGTTATTTCCAAACTGCACATTGCATCGGGTATAGTGTTACTCGACACTGCTGGATTGATTGTATTACTGTCATATGCAGCTTTGAAGTGGATGAGAGGATGATGTGACAAGACTTGAAATTCTTTACTCTTTGCCAGGATTTGCTTCAGTGTAAAGGTGTAGTCTGTCGCCGATCTGGCGGTGCGAAAGCAGGATTGGTATATATTTCCCCATCAATGTGTTACAGAAAGGCTTTAGACGGTAAAATTCCTCCTCGACAGAGTATTCAGCTTCATCGGTAGGGGCGTGTTCGTAAACTATGATGGTGTTGTAGAAACTGGCTCTGATGCGGATCACATTTGCAGGCTTAACCTCAATAACTCTTGACCTGAGCCAGTGTGCATATTCCTGGTGCGTACTCGTAAGGCGTTGTCCTTTGACTCCCCGAATCGTGGTGATATTTAAGGGGGATTTGTCATTATTCGAGTACCTTCTTATAGCGAAGCTTTTTCTATGTTATGCCGACGGTGAAATCCACAACTTGTAGGATGCAAAAAAAAAAATCCTAAGACCAGTCACCGGTTAAAACGATGTCAGTAACCCATTTTGGGTATGTGAGCGTTGCCATTGGCCTATTCATCTGCCATGACCGGCCTGAATAAGCCATGGAAGTCCTTACTAACCTGAGCTTTCCAATAAGTCACAGTAGCTCAGACAGAGTGATCCCTATTCCGACTGCAAATACCATCACTAATCCCATCGAGAGTATTCTTCTGCCACACGGCCTCGTCTGGACGGCTCTTGTCAGACTTCTGAGCCACAGTTCAGCCAATCAGGTCAAAAAGAGATACCCCGTTTAATTCGGCGACATTTTGCCCTCCCTATATGGCGCGATAATTTATTATATCCCGCAGATACCCATGTGTCTGTGTGTGATTATGACACAATGATAGCTCTTATTTGACACGTTGAATATTATAACAGATTCATAAGCCTTAACGACTTTCTTTAAGAGGAAAAGTTATCGTCTAAATATTTTATCCCAGACAAGTGTTCTTCTACTGAGATATCCATAAAAAGTCACCTTTAAGCACATGCGGTCCGACCATCACCCCATGTACGGGTAAAAGTAAGTTCCGGATGAGACTGATAAAAAATGTATTCTCGTGTTTTGATGAAGTACCAAGTACTTCGTAGCCTTACAGGTATACCCTTGAAGTTGCTTCTTTGCCGTCATACATACATTGATTCTAAAAATATCCATAAATCTCCAGGATAACCCCGTTTCTTAGGTTACACGTCGATGTGCGCCTACAGGTGCGAGTCTTGTGTTTTCTTTTCCATTGAAATTGTACTTTAAGTGTGCTAAGAAGCGTTTCACTTTTCGTACATCCTGCTAGGCAGTCAAACTGTTTATGACTGAAACAATATTTCCCCAGAAAATTGCCCGTAAATGGAAAATCAAAATTGTATCTAATAACTTTTACATCACCATATACGCGCGTATACGAATAGGTACCGTATCTGTTCATCATTTGGACTTTCCATCCATAAGTTATGCGACGGTTCGTGCTTTTCACATTAATCCAATGTCTATCGATATCCATCCTCCCCACAGGGTAGGAGTGTATCTCTCTTTCTCTGTGTATGGGTGTGTGTGTATGTGTACGTTCTTTTAAGTTGAGATATAATTACATTCCTGCGTAAATCAACGTCTTGCCTTTTGAAATAGGTCCGGAGTGTGTTATATTTAGGATTGAATCAAATCAATTTCATTTTGATAAGGGTTCTTAGTTGTTCCCAAATGTTTTAATTATTCAAGGACACTGACGAGTAAGAGAGTAAGTTGAAGCTGAGCTGATTACATATCGAAAGTTTCCTGCTGTTACACTGATTGCGAGAGTAGATAAGTCGGCCATGAAAATTACAAATTTCGACGAATTACGGTATTGTGGTTGTGGTTTTAACCGGAGCACAGAAGATGATAAAGCTTTGGGTCTTATATCGTCATCAGATGGAAATTTTAAAGGCATCAGAGGAAGGGATTAAATTTCTTACATCCTTGCAACGAGTAATTCGCAAGTGAAAATACTCGAGTTGATGCTTTGCCTTTGCCTTGTCTGTGGATATCTTTTGACTCCATCGCAAAGAGTAAACAGTTTCACTTTATGGACGAAAATACTCTCATAGGGATGTGTATCCTTTTTGTTTTTTTTTTTTTCTTCAAACAAATTTCTATGCATCATTGAAATTCCTTGTAGTTTCCATATCAATGCACACGATCTATCGATGACTCTGTAACATCATCAACGTTGACAATGTCGCCAGAGGCACGCTCCGAAAAGGATATCTATGACTTTATGCAGTCCTGTTAGACGTTTTGTTTTATAACAAACTATTTTCATGCACTGAACTGAATATATTGTCGTTAAAGGATTCCTGGTAATAATTGAAAATTCCTAGGAAATTCCTTTGAAGCGAAGGAGTTGCCATAACGAAAAGATGCTTTCTCTACATTAACATATGTACATTGAGCGCACTCCGAACATGATTCCTTAGTTATCGTCTCAATGAAATCAAATAAAGGAAGCAATTTCCGTTTCAGTTTTTGTACTTGATTGTGTGAGCTTTTTCTCAAGGAAGCCTTCCTTCGTTTGCATAAAATACGCGTCCGTGAATGAATGCGTGGCTAAAGAAGTTATCAACGAAAAGCCTTGATGTAAATAAAGAAGTTGGGTGTGTATCTAAGGATGCGGAGCATGAATTTATTCCACTTCATTACAATTTAGTAGTTTGGTCCTTTCTTATCGGCCCGAAAAGGATGGGTCTTTAAAACATTTCTCCATAAACTTGCAATCCTTGGATATAAAATCCATTTGCTTGCAAATTTTTGTGTTTGTTAACCGAAAACAAAATTTTCATTACAACTCAAAAATTAACAGGGTGTTCACTGGTTTGGAAAGTTAAGAAAAGTCAGAGGGAATAAGATGATAAAAGAGTTTCGGGCATGTCGGGGGGAGTTGAAGAATTAAAAAGAAAGAGAAAACCTAAAGAAAGGGTGCAGCTCCTCTTACAGACTCCGCACTGTTTGCTTTGATTCGGAGTGGGTGCTACAGTTGATGTGCTGGTTCAATGCGTTTAAAAATTGCTTGTGACGCAGTCGATGTAGGTTAAAGCCCCGCCGGGAACAAATATTTATTTAAATATTTATATCCCGCGAAGCCTATAGGGCTTGTCTGCAGGAAAGTTTAGCTTAAAAATGAGACAATTCATATTTTTGCTTGTACTCTTTATCTAATTGTGTGTATCTCTACTGTAATTTTTAATCGGAAAAACCCTTTTCCCACAAATTCACATGCAACAACATTCGTATGCAATTTGACAGGTGTCCTTTTGCTTCGTCATTTCACCATAGTCTGACTACATATAAAGGGTTTTCCAATAAGGACTTGACAACTTTTTTTTATATAAAACGCAAACCATTTGAGATATTTCAAAAACTTTATTATCGGCTTAAAGTACAATCAAAACATTTATGAATGGAACTCGACTTCGTTCATATGGCCACCGCGGGCACGTTTGCAGCTGTCGATTCGTTGGACCCAATTTTCAAGGACTCGTCCACACATTTCGGCCGAAACGGCCGCTATTTCGCGTTCAATGTTGGCTCTGAGCTCTTCCAACGTCGTCGGCGTGTTGGTATAAACCAATGACATAACGTAGCCCCCAGAAAATAGTCAAGCGGCGTTAAATCGCACGAACGAGGCGGCCAATCGACTGGCCCATTTCTTGAGATAACACGCTCACCATACTTACTCTTCAATAAATCGATTGTAGCGTGTGCTGCGTGGCTTGTGGCACCATCCTGTTGAAACCACATGTCGTCCAAGTCCATATCTTCCAATTCGGGCCAAAAATAATCGGTGATCATGGCGCGATAACGCTGACCATTCACAGTAACGTGACGATCGTTATTGTCGACGAAAAAATATGGCCCAATAACGCCGCCGGCATGCAAACCGCACCAAACAGTTATTTTTTGTGGATGAAGTGGTGATTCATGAAGCACATGTGGATTTTCACCCGACCCATAACGCATATTTTGCTTATTGACAAACCCATTGAGCCAAAAATTAGCTTCGTCACTGAAGATGATTTTGCGATGAAATTCATCATCTTGGCGCATCTTCTCCAGAACCCAAGAACGTACGTCGCTTCAAATGGTCCATCGGCTTCAATTCTTGAGTCAGCTTGATCATGTATGGGTGTAAACCAAGATCCTTACGCAAAATACGCCATAATGTGGTCTGAGCGATGCCCATTTCTTGAGAACGCCTTGGAATTGACTGATTTGGATCGTTTGCTACGGACGCCTGAGCGGCAGCGACATTTTCGACACTTCGACCGACCCGTTGTCTCACTGAAACGGTAACATCACACAACGAATATGTAGACTCAAATTTTTGCACTAAACTTGTTATTGTCTGTCTACTAGGGCGAGAATTACAACCGAAAATTGGAGTTAACGCTCTTAAAGTTGCAGTCACCGACTCCGAATTTCGGTAGAAAATTTTTATAATTTGCAGATGTTGCTCGTTCGTGTACTTTACCATGATGAAAATGTTGAGTTTACTGAATAAATTGACAGTGACAGTTTGATGATTAGTGAAAGAGTGCGTTCACAAATTAAACTCAAATTTGTCAAGTCCTTATTGGAAAACCCTTTACTAGACGGCAAACTTTCGATGCATTTGACAGATTCGTTCCACCAAGCTAAAATTTGTCCATTTCCACGTAGAAGCTTGAATGTGTTCTGACGTTGCAGCAATAGCAAATGGGAGCCTCACTCACACTCTTACAAGTAGGTGAAAGATTGATGCAGCCATTTTCTTTAGATCATAATTGTACATTTTGTTGTTGTTAAGAGGATGAAAGGCTGCCCAAAATGTTGTGTTCAAAAGGAAAGAAAGAAAGAACACGCTACATTTTTAGACAGCTGATGGCCAAGTGCTCATTCACATGAAAATTTAGGCTCCGCCTATTTTTGACAATGCCCGGGCAGGGGAAATGCAAGTTTGCCGTCTGTTATACGTAGTCTATGCATTTCACATTGACCTGTTGCTACTTGCTATAGTTGATGCTGCATTAAAATTACTTTTGAACATTAATTATCAGACTTTCAATATTCAAATTGTGCCAAAATCATTCGTGAATGATTACTTCATCTCAATCAAGAAAAGTTCAGCGTGATTTTGACGATTGTTCAGTTGTCAATGTTTTGTGATTTTGCCGGTGATTAAAGTGGAAATTTCAGTGATTCCGGCGAGTTTATCGAAAACATTCAACGTTTCTAATGTTTTCCGTGCATTTGCGATCCAGATAATATTGCTTCGAGGATGATAAGTCGAATTCTTCGACATTGTACTTTCAGTTTTCGGGAGACATTATGCCTCCGATCAGAAAACATTGGCTCACGCAGTCGCAATGCACGAAGATTGGCGATTCGCCGTGTAAATCAAACCCCTGAGCAACGCGCCGAAGCGAATTGACAGCTTAACAGAACGAGAAGCACACGCAGCTGCTGAACGACTGAGACGATCTGCTTCGTCAAGTTGAATCAAACGCCAATCGTCGAGTGAGAAAAGGTGCCGTGAATGTCCACTGCACGATTCACTACAGCGAACTGCCGTTTGTTACGATTGGGCCCATAAATGCGATTTGCCAGGGTTGTGTTGTGATGGTGGTAAAGTCAAATTACCACCGTTGACGCGCCATTGCGCTCTTTGCTCTACGACGACTTGCCAAATTCAGTGCAATTCTTGACGAAGAACCACAAATACAACGGTTCTTTCCCAATGACGTCATTCGGTGCGAATATTGTTGAAGAACGTGGATTTAATCCGACATTTAATCCTTGTTTGTTGTTGTTTTGATTTTTAATTTGGTTCATGAAGTGCTTTATAATTTTTTTTTTCTAATTGGGATTTGAGAAATATTTATCAGATTTACAGGAAGTTCGTTTAGGAGCGTAGGTAACGTTGTTGCTAACGAGTGTTTGCCGTAGTTGTTGTAGAACTTCGCAACCTTAAACCTGCCTTCTGCGTTCCGTCGTGTGTTGTGAAGGTGATCGATAGGGATTCTGTAGCGGTGGTCATGGTAAAACTCATTGATTAGGCTGGTTTTGAAAATGAGGCCTTGAGTAAGCCGTTTGCACATATAATGTATAAAAGTGGGCCTAATTTTGAGCCTTGAGGAACCCCGTTTTTAATGCTAACTTCATCACTCAAATTTTCATTGATTTCTATAACTTCTATAACCGGCAATATTGCTATTGGCCTGTAATTATTGACCTCAGTCTTTACCCCGTTTTTAGAAATAGGTCGAACTGCAGACAGTTTAAGTGGTTTGGGTATTATCTTTTGGTCTAAGCTCATATTTATTAATTTTGTTATGATGGGTGTAATTATATCCGCATTTTTTTTTAAATCCGCCGTCGCTGGACCTTTTCGAGCAGCCCATTCTATCGAGGTGATTTTCGGGCGGTATCTCGGCATAACGTGGCTGATGTTGGTTTTTAGTTGCTCAGAAATTTCGAGTTTGCTGGCGTAGATACGACCTTTAACATAGCCTCACAAAAATAAATTCAACAGCGTTAAATCGCATGATCTTGGCGGCTAGTTGACGTCACCAGAACTTGAAGTATTGCGACCTGGGAACTTTTCATGCAAAGCATCCAATTTTGCACCGTCTCGGTGGAACCAAACGTCTTCCACATCAATATCTGCGACTTCATAGCAGAAATACTCGGTTATCATACAGCTATAGTGCTCACCATTGACTGCTACAGCCCGAATGTCATCATCTTTAAAAAAGTAAGGCCCAATCCAAGTATGATTGGGATTTTAATGATATCTCGTGAATCAAATCGTTCCTAGGCTTCAGTTCTTGTGTTTAAAGAATTTTATACGGGTGTAGGTGCACTTCCTGGGTCAAAAGTCAAAAGAAAAGCCCAAGAACTGCGGACGCCAACGAATCAACGATTAGGGGTCTTCGGCCACATTTTTAGGCTGAACGGGCGCCACAATGATACTCAAGCCTCTATCTCTATCTACTTCCAGTCTGTTCAAGTTTTTTACTACGTCGCGAATTGCTCGTTCAGTAGGACCAAAATCTTCTTGTAAATTTCGGCACACAGTTTATACAGAATTGTTATTTCTGTAGAACAATTGAACAATTTTAACCCGATGAGCAGTGGTTAAACACCACTTGGTTGTTAACCAGCCGCATTCAGTTGGCTTCCAGTTCTATTTACCACTTTTTCGGAGGTCCTTGTCCACTGCGCAGTCCCTCCGAGGCGGTACTAAGACTTTTTCCGCTGGAGCGTTGATGGCAGTCGCTTCTGACAATGGCCAGAAGCTGCACTCTTTCTAAGACGCTGATGTTGAACAGCCTTTCATGTGAACAGCACACATTTTCTTTTCGCTTTATGCATATCTCTGTAGTTGGCTTTAAAAACCTTGTAAGTATGTGTATTCCTATCAGATACTTGAGATACTTTAACCAATACACCGCTCAACTAATTTGAACTGTCTCCGTCTCAATACTCGCAACTGTCCCACTGACAGCTCACTGAGTTATTCCATTTAGATACATACATGTTTCAATGGCGTCGTCGGAATGAACACAGCCTTGTAAAAGATTGTATCTCTGGTGTAGGCTAGGGAGTTTAGTATAATCTTTCCAATTAGTAAATTATTGTAAAAAAGTCCCACGATAGCGCGTTATCCTGTCTAAGGAGTTTTCAAGCAGAGGTTCAGCAATGTTTTTACCTTCCTTGGTAGAGCAGGGCAATTTCTGCATCGTCAATCTGCACAGATGGGCCTGACACTAATGTCGGGACTTGGTGTGGTTCGATGAAGCCTTTCTGCTCCTTAATCTTCTCTAAGATCTGCCATAGTTTCAATTAGCGGGTACAAGTAATCCCACGGACTCTTGATTTGCCTCCGGTGTTGATTTGTAAGTTTCAAAGAATCTTTTCAAGGATAATGTTGAAGAAGTCATATGACAGCGAGTCGCCCTGCTCAAATGCTTTTTGGGTCTCGGTGCGGTAATTTCCGACCTTGACAGAGCAGCGAGAGTTCTACATCGTCATTCTGCAAAGATGGACGAGTTTGGCAGGGATGTCAAGGTTAGACATGGCTCTACATAGTTCGTCTCTATACATGCTGTCATATACGGGTTTGACATCGATAAAGAGATAGAGAGTATGGCCTTGAGTTGGGGACTTTCTTAAAATTGCATTGATAGAGACCAACCAGGTTGGTGACAAAAGCTTTCGCCAGATAGCAGATACAGGCTAATGCCTCTGTTAGTGGTGAATGGCGTCTCCTTCCTTGTGAATCGGGCAAACGATGCTAAGATTCCATTCATCATAGGCTCATTTGACCAAATCTTTGAAATCGGTGAGTGCATGTTCTCTACCTTAAATGAGCTTCCGAATCAAATAGAAAACAGACCGTCAGGGCTTGCAGCTTGGTTATAATCTTGGAGAGAGTCCTAGATACGCACATCTGAAACATCGTTAAGACGAAAGCAAGAATCGATTCAGCGGAAAATCAGTTGACAGTTGATGCGTTGATGCGTGGATGCGTTGATGCGTTGATGCTATTCATATTCAACGAACACTCATTGAAAACCATCGCCTGAATAAAAGTAATCTCTTCATTGACCTCAAAAATTCCTTGAGTGGTTTCACCAAAATGGTTGTAATCCATTCTCACGAAGGCGCTATCAGCGCTTTACAACTAAAAATAGGTTACCAACTCATGACAGAAATAGGCAGATTTAAATAGCTAGGTTCACATGTCAGAGGGGATGGGTCACTAGAGGGGGAGGTCTTTGAAGTGACCACGGAGTCGTAGGCAGTGTGTTTGCTTGTGACTTGGTGAGTGTAAGTTGGAACCCCGCTGGGGGAACAGCCAAAAAGCTCCAACTACTACACTATAAAAGGAATTTCAGCTTAGTAGCATAGTGGACAGAGTTTGGATGCTTCTGAAATTTGGTGCCAAAAAATAGTTACCAGACCTGCATTGATGTACCCTTCCGAGTGCTGGACCGCACCTTAGAAACCCGTACAAAAACACATGCTGTGGTGGAGCAGTGGAGTGACGTTCCTTGATAAAGTCAGCAACAAGCATATAAGAGGCAGTAACATCTACCTGCCAAAAAACCCCAAAGAGAACTAACTACCTTCTCTGGTAGGGGCATTTTATGCGTAGATCAGGCGCGAAGTCTGACAGAGACGCGAAAAGGACTGGGAAGACTAGACAAAATCTGGAGCAAAACTACAATGAATGAACATGCGAGAGAGGAATGTGAATGAGCAAAAAATCCTGGACAGAACAGCTTGCCGACATCGTACAAGGAGCGCCGACCCAAAATAGGATGAAAACTAGGACGAAGAAGAAGATTGCTAAAATGCGGTTAGTAGTTGTCGTCTAACCACGTCGTACCTCATCTGTTACCCCTCCACACCATTTGAATTTCGTGGTAGTATAAAAGTGGGTACAATCATCCTGATTCGGCTTTCCTTAATCTTTAACCATAGATGTTGCCAAGTTGATAGCAAATGACAATGACAAATGCACAGAAAAAGTGTTTAGCTCTGCTAGTATTTTGTATATCACCAGCCGTAAGCTAATGCCCTTTAAATCCTTAGAAAGGGTTGCATTCCTTTGCGTTTCACCCTATAAAAAACAATCTCTAGCATAGGAAAATGTAAAGCATTCTCCCCCCTTCTATACCAACCAACATCGAAAATGTTTTCTTAAGTCTACATTTTCTGGATTCCAGAAACCCCAGTCATTATTCTACCCTAGCCAATGCCGTATCTATCACCAGACTTATGAAAAATAAACCACCAAAGTCGGTGTCTTATTAAAGGCATGTGAATTCTTAAACACCCTGTGCTCGTATGTGTGGGCCTGTCAGACGTCACTGTCCCAAGATACCTGAGATACCGTAGGCAATATTAAATATTTGCTTCCTGTCTCTTGTTTTATTATGTTAATTGGTACATGCCTTCTTCCCTTCCTCATGTAATGAAGTAAAAATTGCGGTTACGTTAGGATCAAACTCAAAAGTAATCTCGCAAAGGAAGCGATACGTAAGCTGCTTATCGATACGCCCACGAACACACAACTTGTCTCATACAACGATTCTGGTTACTACGTCTCGGTATACATACATATGTGTGTGTGTAGGTCCTCGTATGTTTTTAGGAAGTTTTTATATATTTATGTCATTTTTGATTCATATTCGTATTCATTGAATTTTTTCCAGGATACTCGTACTCGTACTCGTACATGTGAGCTCATAAGGATCCCATTGATTATAAGAGAGCAACATAATTAAATTAAGCCATCTAAAGGCATAAATTTAATCATCACAAAACCTAGATGCAATTTCCGACCTTCAACAACAATTTCAAACTCACTTACCTCAAATTCAATTGAAATTAGAGTCGATATAAAATAGGATTAAAAAAAAACACCCAACAAAATAAAACACGTAGTACATATTCTGTGAAGTTTTTCGGATTTAAATACGAAGCTGAGTATTGAATCCCGAATCCCCTTAAAAAGGGATATCCATTTGTAACCTTTTCTTATGCAAAGATCCCTGTCTTTCATTATGTGCGGTTTCCCTAGGTGATGAAAGGAAAATCACACAAAAAAAAGGGGGCTTTCACAGACTTTATTCACAAAAAAAAAAAAATGTGTACACATACAATTTCACACCTCCATTGAAGATATCCCCCCCGCCGGGTTAGGGACAAAGGATATACGATGTACTGTGTAAGAAAAACTATATCTTCTTGCTACAAGAATGTGATTAGGCGGAAAAAAAATGATGAAATATCTGTGTAAGTGCGAAAAAGTGATTTAAGTCTTTTATCTTCACCACAATAAGCCTTATTTCCCAGTACTAAAAACCGCAAATGTGCACTACAAAAAAAAAATTGTTTTCTTTTTTTTTTATGCTCGTGTACGTATTCTATGTTAATTTTCACGTCTATAACCACAGACACAAGAGGATCTCTTTTATCCTCACAAATACGTATTTTTTTTTTCGCTTTATTTCTACATCGTGGTCCTTGGCGAAGTGGCTACCTTTTCTATTTCCTTTCTCAATGGATGAGAGGTTAGAAATAACGTTTTGAAATGTGGTAAAAACTTTGCGAGGTATTAAGGTATCTATTATCCCTAAACTGGGTGGATTGGGGCCAGATGGACATGCTTTCTGTGGCAGCAAGTATATCCTTCGAATGAATGGAATATTCACTCTATTTATCCTGTTCTTTGCAGCACAGGAGGTGCACATGAATATTTTTTAAAATTAACTCGGCGCCCATAAATAATTTTGTTTTCATGTAACTGCATTCCGGTGTAGGAAGAGCTCTAGAGCTTATAATAAATTTTTCTTTGGTACGAGTTGGGTAAGGCTATGAGATGCTTGACCAACAGTCCGGTCCATGGCGCCCATTTAAACAGTTTTAAACCCTGGGATCCTAAAAAGACAGAAAAAAATCTGCTAAATTAGAATCACCCAGATAAGGATATGGATCTCAGGTCGCTTATCAACTTGTTTTTTTTCAAGTCCTTGAATGCTAATGAGAAAGTGACCAAGAGTCCTTATTCTTCTGTTGGGCAGGATATTCACATAGCAGGTGACGAATAGACTCATTTTCCCTTTTGTCCCTGCAGCTTCTGCAGTAATCGTGGAGTATAATTCCGTGGCGCTTGAGTACCAATGGCGCAGTGCCCCGCAATGGTGCCAGAGAGTTTAACTAGCGAAATGGATCTCTTCTTGTCATAGACTGGCCCTGTGGTTTTAGACGTCACACATGCGTCCAAGTGAACCCAGTGCCTTTTGGCTATACTGGTGGCTTCATAGTGGAGGAACTATTTCTGCAGACAATGTAACAGCGACAACAAATCGAACCCCGCCATCCAACCATTCAACTAGAACAATTTAGACCAAAAATTATATCCACCTGATTGATAGCCTTGCTAGGGAGTGGCTCAAAGTGGCAGGCGATTACTTGGTCAGGAGCAGGAACTAACTCATTGAAAAAATATTCTCGGATGAAAGTATGCCCGATGAATGGAACCTCAGCTTTGTTTGTCTGATCCTTAAAAAGGGAAACTCGCTGAACTTCGCTACCTACAGGGGCTACAGTCTTCGTAACATCGCATACAAGATCTGTGTGAACGGCTAAAGCTGTTCATCAATAACCTGATCACTTCCTATCAGTGTAGCTTTAGGCCAGGAAAGTCTACCACCGATCAAATACTTACACTACGGCAGATCTTTGAAAAAACCCAGGAGGTTCAAATCGACACCCACCACCTTTCCATCGGTTTTAAGGCCGCTTATGGCAGCATCGATAAAGGAAAGCTAGACAGACCAATATTTACTTATGGCATCTTTGCCAAACTCTTCCATTTGTGAAGGATGACGATGGACAAAGCACGCTGCTCCATCAGGGTCGGCCAGGAACTCACCGAAACTTTTGGTGTCGAAAAAGGATCGAGACAAGGCGACGGGACAACATCGTTCTTGAAGGAATAGTACAAAACTTACGCACCAACACAATTTTTCAAGACTCCGTCCGATTCCTCGGAAGTAATTTCCAAATCAGTATCCCTACCAGATCACTCAGGGAAGATGACATATTTTTGGAAGCAGAGTCGATTCATTTCAATATCGACGGCTTAAAAACCAACGACGGGATCGGTGGAGATGTTTTCTCTGATACGCTTGATCTTAACCTCTCCTTCGATCTGCCGAATAAATGTAGCGTGTTCTAGGCGGAAGTAATGACGATTAAGGATGTCCAGTTTTTGTTCAGATCTCCGCATCTTCTCGGATAGCCAGCAATAAAATCCTTGAAATCGGTCTCTCTAAATTCATTAACAGCTCTAATTACCAATCGTCTTTTATAGAGATTGTGGAGGAACTCAATATTCACCTCTGTTGGGTGCCAGGGCATAGGGATATTCTAGGGAATTGTAAGGCTGACGAACTCGCCAGATATGGAAGAACTTTATTCATCCTTTCATGAAAAGATTCATTAGGTTACCAATCGCTACTTGCAAACTCACATTTAAGCTGGATGCTATTGAGAGAGCAAATCTTAGGTGTGGGCAAACGGTATAACATGTCCATGCGATACTCTAAGAATCAGATTTCTCTCAAGAGGTTGCATATTGGCGCTAGAAAAGGTGTCATCACTGGCAAGCATAAAACAAAGCTCGGGGTATACTCGACCGACTTGTGCATGAACGAATAAGAAGAAACCATTCATCATCCTCTTTGTACCTGTCAAGCTATCTCCCAAAGCTTCCCTTAGAAGGTTTCTATTACAAGGATATAGGCGATCTGATAAATACGGATAGTTTAGTTTATGTCCTGTATCCCCTTGTGGGTCCTAGGGCCTCTACTACGCCTACGCGCCATCGTGTACCGTTTTTGGCAATATGTCTCAGCTCTCCCCAACTTTTCCCCAACTGCCGTGCTTCCTTCTCGACTGCTCTGCGCCATGTTCTCCTTGGACCACCAGGTCTTCTGCCGTCCTGAGTGAAGGGGTTCCATTGCATAGCATGGTTCGCTATGGAGCTGTCACCCTTTCGGAGCATGTGACCAATAACTGCCACTTCCGTCGTTGGATGGTTGTGCCTATTGGTTCCTGACCCGTTCTCTCCACTAAAGGTGTTCGTTACAGATACGATTGGGCCGGAAAATCCTTAAGATGTTGCGCAGGCACCTATTAACGAACGTTTGCAGCTTTCTGGTGATAGCAGTGGTCACTCTGCAGGTGCTGCATCCATATAACAGCACGGATTTAACGTCCATAATTCTATGAGAGAGTAAGCATACGTCGTCAGCGTAGTCAAGGTGTTGGGATGTAGGAGTCCATCGAATTCCTCCGTTCCCCGTCGACTAAGCTGCACGAAGCACATCGCTAATCACCAATAGGAATAGTATTGGTGAAAGAATGCAGCCTTGTCTTACCCCACTTCGCATCTCAAATTCCTCAGACAACCTTCCTCTGTGCAGAACGTGACATTTGGACCCTTCGTATGTAGCTTTGACAATAGCAATTAGTTTATCAGGAATACCTCTCTTGCGTAAGGCACGCTAAATAAACTTCCTATTAACACTATCGAACGCCTTCTCAAAATCGATGAACAGCAGGTGAAGTGGCGATTGATATTCAACGCACTGTTCGATGACAATCCGCAGGGTGTTGATGTGGTCGACACAGGAGGATCCAGAGCGGAAACCTGCTTGTTCGGCATCGAGTGTGTCTTCGAGATGTTGTTATAAATATGGATATTAGGAGCCTATTACGCTCGATCGGAAGTTCAAACTGGTTTACGGAGTAGTAACACAAATACAACATGAGCCATGTAGTATTACAATGGAACTTCCTTTCTGTTGGTGGTAGCTGGCAAGCACTTCAACCTACCCAACCTAACCTAATATTAAAAAAAATCAAAAACTAACCAGCTATTGACGACGCTTAGATCTCTACAGTCTAAAGGTTCGTAGGAAGGCATCATCTCAGTGTTCTACTCTACGTACTGGACACTCTGCTATTTTAAACGACCTTGAACTCCTTACGGAAGATACGGACAACACTCTTCCACAACTTCTGTTTGAAAAAGAGCTTTGAAACCCGAATACTCTTTAGACTAGACTGGCAAGGGCATCTTGGATTACAAAAGGAATCCATGCATTTCTCTACAGGAATCAAGAGTGGGCGACGGTGTCTTCCCCAATGATCACAACTTGAAAAAATCTCCGTCCGCCTCCCTAATTACTGTAGCGTCTTCCAGGTGAAGATCATGGCGATAAAGGAAGCCTTCTCGTGGATAAAGTACTTTGTGACTTCTAAGCGGGATTATATCACTTTTACTAACCGTCAAAGCCGCGATTAAATCTGTGGAATCTGTCTTTTTTAACACATGAACTGCCCCAAATTGTCGACCGTCTCTTAACGAGATGGCTGAACTTCCTCATTTGGATGCCGGACCATAGAGGCATTTCATAGAATTGCATGGCTGATGAGCTCGCCAGGCAGGGTACAACCCTATTGAATCTGCGAATCTTAATTTGCTTATCGCTGCAGTTAAACTGCAACTCAAGCTCAACACTATTAACTTAGACAAATCTGGTCTAAACTGGATTAGAATCGCTCCAACTGCTTCATTAGACAACCTCCAGTGCTTTATTATTAGCTCCTCCTGGTTCAGTGGGTAGCTCTTTGGAAATGCTGCTCCTGTAGCTGTAGTAACACAATGGACTTTACTGGTCTAGGTGAAGTTGTATCTAATGCAGCCTGCGACTACTCGTATAACCTAACCTAACCTACTGACGAGTGGTAGATGCATTTAGGTACTTCTATTGAATCACTCTTGGGTTCTTCGCACCTCAAAATCAACAATTTCGCTTACTTACGTAGTTAATGAGTTGAAAACGCCCCTCATCGTGAAGATCGAAATTGTCATACGCTAGCTTATATTCCTTCAACCAATTAACAAATCCTATTCGCAGATCTTTCTTCAGCATTCGATGTAGGTTACTTCTAGGAACGTCTTATTCTTCTAGATGACGACGAATTTATGTGCCTTAGGATAGAGCGGCTATGTTGTCGAGTGAACGTCCTCTATGAGGACGCACTAGTGACTTATTGTTCACAATTCAACCACTTTCCTAATTTTTTTGACCCATTTTTTGAAAACATTCGTGGATTGTGACAGCATATCTAAAATTTGAAAGATACAAACAATTTTTCGATTCTACTCGAAAGGCTCTTTTCAGCGATGTGTCATATGCCTCCCTACATAGACGGAAAAAAAGTTCGCTGACACCTTTGCTTGGTTAAAGATGCCTTCAAACTGATGGTAACATACCGGCGCGGCATGGCGTAGTACTTGGTTCACTTTACATAACATATGTAAAAATCTTCCATTTAACGCTAAGAGTTTAAGAGCTAGAAGGTGTTGACAGACAGATGGACGGAAGGACGAACGAATGGAGGCACGCATGAACGAGAACAATAAAGTTCCGTCATCGATGAACAGAATCCTGAAAATGAAACAAAATTTCAATCTCGCTCAATTATTGGGAAACCTTTAATCCCTGTCTAGAATTAAATAAAAAATCCTTCTAAAATGGATTGAGTTGCAGACACGAGTAACCTTGTTATTTAATCAATTTCATCCTCGTATACACGTGGATTGGACACACAACAACGCCACAACAACTCAATAAAACTAATTTCTCTTTTGAAAGGGGAAAAATAAACGAAAGTTAAAATCCTTAAATCAATCCATTGACCTGTTAAAGGAACTGACGATGATAAAAAGGTTTCGCATATCCTGTGGAATGATGTTCAGAAACCTCTAGTCGTGGCAATGAGGAGGCACTTTTATTGCTTGCTTCTGTGGTTTGAAATTCAAGACCGCTTTTTGGATGGATAAATAAGAAAGGCAGTGAATAACCAGTTAGATTCTATTCTACTAATCCCGAAATTCAAGAAAAAAAAGGACTGCATGCAGGGGCTTGAAAACGGTAAAGCATTTATTTACGTAAGTGAAGTATTATTTGTTCCGATTTTGACAGGACAGATGATTGACAGAAGGTATACTTCTTCGATGAAGTGGGAGTGACGGAATTTCCAGATATTCCCTTTCAAACAGAATGATTTGTAGGATTGGCTGTCATCAGTACTGCCAGACGAAAAGCTGCAAAATCGTCAATATCGTGGATGGATATTTAAGGACAGATCTTCTGTCCAAAAGATGTATTTTGTGTACGATGACAGGTTATACTCCTTATAATCTAGGCAGACCTCCTTTCAACAACTCCATTTTCCCAAAAGAAAGTGTGGGCAATCAGTTAGTTTCTTTTTGAAGCAGATGCAATTTTTGGACGATGACAGCATTAACACCCTTGAAAAATAACGAGGTATCTAGTAACAGGTGGCGCAAAATTAATCATCTTATCGGAAGATGTTATAATTTTTGCAAATGGCGTCGTACGTCAATCATATTTGACATTTGTGAACTAGACAGCTGCCGTATACAAACAGACAAGCAATGGAGCGCTATACTCCGCAAGAGCGTCGAATAATTGTGTCGCTTTTTTTGACCAACAATCGGTCGGTGGTGTTAGCGCAGCGTGAACTTCGACGTCGATTTCCTAATCGTGTCGCGCCAACTGAGCAAACATTCCGGCGCTTAGCTACTCGACTCGAACAGACTGGAACCACAGGAGACCATGCAGGGCGTGGCCGCCACCGGACTGATCGTTCGGCCGAGAATATCGCGGCTGTGGCTGCCGATGTCGCTGAGAACGAAGAAACTTCAACCAGACGACGGGCCACGCAATTGGGCATCACCAGACGGACCCTACAGCGAATTTTGGTGAAAGACTTACACATGTTCATGTTACACACAGTTAATGCCTCCTGACCGTGAGTCGCGTGTGAATTACTGTCAAGCCATCCTCAATCTCAACAACGAAGAGGACGATTTTGTGTCGAAAATCATCATGAGCGACGAGGCGCATTTCCACTTAAGCGGTTACGTCAATAAGCAAGATCTTCATTTCTGAGGCACTAGAAATCCGCGTGTGGTGCACGAAGAGCCATTACATCCACTCAAAGTCACTGTGTGGTGCGGCGTTCACGCGGGAAGAGTGATTGGGCCGCATTTTTTTGAGGACGCCATCGGCAATACGGTCACTGTTACTGGCAACAGGGCCATGATAAACGACTTCTTACTGCCGGAATTGGATGAGCGGGGCTTGGTGAACATGTTGTTTCAAAAAGACGGTCCAACCGCATACACAGCACGAGCCACAATGGATATTGTGAAGGAAGAGTTTTCTGGTCGCGTAGTCTTCCGTTTTGGCGATTTGGCATGGCCAGCAAGATCGCCCGATTTAACAACCATCCCAGACTTCTTTCTTTAGGGCTACTTGAAGTCGCGGGTTTATGCCAACAAGCCTCAGACAATCGCAGCCCTTAAGGAGAATATTCGACGGGAATGCGAACAGTTATCACCGGAAATCTTGCGGAAAGTCATGGAAAATGCGATAAAACGGGCACAAATGTGTATTAACACTGGCGGAAGCCACTTGGCGGATATCATCTTTTCCAATTTTCCAGGTCCAAATAAAGATTTCCTTCACTCACACGTACGGAGGGCCCACACCTAAAGAAATCAATTCGTCCTCAAAGTGTAAATATACGATAAGAGTTTTGGAGTGGTGCCTCATCGGTCCTTACTTACATATGTACAGTCGAACCCGGATATGCATATGAAGCTACAACAGCGTTACGGTGAACGAAATGCGTTACAGAAATAATCGATTTTCTGTGACCGTAATTGGACGATTTGGATGGGTTTTCGGTCGAACATGATAGTACAACATGCCACACTAGCTATGAAACAATTTGAGCAATAAAATCGATAACCGTGTTATCAGCCGTCTTGAAGACGTGCCTTAGCCACAGCGCAGCTGCGATTTGGCGCCGTTAGACAATTTTTTTATGGGAATTATTAGGCACTTTAACGGTTGATAAACAGTTGACGCACTAAAGGAAAACTCCTTCAAGATATTTGCCAATCGAAATTGGGTTGACAGGATGGAACACTGCCAAGCCAGCCACTACAGTGATTTGATTGTAATAAATAATGGGAAGGTGTGCCCTCTTTACAGACATTGAAAAATATTGAACGGTGCAGTTTGAGTACAGAAAAACACAACCGATGGCCCAAGGTATCATTATCCTCTTGTAGCTCTCAATTCCGATTGTTTGTTGTACGACCCGTAAACAATCCCCCTTGCAGGATCTTTAGCAGTACGTTAAAGAAATTTCACGACTTTTTCTGACCAAAACGTTAATTTGAACTAAAATTCCAGAAGGAAGTGCTTTACAGTACTCTTGAAAGCGCCACTACTTTCTCTCAGTAATCAAAGTTAGGGACACATTGATTCCTCTTTCCGAAAGTTTTATCTCGCTTGTCACAGCTTTAGTGTTTCGACATATTGTTGGTGTTTCGTCTACCTGTTTCAACGTCTTTTCGCAGCAGCTAGACTCTTGTAATAAAGTGGTTCGAAATTCCCTTTTACTTTGCTGCCTTTCTTTCACTTCATCTTGGTCCTTTCGTTGTGAGAAAGAAAGCCTTGAAGGCCTCACGTGAGATACGGTTTCTTTTACGTGAGAATGTGTCACTTGTCGCCTAAGTGCATTGCGCCTATTGTGCTGACCCAGTGGTTAAGTAAGCCTCAATAATGTCTTGGGTTCTAGGTTCGAAGTGCCCGGTGGGCTCAGCGGGAGTAATCGATGGATTAATCGCTTCATAAAGAATATGCTCCGCTCTTTCTTTCTATTTACCGCAGAGTCTGAACATGGCTGTATCTGTTTATTTTATTTTATGTATCTTAGTGGACAATGTCCGGATAAGTAACCCGTTAGAGTTCGCAAATCTTTTTTGCTGAGTTCAAGTAACTTGCTTACACTATTTTGTATGGCCCAGTATATATTGTGGAGTGTATGTATACTACTGGGTGGTACTCCGAAGAAGGGTTCAGGGACGACGAGTGGGCGCTCAGCGCTTCTCCTCGACAGACAGTCTAATTGTTCGTGCCAAGGGACCCATGATATGGTAACGTGGTTTGGGCATGCGAGGCTTACAAGGAGGGTGAGATAGTCCCACAGGATCTTTGACGCTACTGTATAGGAATTAAGGGCCCCCAGTTTTACCTGACTGTCCGAACAACTACATATAGATGCGGGTTCCGTTAGTGTTCTCCGCTGGCATTCTCGAACGCATATGTAATCCATCCATCACATGGATCTCTGTTTGGAATATGGTTTGGTGGATGGAAGTTCAGTAGATAGGTCGCACGTTGAAAGTTGGGACTCTAGGCTCCAGCACCGGTACTGCCATTTTCCAATTTTGAGTCATTTGTGTATGTGTACCAGATTTGTCCGTTGGGTGGCGTGTTAAGACCTCTCTTTCTCCATTCTTTGTGGTCACCAGTAACTACTTCGATTGTGTTTGTGTTAATAATCGTTTCTTGTCGTGGTTAGATGTAACTTATGAGTTCGTCATAATATACTGGGCACCATAGTGGGCCCATCGCGATTTAGTGGACTTACATACATATGTACATATGTCTACTCACGAGACGTATACAATTTTAAAAGAGTTAAAGTGAAAGTGAAGCTCGAAACTACCCTGTGGAGTTGAAGAAGTTAATGAGTCGTTGTCATGCCATTGGTGGGCGCCGTGGATCAAGTGGTTCGTGCGTTGGATCGCTGAGCAGGAGGTTCGACGTCCGAATCCTGGAAAACACTAAAAAGTTTTTTCACGGTCCCATCTCTCGCGAATGTCTGAGAAAGCTTGCCACTTTGCCTTTCGGATATGGCTCTAAAGTGCAGGTCCCTTCCATTTGTGTGGAAAATATAACACGCACAACACGAATGGTCGCGACAAGCTAGGCCCTGGACTACATACGGTCTGTTGCGCCAAGTATTTATATTTGTATTTTTTTTGTCAAACTCTTGGATGTCTAAGATGTCCGTGAAATCATCAAAGAACTGTTTGCTTAGTGCGCGCGATTGCCAATCCAGGACATCCACAGAGAAAATGAAACAAAATTTCATTCTCGTTTGCGTCTTCGCAATGGGTATTAAGTTGAATGCTGAGTTTGGCTACGCGCATGTCTATAGACGAGTGACCTGTACTTATACCCACTAGTCTAAGGACGTCTATGTCTTCAAAGGACGCAGGTCGTCTACAAACTCATAACTAATCTCCATCTACAGCGACGTCTATGCCTGTTCTGAATTTGGTATATAAAGGCCAAATCCTTGTGACAGATTCCCACAGATTCTCCAGCCTTTGAGGTAAAGTTCAAGGAAATTTTTTCCTTCACTAATCCTAGTGGGAGATAAACCACCTCCGCAGATGATTCTCGAAGAGGAAAGCCACGTCTGGCCAGTTCGTCGCCTCTTCCTTTCCGCTCTCTGTTCCTTTAGCTGAGAACCCAGAAGAGAGTGATCTTGAAATGATTGTACCCGTGTTTCTTACAGTCTTCAACAAACTTGTACGTATTCCTGGTTGACTCGAGAAACGCTGATCGCGGCCTGACTATCGGCGAAGATTGTTATGTTTTGTTGAGGTGTCGATTTGTACACGTGTAACTTGCAATCTTCCCTAACTGCCGGGACTTCTGCGTGGAAGACGCTGAATGATGGGGATGCGGGAGGATTGGATACTTCGGTAGATACTTTGAACTCTTTCGTAACAGTGTCTCCTTCTCACTCCGATCTGAATGGAAATCCGGCAGAAAAACATTTTCGGAAACTAAGTTTGGCTGTTGTGTACTTAGTGAATGCGATTTGACAGTGAGTACAGGATTTTTTTTTATGAATCGTAGGGTCTTGCGGACAAACATCCAGATTTTAATCTCTCTTTACTGCACGATACATTGGGTTCTCAATATGCAGATCAAGGAACATGACCGTAGGGCTCCTGTGCTTCCTATTCTATTAGTCCTTGCCTGCACTTGTAGTTCGTAAATTTTGCTCCTCTTCGAATTTTTATAAATGACGTTTGGAATGTCAATGGCGTTGAAATCAGTCACTTTTCACCTCAGACATTCTTGCTGTACACTTGGATTAAGGGCCAAAAAAAGTGAAAAACCTTTAAAATCTGTTTAAAAAATGTTTTTGAACCAATCTATGCACGAATTGTCAGTTAATTGACATATAGGACATCAACATCTCAGTCGAATGGCATTCTAGTTTTGAAGTGCGAAACATAAATCTTCTGCTAACGCCCCCAACATCCTTTGACCTTAAATGCTCTTAACAGGAATTCTAGTACGTACACCTTGTTTGAATACCTTCGTTATTTTCCTACATAACAATCGGATTAAATTACACATGACGTACTATACAATTCAAAGATACCAACTAATGATAGCTCTTCAGTGCGGAAGCTGCACATCCATTCAATTATTAATACCACTTTGGAAGGTACTCCATTCCCTTTGAAAGGTCTGTTAGATAAAAATAGTACTCAGGGTACGATGCAATTTTATGGAGTACACTCTAAAAGTCAAGTTTTTTTTTTCGCAAACACATTCATCGACTCAACGAGAAAAACTAAAAATAAATTTATAAATAAATAAATAACCACCCCCAACGACCCCCACCCCAAAATCCAGAATCGAACCTGTGTCAATATCGATTGGGAGTGAATATTTTTCCGCTTTTCTGCTTTTCAGGAAATTTATTTTCATTATCCTGGTGATTTTTTATTCTATTTTTCTTTAGCTTTTGATGGGCACCCAAAACAAAAAAAAAACAACAAATTTGTGTCAAACAAGTTAAGTTAGTTAAACAATTTGTTGAATAACAAGAAAAAAAAAAAAAATACGCATCACCGCCGATTACATGACCTCACTTTTAGTTTAACATCATGTCCTTGGTGGCGGATATTTTTGTGTCGTGCTCTGTGTTTTATGACCGTTAGGTAAACATCTCTGATCCTGAGTGAGGAATAAGTAAACATCGTCACAATCTAATCCGACGAATGTTTGTGGTGCAGGTTGACCCGTTTTTTCCCCCCCTTTCGACGTGTATGTATTGGCGGCGTCCAATCGGTGAGCCAGGACGTGGAGTAAATTAATTTTAGTTCATGTTCATAATAACATGAGAGATAATCGAGATACGTATGTATGTGGCCGACAAATTATGTACATAAATTAATTTTTGTTCCTCATAATTAACTATCAAGGGATTACAATTATAATTAAGTCTCACAGCGGAAATTGTGTGCTTGGATTCGGGAAAGGATATCGTTGGAGATTTTCCTTTTTTTTTTTTTTTTATTATCACATGTGGCACTGGAGTACAGTCAGCCTTTTAAGGAAATTAATTACGAAAGCGTCAATGATGTTGGGAATTCTGAAAACAGGTGCAAAATACTGAATTTTCGTCGGCTTGTGTACCCAGGCAGCCATTGATGGCTATAAAATGACATGATGTTGGGTATATTAAATGTTTCAGAGAAAAAAAGGAAGTAGGTAGTAAATCACCACAGATACGTTGCACCTGCGAAGGGATCCTTTGTTCATTCTTTTGGTCGTTTTGTTGTATGTTTACTGAGACTACATAGTCCTTTCGTCCGTATCCTTAATGAAAAAATGCATATATTTCGAATGTATGCATGTGAAAAACTGGATTTCATTGCTTCGCAATGAGTGTGCATTTGAGTATCTTCAGTTTTCTGGGTTCTTATATTGCATGGATGCAGGCGTGGATAATAGTCCTTATTTTCTGGAAATGTATACAGAAAAGTAACAATTCAGAAGGAATGGATCGTGTGATACCGTATCTCTGAAGCCAGTCATATAAAATTACCGCAAGGCATTGTAAATTTTTCAAATTAAAGCATAGTCATCAGCGTAAAAAGCTTTAAAGAGGCTGAAGCTAGATTTTTGAAGGAAACGCCCCTAAAAAGTGGGCGGACCATGAACAATTATAGCATGAAATGCAAGGAAAGTCAGCGTTAAGTTCCTAAGTTAGTAAAAAAGGATTGAAAAATTGGATTTTTTGAAAGTGAGTGGTTTAATTTTCATCTGCCCTTGCTACGATTGTTAGATATGAGACGATATTCCATCATCTTTTCATTCATATTTTTGGGAAACTGACGCCTTGGCAAGAAGGGGGTCAGAAATGACCATCAGTGTAGCTGACACATGCATACTACCACCGATTGGTAGATTGTACAACATCATTGACGCCATAATAGAGGCTCCTGGTTATCCAGAGAGGAATGGGCCACCTCTCGTAGATTATGGCCGAAATTAAATAAAACAAAAACAAAGAGCCTTTTGGCAATATACCGATCCCCCATCCGCATGTTAGCGAGAGTAATCACAGAACACTGCGCCATCAGAGCTATGCTCAGCAAATGGATCGAAGAGTCCAACGATTAATGCAGAAGCTGCGGTGACGAGGAGGAAGTGGAATCGATCCAACATCTGCTGTGCTACTGCCCCGCCTTGCAAGAACGACACCTACGTGCTCTCGGATCCAGGCTCTACGCAAGCATCGCAGAGGTAACAGTAGTTCAAACGCCACAATTTAGATAGGTATTTTCCACGGGTTACCTCCCACAGATATTCCAAAAAGGGTATTCACAATGGACCACCGAGTGGACGTGATGAGTTATATCCATCACACACCCTACCAACCTAACCTAACCTTAGGCCAAGAGAATCGTGTTCTCCCGATGGTTAGGAAGAAAATCATTAAAACAAGGTGTCTGCCAACGGACCTATAGTTAAGTCTGTGTGCATCGGTAGATAGTAGCAACCTTCAACAACCTTGTCAGAAAAAGAACTGACTGTTAGACGTAGAATCTACTGGGAGTCCAGTAGTATCCTTAACAGCTCTTAGAAAGAGATACGATGCAAATGAATCTGAAATGACACTCAGTATAGGTATAGCATGTTTCGGACTAAATTTATGACAGGCTGAGAGGCAATAGCCTGTCTTCCAATGTACAGTGCAGAAACCGCAGCCTGTAATTGCCTAGGACAAACAAAACCATGGAGTTTCAGGCAATAGAAACAATTCAGGCAACTGGAAAGCATCTAGAGGGCGTCTCACTGAAAATAGAGAGCCTTACTCTCTCCCTATAAACACCATAAAATTGCACGACATTGAAGATCTTCATACATAAAAAATAGAAAAATTCTACAAATGGAGCCCTCACGTGGGCCTGTTTTAAAGAAAACCATGCATGGTGCCCTTCACCATTTTTTTAGATGAAGAGGATACCGATATCATAACCAATTTTTTGTATCGCTATCCAACTCCATCCAACTTCAGGCGAGTAATTCTTCAATGACCTCAACAGCCTGCTACGTCGTGAAGTCTGCAGGATTAGTAGTTACTGTTGATCAGGAATCAATGCAAGCCACACAGTCTTATATCTGAAAGGAAAGTACAAGTTAAATGGTAGGCTGTGCTTGTGATAACGGTTTGCTTCATTCCTTCATTAAATGTATTATTATGAGTCTACCGTTTGTTATATGCGTATCCTTTTTATAGGGCGCCCATTTAACTTAACCTGGTTAAGCGACGCTTTTGTACTGCAAACATTGCTTTTAATTTATTCCGCTTGATAGGCTTCCAGTTCTTCAGGCTAAATGATCGCCGATACCATGCAGCAATGTACACAGAACCGAAGAGTATGTAAGACTAGTATGTCTGGAGGCTGGAAGTTCCGTCTTCTGTGTTGAGTTTGGTGGCTGATATTCGAGGATTCTCCCTGGAATAGAGGATTATTTTCCATTCGCTGCACAGTCCGTAGCAGTCGCAATTGTATCTTTTACTACATTCGTCTTTTCCAATCACAGGACCAAATACCCCACAAAGGATTTTTCTATTGAATGAAGCCAATATTTGCTTAGCATTCCTGCTTCTGGTCTAGCGTTCGAAAGAAGTATACAATTGTGCGCTCCGTAGTTCTGTGGTTTGTGTGTTGGACTACTGAGCAGGAGCTCCGATGCTGGAATGCCGAAAAAGTAAAACAACTTTTTTTGCATGGTCCCACCTTTGAATGCCTGTCTACATATTATCCGAGGATAATTAATTAATTTTCATGAACACCTTGTCGACTAGATACACCTTTCAGATACGGCATTAATGTGTATATCCTTTCCATTCATGCACATCGTGAATGTCTGCGATTAGTTCCTTACGCGTTTTGCCGAATTGAAGAAGCACTGGTTTCCGAGGTTTAAACGTCATCGGATCTTTAAATTTACTCCAAGGCAAGTAAAATCCTTACATCCTTCGAAGTTATAGCTGTCGACATGGTCGTTTTGTCCTTGACTCTGGATGGATGCTTTTTTGTTTGTACATTCTATGAAATTGTGTTCATTTTAACGCCGTTTACTTTGAGGCTGTTTTTTAGTTGCCGTGAATATTTCTATAGGGTGACACTCTGGGAGCGCCCTATGATGTTGATATCGTCTGCGGATTCTAGCCAATGAATGAACTTCGTCGTGTTCACTGTCTGTTCCAACACATACGACTGAAGAAATAACATGACAACTCATGTAATGTATGAAATCGCTTGAACGTTTTGAACAATCTCGAGAAATTGTTTTCAAAAGACATAGAGCACCACGTGTTTTTCAGTGTTATGCAGCTCGTCAGGACTCTGAAGTCGGCCATCATCTTGTACAAGCCTTGATGATCCATGCAATCATATTTCACTACGCTTCATATTCTACTTCAAACAGGATAAATATGCAGAGGGTTTCGTCCTGTGAAAATGTGCCTTGTTATTGAGCTACCAGTCCGAAACCTTCACTTTTATGAACCAATCAGTGTGAAGGCTCTAGACATACATACAGTAAGCTCGATAGGATCTGTGCAAACGGGATCTGCCTCGGATATTCATTTATATCATATGAATTATTGATGCGGTATTTAGAGGTAATATTCCAGTTGTCAGGCATGCTTCCTTCCTTTCTCACCTTTTGAACAAACCTCCATTGGGAGGCCATCAAAACGGCGTTTTGTCGTTCTTTTCATCTTTTAAATTGACTTGTCGACTCTTTGGGAACCGGGTTGGAGGGAAAGTTTCCTTTTTGACTAAAGTTGGGATCTCTTCTTGCTCTACCACCTTTCCTATATGGTACACCGTTAGTAGATACTGAAAAGTCGTTTGAAAAGGACATCTATACATAGCTGTGTGTATTTATCAAGACTTGAAGCCAGTTTCGATCGAATGTGTGAATAAGACGCACAACATGAATGGTCGCAAGAAGCTAGGGTCTAAACCACAAGCTCTGTTGGGCGCCAACAATAAGCAAACTAACAGATGGCGCTCAACGTTCAACAGTCTGTTCGCACTCCCAAGAGGAAAACAACAAAATCCTAATATTTTCTGTTATGAGAGGCATCTGTGGTTACTGAAAGTCTTCCAGTGATCCATGCGCGACCGATGCATTCTCAATGAGCCACTATTAGACGGCGTTTTTGAGCACTTCCGTCGTTGGAGACTCCATACTTTTTTGAGTACGACGCACACCGGAAATAGTTACCGTGTATAGCATTCATTACCGGATTATGATGAATACGTTTTTGAAGCCTGATGGGTATAAAACTTGATGACATATGGTTCTAGCTGGACCACGTTACTGTCAGATTGCACGAGAGAAGATTCATTCATTGAAGTCGACAGTTTTTAGCTAGTAAGACAAGCCGATTTCTAGCCCTGCGAGTTATTTTTGAGGTACAAAGTGAAATCGTAGGCTTACACCAGCAAACCACAAGTATTCCATGAGTTCAGGGCTGAGATCCAAAGTATGACTCCTGTGATTGTGTTGTGAGAATGTAATTGGAGAGAACACAAGTGTGCCATCGGAGTGGTATGCGGGCCATTTTGCTTGGAAATTAATTGCAGCTCGTCTACTTCCAAATGAAATAAAAATATCACCACTCAATAAAAAAAGATACGCTTTATGTGATGCTCTGAATGCGAAATTTCATCTCACAAGCTGCTCACATCTGACCCGACAAACGGACGTACAGATAGGGGATAAGGATATGGTTCGTATTACACTCCTTCTCTAAATAACGACCTATCTATCAGAAAAAATATACCCTATGCAAGGGGATTCAATAAAGAACCCCATTTTCCAAACAGATAGCCAATTCCAATGGCTCTTTGAATCCAAACTACTTCGAGAAAGAAAGTCCTTCACCACCAACAACTCGATCATATAAATTCCATTGCACTAAGTAAATCAATATCTCAACTATAAGTTCCATTGAAATTCAGCAAATTTCGTATAAATATTCATCAGATAAACTTTTGAGTGATTCTTCACATTTGGCCTCGAGATATTTCTTCAGAGAAATTTATTTAATCTTATTTCATTTTTGAAATTAATTAAACGGAGTTTTGTGGGCGATTTCCCAATTTATGAAAATAATTGGCCACAACGTGTAGGAGTATAGTAATTTAAAAAAGGCAGCCGACGAGATATTATAGATGAACAAAATTTATAATTTATTTAAATTGGAAAAAAAACATTTATTTAATTTCGCTGCATAGTTAAAATATATAAATGCATAGGACTTCAGGCAATTTTGTGTACATAAAGGGTGTCCCATAATTCACGCAAAATTTGAATTTTGCTCCATTTAATAGTACAGTGATGCCAACGGAAAAAAAAAAGATAACAATGTGACAGCTGACATTTCGGGGTTAGTAAAAATGGAGTGCTATACGAAAGAACAACGCATTTTCATTGTTGAGCAATATTCTAAAAATAATGAAGGTTTGTCAGCTACAGTCCGCAATTTTCGTACAAAATATGGCCGTCATAGTGATTTAAAACCATCAACTGTGAAGAGAATAATTGAAAAATTCAGGGAGACTTAAACACTCTGGGTGTCCTGTCACAAGTCGTTCAACAGAAAACATCGAAGCAGTTCGCGAGAGTATTGCTGACAGTCCAGGAACATCAATTGGGCATTTCGAGAAGCTCTCTACAGCGGATTCTCACGAAAGACTTGAAACTTCATGCTTACAAAGTTCATTTGACTCAAGAACTGAAGACTACTGACCATGCAGCGTGAAGAGACTTCGTTGAATGGATTTTGGAACAACAACAAGTGGATGCTGATTTTTCGAACAAAATCATCTTCAGTGATGAAGCTGATTTCCATCTTGATGGCTTCGTTAATCGTCAAAATTTTCGCATTTGGGGTTCAGAAAGCCCACGAGTAATTGTTGAGAAATAAATGCATCCACAGCCCGTGACTGTTTGGTGCGGATTTTAGGCTGGAGGCATTATCGGACCATTCTTCTTCGAAAATGCGGCTGGTCAGGCAGTAACACTTAATGGTGTTCGCTATCGTGACATGATAACCCAGTTTTTAGTGCCTAAATTACAAGACATGGATGTGACCAACATGTGGTTTCAACAAGACGGTGCCACATGCCATACAGCCAGAGAAACAATTCAATTACTGCATGAGTCATTTCCTAATCGTGTAATCGGCCGTTTTTGCGATCAGAATTGGCCATCCAGATCTTGCGATTTAACGACATTGGACTTTTTTCTTTGGGGTTTTTTGAAGTCAAAGGTCTATGCAAACAAGCCCACGACCACCAACCCCTTGAAAGAGGAGGTGTATTAATGAAATTCAGCCACATTTATGCGAAACGGTCATGGAAAATTTCAATAATAGAGTACGTACTTGCCAGCAAAGCCGTGGCGGCTATTTTTCCGATGTGCTATTCCATATCTATGAATCATTAAAAAAAAATTAAGCCTTCTCATTAAAAATCTGTATTTTCTATCAAAATTACATTTTGCTTGAGTTATGGGACACCCTTTACATACGCGTATATAGAGAAATGGAAATTAAATTAATTTTTATTGAATAAATAAAGAGAATACATTTTTCATTCAATAATGTTCGGCCATATAAAGGAATTTTCAATTAATTGCAATGGTGGACATGGAAAAATTCATTCAATTTGTATAAGGAAAAAAAAGACATGAGGATTATTGCTATCCTGTGTTATGTTGTTAACAATGTGGAGGGGCTCTTGAGGTCACTATAGAATGTTAAAATTCAAGTGTCTCATTACACAAAAGAGTGCTCTGGCATTGTACGACAAAGGGTGGATCCTCTGTTTGTTTCTATTTGAAGTTCGCGTCATTTCAACGATGGCAACACTAACGCGCTTGAAATATTGACAGATATGTGGTGTCCAGCCTCATAGTTATTTCGAAAGTTCTGCATGCGAGAAGTTGTTTTGGTAAAAAATAGAAAAAAAAACGCCTTCAGAGGCTGCTGTAAGGAGATTTGTAAAGAAGATTCGTGAAACTAGCCAACTTATGGGTAACTAAAGATATCCATGTGGGCGCAGACTAAAGAATTTCTGGCCTTTCCCAAAGTGGGCGTGAAAACTAAAGAACCTCATCAACTCTTAGCAACAAATGAACAAATAATTCGTCCAATTCTGAAAAGAAGTAACTGCAGCTGGTACAGTAGTCGTTGTGTGGTAATCCTAGCCGTTCGTTCGCTTTTTCGTTACCGAAGATATCCATGTGGCCAGGTGTCCAACTCAGGGTGACCTTATTGGCCGCTGAGATGTCATCCAGTCGCTTTTTATAGATTTTTACGAGCTTGGACCTTATCGATGTGGACTGCAAAGCCTTAATGGCTGCTTGACTGTCGACACATAGATGCTGATTATTTTTTCTAAAATATTTTCCTCAATAATCATGTCCGCAGCTTGTTTTATTGCAGGAACTTCAGCTTGGAAAACTCTGCACCTGTCCTCAAGTTTAAAAGAGCGAAATGTGTTTCGAGACAGTATACATCGTCACCCGTACCAGCGATCATTTTGATCCGTCGGTGAAGATGGCCCTCGAAAGGGACTCTGCCTTCCTTCCATTCCTCTCTGCTGGGAATTCTAATAGAAAATCTCCGTTTGCAGTTTGGTAGTGGGATAATGTAGTCCGTTTCCGTCCGGATTCTTGATGCATTCCATCGATTTAGAACTGAGGCATGACCAAAAGGTTTAGCCATTCATAGGCCGGCTTCCCTTAGTCTTAGTGGAGTTTTAGCTGCCGAATTTGCACAGTATATGTCAAGTGGAAGGAGATTCAGTATTGTTTCCAGAGCTGCTATTGGTGTTGATCTCATCGATCCCGTCACCCCCAGACAGCCTGCCCGTTGAATCTTTGGATCGCTTTCAAATTGGTATTTCTTCTCGAGCGTTTTTCACCAGACGACCGAAGCGTATGATAAAATGGGTCTTACTACTGCTGTATACCACTTTAGGCTTGAATCCCCATGATTTCCCGAAGGCTCTTCTGCATGTATATAATACCACAAAGGCCTTCTTGATTCGATTGTCAATGCTGGGATTCTAATTTAGTTTGGAATCCAAAATTAAGCCGAGATATTTATAGCAGTTTTCTAAGGGTATTTGTATTCTGGTATCGATCTTTTCCTCGCGAAAAGTACTAACTCGGTTTTCGTCGGGTTCACTTCCAGCCCCTTGCCTTTGACGCCGTTATTTACTAGTAGTAGTGCATAATTGAGTCGTTCGCTGAGTACAGGAAGGAATTTACCTGATACCAAAATGACAACATCATCGGCGTGGGCCACTACGTTGAAGCCATTCCTTTCTAGTATGCTTAACATCCCATCCACTAGTAGAAGCCAAAAAAGTGGCGGTAAAACTTCGCCCTGGGGAGTGCCCCGCTTGACTCTCATCATACCTTTTGTATCTCCAAGTGTGGAGTTGATTATGCGGGTACTTAGCATTTGTTCGATCCATCTGCATACACCCGAATGTATTAGGGCCCTATGCAGACTGTCTATGCCTTCAGTACTTACATTGTTAAAAGCCCGTTCAATGTCAAGAAACGCACCCAGCGTATATTCTTTAGCTTGAAGGGTATTCTGTATTGTAGAGACCACCCGGTGTAGAGCGGTGTCTACTGATTTTCCTTTAATGTACGCATTATGTGATTTCGATATGAATTTATCCCCAATCCCATCTCTGACGTACATATCTATTAACCGTTCCAAAGTTTTCAATAAGAATAAAGATAGACTTATTGGCCTGTAGTCCTTGACGCTTGCGTGGTTTATTTTACCCTCTTTTGGTATGAAAACTACCCTAATTTCCCGCCAATTTTGGAACGTTACCCAGTTTGAGACACTACCCATAAATGTACTTGAGCCATGGAGTAATAGATTCCCCCGATTCTTGTAGCATTATAGGATGTATCTCGTCAATCCCAGGTGCTTTAAACGGTGCAAACGATTTGATTGCCCACTGAATCTTTTGATCGTCAATCAGTTTGCCAACAGTTACGGTCTCAATGCTAACTGGCGTAGATGTGGTTGCCGGACAGTATGTCGCTGCGTCCTCACAGCCAGGATAGTGACATTTCAGAACAGAATCCAGCGTGTTCTCATAAGAATGTGTCCAGCTGCCATCACAGTTTCTGATGGTGGATATTTGTAAGAGAGCTTTGGTAAGGACCTTCCCCAAACGAGCCGCCTCCGTGGTGCATTCAATGAATCCACAGAAGCTTCTCCAGGAATTCTTCTTAGCGAATCCTATTTCCTTTTTGAGAAGCTTAACGTTGACAAAGGAATAATAACAAAGGAAGTTATTGGAAGTATCGTTGCCCTCTCCACAATAGTCGCAGGTAGTGGTGTCTTTTAAGCCCAGCACACTAAGATATTTAGAAAATGGAAAATGTCCGTACAACACCAATAAGTTGTCTACAGTCTAGTTTCTTTTTTTGTCTACAGGGATACCCAGTCGTCAATGAAGGCCCTAAACGACGATGTGGGAAGGTCCAACGCAGGTTCTGGTCCTGAGAAAGCACCCTCTGAGGCTTGCTCAGCCATCTCATTTCTTGTAATTCCAGTGTGACTTGGGACCCAGACTGGAGTGAGAGAGTTGCGACCAAATTCAACGATTTCTTGCATGAGTTGTGGAATAGTTTAGAGGATTAAACGAGGCCTTAAGCCTGACAGTCACTACAGATGCAAATACTCCCATCATTCCACCTTCAGTCGATAGCCCTTATGATAGCAAATATGTACCTGTGCTTGAAAAACAGTGGCATGCTTACCTCACGAGTAGTAAAGTCTAGGGCTGTCGGTCTCCACAAAGTTTGACCAGTTTGGAACTCATCCGTGAAGATTCGACCACAGCCCAGTCCAGGCTCAGACTATGGCCTAAGCCAATCATGCATGCAAGGAAAGTTGACTCTAAATTTGCATAGCAGCTAAAATCACGGTGTCATTGCATCAGACAGCATATTCATGGAACCAGAGTTGTAAGATAAGTGTCGTATAAGGTCATCAAAACTCTAGTGCGGATGATATCAAAAGCCACCTCGTCTGAGGCGATAGATTGCTTTCTTATACGACACATGATATACGTTTCAAGGGAAGGTTAATGAAGCCGGTAGCCTTTGGTTATACTCCCCAAACTGCATCCACAACCAAAATTCTGTTCAACAGCCAATGGCTCATCCGTGTTGTCTACCAGAGTCACACATGCAGTCAATGGTCGCCTTATCGAAGGCGCCCTCTATATCGATGAAGATGCCCATGAAGCAAAGTCTCGTATGCATGTATGCATGTTGCACCTCAGACAGAGGGTACAACTTCGGTGCAAACGTGTGCATGTAATTTTCGACTGGTCACTCTAATCTTTTTAAAAAGAAAGAAGACAGATTTATAGGTCTGAAACTCTTGGGGATTGAGTAGATTTTGATCACAGCGTCATCTTTTCGATGACGAAGTTCCAACCATCCACAGAAATTGACCGCTAGTATGGGTTGTGGAATGGTGACCTCATTGTATTGGTCTCAAGTTCCTTAAAAGTGAATTTGGCAACGAAATTACGGTAGACAAAGTGTGCTACAGAGGCACGATCATTTTTTTTTTGTGGCCGCAGTTGGACGAGTTTTTCTAGAGCAGGAAATGTTTCCAGAAGTATAACGCAGCGTACCCCAGCAGAACGTAGATCCCCTCATTTGTGCGAATATTAACACGCACAATACGAATAGCTAGCAAAAGATAGGCTCTAGGCCCAATGTGTTTCGTTTCCTTGATAATATTAAAACTATGACCCCAGCTTCACCACTGCAAAATCATAAGCACCATGGCTTTGAAGAAGAAAACACTGAGCTCCGATTACAACTTAGCGAGTTGGAGATGCTCTTCCAAGAACTTGAAAAGGAAACAAACATCCACAAAACAGAAAAGAAAACGTTCAAGGTTTTCTAACTCCAACAAAAGCCAAAAGTAATCCTGATAATCAGGATTACCAAATCGCGAAGATGATATCCTTCGGGAAACATTTAGATTACACCTAAAGACAACAAAGAAGATGAAAGCTCGTTTTTCACCGGAAATTCTATCAGAAATTCCAAAGAAAACCATCTTTTTCTAAATTTAGTCGGGAGGGAAACCTTTAAGAACGTCGGCCACTGCCAATAAGCATGTTTGTAGCACGTAAAAGGTGGCAGCAACCTCATTCTCCCCAGCGCCAGAATCATGTTAAATATCTGTGCAATGGATTCAAAAAAACAAAAAGGAGATGCTTACTAAACACCAAAGGATAACTATTTATTTTGAAATGCTAACCGTGAAAAGGGATAGGAAATATTCACTCTGGAAAACTATGAACGACGTTGGAAACACGCCAGATAAGAAAGCCAATTGACAATGGACTTAAAGCGATAAAAAGGATTTGAAATATCGGCCAGGCATTTAGAAAAAGATTTCAAACCATTTGACCACCACAACCATTCCAAGTGACAATTAGAAAATCAAACTCACAGCACTGACAGGATTTAAACAAGAAATTTACAATCTCAAAACCAGCAAAGACACGACTCAAAAACAAGACGGGTTCTTAAAGAACTGCCCGTGAAAGCATTAAGCGCTTCTACCTTATAAACGCGGCTTTTGGATTACGGTGCGTGCCAATGCTAAGTCACAGAAGTTGTCATAGAATTGGATCCAGGAAAACCGCAAAATGTCAAAAAAGTTTTATTTCAAAGGTGTTGGAAAAAGTGTTGCGAAAACGTTCCGATCACCAATTCGGTTCTAGATCCAAACATTCTGCAATTGGTCAAGTGCATAGGATACCAGATATAGCTGAGGAAGTCCTTGATGTCTCCCAAGCCTCTGATAAAGGATTGAAACTCAAGATACTGCAGGTCCTTCCCTTTCCGCGATGTAGCATACTAAGAGCTTATCTTGCAGGTAAACTCCTGCGTATTAGACCCGATAATAAATAGGCTGGATACCGCAAGAGGCTGTATTTGGTCCGTTTATGATTTTGCTCTTGAGCACCAGATTTTTTAAGTATAACAAGTCGGCCTTTGCCTTTTTTCGCACTTGGCTAAAAATTGGTCAACGTTTTCACGGACTTTAAGGACTATTCAAAGATTTTTTTTGTTTGTAAATGGGCTCTGCGACTGCGACTGACGCATGAGGCACTGCGACCTTAAATTTCTTTTGTGCCGGAAGACTAACCTGCCTGTTAGACAAGGAGATTCTCGAGCTTCTTATATAAATTGCCTAAGAAGCCTAGGAAGAAGCGTTTCTTATATCCATAGGGACGGGATACTCTTGAGGAAAGAGCGCCTCCTGATGTAGCAAGGAGACCCGCACTTACGTAGTATGAGTTCTGCTTCTGATTCGTCTTCCACTAACTATGCCTAATTTATGAAGGTGATATCCGAGGCTGCCGCAGAGGAAACTCGCAAGCCTTTGGATAAAAAATATATCACGCACAACACGAAGGGTTGTGAGAAGCTAGGCCCAGGACCACATACGGTCTGTTGCGCCAAGTATTTGTATGTGTACCTTTCAGTGAAACCTTTTCTTAGTTAGTTGGGGAGCGCTTTCATTGCATGCAATGCCTTTGTATCCTGTTACCCACTAGAGTTTAATTTTGTTTCGCTTTGGTAGGTCTTAGAGCTGAGACAACAATGAGAACTTATTGCTTTAAGCACTGCTTGACTCTTGGTGAATACATTGATGGTGGTCCACTTTATGCCAGAGTCAAGATTGATATTGACGCAAGAAGCAATGGCACGCAGCTCGGCCTGAAAGACACTAGGACACATTTAAAGTGCCTTTGAGACTTTGTGATTATAGCATTTTTAAAAATGCCGTCAGTTAATGAAGAGCCTAAAGCTATGGGCTGCCTGTCCGCTGGATTTCGGCGGATATTATGACATCAGTTCCAGTTTAAGGCTTTGTGACAAGTGGAAGTCCGAAAGGAATTAAATTCTCCCTTCATTCGCATGAGAACAGCGGAGAAAGGTCTGAAACCAGCAATGATGCACTGGCTATACACCATCATAGCCCGACCTATTCTCACGTATAGGGTCTTGTATTGTGGAAAACAACGATTAAAAAGTATTCGAGGGATATGGTAGTAGAGAATCAACGATCAACCAGTATAGTCTTTATAGAGGCCCTGCGCACTACGCCCATGGCTGCACTCGAGGTGTTCTTGTATCTTTTACCAGTGGACCTACAAATAATATTACAATCGGGTAATATCGCGCTTCAGCTTACTAGCACAGGGATCTTCAAATCTATTCTTAGGGAATCATTTCCCAATATCCCTGATCCGATGAAATGCTAGGTACTCTTGACTCCGTCACACAATACAAAGTCATGGACCCTGATAAGACTAACAAAGGAACGCAGTTTCTTCCCTTCTCAGTCTACAGGGATGGATAGTGGGTTTTAAGTAGACGTTCTAGCTGAACTTATAGTAGCGCAATTACTCGAAATGGGATCGATGTCCAACAAAAATATCGACGTCAATATTAAGAGACAGGTTGCGGTTAAGGCGCTTGAGTCCTACGTCACAAATTCTGAGCTTCAGGAATTGCCGCACAATGCTTTGGGCATGTGTGCTTATATGGGGACACTGGACACTACGATATACCTGTAGATTGTAACGACAATCCCGACGTACTGGTCAGAAAAGAGCAGAGCCTCCATAAAGTGACATAATTGGAGGCATAAAACCACAAATGTGCGTGGCTAACAGAGTCATTCTGGATAGAATCTTCAGCTTGGCTGACCTAAAATAGTCTACTTAAAAGGGCATATGATGGGAAAAAAAAAAACGGGAAATCATTAACCTAAGAAGATCAAGGTTAAGAATAGCGATAGGGAGACTTTCTGGTCATTGCCTTAGAAGAAGCACGCAATGAGATTAGGTTTATCGAAAACGGATGTGTGCAGGCACTGGAGTGACGTCTCAGAGGACATAACATATCTGTTCTGTGAAAGCCAAGGCCTTTTATCTTTCATAGTTTAAAAGAGGTTGGCTTTTTGACCAAAACTAATGATTTTTTTAAATTCTCTAGGGAAATTTAGTGCTTGGGAGAAATGGTCCCACTAGAGCGTCTGGTGAAGTCTGATAATCTTATAAACCTACATAACGTAACCTGACGTAACCAGACACGTGGAAGGGAACCTCGATGAAATCGGAGTCCGCAATCCGAAAAAGCTATTTACTTGACACAAAAGTCAACCGTAGTGTCAGCCAAAAGTAGAGTAAGAACAGAAAGAAATCACGTCTGTTATAAGATGTGTTGTATCGTGAGCCATTCAAAGCAAAATAGAATCTAAGTAGCATCTGCCATTTTGGGAAATGCTGCACATAAAGGTTCTCAATGTTCTCCTGTACCAACTTCATTTATTTTAAGACGTAAAAAAACGACTTTATTTGCAATGAAGCCCCAATCTTCTCATGAAACCATTCTAAAAGTAAATACAAGCAATCTTTATGTGAACATTGGAAGCACAACCGCCCTCGATTGCGCCCACTTTACGATTTCACTACTGAAGCGAAAGCAACTGAAAAATATTCCCAAACATTCCGACACTAATTTAACTAACAAACTGTCAAGCAAAAGTTTACATTTTCCCACTTCCTCACATTCTTTAATTATCGAGATACTTCTAGCAAAAAACGTACTCATTTGACTATCTGAAACTCCTACGGTCTTTATGTGAAACAAGGACTGTCCTTAAGTATAAACAAAGCTCTGCAGAATAACTTTCATAGTTGAAACAAATTAACAAATAAACTTTTTGTCGAGGCCGATGACGACTACGACGACTACGGCGACAACGATAAGGACGATAGGGACGATAACGTCGACATCAACGTCGACGTCAACGTTGAGTGAATGAATTCCTACAGTTGCTTTAATTGCTAAAGTTTGCTGCGATAATTCATCGAAATACTAAAACAACACGTTTACAGTAACTGTGTTCGCTCGAAGGATATTAATTTGTGGGTGATGTGCGTCGCCTGAATGATTTTCCAACTTGATTTTCTGTGCGCTACGCTCCGTACTCCTATCGAAATTAATTTATGGCCCGGTTTTCATGGGAGGTTGACTTCGTTTCTTCAATATACCGCTACACCAGTATCGGATACATCCATACTAATGCTCGAGCACATTAAATTCGTTCAGCTTCAGGAAAACACCCAGTGCACACGTACAGACTCAAGCTCATGTGAGTACAGTAAATCAATTACAAAATCGTTTCTACAGGGTAGATAAATATTACATTTTGAGGGTCCCTGTAATGGTACCGGATTTAACTCAATTTTCCCATGATGAGGAGGACCGGCGAGGCGAAGTACCGGAGCAGTTTAACACCATTATTTTATTAAAGGCAACTTGTAAACTGTAGGTGGGTGCCTCGTCTAGTGGTGGTGATATTGGTTGGATTTAGGTTTCGGTTCTGCCCCTTTGGGGGAGGGGGTTAAAAATGAGATATACGTTACGAGTCTCAGATATTTCACTTTTTTTTTCAAAGAGATTTCAAAATTACTCCAATAAATTGCCGTCACATACGAGACGGAGACTTTTATGGGGACTAGGCTGTGGGAGTTAGTTCCATGGAATCGGATTTTATTTGGCGTACAAGTCATTGCATTTACGTATTTTTGCTTAACACTTGCTCCAGAGTTTAAGGAGTAATTTGAAGTCTTTCTTGAGAGCCGCAAAATTTGTGGTACACCAACAAAAAAAGTACGAATCCGAGATGTAGTCCTACGCCAGGACATCGAACTGACCGATTATAGTCCGTATTTTATGCGGACCATAAAAAAAAAGTCAGATTATTTATCGAAACCCTCTAGGAAGGGTAGCGGTTGCCATGAAAAAGTTTTCAAAATCGTTTTAAGCCATTAAAAGTTTTTTTTTTTTTGGGTCGATAAAGGTGTAAATTATATCGAAACAGGAAAGGAGAAAAAAAAAAAAGTTCTTTAGTGGGCGAGATAAATGGTTTTTGTACCTATTCGGCAGTCGACAGAAGAATGACAAGGAAAGGGAAAGTCAATCGTAATTAAATTGCGTGGCATTGTTTGAAAACTTCAAGTGGATACTGGATAAGAGGACGCTTAACACTTAGCGACTGCAGGGATATTTTAATTCAGTTCATCCCATAGGAATTAAAATTTTATGACGGCTTTCTTAAGTCAATGCAAAGGATTTGAGAATATTTGAATTTTGTTTTTTTTTTGGCAGTCTAATCCACGAAAAGTTTCTTTGTGTAAAAAAACAAACAAATTTCAGTATGGTGTCGTGGAAGCTTTTGTAGAAATTGAAGATTGAAAGGGTGAAGGGGAACAAAAGAAAATATATGCTGTCATCATCAGAAGCAACCCTGCAGGACAAGACGTCGCTACCATTGAATAAGCAGCCATTTCAAAAGGTTCATCGTAGTCAGACCTACACGCCATTCGTGAAGAAAAAATTTTGTCCGACGGAAAGTCCTTGAAGTTATAGCTGTCATTCCGGATCAGAGAAGACCACACATAAGGCTTGTCGATGCCACTGCCCACAGCTTTCTTAGAAACTACACTATGAAACTCAAACTCAATGATGAGAATATATGTAGAGGCCGCGGTGGCGAAGAGGCTCACGAGGATACACCTCACTTTCCTGCCACTGTCCATTTGAGAAACAGAACTTTAGGAAACATTACTTCCAGGACATACAACTTTCCAGGACGTCACGATGGTTAAAATCCCTGATTATCAGCGAGCAGTAAGATGGGAACCAAGTGCAGGTACCCCTGGTAGATCCACAAGGACCTAAGTGGGATGAATCGGGACTTCTCTTCTCTCATCATCCCAGTTCTTTCGTTAGCACCCAGCTTTAATTTGAGTTTTCAAGTAGCGATCGCGTAGCTTTTACCGGTAAAATGGGTAAATTCAACAGCTTTACGATTCTCTGGAATGTCCTTATGTCCCGCCATCCAACAGGGATAAATTTTAAACAACTTCATCATCTCTATTAGGGACGAGCGGTAGTCTAGAGCTGAAAGAGATTCCAGGAATTTATTGTTGCTTGACCATCCGAATGGATACAATTACCTATACACGGCTAATATTACGTTTTCCTTTAGCCAGGATAATACTTTTTGTTTGCTAGTATATCTTCCTGATGCACGCTGCCATAATTTGGGAGACGGAAGGAGTGATCCACTCCACTCTGGTATGGTATGGTATGAGGGAATTGCACTTTTGAGGTTACTTGTACGAGGGTCTTTTGTCCCATTGTGATTCCCTATATAATATGGTACCGCCTCCAATTTTGCACCAACCTGTGCTCTTGATGAAACACATCATGTTCCAGAATGGAATTTGCGCCAGGTCCTTCAGCTCTTCAGAAAGTCTGTTTCTGACATAGTTGAAGCCAAGATAGCTCCGATTTCTTCTGTATCAAGGCAGCTCCTGCGGTAATCAGGCGAGTTGATAGCTAGCCTGGCATAGAGTAATGCTCAGTTAGTACCCCTACAGTGATAATCATTTCGTCCTTCTTTCGTTCAGACTGAGCTGATGCTGTTCACTATAAAGAGGAAGCTACCTCCTATGAGATGGTAATCCCTCTTGGGAGTCACCTAAAATCCTAAACTAGCTTTCAAAGAACACCTTGAGAGCATCTTAAAAGCATATTTTGGCAGTGCCATAGAATGTTCACTAGGGCTGGAGGTTTAAGTCGTTACATGCTGTACTGGATATTCACTGGCATAGCTAGACCGCATTTTGTGTATGTTGCGGTAGCATGGCGGGATTCTTCAACCAGAAGCTTGGTAATCTGCAGCACCTTGTCTGTGTCTGCATTGCTGGCGCGATAAGAGGAACTCCGACTGCCACAATGGAAGCTTTTCTGAGCCTTCCTTCCTAGCATCTCTTCATCGACTACGTCGCCAGGAAAGCAGTATTCCGCATTGGAGCGCTGCTTGAGGGGCGGTATTCTTTGACGAAGGGCGCAGAAGAGATGAGGCTGAAGCGTTGGATATCATGCAAATGGAACTTATCTCTGAGCGTAGATTCCGATGCTGTTTTCTGGCGCGCTCGGAACGGAGAAACGGCAGATGGGCCGGATCTGAACCACCTAGTACTGTCTTCTATATAGACAAGCCCCTGATTGATGGGCTCTTATGTAGAAGCAGGCATCTATCCAAGGGCACGTGCAAGAGTTTTTCAGGTTGAAGCCTTTGTTATCACAACGCTATCTAAGCTAGCTCACATAGCTCTAAAAAAGGGGATAAGGGGTAAAGCTGCTTGCATTTTCTCCAAAAGTCAGGCCCCGATTAAGGCTTGTTTTGCTAATGTGATTGGCACAAAGATCTTGAAGGAGGCAATTGGTAATCTGAACCGAATGGGACGGTGTAACTTGGTGACGCTAGGACATTTCGGGATACCGGGCAAAGGGGTTAATGAGCTCCTTCGTGGGTCCCATCAATAGGCTGCAGTTTGGCATTCTTTGAGTAAGTATTGGCTGAGCTGCTACTAAAACAGCATCTTGATTACTGGCGATATCTTGGTACATACCGGCAGCCGAAAATGTGGATCAACGCACCCAGTGTGAACCAAGTTTCTGCTTAATCTGCCCAAAAGTGACTTGAGAACTATTACAGGGCTCGTCACGGGTTTTACTTCCGTTATTGAACACCTGAAAAATATTGATACGTAGTCCACGAAAGATGAGTGGTCCAGGGACTAGGAACGTGTCGGATAGGAAAAACTACTGCAAGCCGCATTTGTTACATTTGTCTACAATGCTTTTCAGGGATACGTGCATCCGTTTACCGGTGTTGCTATGAATTTTCTGCACGCAAACTATACATTGCCGTGTTTTTAAATCTTTCCATGATTACCTCTTCAGATGCTTGAAGTCCTTTATTTTCAATCTCAAATTCATCGTCCTCTCCAGACCCTTGCAGACATTTTTTTTTTAACTCTTTTTAAACTAAGAAATCACCCCTGGATTATTTGTCATTTGAACTGAAACACCCTGTAGGTCCGGATCGATAGGATTACGTATGCCAACTGCAGGCAGATACATACAAGGGTATGTACCTAAATAATTGAACTGCCTGAGGGAAAGTGTTATCTTTTAAAAATTTAAGGTTAATTGCTCGTGTCTATGTAGTCGTAGCTCGGATGAATAATAAACAACCGGACTGGATTCGTTTGAAACTTGATTTCAAGGGTCTGTAAGGACATAGCTCGAGGCAACAAATTTGGAATTTTATTCATTATAACTTCTGAACAACAGAACCATTTCAATGTTTTTTTTCTGTTCTTGATGGCATTTTCTGGTAAGACAGTTCCTTGGGTTCCTTTTTAAAGAGGTGTAAGGACGCAGTAAGAAGTCACTAGGCTACAGATGAATGATGGCTTTTTGAGTGAAGTTGTTGTACTCGTGTGTGGACAAATTCGGACTTTCAGATTCAGAAACGATTTTTTTTTGATTTTGCGTTTGGTGCGAGGGTGAAAGGGTTGATGTGATTTGTTAGGTACCTGGAAACGAGTACTTTGCTCTTCTGGCTGTGGAATCAATAATACAAATTTTTCCTAGGTTAGGTTAAGTTAGGAGGGCAAATATTGGGTAGGCGTAAATTACCCCAATGATCATATGCTTGATATTTAAATCATGGGGTGTAAAGAGAAGTGGTCTCTGGCACAGCTCGCACTGCAGTTTTGATGACCTTGCGCGACGGTTGTCTTATGACCCCTGTCTAATGGATATGCCATCTGATGCAATGACACCAGAAGTACGGCTTGGATGCAAATTTGAAGTCGACTTCCATCATGTTCAGGACTGGCTTTGGCCAGAATCCGAACCAGGAAAGGAATGTAGTCGCATTTTTACGGACGGCTCCAAAACTGGACAGGGGTCCGGCGCTGGTGTTTTCGTGGAATGCGAAAACATTAGAATTCATTACTCATTGGCAAGGCATGCATCTGTCTTTCAGGCAGAGGTGTATGCCATCCTTAGGGCTGCGGTCTATATTGTAAGAAACAGGTGGGAGGGGCGAAGTATCTCCATATGTACCGATAACCAGGCTGCGCTTAATGCACTACTCAACCCTCTAACCTTCTCCAAAATAGTTCGTGAGTGCAAAACCTCCTTGAATTCGGTCGGAAGGCTGAACTCATTGAATCTTGTCTGGGTCACAGGACACAACGGGATAACAGGGAATGATATCTCCGATGAGCTTGCTAGACAAGGTTCAGAAGAGGCTTTCTCAGGCCCTGAACCCACGTTGGGTCTGCCAGCGTTCTTCGTCAGGGCTTCCATCGACGACTGGGTTTTTAATTAGCACAATCAAAGGTGGCACAGCTCTCCAGGATGTAGGCAGACTAAACGAATGGTTCCTGACGCCTGTAGGAAACCGACGGTTTTCTTGCTATCCCTTAGCAGGAAGGACTGTAGACAACTTACTGGCATTCTTACGGGCCACTACACCTTTGCCAAACACCTTAGTGTGCTAGGTTTAAGTAATACTCCTATCTGCGACGCCTGTGGAGAAAGAGACGACACGGCGGAACATTTCTTATGTGATTGTCCTGCCTTTGCTCGGATCAGGTGGCGGATTTTCGGTGCTGATGTGGTGAGTGCTGATGATGTAAGCTCCTCTTCACTGAAGCTCCTTCTCGACTTTCTAAGAAAGACGAAAAAACTCTAGAGCAAAATGAGGTTCTCTACCTGGTTGTACAATGGACCAATTTTTGAGTCTGAGTGCTCCAGTAGGGTATGCCCGCCCTGACAAAAAAAAAACAAAGTTAGGAGGGCTGTACGCAGTATGTGCAATACTGCAACACCACTTGAAGGTTAGGGTTGCCCTGGAATCACATGGAAGACATGTGACTATCAAAACCATTTGGATCTGTTAACCAAGCTCGATCAGTTACAGGTAACTTTGCCAGGTCGACCAGGCTATCGAAGAATCTTGTGCCTAAGTAGCTTAGGGGAGATTCCTGGAGAGTCGGGCAGTGTCATAGGAGGTGTTCTATTGAAGTTTCTACAGAAGTCGATAGAGAAGACACGTATCTAGCGTTCTGGTCATGCTTCTAATGATATATAGTGCTTCAATCTGCAGACAATAGGGACTTTGATCTTTTTGTATTGATTATGGGCAACAAGCTGCTGGTTATCATACAGCTATCAGTATGCCGCCATTGTTCCACAGTCATATTTATGATGACGGTATCTATAACATTATTGGCTGCATTGAAGGCCGGTAGAACCTGCTTGTCTACAGATGTCATATCCGCGTTTGATATCCAGGCCCTCCTTGACCAGTCCTTCTACTTCCATGTGTGAGACTGTGGTGATTGATAGCGCCAAGTGGCGTAAAGCAGTCCCTTCCACATTTTTAATTTACGAGATTGCTCATCAGTGCTGCTTAGTTGTCCATACAGATGGTTATATCCATGGCTGGTAGTTCCATTTTTAGGACAGTTTCTGTCGCCTTTCAGCCGGGTAGATCTCGGCTTGGAAAACATCGCACTGGCTGGTTAGTCTGCATGATTGGTTAATGCGCAGAGCGTCTGAGAAAACGCCTGCTTCTATTCGCCTGATTCGTAAAATTTGTAGATATTGAGATTTTTTTTATTTAAAACAGAACCACTACTGTAATGTTAATATTTTTAACAAATTAACTAAATGCATGTTCATCTTATTTATTTTCAGATTCGATTTGGAATTAACATAGGCAAGCATGGGTAAGCATTAAAGGACTTTGACTGTAGTATTTGACATGACGATAGAATATGCAACGAACCTTTCCTTTCTCAGTCCTGACAATACTTTCAAGTTTTTTAGATTAAAAACAACGTGAGGTGCTGATTTTCCCCAAAAATATATCCCCAGCATTTTTTTTTATTCATCAGTGCACTGTGACTAAAAGATTTGATCGATTAGGCTGATGTCACGCACCATGAAAATCGTTGAGCGGGTATTAGACGGCCTATTGCGGCAAATAATACGGCTGTGATGACCAGTGCGGGTTTGTCGCGGGACAGACAACCAAGAGATCTGATATGGGTGGAACTAAGACATCGTGGACTTTCAGTACCCTACGTACATGTATGACGGAGCAAAGACAAGAGTAAGATGCCCGCCGGAGTCACCGAAGTCTTTGTGCACCAGGGAACCGTCTTAAGTCGTTTGCTATTTCTTACATTCGTGGATTATCTGCTTGAAGGAAAAGTGACGGATCCCGAAGTGCATCAGTTATTCTTTGCTGACGATGGATCCATCATAAGTAACGATCAAACGTCCCTGCAACGAGCACTTGATGTACATATGTTGGAGGGAAATGGGTATCGGATTACTCCAAAAAATAGAGTACCTGTACTGCCTATTCTCTGATCCACTCTGACCTAGTCCAGACATTTATTTGAATGGAAAAGTGATTCCACTTGATATCAATGAACGTTCCTATACAAGAGCGGAAGAGAGGCAGGCCAAAAATCTCCTGGAACACACAAAGGCGAAAACACAAGGATTTGACTGGCTTCAATGGCGAAGTGATCCGAGACCGGGAGGCCTGCAGATACTTTCTGAGGTCGAATCGGCAATCCCCATAGTCGGATCAGTAGGGATGCAGTAAAGTGGGAGGGTTATGACCCCAAATCCTGATCATAACCTCGCCAAACAAAATGAAAGAAGAAGAAGAAGAAGAATATTTTGTTGGACTCCCATACCATGCAATTCTAAGCTTTCTCATGTATATTTTGTGTCGGTTGCGTAAAGTGTCGGGAAAATTATTCAAACTATACCTGCAAGTTATCCTTTACCTTACGTTCTAGCTTAACGGGCGCCCAACCCGTGAAGAATTTCTGCCAGAGACAGGGTAGCCTTTCACGCAATGCAGTTGTGCTTCATGTGCTCGATATGGACAAGCCAACATTCCACTAAGAATTTTTTCCTCGGAAGCGCCCAATATCTGCTCTGCTATCCTGCTTATGGTCCAGTACTCGACGCCATACAGCAGAACTGGCAGGATAACTGGGGTTGAGCAATGTAATGCATGTACATATTTTATTTCATTCTAAGTATATGTTCGATCAATTTCAAGTACATGCTTATGTAGATACATACATATGTATATTGTACATGAGTACATGAGGTGGGATGATGATGTAGCTCACCCCATTCACAGTAACCTTGTTGTCAGCTTCATTGTCAAAGAAGTAAGAACCAGCACCAGAAGAGTGGGATTATTGGCACGCTTATTACTACGTACAGATTGTTGGACCCTGAAGTTTAATCTTGGAAATATAAATGCGCTTCGCCCGAAAATATAATTTTACGACGCCATTTTCCAACTCCTTTGCAGCGCACACAGAGAAGCGATAAGGATGCGGATTGTCCTCATTTTGCTTTTGTTTTTGAGTAGATTTGACCTTCCAAGTAAATAAGGAAATAATCCAAGGCCCTCCTGCAATATTCTTCTCAGAAAAGTCTGACAGAAACATATCAAGTTATAGACCTCTGCGACGAGTTGTTTCCCAAGGACATAGAAGTAATTCATTCGACTATGCACACCGAAGGAGCACGCGGATATCTTGTGGTATCCATAAGCATTCCAGTTTTACGAGCTTCCTTGATGACATTCTTTTACCTTCACTTCGACGAAAAATTCTTTTGAAATTCCGCATAATTTCTACAAAATGACACTAAATGAGTGGAATGAATTATGTATTGAGAAATATTCAACATTGTTTAAGCATGTGCAGGCACTCGCATGAAGATCATATCTCAGTGGTCTAGTTTACGTACTAAACCCGGAAGACAACCACTTACTCCACCACAACTTCTGTTTGGCAAACGCTTTGAAACCTGAATACCCTCCAGACTGGCAAGGAGATCTTGGGCTACAAGAGGAATCCATGCGTTTCTATACAGAGGGATCTAAGATAGAATCAGGAGTGCGTGGGTGTGTCATCTCCAATGATCACAATTTGAAAATCACCTTTCGCCTCCCTAATTACTGTAGCGTTTTTCAGGCGAAGATCATGGTGACATGGGAGCCTTGTCGTGGATAAAGTGCAATGTGATATCTAAGCGGAATATCGTCATTTTTACTGACCGCCAAGCTGCGATAAAATCTCTGGAATCCGTCACCTTTAACTCGAGAACTGCTTTAAATTGTCAACTGTCTCTTAACGAGATGGCTAAACTGTTCAAAATTTATCTCATTTGGGTCACAGAGAGATTCCAGGGCATTGCATGGTCGATGAGCTCTCTAGGATGGGTTCGACCGAATTGATTTTGCCGGATAAGGTAATCTCGGAATGCTTATCGCTTCAGTTGAACTTCTACTCAACCCTCCATTAACTTAACTAATCGCAGATGGGTAGAAGGCACCTCATCACTAGACAGATCTGGCCTAAGCTGGATCAGAAACGCTCCAACGATCTCATTACACAGAAAAGGTTGTTCATTTCAAACTCAGTAGGTGTCCTGACCGAGCACTGTATTATCAGCAGGCATGACACCAGGCTGGGCCTCCTCGCCATCGACACCTAAGATTTCAGAAACCACATCTGCGTTGCTTAAAAATCGCCAAGCAGTGTTGCTAGCATTTGAGTTCCCAAAACCAGGCTTAGGTTGATCAACAATTAGACCCATTGGATCTCTGAACTTCTTTTGTATTCGAGCCATATTTGATGCTCCAACATCTTTATCCTCTTTACGAACTTGCCATTTTTTTACTGGAAGCTTATAGCCCACATGCAAAAGGCACTCAAAAACATAATCTAACAGTGCAGCACTGACAAACCAAACTGCAATGCACTGGGATTGTAGGGCTTCAATAGCAGCTGTTCGATATTATTGAAGTACAACGCTGAGAAGAGACGGTATCTGTCAAAGCGTTACAAACCTTTCCGTCCACCATTGTGAAGACGAGTTTATGTGCCACTTCAACAACTTTTTCTTCAACGTTAACTATTGAATGGCAAAGGCTCTGAATTGGAGCATCTAGTCTTAGCTTTACAGATACCGAAACTTGTGCTGATTCTTTGGTATATTCAAGTTTAATTGGACGGCAGTATCTGGTTGAAGAAGATCTGGGATTTTGCCATATTACGTCTTTTTGTTCCGAGCTCTCACAAACCAATTGGAGGGGTACCACAGAACTTATGAACACACTTGAATCATCAGCATCCATTCCGACAGATTTCTGCTTGCAAGAACTGTGGCCAGAACTACCATCGAAGCCCCACTTGGAAATCAAACACAAATTGCGTAATTCCTCAGTACCTTCCGTGTTGACGCCTGCCCTGCGCACTATCTGTTCCAGCATTAGATTGAAGAAATCACATGATAGCGCATCTCGTTACCGAAATCCGGTACACGTTTGGAATAGTTCAGAAGAACTGTTTCCGAACTGCACATTGCATCGCGTGTTTTCCAGCGTGAGGCGACAAAGCGGGATCCCGGATTCGGCCATCGCCATGTAGAGCTCACGGCGATGAATGCTATCATATGCGGCTTTGAAGTCGATGAAAAGATGGTGAGTCTCGACTTGAAATTCGTTGGTCTTTTCCAGGATTTGCCTTAATGTGAAGATTTGGTCTATCGTCGATCTGCCGGGCCGGAGGCCACACTGGTATTTGCCGATGTGCGTGTTGCAGAAAGGCTTTAGATGCTCACATATTACGTTGGACAGGATCTTATACACGACATTTAGCAGGGATATGCCTCTGTAGTTTTTGCAGGACATAGGATCGCCTTTTTTGTAGATGGGGCATATGGAGCTGATTGTCCAGTCATCAGGCATGCTTTCATCCTCCCAAACTTTGTTGATGAGTTGGTGCATGCACCCTACCAAAACATCACCACCGTATTTGAAGAGCTCTGCTGGCAGTCCATCAGAGCCGGCGGCCTTGTTATTCTTCAGCTTTTTGATAGCTGTGCCGACCTCTTCGATACTTGGAGGGGGGACTGCTTGTTCGTTGACTGAATGCGGGTGTTCTTCTTCCCCTACCACTCTCTCTATATGATGCCTATTTAGCAGCTGCTGGAAATGCTGCTTAAAAACATCTACTATTCCCTGTGCTTCGGTGACTAGGTTTCCTTCACTATTTCGAAGAGCTTGCGTTCCGGGCCTGAAGCCAACTGCCAGTTGTTTGGCTTTTCTATAAAACATCCGGATGTTGTTTCTAACGCGGCACTCCTCGATATCCTTGAGCTGGGAGACTACGTATGCCCTTTTCTTCCTCCGCAGAGTCTTTTGCTCCTCCCTTCTTCTGGCTCGATACTCCTCCATCGTTGCTCTAGTTTTGCGCCGCAACGTTTGTTTGTGTGCATTCTCCGTCACCTTTTTCCTCCGTACGCACTCATCTTCATACTACGGGTTCTTTTTCGGTGGTGGTTGGTATCCAACGGTGGACTCGGCTACCTCTTTGATGATGTCGCGGTACTGGTTCCACAGATTGTTGGCGTTTGTGGATGGTGGGTGCACAGTGGAGAGTCTCTCGCTCAGGCGCTCTCTGTAGTCTCTGGCTTCCCCATGCGTGCTAAGGCGTCCAACGTTAAATTTCTTTTTCTGGGCGGTTCGCAGTTTCTTTTCTTTGGACAGTCGAGCTCTGAATTTTGCTGCTACAAGGAAATGGTCAGAGTCGACGTTGGCCCCCCTGAATGTGTGTACATCCAGGATATTTGATGCGTGTCTCGCATCAATTAGCACGTGGTCTATTTGATTGGCGGTTCGACCATCTGGGGAGCGCCAGGTTGCTGTGTGGATTCGTAGTCTTGGAAACCTAGTGCTACTTATCACCGTATTATGTGCTGCTGCAAAGTCGATTAGTCGGAAGCCGTTATCTGTTGTCGTACCGTGGAGGCTGTGCTTGCCAACTAACCCGCCGAAGATGTTTTCCTTACCGACTTTGGCGTTAAATCCCCGAGTACGATTTTCGTATCATACTCCGGACAGGCTCTGTAGGCTCCGTCCAGGAGGTCGTAAAATTCCTCCTTGATGGGATCCACAGCCTCATCGGTAGGGACGTGTGCATATATTAGGCTTATGTTGTAAAATGAGCCTCTGATGCGGATCACAGCTAGGCGATCGCTTATCGGCTTGAAGTCAATGATCTTTGACCGAAGCCGATTTCCCACGACGAATCCGCATCCTAACATGTGCAATCTTTTGTGACAGCTGTAATAGATGTCGCAGTTTTGTCGTTTTTGTATACTTGATCCTATCCATCGTATCTCCTGGATCGCGGTAATATCTGCCTTATACCGCTCGAGGACAGATTCAAGTTTTTGAGTAGCGCCGGGGGTGTACAGTGTACGTACGTTCCAGGTGCATACTCTCAATTCATAGTCCTTTGACGTTCCGGGTCCTGTTGCCATTTGAGGTCCATTATCCGAGGCATGATGTGTCTCTCTCATAACTAAAATTTGTTTACGTGGTAGGGAAGTTACCCCGACGGCACAACCTCCAACCTGGAGGGCCAGGTCCATGGTTGAGACCCCTAGGACGAGGGGCCGGTTAAACCGATGACATTGACCCACTTCGAGGATGTGAGCGCTGCCGTTGGCCCATTAAGGGCTCATCCACCACCAACTCTTTTCCAGGACTCTGACTAGTACCTGAAGAATCCTTATCTACCTGAGCTTCGAATATGTCGAAGTAGCCCAGATAAGGTGTTGTTTCCGTTGTGGAAAATGAGACGCCACCGTTGATTCCATCGAGGGAATTCGTCCGCTGTCGTGTTTATAGTGCTGCTATTTTCTCTTGATCAGCACTCTTGGCAAGCCGGATCCGGGTGGACAACGGCCAGTATCCGATGGCTACCACTTGGAGGTAATATAAGCACAGTTGATGTGTGGCAATAGTTACAACACTGGGCTTTGCCAGGTTAAAACCAATCAGTGTCTACCCTATCCCACAAAAACTCAATCCTTGTATAAAACAAATCGTTTGAATGCGAACCTACACGGAAATAACAATTTTTTAGGAATATGTGTGAAAGTATAAACCACATTTGCTGAAGCAGTTGATTGGGAAAAACTACATAAAAAAAAGGAGCACATAGGAGCACCATTTTTTTTTTCATTGTATACACAAGAAGTCAAACTATATCAACATGAAAATCTCGGTGTGGAAGCGTGTGGAAATCTACTTTTACCCTAGCAATTTAAAAAAGGGCCTTAAACTTCCTCGATATAACTGTTTTTGCAAATGATTCATTGGAATGTATAATAACGGAAGAACCTCATATCTCTCAATCCATTTTTTGAGCTTTTTCCGACTCCATCATATAAGCTGCCCCACTGTGCGGCGTCAAAAAAAAAATCCACAAGTGGAGCAAGATCCAAGGACTTATGCTATTCTCTGTACTCGCGTAAAACATATTTACTGGAAGCAAGAGAACGATTCAGCCCCGAAAAACAAGCCGGATTTATGTATGCATTGCAGTCCTAAGCGGATGTAGTTCAGCTGCACATCCCAATAATTAAGACAATGGAAAGAGATTTGCAATTGAGTACATTAAAGCGCCCGTCAGGACAACCCCTTCTGCTGATCTTGATATTTTATTCCATTTGCTTCTCTTACACTTTATTGGCCAACAAATAACAGCTAGTATAGTCACCTCCTGGTGGTTCGACTTGCATACTGGCCACTTCGCAATTCTAAGAAAAATATTAAAATTCAATCCATAAAATTCCGACCACATCCTGCCAAGATACAATTTCACAGCACATTCGAGGTAACCATCCCTTTCGTATAAAATTCCACACGGACCGTTCCAAGCCAGAAACCGGAACGGAGATGTCTTTCCATGGAACATTAGCATTTCCCACCGCATCGCAGATTATTGTGGAGCTTCCAGGAAGAGTTTATGGCAATTAGGAAAGTCCTGTGGTGGATAATGTGGAATGTGATATCTATTTTAATTTTTTTACATTTTTACCACAGTCAATCGACATTTCGACTAAGTTCGCTTTAATTCTAGGAGCGTCCTAGGTTATCGCTTGTCACATTCACTTTGCCAAAGAAATATTCAGGCGCTACCCTACCATTCCACCAGAGAAGGAGAATCACGGCCTTCCCCTCGCTACATGTAAGTTCCTACTCGAGCAGATGGCACTACATGTCAGGTTAAGAGACAGACTTGACGGAGTTCTATCTAAATCGCACAAGATTTTCAGTCTCGTTGAATAGATCGCACATCAAATCAACAATACGTGTCATTTACCGAGCATTGCCTCATCGGAAGGCACACCAAAAGCCTCTCTGACACGACGAGAAGGAAACAATTCCTCATCTAAAGCACCACATTTGTCGTATTTTCATTCCTACAAAGGACCTAATAACGTTGATTCCAAATCTACAAACTGATATAACCATCAACTTAATGTAACCGACACAGCATACCTAATTACCGCATTTCATTAATTCATAAATTAATTAATTCAATTCGCAGCACAAAATGTTTCGTCACACAGGACTTTTATTCCTCCTCCGTCTGTGGCATTCTTTTCACAGAGACATTCTCCAACGGTATACAGATACCCAAATGGTGGCAATATTCTCACAAAAGACAACATCCCGACTGAATTGCTTAGAGCGTCAATCTGCGAAACACGCATTTTCTTAATTTTGCTTATAAACGACTTAAAGGGGTGCCCAAAAGCAGTCCTTTAACATTTATAGCTTAACGCTGTTTGCTGTTCAAGTGAATCCCTCCAGGATGGCCCCAGGCGAAACTTAATAACCCAATAATAATGAGATCAGATATTTAAGGATATGCATTAAGTTATGTTTATTAAAGTTAAGTAAATTAAACAATAAAAATCAACGAACCTAAGCGGCGCGGCGCGGCGGCGGAGTGTATAGATTACAACGCGCAAAGGATATCATGGAAACGGATGTTCCAGAAACACATGGCGCCGCAGAATAGAAAGGCGCTGGTGGAGGCGACAAATCATGGTAGTTGGGGTGGTGTGTATTGCTGTGAACTGAAAAAGCCTCATCAGAAAACAAACACGAGGTGATGCGTGGGCGTTGTAAATACTTACCTACTCACTTGTAAATTGAGTGCGTAAGATGATATCGGCCCACAGGCTCATACTCGCGATTGTTTTTCAAATAAGGAGGTTAACGTACTAGAAGAACAGGCGGGGGAGTATCACATGGAAGTTACATACAACAACGCACCAAAAATTATGAATGATGTACGAGTTACGCGGTTAGAAGACAAAGTAAACCAAAGAAATATAAACAACGCGGTAGAACAAGCAAAAGTAAAGCTTTCGACAGGAAAGGGGTGCGATGTCAAAGAGGAAAAAAAAAAACTTTTTAAATTGTTTCCATGCTGTGCGTGGTGGTGCGACAATGTTTGCGAACAAAGTCAGGCATACATGGCGTATTGAGAGCTGTCCATGAACACTGGGGGTATTTATTGAAAAGCAGTCATAAGCTGTTCGAAGGCAGCATGTACACTTGAACCAATTAACCTTGGAAGTTAAGGGTAGACAGGTGCACCCTTTTGACTAAGTTTTCGTGTGTAAGCGGATTTCGCCTCCCACAAGTATTTCTATTTTCGACAAAGCTTTTGATTTCACTTAAACTGAGTTACGTCCATAGCTGCAACCTTTTACCTGTTGTCCTGGATGATGACCAGCTGCCAGAATCGAGTTGGGTTTTCATCATCTTCTTATGAATGTCTGGGCGAGTTATAAATAACTCTTTGCAGGGCAAGAAACGGATTCGAAACGTTGCGGGATTTACGAGTATCCTTTCATTTCTCTTCAAAGTGCATCCCAGAGCTTGCGAATTCCAAGAAAGCCTGTCAAATATATGCAGTTGCGACGATAAGACGGCAAACGTAGAGCATTTCGAAATGAGAATATTGCTTCCACGTGATACGATCTTGCAGGGTTAATGAAAGTCATAACTCAGAAAGTCGAACAGGACATTTTAGAAACTAAACTAACTCAAGTAACGAGATATGGCATCGCGTCGTCATCTGGTGTTTTTCCCAGAACTGACTGGAAGCAATACCTGCTCTCAGCTAAGAGAAGCTATACATATTCATAACGGGAGGACTTATTCGATAGAATATTCCGCCTCCCCATACCATTAAATCAGCTCTAATATCATAAACTCCTCCACCAGGGGATAGAATATCGCCAAACTCGGTGCACCATGGAAAAGAACTACCAATCTTTCCTTTGTTGCACTATTAAGATGAAGTTCATCCTCAATGCCTGCAACCGGTCGCCATAAAATTCAAGTTTTTACAGACCCTTAAGTGCTATTAAGGTTGATGGGCAACCGTATTTACTGCCCCGGAACCATTTTGTGGGCTGGGGACGCATACTGCTAAAGAGCAGAACTCATGGAGAAACTCTCTAGACTAAGACAGGCCAAAGAACTTTTCGAGAACTATAAGCGGAAAGGAAGTAAATTTCGTATACACATTAGCAAGAACCGGCTTCCTAACGGGTCACTGTAGACTTACGGAGCACCTTAGAAGACTGGGTACTGAGCAAAGCGGAGATGTTGAGGAATTTCCAGGGCAACTTCTAAAGGAATGTGGAGCACTGATCCACAAAAGAAGAAACACTAGGATGCCTACCAACTATTAGAAGATGATCTATAATTATTAGACCCACACCACATGCTATGATTCATCAGGGAAATCGGGCTGGAGGAGGTGATCGGACTGGTGAAGCATCTCATCAACAAGAGCTCCAATAGATCTATAAAGGTCGCAATGCGCTTACATATGTATAATCTACATTGTTGATCATCGTATTCGTAGTTTCATCCTTTTACAAAGCCCGTTAAATAATGACTGATTGACCTACTAGTAGTCAACTGTCCTTCCAAGGTAACATTACCTCTGGGAGCTCGAAAGTCTGTGGTAAAATATGGGGCCGCAGGCCTTGATTGATCAAGTGGTAGAACTTATGCTTCGTTACTACAGGATTAAAGGGCGAACAAGCCTTAGTCCAAATTTTACTGCAAAGTATACAAAGACTTGTCTAAACAGGTGCTTTGCGTTCATGTCAAATAACCGCTCTGGAACCCTTTTCAGGACTTTCGTTGGTCTATTAAGTGACAAGAAATGCGGGGAGAACTGTCGCAATACGAAGGAGTAGACGTCAAGGTACCTGCGTCTGCGGTCAAGGAGAACGTTATAAACAAAATCATTAAGTCGTTGACGATGACCATCTATGGTCAAATAAGGGTGATCTAATGCTCTTTGGCCAGCCCTGGGTCGTAAGAAAACTGGAGGAGATCTTAAGCTAGGTCGGAAATAATTAAAAAAAAAAAAACAATAGGAATCCTAATGGGCCTACTGACATTTGCGAAGGAAGTCAATAACTTATAGACACGGATGTATGCAGATCCTGCAATCACATACATACGTGCCGCACAAACATGGCTATCTTCGACATTCAGGCCGAGATTAAGGCTCTTGATTCAACCACAACTACATACGTGCAAGTGTGTTAACCAATGCAAAGAGACACTAGCCCAATCTAGTCGTCTTTTCAAGATTAGTTCCCGGCTATAGGAACAGAGAGGGGAATAGAAAATATGACGAACTGGCCAGACGTGGCTCCCCTTTTCGCAAATCATCTACGGGTCAATAGGATGACATCTCGGACATCTTAGACGTAGAATTCAATGACATCATTGACTTTCTCAACTCCACAGGCTGTTTTTGAGCCTTGGCAGGAAGATGGGAAACCAGCTACTTTACCTACCTATCTGAGCCCAATACTTACTTACTTCGAGGGCTTTAGTCTGAGGTGGATCTATGTCTCAACCAATAAACTTCTCTAGGCAGCATGATCATTAGCTGGTTGCCTCAAGTTGCGCACACAAAGTTGGTGGAACTCTTTTTCCATTTTCCACTAAGCGCCCCTAATACGAGATCTTCCTCTTCTGCGATGTCCGACCGGGGTAGATTCGAAGACTCTATGGACAAGTTGTGCTTTGTTTACCGTTAAAACCATCTTCGCCGCTTCCGCCTCAATCAAGACTAAGGGTCCACTGACATCACACCGCGTTACTCTGCTCCTTTTTTGATTTAAATATTGTATGGGAGTAATACTACGGGCTTTCGACTTTTACGCCAGCTGCTCAATTCTTTCCATGATGATGTTTAAGCAATCGCAAGACGGCGAGTCACCATGTTACACGAAAGGACTCGGAGGGTCATTACCGATATTGATGGAGCAGCATGTATTTTCTATCGTCGTTCTGCACAATCGGGCGAGTTCAGTAGGGATGTAGCTCTCTATAAACACTGTCAAACGCAGCATTAAGACCAATGAAGAGGTGATCAGCATCGACTTCAAATTCCTAGGTTTTCTCTAAGACCTGTCGTAGTGCGAATATCATGCAGATCGTGGACTCTCCTGGTTTGAGGCCAGGCTGGTATGGACTTATCACGCTACTGACAAAGAGCTTCAGGCGGTCACATAATACAGTAGGCACAATCTTGCAGTCGATGTTGAGGAGACTTACGCCTCTGTATCGAGTGGATGGAAATGTCGGTTATCGTCGTCCATGTTGACTGATTCTTTCTGTCTGACGTCTTTATATCATCTGAAAAGTGTTCTCTCCATATCCTCGGCATTGACTGCGGTTCTACTACTAGGTTTTCTTTTTTGTCGATGCAGGCTTCTGTTCGGTATTTTTAACCTTGGTACTTGGTTCTTTGGCAATACTCCCGACCATCATTCCTGCCATACTTCTCTTCCTTTCAGAGCTCGGGAGTAGCTTTAATCCTTTCTGCAGCGTCGTTTTGTTTTGCTGCATGTGATTGTTGACGTTCCGAAAGAAATTTAGCACATCAGAAACCGGCTTATTTGCTGGCTTTGTTGCCATTGGTCTAGAGTACTTAGTACTTAGTGCTGGCGACTTAATACCGCGTGGGAGATTAAGGGATACACAATCGGAAAAGGTTCAGGTGATTTCTAGCGATTCTGGCCATCCGATGTCAAACTTCCTCAAAAGTCCTTACAGTTGGACTTAAGTTCAGATACTGCTACCCTCGCTTCATTTTGGTCACGTGGACGTCTAGTTGAATTTATATATCATCCATAGCCGAAGAACTGGAAGTACTTTCCATATTTGCAGCGCCCGCTTGGGCTCTACTTACTGCAAGGTTCCCTTATTCACCTCTAGAGGTGTCTGTGGTGTATGAATTGTGCCTACTTTGGCTTCGTCGTGGACGTTCGTGGTTGGTGTGGAGACTTGAGAGAATGGATTTAATTTCAAGAATTTCTGCTTGCAGATTATGATTCATGCAGGTCAGTTCACTTATTGTTTTATCTGAGTACGGAGAAATGGAAAATGTATTCTGCTATTGATAGACTTCAAAAATGTCGTCTGCCACTTCAAGGAGCTCCTCCGTTTTGGACTTGGAGCTTACCTTGATTGATACCTGAACCAACGTGGGAAGCCGCCGTTTCCACAATTCTAAAATGAGGCTTTCCGTGACAATCGTTGATTGTGCGGCCAAAGTTTGAAGTCTGCGATAGAATTCGTAGGGTTTTCTATCTCCCTTTTCCTCCCCGACAATAGAGCTTCGATTCTCTTGCTTTCGCTCATAGAGTGCCGCTCTATGAGTGCCCTTTTTAAGTTTGAGTATGGTGTGTTTGATTCTTGTAGAAGGATGTCGTGCACACTTGCGGCCACGTCTTGAGTGAGCGCTTGCACAACATAATGAAATGTGGTTTGTTCGGAAGCAATATTGCGGATAGAGAACTGGGATTCCACTTGAATAAAAAAAATGGCTGTCATTTTTGTCCAGAAATCAGGAAGTTTTATGGAAATCGTTTGTACTATACCGGTCGGAGTGGGGTTATGTTCGGACGACGATGACTGTCCGGGTAGGGAATGTTGTATGTATAACTGTACTTGCTGGCATGTCCTTGCGGTTAGTTGTCGTCTGTGGCTGGTGGATATGCTGTGGATGGTGATGATGCTGCTGTGGCTGGTGATGCTGCTGTGGCTCGCTCGATGCGGCGATAGTAGGCTGCGTGGCCGAGTTGAACGTGGTGGCGGTCTGGCTGTGAGGTTATGGCTTGAAAATTGGAAACGGAAAACGGATATCTCCGAAATACTATTTGTTTTTCCACGTTGGGAGCTTTCCGCTGATTTTGAAGTTGATTTAGGCCTTTAAGCCACGCTGATGCCGGTGCGAATTTTGGATCCCTATTGGCACGCGCTTGTGCGACTCCGGGTCTGGTCGATGCTCCTTTTTTTTTTACTTTTTTTATGTGTATTTTTGATTAAATGTTGCGTATGAGGAACAAATGAATGACACACCACTTGTCATTATTTCATTAAGTTATTTTATTTGCTTAGAATTAAAAATTAACAAAATGTTAAAGAGCAACCACCAAGTTCGCCTGCCTGAATTATATTAATTACTTCACGACTCCATCGCTACCTCTTCTCACTCGTCCGCGCCCTCTGTCGTTTCGCTTTAAAACTCGCAGCCCTTACTTGTGAGAGCTGCCATCTATGAACGAAGCACTACAGTTTCTATTCGGGCTTTTCTGAGGTCACATGTTCTTTTTACCTTTTTACCAGATGTCTGAATATCATGTCGTGAAGCTCGTAGAAAGACTTCATGGGAGTCCTTGAGAGAGCCGTTTTCTTGTGCTGTGGGGGCGTTAGACTTATGTTGGCGAATTATTCTAAGACGTCCACTTACATGCCGTAAACTCGAAACCTCTTTGGTAAGTCTGTCGTTTAAAACAAATCCGTACCCAAATAAAAGATCAGAGATAGTTTTGTATCCTTCTTTGAGTGGTCTATTTCACGGCTATCCTGGGTGCCGGTTATGCCTGATTTATATCAGTCTAGGGCCTTAGCTATTTAATCGACGACACGCGGTTTATTAACACATCGAACATCCCACGTACGGGTCTGAAAGCCGCGTCGTTGTCCTTTTTTCTTTTTGCAGAGCTGACAAGAATAAATTACTCTTTCCTAGGCTGTAAGTTGCTTCGTAACAACTTTATTTTTTCATTAAACCCACGCAATGCCTTCAACTTAGAGAATCTGCCCTTTTTTGGACGTCTTCGACAGAAGGGGCTGGATACTCAGGTTTTTATTGGCCAAATGTCTGAATACATTGAAGTAGGTCATACAAGGTGTTTATCTTTACAAGAACTGTGAACGCCACCAACTATTCCACTTAAGGAATTTCGGACCGGAGCCCCCGTGGGGTAACTAGTTATGAAGCTCAATTTCATCTCAACCTTGGATAGCTCATAACTTTATGGTTCAATGTGGCAATCTCATGAGCTACCGGGGCTTGATTGGATTGGTATTTCAAAGCGTCTCTCAATTAATTCATCTGAATTCCTGTAAGGCTGCCCCCTTGAACCCTTTTACTGCTGACTACTACATTTAAGAATGTTCCGATTTCGTTATTATGTGGAACTTGGCAAACTCCCACATTACTTCTACTTACGTCATGCAAACATGAGTTGTTGTGTGGACGATAAACCTCTCCAGTGACGCAATGAAATCCATGGAATTTTATATTCAGAGAACACAATCCAATGCCAACTGGATGCCAACTTATAACTAGACGTAGTCTCATTAAAATTTATTCCAACGACTTTAATGATTTTTCTGAAGAACTTCGTCCTTTGAGCACCTGCAAATCCCATAAACTCATTACGATTCAAAATAGAAAAATTATTTTTAAACTGTGCATTCCCTGACAACCTGCTGAGAATTCTTAGTTTCAGATACCAGAGGTGATTCACAAAACAACAGACACACAGAGGGGTTTGCTACATACGAGTACGAGTACGAGAACGGGTACAAAACCCGCCCACTACCGCTCGGATTTCCATTTGAATGAATAGTAAAGAAGTCGAAACTTCTCCCTAGTCTGTGAATTTAATTTGCAAATTGGTTTTCTTAATTTAGAAAGCGAATATCTATTTATGCCGTGTCATCGGATCGAAAGTAACGTGGGCGATACCGCCGCGCCGGCACGGTGGTGTGGGGTAGCTCCGTTTTTTAACACCTTTAAACTTCAGTCATTTTAAGTGGAAAAATCCTGTGTAAACAACTCCCACAATGTTTCGGTTTCAAGAGCTCCCTGATGGAATCAAACACACACACACAGGAAAACTAAAAAGAAAAAGGTTTCCTCATTGAATTCTGCGTAGATGTTCACACCTCATTGGTCCTTTTTGCTTGCCTCAAAGTTATTGGTAAATAATCCTAATTTAATTTCAAAGAAAATCTCCACTAAATGGAAATGAATTATTGAATGATGAAACTTTAAGTGTATTTCGGAAAACTTTTTAACTTTTCCTTATCCGAGCGATACAATGAATACTAACGAACGCGCTTGCTGCCTGTGGTGACATTTAATTAAAGCTTAAAACCCTGAATGGAAACTTTTCAAACCAATCACACTGTCAGTGAAGTTGTATCTAAACATTGATAGTGAACAGCACGCACAAAAAAAAAAAAAAGTTAATGACGATAAGAACTTTTATGGCGCATTAATATTTTTTTTCTTCCTTTGAGAGTCCATTTTTTTGGGGGGTTGCTTCGCAGGTTACGGGTTATTTGATTTACCGTGGAATGGACTTTTCCACTTTTGATGTACCAACTCGATGATGATGGAACTCAATCGGTGCACCTCCTCGTACTCGTACGTAGGTTGAAGGTTTTTGGTTTCATCACGTTGTCGATGGAATCGGGAATAGCCTGGAATTGCACAGAGAAAAGTGTATCTACAGCCACTGTGCTATGGTGTGCATATGCACGCCCACCTATTAGCCGCATTGAATTTCATTTGCGAGTACACGCGTATATTTGTCGATAAGTGAATTTTCTGAAAGCTATTTGATCGATATTCGTTGGGCCTTGGTGGCGGATAAGCCGGGGTATGTTGTGCTGTTGAAAATATTTCACGGATGCGCTGTATCTGCCGCGATGCGAAGGGAAAATTCCAACGCAAAAGATACTGCAATTAGGTTTTGTGCTGGATATTGCTTTCGGTTTTACTCGTAGAGGTTGCTAGGCTTTGAATAGAGTCTCCATGGAGTAGCTCAACTGTTTAAATAACAATTTCGCAAAGCGTCAAGTATTTATTTACAAGCTAAATAAATGGCATTCGACATTGAATAGAAGAGTAAACCATAAAATGAGTCAAGAGGAAATGGTACAATTTTAATTAATCGCTTCTTGGTAATTGCTGTGGTTAATTGCAGCTCTCTGTGATCTAATTGAAAGGTGCTGCTCGAAAGTCAAAGGAGGTATTTGTGCGGTGCAGTTTTCTGTGTTAGATTGTGGCTGGAGAAGGCGAGGATGCGAAAGTGGCTGCAAGAGCTACGGCAAGAGTACGTTTAAGCTAAACGGTGGAGCCATTGTGCGTTTATAAAATTGTATCTTGACCACTTCACGTCTAATTTACTTCTACTTTAGGGGGCTCTTGGGATACATCACATCTTTAAGGAACCCGAGCAGGTTTTCTCGGACTCATTACGCAAACCACTTGGCGTTCCGATTGGCGTTTGCTCTTCCTTAATGTTTGCATCCTACGGGTTGCGAGTCAAACACTCTCGGGTAGGATGTTGCTGTGGTAGATTCCATTTCTTTTTTGTTAAGGCACCGTACACCAAGTTGCAACGCTGGTGTGAGGGTTTTACTTACTAAACCTATACCTCCTCTAGCTCAGACACTTACCTCGAGGAATCATCGTTAGGTTTTACTTCAAGGGCAGCTTTTGTATTCGCCGGTCCTGACTTGTGCATAACCCTCTCTGCCGTTTTGCTCATCTGAGCTCCCTCTCACATATGTCTCGCGGATTCTGTTGCTCCGCGTTTCTATGTCTTACTTGCTGGCGTTGCTCTGTCATAATTGTAGCTACGAAATCACGTACAGCGCTTCCCATTTCTCTTCGGTTGACATAATACAAGTATGACTCAAAATTTGGTTTGGGGATATAGTGTCTCCTAGAGTTCCTTGGAGTACTCTTGCCATTTCGTATCGGAAGCACTGGAAAATGGTGTGATCCGCATCTTCAATGGTATTCGTATCAGTACACCGTGGACTATCTGGTCGATTTTGTACATCCGTGGCCCGTTAGCATTTGGGATAGATACAAATCAATTTCTCCATGCTTCCTTTTATTCAACTCACGAGGTCGGAAATGAATTTGGACATACAAATACCTAACTTTCGTAGTCGGTCCATCACTCCTGCCATCGTTTGTCAAGGCAAGTTTGCAATGTCTCTTCATCTTCTTGGGCCGCTTGAGCTCTATTTGAGCCTTGTTGGTATTTTATGTGTACCTCCGCCGTAAGGTTTCCGAATGGAACCAGATTAGCAACAGTATATGTTAATATGACGTCGTCCCTAGAGCGCTACTAGGTAGGTAGGTAGGTAGATGGGTGCCTTGTGACATAGAGTCACTGCTCACTTAGACCAGGTAGGTCCATTGTGCCCAACCTTTTAACCCTGCAAGCATGTGAAACCGCTGTTAGAAGCACCCAGATAATGATATGAATCTCAGGAGGTCCGCCAGCTCTACATTTCCTAAGTCCCCCAGTCCCGAAAAGAAGTAACTCCCAATAGTCCTCATTCTTATGACGGATAGGGCAGGACAATCACACAGCAGATGACTGCAACTTCTGCAAAAGTCGTTATGTAGCACACCGAGTCGTTCTGCGTAAACGCCGATAGCACAGTGTCCAGTAATTATGCCAGAAACAACCCGTGCGTTATAACGACTAAGTTTTACCAGAGAGATTGACCTCTTCTTGCTGAAGGCCGGCCATAGCGCCCTGGCCGTTGCGCATGTTTCCAGATGAACCCAGCGTCTGCTTGCTCGACCGATGGCTTCATCTTCTATCTATTTCCGTAAGGAACTGATTGGGGTTACTACAAAAGGGAGGGCCCGCGATAAGTGCAGCGCAAGCTCATCAGCCTTTTCATTTCCTTTGATATCCATGTGCCCTGGTACCCAGCAGAGAGTCACCGCATTGGCTCTAGATATCTCGTTTAGGAGTGACTTGCAGATTCTCATAAGCCTCGATCTGATTACAGCGGAGTCCAGAGCCTTAACGGCTGCCTGGCTGTCTATATAGACAGTGATCGTTTTGCCAACTATATTACTCTCGCGAATAATTTCAGCAGCCTGTATGATGGCTGTGACTTCGGCCTGAAAGACGCTGCAGTCGTCGAGAATTCTAAAGGAGTGGTTTATTCCTAGGGCTTTACAATAAACTCCGGCTCCCTTGCCAATGTCCATCTTAGAACCATCGGTGTAGAATGCCAGCTCCTTTTTCATGCTCCTACGGTTCTTCCAGTACATTCTGTCAGGAATTCTTGTAGCGAATCTCCTTTCAAAAGCTAATATCGGGCTCATGTGATCAGTTTCCGTCGATCTGTTGGTAGTCTCCCAGCGCTACTAACTCTCAACTTTGTAGGCAGTGTTAAACGTTTGCGCCTTCATTGCTTTCCTCCAAATATGGGATCGGATTTGATGACTATCGCTAGTAGAAGCCTTCGCTTATATTTTGAGCCGGCAGTGTTTGGCATCATCCGTAGGTTATATGTTGCCGAGCTATGACGACGTTTGTAGGCTTACCGTCTCTGAGATGCGGAATATTTTCTGAAATATATTGTGCTTTTGAGAAATCCAATCAGAACAACCATTGGCCCAACTACTAGTTTCATTGGATCTAAAGCGGTTTCGACTGATTCCTAGAACGAAGCGTATTGGGGTGCTGAACCCATTGAATATTGATCACCACTTCATATGCTCCGAATCGATTTTGAAAAGACGTTCAACAGTGTCAATAGGGAGGGTAGTTGGCTCGCCTTGCGATGCAGAGACATTTCGGATAAGCTAACAGCTATTACTCACGCGACTAATGATGTTCTACGTGTCACGTTTTTTGTTTCTATGAAAAGGCCAAAGGGTTCACTGCACCAGCAGGCAGCAGCTCCTTTTTCAACGCAGTACTTGGATAAACAAAGACTTTTATGTTCGGTGGCTGTCGTTGATGCCTTGGCGGTATTTTAGACCCGCCAAACTACCATTAAACTGTCATCACGTACTGCATAGATGTTAGTTATCACAAGAATTAAGGATTAAAAGTGGATTAAGGCAAGGCTAGATCTTTTCGCCAATATTTGCTGGTGGTGGTATTAGTGGTGTGCTTTGCGGTGGCTTGTTGATGGGTAACGAAGGAAATCGATGGACACTTTTACATGGACTACGATATACTTGGACAATGGCCTCCACTAAATGACAACAAACGTGGAGAGAGACGTGGTAAACACCTTAAAAACGGGAATAATCAGCCGTAAAATAAACTCTACCGGTCAACTAAACATTAATCAACAACCGGTTGAGATAGTAGAGAATTTCGTACACCTTGTGAAAGCATCGTCAATGTCGATAGTGAAAACGAAGAGAATGTCACAATATATGTCGCAGCAGTGCAATGATCTTGAACAGCAAATTGGGACTGTTCCGCTCCAATATTGAATCCAGTCTGTAATAAGGATGTAGCACTTCCACACGTTGTCTACAAAATATTCTGAGGATTTTTTGGATGAACCGCATTTTAAATGAAGTCCTGTACCAAGGAATGGATCAGGAACCTATAAGTGGGTAGCACTGTCGCTTGATCGGTCATACGCCTTTAAAAGGCTGTAGTTCCATAGAAAAGTACGCAATACAATGAAATCTGTTTCCTCAAAATGGCAGAATAGCAGGTCGATCGGGGTATACATGACGCAGAACAGTGGAGGCAGAGTCACGCCAACAGGGGAAGTCTTGGAGAAACGAAACATTTCGTCCGGAATGGTATTCGTAAATTAGTAAAAGTATTCTCCACTCATACCCTTCGTACTGCATATCTGAACTGAGTTTTTTTTTATGGATGCGCCAATGAAAGTGGTAATGTTCAAAAGATACTTATATCCCGAGATATAGGCCGGGAGTACGCCTACGTACTAATAAACACCCCGCACACTTCTACCACTCTCTCTGCAGAACTGCCGTTAGATATTACTTCACGGGGGCTGGTTAGCTACTTATGCTACTCTTTTGTCCTCTGCATCTGTCGTTTCGGCTCTTCTTAATCTTTCGAGTCTTCTTGTCGTTCTGCGCGTTCTTTATGAAGGAACAGATCTGCAACCTGACCTCATCATATGGCTTACTAGAAGCTCCGGTATTGGTAGGTTCATTCTTCCCTTTGCGAAGCGTCTCTTGTGGAATATTGCATGCTCTGCGTTTTTGGACATTCTGGGCAGAGGGGCGAGTTATCGTGCCAAGGTCTGTGGAAGTCTTTTCGAAAGTCGTCTTGACCGGATTGCTTAAGGTGATAGTTGCAGTCCCCGAATGAGCAACGTATCTGCTTGGTTTTGCTACTTACAGTCCAACATACAGCAGATCTGAGAAGATTAACGATGCGTCGAGCATGGATTTCCTCTGTCGTAAAAGTTCTGATTCCGGTCTGTTGTCTAAGTTGAAAAGAGGCGGTTTCCAGTGATCAATCTTTGTCAGATGAGTGGCATTACTTAGCTTTGAACTTTTGAGGTAGCTCATCTCACAATTCTAGTTGTCGATAGTGACGTTTCGCGCTAACCGTTGAACGAGTTTTTATTGATTTGCCGTCGACGTGGAGGTGATCAGGTTTATCCTCGTTCACTTCAGGACTAAATCTCTTTGCTTGTCTTTTAAGTGCTTGTACGATTTTTCATGGGGGTTCAGAAGTAACTTTTATTCAATACTAGCGGACCCGGCGAACTTCGTCCCGCTCAAAATTGATTTTTTGATTGAAATAATTTCGAGCATCGCACATTTGCGATCGATAACAAATGATGCCACTCGAATTGCAATCATTGATTGAATGAAACACTTTTCGAATTCGATTGCATTCAATATCCTTTATTTACACGGAATTTAAAGAGATTCAGGAAATCGCATGTCTTGTTGTCCGGCGCGTAAATAAACAAAGATAAAGGCTTTCCAACACGCGAACATGCCACATATAATTAACCATGCGAGAAGCATGGGAATTCGAGATTAATCCCACACAATTTTAAAGATTGGCCCTGTGATTCATTGATTGTCATGGCGAATGCAAGGATTAAATGTCGGATTAAATCCACGTTCTTCAACAATATTCGCACCGAATGACGTCATTGGGAAAGAACCGTTGTATTTGTGGTTCTTCGTCAAGAATTGCACTGAATTTGGCAAGTCGTCGTAGAGCAAAGAGCGCAATGGCGCGTCAACGGTGGTAATTTGACTTTACCACCATCACAACACAACCCTGGCAAATCGCATTTATGGGCCCAATCGTAACAAACGGCAGTTCGCTGTAGTGAATCGTGCAGTGGACATTCACGGCACCTTTTCTCACTCGACGATTGGCGTTTGATTCAACTTGACGAAGCAGATCGCGATTGCGCTGCTGTCTCAGTCGTTCACCAGCTGCGTGTGCTTCTCGTTCTGTTAAGCTGTCAATTCGCTTCGGCGCGTTGCTCAGGGGTTTGATTTACACGGCGAATCGCCAATCTTCGTGCATTGCGACTGCGTGAGCCAATGTTTTCTGATTGGAGGCATAATGTCTCTCGAAAACTGAAAGTATAATGTCGACGAATTCGAATTATCATCCTTTGAAGCAATATTATCTGGATCGCAAATGCACGGAAAACATTAGAAACGTTGAATGTTTTCGATAAACTCGCCGGAATCACTGAAATTTCCACTTTAATCACCGGCAAAATCACAAAACATTGACAACTGAACAATCGTCAAAATCACGCTGAACTTTTCTTGATTGAGATGAAGTAATCATTCACGAATGATTTTGGCACAATTTGAATATTGAAAGTCTGATAATTAATGTTCAAAAGTAATTTTAATGCAGCATCAACTAGTAGCAACAACAGATCAATGTGAAATGCATAGACTACGTATAACAGACGGCAAACTTGCATTTCCCCTGCCCGGGCATTGTCAAAAATAGGCGGAGCCTAAATTTTCCTGTCTATGAATGCATGTGAATGAGCACTTGGCCATCAGCTGTCTAAAAATGTAGCGTGTTCTTTCTTTCTTTCCTTTTGAACACAACATTTTGGGCAGCCTTTCATCCTCTTAACAACAACAAAATGTACATTTATGATCTAAAGAAAATGGCTGCATCAATCTTTCACCTACTTGTAAGAGTGTGAGTGAGGCTCCCATTTGCTATTGCTGCAACGTCAGAACACATTCAAGCTTCTACGTGGAAATGGACAAATTTTAGCTTGGTGGAGCGAATCTGTCAAATGCATCGAAAGTTTGCCGTCTAGTATATTGAGACTATGGTGAAATGACGAAGCAAAAAGGACACCTGTCAAATTGCATACGAATGTTGTTGCATGTGAATGTGTGGGAAAAGGGTTTTTCCGATTAAAAATTCTGTATTATTTCTTCAAAATGAAAAAAATGATTGTCCGGGAAACTTTTCCCAATTTTAAGCCTCTGCAACCATTTGAACTGTAATATTACGATCAAAATAAAAAAAAAAGAAAATTCCCCATATGGAAAATCGATTTTTCCGAATTTTCCAATTTTTCTTCAAAATTTTTCAATTTTTTCGATGTAAAAATGTTCCTTGGGTGGAGACGAAGATAACAAAAAAAGACAGCTCAAATCGAACCATCCGTTCCCGAGTTATGAGCGGTCTTACGTATGCCAACTCTTTTTTATATATATAGATAGAAAGATTGGAATCCGAATTCGGTCCCTATTCCGACGAAAATAGTCTGAGCCGATGTTTTCTCCCCTAAATGTTCGCACAACTTTGATGTTCCATATGTAGATGCATGTCTTACGTCAACTTGCACGTGGCCCATTTCGTTGGTAGTTCTAATGGAGGCAGCTACGATGTTGCTGATAATAATGACATCTTTTTACCAAGTTGTGAGTTGCTGCTATCGTCTGAAGGCGCATCGTGAAAGCTGTACTTTTACACTATCCCGTCAACCATGTTTTGCTGATGGATTTTTGCATTAAAGTATCTGAAGTATCTAATGTCTCTAAAGTATCTACAATGTCTCGGATGGAGTCCATTGCCTCCGTCTATAAGGTCGTAAAATTTCTCCTTGGTACACTTTTCAGACACTTAGGCATCAGCTTTTGCATATTTTATACTGGTTTTGTAGAATGTGGCCAGGTAATAGGTAATAGGTCATCAGTTTACGGCTCTTGCCTTTCAAACACTGGAGATTTCACATACATTAGTTGTGTCCATCCATCGTATCTCCTAAATGCCAGTTAATGCCTTGCACTGCTTTGGGACACTTTGCAGCAGTTGGACTCTAGCGTCGCCATCTCTTCAAAAAGATTAGACTAGGAGGTGACTGCTGCGTAACCGGCATGTGAAGTAGTATAGACTACATAACGTTTGTGTAAGGTTATGTTCGTGGGCTTGGCGAGGAAGGAATATAATCCTCTTCGCTCGTCAATACAGACCCATTCTGATACCCAAGGGGGAAAAAGATCCCTTGCTCGTGGACCGCAACCTGTGTAGGGAAAGTATTATATACAAACATGCACAAAAATGATGTGTTACTAACTGCGCTGGTAATACAAATCATTCTCTGGATTTAACAAAATTGAGGATGCTGTTCGCCGGCATGCTCACACCCCGATGTTCCGAAATAAGTGCCTATCGAGGAATTTGCTTCTTAGATAGTACAGTCCTGAGCAGTGGCAGCGGAAATGGGTCGTATCCTCATATGTATATCTCCTCGTCGCTGCAGCCTCTACAAAGGCCTTCTTCTCTGAGCTGTAGCTTTTTCAATTGGTACCGCAGAGTGTCATGCTCCGTTATCACTCCTTTTGTTAAACAGTGGCCATAAGTTCGTTTTTGTAGTTCAAGTTCTCAAGGATCGTCATCTATTGTTCATCTTTGTTAAGGATTTGCTCTGCTGCATACCTAAACGTGTTTTTTCTAGGTTTTGTATCGACCCTTTACTTGCCAGTTCATCGGCATTCTTCACCTCTGATCGGCTATCAACGAAAACGGGGATATCCTCTTAAGATACTACCCTCATTGCAGTCTCACGGGCAGCAATTGTCACTACTATGACCTCTGCGTAAAAGTCTGACTGATTTTATGTTCAGCATATCAGAAAAGATACCTGCACCAACTCCGATGCACAGCTTTGGATTGCATGCTTGATACTTCTCCGCTTACCCATTTTTCCCTCTTCGGGTAATGACTTGAGTATGGTCTTTGGAAGTGTAGGTACGGTGTTGTGTAGTTGGTTGTAGCTACATTCTCTAGGATCATAGTCTCGGTCTCCAGCTACCCAATAGGCTTATTCTGAGTGCACTTACAGCCGTCGATTTTTATATAAAAAGCTCTGGCAAAAGTAGATTGAGGATAAACTCGAGTCCTGCTGTTGGTGTTGTCTTCATGACAGTGGTACCTCCAATGCATCTTTGTGTTATATTGGCTCCACATAGCTGACAGGTCGCTTAAGAAGTACGTGCCAATGGATTTTTTTTTGACTAGATGGACCCGGTTAGATGCGCAGAACGTATATTACACTCATTCGTTTCTCCTTGCATCTTTAGCTTCTGCAGAATCGCCTTGTATATTCCTCGTCAAACAATGTCCGTTCCAGGCTGTGATTGCAGACCTTTTCCTACTCATTGGACTACTCGTGCGTGTATTTATCATTCTGTGGTTCAGAATGTTGGTTGGTTCTGTTCAAGAGATAGACAGGCGGTTGCGAATGTCAGGCAATTTTAATCTGGTCTATAGGAATAGAAGCGTTGCCTGTGTTGTAAGTAAGCTGTCACATCCGCCTTGCAAGTGTACAAAAGATATCGTGGCCTTCTTGTGGATACCACAAGCTCTGCCTTGAACGCATCGATTCCAAGACCAACTTTGATCACTTATGAAGCTTTCTGGGAGGTGATTCCATCAGGTGCCTGGTTATTGCGATGAACTTTCCCTATATTGCTATAGCGATGCTGGAAAGCTTAAGAGTTCTTGTGCGTATTTGGAATCTTGTCCCGTTTTTTACATGCCCTGATAAAATGCTCATTACATGTCTTCCGATTCTATTCAATGCTTCGCATTGCAGTCCTTACATCTCCGATGAATTTATGCAGCAAAACCCCTTTCAGATTTTCATTTTAATTGGAATCCACTTCCTTTGCAAGGATATGGGTATAAACAGCCAGTACTGATAGTTGTTCACTGTCGCATTTAACGGTGATAGCACATCTATTCCAGCATGTGAGTCCACGGTAGGGATGGCATGCAAAGCAATTTGGTTTTGTAATCCTGTTTGAATCCCTTGAAATAGTCTGCTCTTTGTAAATACGTACGCAGGTTGCCCTCGGTTATACTTTTGAAAAGCAGCTTTAATGTGGTTGTTGACATGAGGTTCAATTAGCTTCGTATAGCTTGTACATATATGGCACCAGATGCACGCAATGTAGATAAATCAAACCGATGGTAGAAGCCCTTATCGTACTGTGGAAACTGTCGATACGTGCAGTATTAGTATTGGCACCCATAGTGGGGAGGGATTAATAGAAAATTTAGAGCAGCGCCTGGGGAATATTTGCACTCAATGCAAGGGTAAAGCAAAATTATACTTTATGTACGAACAATAGGCTTAGTGTGAACCGAACACTACGATGAAAGGCCGGTGTGGAATTGTAATTGTCGATGGATATCACCGTATCGAAATGGTAGGAGATAAATCCTTGCATCGTTTGTGGTCGTCGCGAAAGGTGGTGAGAGGTGGCAAGTCATATGCCATTCGGATTCAAAGCCAGATTCAATAACCAGGTAGCTACCGCGGTCACTGGTAGTGCTGTGTAGGACAATGTCAAGTGCAGCGCTTGTGTGTTCTGCACAGTTTCACAACCAAACAATTACAGGTACGATTCTAAGGTGATTCCAAGCCGATGATTGACAGTCTAGGTTAGGTTAGGTTGAAGTGGCTGCCAGCTAGGGTTCGCCAGCACACTTAGACCAATGAGGTCCGTTGTGATACCACGTGGATCATGGGAGAAAGTTTCTCTCTACCTACACGTTTAAAACCAATTAGAGCTTCTAATGAAGCGTAGGAGGCTGTTAATGTCAATATTCATCAGGTCGCCTATATCGTTATAATAGGGAGCTCCTAAATGAAGCTTCCTTCTACGGGAGAGAGAAACAAAGAAGGTGAGGAATAGTTTCCTCCTCTTCTTCATCCATGCAGCTTCTACAGAAATCGTTCGCGAAGAGGCCCAGCCTTGCCTATTAGACAGTGTCCAGTGATGACACCTATTGTGGTGCCGATATGCAATCTGTTGAGAGAAATCAAATTCTTAGAGCGTTTTAGATCCAGCTTTGGCCAAATCTGTTTTGTCGGTAGACATGTTGTTCCACTTGTCCACCTAAGATTTGCACTCTCGACAGCATCCAGCTTAAGTTTAAGTTTGCGAGTAGCGATTGGGATACCTAAGGTGCCATTGTCCGGCAAGGTGGGTATAGTTGTTCCTATTCTGGCAAGTTAATCGTCCTTACAATTCCCTGGAATGTCTCCATGCTGCGGCACCCAACACAGGTGAATATTGAACTGCTCAGCCATCTCCACAAGAGACGAACGGCAGTCTAGGGCTACTAAAGTGTTTATAGAGCTTGATTCCAGGGATTTGATTGCTGCCTGGCTGTCTGAAAAGATGCGGATATCTCTAGCAGATATCACGTTTTTCTTAAACCAAGATAGGGCTTCTTTGATCGCCATTATTTCCGCCTGGAATACGCTACAATGATTTGGAAGACGGAAGGAGAGCTTAAGGTTAAGCTCATCAGAGAAAACACCTGCACCGACTCCGTCTTTGGTTTTTGACCCGTCAGTGTAGAAATGAATTGATTCATCTTCTAAAAATGCATCGTCCTCCCAGCGTGGTCTGGAAGGGATGGTGACAAGGAAGTTCCTCTCATAATTTAGACGTGGGATGGTGTAGAGGCGTGGCCGAATTCTTTTCTTGACCACTGTTGGGTAGCTTCAAGGCGAACGGCTGCAGTTGCTGCCATTTGCTTGCTATATATATCGAGGGGTATTAGATGGAATATAATGTCCAGTGCCGCGGAGGGAGTTGTACGTAGTGCTCCGCTTATGCACAGACAAGCTGTACGTTGGACCTTACTTAGATAATCGCGATTTATAGCTTTATCCAAGGCTGTCCACCAGACAATCACCCCGTATGTGAGTATCGGTCTAATGATCGAGGTGTAGAGCCAGTGAGTGATTCGAGGCTGTAATCCCCATTTATTCCCAAAGGCTTTCTTACAAGACAAAAGTGCTACTGTAGCTTTCTTCACTCTTTCTTGAATATTAGGTTTCCAACTTAGCTTCCTATCCAGGATGAGACCCAAATATTTTGCTTTATCAGAGAAAGTTAAGCTGGTTCCATTAAGAGAGGGAGGGTCGACTAGCGGAATTTCATATTTCCTTGAAAAGAGTACTAGTTCAGTTTTGTGGGGGTTTACACCCAGACCACACCGAACTGCCCATCTAGCGAGCTTATTTAGAGCGTTTTGTAAGACTTCCTTCAGAGTATTTAGGTGCTTTCCCGAGACGGCCAAAGCAACATCATCTGCATAAGCGATCTTTGACTTCTCTCCATATCTTTGGAATATAAACCAGGTCTAGACAACTTTGCAGAATCATCTTCAGCACCGGCATAATTATGTCCGATGACTTCTGCAACTCGGCAGGTATTATGCCGTCTGGTCCCGCGGATTTGTATGGTTTGAAGCTGTGTAGTGCCCAGTGGAGTTTGCTCAGTGTGGTCAAGTTTGAGGAGTTGGTAATTTGTGGAAATGGTCTGCTGGGAACCATATTGTTAACAACTTGGGAACTGCCTGGGAAATGGGTGTCAAGCAGTAATTTTAGCGAATCTTCTCTGGAAGTAGTCCAAGTTCCATCCGCTTTTTTAAGGTAACTGGGTGTAATTGGATTTGAAGAGAGAATTTTCCTTAGCCTAGATGCCTCAGAAACTTCTTCTTTTTTACCACAGAAGAGCCTCCAAGAAGTTCGTTTGGCTTTGACAGTCTACTGTGAGATACAATAATTCATTCAACTTGGACGATGATGGTTAATACGTCCGTCCATTCTAAGCAACACTAATGAAGATAGCTATATATGAGCTCAAGTCAAACCAGGCTACTGAAACTATTGATACAGCGTAGCCAAGCCATTCAAAACAGGGTTAAATGACTTTAGAAACATACACCAAAGTGCAAAAAGTTGATTAGATGAGAGTAAATTCTCAGCATCGTATGTGTCTGATCTGGAAGAAATGAGATACTCTTCAGCTACGCAGGAAACAGACGCACAAGTCTCATGAAACATCGTCTGAAAGGTTTTTTGTGTACCTAGTTTGAAGTCCTGAAAGCTTGTTCCTTACCAGAGCGGTCTTAAGTTCCCATCGCATCGATCGGATACTCGCACCAAACAGCAAGTGTTAAAAAAACTCGAGAATTTCAAACGACGCCTTTTCATTGTTCGAATGTGGTGAACATATGGCCTCGAGGCATTCCTGAAAGACTGTTTCGCCTATGTAAGATGGTGACAGAACATTCCACATATGAATGTCAAGGCCGTCAACAGTATGTCCCAACCGTTTGAATTCAGAAACGGTTTACGGCGAATTGGCGAAGTATCCTTGAAAACATTATTCAAAGCTCTCTGGCTAACATCGGAAGTAAATGAAATGCCTGTCCATGTGCCCTCTCAGGGCGGCGATATCACTGTCCATATATACCTGCCCTACAAGAACTGGGCTGTGGAATAAGCGCGTCTGTGGCTTGTGAGTTAGATTAATTTAGTTAAGCGGGCTGGCAGAGGGAGAAAAGCCTCCTGCCGCACTCAGGTCAGTGTTCACCCATTGGAACCCTGAAAATGTCAAATCAACTCTAGTCTAGTTACTTACTTGTTTTCAAGTACAAACCACTTTGATGACTTGGCAAAGTTCAGCATCTTGTCTGTAGGAACGCCAGAGAGCTCCTCAAGGTTATAGAAGAAGTGTTTACCGAGGAATTTGTTTCGGGAATGTTGGAGTCCAGGACAGTGGCATAGGAAATGGGTGGTGTCCTCAAGACACCTCGTCGCCACAACCTCTGCATAGTTCTTCTTCTGTCCGGCGCAGGTTCTTCATGTGGTACCGCAGACTATTATGCCTCGTGATGATACCCACGAGGATGGAAAGGGATCTTCTGTTTCTTCGTATAAGTCTCTCGGTCCTTGTTCTATCGGAGGACGGCCATAGTTTTTTTGTGATGTTACACGTTTCCATGGACTTCCATCTTAGATTTATGGCTAAATACCCTGCTTCAAGCTTGAGCATGCAAGGCGGGATGCTTACAGAGAGATCAGTTGGTTCTATTAGATCTGTTGAACCTTTCCTAGCTAATTTATCAGCTTTTTCACTGCCTGGGATACCCTCATGCCCAGGATGCTGAATTCCAAGAACCTTAAGCTCTTCGCGACAACATCTCACAAGCTTTAATTTCGGTAGCAGTAATTGCTGCCGACGGTGATACCATCCTGTGGTATTGCCCTTATGGGAGACTCACGGGCAGCTGCTGTCACTGCCAGGACCTCCGCTTGGAAAACACTGCTGTGGTCTGGTAGTTTAATGGATCTCGATATCCCTAGCGATTCAGAGAAGATGTCGGAACCTACACCGGTGTCCATTTTTTTTCCTAGGGTAGGCTACCACAAAGGCATGCTAAAATTCAAATATGGCGTAATGTAATCTGTTTTGGGGTACATGGCCAAAAAATTCTTGAAGGATGGTCGAATGCCCTGTTGCATTTGACTTCCAGTTCGCTGACTCACTGATTCTCAGGGCACTAATGGCTGCTGATGTTTTTGTAAAGATGTCTAGCGGAAGCAGGTTGAGAATAGCTTCAAGGCCTGCAGTTGCATGCACGCTAGCCTTGTGAGTTACTCGGGGCATTAATGATGAGCGATGCGAAGGACCGAGAGCTTGTCTCATTGTTCCAAACTCTCTCTCAGTAACCAAACTTAGACAGTTTTGCTGTCAGAATTTGGTTCCTGCAGCAGTAAGTAACGAAGCAAACGGAGGGTGGATAACCTTCCTCATTGCGTCACCTCATTTTCTCTATGATTCAATAATGCCTCCACCCCCGGAGCCTGTTGTCGAATTTATAGAGCAATGTAACGTTCGGGAAATGGGATTACTCATACGTTGTGATGCTAATACTCAGAACACAATTTGGGGCAGCAGCAAATGTAATATACGAGGAAACCATCTCCGAGATTTCATACTATCATCAGACCTGGTCATTCACAATTTTGACTTTCATCCAACTTTTGTTACGGCAAAAAGAAAGGAGGTAATTGACTTACTACCGGACCTTAAGTCCATTACTAACAAGAGAGTTCTGCCGAAGGTGTCCTTGTCAGATCATAGGTACATCGCTTTCCAAATTAAGTGCGAAGCTATTACTTTACAGAAGAAGAGGGATTCGAGTAAAACTAATTGGATAAGCCTTAGAGAAGAGCTAGGCAAATCTGTCAAAACTTCCCCTAAACCCAAAACGAAAAAAAAGGATGAGGAATCTGTTCAAGATCTGTCCAGTGTCCTCTAGATATTTCGAACTGACTTGTCCACTTGTGAAAATCTCCTGCAGATCAACAGCTCCCTGGTGGAACTCGGAACTCGGAGAGAATAAGCAAGGAAGCCAGAAAACTTCCAAATCGCTCATTAAGGACAAATTTTGGTGAAGACTAGGACCTTTTTCGATGCAAACAAAAAGAATATAAGAAGCTAATTCGCCTGTGGAAAAGTGCATCTTATAGAGATTCCTGGGAAAAGATACAGACACTCGGTGAGACCAATAGTTTGCTTGAGATTCTTAAAAAGGGAAAGTCTCCGCGAAGGTGGAGACTTTCAGTCTTCTGCTGGGAACTCATTTTCCACGATAAACCCGATAGCAATTGGATCACAGTTTGAGCCGATCACACGGCTGAGCTTGATCGAAGTAGTAAAACTCGGCGTAGGTGGTATACTACATCGGCCGTGGTAACAGAAATGCTGTAGCATCCTTTGATAGCTTCAAATCACCTGGTACCAAGGGAGTGCACACAGCCTTGCTGCAACAGGATATAAACCAGTAGTTACCAACCCTGAAGAGAATCTTCACTGCTTGTCTGGCACTGACTTATATCAACAGAATTTTGATTATAGATATCGGGTTTTTACCTTTATCGCTATGCTGCATGGTGGTTGACTCTTTATTGCATATGTACTCTCAATAGTTCAAACATCTACGCTCAGGCTTTCAAGGATGATGTTGCCATCTTTTCTGCCGGGCCAGAAAAGAAAAGTGGTCTTTCTATAAACCCTCTAAAAACTTAGGTTATTCTACTCACGGTCTGATTCAGCCAGTGCCAAAGGCAGTCACTATTCAGATCTCCTTACTCACTTATTTAAGGCGGCGCTACAGTCCGGGGTGGATCTGGGCCTCAACCAACAAGTTTCGCACGCTAAGTTGGTTGAGGTCCCCTTCCACCTGCGTGCGCCACCTGAGTTGCGGTCTTCCTTAACTGCGCCGTCCCTCGGGAATGGATTCGAAGATTTTCCGGGCCGTAGCATTTGTGTCCATGCGCTCTACATGACCCAGCCACCTCACTCGTCGGACATTTACTCTTCTGGCCAAGTCGATGTCGCTGAACAGCCCATACAGTTCACACTGATATGGACCGATCAGGTTGCTGACGAACGGTTTAGGGCGATGTTAAGAAGACTGATGCCTCTGTAGTTGGCGCAGTTCAGAGGGTCTCCTTTTCTGAGAATCGGGCAAACAATGCTGATGCTCCATATTCAGATCTCCGATGAAGTTAAATATCTAGAAGTGATCTTCTATAAGAAACTTCTTTGGGCAAAGCATGTCAGGTCGGAGATATCCAAGGCGCTCTCAGTTTTCTGGCAGTGTAAGGGTGCTCTTCGTAAGAAAGGGGCTTATCACCGAAATATTTTCTTTGGATCTATTCGTCTATGATAAGACCTTTACTAGCGTATGCGTCGTTTGTTTCAATGAACGGTCTATCTGGGCTGTGCGGGAGCTTTTGCAACTACACCTGTCTAGGCACTCTGCTTGATTTATCTCCCCTTAATACGTATATCATGGGTCGTCCTATCAAAGCAATCTAGCGTCTCAGGCGAGGTGGCTTTTTGAATCATCCGGAGTTTCGATGACCTTACGCGACACACCGACGACACTAGACTTCATTACTCCTTACGTATACATGCCACTGTTTTTCAAATGGAGGTCTATGCTATCCTAATGGCTACCGTCTATATTGTACAAAACAGGTTGAGGTGTCGGAGTATTGGCGTCTGCAGTGACAGTCAGGCTGCGCTCAAGACCTAGCTCAATCCTTAATTCCGCTCTGAGATTGTTCGAGAATATGCAAGAACTCTTTGAGCTGTTTCCTTTGCCTAGCATTTTAGTATGGGACACCACTACCTGCGACCCTTGTGGGGTGGGCAACTATACTTTGGATCACTTTCTTTGTTATTGTTCTGCCTTTACTCGGATTAAGTGGGAAATCTTGGGAACTTATATGGTGAGTGCTGAAACTGTAAGCTCTGCATCACCCAAGTGCCTCTCCGAAAGTCTAAGAAATTCCAGTAAAATGGGTAATACTGCTGAGTCTTGCGTCATGGGAGTACAATTGGCCAGTTGCGTCTCAGTGCTGCAGAGGAGTGTTTTCTAGCCCGACAAGAAAAACCCTTTCCTCGTTAACACCTAAATTGAAGCTACTATTCTAGTGTTTTCCAGTTACGCCGAGATTATCTCTTCCCTCCATTCGCAACTGTCAATAGTGACGTTGATGTCAATAGTCTCAACGTTCTGCCTTGTCATTTGAATGGAAGCTTACGCAGCCTTGTAGTTCTCCATGTCTGGTCTTACTCATCAAATCCTTTTCATGCACTAACCCAGATTTCCGCATAACAAAACAAAAAAAAAACTCCACCAAACCCTTTGTACTCTCCAATTTCCCATCGAAAACACTCAAATCACTTCACCTGTAGCTACGGTCCAACATCACCAAACTGAGCTACGTTTTGCAATCCCTAATGTCTCTTCCGATGCCAGTCACGTTTGTTGGGCGCCATCACCATGGGTGGTCTCCCCTCATTCTAAATTACTGCCCCGAATCGGACCCTCAAAACCTCTTAAACTCGAAATTATTCATCCTTGTCAGTAAATTCACTCGTGCGTTCCTTTGCCAGCGACTGTATACATTTCTGTAGTCCTTTGTATTTCTTCTTTTTTCCTTGTAAACCGGCAATAGCATCACCCTTAAAATTTCATTTGATTGATTACTTCCTTGTCACTTTGCTCGCCTCTGGCCTTTTATCTGAACCCATTACTTTTGCAATTTTTCTTAGAATACGGAATACCCCAAACCATTTCGATTAAGTGTGTATCTATATACTTTGCTTGGCATTGTATCTCAATTATGGTTATTGTCGATTCTGATGACATGACAGGCTGATGCTAAATTCTGTATTCGACAATTTTCCGAAGATATTTTCCTTTCAGAATTTAATTGTTTTTTTTTTGTGTTTCAGATAAATTTCGTCAGAGACGGTCATCGTTCTCACCATTCGGTTCGGGTAAGCAGGAGCCATTAATTGTGGTCGAAGAATCTGGTGCTGCAGAGGAAGATGACCAGAGCAGTTCGGGTACACCAACATATCGAGCGAGTTTAGATATTGATTCACCAGTAAACCCGTATCTATTATCACCATGGCGAGATCCTCGAGAGAGTCGAAAACATTCGTTGCCCTCACAACAGGTAACAGAAGGTATAACAGCCAGTCAGGTACGGCGATTGTCCGAAAGAGGCGGAGAAGGATCTGGACCTTCACCAAAAGAGGCAGCATTCTTAGCAACATTATCACAAGCTAAAGCACCATCAGGACGACGACACTCAGTTGTTACCATATCAAAAGTCCCTGCAGCCATTTTCGGCCGGAATAGACGAGAATCTGTAGCAGCATTTCCTCTACCAAATAGGTGAGTCAGAAAGGATATTTTCATGATATAATTGAAGCGCAGATAGAATTCATTTAATTTCATGTTAAAGGAAAAGATATACGAGCATACGCGTGTCTAAGATACATTTCACATGCTCAGATTAATATCAACTGCGTGCTACAAGCAAGTGATATACGAGAAGTGGCGTAAGGATATTAGGGCGAGAGAAAACCCTTCGGTCGGTGGAGTGAAAACAAAACGAAATTAATTCTAAATCCGCTTAATTTCCTCATTTAATCGCATCAGAGACTGTTTTTGCGAAAGCTTCTCCTGCGAGTACGTCGTTTTTCTTGTTTGGACTTAGTTCCAACTCGTATTTGGGTTGTATCCGGAGGGAGTGGGTGGACTTCTACGAATGCCTGTGGTGCTCCTTTCATATGTATGTGCAAACGTAATGGATGGGATAGTTTCTGTACACACAAATGTGAAGGGAGATCAAAAATGCTGAAAGGAAAAGGATATGAAGTTTTCCATACGGGTGGTCACGTCGGGGGTATTTCACTCATGCATGGAGTGATGGCACGCCGAGCAGCATTCTTTTCTCTTTCGAATCGTAGTTCATAATTTATGTACAAGAAAAAAAAATGGTTTTAAATACATTTACCAGAGGATGGAGTTATTTTTAAACCAAACAAGAAACTGGGTCAAAAGGAGTATCTACCCTATTTACGGTCTATGGCTTTGTTTTTGGCTATAATTAGAGAACCGGTTACCTAGGAGGAAGGGATGTTCTTTGGTCCTTTGTTGATGTACTCTTCAGAGAAACCTGAAGTCAGGCATACGAGTACATGGTACAGATAAAAAAATGCGATGTTTATTACGAGGAATGCCACAGACAAACACAAAAAGAGCGCGCTCCTTTGGGTGCGGCTTTGTTATCAGTGCCAAATATAGACCCCATTGCTTCTACGAGATCCTTGACAAAATATATGAGGACTACTTGAAACGTGAGTTGAGGTTCGAATCTTGGCTTTGTTAGATCGTTGTTCCCCATTTACATGTTGTGACTGGCCAATGTTGTCGTATACTTATGTTCGCTTTGACTTTTAGGCGGCGACGGCTTCTCTCGAGCTACTTCGAAGCTAGAATCATCGAACCATTATTTAAACTGATGACATGATGACGTCCTTCCATTCCAATTTCGACTCTTTGCCGAAATACAAATCGTCTACCGTCAGATGATAAATTTTGTTAAAATTTCATTGGCAGGTAGGCGTCCCATAATAAGCTTCTAAGAAGGTCATGGGCTTCGCAAATCCCTCTCTGCGGCCGACGAGACTGTTGTTGTGATGTCTTATTAAATACCTGAAAGCTCAACCGGGACTTCTAATTATTAAGGGTTCAGCATACTGATAGCGAAACATTATTGCTCTCGATCGTGAATCTGTACGTTTGTCGGTCTGTCACCAACTTCTAGCTCTGTACATGCATGCTACAGTGAACCAGGTGAACCAGGGCTTCCTGCTCAATTAGCTCGATTGTACTTGATTATCTACGACTACATTTGGAATCCCAAGTCCTACAGTTTTGATTGTTGACACAGGCTCCGAGATGGAACTGGGGCTCGTCCGAAAAAATGATTTTGTGACCAAAATCGAAGTCATTTTTCAACTCAGAGACGCGATGACCAAGTGAACGGTCAGTTTGCTTCAACTCTTGAGTGAGTTGGACCCTGTAAGCAATTAATATCTTTATGCAATAGACTGCTCAGAGAAATGCAATTTTGGGCAATGGCAGGAGTTCTTCCGCTTTTGCACACAGGACGAGCACGAGGATAACGTTTGATATCCATACGGATGACAGTTTTACTAACTTTCTTTACGGATTTCCTTAGACCAACCGCTATAGGAAGCTCCTTTCGATCAAAAATTGAAAAAGTGTTGAGAGTCGTCTAAATGCTCCACCGGATGTTGACGAAGGCTGTAACCAACTATCAGATCCTTGCTGATTTTGTACACACTTTCGCTGTCACTTCGAGCAGTTCAGACAGCGCGTACTCGCAAATTCTCCGGTGACGGGCTGCTAAGTTCTGCCTATATCGTCGGGTTATGCAAGCGATTCCACAGACCTGCAAAGAGTGTGCCTCCGTTGTGTGTACGATGTTGAAGAAGTCTCATCACAACACGTCACCTAGTGTAGACTCCATTTTTTGACAACAAAGGTATTGATGAGGTCAGTACCTCTTCCTCATCATCGTCCTCAGACGGACGCGTTTGGCAGGCTTGGCAAAACTAGACATGGCTCTACATAGCTTGTCTCCATAAATATCGTCATAAGTGGCTTTGAAATCTATGAGGAGATCCTGTACAGATTTTAACATCTCGAGGTGTTGATTGTTAATCAAGGCGAAGGCCTTCTAGCGTACATTTACTTAAGATGACAGATAACCTCTTGCATATGATGCTAAGGAGACTGATGTCCCTATGATTGGCATGGTCCAGGTTGAATATAAGTTGTCCGACTGCAGGAAAGTTGGTCTTCATTGGACGTTAAACAGCCTACAAAGGAATTTTTTTTATTCTCAGAAGCGACTGTTGCTCTTCTATAAGGTCTTCTTCGTCATTGCTGCCTTCTTCTGTAAGGTCCTTGTTGTCCTTTTTAACTTCTGGTAAAACTTACAAATATCATTTCTGGAGTAGAATCTCTCTATGTCATCAAACGGGGACTTCCCTTTTTGTTCTGGAAAAATTGACATCTTTTCCGTCTCTTAAGCTTGACAAGCTCGCAAACAGCTGTCAACTTTTTCTGCAACGACGCTTCGAATGCCTTTTGTTTGGCTGCGGCCGTTTGCCTGCCTTCTTTGGGAATCAGTAGCTTCTTGGTTGAAGTCTTGTTAAGCCCAACATATCAGTTAGGGTTTACTGGCAGAGTCACCAGTTGTCTTTGACATTTAGTACTAGCGAAAGGTTACGACATACAGGACCGGTCAAGCTTGTTGTGTTTTTAGACGTAATTTTTTCTCGCAGTGGTTTTTGTTGTTGTGGCTTTTGTACCTTAGCTATAACAGAGTCTGCGTATGTATATCTGAGTCATTCAAAAGGTTTGAATATCCAGAACATTTTAGGCCTGCCTTCAGTCGGTCGTAGGGTGGACAATTCGGTTCACGGTTTGATGATCAAGGGATCGCCATGTACATTTGTGAATATTAAGTTGGGAGAACCGCTTGTTGACTATAGAGACCTTTAGGCCCTTTGTGGAGTGATTAAATGTAAGTCCATTGTAGGCTATGCTTACCCATCGTTCTACCAAAGATGCTGTCTTTTCTTGTTTTGACGTTAAGGTCGCCCAATACAATTTGTGCATCATTTTAAGGACACTGATCGCAGGTTTTGACGAGAAGCTTGGAAAAAAAAACTTGTTAATGGCATCGTCTTCTTCCTCTGTTGGGTCTTAAGTTAAATAAAGGCTTGTATTAGTAAATTAAGCTTTGACAGAAATGATTTAAGGACTATCAATTGGGCACTCTAAGTTGGTTGATATCCCTTTTTACTTGTGCGCCACTTAAGGCCTTCCTCAACTACACAGTTCCTCTAGGTGAGATACGAACACTCTGTGGGCCAGTGCGTTGGTGTACATTCGTCCTACGCGCTTTCAGTATCTTAAACGTACAGTTTTACGACAAGATTGATGTTGCTCTTCGGTTCGTATAGCTCGTCGTTGAATTTCGTCCTCCAATGTTTGTCAACGCAAGGGCGATCAAATATTTTACGAAGAATTTTTCACTCAAAACGACGTCTGCCCTCGATTAATTCCATGTTTCCGTGTCGTAAAGTAGAACTGCGAGTCTTGAATAGGGTCTCCTTAGTTGTTCTGAACAAGAATACTACTAAATTGGCTTCTTAGCCCGAAGGATCGGCGTTTAGCAACAGTCTGCGCTGACGTTATTGCCAGATGGTTGTTATAATGAAGCCAAGGTATACAGAGTTACATTCTGTCCAATTCGTCGAGGTTGTGTGGCGCTTCTTGTTGACAGGATGTATGCACTGCGTTTTGTCATTCTGTTAGTTTCGAACAATCGAACAAGGATGTTGGAGAAGTCAGATGATAGCGCGCCATCTGGCCTAAAGTCTCTTTTGACATCAATAGTCTCGGTGATGTTATTACCACCATTGATGGAGTAGGGAACGTTTTCCGTCATCAAGACAAAGCTATGGCTCTGTTTACATCGGCTCTATAATGAATTTCACGGGCGGGTTCGAAATTGAAAGAGATGGTGAGCGTCGATTTGGACATCTTGAGTTTTCTTCAGGATTATCCGGAGCATAAAATCTTGTTGATTGTGGACCTTCCTCGTCTAAAGCCGCACTGATAGGTGCCGATCTGGTTATTGACGAAAAGCTTCGGGCGTTCACACAATATGTCAGATGAGTCCGTGTATACTCTCCCGCAAGGCATTCCAGCTGCTCCAAATAGCTCGGAAGACAGACCGTCAGAGATTGCAACAATTTGGACTTTAATTTGGGTGTTCCTATCCTCACATCAGGTATGTCAGGTGGACTTTTAATGGCGCATCTATTAGATGGGAAAATATTAGTCTTTGTCGCCGCTAAGCAGTCTGCAGGATATTTTTTCCGCATTTACGGCATCGACAGTGACTTCACTGCTGGCTGATATTCTTCATCTCTACAGGTTTCTATTCGGGCTTTGTCGAAAATGCTGGAAGTATGCTTGCGTCTATCTCAACGTGGTTGATTTCGTTGACGGTTTGTCGAAGTTTTAGGACTGCCGTGTACCTTTATGCGTATTAAGGTGGGGAAACTGTTCACATTCCGTAGCCATGTCAATTAGCCAGGAAGCCTATGCCATCGTTTGCTTAACCGACCAGGTAGACGGGGGCATTTACATTCAGAGGATTCCATCGTAGGAAATATTTCACAAGTCGGGTGCTAAGATTCAGCCTTGAGCAGTATTTTTCTTCCTGCGGAGTCCTTCTGCGGTAGACACAATTTCTGAGTTAGACAGACCTTCGCAGTCCGTAGAAAGTGGTACGCAAAAGGTGTTGTCTGTGGCGTGCATCATATTACTCCACTTGACAGAGTGAATAGCGTTTCTTAGGTCTAGATAAAGTTGTGGCTGCGTTCCTGGGCCTTTGGGTTGTTCTAACCCCCACTACTGCACCTATTGTTGAGTGCAGCTTTCTATGTACACATTGCTTAGGGAGTAGATCGCCTGTTCCTTGAAATTTTGATTAAATTACTAGCTGTACCCTGCGCGCGTTGCAACGCCACCAACTAAAATAAATTTGAAGGAAAGACATTACACAAATATTCAATTCATTTTGAGTCATTTTATTGATTTTGTTCATTTCGAAAAAATTGTGAAATGCTGTGGGATACACAATATTTCTTGTTTTTCCATCTGGTGCGTAAACGAATAAATCAGAAGGTTTTCCGACGCGTGAGCAGGCCACATAGAGCTGCCCATGTGAGAAGCATGGATTCTCCAAATTTAATCCACACACTTGCAACGATTGTCCTTGTGCTTTGTTGATAGTCATTGCGAAAGCGAGTCGCACCAGGAACTGCAAACGTTTGAATTCGAATGGCATATCCGTCGGGATATGATATAGACGGCAACAGTACGTCTTCACCTTTGAATTTTCCAGTCAGAATTGTCGCCTCGATAAAATTGTTCATCATTTTCTTGACTGAGAGTCTGGTTCCGTTGCAAAGTCGTGGTGGATTTATGTTTCGAAGAAGAATGATGGGTACGCCAATTTTCAATGTAAGAACGTGCGGTGGCATGCCTGGCAAATCAAGCGAATTCAAGAATTCAGTTGGATAGTTGACAACTTCGTCTTGATTCACCACAGTATCGATGGTCTTATATGTTGTCGTTTCGCCGGGTATTCCATTCTGAATGGTGAAGTTGATGGTATTGACATCGATGTTTTTGGCCGCTAATATAGCACGCGTACTGAGCCACTGATGATTTTGGTAGTTCTGTGCAATGTTTGGGAAAACTTTTTGCACCAATGACGACACTTGGATGAAGACTGTAATCATTATAACTGTCATAATGGAATGCACCAAGATTTAAATCAGCGTGCAGTGTTCGTCTTGATCGAGCGGTGCTTATTCGAACATTTTGCAGCCTTCTTTCCCGTTGTTCAGTTGTCTCAGATGAACGGGCCTGAGTAGTACGTATTCGATCAGTTTCTAACCTCACTTCTCGTTGTTCAGATGATTCAGACGAACGGGTCTCAGCGGCATGCACTCAAAGATTTTCCAGCCTTAATGCTCGTTGCTCGTCTGATTCTGAGGCTCGTAATGCTCTTTCGTGCACCGTGCTTGAGGTGTAGATCGGCCAATTGCTTGTCGCTTTGGAGGCATAATTGTACGGGAACGACGTGAAAAATGCGTTTGAATTTATTAGATGTCAATCAGCAATCCGAATCTCACAATGTATCCAATCCAATTGAACCGGCTGTTCACACACGGATGGAAATGTTAATATTGACGGTGATCACCAATTCGCTGAGGAAAATTTGAAGTGAAAAAAAATCAGCATTCGAGAATTGTTGAAATCGATTTTAATTCCACTCACGATGATATCCGAAAAAAACTGCACAGCAAATGCGTTCGGAACGTCAAACAGTAGTCAGATCCTTCACATACGCATTCGATGATCTTCGTGAGTTCACTGTAGAGAATGAATAAAATCAGCTCACGGAAACTACGAAAATTCAATTCGATTGAATTATTTATTTAACTCCCAATGAAATGCACAAAACTATTCGAAAAACGACAATATTGTCTATTCCATGTGAGCCGGACATGAATTTTACAATTTACATAAATTCTTATGTCACCCACAACTCGAAACGTCATCATTCGTTCGCTGTTTTCGTTTCAATTCAAACCAGCATGAACTGTCACGGCAATATATGAAATTCATTGGAATGACAGTGGCGCCATCTGTCGAAAATTGGTCGTACCAACTCAGAAACCTTCGCGGGCTCATGCACAACAACTTTGCTAAAGATCATCACATGATCAAATGCATAGTTTACGATTCTATAAAGGACATACAGACAAACATTCATTTATATATATATAGAAGATTACCTTTGACGTCTTCTCTAGAAAGTTTCCCGCTGTGTGTAGCATCTTACATAATGCCTGTATACAGATGGAGTATCCAGATCCCCTTTTCCTTTGCTTATTAGCACCAGTCTCTGCTTTTCCAATCCTTTTGAAGTTGTAGACATCGGTGGTACATGTTGAGTTGCTGTAGAGGGGAGGTATTGACGATTACTTTCAGAAACTTTGCTGCTATACCATCTGGTGCGGACGTTTTTATCTAGTTTACTACCGATTTTGTTTTCTGTGTGCTTTCTGCCAACTAACCACATTCACCACCTTCCATCACCACAGTCTATCATAAACAACGACAGACAAACACCGTCTTAAATTCATAAGTGTTCTCTTTAACAGTCTTATTAAGAAACACTAAAAAACTGCATCTTTTCCTTGCTGAAGGGATTCATTCCTTGTTCGCCAATGTAAATAAACATGCTGTCAGACACACACTCAAACTATGTAAATTTAAAGCCGATTTGGTCCTTTCAGATAATTAGCTTAAGGATGTTACGCTATTCTCTTCCATTCTCTTGGAATATGCTCGTATGTTGCGCAGTAATGGAAGTACAAGGACTTGTTGGCAAGACATTATGCAAGGATGTCATAAAAAATGTTTCTAATTAAAAAATTTACTATTTATTTGAAATTCTCCTAAGAACAGGTTCATAAGCCACTTGGGAGCTGCCTGATTCGTCCTCGATGTGAGATATCAATGCCATACGCCTAGTTGCTGTATCTTTCTATGATTTTCTCTCATATCTACATCTCGTAAGGAATTATCCCAGTTTCGAAATGCATTACAATAAACTGCTCTGTACTGAGAAATGGATTTCGAGAAGCAAATATCTGAATTGAATCACATTCAATCCTCAGATGCATATGTAGATACATTTTAAAGAGGATGCTTTGCATATTATAGGTGTCTATTTAATTTCAACCCGTGTACCCGCTGGGTGATTCAATTTTTCTCTATCACCGGCTTTAACAGACATTCCTTCGAAAATTTAAATAATTACGAACTCAAAATGTAAATACGCAACGTAAATAAAATTTAGTGAAATTTGTTATGTGCAGATATGCTGTGGAATTTATAATGAATTACTTCGTCCATTGAAACCACTACAAATGAAATCGTCCTCTTTAGAGATTGCGTCAACTGGCATTAGGAATGAACACCATCCAAAACCGCGTTCGGCCAACATTGTATGTATTAACGCCACTTTCTATGCCCGAGCATCCATTTAAATGATTTAAGGCAACCCCGTGCCAACAAAATGAAGCTTTGTGCAAGAATTCCCATGCCAACAATGCCAACAATATTAACATGATGATATTACATGAAACCACACCGCAAAGTGCCCGGAAACTGTTTGCGGTTATGTTTCGAAATACGTACCACAATATCATCAAGTTTCGACACAAGCGATGTCAAGTTCACTTCAATGCTAATGTTACTGTGATTTAGGTAGACACATGTGTGCATATGCGAGTACATTACGTGTACACGTGCTCTGTTGCTAGGGAAGGTCGATTAGAACTTTAAAATGTTGAGAAAAATTATGCAGCACACGCAGAGGTTGTAAAACAAACCCACACAACCACCTCAGAGTGTGGCATGTCCAAACGGAAAGTAATGTCCGTTCTGTTGTATATTGGTCCGCAATAAGCATGTTAAGTAGTTTTTAAGCATTAGTTGCAGAAATTAGTTCTAAAGGACCTGAGGTGTCCTTGGTTGGAGAATTTATTTTTATTGCCCAAACAGTAGACAACAACCAAGCTTGATAGTCTGACCTTTTCGCGCTGGTATCCGGCAGATACATACTCAACTTGACATGTGGGGGTAGGAATAGAGGAATAGGTCTTCAACATACCTGGAATTGGAATGTCTTCACTTATCCTGAAATATCTGAATACCACGAACCTACCCATCCTTTGTTCTACATTGCTTGACCGTTTGGCTGATGTTATTCTACATGCAGATGGCTTGGGTTAGGTTAGGTTAGAGTGGCTGTCTGTTATACAGCCAACAGACACACACGGACACCGAAAAGGTTCATTGTGACACATCTGAATGGAGCACAAAATCAACTACACAAGGACTTTTGGTTGGTTGAAAGTGGTTGCCACCTAGCAATCGCCAACACGCTTAGACCATACATAGGTCCACTGTGATACCACGGATCGGAGAAATTTTATCTTCCCTACTCGTCGAACCATTTTGAGCTTCTCATGAAGCGTAAGAGGCTTTTGACATCTATATCTGTTAGATCGCCTATATCATTGTAATGGAAGGCTCCTAAGTGAAGCTTCCTTCTAAGGGAGAGAGCTGGGCAGAAACAACGAAGGTGAGGTGTACTTTCCTCCTCTTCTTCATCCATACAGCTTCTGCAGAAGTCGTTTGCAAGAAGGCTTAGCCTTGTAGCGTGCTTGCTTATTAGACAGTTCTCCGTTATGACACCTATTATAAAGCTGATATGCAGCCTACTGAGTTCTTAGAGCGTTTTAAATCCAGCTTAGGCCAAATTTGTTTTGTTGCTAGACTTGTCACTTGCCCACCTAAGACTTGCAATCTCGATAGCATCCAGCTTGAATTTTTCTTTGCATGTAGCGATTGGTATGCGCACCTTGGCTTTTGTCAGGCAGGATGGGTAAAGTTGTTCCTATTTTGGCGAGTTCACGGGCCTTGCAGTTCCCTGGAATGTCTCTATGCCCCGGCACCCAACACAGGTGGGTGTCTCTCCGTGAGAGACGATCGCCAGTCTAGAGGTACTGACGAAGTTATAGAGATCGAGTCCAAGGACTTGATGGCTGCTGGGGTATCTGAAAACATACGGATATCAGACTTTTAAACGCCATAATTTCCCCCTAGAACACGCTACAGTGGTTTGGTAGACGGAAGGAGAGCTTGAGATTAAGACTTTTCGAGAAAACACCTCTACCAACTCCTTTGTCATGACATTTATTACCCTCGAACGTTAGTCAGATATTCGTGTGAGGTGGGACCATGAAAAAACTTTTTGGTGTTTTCTAGGATTCGAAGCTCGAACTTTCCGCTCAGTGATCCACCTCACTAACCACTGAGGCAGCCAACCAACCAGAACCAACCAACCACCAGGTAGCTAAAGTTGTCAGAGAAGAGCTCCAAGGTGGAGGAGTCTTCTTTTCGATAAGGCTTTTGGTTTTTGCCTCTCTTCATCCTTGCAGCTCCTGTAGAATACCAATGGCGCAACTGATATCTGATGGCTTCAGTGACATCAAACCATATGAGCGCTTCTGATTCAGCTTAGGCCAGATCTGTCGGGATATTTGAAATGTTGTTCCATCTTCCTGTGTGCGATTTGTTTTGTTGAAAGTGTCCCGCTTGATTAGAAAGAAGAATACACGTAGCGAGAGGTATGGATACAATCTGTCTTCTCGAGGGGGATGTATAATAGGGAGGTAGTGTCAAGTCTGGCAGGGTTGTCAGCAATGCAGGCACCTGGAATGTCTTTTTGCCCTGCCACCCAGCATAGGTGAATGTTAAACTGCTCTGCCTCAATAAGAGATGAACTACAGTCTGGAGTAACTTCTAAAGTAGAAGAAAAGGAGCCCACCCATGAAAATGTTAATTTCAGTAACAAAAATTACATGAAATTGCAGCCAGGACAATGCTTCCTTGATCGTCGGAATTTCCACTTAAAAAACGCTACGATTATCTGGGAGCTGGAAAACGATGCTCAGGTTGAGCTTTTTGGAATAGACAGCATTACCCATCTCCGTTTTGGATTCGTATGTATAAAAGTGAATCGAGTTTGTTTCTATAGTGGCAACGATTTTCCACACATTCCGAGCAAGGACAGTTGCACGGAAATTTTCATCAAACCTAAATTTGGGTGAGAGTAGCCAGATGTTAAGGTTAGTAAACTCAGGGTCAAGGAGTGGCCAGATTTGAGCCTAGTCCATTTGGAGAAGGCTTACAGACAAGGGGCCGCACTAGCAATCACCTTTTTGCCGAAAATATCTAGTAGCAAAACGTGGAACATTATGTCAATAGCTGCGATGCAAATTTGAAGTCGACGTCCCACATTTTCAGGACTGGCTTTGGCCAGAATCTGAACCAGGAAAGGAAAGTAGTCGCATTTTTACGGACGGTTCCAAGACTAGACAGGGGCCCGGCGCAGGTGTCTTCGTGGAGTGCGACAACATTAGACTTCATTACTCACTGGGAAGGCATGCATCTGTCTTTCAGGCAGAGGTGTATGCTATCCTAAGGGCTGCGGACTGCATTGTGAGAAACAGGTGGAAGGGGCGAAATATCTGCATATGTAGCGATAGCCAGGCTGCGCTTAATGCACTACTCAACCCTTTAACCTGCTCCAAAATAGTTCGTAAATGTAAAACCTCCTTGAATTCGGTCGGAAGGCTGAACTCATTGTCCCAGGACACTACGGGATAACAGGGAATGAGATCTCCGATGAGCTTGCTACGCAAGGTTCAGAAGAGGATTTCTCAGGACCTGAACCCACGTTGGGTCTGCCGGCGTCCATCGTCAGGGTTTCCATCGACGACTGGGTTCTTAATGAGCACAATCGAAGGTGGCACAGCTCTCCAGGATATAGCCAGACTAAACGAATGATCCCTGACGTTGCTATCCCTTAGCAGGAAGGACTGTAGACAACTTAATGGCGTTCTTACGGGCCACTACATCTTTGCCAAACACCTTAGTGTGCTAGGTTTAAGTGGGCGACGACACGGCGGAACATTATGTGATTGTCCTGCCTTTGCTCGGATCAGGTGGCGGATTTTCGGGGCTGATGTGGTGAGTACTGATGATGTAAGCTCCTCAACACTGAAGTTCCTTCTTAACATTCTACGAAAGACGAAAAAACTCTAGAGCAAAATGAGGTTCTCTACCTGGTAGTATAATGGACCAGTTTTTGAGTCTGAATGCTCCAGTAGGGTGTGGCCACCCCGACATAAAATGATTTTAAGAAAAGGAAGGAAAAAATACGGGGATTGTTGTATTTCAACAGTAATGATGCCATCAGGACCTGGCGACTTGATGGGTTTAAAGCCAATTGTGACCAAGAGGATCTTTGCATGGAATGGAATAGAAAAACATCCCGATTTCATTTGCCATCTTTTTCATAATTTGTCCTTGCTTTGAGCTTTTTGCTGTATGAAGCTGATCAAAACTTATAGGACTTTGCCCTGCTGCAAGGGTTGCTCTGCGAGCCCCTGATTGATCGTCCTATCAATATCGTTTTGTGACTTTAGGAGGATGTTAGTAGCTAGGGTACTATTTATATGTTTTCGGAATGTGTCCCGTAATTTTTTGAGTTGTAGAACTTGGTAGATATTGTTATCCTTTTGGGATGTGTTCAGTACTCTCTTCTTACAGGTGAATGATGAAAGATCGAGGATAGGCTTCAGTCTTATGTCATTAATGTTGGCATTTTTAGCGTTGCAAAGTCATTAAGGTCGATTTTATTTTATCATATCTGTGGACTAGTAAAAGAGTTCTTCAATTGCAGTTACTTGAATCGATCGCGTCCAGTTAGTTTTTGCCTTTTATAGTGATTAATCTAGAACTCAAGTCTGCATGCCTGCGACTAAGAATCGATTGCCTAGGGATTTCAGGTAATGGTCGTGTTGTGATGTTGTGACTTTGTGCTTTCGTGGACAGTACATGGAAGATATAACCAATAGTGCATGTATGTCTTTTGCAGTATTTTTCAAGCCGAAATTGTTGCCATAAAACAAGCTGCGGCGAGAGTAACATCTCTGGAAAAACAACCAGCATCTAGGTTGATAGTCAAGCAGTTACAGTCAACATCGGTGAGGTCCAAGCTCGTAAAAATATGCATGATATCCCAGCGGGTTACAAGGTTGACCTCTGTTGGGTACCGGGCTACATGGATGTATCAGGTTACGTAAAGGGGGATGAGCAAGTCAGAGCAGAGTCACAGCTAGCGCAGGCCCATCCTGAGGCTAGCACACCTCTGAGCACTTTAAGAGGTGCTTCTATTGTAAGTCTATTGGCACCATACCAGCTACAACTAACGCTGCTTCGTAAGACGTCGTTCGGAAAGAGCCAGTTACATAGCATATGTAACATAGTACTGGCCCATATTTGGGACCCAGTCTCCGACTGTCCTTATAGCTTCATTGCAGTCGTGCTCCACGACAAGCAAAGCAAAGTACGATGTGAGGTTTCACATGCCAGTATCTACATAAGACAGGAGTAGAGCTCTATACTTGCTTTCTTCACGCTTTTCAGCAGTTTTCTTTTTATTTTCTTCTATTAGTTTTGCTACTACAGCGATGGCTATGTCGTCAGCAAAACCAAATTATTTTGGATGATCTTGGGATTCCCAGTCTAAGAACATCGTCGTACATAAGGTTCCACAGTGGTGGACCCAATACAGAGCCCTGAGGGACACCACCGATTAGATAAGATACGTGTGCCATAGCCAAATCGTTATGGACAGGCTATGACAAAAAGAGATCCGCAGATCTTATGGAACTCAGTCACACGTATATTCCCATAGCTGTCAGCGTCGTGACAGGACACTGTGTGATAGGCAATCATGCAGCACGACTAGAACTACCCCACAACGGCTTCTGACGAAGAGGAAATAGAGTCCATTCGCCATTTGCTATGTGATAATCCGGCACTAGCCACCAAAAGAATCGACACTCCTGGGAGCTACTACCCTGCGGAGCAGGATGGGAGGTATTGTACAAACTCCTGAGATTTATACATATACATATGTATCTGGGTGGTTTAGTTCAGCCGTCGATAATGAAACTTAGGTTCTCAGAGGTCTACTATTGGGCACAATGGACTCATCGTTAGTCTGGTCCTCTCAACTAGGGCACCCATCTACCAGACCTAACCTAGATCAGTTTTAAATGTTACTCCGACCAATAAATCAAAGTAAAATAAAATTACTCTTATTTCCTTTATGCGAGTAGGATGACAATTATCACTGTTACCTGAGAAAAAATGCATAAATCTCACTCATTATCCATAATTACGAACGGTTTTCAATTAGTATCTGAATCTGCTTCGTATTTGCATAACTTTCGATGCAGCAACGGCAACGCTTCCATTAGGGGATGAGAACGCTATCGTCAGCCTATTTTCCAGTGCAAATTATTTGTATTCTCCCTTAAATTTCGAATGGAAATGCTGCTTCATCGACTCCAATTAACATCGACGACTTATTGTGTTGCTATGTAATTTCACCAATCCGTGGAATGTATCTACATGCCCATTCAATTAATTTTGTTACAATTCTTGCTTCATTGTCGTGTATTTCACAACTCTCTCATGACATTTCATTAATTTCGTACATTTTTCCTCTTTTTTTCAGTCGCGTTTTGGGTTCCCGTCGCGAGAGCAGTGCATCCACAGGACCACCATCCACCGATCCCATTGGTAGCATCCACAACTTGCAACTGGACATCATGGATGACATTGTGCAGTCGAGAAAAGCTCGAATGAAACTATGGACTACCAGCAACGAGAAGGTATGCGAAGTTGAGACATTGAACGAGACTGGTGCCAGCACCCAGCAGAGGTATACAAATCGAAGATTTTCCGAAGTAATTCCCGCTGGGGTGTCTCCGACTCCATCATATCGTCGCGCATCTGAACACCCGGCAATTGTATCCCCATGCCTGATCCCCAGCTCACGCGGCACGTCGCAAAGAAAGAAAAAGACCGGCCTCCTTGGCAGTCGCACTGACATAACCTCAATTTTTAGCAACCTAACATCGTCCGCAATCGAGATACATAAGTGCGATGACTCGCCCAGTTTTTCAAAGACCAAAGCCAGTCCTGGTGGCTCATCTACCCATAGTGCAGGAACTACCAGCAATACCCTCGACCCCAATGTCGGACGGTCGACAAGGTCGAATAGTTTTGATGTTTCACTCCTCCAAAATGCAAAGCAATTGGTATCTGATGCCGAGGACAAAGGAGCCGCTCTTTCCGGGTGGTTCACCAAGCGCCATCAGCCAATGTCTCGCAAGAAAAGTATTCGAAGCAAAAGTACAGCCATGGCTTTGTCCAAGGATGTGTTGGAAAAACTACAAACCAAGGACATCCTCAAAGACAAACCAAAGCCAAAGGCCAAATCCAAATGGGACTCAAAAGGTCCAATGCTAGACCCCACTGTCATTGGCTCTGCCATAGAGGGATTCCTCCGCAGGAGCACTGGAACAACACTATCATCATCGTCTTCAACCAGCAAAGGCGCAATCCCAAAAGACAAGGGAATCCGAAGTAAAATACCAACATCGGCACGGTCCACCATGAATTGGTTCAGCAAAACAGAAGAGGACGACACCAAGGACACATGTGACGCCTCCCTATGTTCAACGCTCAAGGACCTCTTTGTCAAATAATTGTCAATGAATTTTAGTTTTAAATAATCTTGAGATGGGACGACTTCAATCTTCTTCAATCAATCACCCGTCACTTGGTGGAACGTCTTCTCAAACGCTATACATATACTATAAGTGTACATAGGCTATAAGTAACATTTTTCAGTTAAATAATTTGCGTAACAAAGAATGTGATTTGGTAAATGCTACGAGTATGTCTTTTATCGTGAAATGATAGACGCCAATTGTTTATTTGATATATTTTTTTACATTGTTATTGGTATCTTTGTCAGAGATGAGAATACAGATAAATTTACTGATCGCGTAATAGGTCTAAATTGATATAAAACAAAACAGAAAAAACAGAAATTACATATGATATCCTTGGTGTGTAGAGTAGAAAACAAAACGATACATGCATCCATGTCGTGTATGTGTGTGTGTGTAAAATTGTATATTGTAAGCTAACAGCAAACTTATTTATAAAAACTTTTAACTTTAACGAAAGCTATGTAGTAATAGTAATTGAAATAATCAGGCATATCGTTGGGACACCAACGCACATCCTTGCTGTTTTAAGATTGCTTTTTGGTTTTTTTTTTTTTGGTCTGGCACACACGTGAGATGAGTTTTACGTAAAGCAAACTACAGTCTCTACCAGCTAAATACACTTTGAAGCGACTTCAATTGAGAACACTTCTTGAGAATTCGAAATCATTTTCGAAACTTTAAGGCTACAATCAAAGATACAGCCCTTGGGAGCAACTTTTCATTGAATTCCACATCCTGAGTTAAAATCGTTTATTCACTAGAGCAGACTAGACCTTGAGCTTCACCAATTGTAGAATGTTTGCTTCTAAGACCGAATTGGAGATCCGGAATTCACAGATCATTATGGATCGGTCGACGAGTCTGGTAGGGAGTTTGAACACTTCTCTTGAGAATTCGAAATCAGTTTTGGAAATTTGAACCTGAAACCGAAGATACAGCCTTTAAGACCCCTTTGGGAGCAACTTTTCATTGAGTTCCACATCTTGAGTTCCAATCGTTAATTCACTCTTCATCAACTTTTTATGTCTTGATCCGGAAACCAAAGATTCAGCCCTTTGGAGCCTTTTAAGGGCAACTTTGCATTGAGGATACAATTTTCCTTTGCCCAGTTGACTTTATTAAGTCGTACAAATATTTTTCTGTGTGTTTTTTTTTTTTTTTACGACGGTAGTTGGAAATCTTCCACAAGACACTATGAGGACCGGTCGTTCATAGTAGCGTGAGGAAACCTTCCTTCAGAAAACCTTCCTATCTAGAAACTTGACTTTAACTTCCAAATGTTCCAAAGGCGGTTATACCCGGGAGGGCCTGTCGTCGAATGTATAGTAAAACTTGGGCCCTATCCCCAAAGGTCACTTACTGGTTATTCACCACTGATGTTAGACCAATTCTGACTTACGCATCCGTTGCCTGATGGATGAAGGTTAAGGAAGTCACAACCATCAATAAGCCTAAACGTCTTCAAAGACTAGCTTGCCTTGGCATCACAAGCGCAATGCATACCTGCCTTACAGCAGTCTTCGAGGCTATTATCGGGCTCACCCTTTGCATATATTTGTCAAAAAAGTATCGATTCGCAGCGCAGTTAGTTGGATGAAAATACTCCTTGTGGTCTGATTGATGTTATTGATCATTTCCCCGGGCTAGAAATGCTCAGTACGGTGTCCGACATTACGCCCAAATCACTTTTCTTTGGCAGGAGGTTCGATATCGAGATCCCTAGCTGGGACTTATCGACCTCTAGTGGACCATTGCTCAATCCAAAAGGTAACGTGTTGAGAGATCAAAATGGCCCGGCTTTACGATATAGAAATATGCGCCGACATCAACTTGAACCCGAACATTAAAGGTGCCTCCATCCTACTCCTTTTTACGCGACAAAGTAAAGCTTTGGTGGGTACCGGCCCATATATGTATGTGTTGAGGGAGATAATCTGTAGAGTCAGATAAGGGTGCCCTAATCTGGCTGCTCTGTATAGAGGAGAAGGAAACTGCAGGACAAATACTACATGAGTGTGTGGATCTGTGCAACACAAGGAGAACCATTTTTTTTTTTTTACAAAGAAATCATCTCTCAAATTAATCTGAAGAGCTCCTCCTTTCCATGCTTTGCAGGTGACTTTTCAATGCAAGTTCCTGCTGCACTGAGCTAAGTCGGACGGGTGTGACCTTTGTAGAAAGTTAGTTCATGATACCCCCAGTGGGCCATAAGACATACACAGTGCTTGCTCACCATCTTTCTCAGAGCTCTGCAGTTTCAGCGCTTTTCAACTGATTCCAAACGATCTCGATTCCTCCTCAACTGCTACACTACGTTTGCTTACGGCCACCTGCTTTTCTGCCAGACTGTGTAAGTGGATTCGATGGCATGGCATAATAATGCTGCGCGTCGTACTCCGCTTTCGATTTAAAAAGCGCATTCTTTAAAGGCAGTCATGGGTGTCCCTTAACCACATTAAGGTGTTTGACAAAGGCGTAGTGGTCCGCAAGAACGCCAGTAAGTTGTCCACAGTTCTTTCTGCTATGGAATGGCAAAAAATTTGTCTGAGGGAATCAGACGTCAGGAACCCTTCGTTTAGTCTACCTGCATCCTGGAGAGTCAGGCTACTTTTGATTGTGTTCACTAGAAACCCTTCCGCCAATGGAAGCCCTAACCAGGACACTGGGAAATATAGTCCGTCAATATAGTCCGCAGCCATTAGGATGGCATACATCTCCGCCTAAAAGACAGATGCATATTTTCCGAATAAGTAATGAAACCTAATGTTGTCGCATTCCACGAAAACACCAACGCCGAATCCCTGTCAAGTTTTGGATGCGTCTATCGACTACATTCCTTTCCTGGCTCAGACTTTGGCCAAAGCCAGTCCTGAACACGAGAAAATTCGATTTTAAATTTGTACCGTAGCCGTAATTCTGGTGTAATTGCATCAGATGGCATATGCACGAGACAGGGGTCATAGGATAAGGTTGCACAAGGTCATCAAGACTCCAGTGCGAATTGTGTCTGAAACCACTTCTTTTTAAACTGAGTGTTCACACTTTTAAGCATCTAGAGCAGAGCCGAGCGTACTAGGGTAAGCTCCTAAGCGGCCGAGGAGAGCCTTCTTTGGAGTTTGGCAAAAGCTTATTCCACCAAACAGCCGATGCGTATGACAGGCAGGGTCTTGTCATTGTCGTGTGGAATCGAAAGACTGTCCTTGCCGATAAGCCACATATCTTACCGAAAACACCCTTGTCCTGAAAGAAAACTGACTGCGCTGTAGAGGTCTTCAGTTCGACATGTTTCGTCGAAAGAAGTTTACTATCTATTACCTTGGAGAGTTGATTGGTGGTCTTCCTCCTAAAGAGAATTACCTCAGTTTTGAGAGGATTACCTGATCTATTGCTGGTCCTTTATTAAAGCAATTTTATACACACGAAGTTTAACAAGTCCTTCCATGCTTTTCAGATGTCAGACTAATTGGTCTGAAGCGAGAGAGAAGTCTTTTCTGATATTTTTCGGCTCAGCTTCCAGTGAAGATTCTCTTCGGAGTTGACACCAGCTAATACCATGTTACAGTATGACCAGGTATCAGGTAACTGGAAACTACCAAAACACGGAAGAGCATGTTTGATAGCCTCGTTCGTCACCACGACCGACGCAGTATACCAGCTACGTCGGTATATTTGGTTCTTACTTGTATGGAAGCAGCTTATGTAAAAATTAAATGAGTAGATTTGGCCTCGTTAAGTACGATGCCCCAGTTACTGTCCAAACATGTATCCTATCTAGATGCGTAAGCTGTTGCCAATATGGCCGTAGCGCAACCAAATGTAGCTATTGCTGTATGTCTCGAGTGTAAAGCCGATATAAACGGGCAAGTTTAGTCCCTTCTCGTATGCCAGCCACGAGTCAGAGTATTCTTTATCGGGCTTAACATGGAAAAGCCTCTCTGCAAGATTTTATTTTATTACGTTACACCGGGAAGGAGTTGCCATATCTTGAGTTTCAATCATTTCTTCCATTTCATGCGCTTGACCAACTGTGGAGACATTGCTTCTAAAACCAATTGAAAAACAAGTTGTGTACTTCTACCTTCAACTATCACCAGTGTACACAGATCGTTATGGATTGGTCAATAAGCTTGGGTTACCCCAACTCTTTAAGTCCTGTGCTCACCTAGCATTGCATATCTCAATGCCATTCTGCACCAACCCCTGATTGAGTTCCATATTCAGATGAAATTCACAAACTTTTCCACTCCAACGACATCTACTCCAGTTTGGAGGGTTTTTCACGGATCATTATATAGAATCTTTGGTGAATCAAGCGATGCTCATCTCACTTAGAATCTAGCCTTATGTTCATCCACCTGCATACATATACAGTGTACTCCCTCATAAGCGGACACCGACGGTTCCAAAAAATGTGTCCGCTTATGAGACGTGTCCGGTTATGAGTAATCAAACAAAAGGACATTCAGCAGAAAGGTTCTTTGAAATCTTCTCCGCTTATGAGAGGTGTCCGTAATGAGAGAGTTTTTCCAGAATTTTTTTCCGTATAGCTTGAAAGACCATGGCGCTCTTATTGACCAAATATGTCGAGGTAGTTCATAATAGGCGTTCACCAAGTAGTTCGATCCAGCCGAATCTGTGGACACAACCGTTGTTTCCATCTATGGAACTCCTCGGCTGCCATCTGGGTATAAAGGGTGTCTAATTGGGAGTATCCTTCTGTTGTTGGGTAGATTGTAGATTGTAGATTGTAAAACCCGTGGCTATACGAATCTGACTCCGATTCAGTTGTAAGAGTTGTTTCGTTCTTTTGAGGGAAGTGTTTGGCAGAAAGATTTTGGCTTGTCTGTTACATTCAGTTTCCATCCAGTAATGGTTCGCCTTTTCTTTTAGCCAGTCTTTGATACAGCTTTTAGCCGTACTCACTGGTAACCCACAGAGTGGTCTTGGCATTATAAAGTTTGATGCAGCTCCTGTTCTGGCTAGCAGGTCGGCTTTTTCATTTCCCTCATATCCTGTGTCCTGGCACCCAAATGAGATGAACTCTGTTTGTGCTGTCTAGCGATATGAGTAATTGAAGGCAGTCCCATACTAGTTTGGAGGTTATGTCATAAGCTTTAATTGCCAGTAGAGCAGTCTTGCTATCTGACAAAATATAAATGTTCCTATTGGTTATGGATGTGTTTATATTTTCTCTGATGCATAGTTCTATAGCAAATACCTCGGCTTGGAATACGGAGTTACTCTTTTCCATGCATGAATGAATGAAGGTTTTTGTAGTAGCGCCGTATACTCCAGCCCCAACTCCTTCATCTGTCTTGGATCCGTCTGTGTACCATACATGAGAGTTATTGGCAAATGTAGGTTTGTTCTGTTCCCAGTTATTGCGATCTGCGAATGTAACCTTGAAGTTGTGGCTGAAGTTTAATCTTGGCAAACATTTGTCCGTGATTGTTATTCCTGGTAGTTGATTACTGTTGAGTTCAAGCGCAATATCCGAGTGAACTAGTTTGGAGTTCGAGTCATCTTCTGCGATGAGCATGAATGCATTACCCATAGCTTCTTTCTTTATATGAAGATGTAGAGGTGGTAAGCTAAGAATAACCTCCAGCGCTGCAGTAGGAGCAGTTTTCATTGCATCTGTTGAGCATACACAAGCTAGTCTTTGTAATTTATTGAGACTGTCCTGTGTAGACCTTTGCTTTGTTTCTTGCCACCATACTAGTGTTATAATCGGTCTTGCTATTGCTGTATATAGCCATAACATCATTTTTGAATTTAGGCCCCAATTTCTACCAATGAGACTTTTGCTGGCCCGTAATGAGATTGCTTTTGTAAGGTGAGAATTCCAGGTAAGTTTTCCATCTAGTGTAAGGCCAAGGTATTTGACCTCCTTCGAGAATTCTATTGTTTCACCAAAGAGTGTAGGTGCTTTTATTCTATCTCGCTTTCTTCTCTTGGTGAATACAACCATGGTGCTCTTTTTTGCGGTTGACGTTAAGGCCGACTTTTTGGCACCAGTCAGCAACAAGATTCAAGGCCCTCTGGAGGAGATCCGAGATTGTTTCTTCGAATTTTCCTCTGATTAATAACGCGTAACCTTGAACATAAAAGCCTTCATTGCTGAGTACTTTCAGTAGTTCATTTACTACGATGGACCATAATAAGGGGGAGAGCACTCCTCCTTGGGGCATCCTTTCGCAGCAATGACCCTGAGCTTATTGCTACCTAGTGAGATGTTAATGTTTCTGTCTTCTAGCATGCATTTTATCCATTTACATGCTGTATTGCCTGCCACTGTGTCATGGATGCATCTACTTTGACTGGTCGACCTTGGGTGACTTTTCTCCAAAAACAAGTCCTACGATCGCAAAGCATTGTATTGCATTGTAGTAGCCGTAGAAGCGACTCTGCCGTGACCCTAGGATTGGTTAGCGACCCCCTACCTCTGCTCAATTTACAAAAATATAAAGCCCCAGTTGAAGCCCTTATTTTTCATCTGACTACGGGGCTACGTTTTGCGTACTTCAAACTCAATTAAAGTCTGAACTTGCTACAAATTAAAAGCCTACCTACGAAGGTACTCCAATGCAGTTGCAATAAATAAATCTCCTTGTAAACAAAGGCAAAGCCACACACTTACACAAACTTATTTATGTAAGTTTGTCCGTTTTCCCGAAAAGCTTATTACATTCTTATTTTCTAACTTAATTCCCTGGAACAGCCTCGTCGCGCGGCGATTTACCTGTATTACTTTGAAAACTTATTGCCGATACATTAAATCCATTCAAGCAAACAAACAAAACAGAGCAAAAAAAAAAATAAAAAAAATAAGAAAAACGCTGGAATCAATAAGCTACAGAAGTACTTTGCCCGCCTTTGTGTACACAATTTGAAGGATTTCACTTGGATGACTAAATCTCAACAACACGAAGAGGGTGCTTTATCCCCAGAAATAAATGTTCCCTTACCAAGTAATTGAACCTGAATGAGAGTTTTCCTTCTCTGTTTTTTAGCTTCGTAGATTGTTTTCTTGCGAATCGGAATCGGAATTGTCTTTATCTGAAGTCAGATGGGTACGTCCGGTGTATCGTTAACTATCTGTTTTATTTGCCGCTTATTTTACTGCCAAAGATAGGTAACTCTGATGGAATTTCTCATCGTAAAAAGGGGGTTTTCTTTAGTTTTCGAGTGATTTTGAAATTGGTTGCTTTTAGCGTTCTCCTTTTTATTGAGGGGTGATTTAAACTCTTTTGTTAAGCCGTAAGGACCGTCGGGAGGATATGAGCAGTGTGAGATTCTAACTCAATGAAAACACCTCCCTTCGTAGTTTAAGGTTCGCGTTGGGCAGAAAGATGGAGAGTCGGGTGAAGTTCACTGTTCCGAAACACGTCTTGTACGTCTTACGGACTCCAGGATTTTTATGAAGCTATAACGTCTAAGAGAGATCAGCCCGGCCAGGTGTTTGTATCTTAGCGCCCCTGTTGCATGGCATTCTAGGATTTCTTCATCTCCTCGCATCTACAAAAGCTAAATGTCAGCAGTCGCAGTATGTTGGCGTATTTATTCAGGTTCATGTGTCCTATAGTCCGACCATCTCTCTTAATTGCTTTCTGCCTAGATCGAGCGTCCTCTTTGTCTGACGGGAACAAGGGTGCTCCGTAGTCCTTTTCATATTTTTCGTGGTGTTTTGCGAACGTGCTGCTGTATGTGGTTTTATCAACCTTAAAGACTAGCTATTCCTATAGTTTAGCCACGGGTGTATCCATGTTTCCCGCTCCCTTCCCAGCAAGTCCATTCGCGGCTTCGTTCCTTGGAATATTGCAGTGACTAGGTATCCAAAGCTGGTTGACCTGGGAGGAGGCTACCGAGATGTTTAGCTTTTCGTTGAAATCCGTGCCCTTAAGAAGAGCAAAAATCTCTGCCTGGGAGACAGTCACGTACTGCTCCAGATATACTGCGTGATTGAGAGGTGGAATTCCCGTTCCCGTTCTCCATCCTCATTTGGAAAGGCATTGCCCTGGTGCCGTTCTTGGCGTTTGTGGAATCGAATTGTATAACTTGTGTCGGTATGGTATTCCTGACTTAAAAGGTCGGTCGGATGCCTTTCGAGTCCAGAGGCCTCCTGTACTTCCTTACAGATAGCTCTGTGTCCTGTCACGCTCGATTCGTTGTAATGTCTTAAGGTCTTGAGTATAAGAGCAGCCAGTCCGGAGGATCTTAGCCTTATAGGAAGTATGTTCAAGATTGTCTCCATAGCTGCTGTGCGGGTACTGGATTAGAATTCGATAATTCCTAGGCAAGCCACATGTTGGATGTTCGACAGTAGTGAAAGGGCGTATTGCCTCTCTACATACTGTCGACCACACTATCAACACTTCATAGAGTAGGATAACCCGGACGATGGAAGTGTATGTCCAGAAGACTTTCTTCGGTTTCAAACACCACGTTTTATCAAAAAATCTATGCTCAATGTTAACGTGTTGTCAAAGATGACCTCAAAATACTTTACCTCGTTTCACGTCCAATTTTACATCCCCTAAAAAAAGGGGTCCGGAAGTCTTGTATCTTCTCGTTAAGTGTCGGTCTTTTTAGGTTTGACTTTCAAGCTGCAGCGCCTGCCCAACTTATCGTGATGTGAAGCGCCAACTCAGCGCACTCAGTATATTCAGATATTTCCCCGTAATTAAGGTTGCGAAGCCATCAGCTTAAGCTTTACATTTGAACCGATTGCTTTCCATTGATCTCCGAAGTTCATCCGCAACCAGTATCTACAGCAAGGAGAAAGAATTCCCGTTCTCGACTCTGCCTTCCCTGCTTTCACTTCCTAGACCTCTTACTTGGAGAAGGCTTCTATATTCTCTAGTAGCCTTAAACTTGATGTTATTGAAGGCAGCCTCTTCACCTCTTTTTTTTATACTTGAGGGCATTTTCGATGGTGTGAGCTATGGCGGTAAGAACTTTTCCAAGGACTTAACTTGGTGTAAGCGTGCTAGTTGGTACTCAATGAGGAGGTGGGTGCGTTTGATCTGATGTGTTCATAATAAAGCCCTTCCAAAGTGCGACCTAAAAGATCTATTGTACCAAAAACGTGGAATTGAGAAGCTATTCGACGTACCCCTTCCTTATGAAAGATAGTAAGTCCTGAGTGGCAGTGTTTCAAACTCTACTGACAAACGCATTTGTTTGTAGAAGACATGCCTCTTCAAGCGCTTCCTATCTTTAAATTTAAATAAAACAAAGTATGTGTGAGATATCATCGAAATTTTTTATTCGTTTGAAAGGCCTATCGATGCCATTATGTATGGAATATAACATCGTTCAAATGTCCGCTGCGGCTTCTCTGGGTGGCGCGCATCCGAAATGTCCAATTTTCCATGACTCTGGCGCATAAATCAGGCTGAATTTGACCGATGGCATGGGTTATGTTGGCTTTGAGGGCCGATGTGGCTTGTCACTTATTCGCATAGACCTGCGAATTCAGAAAACCCCTCAAGAAAAAGTCTAACGGAGTCAAATCGCGCGATCTCGGTGGCCAGTTCACATCACCTCCACGCGAGATGACCATATTCTCGAATCGGTCGTGCAGAATTTCCAATGTGGCGTGAGCTGTGTGGCACGTAGCGCAATCCTGTTGACACCACATATCATTGGTGTCCATATGATCCAATTCAAGCCAAAAGAACTTGGTAATCATCGACCTGTGGTCTGCGAAAGGCCGAGTTCTTGTGAGCGACGCGAAACCGATTGCTTCGGATTCTCCTGCACACTCTCACGGACAGCGGCGATGTTTTCGGCAGATCTTGCGTTTCGTCGACTTACGGTTGTTGGTTGATCGTTTACTGAATCAGTGGACTCAAATTTATCCACCACACTGCGAATAGTCCTCTCGGAAGGACGATTATGGCGACCGTAAAATGGGCGAAGCTCGCGGAACAGAATACCCATTTTGATAAAACAATTTTATTATTTGCACGTGTTGTTGAACGCTGTATCCGTCCATGGTAATTTGGCGAAACAGGCTGAATAAATGACAGCTAATTTGACAGATGTATCTTCAACAATATGGCCGCTATCAACTGTCAAAGTTCGGAAGTCCCTATTGGAAGACCCTTTAGTTCCGGGCATTCACAGAGAATGTGTTGGGATGACTCCTTCCTCTTTCAAGCACAACTGGCGTTCCGTCTCTTGAGCACAGATTTGTTTATTAAAAACCTCATCACTTTTCCTTATTTATGTTAAGGATTTCCCCGTTTATCGTTGGATTGTCTAAGTCCCAGGACATTTCTTTATGGGCTAACTGCATCTGGAATACTACTGCTTTGTTTATTTCTTGCGGCGCGCAGCTTGTGCATAGGAATAAATTTCACCAAGAGCGACTTTTTTCATAGTCAGTCAAACAGTAATGAAATCCTTTCGCCTGTTCTTCTTTTAATATTCAAACTTAGTGACAGTTGCTGAAGCTCCTTTGAATAATCAATCAAAAGAGTTTCAGCAAAAAAAAATTCCTTTTAACTCTAAGGGCCTAAACCAGCCACAGATACCGTATCTTTGAAGTATGAAAAGGAATTTGTTTGAATTTTTCAACCGCATAAAGTGTTTTTAATTTTAAAGGTAAGTATTGAATCCCTTTTGCGTGTAGTTGTGCCAGCATTGTATGCTTTTGCATTTTGAATAGAAAACTCTTTTCATCAAATCTTCCATAAACTTGTGCCAATTCCTTAGTATAGATACGCATGTGGTGACAACCCGTTTGGATAAATATCATAATAAAGTACCTAAAGACAATCTTAAACTAAAAAAAAAAAACTACTTCTAAACCTTGCAACTTTTGAGAACGTTTGTTGTTATCTCCTTAAAGGTACTACCTACAGTAAATTCATGTTAACAAAAAATAGAGAATAGAAAGTAATAGAAAGTAACTTTGAACAATCATATCTTGAAAATAACGTAAATATTATCCCACCAATTATTGTTGTTGAAGAGTCCTTTGATCTGTTAACAAAACTCATTGAATGTACTTAAGAATTAAATAGAAAAAGTATGCTTTTCTGTTATAGTGCTTATTTATCGTTTTACAGATTGCTGTATCTAAACCTTGTATCTTCCACGTTCAGAGGCTAGCAAAAATAGTGTAAATAGTTATTTTAGTAAAAAGAATATACATATATATATTTACAGATGTGTAGTACTATAGCAAATAAAATAAATAAAGAAATATAATGAAAGTATCTGAGAAAGAGAAATTCTGTAAAAACTGAAAATTTGGCAATGTAAGACTAAAGCACAATTACCAGGCGACCTACGACTTTTTTCCTAAATAATATTCCTTTTGTTCAACGTTAATTAGTTCAACATACGAGGATATTGCATTTGCAAGATGGTCGTAAATAGTTTTTATTAATTTTTTAAGGATGTGCCGTTTATACGTGAGATATTCAGCTTAAAATGACGCGTTTTTATTGCTGTATTTATTTAATTAATTATCATTGTATACATATGTTTACCTACTTACTTTTGCTTTATAGTTCATAATAGTCTCTAAGCCCAAGCCCCTGGAGATAAAGGTGCATGTGCCCTCAATGTTTTATGCAAGATCTTTACAGAGACTCGCATTTACCTACTTTGATGACGCTATAGTTCAAGATAAACCTGCACCTGGACCAGCAAGCCTCTTCAATTAGACGGGCCTTTAGCTAACTGCATCCAATACATACTACAAGTTGATTGTGATCCCTTTTGTCCGTCAACTATAACGAGATCCTCATCTACTGCGTTGTCCCTCCGGATTCGACGCTAAAACTCTGCGAGCCGGTTTGGTGTTCATTTGCTCTTGGTACCCTAGCCATCTCAAATAAATCAAAGGCGGGTAAGAAATGTCGGGCTGCACTGATCACCACCACGTACCATTCAGTCAAGCTTTGCTGGGTTCCCGCACATAGCAATATAGAAGGGAACGAAGAGGAGAATTCTTTGGCTGGCGAGAATAGAATTGCTCCCCGCCACACTGACCCATTGTGATGCCCCTTGGAGGAAAGGATATGCCTTGCCCATTGAAATCCATTTCTGATACTAATTTGCTCCGATAATTATTGTTGCGAGTCTTTGCATACAAGCCATCCAGAGGATTTGATGAATTTCATTATCCTGTCTGATGGCGTGCTGGCGAGTTCATCTAGGTTTTGGAAAAAGTAACTCCAAAGGAATTTTTTCCTGCTGTGTTGGAAACCAGGGCAGTGACATATGAAGTGGGTCGTGTCCTCAATAGCTCCCTCGTCACCGCAGCCTCTTCAGAGTTCTTCTTCCGTCGGAAGTAGTTTTTTTCAAATGATACCGTAGAGAGTTGTGCCCCATGATAACCCCAACGAGGATGGAAATGGATTTCATGTCTTCCCATGTAAGTCTCTCGGTTCTACCTTTATCGAAGGACGGCACGTTTCCTCGTGAATTTGCAAGGCTTAGGTTGGCAAATTGGAAAATTGTGTAGTGTAATAGATGGGATAATAGAGAAAGAGGTCAACTCGTCCTGGCTATCCGTACAAGACTGTGCCACAATAGGTAAAATAAAAACAAAGAGCCTCCTAGTACTGGATCGATCCACCATCCGCATCTTAACTGGGATAGTCATAGGACACTGCGCTATTGGAGTCATGGTCCGCAAATGTAAAGCAGAATCTAACGATTTGTGCAGAATCTCCGGAGAAGAAAGAAGTAGAGTCAATCAAACATCTGCTATGCCACTGCCCCGCTCTGCAATAACGACGAGTACGTACTTTAGGATCCAGGTTATTTGCAATCACTGCAGACGTGATGGGAGCTTAGATATTAGATCTGCTTCAATTCATGAAGAGTATCAAATTATTTGCAAACACGTTCATTCTTTTTAACCACACATGAGGGGATTCACATGGGACCATTGGGTCTCCGAATGAACCTGATGCCTTATCGTCTCTTTCGAATCCCGACATCAGCGACTGGCAGGAGTTATTTTCGTTTGACTCCTGAGCTGATGTTATCCTTAGATGTCACGTCCAACGTGACGTTCTGTCTAATTCGTGGACGTTGTATGACCCTCCTTGTTCACAGGATGAACTCTGTTTTACTCTCGTTTAATGGTAGATCCATTTTAGCCGCTTCTGACTTTATACTCGCAAGCGCTGCGTGACGGCCCACTGATTTCTGACAATAATGTCTATATCGTCGGCGTATGCAAGGAATTGCTCAGACTTTTACAAGTTTGTGTCTCCGGTGTGGGGGTCTGAGTATTTCAAAGATGATGTGCACGACGCCACATGACAGAGCGCCACCTTAACTAAAACCATTATGACATTAATTTATCGGTGAGATCATTGCTGAACTTGAGGAAGGAGCGAGTTATCCTGCACAGACAAATGAGTTAAGAAGGAATACCAAAGCTTAATATATCTTTGCATAGCTCGTCTTTACAAATGCGCCATGGGCGGATTTGAAATCGATAGAGTGATAGTGGGAATCTACTCGAGCATTTCCGGTTTTATCCAGGATCTGTTGTAGCTTGAAAATGGGGTCGATTGCTGATTTTCTGTCCAAGACTGCAGTGATAGCCGATTAGGTCATCGATGAAAGATTTCAAGCATTCACACAAGCTCCGAACACCGACAACTTCCTTGCAGTCCTTGCATCTTGTACCTATTTGCTGTTTCTTCAGTCTTCGAGGCAAGCACGTTGAGGTGTAACCAATTGTCAATGCTGATACCACGCTGCATTTCAGTGGCCTTAATGCGATATTGGACTTCTAACTCGGGTTTTTCTTCTACTGAGGCTTTGCAATCCGAGCCTTAGTAGCGATACGCTCGTGAAACTCTACAGTGGATTCGGTTTGGGTATTCCTTGCTATGACTTGATGCTCATGTATGTATGTTTAGGTGGCTAAAAAACACCCCTCCTCATCAATTCAAGGGGCAGGTATTGCCATCATGTCCTTTATTTCTTATGATCCAGAGGTTTTTTTCCTCTTGGGTGTTTGATTAGCTTGCCGTAGTTCCAGCATCATGATGGGAATGATACTACTTGCGCAGCATTTTCTGAGCGATACTCTTCTGTGCACAGAGCTCATCCCCTTAATGTACGCATTCATGTATATTTTTTTCCACAGCTGCGTATACAAGGATCGACTTGCTTATTGCCACACATAGGTTTCTTATTGGCCACCTGGGTCCTCGAAGTATTAGCCTGAAGATTGGCATTCGAGCTTAAATAGAGCTACGATAAAGCAGTACGCCTAGGAACTCTATGTTAGGCTTTAACTCAAGAGTGTGTTCTTCTACTTGTGTGGCCAGGTGCTCAACTTTATTACGGCGCCTAATGAGGACAGCCTCCGTTTTGTGATCCGGTAACTGCAGCCCTGCTGAATGAAACCATATATTCACATCTTTAATGGTGCTGTTGTAGTGTTGCGTCTCCTCCTCTAAGGTTTTCGCCACTACCACCACCTTTATCATCGGTGTTCATAATATTCCGCTGGGTCCAAGACTGATCCATGTGGGATTCCTGATGTAGTCTTTTCGCCACTTTATCCATATCGTAGAAAAGGGTTCTATCTTCAAAGCAGTTTTTCATAATTTGCAGAAGGCAGTTTGGCACTCGTGTATGCCTCAGGGTTCTTAAAATGAAGCTTCAAATAGCCAAGTTGAAGGCCTCTCTGACATCGAGGGTAACTACAACGCCGTACTGCCTTTCCATTTGGTTCTACATGTGGCTCTAGGTGCGGTATCTTAAACAGTACAATTGTCCCTAAGTGACTACCTACAAGTACATACTGCTGTTCAATAATAGACAGCCCCCTACAAATAAAAATACAACGGGTAGTGCTTCGGCTGCCCCTGAGACTGTATTATTGTTTGGAAAGCTATTTTGGTGTGGTGTTTAAGTACGTCGCGAATAATCCATTCAAGGTTTTTCTTTTGGTATTTTGGCACACAATCTGTATGACAATGGTTACTATGGGGGCTTGTCGCCTTTTGGGATCAATACCAATCTCTGCGTTTGTCTGTCTCTGGTCTGCGATGGACAAAACAAAACATTGTTTACAACGTACCAGGGTAATCCACGGTAACCTGAATTGTTCTGCGGATTTTTTCTAAGGTAAGATGGTCTCTAACTTGTTGACGCCCTTAGGGATATCGCAGCCTATCGGCCCTGAATCTGGTTATGATTATATCTACAAAACAAAACAAGTACTTGGGGCAACAGACCTTCATATGTGCCTATGTTGTCCAGAGCTTTGTTCCTCGGTACCATTCTGAAACACTTTCTGATGACACTTGTTCCTTTTGGACATTCTTCAGACATTCGCGAAAGGTGGGAACGTGAACATTTTTTTTTTGTATTTTCTGGGTTTTGAACCTAGTTCCTCCCTCTAAGTAATCCAATACTCTAACCAATAAGCCACGATGCCCGTGTGACTATGAATTGACGGCAAAAATTTGGTGGCATCCTCTATTTTTATTTACGTATCCGCCGGTATGCCAACTATCCTAAGCGTTTTCCTTATATGCTCTCATTATAGACGACATCTTGTACTTGCAATCTGGCTAAGTTGCCCGAAAACTTTTCCTATACAAATACTTAAAAATATATTTATAAACTTAATTAAATACAAAATCTAATTCAAGAGACTGGTACAAATATCTGTTGCATGCTTTAAATGTTCAATAATGAAAACTGTTATATATTTTATATGGATTTTGTGTAAAAAAAAAATAAATAAATTATCTCTTCATCACCAATCAGTGAAACTTAAAGTTAACCGTACAATTTTTAACATGAATGTACACATATTAAATAAAATTGTGTAATATTCTAACAATATATAGCCAAGTGTTTGCAAAATTTATCTACACATATACATATTTGTATAACAACTTGACAATATGCAAATGGTTATAATCTTCCTGTTATAGAGAAAAAAACAAAAAAAAAAAAGTTATTCTTAAGTTTATTGATAAGGATCTTGCTTGAGAAAAGCCAATTTGTAAATTAAATTTACAGATTCAATCAATGTTATAAGATAAAATTAAGAGATACAAATACAAGAAAAAAAATCTATCTATTAAACCTTATAGACAACTAATTCGCAATTTTAATCAATTGTAGTTATCACACAAATAGATGATGTCTAACTGTTGCAATAAATAAAATATTTAATGTTCTCATATAAAACAGCATATTTTGTGTATAATGTAAATTTAAAATAAAATAATAAATACAACTGCATAATTCTAAGACTTGTCTCAAAGGGAACGGCTTAAACAGAAAGGAAGCACAAAAAAAATTAATACTTGTCCTCATTGAAATAGTGTTGACGACTTGTACTTTCAACTTTAAGTACATGAACAACTTCAATTAACTTACAAAATTAATCATGAAATAAAAAATAACTTAAATAAAAAATAAAACAAATTTTTATGTAGGAAAGACGTTGTTATATATTGTTGTTGAAAAGTAAAAACAAAAAAAAAAAGAACGCCCATAAACGGCTCTAAACCTTCACAGGACATCTTTCTGTTCCACTTAATGTATATGTATGTGTATGTATGTAAATGTAGACTACAATCGTTAGTAAATAAAATGTTAAATTTAAGTATGAAATTGTATTTTGTTTAAAACAAGCAAAACACTATTTTGTTTATGACTGTAATAAAAGATATTTTCTCGTTGAAAGTAAAAAGGACTTCTAACAATTTTTATAGTACCCCTCAAGGCAGTGCTACGGAAGCAGATAGTTTCCCTGCGGCTGGACGAGTACCTGGAACAGCCTGTTGGCAAGAAAAGATGTCGGGAAGGGAAGAAAATAATGAAAATTGGTTTTAAATTCACGTACTCGTATGTTCCATTATTTTTTACTTTATTTTTTTGGTTACCCTGTGTCTAAAGCCTTCTTCCTCCAACGAACCATCCGTCTGACCTGATAGGCTGAACAGCCTCTTAGAAGTCCTGCAAGTCAAATCCGAAGGAGAACGTGCGGCGGAAAAATTCTCTCAACACCATCAATGGAGGCGTCTACAATACTCTGAAATATTCGGTGTTCAGGTCATTAAGTTGAGTGAGGACCGCCAAAAAAATATGGTGGCGGATGAACCCTTAAAGGAGATACATCTTGCGATGTAAAAAAATTCATTATTAGAGGGACAGAAGTCTCGAGTTTTTTCGCGACAATACTTGTTCTGTTACTTTCGGACGTTTTTCAAAAACTTTTTGGGGTTTTCTTGGATTCGAACTGCGAATCTTCCATTCAGTAGTCTAACGTACAAACCACTAAACCACGGCGCCCACATGGGTGACGATAGGGCTCCTAGAATGGCAAAGCGACCTGAAACGTCAAAGGACTACAACCTTCGAATATGCACCTGGAAAGTGCACACCCTGTATATCCCAGATGCTGCTCAAAAACTTGATATTTTCCTCCCGTAGTACTGTACAGATTAGTGAGTTTCAGTTGGCATATTAGATAGGATTAGGTATTCAAAAACGGTAACATTACGAACTAAACTACCACTGCCAAAAAAGAAGGTTGCATATGTTAGGATACGGATTCGTCATGGGAAACCGGTTCAGTGGATGAGCCATTGACTTCAAGCTCGTAGGTTAGGTTAGGTAAATGGGTGCCCTGTCAAAGGTCAAGACACATCATATTTTCATCGACTTTAAAGCTCCATATGATGGCATGCATTGTCTTCAAGGTGACATCTGAATGCGGAATTCCAAAGGCTAAAAGGCCAATATACGTTCACTACACTCGGCCACATCGAATGTAAGAGCAACAATGCTCCAGTCAAGACGATCTTTGAATACAAACCCGATCCTCTGATATAAGGCTTAATTTTGACAATGAGAAACAGTGTTTCCGGATTTTGAGGAGGACGGAAGACTGACCTGGACATTCTTCACGGGTTGGGAGCTCGTTAAGTAAGTAAATCATCGCAGCAAAGGATTATATGGTATCATTGGATTGCACTACATATTCTGATTGGATACAGGGAGTGTATTTTCCTTGCACATGATTTTATTTGAAGCGCATTGGCCCAGTTTGGTTCGGCAGACTGCATTATTCACCAGGTATTTCTAGCCAGCAACAGCTTTTTACTCTGAGCTATTGCACGGCAAAGGTTGATTTTAGATACCGTTGGCTAGTCGAATTCCACTGTAAAAATCCGAAAGTTGTCTTTCCACAATACTTATACTAATTCTATACTAAAGCCCTTAGTGCGCTCTGCCACCTATAAAATATTTGTACTCGCCCATTATAATTTAACAGGAAGCCTTACTACAAATACAAATTCTTGCCGCAACAGACCGTATTTGGTCCATGGCCTAGCCTTTCGCGACCATTCATGTTGTGCGTGTTATATTTTTCACACAAATGGAAGGGACCTATAGTTTAGAGCCATATCCCAAAGGCTATTTTTTTTATTTTTTGAGAAGCTTTCCCATGACAGATACAGGGTGGGCCAAATAAGACCTACAAATGTTAAACACGTATAACTCTTGTAATAATCACTTCGTTTAATTAATTTTTTTTATATATGAAACTAGCGGACCCGGCGAACTTCGCCTCACCCAAAATTTATGTTCTGATTGAAATTATTTCGAGCATTCGCGATTCACCCGAAATTAATTTTTTTGATCGATCATTCGCGATCGGTGACAGGCACTCGATCGGCTACTCGAATTTCCATTATTGAATGAATAAAACACTTTTCAAATTCGATTGACTTCAATATCCTTTATTTACGCGGAATGTAAAAAGGCTGAGGGAATCATATGTCAGGTCAATTCAATGCTTTGTGGTAGACTACGATCTTTGTTTGGTTGTCCGGCGCGTAAATAAACATGGAGAAGCATGGGAATTCGAGATTAATCCCACACACTTCCAAAGATTGGCCTTGTGATTTATTTATTGTCGTGGCGAATGCAAGGCGAACCGGAAATTGAGTGCGTATGAATTCAAAAGCTAAATCGGTTGGAATCATTGGAATTCTGGGAATGAGCACTTCCTCGCCCTTGAATTTGTCTTTGAGTATAGTTGCTTGAATGACATTATTCTTGAGTTGCTTTACGACCAATCTTGTTCCATTGCACAATTTCGGTTGATTGAGGTTCCGGAGCATGATGACAACAGATTCAACCTTCAGTCGTAAATTATGTGGTGGTAATCCTGGCAAATCCAATGAATTCGGGAACTCCGTTGTATAATTTGTTGCTTCGTCAGGATTAGTCACACAATCAATTGATTTGAACGAATGTAATTGTCCAGCAATTGCATTTTGAATTTCGCAATTCAAATCATCGACATTCTTATTTGTCGCTGCCAAAATTGCACGTGCACTCAACCAATCGCGTGGTTCACATAATTCTGGACGATGTTTGGGAACACATTCGTAATGAGTTCCTCTTTCGTCGTTGTGAAATGGCAGAAATTCGGCGGGAACGAAATCAATCCAGTGGAAACGTCGATAGGTACTTCTCCATTGCCAATCGCCAACAATCAATTCGAGAAAATCTCGCCAGATGGATCGTTTTGTAACGCAATTCGCATATTCGTCGTCAACCGCAGCTTCTTCACATAACGCCACAAATACGAAAGCTTAAAGCAAGCGTTGATCGTGGAATAACAGGAAGCGTTTGTCGAAAATCGCCTGCCAGCAGAATCATTGCGCCTCCAAAATGTTTTGTGTTACTGCGCAAATCTTTTAAAGTCCGATCGAGTGCCTCCAATGCTCGTTTGTGTGCCATTGTGCATTCGTCCCAGATGATAATCTTACAACTCTGCAATACTTTCGCCATTGCAGAATTCTTTGAAATGTTGCATGTCGGTTCGTCAGTTAGTTGTAGATTCAACGGCAGCTTTAACGCAGAATGAGCCGTTCGACAATGTGCCTGCAATGCCAGAAGAGGCAACCGCCAGCGCAATTTCTGATCTCGAACGAAGCCAACAATACTGAAATAAGTAACGTTTTACCAGTTCCGCCAGGCGCATCGATGAAGAAAATGCCTCCGTTTCGGTGGTCAATCGCTTTCATCAAAGTGTTGTAATCGTCCTTTTGCTGTGGTAAAATGTTCAACCAACGTTGAAATGGTTCAACATCGGGGTAAGCTTCTAGGTGAAATACATTGAAACTTCTAGGTGGACCAATTCAGCTTGGTGAAGCCAATCTGTCAAATGCATCGAAGTTTGCCGTCTAGTACATGTATGTACATATGTAGTTGGTCCATGGTGAAATGACGAAGCAAAAAGGACAGCTGTCAAATTGCATTTGAATGTGTGGGCAATGTTGTTGCATGTGATTGTGTGGAAAAGGGTTTTTCCGATTAAAAATTTTCCAAATTTGGAGTTCTGGCAATTAATTTCATTGTATTATTTCTTCAAAATGAAAAAAATGATTGTCCGGGTTCCCAATTTTAAACCTTTACAACCATTTGAATTGTAATATTGCGAAAATCGATTTTTCCGAATTTTCCAGTTTTTCTTCAAAATTTTCCAATTTTTTCGCCATAAAAATGTTCCTTGGGCGGAGACGAAGACAACAAAAAAAGACAGCTCAAATCGGACCATCCGTTCCCGAGTTATAAGCGGTCTTACGTACGCCAACTCTTTTTTATGTATATAGATACATTTTATGGAAATTAAGTATGAAATATGGCATCAGACAAATGTCCACCATTTTGCTCGATACAGGCATTGGGTCTTTTTAGTGCGTTTTCCATTACAAAACGTAGTGCTTCCGGTTGCAGGCTCCATATTTCGTCTCGAATATTCTGCTTTAGCTGTCAAATAGTCTCTGGTTTATTAACATATATCCCCATAAAAAAAAGTCGGGCGCAGTTAAATCTGGTGAACGAGGTGGTCAACGGAAATCTCAATTTTTTGAAATCAAACGTTCGCCAAAAATTTCACGCAGCAGGTAAATAGTTTGCCTAGCAGTGTGCGCAGTAGCTCCATCTTGTTGGAACCACAAATAAGGATGCTGCTCCGCCATTGGCCGCAAAAAGTTGTCGATCATTGTTCTGTAAGAAGCCCCGGAATTCGTTTCTGGCGTTTCATCCCCATTCTCGAAGAAATATGGGCCGATCACTTTTTCGGCTATAACACCGCACCAAACAGTGCAGTTGCCCTTGGATTTTCGGAGCCCCACAATCTACAGTTTTGCTTGTTGACATAACAACTTAAATGGAAATGCACTTCATCCGACATGAAAACATTATTGAAAAAATAATTGTGTAAAACTAATAGCGTATTGTAGTCGTTGTCGGTGGTCCTGCGGTAGCAGTGTTTGCACAATTAGATCCAACTTTAAAACTCTCCGCAATGTTGTTCTGGACATGCCCAATCGGCCCGAACGAGGACGAGTTGAGACAGATGGATCATTTGCAACACTCTGCCGCACAGCTTCCACGTTATATTCAGTGAGAACATTTCGATGACATCTTCCAGGATAGTCAGCCACTGAACCCCGTTCCTCAAAGCGGTCAAACGGTCGACCACACTCCTAATCATGAAGGCTGTGGGAGCTGATCTTGAATTAAAATGTTGGCGATATTTTCGCTGCGTCATAAAAATTGATCGTTGACAAGAATGGAAAAAATCAATAATTTTAACGCGTTGTTGTGTACTGTATGTATTCATTATAAATTTCCAAGAACTCAATTATAACCTGCAAAAAAGAAAAAAACAATTATATTGGAAAATAAAAAAGTTATTCGTGTTAAACATTGGTTGGTCTTATTTGGCCCACCCTGTATTGCTCTCGGACGTTTGTCAGACATTTGCAAGAGGTGGGACCGTGAAAAAACTTTTTGGTGTTTCGTGGGACTCGAACCTCGAATCTTCCACTCAGCAGTCCGAACGCACTAACCACTGAGCCACGGTGCCACATTGGGGCTCTTAATAAGTCACGTTACTACTCTAGGTTCCTAATTTAATTTCCTCCAGATTGATAGAGTGTCGCGCCATGTGGAGTAATCCTTTCCTTGCCGCTCCTGAACAAAAACAAATAATATGTTTTGCCATCTCTGACCAAAAAAATATAAATACGGGCTCCCTCAATTCTTCTCCTCCCCTTCTTCTTCTGCTTAAAATATTGTCGCGTCTTGGAAACTGGGAGCACATACCCCAACACCATCTGTTTACCAGATTTGGCAATTTGGTAATGACATGATACCTTCATATTTTCATTCTCGGCGGTCACCTATTAGGACTTTGAAATTCCTGTAGAATTGAAATCTCTTGAGCATAGTATCTGGAATCTTAAGAATTGCTTTATATATGTAGATATGTATCTGTGGTCGGGTCACTGCAGTTATCGCAGATTCCCTCCATCTATCCCGATTCGCGGCATGGTCCTTTAGCTATGAATGTTAAGAGACTGAGCTAAGTACAGTTGACCTCCACGTTGTTCTTGGTCTTCCAACACGCCATACACCCTGCGGATTCCACCCGAAGGACTGCTTCGCTATGTTCTTGTTTGGTTTCCTCAAAGTGTGGCCAATCCAGCGCCATTTTCGTTGCCTGATATCAAGATCCGCTCTTCTCTGATGAGGAGAGTCCTATTCCACAACTCAACATTACTTATGATTTGTGGTCAACGAATCTTTGGAATGTATCGAAGCCTGTAGTCTACTCGAGATGTCGGCGGAGCATTTGCAGGTTTCGTGCGTACAGCAGCACGGATCTTACATTGGACTCGAAGAGTTTCAGCTTGGTGCATAGCGTTATTATTCTGGAGCTCCACACAGCTTCTATTGGCAACATCAAAGTCCGTCCCACCATCAGTTGATACGATACTGCCTAGGTAGTTGAACTGCGTGGCCTTCTCAATAGTTTCCTGTCTCAGAATAATTTGCTGTTGTGTGTTGCGACCGGTCTGCATCATTTTTGTCTTTTTGGCGTTTATCCTTAAGCCAGCCAGCTCTCCGTTTGCTTGCAGCAATTGGCACATTTGGTCCAAGCCAACCACACTGTTTGCCATGAAACATATATCGTCGGCGTAGTCCAAAGGACTAAGCTTGTCGAATGGATTCCATTGGATGGCGCACTCGTACTAACCGTGGCAGTCAGTCATCATCGATTGCTAATAATAAAAAAAATCATGACAACACATCTCCTTGTCTTCCTCCTTGACGCACCTCGAATGAATCGGAAAGCTGTCCATTGTGCAACACGCAGCGCCTTGGTTTATGGTCCAGTATCTAAGGCATCTTGAAAGCACTTAGTATAGCGTCTTTCTGCATCGCCAAATGTTGATCCTGTAGCTGCCGTTGGGCACATTTTGATTGTCCTGGTAATACCCATGCAGGCTACACAATATATTTAATTCAGCCACCATACTAATGACGCATAGGTGATCATTCGTATAATTATGGCATGCGCGATCAAAAAATCAATTTGGTCCTCAGTTCCCAGGTTTTCCTGTAGATGAAAATTGCCCTAGTCGACCTGTTGGTAACCTTATTCAGGATTTAAGCGTTTTGTGAAGGATCACCGCAAGGTACTTACTGCTTCTGTAGTCTATTTTTGAGTATCGTCTCGTATACTTTGGTAAGCCGTGGAGCTCCTCTATAGATTACAAATACACCTGAGCCGTTATATAGTAATTTTACTCATCTTCTGCAATTTCATTGCACTGGTCGAAGGATAAGCACAAAAAGTCAGCTGGTCGAATCCCTACAAAAGTAGTTTTTCGCTCTAAAAGCGATGACGCAGGCAGTAACATTTCAGACATTGATTCGAGACTGTATTCTCCAAATCGTATCTTTTTTTCTATTTATTGTCTTTTCATCTAAAAAAAAATAGTAATAAACGAGGGCGTATACGTACTTTCATAGGTCATGCACTTGTAGTCCTTCAGGAACAATGAAACAAAATTTTCTACTTCCTTCAACTGAACTATCGAAAGGAATGAACCACCAAGTGGATGATTGCTATCTTTAGTTAATTTTATTTGTTAGATCAACAAATTGTCCTGTCAACGCTTTAATTTATTTCCATTAAATTTTTTTTTTTTTGAGGCTAGAAGACGTGACAGTCTGTTGGTTCACTGGCTTTTGAGTATTCGTTTCCAGTTGTCGTATCTTTTTTTTTTGCGATATTTATCATTCATAAGAACCATTTAAGTTAAATTTAAGCTTTCGTAAGAAAAATTCGATGAAGCGTTATTCAAAAGATACCAAAAAAAAAACTTACGAATATCATCATCCGACTGAATGGAATCCAATCGATGCCAATATAATTCACGTCGGGTGACAGGATTAAAAGGGGGGCAAAAAAATAAGAAATACTGTTCAACAGATGCTGAAAGTAACTGTTGCGTCATCAGAAGCCCACTTCAAATACATCTTCTATCTCGAAACTCATTGACGTCTAATGTTTCGAAATACATTCACGTCTGAGGCAATGAAATGAGACTTTTTTTCCTTGCACTTCTCTAACAAAAGATGGAATGAAGCGAAAGCGTTTGTCGCGGGACAAACTGAAAACGTTAATATTCAAGGGAAGGTCCTTGAGGGCGTGAATAAAAAAAAAAAGAAATAGAAAATTGAAGGACCGCTCGTTGAAGAAAAATATAATTTAAATCATTCTCCGTGATTTATAGCTCCTGAATCGCAATTGCCGCCTTAACGTACCCAGACGACGAAAATAATGTATTCCAATGAAATTATGGAGATAAATTATGGTTGGCAGAAATTCGGAAGAAAGAATCCTGGCGGAAAATCCACGTAAATTGTAATTAGTTTTTGGGTAGAAATTCCAATCTTTTTCATAGGCAACTCTAGGCTACATGCCGAGGATCTGAGATAAGGTACTCGTATATGTAAGCGTGCTCATTCGAGTATATCATTCGGTTAAGTTTGCGCTACGAGATGATACCTTATGGGTATTTAGTAAGTTGATTTTGTGAGTTTCAAAGGATGTGGGTAGGCATCGTTTTCTGGGGGATAGACCCTTTTTTAATTTCATGGTCAATCGACTCTTGTGTGGGTGCTAAACAAGGTGTAGGACAATCATTGCTTTTTCGGTGGACTAGTTCACACAAAAAGTTGTGGCTGTTGTCCTTTATGCAGGAGTTTTGAAGGAACTCGTTACTTTCATTTGGAAAACGTAATTTATCGCGCATTATACGTGGTTTCTGCCTTTGTCGGCACAATTGGCCAAATTACCGAGAAAATTCTTTGCCTTTTCTTCGTCCAAGAAAAAGATGTGAGGGTGTGGGAAGATGTGGTATGTTATGAAATTGTGCCACCGCGATAAAGGTCTTCTCCTGCAACCATGACCTGGGTAACCACTCGTGCCACATTGGGTTCAGAAATATTTGGACTATGACATCTTACCATAAATACGTCGACAACGTTGACGATGTTTCCCTACTTTACATACGACAATGGACCTTCATCTGATGGCACAAAATGTAGAAAGTGAGGCAAACAAAGTGCAAAATAAAAGCCTTGAGCTCAGACAGGCCGGCAAAACAATGCCACGCGTTAGGCAAACATGGTGCAGAACAGTAAATGAGGCATTAGAGTAGCTCAAATGCGTTGCACCAATTGGGAATGATTCACGAAAACTTCTCAATGACCGGCAGTATGGTTTCGCAGCAACAGGTCCTCCGATGATTTGATGGCATATCTCACCGAGAAGTGGAACCAATCTATCCATCACGTTGGTGAAACAAAGATAGTTGGGCTTAATATTTCAAAGTCTTGTGGTAGAGTTTGGCATCAGGCTCATTTGTCGAAAATGCGTGTATATGGTATCGATGAGTCTCCTTTTCAATGCATTAGAAATTACCTTTCGGGGCGTTCAATACAAGTTGTCTTGGCCGGCTTCAAGTCTGATATTCACCACGTAAATGCTGGTGTGCCCCAGGGCGCAGTTTTGTCTCCGGCTCTCTTTTCCATTTTCATAAATGATCTCCTGTCTGCAACCTCTAATCAAATCCATTCCTTCGCTGATGACAGGTCCCTCAGTTTTTCATATTTGTTCCCTAACTCACGTCCCTGTTCTTCGGCCGTAGAAGAGGAACGGCAACGTATGTTAAACTCATTAAATTCCGACCTTGACAGAATAATCAAATGGGGTTCAACTAACTGAGTGGAATTCAATGCATCCAAGACGCAGTGCTGGCTTCTGTCTCTCAAGCAAAACCACTTGCCATTCTCGGTATGTCTATTAACAACCATCTTCGTTGGAACTATCACATATTCGAGGTCGCCAAAAATGCTCCAAAATGTTTAGGATTCCTTATGCGTTGCAAGAAATACTTTAGCCCGTCTGATCTGGCCACAATTTATAAGGCATTCATCCGCCTAAAGCTGGAATACAACGAACAAGTCTGGTCTGGTGCACCCAAGACCGTTTTGCACTTTCTAGATAGGAACCAGAACCGCGCGAGAAAACTAATAGGTGATAGAGAGATTGTGAGCTCCAGAGACTCCCTAGAACATAGTAGAAATGTCTCTTGCCTTTCTCTATTTTATCGCTTTTTCCACAAAAAATTTTCCAATGAAATGGACACTTGTATTCCTCGCCTTCAAAGCTTCACCCGCTATACGCGTCACGCTTCGAATGCACATCAGTTCACCCTGAAGCCCAACTTCGGACGTACTGTCCAATACAGGGATTCGTTCAGAAGCCGAACGACACATATGTGGAATGATCTTCCAGGCTCTGTATTTCCTCATCGTTACAACATCCAAACATTCAAAGCCCGCGTGCACCGGTATCTTCTCTGTTCCTGTTTCCCCTTTCTCCAAACGCCCATGTCCTGAATAATCAGCATAAGGGTATTCATATCCCGTTTGGTGCGCGCTAATTAAAAAAAAAAACGATGAAGAGTAATAGACGTCAAGAGAAAGCTTCTAAAACAATATAGCCTTTCGGATATGGCTCTAAACTGTAGGTCCCTTCCATTTGCCCGAAAAAATATGGCATGCATGGTCGCGAGAAGCTAGGCCATGGCCCACACAGGCCTGTTGCTCCAATGAATTGTATTTGTAAACATTTTTGGATGGAGTCGACAGTCCAGTACCAAGTGCACTAGACACAATATTAGAATTTGCTTTAACAAGTCCCAAGCAATAGACCTACAAAGTCTAAAGCTCCAAATATGAACTTCCCGGACAGTGCGCGGTATCATGTGCTTGGCTAAAAGTGAAAGTCTTGGGGCGTTTCTGAATATAGAGCCAAAGTAAGCTGCAATGCGATTAAGAGCAGGGCGCTCATTTAGACTTGAGGGCAGGTGCAGTGTTTTCCAAGCTGAAGTTGCTGCTATAAAACAAGCTGCGGACATGATTATTGAGGAAAATTTTTCAGAAAAATAATCAGCATCTATGTCGACAGTCAAGCAGCCATTAAAGCTTTGCAATCCACATCGATAAGATCGAAGCTCGTAAAAATCTGTAAAAAGCGACTGGATGACATCTCACCGGATATCTCCGGTAACGAAAAAGCGGAGGAACTAGCCAGAGAAGGGTCGCTTTAAAAGTCCTCATGGCCCTTTCTGATGCCAGTCTACTGCTCAGTACACTGCAAAAGGAGATAGAAATCGAGGCCAATGAGGAGGCTAATAAACGCTGGTACCGTTTAGATTCATGCGCAACAGCCAGTTCATTATGGCCAGTCTACGACAAAAAGAGATCTATCAATCTTATGGAACTGAGTCGAAGGGATATCCGAATAGCTGTTGGCGTCGTGACAGGACATTGTGTGATAGGTAATCACGCAGCACGGCTAGGATTACCACACAACGACTACTGTAGCAGCTGCAGAGACGAAGAGGAAATAGAATCCGTTCGTCACCTCCAGCGCTGGCCAATAAAAGAAGACCTACTCTTGGTAGTTACTTCTTTTCAGAACTGGACGAGTTAGGTAAGCAAACTCCTGAGATTCACACATTTATCTGGGCGGCTTAACTTAGCGGTCGAAGATTGATATCTAGGCATATTGGGCACAATGGACTCTTAGTGGTCTAAGTGAGCCGTTGACAATCCTGTCGACAAGGGCACCCATTTACCTAACCTAACCTAACCTATCCGTGAGAAGGCGAAGAGTTGAATCCAACTACCAAAGGTCCGCACGATACCTGAACGCAAATTGAAAGCAGAACGTCAATGATGTATACAAAAAAATCACACAGTTGTCCATGGTGCATGGTGGTAGGCTTCAAAGAAATAGCATGGTGCTCTACTAACAAAGCCCACTTTATGCCTTCCAGCGGAGCAATCTGGGAATTTCTTCGCAAATGAAGAGGAGCAAAGTAAAGAGGAGGAATGGCGATCATCCTGCGCTACAAAACAGAATAAGTGCTTTATGGTCTGTGGCCTAGCAAACGTATAACAAAAAAAAAAACCTCTGAAAAGGAAACAAATGCCTCGGATAGGGACGAATACTTTGTTGACGACCTTTGCTTATCGAATACGGACGGCAATTGGATTCAGGAACGTGGACTCCTCGTCGTGTCATAAGAAAAGGTCCTCAAAACTTGAGTTTTCCCTAACTTGAATGGGGCTGAGTTAAATAGGACGGTGGAAATGTACATGAATTCGGTGTAGGTTTGATGCTCGCACCAACCAGCAGCATGCCTCATATCCTGGAAACCTAATAGTGACCCAATACTGACGGTAAGATTCCAGAGTGGACTAAGAAATATCATTAGTGCAACGAATCGACTGAAACTGCGACTACGAAAGTCAAAAGCTTGTCATTAGAGGCAGAGAATCCGCAGCACATGGCTATCGACAGACTCCTGGAGACGGATCGAGAAGCTTGAAGTCCAGTATCGTGTATAAAGAAAGGAAGTACACCACATTGTAAGACAGGGCACATACATAAATGCTTTGGCTGCATAGGTCAAATATACAGGAAATCAGTGCGGCCACAGAGAATCGAATCTAAGCCGCTGGGTTACCTGCAAATTCAGCTTCTGAAGACTGCAAGTAAATTATAGCATTTCGTAGACGTCTGTTCGGGCTCCAGGGGGATATAAGGATCAGCAACTCTGATGGACAAGTAAGTTGTACTGCCATAATAGTATCTCTGGTAGAGGCAGAGGCTTGCTACCATACTTTACGAAGCAAAAAGTCGGAGATTGATTTTTAGTCCGAGATCTTAAGCGAACTGTTCGTCAGGCAGAAAACTGGTACCAGCCTTCAACAAGCAAAGGGTTGGAGATTGACTGTTAGTATGGATTCTTAAGGAAACTCCTCTATGTTAATGAGGAAATCGTGTGACAAAGTCAACTAGCCTAAGTCCATTGTCGGGCGCCATGTCGTGAAGGCTAGGCTTACCAGCTGCCTTATCAAAGATGTTCTCTGTTCCTGACTGATTCCCCTGCATATTGCACAGCTGAAAGAATCTCATCTTTGTGAATTAGCAATGGAATCCTAGGATCAATTCTCAGGAAGGTACGCCATCAACTTGATCAATCACATTGCTTGAGTGGGCGGATGTTTTTCATGAATCATTCCGCCTTCCAGGACTCTGCTCGTCATCGACGCCTTTTAGAAACAAAGTAATTTGGTTGGGATATCGGGCAGAAAACAGAAGTACTGAGCTTGACACTGTCATGGACAGCATTACAGTGACCGTTATATCTCGTGGTTGGAACTTATTTGGTCATTGATTCTGACTTCGTAACCCCGTGGGACATGAATTCGTTCACTCGTACGTTCGCCTTATCGCCTTGCATTAGAATTGCAAACGATGCAAGGATTTACCTCCTTCAATTTCGATGTGGTATTACGACTCTATTCATGGACTCGGTATCTACCCCTAAGCCCTGAAACACCTCTCACAATTGCGCACCAACTCTCCATTGCATGTTAAGGGTGATTGTCTACTGAGATTTCCTTTTTGCTCTGCCATTAGAAGCATTGAATGCAAGTGTAGGGTACAGCTTCCCTGAATGTTCTATAAATGCCTTCGTGTTGTTTGTGCTAATCCTGTTCGTATGGAAGGAATTTCAATTTCTACACGGACCTGATTGGAGCACGCATCAACAACTACCTTGACAATATAGCAGAGAGCGTACTTAGAAGGAGCCTATTTCAATGGAATAAAGCAGGATTAGAAAGCCAAGCAGATTTCTATGTCATGCTGATGCGGCGTCACTTTTCCGTCTGAAATGCACATGTTGCATGTGAGTAGTATTTACTTACATACATTCATAGCGTAGCTGTCATTTGACGAACACATCATCAAGGTGCCGATCCAACATGGTTCTACAGAGGGAGAAGTCCATTAATGTCAATGGAATGCAATCCACCATTTAATGGATAAATAGAAAGGAACAGGATCAGTTCTACAAATATAGTGCATTCCAGTATCAATGCTTTTAAAGGCACACGGGGTCCCCTTTCCCCACATTTTGTAGTTTTTGAAGACCTAAATACTCTTAGCTTCACCACTTTAGAAGGTTTATTAGGGCGAATGTAGCTTAGGGCGAAGTTTTAAAAATTGGATATCTTTCTACGGACGGTGGGTGAGATCCTCCCTACGGACGGTAGGAAAGAAGGCTCTTAGAGCATTTTGTTAGACTGTAATTGAGGTTTCTTCCCCTACCTGACTGCCAACCTTGTTGCGGTGTAGGGGCTGAGTAAGGACTAACATTCTCGGGAACTATCCGCAGATGAGTCCTGAAACTAATAGGCAGTCAACCCTTTCCTCCTTACCCAAATCCCACCATACCACCTTTTCCCTTTCCCCCTGGGCTGGATAAAGATGTTATACGACCCGTGCCGAGAGTTAACCTGGGAGAGGGTCCATTCAAATAGCTCAGTCGATAACGGAGTATCCGGATACTTTGAGACCTCCGGATCAGCCTGCTTTGCCTGTACAATGCGGATCTCTTTGCTGATCGACCTTTCATTATCCGCCACTCGTGGGTGAATAGGCGTGTATGTTTTGCTAAAACATAATAAATTCTCTCGCAATTGATTAATTTCCTTGGCGATTTTTGCCGCATACCTACAACAGGTTTTCTCCATTTTCAGAAATTAAACAAGAAGTACCTGAACCTACAGGTTCCTGAACCTACCTGAACCTACTAAACATTCAATTAAATATTTTTATTGTACAATTGGCTTTAAATGCTTGAAGGTTGTAATGATAAGGAAACACAGATCCTGGAAGATCATTCCACATACGTGTCGTTCGGCTTCTGAACGAATCCCTGTATTGGACAGTACGTCCGAAGTTGGGCTTCAGGGTGAACTGATGTGCATTCGAAGCGTGACGCGTATAGCGGGTGAAGCTTTGAAGGCGAGGAATACAAGTGTCCATTTCGTTGGAACATTTTTTGTGGAAAAAGCGATAAAATAGGAAAAGACCCGAGATATTTCTGCTATGCTCTAGTGAGTCTATAGAGCTCACAATGTCTCTATCACCTATTAGCTTTATCGCGCGATTCTGGACCCAATCTAGAATGTGCAAAACGGTCTTGGGTGCACCAGACCAGACTTGTTCGTTGTATTCCAGCTTTAAGCGGATGAATGCCTTATAAATTGTGGCCAGATCAGACGGGGTAAAGTATTTCTTGCACCGCATAAGGAATCCTAGACATTTTGGAGCATTTTTGGCGACCTCGAATATGTGATAGTTCCAAGAAAGATGGTTGTTAATACACATACCGAGAATGGCAAGTGGTTTTGCTTAAGAGACAGAAGACAGCACTGCGTTTTGGATGCGTTAAATTCCACTCAGTTAGTTGAGCCCCATTTGACTATGCTGTCAAGGTCGGAATTTAATGAGTTTAACATACGTTGCCGTTCCTCTTCTACGGCCGTAGAGCAGGGATGTGAGTTAGGGAACGGCTATGAAAAACTGAGGGTACTGTCATCAGCGAAGGAATGGATTGGATTAGAGGTTGCAGACAAGAGATCATTTATGAAAATGAGAAAGGGAGTGGGAGACAAAACTGAGCCCTGGGGGACACCAGCATTTACGTGGTGAATATCAGACTTGAAGCCGGCCAAGACAACTTGTATTGAACGCCCCGAAAGGTAATTTCTAATTCATTGAAAAGGAGACTCATCGATACCATATACACGCATTTTCGACAAAAGAGCCTGATGCAAAACTCTGTCAAACGCCTTTGAAATATCAAGCGCAACGATCTTTGATTCACCAACGTGAGGGAGAGATTGGTTCCACTTCTCGGTGAGATATGCCATCAAATCACCGGAGGACCTGTTGCTACGAAAACCATACTGCCGGTCATTGAGGAGTTTTCGTGAGTCAAGATATTTCATAAGCTGACGATTTATCAGCGTTTCGATGACCTTGGAAAGAAGGGGCGAAAGTGCAATGGGTCAGTAATTTGTCGGAGAGGAAGATTCGCCTTTTTTAGGGACAGACTGGACAAATGCTGTTTTCCATCTTCTCGGAAAGAGTCCAGAAGAGTAGGACAGACAGAAAAGCTTACGCAGAGGTTTTGCCAGCGAAGAAGAACACCTCTTCAGAACTATTGGGAGATACCATCTGGACAAGCGGATTTGTGAATGTTGGGACCTTTGAGAACTCCTGCAACTGTGCGAGTGCGAAAGTGGACTTGTCCCATAGAGAATTCGACGCTCTCAAGCTTAGGGACAGACAAAGCACTATCTTGCGGATGTAGGGCAATTCTCAGTACATTTGCCCAGGAAGCATACAAGCTTATTGGCCTGAAGTCATTTGCGTGGTATGGCTTGCGTTGCCAACCTTGGGTATAAATATAGCTTTTACCTTTCTCCATGTTCTTGGAGTATACCTCTCAAGTTCCTTGAGTACCGGAGTAATTACTGGTACCAATTTCTGCAGCTTGATCGGGATGATACCGCCAAGTCCCGGGGCTTTGTAGGGGAAAATGATCTGATAGCCCACTTTATTGTATCCTCTGTGACCAAATCCGTGGGGGGTTCCGTTGCCATGATATTGTTTGCACTGTCATCGTAACGACGCTGTGTCGTACAGCCTGGAAAGTGAGTTTTCACCAGCAGTCTTAAAGATTCCTAGCAGGGTTCGGTCCAGTTTACTTCGGGGTCCTTGAGAGACCCCAGAGTTTTTGCCTCCCTTGTAAGGATTTTCCTCAGTCTCGCGGTTTCTGTTGTACTCATTAGTTCATCACAGAAATTTCTCTGGCTGGTTGTGTATAGGTCCCAGTCGGCATCGGCATCCCTTAGATATTCTGAAGGTCGCAGTCCTATGATGAGACCTCTAGAGCCCCTTTTAAAATAAAACCCCAAAAGCTATCAATTAAATAATTATTTTTATTTCTATACATTTAAAGAAAATAATTATTTACATATTCTTCTCTAATTTTTCTTTTAACTTAAAGCCAACAATAATTTTTAATTTTTTTTTTAATTCATAACACGCTATTGATCCTAATCCTGGATTTAAGAAAAAAAAAACTTCAAAATTTTCTCCTTTTTTGCATTTGTTGATGCCATAAATGGCACATATCTATACGTGTACATCCACTTTTTCGCTTTTTTGTTCTCTCAACTGATTACGAGTTCTAACTACAAACATTCATATTTCTACGGGAAAAAACAAAAGTTTTTGTTAAACAAAAAAATGAAAATAAAATAAAATTTAAATTCAATTAGAATTTCCACCAAATTTTTTGGTAGGGCTATGACTACATCGACCCATTTTAAGTGCGATACAATCGAAGCGATGCTTAAAATAGGCCAAGATATTCATAGAGGACTATCTCACTTAATAAACAACAACCAATCTAACACAACAACAGTGCCGAACTTTGTGAATTAAATTACAAATTGGTTTACTTTTTAAATAAATTAATATATGCATATGAATAAATAATACGTTGTGATCAATGAAATGTGTTTAGATACCGATTTCCTACAGAAAGTTAATTGTTTTACACTATAGACTAAGGATGTAATTTTTTTGCTTCATAAAGATGTTTTTGTGTTTTTTTTTTTATAAATTTAATTTTACTGTTCTACATTAATGGTTATGACCATAGTTGGTCAATAGTGACCGCCACTGTGTCGATGGTCTCGTCTTGCATTTGCTGATTGCTCACGGTATTCTCCGCCGCGACTACTGCTCTTGTGATGATGATGATGGTGACGTTTCTTTTCACCTTGGAAATTTGAATGTGAATAACGGTTATGAGAATGAAAAGCTCGACGTTATTACCTACCTTTTAGACAAACATCAGAGACTACTAGTTCCGAATTGTCGCGCAATCCATAGTCACGTCCAACCCTGGAAAATGCAGCGCATGAGCTCAAAAGTTTTTGAAAAAGTCCGAAAGGAGGGCTTACCTATCTAGATTCTCGCGAGACCTTTGGATATTCTCTCTAAGATTGTCTCGTGATCTGGTGACATTGGGTGGGTCCAGAGTTTCCTGCGTTTTCTTTCGCAGGGCATTGTGTGAGCTATTTTTCGAAGCCGACTCATGAAGGTTCTCCCAGGCTTGACGATAGTATCTGCATGGATGGGAAAAGTGAATGGCTACTCAGGGCACATTTAGCAGATATCCTTACCTATTTAATCCATTTCTCGAACCCGAGGTGGAGCTATCGAACGACGCTACAGTATTGCAGTCAGGCGAAGCCCTATGCCGGTAGTGATGCGTTGTGCGATTTCTGAAAAGATACTCGATTAGTACGTGAATGCATAGAAGTCGTATAAAAAATAATATCTAAGCCTATCGCCCGGAAAAAAAAGAACCTCAAGTGCGAATTAACAGTGGAAAAGTGAAAAATGCATCTGTGGTGCTAAGTGAGTCTAGTGTGAGATGCGAGTAGCAAAGTGTGATTTTTTTTTGTTGTTGTTGTTTTTGTATTCTTACATTTCGCTTGAATGGCACGCTTTGAATTTATGGCACCTTACAGTGGTATTCCCCTCAGTTCATAAGGGCGGATTGCTAAAGAAACCGGCACGACTGTTATAGGCGGCACGTCCGTATGTACTAAAGTCACGTCTGCCGAGCTTTTGATCATGAAATGGTAACGCAAGTACATTGTACAAAAGCGTGGGCGTATTACTATCATAAATGGCCGAACTAAGGTAGCCCGTTCTCACATGAGAATTTGTTATTTCAAGCCGTTGGCACTTTCGGTGATGCAAGCCACTGGGGGAGCTAGATTCGACACAATACACAGTCATTAGAAGGTGTTAATTTTTGTAAATGTATTTATTTTAATTTTATGTACGAATATGTATAGAAATAGTATAATTTTTGTCTATTCACCAAAGGTTAACTAGAAAATTCTATCTACCATTTCGACGTAGGTTACATAGGCGGTACGTTTTCCTCAAGTGTGAAGGCTTCGTTCAGAGTGCCAACGGACGATAAACCTCATTAATTATACTCGTAAATTGTTGTTGTTTTATTTACAAAGAAACTAAAGAGTAAAACTGGAGAGTCCATACAAAGGATATTTGATACCACATCACTGCATCTTGTAAGAGTATTTGCAATTTTTCTAGAAGGAAAATTGCAACCCTCTCGGGCTTAGGCCTACAACTTTGTCAAAATTACCCGACACCGATATATCGATAAGAGAGAAAAAAAATAAGCTAGAACCCTGTAAACAAAGTAGGCTTTCAAGAATGCAATTGTTTATCAAGAGACTTCACGTAACCCCACAAGAAATAATGAAAAAGTGTCAAAGCACCCGACCTATTTCTCGAAGCCAACTTGTGAGGACGGTCGCATAAGCTAAAAGCCACATGGGGCCATTCCGTTGAAACCATATGTCATCAGGAGCAATATGACCCATACCTGTAAGGAAATATTCATTGGTCATGGTCTGAGAACGATCTCCAGTGAACGTGGCGTATATCCCGGCGTTATTTTTGAAGAAATAAGGTCCCATGATGCCAGCATCTTGGAAGCCATACCAAAGCTTGAATTTTTCTAAACCTATTGGCGTCTGTAGGATCTCTTCTGGATTGGTCTTACCCCATAACTGAAAATTTGCTCAATATGCCAAAAGAACACCACAAATGATGGTACTGTGAGTCTAAAACTTACACCAGCTGAATCTTATACAAGCGTAGGCCAAACCTCTCCATGTAAGTAGTAGACGGACAGAGACCAAGTTCCTGTGGCCGATGAAGAATCGATGAATTTGGATCTTCTTCTCTTACAGCGACGATAAGCTCTTCAGTACGTATGTCCAGTAGGTTGTATGAAGGCTATCCACAATTCGATAGATGGCTTACTCACATAGGTGACTATGTGCCCCATAAAAATAATAAGTTTCGCGAATGGACGACCTATTTTCAAAGCAAATTTAGATCATTTGGTAGCGTTGTTCAAGTGTCAAACTGTACGGAATATAGATGTCAAAAAGGGTGAAAAAAAAAGACAGCTTTCGCTATCGTTATTTCTATCTAAGGCCTGGCACCATTCGGGATCAGAGATACTACCCATACCACATGCCAATAGCTGCCTTGAAATATAGGGCAATGGTTGGTGCTTTTAGGTCTTGTTATGCTTTGTGTAGGACGAATACGATTAAGTATTTGAACATACATACATTGTAAGTAACGTGGCGGTAAGTATACTGAGCGGTCTTAGCCGCATTTAGCGCCAATGTAACGCGAATAATTCGAACAACCGAAACAGAAACGTCTAAACGTCTAAAAACCGAAACAAACTGTAAGTGCGACGTGAAATTGGACGTAGATGTACCTCAAATTCGCATACTTTGATCCTTAACCGTAAGTTTTCACCCAAAACAGGGCAAGCGTGTAAGAGTAGTTAAGAAAATACAGTCTGTTCAACAAAAAACGCTGAACGAGTACTACCACCGTCGCATGTAAGAAAAAAGAAGTGGTAAATCGGTTCATTTCGAATCCTGAGAGGTAGTCCTCATTTCAGTTTCGTTCTCGCGATCAGTTAAGCACGTCATATTGGCCACTGGTAAGTTTCTTTCTAGCACACCATCCCAAGGTACAGAAATAGAGTATAAGAAGTACCTGAGAAGGACAAACAACGTCATTACAAGATGGTCAAGCCGTGGCGATGAAACTGGAACTATCGGTGATGTACTAGACAGTGGTCCAAAACGGCAACACAAGGCGATCATCGAAATGTTCAAGGCGTATCCCCGACACAAATTCTTAGGCATGCCACAACGACTCAACGACTCAAAGACTCAATTATGCACTACTACTAGTAAATAACTGAGTCAAAGGCAGCGGTCTGGAAGTGAACCCGACGAAAACCGAGTTAGTACTTTTCACGAGGAAAAGATCGAAACCAGAATACAAATACCCCCGTATGAACGGTATCGATCTGATACCTCAGAAAACTGCTAAATATCTCGGCGTAATATTGGATCCCAAGCTAAATTGGAAAGCCAACATTGACAATCGAACCAAGAAGGCCATTGTGGCATTATATGCATGCAGAAGATCCTTCGGGAAATCATGGAGATTCAAGCCTAAAGTGGTGTACTGGCTATATATACAGCGGTAGTAAGACCTATCCTATCATACGGCTCGGTCGTCTGGTGGAAAACGCTCGAGTAGAAATACCAACTTGAAAGCGATCCAAGATTCAACGGTCAGGCTGTCTGGGGGTGACGGGATCGATGAGATCAACACCAACAGTAGCTCTGGAAACAATACTGAATCTGCTTCCATTTGACATATACTGTGCGAACTCAGCAGCTAAAACTGCACTAAGACTAAGGGAAGTCGGTCTATGGATAGCTAAACCTTTTGGTCATGCCTCCGGATTAAATCGATGGAATGCATCGAGAATCCGGAAGGAAACGGAGACTACGTCATCCCACTACCAAACTGCAACCGGAGATTCTCTATTAGAATTCCAAGCAGAGAGGAATGGAATAAAGGCAGAGTCCCTTTCGAGGGCCATCTTCACCGACGGATCTAAAATGATCGCTGGTACGGGTGCCGGTGTATACTGTGAGTCTCGAAACACATATCGTTCGTTTAGCCTTGAGGACAGATGCAGTATTTTCCAAGCTGAAGTTGCTGCAATAAAACAAGCTGCGGACATGATTATTGATTAAAATATTTCAGAAAAAATAATCAGCATCTATGTCGACAGTTAAGCAGCCATTAAGGCTTTGCAGTCCACATCGATAAGATCCAAGCTCGTTAAAATCTATAAAAGCGACTGGATGACATCTCAGCGGCCAATACGGTGACCATGTGCTGGGTACCTGACCAAATGGATATCTCCGGTAACGAAAAAGCGGACGAACTAGCCGGAGAAGGGTCGCTTATGAACTCCTCAAGGGCCCTCTCTGAGGCCAGTATACCGCTCAGTACACTGCAAAGGGAGATATAAATCGGGGGCATAAAAGCTGGTACTGATTATATTCATGCGCAACAGCCAGTTCATCATGGCCAGTCTTTCAATCTTATGGAACTGAATCGAAGGGATATCCGAATAGCTGTTGGCGTCATGACAGGACACCGTGTGATAGGTAATCACGCAGCTCGGCTAGGAATACCGCCCAACGACTACTGCCACAGTTGCAGGGACGAAGAGGAAATAGAATCCATTCGTCACCTTCTTTGTGACTGTCCAGCAGTGGCCACTAAAAGAAGACCTACTCTTGGCAGTTACTTCTTTTCAGAACTGGACGAGTTAGGTAAGCAAACTCCTGAGATTCGAAGATTGATATTTAGGTTCCCAGGGTATTTTAAATATTGGGCACAATGGACTCTTAGTGGTCTAAGTGAGTCAATCCTGTCAACAAGGGCATCCATTTACCTAACCTAACCTAGGCATGCCACAAAAAAAAGTCTTGACACGAGGCATCGATGAATCTCTAAATACGACTCGGGAACGACTACGGAAAGGTAGTCTCCTTTCAAAATAGACCTCACCGAGCCCAGAAGACAGTCGATCATGATTGTAGCGGAATTATTTTCAGAGACGAGTCGTCTTTTTGGTTGTTTAGTCCAATTAAAGGTGTTTGGTCAAAAAAACGCGTGAAATGTTCAACAGCGTCGAAATAATGAGTCTTTAACTCCTGCATTTTGTCCCGGAGGATTTCGAATCGAAAATCCAGTTTATACCTTTAATGACTTGAAAGGAAGACGCAACAAATTTTACCTAAGCAAAACCTAACCGCTGCATCCGGTAGGGGCAATCAGAAAAGGAAGGCTTCTCCTAAGGCAGATGCCGTAGTTTGAATGATATCTGAGCTAAGTGGATGTGAAAAACTGGAAGAAGGTAGGCAAACTACGCAGCTGTGTTGGTTGAGACCTTTGTCTATCGTAGACCGTAACACATCTAAGGTAAGTTGGGCTCAGATTTGTATAGTTTTTCGAACAGTTACAGGTTCAGCGTGAAAGAAGAAGAAAATTTTGTTCAGCCAGAATTGCATGCTACCCGCAGTTATAAGAATGAAGGATATTCAATAGAAGGAGATACATACAAGCAGATGAAAAGTCAAACTCACCTCCTGACAAGAATAATGATAGTCGTGATAACCGCCGCTAGGAAAACGAATCCACCGAAAGCACCCAAAGCAACAATAGCACCGAGGTTGAGCTTAGCCTCCTTTCCTTCCTTTCGTTCAGGATTCTCCACTGAGAACGGTACATTGACATTTGGTGACTGATTCTGTCGGATATTGACACTATCTGAGATTTCATTCTCCTGGGGATGAGCGTTGAGAATAATGTTCTGCGTGTTGCGGTTCGTAGTTGTCTCATAAGTTGGAACCAAAGGACGAACTTTAGTCGGCACTGTTGGTTCAATTGGACCAAGGAATGGCAATTCGGTGGTGGTTGTTGTCGTAGATGAAATCTTGGGAACTGGCGACGAAGATGGTGTTTTGTTCTTTGGTACGACAACCGGACGGAGTGTTCTCTTGGGTGGGAACTCCTCTCGAACCGTTCCGGGTACGACAAATGTGACATCTTCATCGGAGTCATCTGAAAGGAGTAAATGAATCGAATTATATATCTCTGATGTTGGTCCAAATTCGCCTTGTACACGTACGTTCACCATTTATCTCAACCATTGGTGTTGAGCTTATCGAAAGGGTTGTAGATATCGTTGGTCTGGTTGGACGGCGAGTCACAGTTGTCTTTGGCCTGAATGTAGTTGTGGAAGATGTGACAGGAATTGTTGGAGTTTCTATCTTCATACATCTGGGCAATGCACTACTCCATTGTCCACTGCTCAGGCATGTTATCAGTCGTGGACCTTCTAAACGGTAGCCAATGGGACATGAAATTTCTGCCTTCGATCCGTAGAAAGTTCCATTTGGTGCCGAAATGATGGTGTTGTAGTAATTGCCGGGAAGAGTGTCGCATTCAACAACTGGAAGATTAGGTGAATCCTTAGATAAGGGAACAAACAGGAATGAATTGTACTTACTTTCACAGCGAGGTGGTGGTCCATTCCAGCGTTCATCAAAGTCGCAGGTTAGGAGTGCGCGTCCGAGCATTTCATAGCCCTCATTACAGTTGTACTTCACCAAGCTTAGGTATCCTACTGTCCTATTTATCAGATCGTATGAACCATGTGGGATGGATGCTGGTAGTCCACATTCGATATCTGAAAATGAAACCAACGTCAGAATGGGGACATTTCTTGAGGCAAGACCACACTTACATTTGCACACCGGTGGGAACTCGTTGTAGAACCCTGTTTCCAAGCAAGTCCTCGTCGCGGGACCAACAAGTAAGTGGTTACTGTCACACGTGTACTTAACCTGGGCTCCAACTTCGAATCCTTTTGGTGTAACCATTGTCGAATTTGGCGGCTGCTCAGGGCGTCCACAAGTCTTCGGTTGATGCTGACATATAAAGTTGAGTAGAGTATTACAATTGGTGTCACTCCACAGCCAACCCTTGGAGCCGTCAAAACGTGCGCAGTCCTCATCACCTCCCGGGTGATTCCAAAACGAAACAGTTACCTCCTCTCCGTCTGTCCATTTCCACGAGTTTCTGTCTTCTGAATCCCGAATGGCACCCATCCAATACTGTGAACTCACATCACTGCGGTGTCTTCGCCAGAGTTCCCAGCTGATGAAGCCTTGCAGAGCTGGATTGCTCTCACTAATAAGGGTACCACCACGAGATCTACAGAAAGACAGAGCATCGAGGAAGTTCAGCGGCTGACGATTGTAGAAAATGTAACATTTTCCATTGTAGGATGCCAAAGCGCCTGGTGGTTGGTCGCGGAATGTGGGGCAACGTTCAATAGGCAGGGCCTGATCAGTGTAGACAAATGCTTCGCAGATTGACAGCTGGTTGGGTGTACTGTTCTCTAAATGAACAGAGACAAATGCACCTGGCATTGGTGGATTGCACGGCAGAAATAGAGGCTGTCCTTCTTCTAGTGGACCAGTGAATCGATTGCAGATTGGATTCGTACCCAAATCGGGTCGGTTGTTACCAACGCGCACAACTATTGTAGCTGGCTTGTTATCTGCAAATTAAAACGAAAAATAAATTATGAAAAAATTTTGCTTGAAAACCTTATTCAGAAAGAAAGTGTTAATTCGTAAAGCCTTTATGAAACACAGATGTAGCCTCGATTCTAGGACGGGAGGTCATAAAAAGGTACGATGGTGGACTACCCCAATACAGTGTCGCAATATTACACAAAGAAGAAAAGCTATGGCTTAGAGCCCCAAAAGTAAGGGTCTGCCTATAGTCTCCTTGTGGTTTTTTGTTCACAAGGAAGAAGACAGATAGGGCAGGAAGCTTACACCACGAGTCTTAAGGTTCAATAGTTTTTCAATAAATAACTCCGTCGAAGTTTACCATTTCTAGGCCTTCTCTAGGTGTCCTTTTAAGACCACAGGCAGATTCTATTTACTTATAGTGAACCTATAACGAGGTTCTAGCTAAGGAGACTATCGGCTAAGAAGCATAAGCTAACCTATGTCAGATCCCAAGTTATCTTCAGCAATCCCCGCTGGGCTGCAAAGAAATACACATGGACAACGTTTTTTTCCACCCATTTAGAGGATCCTTCGTGATGGCTTACACTGGTAGGCTTGAGGCATATCACGATTGCTTCTATTTTTCACATTTTTGTCCGCAGCTTATGTCTTGCTGCCAATCCCTCACAGGCCAATATCGTATTGTTCAACTTATTTAAATTTTAAAATGTCGATGGAGATTAACTGCAAAGTTCGAGGACATAACTTTATTTTCACATTCCTGCGGCCCTATGCCCATGAAATCATGAAACTCTAATAGGAGATACTACTTACAAAGCTTGTGAAGTTCCAGACTTAAGGATATAACATGAGTCTTAGGTTGTAGTGTACCAGTAGGCAACATCAAATCCAACCTCACTTAGACCAGTAACGTCCATTGTGTTACCACAGGATCAACATTTCCAAAGAGCTACCCACTGAGCTAGGAGGAGCTAATAATAAAGCGCTGAAGGCTACTGATGTTTGCATTAACCAGTTGAAGAAATGAGGTCCTACGAGAAGAGAGAGAGCTTCACATGTGCAAAGAAAATGTAGTGTGGTTCCTTCACCTTTTTCTGTTGAAGTCATTTGCAAGTAGGCCGAGCCTGGTGGTGTGCCTGCCGATAACTTAGTGCTCTGTAACGACATATACTATCTTTAAGACGAGCAACTTTTTCTGTCTAATGAGACAGTTGGAGCGTTTCTGGTCAGGGAGGGAGAGATCTGTTTAGTGGTGAGGCACGTAGTAACAAGTGCCCATTTGCGATTTATTAAGCTAATAATGTGGAGCTCCCTGGAATACCTCTGCCCCGCTGTTCAGCAATTCAGCAACCCCTACAGTTTGACGAACATTTTCCTCACAAAGATGGAAATGGTTCCGTTTTCGATGCATGCCATAGTCGCACGGAAGATCGCCAAAAAATAAGGACGCCAGCTTTCTTTTTGTGTGGTGATTTGAAAGGTTTATGCCAAACCCAAAGAGTGGAGCAGCTAATAATATTTACGTGCCAACATACAACGTGACATACTTGACGGGTAACACAGACACACCCATGGTTACTACCATAGGAGTAGCCTTATAGCAGCCGCCTAAAGCAGCACGTTCGCAAAACACCACGACAACATGTGGAAAGGACTGCAAACCTGCAAAGCTGCCAAAGCCATGATTGAGCACCCCCGCACCCATCAGGCAAAGAGGGCGCTCGACCTAGGCAGAGGACAACTAAGACAGATAGTGGGACTGTACACCGGCCACATCAACCTCAACAAACACGCCTACAGACTGGGACTTGTGTCATCTAGCACTTGCCCGGGATGCGAGGAAGAGGAAGAAAGCCTCGAGCACTTCCTCTGCGAATGCCCAGCAACAGGGGCGCTAAGATACAAATACCTGGGAAGACATATCCTACACGGGCTGAGTTATCTTAGACGTTACAGTTTCGGAAGAATCCTGGAGTTCGTTAGAAATACAGGACGCTTCTCGGAGCAGTGAACCCCATCCGACTCTCCATCCCCAAAGCAAACCACCCTTCGATAACATCCTCCCCTACCCCTACTTTACTGGACAGCTTCGTTTAGAGGGGAACACAACGGGCCCAAACAGCGGCCTACGTGATGAGGACACCCCGCACCCTCCTAAACCAACCAACCAACCTACTTGAAAAAAAGTTTTTCAAAAGCCATTAAAAGGAGCCCTGTCTGCATCAGATAGCACTTAGACCTACCAGATTTGGTTTCAGCCCTAGACGAGGTACCTCTTGGTAACCTTATTGCATAAACTGTGTCTCCAATGTTCAGCAAGAGCCCTCGGAAAGAGATCATGCGGTAGAAGAATTCTTTCAACGCGATCCACGATAGAGTTGGACTAGTGATCACCTTGCACGAGATACTCTGACATATTGAGAGCTCAAATAACTGAGGCTCTTTATGGCTGAGGGCCGAGTAAGTGAAAAACTCTACGCCATGCACTCACCTTCTATTATCGCAAACATTCAGTGGACATCGTATCCTAACATCATCAGAGAGGTTGTCGAAACTACTCTGGATACTAACCACCCATAAAAAGGAGATCACTCATGGTATGATGATGTTTGCGAATACCGGACAAAAGGTGACAAAAGGTGCACATCGTAAAACGCTGCAGCGTAAAACAAGGGCAGTGAGGTAAGAATACCGTGCCATGAGAAGAGGAAGGGGAAAAAGTACTGCGTAGGAAGGCGAGGATACACGTAGTTTCCGAATCGAAGAGACGCGGGACAGAAACAGCAATTGGCAGCTGGTTATAAGGTCGGAACGCGGGCTCGAAAAAGTTAGGGGAAGGTCGTAACTGCTGCATAGGCAACTATAGATATCCTGCAGCAACACTAGTAGCACCTACTAAATGGGTATAATAGCGTGTGATGCGACAAGAAGAGAACCAATCCCAGTCATCCAAGAAGTAACCCTTCTCCCAATATAGAAAAGATGGACACAGCAATTCATAAGCTGAAGAATGAAAAAGCCGCCAGCTCTGACGGCTTGCCAACGGAGCTATTCAAATGCGGATTTGATATGTGCGCGTCTACAGGAAGGGCGATCCTATATCTTGCAGCAATTATCGAAGCATAACACTGCTTATTGCACCGTGTAAGATCCCATCCAATGTATTGTGTGAACGTCTAAAGCCTTCCTGTAACGCTCTGATCAGGAAAAAGTAATGTGGCTTGCTCCCCGGCAGATAGACGATGTGCCTTTCTACTGAAGCAAATCCTAGAAAATTCCAACGAATTTCAGGCCGAGACACACCACCTTTAATCGACTTCGAAGTCGTAAGTATATTATAAGGGTTTGGAATCTCGCCAGTTTCTCTGATATGCAGGAGATACTTGACATCATTCGTCGCTCCCAGCGTGCTGCAATAGGAGCTCTCATGGCATTTGTTGAACAGACGAAAAGAGTTTGTCTTGAAGTCAACAAGAGCTGGACCAAGTATATAAATGCTATCAACGAACAAAACGCAACCTGTCCACCGCCTAGGATAAACGTCTCTGTTGGTAGCTTTGACAACACCAACTCCACAAATGACAACATAGTGGAGATTCGACGGAGACTGACTCTTGCCAACCCTTCGCAACTTCGATGTGGCGATCCAAATGGGACTAAAACTCCTTACTTGGGGACTATGTGTATGCTCTATAGGACGCTAGTCCCGCCAGTTCTCCTGCACGCCGCTGACTGCTGGAAGATAAGCAGGATAGCAGAGAAGATATTGGTATTGTTTGGGAAGGAGGAGAGAATTCAGCTGCGAACTCTACTAGCTGCATCAAGACGTCGATGTGGAAAGGCCAAGATACATAGACTTAATTGACTCGGCTCCCTTTTGACCAAAACGAAGTGAGGATAGCAATATCCAAGCTTAAAACCAACAAAGCTGCTGGTCCTGATGGCCTACCGGCCGAGTTGTTCAAGGCAGCCGGAAATGACTTGGTAGAGAGCATACACCAACTCATTTCCAAGATTTGGTCAGACGAGTGTATATCATGAATGGATTCTCAGCATCGTCGCCAATTACAGAGGTATCAGTCTCGTCAACATCGCGTACAAGATCCTATCTGCCATATTGAAACCCTTCGTCAACAATCTGATTGGCCCCTATCAGTGTGGTTTCAGGCCAGGAAAGTCCACAGTCGATCAAATCTTCACACTCCGGCAGATCCTGGAAAGAACCCAAGAAGTCCAAATCGATACTCACCATCTTTTCATCGATCTTAAGGCCGCATATGACAGCTATACAAAGCCATGTCTAGTTTTGGCATCCCTGCCAAACTTCTTCGTCTGTGCAGGATGACGATGGAGAACGCTCGCTGCTCCATCAAGGTCGGTAATGACCTCACCGAGACCTTCGATGTCAAAAACGGATTTAGACAAGGTGATGCGCTGTCATGTGACTTGTGCGCAACTCACAAGCCAACACCGGAGGCACAATCTTTCAAAAGTCTGTGCAACTACTAGCTTACGCGGATGACATCGACATAATTGGCAGAACACAGCAGTGACAGCCCCACTGGCGCGTTCGCTAGTATCGAAACAGGAGCCGCCAAAATGGGTTTAACTGTAAATGAGGGCAAAACCAAGTATATGCTGTCAACAAGAAGGGACACACAACATCGACGAATTGGACAGAACGTCACAGTCGACAGCTATAACTTCGAGGTAGTAAGGGGCTTTGTCTACCTTGGCTCTGCTAAGAATAACTCTTGCCAATCGCCGTTTCCTTGGGCTGAGAAGGCAATTGAGTAGTAAGGCCCTATCTCGAAAGACTAAAGAGACTCTTTATAAGACCTTTATCATCCCAGTCCTGCTTTATGGCGCTGCAGCATGGACTCTGTCGAAAGCGGATGAAGATATCCTTGGTCGCTTCGAGAGAAAAATTCTTCGGAAGATATACGGTCCCGTTTACGTTGACGGGCTTTGGAGGAGAAGATTCAACGACGATATCTACGAGCTTTACAGTGACGTCGACGTATTCAAAGAAGTGCGCATCAGTCGCCTAAGGTTGCTAGGACATGTAGAGCGAATGGACACCAATGCTCCGGCAGCAGAGTCTTCGAATCTAACCCGGAGGGACAACGCAGTAGAGACCGACCTCGCCTAAGGTAGCGCGCACAAGTAGAAGGTGACCTCAACCAATTTAGAGTGTGCAACTGGAGGCAGTTAGCTAAGGACCGGGCTAACTGGAGAGGCTTGTTGGTTGAAGTCCACGTTCACTCCAAACTGTAGCGCCACCTAAGTAAGTAAGTAAGTTAGCTAAGGAGCGTTAGCTAAGTAAGTAAGTAAAGTGCGTCATTTTATTTCTTGATTTTTTCTAAATAAATGACACAAGCCGCATCCTTCTTGGTCCACGCACTAAATGTTACTAATGATCGTCGTTAAATAATTCACATAGCTGCATATAGTCAGAACCCCACTTAATCAAAGTTCAGGTATCGTTAACCTGTAGGACCCACGATTCGAGGTTAATCAGAGGTCTTAGTGAAAGCTAGGATTTCATTCACAAGCCAGACGAAATGAAACCAACCGTTTAAGCTGTAACCGATATTAAACACCAGTGGGCGATTAGGATGGACAGAATTGGGAAATCCATTCCACTGTGCTACATCCCTCTACCAGTCACCGATTGAACAGCAAAGATAAACCCATACGCAGTGCGATTGCAGAACAAAAGAACAGCAAATTGCATAAATGAACTTTCCATTCCACAAACTCAGTAGCGCATCGTGTACACGTACTTGTATCTATGCGCTTCGCAGCATAATGCTCAGTGATTTTTTTTCACTACGGACAATTCCACGAAATCCGTAGAACGCACAAACACTTAAAGACCAAGGAGTACTGGATAAATGGTCAGCATGTTTCTGAAGCGGAAATTAAACATTAATTAAAAGTATCTTTCCGTTGTTCTTTCCTTTCTACATTTGCGTTATTAATTTCGTTGTTTGCACATGTGGTCAGTGAGTCTTTGAAATAATTGTTCTTACTCTCGAAATGAAAGTAAGCTTCCGCACCATTTGCTGGGATATCCGGATGCGTGGTGTTCTCGGTTGAGTCTTGAATAGAACTCCTTTATTTCGTGCAGTGCCTAAGGTCATCTGCAATTTTAGACTAATTAGAAGGCATTCGTCTTCGAATGTGCTGTATACAGTGTGTATACTAGGAGCATTGTGCTCATACAATGGATTAGTAGCGCGTGTAACTTCGAATCTTGTTCCTTTATTTTCAGTTCCTTTGTTTAATGTTGCCATTGTTGCTGAATGTATAAATTTAACCGGTGGCATTTTGCTGCTGAAATAAGTGCAGTTTCAGTTAAGAATATCTGGCAGAGGAGCTACGAGTAAGAGGCTTTAAAGAGAGAACTCTGTATCAGATTCGATTTATATCTTTACATCGACACCAATGTGGGTCGAAGGATTGAAGTTCATCACATACTTTCAAACGTTCGCAGATACTCGATGCATAAAGCGGTGATTTTAGTTAGCAATGCTCTCACACATACCGGGGGACATTTATTCAATACTAGCTGTACCCTGCGCGCGTTGCAACGCCACCAACTAAAATAAATTTGAAGGAAAGACATTACACAAATATTCAATTCATTTTGAGTCATTTTATTGATTTTGTTCATTTCGAAAAAATTGTGAAATGCTGTGGGATACACAATATTTCTTGTTTTTCCATCTGGTGCGTAAACGAATAAATCAGAAGGTTTTCCGACGCGTGAGCAGGCCACATAGAGCTGCCCATGTGAGAAGCATGGATTCTCCAAATTTAATCCACACACTTGCAACGATTGTCCTTGTGCTTTGTTGATAGTCATTGCGAAAGCGAGTCGCACCAGGAACTGCAAACGTTTGAATTCGAATGGCATATCTGTCGGGATCATTGGGATACGCGGCAACAGTACGTCTTCACCTTTGAATTTTCCAGTCAAAATTGTTGCCTCGATAACATTGTTCATCATTTTCTTGACTGAGAGTCTGGTTCCGTTGCAAAGTCGTGGTGGATTTATGTTTCGAAGAAGAATGATGGGTACGCCAATTTTCAATGTAAGAACGTGCGGTGGCATGCCTGGCAAATCAAGCGAATTCAAGAATTCAGTTGGATAGTTGACAACTTCGTCTTGATTCACCACAGTATCGATGGACTTATATGTTGTGACATGAATTTCACAATTTACATAAATTCTTATGTCACCCACAACTCGAAACGTTTCGCTCGCTGTTTTCGTTTCAATTCAAACCAGCATGAACTGTCACGGCAATATATGAAATTCATTGGAATGACAGTGACGCCATCTGTCGAAAATTGGTCGTACCAACTCAGAAACCTTCGCGGACTCATGCACAACAACTTTGCTAAAGATCATCACATGATCAAATGCATAGTTTACGATTCTATAAAGGACATACAGACAAACATTCATTTTTATATATATAGAAGAAGAAGATAGAAGATAGATAGAAGATTTGGACGATACCGTCTTCGGATACCAAAAGTTGACCCACGAAAAGCGAATTTGTATGTATCCCAACTCTACGATCATAAGGTCCTTTGAGGTGCAGCCTTTGCGGGCGCTCAAGTATGAAATATAACTTTTAGCTCGGACGATGATCCATGGAAGATACTTGGATGTTAAGCTTTGGGCTTCCTAAACAAAAGCGACGTAAATGGGATAGAAAATCTCAGAAAGGAGTATTTGTTGGATATGGCGATGGCGTAAAAGGATTTCGAGTCTACAATCCAGAAAGTAATACCGTAGAAATATGTAGGGATGTTTCGTTTCACAAAGATGGTGGCATGACTATCCATGTGTTAGCATTACTGGAGCACAGAGATCAACGCCTCAAGCAGGGCTGGAAGTGATGCTAAATCTTCCCCCACTGGCTGAGTTCATACGTAGTACAGCTGCAAAAGCGCGATCCGTCTTAGACAATCTAGCACTTGGACGCATAACTCCTATGGACACGGATCTATACTTCACAGATATAGATCAATTGATTCCGAAAGAGCAACGGACTATGTAGTACCATACAGTGACTTTTTCAAGAAATACTCCGTCCTTATTCCCGAAAGACAGGAGTGGGAATCCAACACATTAACCAATGTACAGGATCTTCAACTCTACACTGACGGGTCTAAAATGGACATAGGAACCGGCGAACTGGAGTTTTCAACGATTCATACAAACTCCAGGACGACTGTAGTATCTTCCCAGCCGAAGTCTTCGCCATTGAAAAAGCAGCACAGACGATACACGATAAGGTACTAAATCCATCCAAGATTACAATCTTCGTGGACAGTCAAGCAGCACTCAAGGCACTGGACAGCGACACAGTTAGATCAAAATCAGTTGCAACATGCCGGAAAACTATAAATAGAATATGCAACACTCACTCTCTCTGTTGGGTTCCCGGACATAGGAATATAGAAGGAAACGAAGCAGCAGGTGAACTTGCACGGAAAGGGTCAGCATTAAATGAGGATTTCACCCAGACATCAATTGAAAAGAAAAATAGACCTTAAAACAAGAGAAATGATCAACTCTTCCTGGATAACTTGAGGAGACTGCGTCATATCTCGCAGTTTATGGCCAATACTGAACGATAAGAGGACTAAGAGCCTTTTATCTATGAACAAAAAGGAAATCAGCTTGATGACAGGAGTACTAAAGGGACACTGTCCGATAGGTGCAATGGCCGTCAGATTGGGTATCAACTCACCTGACTGTTGCAGAAGCTGCCATGATACAGAAGAAACAGAAACCATCAAACACCTACTTTGCGACTGCCCCAGCCTCCAAATCCGTCGCTTCCACCACATGGGAAACAAACTAATTGAGGAACTAGAGGACCTGGTGGAAGTCCCACTCTGGAACGATAGAATTCAGTTATGGTACCACTACTTAACAGGGAAACACAATGGCCCAACTGGCCCCCGTGGAAGCACCTTCAGGTGCGCGTCCCTCTAACCATAACCAACCACCATCCAAAATTCTCCAGAGGTTGCAGTTCCAAATTTGATTGATCCTGGATGTCTTCAAAGCACATTGCGTTTGGCAGATATTGAATGCAATCATAGAGAAAATGGAGCGAAGGTTGCTGATCAGGCTGAAAGTGATGGTGTTGTGGTTGATGGCTGCAGTAGTAATTTTGGTGATGTTGGTGAAGAAGTAAGTGGCAAATAGACTTACAACAGATCGTTCAAGAAGGGTTTGTTACGGGCTCAGCGTCTGATTCTTACTAGTGCCGGACATCCGCAGAGGAAATAAAAAACAGTTTCCTTCTCGTCACACAAGTGCTCCCACTGGTCAATGGCCTTCGCAGATAGCATCTAGACTAGACAAGAGATCTATCTTGAACCTCCTGCGACTTTACTTCATTATACGTGGGCCATATCTTCCTTGATAAAGTACAGTTACTTAGGCTCTTCCCCCTTTCGACAGAAAGTATAAAAAGAGTTTGCTCTTAATGGCTCCCAGATATCATCTGAAAGGAATTCATCTAGACTGGTACTCATCTGGACAATTTGTCGGCTCGCTTATTCCGCTCCACGTAGCTATGACCTGAAAACTAGCAAAAAGTAATCACGAATCGACGGCTTAGGAAAGCTTTATCCGTTTTACCAGTTTTGGATATGTCATAGCCGACCTCCACAGGTATTTTGGTAGCCATCTGGTAGTCGATGAAGATCGCAATATGACGTTTGGATATGGATGTCTACCTAAATGCTCGACAGGTCTCTCAGATCACCAGCAATTCCGTTTGGTGGATACTGGGTGACTCTGGAACGCGAAAGGATTTATCGTAAAGCCTATTGAAGCTTTTTTTAAATATGGACTGTTCGTGCATATTAGGCTAATGCCGCTAAATTTTACTTTGATGCTGATTGTGACCAGATCCTTGCTTACACGAATAAGGTTCAGAACTTCTTGCCTAAATTTGCCTCTGATGAAAAATCAACAATCAGCAATGTCGCATTCCCCGGTAGAAGATTAAGAAAATTTTATCTAGACTAAAACGGCAAATGTGACACAAACACAAGCATACATACACAGTGTGAATAGGTTAGGTCAGGTTGAAGCGGCTGCCAGCTAGGAGTCGCACACTTAGACCCATGGTAGGTCCATTGTGATACCACGTGGATCTTGGGAGAAAGTTTCTCTCTATCTACTCGTTTAAAACCAATTAAAGCTTCTAATGAAGCGTAGGAGGCTCTTGATGTCAATATTCATCAGGTCGCTCATATCGTCATAATAGGGAGCTTCTAAGTGGAGTTTCCTTCTTCGGGAGAGAGCTGGGCAGAAACAAAGAAGGTGAGGGATAGTTTCCTCCTCCTTTTCATCCATGCAGCTTCTACAGAAATCGTTCGCGAAGAGGCCCAGCCTTGTAGCGTGCTTGCCTGTTAGACAGTGTCCGGTGATGACACCTATTGTGGTGCCTTTATGCAATCATTTGAGAGAAATCAAATTCTTAGAGCGTTTGAGATCCAGCTTCGGTCAAATCCGTTTTGTCGCTATACATGGTGATTCACTTGTCCACCTAAGATTTGTACTCTCGACAGCATCCAGCTTAAATTTAAGTTTGCGAGTAGCGATTGGTATACCTTGGGTGCCTTTGTCCGGCAAGATGGGTATAGTTTGTTCCTATTTTGGCGAGTTCATCGGCCTTACAATTCCCTGGAATGTCTCTATGCCCCGGCACCCAACACAGGTGAACATTGAACTGCTCAGCCATCTCCACAAGAGACGAACGGCAGAGCTAGAGCTACTAAAGAGTTTATAGGGGTCGAACCCAGGGATTTGATTGCTGCCTGGCCGTCTGAAAAGATCCGGATATCTCTAGGAGATATCACGTTATTCTTAAACCAAGATAGGGCTTCTTTGATCGCCATTATTTCCGCCTGGAACACGCTACAATGATTTGGTAAGACAGAAAGAGAGCTTAGGGTTAAGTCTATCAGCGAAAACACCTGCACCTACACAGTGTAAATGCCAAGGAATAATTCATGCAGATCAGATGTCTTCAGGAAAGTGAATACGTTTCGGGCTTTAGTGAAACATTTTCAGGGATGTGAATGCACTCAATATGGTGCTTAGTGTTATATCTACTTCACTTGCCTAACATTATCTGACTTATCTGCGTTCATTTCCATTGCATGACTCGCCATGTGTATACCATTCCCGTAAGTACAAGGAAGTGCCTTCTTCTTACAAGGAAGTGTGTTCCCCGTAGAAAAATTTGTTCACCTATCATCGATTCTCCTGATGCCCTCAAAAGGACATGCATCGGACATGCATCAGAGGTAGATGCGATGGGCCTGCAGTAATTTGTTTAAAATCTAGTCTCCCAGAGCGTGGAATGAATCTACGTCTACTTCCGAAACCATCTGGTTTCCATATGCCCCCGAAGCGAAGCCCTCTTTCGCTTAAGTAACCATTCAGCCTTGGCTATCACTTGCCACAGACATGAGCATATTTCATTTGAAAAGGAGAACACACTTGTACACGACTTTTTCTATTAAAATGTAGTCTGAACCTAAAGGCAATAAATCAACTTAACGCCATAACAGCTTCAGCTGTCGGCATTGGGATATAAGCACACATGTCTTCAGACAAACTGATATAATCGTTCACGAGACATAATGATCCGTCATAAACGCTACCCATACCATGGCTCCATTGATTTATGGCTGCGATTTCCGCGTTGCATAACCCCTGCTAAAACTATAGACATCCTTCAGATACAATTCAACCAACAAGCTTTAACAATTTTTAATTTCCCTTTCAAGTTACATTTCTTCCGCCTTCTGCTGTTCCATAAAAAAAAAAAAACAGAAAAACACACTAAAACGCGTCGCACAATTTAATTAAAAGAACTCCAATCTGTGGTAAAAGATATAATCAGCGACGAAATCCAACTCCCAAACCACATTTCCTAGGAAACCGATTGGAAAAAGCCGTATCTTCGCTAATGAGAGTGAATTCCAAGAGGGGGTTTTCAACCGAACTGTGTATAGGACGACCCATCTTTACACTTCCAAGCTGCGTAATCAAGTTGAACCTCTAAATACTGTGAACTAAAAGATACTCTTGTGTAGATACTCAATGCTCTGGGACGACTTACATCAGGTAGCGATGGTATCAATTTTCCCCCGAGACCTTTGCGAGAATGGAAAATCTGCAAAATCTCTTAGTTGTCGTAGGACTGCTTTCACTTATGCCCAACAACACCACGAAACTCATTGAAATATTATTCAATTCGATGTTACTTTCACTTTAGATAGCGCTACCATGGGATCTGGTTAGTACACAGGCGCTTACAGAGTTCAGACAACTCTTTGCCGACGACGTATCTATGTATCTATGTGTTTTATTTATTTTTCTGTTTTGGGGGATAGGCTTTGTGTGTTTACCAAAAATTTTATTAGTGCGTCTTATGTTCAATGCAACTTACCACAACATGACTTTCCGAAATCCAGCCGAACTAGTTGCACCATGTACGGTTCAAGTAGGTTAACATACCACCATGGTGAGCGCTCTGATTTTGTCAGCGAACATGTTTCCGCACTGAAAAATGCGGATGTGGAACCGTCAATGGCTTTTTGAGGTATTCCTGATCCTTCGGTTGATATCTGCATTGGAGCCTTTCCGGCAGCGACATTAAGAACTGGAATAGATGATAAGTAGACAGTTAGACAGGTGCTTTGAAAGTTTGATGATGGAGGAGAAAAAACATGACAAGGCTTCGCCTAATTTAAAGGTGTAACCTGTTTTGCATAATTCAAGGAGTCCAGGTAATGAAATTTATCTATTTTAGCCTAAAAAACAAGCTGTGTGGTGTTTAAAGAAGGCTTGTTTCGCTGTCTTGTAAGATGCTTCCTTAAAAGTCGAGTCTTAGTTGAGGAAGAAGGCAATATTTTATCACTGAGCAAGCTGTCACGTCTTAAAAGTGGATTCATACCCTGAGTATACCAAGTCGAATGCTATATAAGCAGTGAGCTTCAACTGATATGAAGCACTGCCATGGGTATCCAAGCACTGCCAAAGGGTGTAGTGGAGTTCATGCAAACAGGCACCGGTAACACTTATTGGTTGCATGGCTGTGTATGGACGAAGATAGTCAATATTTTCATTTAGAAAACCGTCTGGTAAAAGAAATTTTGGAGAGGGTCCAGGTGAATGATGTGAGCACCGTGGTGTTGAGATACGACAAGAAAATTGGCAATAATTACATAAGCTCGCAGCACTTTGTGCCAAACTCGCGAATAACTCCAATTATTGGAGGGTAAGTAGGGAGTCAAAAAATGCTCGAAGCCAGAGTGGAAATCCTGAATACCATGCACTCTGCATAGATCTGGATCCAAGCGTTAAGGTAAAATCTCAAGGCGAGTGGATAGTGCGGTGTATCGTCGGACTGATTTGAAAGCATGCAACACGATCTACATGGTATCAAACGACAAAAGTTGTAGAGCCGGAGAAGCACTACCAACGGGAATAATTTGACAAAAGAAATACACGATCCTTATGATAAGGAAATAATACGAAGTCTAGATGGCAGGGTACGGCAAATTGTCACTGTCAAAAGGAGAGTGATGGATTAACCACCAGCTCGATGCAACTTAGATAACCCAAATACTGGCAGGGCTGCTGACGGAATACTGCCTTCAATATCTTCATAGATTTTCAACGTGTAGATACAATTTACTGGCTAACATGCGAAGAAGTGTCAAAAAGCGTGGAACACAGCGGCCTTTTTTTCGACGTGAAGATGGGAAATATTAGGCCGCACACCAATTGTTAAAATTCCAAGGGAGGTACAAAGCAGTTCTAGAGCCTGATGACGCATTCCTGTATAGCTTCATGACTAATAAGGAATATGACGAAAAGTGGCAAATAGCCAGCATAAAAAGGGAAAGCTCATACTAAAACCTATCCCGCGAAGTGCTCCCTGATAGCGGTTTTACTAAGTGACAAAGGTGAACAGGGAAGTGAATTTATTGGTGAATGAATCCGTCTAAGTGATCCACCGCCAGAGCTAGTAGTTTTAGTACCATCTAAGATTCATCGAAATGTACCAACTATAACAGAACACCATAAAGTGGTACACATATGGAACCAATACATCCACAGGTACTGGGGCAGGTATACGCAGGCCCAGAACCAAGTACTCGGAAGCCATGGGAACATACCCCAGTATCTTCCGAGCAGAGGTTTACGCCATTGAAAATGCACCCAATTTAACCTCGATAAGAAGTATCGGGGGCAAGACATCGCGATACTGTCGGATAGTCAGGCCGCCATCAAGGCGTTAAGCTCTCATGAAATCAGGTCTACACTGGTGTGGGAGTGCCTAAACAAGCTAAACCGACTGAGTGAAATCAACAGAGTCACTCTCTACTGGGTACCAGGTCACGTGGGAGTAGAGGGAAATGAAGCAGCTGATAAACTAGCTAGAAAAGGCTCGGAGACTACCTTTACCATTCTGCGGGCTCGGACCGCACACGATACGGAGGGAGCTAAAGAAGGAAAAGGATTGCAAAAAAGTCAAGCTTTGGGAAGAAACACCAAAACTGAGACAGGCCAAAGAACTTCTCGGGAATTATAACTGGAAAAGAAGTAGGGTCCTCAGCATCCTCACAGGCTTCCTAACGGGTCACTGTAGACTTAAGGAACACCTCAGGAAACTAGACATAGAGCAACGCGGAGAATGTGGAGTCTGCGGGGATGTTGAAGAAACCCCAGGGCACCTTCTTAAAGAATGTGGAGCATTGATCCACGAAAGAAGGAAACACCCGGATGCCTATCAACTATTTACCATCGCCAGATCCACTCAAGATACTCCGGTTCATCAAGGAAATCGGACTGGAGGAGGTGCTCTAAGTCGAGATCTCATCGACGGGAGCACAATGGATCTATAAGGTCGCAGTGCGCCTACACCCATAATCTATCTATCCAGCTGAGTTTCAGCTTATGATCCTGTTGATGTGAAGTCTCTCCTTTGTGTACATGGCAGGGCAAAACTATGGGGACTATTCCCCTTCCTTCACAGCTTCAGATGACGGTCTTAAAGCGTGACTGAGTAAAACGCAGCTTCCAGACATAAGGTTTGGTAATTTAGTTTCAGTGTGTTTTAGTGATTCTTTTCAATTCTTGGTCTGGTCATCCCTTGAAGCCAATTGTAGGGCCTTAGATTGTGACGTGAGTACTTAATTTATTAGTGCTACTACCAAATTCATGATCAAATGTTTGTCTTATCCGATTCGATGTTTGCTAAATGCAGACTAAAATTCAAAGTACACTCTGCTAAAGTTTTAATTCTAGACGATTTGATGTTCGTTACCGAGACGGGATTCGGCTTTCAAAGCCGAGGGAAAATTGGTCTCTGGAATGTAAAAACTCTCGGTTACACGGGAATGTATGGTCGTAGAAAAGGTAGAGTCATGGACTTAAGGCGTGTAGAACAAGAAATCGTTGGTTTGAGCAAAATATGATGGCTATCTTCAAGAGAATACTAGTCTTGACGACCTAATCCTGTGTTGATTCATTTCGACAAGCCAATAGGAAATATATACAAATACGAAGTAGGCAAGTTACTATGTATCTCCTGAGTAGAGTAAGGTAAGTAATAATCATCCGATGTTACATGGCCCTCGTCAGATAGGAAATATAACTTCTACAGCCAACATACCTACGACAGTAGGTAACGACAACGATGCAGTCGAACAGATCTTGAGAAAGCCAGCGTTGACATTTGAGCAACGCTGAAACGTTTACTAATTTTTGCAACGTCAACGTTCTTGTCATAGGTGGCTCCATGTTTGATTGTAAAGCCTTCTACAAACGCAGTTGGGTATCACTAAAGGCGCAAAAAACGTCTCGCCAACTATACCCATTCTCACAGAAAAAGGCACATTAGTCTACCAATCGCTACATGCAAACACAAATTCGACCTGGATGTTACCGAGAGAACAAATCTTAGGTGGACAAGTGGTATGAGATGGTTACCCACACAAAACAGATTTGGCCAAGGCTGGATCTAAAACGCTCCAAGACTTTAATTTCGCTTAACAGATTGCATATTGGCGCTATAAGACGTGGTATTACCGGGAACTGTCAAATAGGCATGAATCCAACAAGGCTTGACGTAGATTCGAACGACTTTTGTAGATGGACGAAAAATATGAAGAAACTATTCATCACCCGCCCAGCTCTATCTCAAAGAAGGAATTTTCACTTAACAGACCTCTATTACAGCGATTTACGTGATGTAAAAATCAAGATATTAAGGGCCTCTGACGCTTCATCGAAAGCTTAAGTTGGTTTTAAGGAGTAGGTAAGGAAATATTTTCGATGATCCATGTGGTATCACAATGAACCTAACTCTGGTATAAGTGTATTGGCGATAGCTCACAGTCAATTCTACCTAATCTAACCTAGGGGACACTTGTCAGAGTTGAGATCTGATTTACATGCCTTTCGATATCCAGGACAAATGTCCCTATCAAAAAGACCCAAGCAAGAGAACGTGCTAAGCGTGCAGCATTCAAATAATATAGCAAAGCAATATTGACAGCCATTACCGCAAGAAAGTTGGAACAAGTAAGCCACAACCATTTAACGATGAAAGTTGTGCTACACAATGCAGTTGAACCTGCTAACTCAGGAATGAAGGAGATATAGTCTGGAATAATTGAGGAGGAATCGCAGCAGCTGGGAAAGAGTTAGAAGTACCTCTCAAGTTCATAGCCAGCCACAGCAATTAGAGGCCCATACGCGTATTCTAGACTGTAAGACCCACTAACGAGAATAGAGCATAGCGGCAACGGCCATGAGGATCACCCGAAAAAGGCTTACCTCGGCTGGTTTGTCTCTAGCGGAACATAAAACTGAGGTAGTTCCAGCAGGAGGACGATCAATAAAATATCATTTACAGTCGACAGCTATACCATCACCTCTAAATCGCGCATAAGATCCTTTGGAGTCATGCTAGATGCAAGACTAATTTTGAAGACCTGTTGCAAAATTTGAATTTTGCGCCATTTAATAGTACAGTGATGCCAACGGGAAAAAAGATAACAATGTGACAGCTGACATTTCGGGGTTAGTAAAAATGGAGCGCTGTACGAAAGAACAACGCATTTTCATTGTTGGGCAATATTTTAAAAATACAGTCCGCAATTTTCGTACAAAATATGGCCGTCATAGTGATTTAAAACCACATCAATTCGGCACCGTAGTCAAGAATTGGGCATTTCGAGAAGCTCTCTACAGCGAATTCTCACGAAAGACTTGAAATTTCATGCTTACAAAGTTCATTTGACTCAAGAACTGAAGACTACTGAGCATGCAGCGCGAAGAGAGTTCGCTGAATGTATTTTGGAACAACAACAAGTGGATGCTGATTTTTCGAACAAAATCATCTTCAGTGATGATCGTCAAAATTGACGCATTTGCGGTTCAGAAAACCCACGAGTAATTGCTGAGAAACAAATGCATCCACGACGCGTGACTGTTTGGTGCGGATTTTGAGCTGGAGGCATTACTGGACCATTCCTCTTCGAGAAATACGGCTGGTCAGGCAGTTACAATTAATGGTGTTCGTTATCGTGACATGATAACCCAGTTTTTAGTGCCTAAATTACAAGATATGGATGTGACCAACATGTGGTTTCAACAAGACGATGTCACATGCCATACAGCCAGAGAAACAATTCAATTACTGCATGAGTCATTTCCTAATCGTGTAATAAGAATTGGCCATCCAGATCTTGCGATTTAACGCCATTGGATTTTTTTCTTTGAGGCTTTTTGAAGTCAGAGGTCTATGTATACAAGCCCACGACCACCAACGCCTTGAAAGAGGAAATTGGGAGGTGTATTAATAAAATTCAGCCACATTTATGCGAAACGGTCATAGAAAATTTCAAGTAAAGAGTACGTACTTGCCAGCAAAGCCGTGGCGGCCATTTATCCCATGTGCTATTCCATACATAACCCCAATATGCATACTCTAAGAATCAATAAAAAAATTTAAGCTTTCTAATTAAAAATCTGTATTTTCTATCAAAATTACATTTTGCGTGAATTATGGGACACCCTTTAGAATATACATAAGTAATGAGGCCGCAAATTCACTCTAGCGCCTATTGCGTCAAACATCAGAAGACCAAAGCAGTGGCATACACTGTTGCCGGCCAGAGAGTCACGTCTATTATTCTGTATGCCATACCAGTATAAGCCAGATCTATGAGGATATAATCCTACAGCAATACAATTGCACAATCATACCGAATATGCGCGCTAAGAGTGCGCTGTTGCTAACGCACTACATGGAACGAAAAGTTGTGCAAAAAGCGTTTCAGTAGCTAAACCTTGATATAAAATAGAAGCTCGAAGCATAGCAGAGTGCCAAGAGAATAATTCGAAGAAAGGCAGACAGACATTCCGACTTATACAGCGTATCCTTACTTACTTACTTACTTACGAGGCGCTACAGTTCGGGGTGAAACTGAGCCTCAACCATCAAAAATCTCTAGTTAGCCGGGTCCTTAGCTAATTCCCTCCATCTGCGCACTCCAAGTTGATTGAGGACTCTTTCTACTTAGAGGACGTTGTACCCCCGGGTTGGTTGGTTGGTTTGGGAGGGTGACGATATCTCCATCACGCAGGCTGCCGTTTGTCCCTCCAGATTAGATTTGAAGACTCGACTCTGCGGGCCAGAGCCATGGACATAACCCATTACAAGCGCTTCAATAGCCTGCACTGCCCACGATGCACAGATTCCATAGAAAGTGTGGAACATGTAATATTTGTGTGCCCACGTAAGCGAAGGGAAATAGCATTGAAATACAAGCAACCCCAGAAAACGTCTTGGATCAAGACGCATGGAATGCAATTGATAATAACTGGGTAAACAGCTAAATCTGAACCTTCACAGTGAAGAAATGTTGAGACGTCAGTACCGCAGGAAAAGGAGGAAGTGAAATGGATGAGTTTTTAGTGAGTTGGATTACTACTGTGCACGGGCTCGATAGTATCAATCTAGGGGTGTTCATCGCCATCTGAAAAAAAAAATCGCCCATCAACAACTGCTACAATATTCCAACATCCAAAATATGCTGTACCGTCTTGTCTAACTTAAGGCTTGTTAATCATAGATTCCAGGTCCGTAAAGGTCTTCAATATTAATTGACTAAGCACGGAAGTGATGTGATGTCGAACCCTACTTTCTCCACTGAAAGTTTGAAAGGATCAAGCAGTCAAGCAGTCAAGCAGAAATAAATGCATCTGACTACGCCACCTTAATTTATGAAATCATGGATTCTGTGAATGCCAGATGGCGAATAACTAAGCTGCACCACCAGCTCATGGAGAGTTATACCACCTAACAAAAATCAAAGGAAGCCGTTGACTCCGAGCCTTTGCGACTTTTTTTTACCGCACTTAAACTCCACAGGGGAAAGCAAATACCGTGAAAGAAAGCTTCAACAATAACTCACCATCACGTTTCCGAAAGCCAGTAAGACGAACATTACGCGCATGATGCATGGCACTTGGTCATAGGCCACATGACTCAGAAAAGAATACCATGCCACTAACCTAATTTCTTTTACAGCCTAAAATTAAAATTTGACGGATCATGTCTTCAAAAAAAAAAAAAATTAAAAAATTTGTCACAAAAGCTAATTAAAATCAATCTGCCAGAGGATGGTTCACGCTCCAAATGGGCTACACACCGCTCCAAGTGAAATTTTTCAATCACAGATAATAGGCCCATTTTATTGTGGATACGATACAGAATGTCATAGTCTAGATACAGTTGCAGGTGGCATTCATAATTACCCATGGAACCGTCCAAACTTAAGAGTTTCACTTTCGATCGATACCAAGATGAATGATACGACGACGATGATGATGATGATGACGAAGACAACAACGACTCCGGCGACAGGTACAATGTAGCATAAGAAAAAAAAAAAAAAAAAGAAAAAGTTTATCTGCTTGCAGAAGACGAAGAAAGAGGGTCGTGAAACGAAGAAGTAGAAGAATCCAAACACGAGGGCACACAATGGAGTGATAAAATTCTCGCGTTTCACTTTCTCGTGCAGCATTCCAACGTGGGTCGTGGCATGGTGATGGTGCTGGTGGTGGTGGTGGTACTGGTGCTGGTGGTAAAGATCTGACTCTGGCTGCTGGGAACCCAAAGGTAAAGCAAAAAAAATTAACATTTCTTGCTGTTGTTGTTGTTTTTTTTGTGTTTTTGTGTGACCTGGATTTTTCTCTCCTTCTCTTTGACCGTATTCCGGCGCAGTGCCCCCGTTTGAATAGTGCCGCACCGCGCGCAATTGTTTACCTGAGTACTTGGCGCTCCATGAGCAGCCATTCAAGTCGTGTGGATACTTTTTGATGGTTGTGCGCTGGTAGCCGGAGTTGAACCTGCGGACACAAGGTCTTTGGAATGCGCTATTGCACAGTTATGAGACCAGACCATTGAGCCGGGCCACAATGAAGAAAGATATGGTTCCCAGCTTTGCCAAGATACTTAACTGACGCATTCGCGAGTTGTGAAATGGCATGACAGGCGCGTTTTTTTTTTTTTTTTCATTTCTTTGGCTCTTTCGAGTTTTCTCATTTATGTAAGCGTTGTTGTACTGAGGCATTGATATAGGCTTCATATTAGTTGCACTTGTAGGAGGCCTGTAGTTCTCTATGGGACGCTTCGAAACCTAACTTTGGTGCCCTCTATGATGAAGGCGAGATTTTTTATTATTATTTATGCTCCAAATGGGCCTTCTCGGGTCATATTTACAAATACCTTCGCAATTAACACTATGAGATATAAAAACTAAAAAAATGAAGTCTAAGAGTTGGCTCTGGATAGCTGTAAAGAGTTTTGTTTGGGTGGGCAGTTTAATTGGCTTCGCGGCTACACTAGCTCGAGGTTGAAAGGTAGATGACCTTCGCATGAGGTAGAATTTTTGAGTCAATTAACCCTTTTTTCAAACAAAAAATTGTGAAGGTTTTGCCTTAAGACAAAGTGCAGCTATTCTACATAATTACATAAGCACTTGGGCCAGTTTATTACATTTATTTTCATTTAATTTGAAAAACCCACTTAACAGTGGCATAGCGAAAAACTGGCAAGGCATTGTACTACCAAGGTTAAGGGCTACAATTTATGGAAACGTGAAGTGGGTGTCTGAATACACATCTTGGACCTTAATGATCGAACTTTTGATAAACCAGGGATTGACCATAGATGAGATTAGGATGAAGTGGCTGCTAGCTAACGCCAACACACTTATACGAAAGGGTACTCGTATAGAGGCCCACCTCGATACCCATGGATCATGGGAGAAATTTCCCTGCATACTCTTTAAGCCATTAGAAGCTCCTAATACATCGCCTAGATCGTTGTAACAAGTACTTCCTAAGTCAGGCTTCATTCGTAGGGAGAGAGCTGGGGTGGTACAAGGAAGGTGATGAATGATTTCTTCTTCGTCTATCCAGCTTCTATAAAAATCGTTCGAATATAGTCAGATGCGGACCGCTGAAATAGGCGTGGGTGAGCGTCGGACGTGCGGAATATGACACGACAAGCATTCCAACGGTTATAAGATCACCCGTGGATGCTTTGTCTATTTTTTCGCTTGTCCGATTTTGCCTCGCTGTCAGTTTCAGCGTGTTTGTTGGTTCAAACATATCCCAGGAAATGACAATGCGACTCAGCACATTCTTTGACAGCACCAGTGTATGAGCGTCGCATTGTCTTTTCCTATGATTGACGCTGACAGTCTCTGTTTAGGAACCACAAAGCAAGATCATATATTTATCTATTTCTTTCTAAGTATATACGCCACACCATGGTGAATGCTTGCCTAGTAGACACTGCCAGTGAAGACACCTATTGCAGAGCCAACATGCAATCTTTTGGAACAAATTCTTAGAGCGCGGATTAGATCCAGCTTTGGCCAAATCTGCCAGACATCTCACACCACTTGTCCACCTAAGATTTGTCCTCGCAATAGCATCCGGCTTAAATGGTTGGATGGGTATAGTTTTTCAGGTCTGGCGAGTTGGTCAGACTTACAATTCCTTGGAATATGGCTATGCCCTGGCACCTAATAAAGGTGAATATTGAAAGGCCGACCATCTGTTGGTTTATTTTTGAACTGGAATTCAAAACCACGCTGTTGAATATTTTCCAATGATTGCTACTTAGTTACAGTGGATATATGTACCTTTCGGCTTCATGTGAAAATATTTTTCTTCAAATAGTTGCCACAGCTGGCTTGGCACTTGGGCAGCGGGCATCCTTTGAGCAACTGAATTTCGCAGCATATTGTCGATTGATTGTGGCTCTATTTCGCGAAGACTTTGATGAATATTAACCTTAAGTACACAAGTTGGTGTAAACAACGATCCTTAGTAGTTTCGTATAAAAAAAAAAGAAGAAGTTCGGACCAATGATGCCACCACTCCGAAACTCTCACCAACCAGTCAATCTGTACTGTACTGGCTTGTCTCTGACTATGTTTGGATTTTCGGAACCCCAAATCGGACAGCGTTACTTGTTGACTTCGAGATCAAAATGAACTTCGTCCGAAAAGATGATTTTGTGACCAAAATTGATGTCGTTTTCCAACTTATTTGAAGCACGCACACAGAAGCGATTCTCGTTGTGCTTCAATTCTTGAGGGAGTAAGTGGGTAATCCGAGATCTCTATGCGCAGTTGCTCACCTCTGCGATAAGTTGTGGTTCTAGGGTTTTCAAGCACTCTTTGAGCAACAACAATTCTGTCGTCTATGCAGAAATGCACAGGGATACTTTCTGTTGACTAAATCCTTTATTGACATCAAAGGTTTCGGTGACGTCTTTACCGTCATGTTGGAGCAGCAAGCGATTTCCATAGTAATTCTGCGGAGATGGACGAGTTTGGCAGGGATGCCAAGACTAGACTCCATAGAATAGACTGAAATCGAGGGATGGCCATCTTGGATTTTCTAAACCGCACTATTAGCGACTGAAACTGTTGTTGACAAAAGGTTTTAGGCGACAGAAAGATCTTATACGCGATGACAAGGCTGATGCCTCGTTTCATGAGAATCGGACAAAAGATGTTGAGTTTCCATTCATCAGGTATACCCTCATCTGACCAGGTTGTTGAAATAAGCTGCTACATGCTCTCCACCGATTCATTCCAGACATGGCCAACAGTCTAAGTGGACTAATGATTTGAAATACCTACCCTGTTGCCGTGACATGTACTTTTTGCCTTTTGGTATAATCATCCAAACGTCATTCCTGGAGTGGAATCCATCTTTGTTTTTCTTTCGGAGAAAACGATGTTTTTTTCGCTAGCAACCCCCGCCCTTCTCCGCAGTACCGCTTTAATAACCTCTTCTTTTGCTACGTGTCCCCTTGCCGAGGTAGAGATTTCTTGGTGGGGATCTAGTGAAACCCAGCACATCAGTTGCGGCTCCCTTGACGGTTTGTTGACAGCATAACCTATGGTATTCAGCACTTTAAGTTGGCAGCATATAACTTCTAAAGAGGTTTCGGGTTACGCGGTCGGTGTAAGTTGTGGCGAATTGTTGCGATTGTAGCTTCTCGCCGTCATATTTCCTCGCAGCGATTCTTCATTGTTGTGGCAAACATGGACATCCATATTCATACCTTCGCTAGAATAAGGTAGTGGTCAAGTGTCGATGTTGGCTGCAAGGCTTGCATCCAAAGCTTATCATGTTTCCATATTTACAACGTCACCTTCTCCCACTCTTAGGAGACAATTTTCCAGAAGCCTTACATTTATTCAAGAACGTAATCAACATTTGCGAATCTCTTTGGACGCTGTCCTAACGTCGAAGGATCGTTTCTAATGAGAGAAGATTTAAAAATTTCTTTAAGAAAGTCTTTGTCACAACGTATCTCTTATTGAGTGATCTAGACGTGATAGAGAGAAGATTTAAATCAAAAGACTCACAAAGCGAATCTCTTTGGACGCTGTCCCAACGTCGAAAGATCGTTTCTAATGAGAGAAGATTTAAAAATTTCTTTAAGAAAGTCTTTGTCACATCGTATCTCTTTTTGAGTGACCTAGACGTGATAGAGAGAAGATTTAAAGTTTCACAAAACATACTGTTCATAAAGGGTCTTCCATTAGGAGCTTTCATTTTAAGTTTTGCGGTATTTTTGGCCTTTCAAAATGTCAAAAATTTAATTACGAAAATTATACAAACTTCGCGTAGTCATTTTGTAGAGCTCATAATTTTTTCATGAACCTATTCAATGAATTTAAGTCAAACGCCAGTTGTGAAGACTTTAACTTGGGCTCATAAAGCTAGGTCAGTCGAAAGCATTGCTTGCTGTGCCGTTGAAAACCCAGATGTGTTCATGTCATGTTCGCAGTAATTGGGCTTACTTCAAACCAGTCTACCATAAAGATCTACCAGATCTCGCACACAGGTCTTGCACTACAGGCCTTCGAAGCTCAGCTGACTCAAGACTTAAAGCCGGCGGATCATGGCCAACGCCGTACGTTCGGTATTTGAGTGTTAGAAACGAAGGGAAGTTATGCTGACTTTTTGAAGAAAGTAGTCGTGAGTGACGTGGCCTATTTCTATCTGCAAGGCTTCCTTAATAAGCAGAACTGTCGCAACTCTTCATCCTTAACTAACGAAAAAACGTGGGTTTTAGGGCTCTCTACGTCATCTGGTCTTATTTCTTCGAATATGTGCTCGATGCAACGGTCACACTCAATAGATTGCGCCACTTAACAATGCTAACCAATTTGTTTAGTCTTAAATTGAAGAACTCGACTTGAAGGATGTGAATACCCAGCAGGATGGGAGTACGAGCACAAAGTATGAAACGGAGACTTCAATTGGCCGCCTAAATTGTAAGATTTAACACAGGAAGACCTCTATCCTTCGGGATACCTTAAGGATAGGGTCTACAGCTATGATCCATAAACGCCTCAGAGCTCAAGGATAACATCAGAGCTGTTACCTATTTACGAAATCGAACCGCAGGTCTCCTAAAAATGTAAATGTTATCAGATATCGTGTACCATAGGTAATGGAGGGGCCTGTACTTGAAAATGTAACATCCCGCACTTTTCCTGGATAAAAGCAAACCTTTTTTTTAATAATTCAAATGACGACCTTTTATTAGCTGGACCACAATATCCGTAATTAGAGATGCTTAATGTACACATGTACTTTGATAGACGTTAATTCAATTTGCATTCCAGCTTCAGCTTAAGGAATCCGTACACACTGTGTGCATGGCCTTGATTCTCCCATCAGCTTCAGCTGCACCATTGTCTTTTGGCAGTTGGGGAGCCTACTTTTTATTCATCAGCAGCTTGAGTTGCGATCATAATCTACCACTCTTCCATCCTTTAACGCATAGCTTTCTCCTTATTTCTTTATCAAGTTCATGAATTTCCACTAGTCTCAAATTTCCCTTGAACAGTCGCCATGTCAAGTGGGTTTTCCATTCACCTGTAGATACGTATATCTATTTACCCCACATGAACGGTATTGTGTCCAAATGACAATCCTTGAATTATAACACCCTCTCTCATGTTAATTCGATGCATTCCTCTGCGCCATTATCGTTCGAGAAGAAGAAATCCACAATTCGAATGGCACTCCTGGATACTCACGTGACCTAACGGAATGTGATTTCGCTAAACTCTTTCTCGCAGTACGAGTATTACGCAGCTGTTAAGATGCCAATGAGTAACGTCAACCTATGCATGCCTAGCGTCAACTGCACCTCTTAATAAAAAATTCTACTACGGACAGACAGTAGATACACACTTGTACGAGTATCTACTAGTGATCCAACGCCAGGGGAAACGGTTAAATGAATGCCGAGATTTTTTTTTTTCTTGTATCTTTCTTTCGTTACCGTTGCCTAGTTCTCTCTGCTTTGGCTACAGTATAGATACATATGTACATCTACATCTACCGAGCGGACGGTTACCCTCTGTTGCGTTTTCTTTTCAGGTTTAGCAAGTAAACAGAATATGGCCAGGTAATCTTTTTCAGGTCGCCGCCGCCAAGACTCTGTGTTGAACCAACACAATAACGCACACACTTGTGCCATGGTGGATTCTAGTGAACGGTACTTTACTCATTATATAGCTCTACCTACCATAGATGTTTATAGCGAAAAGATAAACACGAATAAAGGCAGCGTGCACAGGTGTACGATATCACCGTACGATTTTCCAGAATGAAACGATTGGGCTTTAAGGTAAGCAGCCCGGTAAGGTACGTGTTCGCAGGTATAAATCACATCTTCACTTTAATTATTTGTAAACATGATAAATAATAATCCGACGTTGACATATTAATTTCAATTATCGATGTGTGTTTGGTGGAGAGGATCGAATAAACGTGTACAAACGAAGGTATAAAGCTATGAAGATGTACAAGCAGATAATGGAACTAGGTCAGGGGGTAGAAATATGGTCTTCTTGTGCTACACCTGCAGGCGAAAAAATGTACGCATGTATGTATGTCAGGCTAGACAGTTGGGTTTTGTTGACAAAAGAGATGATTTTCGGCCGCGTTTCAGTATTAAGCGATAATCAAATAGGAACTGTGAACCGAAAGAATATTTGCAGACATCATCGATCAAAAATTGTCAGAAAAAGAAAGTCCTGCTCTACCTGCAAAAGGTAACCATTCACACAAGAGGAAGCCCCTGTGCCAAAAGAAACGTTGCAAACCAGTCCGAGCCAATGAAATAGATTGAATCTACATAAGAGACTGCAAAAAAGGGCGAAGATTCTGGAAACCATAAACAAATTGTGAGCAAGAAACAGTCCAAAGCCCTTCAATTGACTGTTGCCTGGCTTCGGTTTTATAAGTCAGGCCCACCAAAAGCAAATTGAACACCAAGTTAGGTTAGCTTAGGTGGGTTATCAGCCCCAGAGAGCTTATGCCCTGAAATCTTCCTGAGACAAATACTTATGTAACTATTGCGGGTCTATTTAGGCCCTAGCCAAAGGGTAAGATTATTTCCCGTGGTTTGAAAATACATACATATATTATTCTACCCATTCAGGGATTACAGCGAAGGGCACTATTGACGTTTGAAGAAGCCCTTACCAAGTCATAAGAAGCGTTCACCTGTAAGTTCACGGTCTAAGCCTTGCAACGTGGATAGCGGAAATAATCCAACTGACAAAGATACCGATTCTCACTATCTTGTAGGTCCAAGTAGGTCCGGAGACAATAACAAAGTAAGCAGTGAAGTATGTGGCTTTAAGGGTGAACGTAAAGCTCAAATATTGGCAGCTGGGCAGATATGTGTTAAGAGGTCAGCTGACTGACAAAGGAGCCCGCAGTGCTTTGATGGACTTCGAAAAGCACTACCTCTTTGGCTGATAGGAAAAAACAGCGGGCGGATAGAGTGGAGGTATAGTTTATGCAGGTACTTACCGGGGATGGGAGCTTCACCAGCTGCCTACATAGGATGACAAAAGTCGAAAGCCAAACTTGACTTTCCTTAAGGCAATGCAAACTTATTTTTAAGATGGCTTGGCTTGTACAGAAACCAAGGTGTAAAAGCTTTATCACACCTTACAACATCGTTAGGTTTATGTCCATGAGTAAAGAATATTGACGCCAAGTGTCTTCCTACAGAAGAAATACTGAAAGGTATAGAAGAGGAGAAAAAACCTTGGTGCGTAAGGGGTAAAAGAAAATCGGAATGCAAGTGTCACCCCTGCTAAAGTAATGCGAGAGACAATCCTGGCATACAATTACTTGAAAATGGAAAGATTTAAGTCGGCTAAGGTGGGACATACCGGGCGTGATAGCCAGCTTCCCGACATTGCACGACACCTACCTAAACTTTTAATGAAAAAAAGCCGATAAAAGGCCCTTCAATTTATTGACCCATTAAAAAGCTCTTAAAATCAAGCTGAATCTTGAGTAGATTCCTTAGAAATTTTGCGAATTTTAGAACTTTCAGTACTCAGCTAAGCAAGCTCAAAGGCAATGGCACTGATGCCTCGCAATAGTTAGACCGACTATTGGCCAAGTACCGAGTAGCAATTTGGGTAATCTAAAGGACTTTGAAATCTCCAGAGTTTCGAAAAGATTACAATGAATAATCTAACTATAAGACCATAGTAGATATTGAGGTAAAATATACTTTCAATGCATACCCGCTGTTGCATGCTGAAATACGTACTTCGAGGACTTTGCTGAAGTCAAGTCAGCGAGGAAGGCAGCCTAAGAGAGACGTCATTAGAAGGTCGTTGCACAATTCTACACGCGAAGTAAGTGATTTGGAAAATCCTGCTGTGCTAATTCCAGAGCGTGTCGATATTTACAGTAGTTGTGAGACCTCGTCTTACTTATGGCAGTCAGCCTGCAAAAGCACCTGCAAGTCGAGGTTGGTGTGCATTTGAACAACCAGTACAATGAGAATTACACCAATAGCGAGACTTGGAGCTAAGTCTACACCCAGTACATCTTCTTTAAAGGGTTGTACGGCTAGAATACACCAAGAACCAGCCCCAATCAGATTACTGGGAAACGATGAAGATCTTTATATTTATTTCAGTTCTGATGACCTAATTAGTACGACACTTTTTCTACGACTCCTGTCTTGCGGGTATGGCATCGATACCTAAACTTCGAATGTTGCCCAAATTTCCTTGCACTCTAACCATAGTCTGACCCAGATCCGAATTGCAGCAGAATTTTAACAGATGTCTACAAAGCTAGTTAACAATCCGATTCTGGTAACATAGTGCAGCACGACAACATAAGGCTTCTCCTCTCTATGGGCAAGTAGGTGCTTGTGTACCAAGTAGACGCTTATGCTATCCTGTTAACTAAGAAATATTTATTGTTAGGACGAATCGGAGTATCGGCTTCTGTAGTGACATCCATGTACCGCTTAAAGACTTGCTCTTTCGTTTAATCACTTCCAAAATGTTTAGAGTCTTGTTTGTGTCCCAGTTCACAGAGGAATTGCGGCAAACGAAATCTCCAAGAAGATTAATGGATTACCATGCAGTACCAGAACCTAATTTTGGTCTTCCTACGTCCTCAGCCAAGGCTTTTATTGGCTTTCCTTGGAGCATAATCATGTACAGAATGACTGTCAACAAGCAGGTAGACTAAGCGAATGCTCTTAAATGACTTAAAGAAGTCTGCGGGTTTTCTACCATCCCTCAGAATGACTGCAGACTGCAGGTAATAAGCTTTGGCCAAGCTTTAAAAGCATACTGGGCTTAAGGAATAGCACTATTTGCGGATACCATAAACTCCCTATCAATGAAGCATCTGAAGTTTCTTTAAAAGAAAGTTTTCTGAATATGAGCTTCCTGATTGTGAGCTGTACCAATATTGACTTTAAGTGCTTCAGTGTAGTGTTTTCTAGTCAAAGTTCCAAATTGTAGGGCCAAGTATAAACCACTGACCTTACAGAAGCAAACAAAGAAGAATTTCACATGAACTTTGTACTACAGCAAGACAGTTATTGTCCGTCTGCAGTACGTTCAAAAAATTCCCATCTATCGTCGTGGGATTTATATAAAATTTCACTTGGATTGGTTCCTGTTCCTTATCCTGATCACTTATCCCTCTTACCCCTAGACAGCCTGACGTATGTTTGCTAACTTATCGTCGACGTAAGGCGTTACTACTCCGAATAAGTCTGCTAGCTTGTGATGCAGCCGGTAAAGGTTCTAGCACCGACGTAGAACAGACCCAGAACATACAGACAAACGAACGAAAGTTGCTCCAACCACTGCATCAAAACTGCTTTACTACCTGGTTGACCAATGGTCAGAACGCTCTGCGATTTGGATGCAAATCACGCGAATAGTAATCTAATCTAACCTTAAACATTCACCGACGTTGAAACCAGTTGCTATATGCCACCATGACTTTGAATCAAGTCCAAAGGTTTCCTGTCTAGCAAACGAGTCTAGGCAAGATCATCAAAGGGTTGGTAAGCCAACACTAGTAGTAACAAGATCCATCCGAAGACCTGGTGTCGGGAAACCGTTTCACGTTACGCTTTCCAGCACGTGTAACGCGATATTAATAAAAAATCGCCGTAAACATGAAAACGAATGCCTACCACCAACAGCCGAACAGGTTTTACAATTTAATGAAAACTATGGCTACCTCTGCTCTTAGGAAGCCCTCCGCTATTTTAAAAGTAAGCACTTTGACCTGCACATAGATAGGAGTCTCTCTACCTACTCATTGGATACATTCTTGGCGCACATTTTGAGTTGTAAATTCTCACACAATTCAACCTTAAAGCACTTAAATACCCCCGTGGCATGGTTTTCAAAGTAAATTTCTAACCAAAATTAATCGATTATGTATGTGTTAGTGCTCACAGGCCATTTCAATAAAGCCAACCACAACATCCTGTAGCCCGTTTCCTGTGCATCGAAAATCCATTTCCTGCCAACAATAAAATGACCGATGGCATACGAGTAAGTGAGTATATCCTTCTGTCCTTCAGATTGCTCATTGAAACCTTTTTTTTTATTTATTTTTTCTCCTAGAGCTTATGGTTTGAGGGCAAGCTAATCTATAAAACAGTCGTCCCTTTCCAGGATTCCTTTCAAGTTTTCATTTGAAGTTCTTTAAGTTAAACAAAGGGTGTACGATTCTTTTACTCAGGGACACGTACGAGTACGTCTATTGTTCTTTCTGTTAATCAATTTGTATCTTTGAAGTTCTTGTGTGAAAATGTCTTTAGAAAAAGTATCGCAACTAATTATATCAAATTATACGCCCTATTCGAGATAAAAATAGAGGAAAAGGACTGTGAAGGACCGTGCAGTAGGGCGCAATAGGGCGGCATTTATTTTCAGGAAGTCTTGCGTCAATTGAGCGAAATTCAAAAGGATAATAATGTGCAATGCATTCTGGAACATGTGCTGACGTTTTTCTTATGGGATTTGAATAAGATGACACTTGAAAATGCCCTGATCTGTGCTCATGGACGATAACACTGAATATACACTGCCAGCCATAAGTGTGGAATCACTTTTTAGTTTCCATCGGCCTGTTTCTTTAACTACCAAGACAAGGCACTTGATTGAAGCAGGCTTAAAAGGACGAAAACCTTTGCTCTGGTCTCAAAATCGACCTAAAATATTGCTGTGAGCCAAAGAGCATTAAAATTGGACGATGGAGGACAGGAGCAAGTTGCTATGGACTGATATGACCGGCAGTGTACGTAGTTTGAACGATTTTATCGGAGACAGTTTCGATAAATCTTTGAAATACGACGTTAAAACCCAACAAGACGAATGCCAGGGTTGGGAAGTTCTCGATTTAAAATAGTGATGGCGTCCTGATAGAAAAGATTGATGGAAAGGCATTGGTCACCATAACTCTATCTGTCAAATAAAAATAGTTGCAGTCCATTGAAACGGGCGGGTCAAGTATTTTCCTTTTGAAGTGGATAACTTTAAGTATTGTACGCAGTTATTGAATTCTTACCAAACGAAGGGAAACCGTAGACAAACCAGTAAGCACTTGCGGTTGGCTTGTGGGACCAAAAATCCTTCATTTTCTACTCCACTGCTCCGGGCGCACTAACTGTAGAGTCCTTAGACGACAAACCTCGCAGTAGAGGTTCAGTGAAGGCGACTAGCCATGACATGGCTGAAGGAATTCTAGATCACATCTTGTACAATCGGTGGAACAGAAATCTGTTGGCCGAAATTTTGAAATTCTTAACCGAAAACCCATCGCGAATGATGAATGGAAAGTTGGTTGAACGCCCAGAATGCTGCCGTTCGAAAACGCCACCACTGGATGTGCGTAAATGAGTTTCTGGACCTGTGCAAGACTGATTGGAAAGAATTTCTCCACCGCATTACAATACATGATAACTATTACTTGGATGACCCCAGAACCAAGACAGCATGAAGTGACACCGACGTAGAATGCCACCAAGGCAAAACCGAGAGCCGACAAGTTTATGGTTCTGTTTTTTTTTTTTTGAATGCGGAGGGAGTATTAGCGCCAAGGATTGAATAAAACTGTTAAAAAATCTGAGTCTTCAGGGATAACTTCATTGTTTAGAATCATTGGATACTAGATTACTGTGAGCTAGCTTTGCGTCTTATGCTAGGCTATTTGTTAGCCTATCGTGAAGGGTTAGATACTGGAGGATATCTATGGCTACGCTGTTGCATAGGCAGATTGATTTTTGGACTTTCTCTTGCCCATCAAATGCCTACTCAGCACAGAAGGATCGGTCTATTAATAGATTGGGTTACAAGAAGTTGCAAACCTCATTGACTTTCCATGACTTTTTCCCAACAGTATGAGTTACTGTGTCTTTTTTTACTCTTTCTTCACTAACAAGCATTTGGGACTAGCGCACCAATGAGCTACTTCCTTTTTTCAAATACTGATCCTATAGCACAAAACAATATCTAAGTAGTACAAGCATACCAAGTCCCAAAAGCACGAACCATTGCCCATTTCTTGAAGTCAGCTATTTTGATGTGTCTACTGTGGATAGTATCTTTAGCTTCAATCGATTGGATAGGCCTTAACGTTCACATTCGACAACGTTCACATTCGACATTCACTCATTGTAAATAATTTTTTTTTTGCTCGGATAAACTTCAGATAGCGAAAGCTGTTAATCTAAGCTGTCATTCTGTCTGTTTTATTTTTTTGGTTGTAGTTATTCGTCGAGATAAGCAAGTCATCCAGCAGATACAAATTTATCGATTTATCTTAGATCGCAACCATTGGGGCTCTGTCTGACCACTATTTGCAAGGCTCTAGAAGTAAACCAGTGTAAAATCCACCTGGTGCAGCAGTTAAAGCCACAACATCATCATTTGCACCGTTATTTCACAGATTAATCTCTAGAACAGATGCAAGCTGTTTCCAATTTCGAATACAGTAGATCCCTAAGGCAAGTGGGTTCAACACGATGACGCTACATGTCCTATGGAGACCGAAAGCATGGACTTATTAAAATCACAGTTTGGCCATAAGTTGATTTCGAGAAATGTGGATCTGTCAATTGGCCTCCAAGATAAGCCAATGAAGGACTGCTGCTTGCCTCTTAACTAGAAAGCCAATCAATACAACGTTGTACTCTGCTGGGAACCTGGATCATTACCGACTACAGGACACGTCAACAATCTATGACAAGTATGACCCACACCGAAGCGCTTAGAAGAGTTATCATAGATGGGATCATCTGATTATTGTAAGACTGTTAGGCTTCTACGGTCAGTTATGGACCCACGCCGGTCTAATCCGTTTCTAAAGGGCGGGCCACAACATTACTATGAACGGAGTGTGCTAGAGAGAAATGATTATTGATTCTTTTAGGCTAGGATCGGCCTTGGTTGCAGCAAGGTGGCACAAGGTATCATACCAGCCTTCATTGTAGGTCGTAGAATTAATCGAAAAGTCAATCGAACTGAACGGAAGGGACCTGCATTTTAGAGCCATATCCGAAAGGCAAATTGAGAAGCTTTCTCTTGACAGTTATTACTCTCGGACGTTGTTCAGACATTCGCGAGAGGTGGGACCGTGAAAAGCTTTTTCGGTGTTTCTGGGACTCTAACGAAATAGTGACCCAAAAATGGACAATGTACTACAAAATTGGGTTGCCAGGTCGGGCTACTACCAAGCTAGCTTCGTCAGCCATTTAAGTGAAATTATTTTCGTTAAGTAATTGGAAGATATACTCTCTTATATAAAATAAAAATCATTGCAAAGCATTGAACGATATAGTCTTCCCAGCAGTTTCAAAAATAAACCAACAGATGGCCCAGCCCAGCCATCTGTCTCTAATGTTTCTGAAGTGTCGAACTTCGTCACAGAGCACTGCATTAAAGGAAGCTCATAGAATTAGCAGAGTATGGAACGACTTCTGCATGACATGCTGTGGTGAGGAGGATGAGGGTCTGAAGTACGTTGTAACACCACACTTGTATTCCTACTCAGCTATTTGCTTATCGTTAATCGTTAAGAGTGGGAGTCTTTCTTAGTGAGCTTTCCAATGAGCCGCTACCCTACATATGTGTATGTAAGTACTTACATATGTATATTATGCAGGGAGATACCGAATTAGACCACCTTGCCTTGGCCTTTCCACCAGTCATCTTAGCCAGAGTTACCCTCTGGATTTTGATAGAGTTCCACTCTGACTTCAGCCAGGCAGTGATAGCCCAAAATCCCTCTTCTTCTGCTGACTAAGACCGCACATTGGCAAATACATGTGCCGTTGTCTCCATGTCTTTCAGGCTTCACGTGTTTCAGGCTTAGTCTGCAGGCATCATCTTTCAGAAAACCCATCTTCTTTACGAGATATCTGAAGTTACCATCTCCTGTGAGTAACTCTATCAACTATTTGAGTATTCCTCGCTCCATACTTGGAATCTCCCGTTTTGGCAGAGTTCTTCGACATTTTCGACACTGTTGACCACCGTTTACGGCTGATTGCTGCTGCCCTAACTCTGATTTTCAGGGTCTACTGTGCTTCTTCTTACGGTGGGATGTGAAAAAAAAACACGATATCCGATAATGAAAGATGAAAAGGGCGATAATATCTAGTTTTAATATTCTAAGCCTCCCTGAACCCCTCCAAGCTTAGAATGGTTTTCGATGACAGCTTGATCCACTGCCGAATTCGAATGAATTGAGCTGGTTCGTTGGCGTTATCATTACCTGATCCATGTTCTAAGACCCAACTTAAATGGATGTTTAGAGAGCCCTCGATTCAACCTGGAAAACGTAGAATCAGGAAAGAAGCTCCACAAAAGCGATGTAGGACCATCAAAGCTAGGCTACTTGTGTGCTTGTCTCAGATCGTAAAAACTGATATCAATCTTGAAACCCCTGAGACAGTGTGCTACACGGCCTACAAAGCCAAGCAATCTAACCTCAAAAGAAAATGTAAGTTTCGAACGTAAATATGCAAATCTTTTGAAATTTTTTCCCTGAGATACATACTCGTTAGTCGGTGCTACCTACTCCAAAAGTTCGGAACAAATTTTAGAACACTTTCGAATGCATGTAATCGGCTCTGATTCTCTTATTTGGTGCTGCCACTTAGCCGACGAGTTTTGGTTTCTAATGTCTTCTGACACACATCCGACCGCTAGACGTGATTTTCATTACAATTCTGTCACAAATCAGTGCATAGTACGGAAAGTAAGCCGCCGCGCCGCATAGATACAAAATATGTACTCGTATCGGAAAGTAACTTTCGTTAACCAAATGCGACAAACCTTTTGGAATTTTAATTCGTAAGGTCGAATGTAAATTTAGAAGAGCTCACTTTTCCCGTACAGGCACTGTTCAGACTTTATAATCACTTCCATAAACGGGGAACACATGTGCCCTGCTGCAGGGAGAAGAAAGCATTTCCTTTCGTGTACCAAATGCGGCACAAAAAACAAGACGACACACATGCCACGGCGTCGTGTATCTCAGGCACATAAGGTAAAGGGAAGTTGCCTTACCCACTATGCTTGTCTTATATTCTCGTTCTTTGGTGTGTACCTCCTCATTCTCGTTCATTCACTCAAGCTGCACTTTTTTTTGTACTTTTCGCCCATCTGTGTCTCCGTCGTTCGTTTGATGAAGAGCTCCACCAAAACCTGAATGTCGGGAGAGGAGCAGCTACTCTGAGTTCGGATGGATACACTTGTGGGGAAGTGGAGCACTAGGGTCAAGGTTATTACACTGCACTCAGACAGTACAGACACAAGTGCGGAAAGAGGACGCGCGTTCACAGCTAATTTCTACTAACAAGGTTAATCCGTTGGTTCATCAATTTTCTTTAATGTTGTCGCCGCCGTCGTCGTCGCTTCCTTCGTATCTGTTAGTTTTTTAGTGCGTTCTAGTTAACTGTGAACTGGAAGTGGAATAAGAACGACGCTAAGTGGTAGATGCGGGCTACAGATATAATTTGTTCTACGGCGTAATGTTATTATTTCATACATCATTAGCATAGCTGTTGGCCCCGAGACGATCATCGCGTCAGATACATTTCAAGTGAAGCGGATGAGGAACTTATGAATTTGTCTTTCTTGATTGCTGGCAATTCTTTCCAAGTGAGTAAGTAGTTCATGGTGTAAGTAGACAGAGATGTTCAATCATGAAGTGGGGCAGTTAAAGATATAATGGACTCTTATGGGAGGTTGGAGAAGCATGTTAGATACTTACCACAGAATGGTATTCCTTCGGGCATCCAAGCTCCCTTATCGCATACCCTGCGAGCTGGTCCGAGAAGTTCAAAGCCTCTTTCGCAGGAGTAGGAAGCAACAGTGCCGTGGGTCAAATTATAATCGGAAAACACAACCGAACTGTGAGCTGGTGATCCTGGAAAACTGCATGCTGTCGAAAGATCTGAAATGAAAGGAGAAGTGAGCGATAAGTACGAGTGCATTATGTATCTGAGGTGAGAAGACATGTAGGAATCAAAAGCAGCTGCGACATGGAGATACCAGTTCGCGCAGACAGAATTACACTAGAGATACTATGTACATATTGCCATTGTGATACCACTAATACCCAAGCTTACGCGGAAGCTATCTGCATAAGCAATTGGGACTCTTTTTGAGGCGTTGAATGCACCTTAGGTTAGGTTAGGTAAATGGGTGCCCTTGTTGACCCGATTGTCAACGACTCACTAAGATCACTAAGAGTCCATTGTGCCCAATATGCCTAGATATCAATCTTCGACCGCTAAGTTAAGCCGCCCAGATAAATGTGTGAATCTCAGGAGTTTGCTTACCTAACTCGTCCAGTTCTGAAAAGAAGTAACTGCCAAGAGCAGGTCTTCTTTTAGTGGCCAGTGCTGGGCAGTCACAAAGGAGGTGACGAACGGATTCTATTTTCTCTTCGTCCCTGCAACTGCTGCAGTAGTCGTTGGGCGGTAATCCTAGCCGAGCTGCGTGATTTCCTATCACACAGTGTCCTGTCACGACGCCAACAGTAAGAGTAGTAGATCTCTTTTTGTCGTAGACTGGCCATAATGATTTTGCCGTTGCGCATGTATCCGATCGGTACCAGCGTTTATTTCTATCTCCCTTTGCAGTGTGCTGAGTGGGATACTGGGCCCGTCAAGAGTTCAGAAGTGACCCTTCTCTGGCTAGTTCGTCCGCTTTCTCGTTACCGGAGATATCCGTGTGGCCAGGTACCCAGCACAGGGTCACCGTACCCAGTCGCTTTTTATAGATTTTTACGAGCTTGGATCTTATCGAAGTGGACTGCAAAGCCTTAATGGCTGCATGACTGTCGACATAGATGCTGATTATTCTTTCTGAAATATTTTCTTCAATAATCATGTCCGCAGGTTGTTTTTATTGCATCTGTCCTCAAGTTTAAGCGAGCGATATGTGTTTCGAGACTCATAGTATACAGCGGCACCCGTACCAGCGATCATTTTAGATCCGTCGGTGAAGATGGCCGTCGAAGGGGACTTTGCCTTCTTTCCATTCCTCTCTGCTAGGAATTCTAATAGAGAATCTCCGGTTGCAGTTTGGTAGTGGGATGCTGTAGTCCGTTTCCGTCCGGATTCTCGATGCATTCCAACGATTTAAAACGGAGGCATGACTAAAAGGTTTAGCTATCCATAGACCGGCTTCCCTTAGCCTTAGTGCAGTTTTAGCTGCCGAATTCGCACAGTATATGTCAAGGGGAAGCAGATTGAGTATTGTTTCCAGAGCTACTGTTGGTGTTGATCTCATCGGTTCCGTCACCCCCAGACAGCCTGCCCGTTGAATCTTTGGATCGCTTTCAAGTTGGTATTTCTTCTCGAGCGTTTTCCGTCAGACGACCGAGCCGTAGGATAGGATAGGTCTTACTACCGCTGTATATGTATATAGTCAGTACACCACTTTAGGCTTGAGTCCCCATTGAATGTAAGGAACTATGCTCACAAAGTCCTTGTTAAAGTACTTGCATCCACGTCGCCAAGGTTGTGAGGAAGTAGTATGCTCATAAGTGGAGCTTGATATGGATCGAGATTACTTGGCAACTGCCTGGTAGGTAAAGTGTTGCGTATCTTTCTCGGTCTTAGGGCTCCAACAGAATCCAGAAGCTAGAGAGCTTAAGAACCAGCTGAACTCCAATTTGCCTAGGAACCTTGTAGAGCCAATCGTCTATCAATGGTTGGTATTGTTAATCGCATCTACCTTAAGCAGGTTAGATTAGGTTCAAAGAGTTGCTTGAAACAAAGTGCATTTAAACTCGGCGGCCTGTTTGCCGATTGCCATTAGTAAAATGGTAGAACATGTATCTAACTGATACTACATAAATGGGTTACAGTCATATTATAGCCAAGTAGTCCAGGGTATCCTCAAACTCACTCCGGTTATCCGTCAGCCCTGAAGTGCCTGACGGTGGTATGGCGAATGCTCAATAGCTTGCTACAGCTCTTGCAGCCATGATTCTAATAATGCAGTGCAGTGCAGGGCGTAATAGCACAAACTAGCATTCAAGTGGAGCTGCTGCTGAGAGTTTGCATGATTTTCGTCCTTTTTAGATCAAGCCCTAGCCCCGAGGCATGGGTTATGATGCAACCATTTATTGTCATTGTTCCTTGGCTTCCTTTCACTATAGCAAGGTCCCAGAAAAGAAGCACTAATTGGCGATTTATTGCTCTCAGGATCATGAGGCATCCATTAACACATTTCGAGTTCGTGAGATTGGAGTGATGTGCGTTGAGCGCTTCCAAACTGCCTACGGAAAGTAACAGTGTACATGTAACAAGAGATGGTTACCTGAAATACCCTTTATGCCCCGACACTAAGCCAAGGCGGATATTAAACTGGTCACCAATTTCTCTAAGAGATCTTGGAGTTGAAGTATGCCGAACATGCACATAATGCAAGCAAGCGGATGCAGTATCATGTATTCTTTTCAATCTTATGGTGGAACAGATAGTATGCAGGGCCGACGTCAACGTGGAACTATTTTCAACAAGTTTCTCCTGATCCTAGCGTAAGCATACGATCTTGATATCTTCAGGCTTTTCTAGCACATTGTTGTACTAGGGTTTTACAGAAATTGTAAGACCATTCGAAACGAGTTCGTCTCGAAGGGAATGAGGACAAAACCCAATCCATGCGCTAAACAAAAAAAGAGACATCTGTCCATCACCTTGGATGAAACGTCAATGCTCACAGCTCCAACTTCGAGGCAGTTGAGGAGCTTAGCTACCTCGTAGTTAACATCCAGATACTTTGGTAGATATTTGACGAAAATTTACGCTACAAATCAATACTCCTACAGTTTGGAAAACAACTGAGTTTAAAGCTTATAACTCGGAAGACACAAGCTTAGAAAACTGGCTCTGCCAGTTCTGTCATATGCTGTTCAGTGTCTGGACGATAAGCAGGAAACGATGTACCAAGTAGAAGTAGTTCAAAAGGCTCAAGTCCGACAACTGCATTGGTTTGGACACATCGCATTAATGCTACAGCAAAAAGATCTTTGAATCCCAGGAAGGCCGAACCTCAGCTTCAAAGAACAAGGGATAGCAGATGCCACAAAGCTTGGCCTGGAAAAGTGGAAACAACGTGGCGCAGGATCGACAACGATTAGCGGCAGTGTCTTATGTAGAGACTTTGCACGAGTGGAGAGCCCGCTAAATACATAAATATGTTGTGGCTCCTGTTAAGGTCCTCATCCCTATCGCATAACTTTCTCTTACCTTTGCAGCTCAGTTTTCTGACCCACTACATCGAAACTGTTTTTTCCTCTTTCAAGTATTCAAGGAAGAAATGACTTACTTATCTCTTTAGAGAGAGCTTTCCTTAGACATTTTTTCGACGTCAAACAGGACTTGTTCAGAGGAAAACTCAAGGAAGCCCTTTCGTTTTCATGTTCCTTGGTAATTCAGCTCGTAAAGGTTCACAAATCGATGGTACATTTGCATAGATAGAGCGAAGAGCGATTGAGTTTAGAATGGGAACTTTCAACGGGAAGCTAGTGTCCTGGTTGATTTGATTAAATCTAAAACATTTTGCTTGTCGAAGATATCCTTTTCAGAACCCCGTCTTTGTCCTCTATATGGTCGATTAATAAACTTGCACTTGGTATGGGTAATGTATTCAAGTTATCGGAAAGATACTTCTTTCAAATTAGATGGCTTTATGACAAGATACCCCTTATAAAAACGGGTATAAATCCAACAACACCAAGCCTTGAGGCAGAGCAAGTGAAAACCTCATCGATTCAGGTTTTCCTCCTGCATTACTTCTAAAGACTCGCATAAATTTACTTTTATATGCTAACAGACACACCCAGCAATAGAATTCGATGTCAATAATTGCACAACACAAGGCTCACGCTTGCCATAAATCTAATCTCCATCTCATTATAGTTAAATCCAATTACGATAAAACACTCCACCGAACCATCGCAGAAAGCATTTGCAGCAGCATAATGCCGCTGAGGCATCTTACTGACAAAAAGATACATATTTCAAGGAACACAGTAGTGACGATCGTCATGAACATCCACTTCACATTATTAAGTCGATGATTAGTCAAACAGCAAGGCAACCAACGGGCTTTCAATTCTTTATGCAATATCCCCCCCACCGTCCTCTCGTTGGCAGAGCCTTTCAATGGTGTTGCAACTTCCAAGTTCCAAAGAATTGCATGCGAGCTAGCGAAGATGCAAGCATTCTTACTACGTACGTGTAATGGACGCTGATTTACAATGCAAGATTGGAAATCGCTAGAAACACTAGCGGTGCACTGGTGTTGTTGATGAGCCTGAACCAATTCGTTGAGCATATAGTTGTGAGTGAGTTGCTGGACATACATATAAAACGGAGGCTACTCAGGCTTGCTTCTGCTCCTCTGCAGAAGGCGTCCGACCGTTGTTTGGATAAACTTGCTTTTACCGCATGCCAAGTGCTCGTTGGCCGATACAAATAGATAGTTATTGTTATACAACCGACAATTTCATAACGGTCAAATGAAAATAGAAATTACACTCGATTGGCTGCTGTTGTTGTTGTTGGTGTTGGTGTTGGTGTTGGTTTTGTGTTCCATTTTAGGAGATTACACAGTTTCCTGGTACGACAGCTTTCCGCTAGCCAAACTGGAATGGTGGGGATAAGTGCCGAGTTTAGATTTGTTATTAAATTTAATTCGGTCGAATGGACATAGTTAGTTGGGTCCACAGTGGATGGAGTGGGTAATAATTGTTTCGACAGTAACCGACGCTGATTTGGATCTAGGGTTTCGATTAAAGGTCTTGACCTGAGCTCCCAGATAGAGACCCACGAGAAAACCGAGAGTAAAATTAAGCGATTTGCTTGGGCAACAAGGGGTTAAGCAGATATTTTGTAAGATACTTTTGCAAGGAATAAATATCTTCACCCACTTAGAGTGACGGGGGACCGTAATTAAGCGAGGCTTTGCGTTTTTCGGTATAAATTCCAGTGGCTTTGTCATATCTTTTTAGGTTCTGTTTTCACCTCTCTTCCAAATGTCTTCAGAGTTGCCCACCAAATCTTTGGTCCACGTGAGTCTTCTTGGCCCTTAGCTTGGACAACTATTTAGCCTAACCCACTGGATTCCTTCAAAATTCCTCAATGATCCCGATTTTTTTGTAAACTTTGCATCCACTTGAAGGATGACTGGTTAATCTTTTCAGTTTCCAACCAGTAGTAACCTGTTATATCACTTCCTATGCTAACTAGTATTTATCATAACATACTCGTCTATGTGCGCTGACTGGATATCCTTCTTATTCTACATGTATCGTCCTACAGAAGCTGTATCTTCGCTGTGAGTTTTGAGTATATCTACTTGACAGAAACGTTTTCTGATTGTCAGGGGCTACATTGTTAGGGACTGTGTATAAAGACTATTTTTAAGCAATTTCCTATACTCACTAGAAAACCGCTTTCATGCGATGTTTTTTTCAGCTCAGTCAATGACACTACATTGGAGACAACAGGAGAATCGAAGCAACAAAGAAAAGCTCTTAGAAAAGTACCCAAAAAGTTTAAAGGAAAAAAATCTTCGTACGAAGATCAATGATCAATGAGATCATTTTGATGAGGAAGATACGGAGTCAACGTTGAACGAATGCACATCAATGCTTCGTAAGACTTCTGGGCTATCGAGTGATGGGAGACCACCAGACCTTTGAAAAGGAACAACCACTAATGCCAAAAGGACTCATACATAAATCCTTTAACCCATCGAGGGGCATAGGGCGTCAACAACGCCTGCGCGCCATCGTGTTCGGAGTTCTGCAACTCGTTTCAACTCTCTCCAACTCATTCCTAAAGAGCGCGATTCCTCTTCGACTGTTCTGCGCCACGTATGCCTAGGGCGTCCCGCTGTTCCGCCAGCCTGGGTGAGCGGATTCCACTGCATGGCGTACTTCGCAATGGAATTGTCTTCGCGCCGTAGAGTGTGTCCAATCCACTGCCACTTTCTCCTCCGTATAGTTAAGTTTATAAGTTCTTGGCGCGTTCTCTGATAAAGCTCTTTGTTGGAGATACGGTCCGGCCAAAAAATCCTCAGGATGATTCTTAAACATTTATTTACGAAGACTTGCAGCTTGCGGGTGTTAGTGGTGTCCACCTTCCAGGTACTGCACCCATAAAGCAGCATCGATTCTTCGTTGGAGCGGAACAGTCGCAGCTTGGTTCTTAAGCTGATAACATTGCTTTTCCAGGTTTTGGATAGCATTCCGAACGCAGCTTTAGCCTTCCCGATTCTGCTGCATACATCCAGTTCGGTGCCACCGCGGTTAGCCGAGACCACACTTCATAGATAAACATAGTTGTCAACTTTCTCGACTTCCTGTCCGGCAATGTTAAGTTGAGCGCGGGTGACAAAAGTACTTAGGGCTTTTGTTTTGGTTGTGTTTATTTTGAGCCCCAATTTGTTTGCCTCTGCTTCTAGATTGTGGGCCATCATATGAAGGTCCATTATCCGATGTGAAAGTAGGCAAACATCGTCAGCGTAGTCTAGGACTCAGCCTCTATCAAATCCCGTGTATTGACAGGCAGTGACTCCATTTTTTGTTGTTGGAGTTGAAGAAACTAACTTATTACTCGCTTCGATGTTTTTCTTGGTTGCTGTGGTTGCTCTTCTCCTAGCGGGACTGGAATTTACACTGTTTAGGATACAGGCAAACACACTACGTACTAAACTGTGTGCTACCCGGAAGTAAAATACCCTCAACTTATACAAAGAAATGAAGCTGCTACTGAAGCTCGTTTCAGCTAAAGGGATTTATTGGTTGGTTAGTTGAAGTGGCCCTCGATGAGGTACACTTAGACCAAAGTAGGTCGATTGTGCTGCCATAAGGTGGGGGAAGGAGGGCCTCTCTGTCCACTCCTGGAACCAAGGTATTTGTTAGTTGGGCCAGATCTATCGGGAAGTGATGCCTTACAAGAAGAGGTTAAGCGAAATTTTTTGTATCGAAACGGGGAAATCAACCCAAGTTGACTAAATAGCAATTTCCCTTGGATCCATTATCTGTTCGCTCATTTTTCGATGAGAGTCTACGAGTATTTTAGACTCCTCCAGTGTCTTAATTTTTTTTAAACTGATAGGAGCTTATATGCTCGGCGTGGCTGAGTGCTGCATAGGAGCAGAAGATTATGCTTTTCAGCTCAGGAAGGAATAATTTATCTTTATAGTTTCACTTCTAACTTATGTCTGTCAAACATCCAGAAATATAGGTTGTCAGGAGAAGCTTTTAATACCGCAACCATTTCTCTTGTTCATGCAATATTTTCGCTTGGATGGAATGCACCTACAGGTGGATACTCAAAATGAAAGGCGACATTGAGAAGCATTAAACTGCAAGTGCTTCATCTGAAATGTAACAAGAAATAACTTTCTGCATTTCGAGAGCACTTTTCCAACATTTTTGCGCAGTTCTGGAGATCAGTGTTCTGCTATTACCTCTTATTGCCATACAAAGAGTGATGAGCCGAAGTTTCGACTCAGTTGTTGAGTTTTATTACGTGAGATAAAGGCAGAGTTTACCTCGTTAGAATAAGATTCTTTGAATGCTACAGATTAGTACTAAATCTGCAATGTGTAAGGTTTAGGCAAAACATGACAGCGTTGTGCCCTTATTATGAACTTTCAAAACCATGCCTACGAAGCTCTTAAACCAGGGAGGTGATTTTGTGCTAGAGTGCCTGTTCTACTAACGGAGCGGTTTCCGATCCGACGGATCCAATTTTTACACGTATACAAATCTTGATAAGGACAAGTGAGACTGGAGTCTGTTGGAAGGAAAGGAATGATCACCCTTATGGTAGGTGGACGAAGATTATATCTAAGCCAGCTACCAAATATCCAGGTGTTATGATCGACTTGAGAGTATGGGTTAATAGTCACCCGGAGGGCATGAGCAACAGTGCCTAGATAGGGAATAAGGCTTTTGTATCAAATAATGAAGGGCTTAGCTGTAGCCGAAGAATACTTTTGGCTAGAGTTGTTACGTCAGTAATGCTAAATGGACCGTCAACCTGGGTGTGAGTTATAAAAGTAAAATCAAATTGAGGCAAAAAGCCAACTGTGTGCATTAAGAGGAAGCACCTTCTCCACAGCTTAGGAATTTGCAGCCTGGTTGAAAAGTTCAAAGAATACATTTGAGGAAATGACAAGACCATTAAAATTCGTCAAATTCCAGTGGGTCTATCCACTTTTGTGGACATTTGCATAATATACATTAACACAATACAACTTCTACCACTGCTGACTCAAGCACCATGCCTGCCCTTTGCACCGCCAACATGCGCAGAGGTCAGGTCAGATACCCGGAGACCGCACTGTTTCAATTTACGAGCTCTAGAACTCAAAAAAAAACTTCCATCTGCGCCTTTTTAAAAAATGAAAGGAGTCTTTGACAACACTTCACTTGAACCCATAACAAACGTCGAAATGTAGAACATGAGGTCAAAGTTCCATTAGTGTCAACACTGCAGGAGGCTCGCTACAAAGAGAGATTCTATTAGTCTTAATGTAGGGTTTGTAGTAAATAATTTGCGTTATTAACTGCGTATGATATGCAGATGATTTCGTAATACTACTCAGAAGCAACTTCGAGGGGCTCCCTGTGGCATATCACAGAACTTAAGGTTGATTGGAGATGGCATGTCTCCGTTTTGTGAAATATGAACCCATGCAAGCCACTGTGACATGTTTAAAACAAAGTTCCTGCCACCCTTATGCAAAGTAAGTGAAGAGGCATTGAATTGAGACATAAGGTGAATCATCTATCATTCTTATAAGACAGCACACTTAGAGGAATACCAGGAATTAATGATCGGAAGAGCAGCTGAAGCGCTAATGGTGTCCACGGGCCATGCAAGTCGAACCTGTGAAAGTAACCCCGCATAATATGCTGGATTTAAACCTTCTGGTGAAATCAATCATCTCCAACGGCTCACTGGCTTAGGCCAAAGGAACCGAGGTGGTCTTAACACAAGAAAACCTTGAGAAAAACCGTATGATGATCTGCATTTGAATGGGAAGAGCAATGAAGTTATGCTCAAGAGCGGGTCTGAAGGTGGTGCTAGATTGTTCACCCGCACTCCTTGAAAGTGAAAAGCTAGCCAAATGAAATAGATTGCATGACGGTGCTGACGTAGAGCTATTTGTCGGGCTGAAGGTCCGAGACTCCCTCCCTTTGAGATCACATCTCCTGCAAGTATCCAGAGATGATATGCCATAGAAGTGCAGCTTTGGAAAAACCTTCAGCACGAAGCTGATCAAAAAGTGGACTACTGAATCTGTTATGTAGACCTTGTGTATGAAGACCACAATATGTTACACGGATGGATAAAGAATAGCTAAGCAAACAGAGAAAAAGGCTTTTTCACGCCAAACTAGCTTCGGAACCCGAACACTTGCTAAATGGAAAATGGAAAGCGTAAGCGTAAGCAACTCAACATCGGTAGAAAATTCCCAAAACCAGATGCTGCAATTATGTTAAACAACCAAGCTCCCATCGAACTGCTAAGTTCCTTAAAAGCATGATGTGAAAATACCTAGACAAACTCAGCAAGTTAGTTAACCAATATATGTCGGTATTTGAGGCAAAGGAGCCAAGAAGCTAGAGCTGCGTTCGTAAGTCCCAAATTCTTTTGTGGGATTGGTGGACAAATTATTGGAGAAAAAAGAAGGATACTAAAGAAAAAGACCTTCTGCCTCTAGATCCAATCCAAATCCTTAGATTTATAGAGCAAACCAAACTAGGCGGCGTGCTCTAGATGGAGAAAAGCTTCTGCTAGAACCTGGATGGGCCGCAATAAATATTAAAGGTTTTAGGGCAACTACACCTTCACTAATTTATCAAGGTATGTAGAACCAAGTCCTGGACTCTGCGACGCAGTGGTTAGTGCATTGGACTACTGTTCTAGAGATTCAAAGTCAGAATTTCAGTCCCATCTCTGGCGAACGTCAGACAAACGCCCGAAAGTAATAACTGTCATGAGGCAGCTTCTCAAAATGGCTTTATTCTTAAGTTTTCAGTTCTAAACAAGTTGGCTGGTTACAAAGGAAATATGCTTCGTCGGATATTTGATCCTCTGTTTAAGGAGGGCGATACAAAAGCGACCTCCATGAGCTGCACCAAGAGGTGGATGAAGTGAGAAAGAAACGCTCCGGCGATTACATTAGCTCGTTACATCGAACGAATGGATAAGGGAACGTCTAGGGCGACCAAAACTTCGTTTCAAGGCACAAAAAAAATGAAAATCCAAGCATCTTAGTCTAGAGAAATGCAAGCAAGGAGCATGAAACCGGAAATAGGTAGGCTGTTGTGATCAGAAGTCGATTTCTCACGGGTCTGGAGCCCATTAAGTTTGGCTTCTAACTCCAGGTGAATGCCATCAGTTAGTAATAGAATTTCGCTAACTATTCCAACGCCAACAGTTGCCTAAATTCCCAGACAAGATTTAATTCAGAACCATTAATCAAGAGGCTTAAAGACTTAATCAATCTTACTTCGTATTACGTCCGATTTATTCAAAACGAATTTCCGCCAATGTATCTACAACTATCTCATGATATAATCGCTCTTAATTTGCAATTCTTAAATAATACAATTCCCTTGTGGCCTATTTTCCCGCACAATTCTCTAGAGATCCCATCCAAAGGGAATTTTGCTTTCAAAAAATGCTGAATCAATATTTTGATTCCCAAAAAAAAAAGAAAAGAAAAAAACCACCATCACAAGCTCAACTGAATAAATCTGCGTAACGGAATCGCCAAACAAGCGCAGATAAATTCAAAACCTACAGTTATTGTTCTACTTAAGTTTCTGGTTGCTATTACCTAACCACGAGCCTCGGTCTCAGAAGATCATGTGGGATCTGGGCCTTCTAGTTTTACTTGCCACCAAACCAACCAAACCAACCAAACCAACAAATGAAGCAAATCCACACAAAAACCCAATTTTATCTCACGGCACTTGCTGTGAATTCAGCAACAAATTTGCAGATACAAATACGCTCTGCTCGTAAAATAAAGATCTCTGGAATTTATGGCAAATTTATGTATACAAACATCGATTAATATCGGAATGCGACTAACCTAAGACCGGTTAGAGCAACAACACCAGCATGTGCGGATGCGAGAACGTTATCCAAAGAAACCAACAAAAAAAAAGGTAAATAAATAGCCAGGGAAAAAGAACGGACAGCCAACAGCTCCACCAAGACGATTGGACGATAACTAAGCTAAATCCAGCTAAAACAAGTTACTTCGTTACTTCGATTCTATTAACTGGTCGAGAACGAATGCATGTTACACTAGTCGCCAATGGCAATAGCAACAACAACGACGACAGCAAAATATCGAATGCGTTAGCTGGAGATTATTTAATTTTCAGAAACCTGACCGAAAGTAGGTCAGACTTAAACAGCCTGCCAGGTAGATACATAGATTCTTTCTATGTAAATTAGACGAACCGCATTCTGGGCGACGAAAATTCTTAATTTTTCTAACTGGTTACACAGTGATGTGTTAGAAATTTCGAATCTGGTTTAACCTTAGAAGGACACCGCAAAACACAGATACTCTCTCACGGACATCTGCTAATCACGGCTTAACCCCTCCTTTTTTTTTGATAGAAAAAGTGAAGTTAAATCAAGCATTTCTTTGGTAAGACGAAAAAAAGAGAAATCGGCAACCTTGACAAGTCCACACAATCCACAGGGCATAGTGTCGTAGTGGAAGTGAAATTTTTAACTGCAACTGCAAATCTTTTGAATGAATGGTTTCCCTTTTGCTGGAATGGTCGACGATGACGACGACGACGATGGCTATGGTGATGGCGCTCAGCAGTTACTATAGATTGCAAGTGCAAGCCTCTGATACATTTGTACACTTTGCAGTCAAAAGAAAACAAAAAAGATACGTATCCGATGGATATTGTTCGTCATGCTCTGATAGCTCTGAGCACTCGCGTACATTCGCCCGGATTATTGTCTGCTCTGTACGGATGGAAATAAGAAATTTGAGTTACCACTGAGTTTTCTTTTAAAGGTTTTTTTTTTTTTTTTTTAATTTTTTTTTAGAAGAGGAAAAAAAAAAAGGTTACGATAGGGAGTATCATTACCTTCTCCTCATAATTATTAGTTCCGAGGTAAGCACTTGCGGTGGCAATGCGTCTAAATTACTATAAATCTCACCTACGGATGCGCATCGTAACGGAACCGCGCAATTGTTCTGTTGCTTCTTTTTTTTTTTTTTTTGTGTGTTCTGTGCGGATAATGCTAGGAAGTATCGGTATAATTTAACAAGGCACTTGAATATGATGAAGATCTCTGGAAACAGGCGGTATTTTGAGGGAATCGCACTAAATTGGGATTCAGAAGCAATTAAGTCCAGTTGGCTTGTTAGGGCTTCCACAAAGGAAGACGCAAGCAGCGTGAACTTAAAAAGACTGGGTGGTCATGACGGATTTGTTCCTAGTGTGCCCTTTGATGATATTATGTAAATTTGAGCGCGTTTGCTACAACCACACTAACTTCAACAGAACGTGCAAAAGAAAGATGCAGTCAGAACCATGACATTAGAGATCCTGATTGATGCGAACTGAAATCAAGGAAGAGGTGAACAATCAGGGGTGGCAATGGTGTAGTGGTAGCGTCATCGTTTGTCGAGCTAATGGTTCACAGTTCAATCCCTGATGTCAGCAAGCATTATATGATAAGAGGCAGTCCGATCAATTGCGAAAGTTTGTGACAAACACTACTGCGAAGGCATAACACTGGCAGTAGGTTTGTCATATGGCTGGAGAAATTGATCGCTCTGTTGATAATTGATATGCTCATGACATCAGGTGGATCGGGAAAAAATACTGTGAATCAGAAGCGAAGGCAAAACAAATAAATTACAACAAACAATCTCCCCAGTTATCTGGACACCACCCCTGGAGCTAATTTGAAACCCAATACAGCTGAGTTTCAAACCACTACACCAATCTCTTTCTCTCTCTCTCTATCTATCTTTCCTACGCCCGCACCATGTGAAAACATGTAAAAGGGTATTCATAACCCCTTGAGCGCGGGTATATTATATAAAAAAAAAAAAAACACCTAGCCCTTTTAAAGCTGCCTTGCCAAGAAAGCCATATACAAACAGCAACAATAAGGTCGATTTCTATCTAAAACGGATGCTAACAGGTCTTGGATGCTTCAAGGCGTATTTACACAAGTTCGTATGTGACAGCACTCCTGTGTACCCATAATGCACAAAGATTGACGAAAGTGTGGAACGTGCCATATTTCGTTACCCATGCTCCGATGACGAAAGCAATCAACTTGAACAAAAGTGGGAGGGGCCAGAGGCTTAAGATGGTTGGGAAGCAGTCAGCGATACTGTAGCGCCGATAGAAACGCTAAAGGAAAGCAGAGCACCATATTGCGTCAGCCGTAGACACATGGCTAAAGTCCCCCCTTGCGATGCGATGTTTGATAACAGCATCGCGAGAACATAGGGTTGGAAGGGTTTAAATTGCTACTTCCACCTTCCGTACAAAAAAAAAACAAGAAGTCCTCGAGGAAGCCACACGCCGAGATCTAGGCAGCAGTGATAAGCCTGCCAGATAGCTGAGTGTGAGAAAGCGCTTCGGAAGGATAACGATAGAAACGACGACTCTGAGCATTGGCTTAGATGTGATCAGGTTTTGAGAATCAGGGATAATATCGAAGAATCAGACTGACCATCAATGATTACGCAATTTTTAACGATTTAACACTAGTCTTGGTGAAAGAAAATAAGATTGAGATCAGAGGAAATTAGAAGACGGGAGTTCTGGTTAAGCAGGGACAGAATTTGTGGATCGGGAACCATTTGATGCGCTATGCAAAGAAGTAGAGAAGAGCTGGAATGAGTTATGCGCCATTGCTAAGGCTATAACCTGTGGGTGTTATAACATCTGACGGCTTAACCATGCTAAAAGTTCAAAGATGGTGCGAGGAACACTCAAATACTCAATTCACATGCTTACAGGACATGAAAACGTTAGATATCACCTGAAAAAGTTCGTTTTTAGAAGAATGATACCTGGAGACTATATTTGTAGAACGTGGAGACAGAGAGACATAACCTGTGACAATGACTTGTGCTAATTTGCAAACGACAGATACTAGCGTTAATACAAGGGGTTAAGCTTTGCGAAAGACTGGCTAAAATGATCTCCATTGCAAATGGAAAACGCTTTGCATGTTGGACGCAGTGATTGATGTACGCATCATGAGTGACAGGAAGAAAGCCTCATTCTCGTAGACATCCGATATCGATTCAGAAAGCCGTGTTGCACAATCGGCGAAGCGTCATCAAAGCGAAGGAATACATAGACAGAGATTGATGGAAGCGCAGAAGCAAGAAATACCCTTGCACTAAGGATCATGACGTGAAAACGAAACAATGGGCTTCACTGAGAACGTACAGTGGTGGTAGGTAAGGTAAACTCGTGGAGGAGTTGAAGCACGATTGTAATGAAGTCATCCAGATCATTCACGACTGCCTGCCAAATATGGGTCTACAATTAGCAGGGGAAAATATGGAAGTATTACTAGTCAGCAGCAGAGTTTCATAGGGAATCCCTACCGAATCATTGCAAGTATGTATGTATGTAGCGTATTTCGAACAGCATCATACGACGCAACAATCTATACCCAGTTATAACCAAGGATAAGTCTGTAATTGAATGGAGATTGGAGGACTATACTTGTCATGTATTAGTACGGCATTTGGTGGAGAGGGAACACTATGTAGGCTGAACATAGCTAAGGAGATGATGCACCCGGAGACTGCTTGTCACTGCTGACAAAAACAACCACAAAGTGCAGTGCAGAAGCTTGTAAATACGAGCCAAAAATTTAAGGTTGGAACCCTCCTTGCGACGGATGCAAAACTCAGACGAAGAAATAGAACAGTAAGTTAGGGGCTTGGACCTAGAAGGGACCTACACCTTAAGGCCATATTCGAAAAGCGAATAGAGAAGCTTTTTCAAAACAGCGCTACTACTCTGGGATGTTTGTCCGACATCCTCTGGAGGTAAAACCATAAAAATTCTTATGGCGTTTTCTGGGGATCGAACTGGGATTGAGTAGGCGTTAGCAATTGCCTGATGTTTAAACTCAGCATCTCTCGAAGGCTTTCATCTTCCAGGAATGCGCCTTATTTTTAGCGTTTGTTCAATCCAATAGAAAAAGGCAGTTATCAGGTTAAACTGACTAGATGCTATAGATCGTATTGCGACATTACTAAGACTCTTTGACTGCCGATTAAGGATACCATCATGTTGCAAATAAACAAATATTTGACGCTACAGACCGGGTTCAGAGCTTACCTTATTGCCACTATTCGTTTTGGGCATCTTGTATTCTTCGGCACAAGTAGAAAGGACCTACAGTCTAAAGCCATATCGTTGGTGTTAAACCCATTAAATTCCGACCTTGACAGCATAATCAATTCTCAACCGAAACCAAGACCCCCAACCATTATCCATGAATGGTACTTTCATCGCGGAAACCGAAAGACTTCCCATTCTCGGTATGTGTATCAACAACCATCTTCGTTGGAACGATCACATATTCGAAGTCGCCAAAAATGCAGCAAAATGTCTAGGATCCCTTAAGCGGTGCCAGAAATTCTTTACCCCTTCGGATCTGGCCACAATTTCTTTCCGCCCAAAGCTGGATTACAACGCCCATATCTGGTCTGGTGCACCCAAGACCGTTTTGCACATCCTAGATTGGGTCCAGAATGGCGCGTTAAAACTTATAGGTGATAGAGACATTGTGAGCTCCATAGTCTCACTAGAACATCGCAGAAATGTCTCGTGTCTTTCCCTATTTTATCGCTTCTTTTATAAAAAAAATGCTCCAGTGAAATAGCCACCTGCATTCCTCCCCTTCAAAATTTCACCCGCAATACGCGTCACGCTTCTAATGCACATCAGTTCACCCTCAAGGCCAACTTCGGATGTACTGTCAAATACAGGAAATCGTTCATAAGCCGAACGACACGCATGTGGAATGATCTTTCAGGCTCCGTGTTTCCTCATCACTACAAAATTCAAGCATTTAAAGCCAACTTCCTCTGTTCCTTTTTCCCCTTCTTCCGAACGCCCGTGGCCTGAGAATTCAGCATACCCCCTTTGGCTCGCGCGAATTGAGCTCGGAAGCTCAATTTACTAGCCACTGAGCTCTGGCTTTATCGATGTATCGCTCAATAGTACCAGCCAATAAATGGAAGGGGGCCTCCATCGAGTGAAAGGAAGTGTGAATTCTTACCGCTGTTTGACAAGAAGACCGTCTTAAACTTCGTCCTGAAGAATGGAGTGAAAGTGTATTTTAAGTCGAAAAGGACCATGAAGAGCTCCATCGGGAGCATAATATCGGGTCCTTCATATTTTATTACTGCTCAACGAATTTTTCTAAGCGGTAAGTGCTACCATAGACTGGATGCTATTGTAGTTTGTTATAAATCGTCGAAATTCTTTTTTGTGATGTATAATTACCAAAAAAGTGGATACCTAGAAGGACATGTGCTGTCTTTTCCCGTGGTTAAGCTTAGATACCAATGTTGCTAGGCATATACTCGTATACTAGTACATCGATCCTTGCATTTTGCCATCTCCTGAATCCAACTGGACATCCATTTTCTTACTGCAGAATATGGAAACCCGCATAAGAAGCTTTCAATAAACTCGTTGCTTCTAAGTTCCCCCAAGACATCCACCAATCCATCCCTAAAACCTCACTTTTCAACAATTTTCGAATCTCGTTTCAACCTGCACTTAATCCGATGAAAAAAAAATAAAATTTTATTCACACTTAAAAGGTCGGTAGGTCGGTAGGTTGATCTCACATAGCGATAGCGATCAATGTAATTCATTTTAAGCGTTAAATGAAATCGTTAAACTTACCTAAATCACTCTTAAGTTTATCGTTAAATGAAAGTAAAAAGAAAAAACTTAAACCAAACTAAGGAAAGTGTACGCTTTCATTGCACAATTAGGGTCGTTAACGCTTATAACTTTCCCACTAAAATTGTACACAATTTTGTGTACTTTTGGAACGTAATTTATAGGTGTGTAGTAGATACAATAAATTCAAGTCAATGCCTAAGAAGCAGAAGCTATTGTAATGACCATACGGTCTCGCACTTAGTTTCGAGTGACACACATGGTGGCCCAGTTAATTTGAAATGAAAAAGTAAAAGTGAAAGCACTATTTTCCGAAGAACGACGAAACTGAAATTCACTTGAGAATTTGTAGCGCATTGTTACGGGATATATTTATAAAAAATATCTTTTTTTTTTAAGGTGTAATGTACTGACAATGAGTGTCGGTGTGCTTCTGTTTAAAGAGCCCCTTTGAGCGTCTAATGTGTGTGCGGTTCAGCTACTGTTGGGCAAGATTGTCACTAATTTTGAAATTACCCACATTAAACAATTTGAAAATAATTGGTAAGCATGTTTCTCAGTGAATTCCAAAAGGTCTTAAGCCGGGATAATATTGTAATGAGTTTATTCCTCCTTCTTGGAAGCTACTTGATGATTTGTGGTCACACGACATGTATAATCGGAGACCACTATGCCCATGGAGTTAGACGTTTGTGTCTTGGCCTAATAGCTACAAAACGGGTAGATAGAAACTCATGCCATGCGGTAGGTGGACCCATGAGTAATGCGAGTGGTCGCAAGACCCTCTTAGCCTCCATAGGAGGGCTTAGGCTGCGTTGAATACTCCAACAGAGTTGAGTGGTGCATATATCATTTGAAAAAGCTTTCTGATACCGATTTGAAATATGTATAAACTTTCAAAAATCCGAATTATATTAAAAATCCATGGGAACGGGCCTCTCATCAGCCATAAACAATGCTTGATTTGCATATTTATGGCACTGGAGACAGTCGGAGATGATTGTAATGAGTCGTGTGTTGTTATGGCTGCGGCAGTCTTGGTTGACTCCCAATTAGTGCTAATCAGTTGTTGGGTCCAAAACGAATTTCTTTATTGAAGTTAATGCGATATTTCAAACAATTCGACTCGAACTTAGGCCACAAAGCCAACCATACATAAACACAAGCCACCTTAATGAGCCCATGGCGGTCGATCAAAATACTTAATCTCTCTGGAGAAATGTGGAACCCATTTCCTCTTGGATTGCGAACTATCTTTATGACGTGTGCGTACATCTGTACCGTATACAGGCGATCCCCATTGGCAATACAAGGCCTAGTTCCTCGACACCATTCGTGTCGTGCGTGTTATATTTTTTCGCTCAGAGTCTAAGGCCATACCCGAAAGGCGAATTGAGAAGCTATATCATGACAGGTATTACTTTCGGACGTTTGTCATAGATCGGACCGTGAAGGTATTTCCTGGAACTCTCACCTCCCTCTCAGTAGTCCAACGCACGGCAACACGACGATTTCCACTGTTTTTTCACGACCGACGTGGTCTTAGAATTTCTTCAATTTTTCTCATTCTCACACCGATTCAAGAGCCCTAGATACTCTACATCCTCCGATGTTTGACAATTAAAGACCACGCATTTTGGTTGTTTTACTTAACACAATTTCGTCTTATAACACGTACTACATCAAGTCGTGATAACTCGCCCCAATTCGTCAACTATGTCATGTACCGCGGTGACTAGGTACTCAACATTATATGACATGGTTCTGTGTACATAATACCTTAAGCGTTGTGCGGCAATTCGTTCCTACTTCAGATTTAATGGCACTGGATTGAAGCGCCTGGAGTGCAGGCTGACTGTTAATTTACGACTAGACGGCGATGTTGGAAACTGATTTTATTTCAATTAATCCCGCAGCTTTGGATACACTTTCCGGCAGTTTCTATATCTCTTGTACGAAATGCTCTGTTAAAGCTGAAGTTTTAGGGAAATTTTGTTGGCTTTTTTGGGTGAACACCTGACGTCGTTTCGTCTTAGGTCTTGAAATTGTTCTTTGCTTTTTTTTTGTCAGGTTAGGAAAACACTCTACTGGAGCACTCAAATGCAACTGGTCGTTGGGCTACCAGGAAGCAAGGCCTAGTATTACTGAGAAGGCACTTCAGTGATGCAGAGCAGGGCAATAACAAAGGAAGTGATCCGATGTATCATCGGCATCTTCACAAGCGCCACAGACAGTGGTTGTATCAGTTGTGTCTTTTGAGTTACGAGTTTTGAACCCGACTCTTTAGCCACGGCGTAGTAACTGCGATTTCCTTCGCTGAGTCTTCGTTGAATTTCCACTCAGGTGTCGTTAAGGGACACCATGGAAACGTATAACATCGCGAGGAAACTATGGCCGTCCTTCGATAGAACAAGGACCGAGAGACTAATACGAAAGAACAGAAGATCCATTTCTATCCTCGTGGGTATCATCACGGGGTATAATAGTCTGCGGTACCACATGAAGAACCTGCGCCGGACAGAAGAAGAACTTTGCAGAGGTTGTGGCGACGAGGGAGTTCTTGAAGACACCACCCACTTCCTATGCCACTGTCCTGGACTCCAACATTCCAGAAACGAATTCCTCGGCAAACACTTCTTCAATAGCCTTAAAGAGCTCTCTGGCGTTCCTACAGAAAAGACGCTTTGCCAAGTCATCACAGGGGTTTGTACTTGAAAACAAGTAAGTAACTAAAGTAGAGTTGACTGGACATTTACAGGGTTCCAATGGGCGGAAGAGCACCTTTTCCCCCCTATGGGTAACACAATGGGTCAACACTGATCTGAGTGCGGCAGGAGGCTTTTCTCTCTCTGCCAGCCCGCTTACCTAACCTAACCTAAGGGACACCAATGCTCTGGCCTGCAGAGTTTTTGACTCTAACCCGGAGGGACAACACAGCAGAGGTCGTTCTCACCTAAGGTAGTCCACACAGGTAGGTGGGGACTTCTACCGACTTCGAGTGTGCAAATACAGGCAGCTAGCTAAGGACTAACTAACTGGAGAGTCTTGTTGGTTGAGGCCCAGGTTCAACTAAAATTTTATCACCACTTAGGTAAGAAAGTGGATTGTGGTGTTGATGTTTTCCCCGAGGTACGTAAACTACCTCACACATGGGGGTTTCAAGAGTGATGCTTTGTCCAAGACGATTGAAGATAGCAGTTTTGTCATTGTTACTGGTAACTTTAAGACTTACTAGTTGCACCTGATCTTCAATTGCCTTAAAAACCTCTACAAGTGATGGCGCAATGGGAAAATGTGATGATGCCCACATCGGTAAGGAATGTAAGCAGCTAGGCAAACAGTGCCTTCCGTGTTGACATTGACCCTGTTCACTATATGTTCCAGCAAAAGTTCGAAACAAGCACATGTTACTGCATCCCTTGCCGAAATGTCATGCATGTTTCGAATAACATTTTAAAACTGTTACGCGACATAATTGGCTTATCCGGCAAAACGTTAAGTTACATTCTCGAAAGAAAAATCCCCACCCAGATAATTACTCCCCACGTCCTTTCAATTATCCTCCTCAACAGTGTCACTTAAAGCACTCTAGTTGCCAAAGACGTAGGATGTTAAGCCTTACCAAAATAGATATCGTAGATAGTGAGTTCGAACCCGTGGATATAACAAATATGAACTTGAAGCGTTCGGCTAAATAAAGTCAAATTTTTTGAATAAGCCCGTAGCTAAAGCAGAGCTCTTTACATAGCGAAATCTTTCTTGGAGTTTAGGGATAATGCAGTCTCTTGGAGAGATAACCAGTTTCTTTGGTAAAACTCCAAGCCAACTTTTCACAGTTCAGCAGTTCGGCTCATAGACTTCTATAGACTGACTGTGCTGTACGCCTTAACACCTTAACGCCTTAGAGGTATGAGCTATTAGCGTATGGCAGGGAATTCACCCCCCTTTGCAACTCCATGCTGAAAATCTTTACCCAAAAGGGTCCTTCAGCTTAAGTCCACTTATAGTGCTAAGACGACTGCTTTGCCTGGCATATCGTTTGTCCTATTTGCGTAATGATTTCATTGATCACAGAAGGAAATATGTCCAACATCAACATCAACCCGTCATCCGCGTTGATACGTGAATACTTTGACCTTACTCCATCCAGAGTTGCTATATTTACTTTGTCAGGATTATTTTTTTATTACTGGGGAGCAGATAGCCAGCTCTAGTACTCCAGTTCCACTTAAATGACTATTGTCCTCACAGCAGGGGATGTCAGCAAGTCACGAACTCCTCAGCGAGCAGTGCAGCGATGTCGGTGATCGTTATTTACTGACTAGGGTTAGATTTGTCACGAAAAAAATGTTTGTGAGTGTATGAGCTGAGGACTTGTGTCCCTGAAGACATATGTAATCTGCATACTAAGCAGGTCCGATGATAGATTTAGTCCAAAACGATACCTTTTAATACTAACAAGACAGAGATCGCTTTTGTGGATAACAGGATAAAATAGAATATCGGCACCACAATCGGCGTCATCCGCTTTGCGAACGACTTTTGTAGAAGCTGGATAGATGAAAAGGAGGAGGAACGTGTCCCTCACCTTCTTTGATTTTGCCCAGCTCTCTCCCGTAGAAGGAAGCTTCACCTAGGAGCCCCCTATTACTACGATATAGCCTCCTACGCTTCATAAGAAGCTCAAAATAGTTTTAACGGGTAGGTAGAGAGAAGCTTTCTCACACGATCCAAGTGGTATCACAATGGACCTACCACTGGTCTAAGTGTGTTGGCAAATCCTAGCTAGTAGCCACTACAACCTAACCTAACCTTACTGTGAATTGTTCTTTAGATCGCTCCCATCAACTCGTACAAGATCGTCCTTCTGAATGTTCTCTTTAGATATAGAGAATAAGCCTAAAATTGGTTGCAAATGTACGAACTTTCTGGACACATTTTGGCATAAATACACACGTGCTTAACTCCACTCGTGGGGCATGTTCAAAATATCACCGTTGACCATGACATTTCTATGTCTCACAATATGCAGCGTAATATGCACCACTTCAAGTTACTTGTCGATCTGATAATTTGTATGGACAAGCATTTGAGTTGTAACAGGCTTCGATTGATTTGTGGCTTAACTTTGCAAAAAAAAGTGCGCTAATAACCCAGATTGGATTTTATTAGCCAAACACGAGTTTATTAGGTGCTTTCAACACACATAATTGCACCTATTGATCAGAGCACTAAATATTTCTCCATTGATTTCGCCAAATTTCGCCTTACCACTGTTGCTTTTGTAATATTCGCTTTCAAAGATCCAAGCCTGATAAGCATGAATTTTAAATGGATACGAACTGTAATCAACACATTCAACCTACACGTACCTCAAATAGGAGCTTCTTTGCATATCGAACATCGTACACAGGTGCGGCATCACCAAAATTACGAAAAAATCCATTTATCACGCTTCTCCAATAAAGCCCATATCTATCTAGTTAATCCTTTGTTGAAATTCCATTTGAATTTCTACCTAGGGCTTGTTATGTAAGGTACAACGTGCCTGAAATTTACTACAACATAAAAATTTATAGTCACGCAGTGAAGTGCTACTATCAAGAAACCTGTCAAGGACACATCAACATCACGAAATTTGTTACATTCCACCCACCATCAATGACTTACTCAGCAAGACCCTATGTAATGCAACAAAAAATCAAGCACAAACGGTAAAAAAACACATGAAAAAAAAATGAGTTCATTAAACTAAGTTGAGCACTTTCAAGCAGATTCGTGAGGAAAATACTTAAAACAGACAACCGAAGGTCATATGGAAACCCATTTTCGAAACCACATAATCTTTAGCATATAAGCTAATATTTTAAATTCATAAATCATTGTGATTTAATGTTATAACCCAGATTTAAGTATCTAGATTGAAAATATCTTTTTGCAAAAATATGTGCTTTTGTTGTTCGACATATTTACCGTGTGGCCTACTTAAGACACATATTTTCGAATTCTTCCACAGTCGTTATTAAATAATAAGCCCAACACGCACTAAGTGGATTTTTGGTAGATGCTTTTAAGCTGATTTGCCTGCACTTGTTGCCATTCATCGCTTAACATTGAATGTGATGTCCGATACCTTCACAGATACACTACATCCCGACTGTATCTCTATAACAGTATCGGATTTCAATTAGATGGAGGTAATCGTAATTTGAGGTGCAGAATATTTTCTCTCTTGAAGTGACTCCCCTTATATTTTTTCTTCGCACATTTCTTTCTCACATTGAACTCTAAATGTGCGCACTAATTGGTAACACTATACTTCTTGCATGAATGCCCAGCCTACCGTTCTTACATCAGATCAAATATGTGTGTGCGTGTTTGCTTCAGAAAAATAATAGAAAGAATGAAAGGAAGCAAATAATATAATAATATATGTACGAGTAAGCAGATAAAAAGGAGATACAAAAGAAAAAGAAACAAGCTTTGCTATGAAAATATACATAAATGCACCCGAAGCGACCGCGCTGATTCATTTGCATAAATCGCTCGTATATCACCACGATTTAGTGATACGTAATAGAAGACCACAGCTATATACATTTATGTATTATTTTCATTCAATAACGGTTCTAATTTCTCAACCCAACAAGACTATGGCTAGTTCTACAGTCGAAGCTTTTCCCAAAAACGAAAGAGTTGACGCACAAACTTGATTTTAAATATTCATTAAATTAATGACATTTCATCTATTAGGGCAGAAAAAATGAGAATTCTCCACATATATACCTCAGTCGATGAACTCATTTCTTTGGCAGTATATTGAACCTGTGTTTACGATAGCATGGCTGTGAATTTTAATATTCAAATCTAGCTACGACGTCATTATGTTTGATAAATCATTTTCTTTTTATGTGAACATAAAACTTAATTTTAGTCATTTTAGTTGACCTAATTCTACTAACTGAGAACTTGTTTCGATGGTACCGAGAGGAGGAATATACGTTCTTCTAGATCAGATAAGGTAATGTGATTATAATTTTATTTTTAGGGGGGCAAACTCTATGACAAATTGAAGTGTTGTTTCTTGTTTAATTTGCTGAGTGAAAATGATCTTTTAAATTCCCTTTTAAGCCGTTAGATGTTGGGAAAAATTACTTTCTAAGCGGTTCATGAATTTTTCTCCAAAAGGGCTTAAGTGATTTTTTATTTCATCATTTGATCGAAACTACATTAACTGGTGGTCTTACCATTTGGGGTCATAAAATCACTTAAATGGCCAAGTATAGCGCACATTAAATTCAATTGCCTTTTTGGAGGTAAGAACTCATTACAAGTAGCTACCGTCACGTAATAACTTATAGTTTTAATGACCGTTCAATCGATTCAATTAGAAATTAATTCCATCGTTAAATAGTTGAATAAAATTTATGAACCGATTGCTTTTACCTCCAAAAGGAGAAAAACATGATTTGATTTGAAATGAGAATTCCGCGCATAAATATGGGAAAGACATTGACCTGATTTGGTCAACAGAACTAAAAAAGGACATACAGTGTTGCTTACTGAGGTATCAAATATTTTCTCTTACATCATGGAATTATGGGCACATATCTGTGCTTTTTAGGAAGTCATGACTGCTGTTTTTCTTGTTTCTTAAAACACAAAAGAAACACCGCAATTGAAGAGAATATAGCTTAGTTACTGGGCCACTGCATGTCCTTAGACATTAGTCATGTACGTAAAATATTGATTTTGCTGCAGATGTAACCCCGATGCTTATGTAAAAAGTCTTAATCTGTTGGAAAGCATTCGACAACATTAACTATGCCCGTCATCTCAATAAAATTGCATTCGAGTAACTAGCATTTTTCGGGTTACTTATTCCGTGGTACTAAACACCAAGTTACTCATCCTTCGTCTGTATAACCATTGAAATAATAAAGCAGTCGAAACAGCATTTCCTCCTCTTCAAAACCCCAATAAGGCAGATAAACTGTTTTCCTTACGATGTTCTTCAAATTATTCGCGCTGAGTAAGTGAGCTCAGACATCGTCATTAAAACTGGCAATCTTATCCGATAATTAAAACTAAAATTTCCCAAAATCAGACAGAAGTAGTAGTAGGATATAGAAACCTCAACTGGATACCTAGTTATAGCGATACTCCAGGCAGATACAAGGCAGGCGAATCGATCGACAATAACTCAAAATAATGAACCTTGCTTAAGGAAGAGGGATCCTTATTACGAAAGAGACAAGATATGTAAAAAATCACAACACAACAGAGAGCATAATCTTGATGCGAATAACAATGCAAAACAGACATGGCCCCAGCTAGTTAGGAGCAAAGCATGTTAGACGTCAAGAGAGTACACACAGATGCATCATTCACACGTAGTAGATTACTCGAGGGTAAGAATCCCAGAGAATGACTTCTGCCCCAGCTGCATGGACGAGGGGGTATGCCAGACACCTCTCCATCTCTTATACAACTAAATTGAATTTTTATTCCGATTCGGATATCATTAAAATCTAGAAATAAAAATGGTTTTTAGACGAGTGGAAAGAACCGACTCATGTGAGGATACATTGGACTGTATCCAGTGGAAGCGAAGCCTTTTGGAAATGCGATTCAAACTTAGCGAAAAGGCACAAAACTGTCCCTTATCCTGTTTATCTCAAGAACAGTAGTCCTTATGGTGAAAAAAAATTGAAGGGAATACAATTTAAAACAGATGTTCGCTGGCGTTTTTTGGAGGAGGGATTCCAAGCACTAAATTATTTTCACCATAGTGAGCAGTGGAATACTATCTCCCTGTCTGAATTGTACATTTTGGGAATATTTTTACCCTCTGTACATATTGTCGGAGAATTAAAACGACCCTAAATGAACATGAATTTCTTTCAGTTCCCTTTTAAAAATGGTTCTCCCCACATCCTTTTTGCTGCCTTCGATTCTTTTTTCTCGGTTTTTTTACATTCCTCTTGCTTACATTAAATTTGAATTTTTGCTCCTTTTTCCTTTAAGGTAGCAACAACCTTCTGCACTTGTATGGAGGAGTATATATCTCTAGATTACGGCCTAAGACTTAATCATGGTAAAACTGAAATACCTGTCTTCGCTTGAGAATAACAGCTGGACACTTTCGGGCTCCATTTTTGGAGGGTGCTTACTTGGATCAAAAAAAGACTCTTTGCACCTTGGAGTATAGAAGTTCCACCGCCAGATGGGCATACTAGATACATATGCGGTAAGCATTTTGATAAAAAGTTGGGCTTAAAACCGAAGCAAGTTCACTCGAAATCCAATTCAAACGTATTGCCATCTCAACCGTAGTAGGAGTAAGAAAGGTGTATGGAGATGGATCGGATGGATCGTATACCTCGTTAATCTAATGAACGATCAGGATCAGTTAGTGCCTGTGTTTGAGGTGAAGATATCCGCCAAATGACAAGGAATTACTAATATCTACCAGAACCAAGACAATATAATCTACATTAAGTTTTTTGAAGGTAAACCTTAGACTCAACTCAAAACTGATGAATGAATGTTAGAAGATACTCAAAATTTTGGAAACCTCCTCTTAAGTCAACCTGCTCTGGGCACGGGGCTATCATGACTTACAAAGAAACAAAAAACCTAATGACGGCATAGAGTAGCTCGTATGCTAAATGTAATGAGGATTGGTGATGTCCACTACCCGCTTATGCTACGAGGAATAGGTAAGAGAAGGGGTTGAGCACATCCTTGGTAAATATGGAGAATTGTTCTGATAGCAAATTCAGGAAAACTCATAGTCTTGGGGTGCATTGTCGACTTTAATAGGGAAACCGTCGATCGCTTTCTGCGCATGCAGTAGGAAAGAATGGTGATCCAGACTTATCGTAATCTAATCTCGCCAGTTGTAGAAAAGGTCACAAACCTAAGATGCAACAAGATGAATGGAAGGCTACAACCAGCGCATCTAGAACTATGCTAACTGCGTCTTCGAAATTAAATTCGCATTAACACCAATCATGCTCCACATAAAGGAAGCAGCGTCAAGAAGGAATCTGCATTCATAATCCAGTTTAACAAAAACGGACTATCGTCAGATAGCAGAACTAAGAGACTGATTACCTAAAGACATTCACCGACTTGAGCCTTAACGTCCAAGTAATAATCCCATCTACCGAGATAGCTACAGAAGATTGGATGGATGGATAGCCAAAAACTAGAATCCACTTGATAAAACCAGACATTGACCACGAAAAAAGGCTACCAAATCACGTCAGTATATTCGAAGCTGCAAAATTTAGCATCGATATTTAAAAAGACAGCCAAGCGGCCATAAAAGCCATCTCATTCACGGTAATTAACTCGATATTAGCGACACGTTGTCACGATCGGCTAAAATCACATTAAACCAAACTGCTGGGTCGCAAGATATAGAGGTATTCACGGTAATGAGGTGACCGAGCAAAATAGCAATGAAGGTCGATAATTGCTGACGAGAAATGGAGCACATACGCTTCATTCTGCATTCTAAAGGAACCCTGGACACCTACAATAGAAAGAAAACAAAAGACATCCTTTTGCCCAGCAGACACGCACTTCTTATGGGCATACCAGCAGGGTACAACTTGCTGGCGGTCCAACGCGTGTAACTGCCTCTGATCTGTCCATAGGCTGGAGGGATATAGGCGCAAATGTTGGGTGTGAATGCACAACCATTAGCAGAATCAGAAAGACGATCCTTGGAGATATTATTTCAAAGTGATGAACGATTGTGGCTCGGTTGGTAGTGCGATTGAATATTGAACCCTATACTGTATGCCGAGATATATTTGTATTAGCCCTGAACGAAGTGAAAAGGACTCAGAATGGTTCGGAATCATACCTTTTTCTCTCTGCGTATTAAGTTTGATATCCCACAAGATCCGAGTGAAGGCTGCTCAATATATGGTGCAGCCACCTCAACATCGTAAACTAATCTGACTGAGTTTTATATTTCAAAGTCAGATCGTTAGAAACATTGAAAACATATCGCAGATCCAGCATCACAACTAATAAAAGAATAATAAGCACTGCTTCTATCCGCTTCGCTATGGCCGTCATATTTTAATTACAATAAGCAAAAGGCCATCAAAACGTGCCATCTGCCATGTCTTTGTTCCGCCAGTAAATCAATGACAACAAGTGCCACTAAATTACCTCCAAATTACCCATAAGAGGTAAAAACCTTTTAAAATCCCTTTTGACCCACTAGCTTGCACCTGTGTTAATTTATTTTATTTATTTCTTAACTGCATTTGGATTTTCTAAGCGAGCCCGAGCCGGGAGCCAAATAGTGTGCAATTCTGATTTCATGCCCATGACTTCAGAACGTCAGGGCGAATAATAGAAAGTTTCATTAGCCCTCACAAGAGTCTATGAAAATCTCCTTAAACATTAAAACTTCCTGCCACGATTTTTTAAAATGCCACTTCCATCAAACCTTACAGCATCGAAGTGCATTTCATAATTTATGTACGTCCAACGACCCTTTTCTAAGACCCTACCATCATTCATCTGGAAGTCAGAGTTTTTTTTTTTTCTCCACTGTTAGTTATTTATAGCTTCATCGTAACTTCTGCTACAGATTGCAATTCTAGGTTAACTGCTAATAGGTAATTTCCAATCGCCATGCACTTACCACTACTGTGTACGCCAATAATTGTATAGTATCCCAAGAGAGTTAGTATCAGTGTATACCAGTACACTATACTGGCCATGATGCAGCTGAAAAAATTTACTGTCTTGCTGCAAGTGCCAACATATATATCCTACTATCCGCCGAATAGAATCACTGCACACCAAGAGTAGGTAGGTAAATGTTATTAGCTTGGCTTTTGGGTCAACTCTGTACACACACTTGCGCGAACTCTATTTCCGAACACTTTTCATCTGTCACACGAGTATTTTACTACGAGTATTTCTCTTTTTTTGACAAAACGACACTAAAACAAGAACTTTCTTCAACAAAATGTGTGCCAGCAGGCGGAGCACACACCCAACCAAAGAAGTGCTGAAATGTGCATTAGCCGCCTAAAGAGGTCCCACAAGAAATGAATTTAAATTAAACAAAATTCTTTTTTCCACCGTTTTTTTTTTCCGCCTGTTAAACTTTCTAAATAATTATTTTGCTTTCGTTTTTTTTTTACTCTTTGGCTCTGCGTAGAGGACTATTAATGACTTAATTCCCGACTTTGTTATGAGTCCTTGAAGTATCTATTCGATCGATCCGATGACGTCTTGAAAGGACCTCAGCATTGAGGTGTAGTAAATGAAAAAACCCGCGCGATTAATACAAAAAGATACGTGTACTGTATCTCTCTCTCGGTTGAGTCTCTATTGAAATGCCACCAGCTGTCGGCAAATACACATTCACATCCGCACCGGATTGATTTCTACGAGCAACTAACTCGATGGTATCGTACCGCTAAACTTTTGATCGCTTAGGAAGTCTTAGGCTTTCGCGCACTCAGCCATAACTATACTGTGACTAAGTCTTGAAAGTTGGAAAATGTGTGGCCGTGCCGCAACGGCAACAGCAGCAGCAACAGCAGCACCACCACCAGAAGAAGGTAAAAACAATAACGAAAGAGCGGTAAGACGAAGAAGAAGGTAAAACACAACACCGACCAAGTGGAGGGAAAAGTCTTTCAGATACTCATAGCCGTACCTGTTGTAATGTTGGTCTTGTTGTTATTGTTGTCTGATTTCTTCTTTGGTCTTAGCTTGTCGGTGTGTCGTTGGATTTCCGTAGTTTGTTGAATGTGTGATGGAGTTCAATGGTTGCTTGCTGTTTTCGTTTACACAGAACGAACGAAAAAAAAAAAAAAAGCACAGATACAATTGTGGAAATGAAAAATTTCGGCGGTGGATGAGGAATTCGGTGGTTCCGAGGGTCTTGCAATGTGCAATTAGCGATTTAATTAGCACGATGTAGCATAGCCTGGAATAAATTAAGAAGTAATGCGATCATGATTGAGGGTATAATTTTTAATTTATCGTAGATAGAAACGCTTAAAGTGAAAACTGAGTTTTTTTTTTATTTTTTTTTATTTTCGAAAAATTAGGAACAATGTTTTGATCACGCCGATTTCATTATTTAGCGCTTATGTAGCGCATAATGAGTGCTGAGAAGCCTAGGAAGTCTACATAGGTTACGGTTGTTAGATGGGTTCAGGCGGAGCAGAGCTCAGAGATATAACACAGTCTTTCCCAGACCAGGCCTTTCCACAGCAAGAAGGCAGAAATATCTCGAAGAAGGAATCTTTCCTGAAAAATGAAAAACACGGCATTTGGTCCTGCTACCTAAGGGAAAGGAGTCTCCAGGAGAACCTTAGTCCTATCAAGCAATATGCCTATTGGACATCATGGGAAAAATCCTTGAGAATTATTCATAAAAGAGTAGTCACAGTAGCAAACGAGAAAGGAGCTGTCGCAGACCACCAATTTGGCTTCAGGAAAGCGCGATCTACTGTTGATACCGTAAGTGCGGTAGTAGATCTTGAAAAAGATTCCATCGATGGCTACGGGACAAAAGAATATTGACGTTAACAACGCTTTTAACTCTGCCAACTGGTCGGTCATTAGAAGATCACTCGCCAGAATGAATACGCCATATTACTCCCTACGTATATTGGCAAACAATTTCAGCAACAGAAGGCTGAGATACAATACCGATGCAGTAAGTAAAATAATAGCGCGTTATTGAGGGAATCCCACAAGGATTTTGGCCATACATAGCTCTGTTACTGGCGAATATCATGTACGATGAGGTCCTACGATTAACGCCGGCCAGCGGAGTAATGATCATTGGATTCGCCGCTGATATTTCTCCCGTGGCAGTAGCTAAACAGAGCCGCACAGTAGAATCCCGGGTAATTGCTTCATTTGTAGCGCAGTAGAATCAGTTACAAATGAAACAATTTCCCGGATAAGAGATTAACTTGCGGACCACAAAACAGAAACCCCCCATTGGGTTTGTGTCAACTTAAAATAGGCCAAGATTGTCGCATGGTTTCACGTATCAATACCACTTCATCTCCTGCTTCAATTTTAGTATGGAGATCTTGTATCTTGACATTTCTATTTGTATGTAATGGTCCGTTTCTGCAGTTGGAAGCCCCTCTTTAGTGACTTTTTTTTGGCTAGCTCGTCTGCCACACAATTTTCCCGAATAGAGTTATAGAGCACCTGTTCGATATCTCACTCCTAGATGCGCGGCAGTGCCTAGCCATTATAGATTTTTAATTGGTGATTCGAGTGCTTTTATGGCCGCTTGGCTATCGGTGTAAAAAACGATAGCAGAAACCAATAATGACCTCATCTACATTCATAAACAGATATTAAAAACCCAAGACTTCTGCTTGGAACACACTGCAGTGATTCGGTAGTCTAAAGACAAGTTTAAGTTAAGTGAGGGCGACCGAAAGGATACCAGCCCCTTCACCATCACGTTTTATGTAAGAAAAGCATTTATCTATCTATTTACTCTATAGAATGCAGAAAACTAATCAGAAAACGAATCGAAGAATCGACAAAGAAAAGCTCGTGAACGGCTATTTTCTGTCGCGAGGCATTAGGATCTGGAAAACAGAAGAAGACTCGATTTCCTACTCGTTTTTGGAATGTATTTTGAAGTCATTCAGTCCCTTTGTTGACCACCAGTTATTCTGGTTGATAGTTACCAGTTTAAAGATAGTAATACGAACTGCGATTTCGCTACATTCAAGGACAACCCTTATTCCTTTGCAAACAAAAATTGATACACGTCAATGAATCATTTTTCACCCTGATCATCATAATTTTTGAACGCAGTACAATAGAGCACCAGATCCTTACATTTTTCTTTGCCACGCAAAGGGCGTATTTTTCTTGTGCTAAGCAAAGGCAGGACAATAAGTGATCCGAAGTATCGTCGTCCTCTCCATAAGATGCTTAACAAAAAGCAAATGTCCCGCGAGAACGCCTACAGTCATTTCTGCTGAAAGACAGCAAGAAAGCCTCCGATTTCTTACAAACGTTCGGGACCAACTACTTTTCCCAGAACTTCCACTCCCTGCTATTGGGCAACGCACTACCTTCACAAAAACAAAACACGTAGTATCCACCAAATACTACCCAACAGAACAACCCATAGCCACGGTAAGTCTCCTTTTTAGCCTCGACCAAAAATCTGGACGCGAGGGCATCAATATATTCACTGCACATATGCAGCTATGGCAAGGGATTCCAAGTGTTGATATTTTGGAAATCAGGATTGCTCCTAGGGTTTGTGTAGGATTTTGTCCAAAGGATCGCTAGTAGATGTAAAGAAATCAAGCTTCATCGTCTCCATCCATCAGCGATAGCCGTGGTCCCTTTGTGTATCGAGCTTCCACCGACTAAACCCTCTCCATCTTTAGGCAAATACGTTTATCCTGGAACAGCGTCTTTCATTACTTCAAGGCAAGGTGCCACTTTTTTAGCTTCGTCAGGACTCCAATATTTTATGGATTATGCCCAACTTTTTCTTGAGCACTTCCTGCATGCCTTGTTTGTTTTTTTTCGGTCTTATTCCGATCGAGATAAATTTCCACTAGAACCAGAAAGTCAATGAAATGAATGACAGGTGGCTGAGTAAAAAACCTTCAGATGTCCCCGTGTTCACATCAAGTTCTGTGGCAATGTGATTGTCCTTGGAGCAGTGAGAGGTGAAAGTCAAGCAATGCCTCGCTCTACAAGATGTGAATGCTGCCAGATGCGTATGTACATAGTGGTGCTAGGGGCAGTTGTTAAGCTCTGGATAGACCGTAAAAGTAACGGAAGACCATACGTGTTTCAGCAGGATTGGACGCCAGTGCATAAAGCCGCAACGTCTCCTCAGAAATGAATGCCCAGAGTTCAAAACGTCAAATTCAAAATGGGGGCGCAAAAAAAAATTCAGAAGCAGTTTTATGTGACACGAAAGTATTTAGGCCAGTAAGTTCCTAATGCTCGCTCAATGAGCTTAAAAAAAAGAATTCTCTGCTCAGTGAATGTATTTTTTTAAGCTTTAGGTTAAGTGAGATTAGGTTGAAAAGGGTAGATGTAGATGTAGATAGAATATGGGTGTAAGCGCACTGCGACCTTATAGATCTATTGTGCTCCCCTACTTTGGCTCCCGTCGGTGAGATCTCGACTTAGAGCACCTCCTCCAGTCCAATTTCCTTGATGAACCGGGGTATCTTGAGTGGATCTAACAATAGCAGATCTTCTTCGGATAGTTGATGGGCATCCAGGTGTTTCCTTCTTTCGTGGATCAATGCTCCACATTCTTTAAGAAGATGCCATGGGGTTTCGTCAACATCCCCGCAGACTCTACATTCTCCGCGTTGCTCAATGCCTAGTTTCCTGAGGTGTTCCTTAAGTCTACAGTGACCCGTTAGGAAGCCTGTGAGGATGCGCAATCGATTCTTATTGATGTTCATGCGGACCCTGCTTCTTTTCCAGTTATAATTCCCGAGAAGTTCTTTGGCCTGTCTCAGTTTTGGTGTTTCTTCCCAAAGCTTGACTTTTTTGCAATCCTCTTCCTTCTTTAGCTCCCTTCGTATCGTGTGCGGTCCGAGCTCGCAGAATGGCTCCGGACCGGTAAAGGTTGTCTCCGAGCCTTTTCTAGCTAGTTCATCAGCTGCTTCATTTTCCTCTACCCCCACGTGACCTGGTACCCAGTTGAGAGTGACTCTGTTGATTTCACTCAGTCGGTTTAGCTTGTTTAGGCACTGCCACACCAGTGTAGACCTGATTTCATGGGAGCTTAACGCCTTGATGGCAGCCTGACTATCCGACAGTATCGCGATGTCTTGCCCTTCTTATCGAGGTTGAATTGGATGCATTTTTCAATGGCGTAGACCTCTGCTTCGAAGATATTGGGGAATGTTCCCATGGCTTCCGAGTACTCGGTCTTGGGCCCGTGTACACCTGCCCCAGTACCTGTGGATGTTTTGGATCCATCTGTGTACCACTTTATGGTGTTTTGTTTTAGTTGGTACATTTCGATTCCATTCCATTCTCTCTTGCTGCCAGCTTCCAGTTGAATTTTCTTTCGAAGCAGTAACGCTTGACCATATCATCTCTGGGCTAGTCCAGAAGCGGGACTGATTTGGAAAGTAGTTCTCGCTGTCAATGTTTGTGTTTGCAGCACTCTGTTCTGATTTTCCGTCGGCCTGAGCTCGATTTGTATTTTCGTTACCAGTGTGCAAACTGCCTCCTAATAACCCACCGATTTTAGCACCTTCGCTATTGTATTTGTAGCCTCAAGTGTGGTACTTAGCTCACTTTCTGGTCTCCGATGCTGGAACTTTGGGCAGTTAACGGCGACATGTTCCGGGTCTTCGTCGCACCATACTGGACATTCTGGCGAGTCGTCGAGTCGTCGAGTCTAAAGCGGTGAAGGTATCGGTGATACCCACCGTGGCCTGATAGAAATTGCGTCAAATGGTAGTTGACCTCCCCGTAGCTTCTACTTATCCATGATACTATCCTCGGAAAAATGTATATGTCCACCTTCGCTTGTGTGAGGCATCCCATCTCTGTTGCCACATCCTTATTGATGCTGCCCTTTCTTGTGTTCTTAATTCAGTAGGGCTCGAGTTTCCAGTAATTCGAGACATCCCCAGGATGTCTATGAGGATCATACCCACGATGACGTACGCCGCGTCATCCGAAATAGTCCTATAAGCCGACATAACTCGTGTGCGGTATTTATCCGCAGTCGATTTCGCTTCACTTTTAACGCCTCTAACCATATTGGAGATGCGTAGAGCATTGTTGAGTTCATGACTCTCCACATGAGTATTCTCGTAGTGCTTCTTGGACCCCCAACATTCGGCAGTATTCTTGAAAGCGCCTTCTTTTATACATAGTCCACATGTTTACCGAAGTCAAGTCGGTCGTCTAACATAACGCCGAGGTACTTAATACAGTTCTTGGAGTGTCCCGTGTAGCTTCCCACCTAAACTTTGATGTTAGGACGCTGTACTACCTGCATGCATTCGTATTCGATCAACCTAATCTCATCTGCATGCTCGGAAGGCTATAACAGGGAGTACCCCTATCCCTGTTCTTATCCGTAACTAATAGTTCTATAATTTTCTCAAATTTGGTTTCGATCTGACACTGGCTTCAGTTGTACCATCTTAGGTCAGCCAAGTTGAGGATTCTATCGAGAGTGACTCTCTTAGCTACGCACATTGGTGATTTTGTGATACACTTTGTGGGATCTCTGCTCCTTTTTTTGGTCAGTACGTCAGCACTTTTGTTACCCTCTACATCGCAGTGTCCAGTGTCCCAATATAATCTGCCACGGTTCTGTGTTTGAGTCAATTTTTTGAGTCTTGCTCATTTAAGAATACGAGTACAGATTTATTGCTAGGATCGTCCAGTTGACAGTCCTTCATTTCAAAGCCTGATACATAGCACGGACAGTTTCTCACCATTTTGGACGGATCATAAGAACTTGTTTCCCGATGAAACTCAAATTGCAAATAAATTGATTGCGGGATATTTTTTTATCATATATCCGCACGCGTAGAAAGAAAAGAATGCGATGCTGTACATCAAATGACTTTTTGATTGCAGGAAAGAAAGTCACAGCGGTGTATCTATAGCCTATAGCTGGATGGAAACAATCTCCGTTTCCTACCGCAGATTTAAATGATGATTGTATTCTATGGATGCTTCCATTGTTGCTTGTTGAAGTATAATATCGATACAATATTTTGAGCTCCAACATATTGGGGTACCAAAAAATTTCCAATCAGACTGAGATATACGAATCTCTGGTGATATGCCCAGAAACATGTGGTCTACTCCTAGCAAGACCTAGTAAAGGGTCGTTCCTTTAAATCAGGTCCATGAAGAACGTTGGTACCATCTTTAGGGGAATGTATCCCATAGAAAGCAGCCGAATTCAAAGCTGGACCAGAAGCGTTAAAGACGATCCACGCTGTAGAAGACCATCAAGCCCAACCACAAAGGAAAACATAGAAAAAGTTTGTGATCTGATCATGGGAGACCGCAAGTTAAGGAAAAGGGAGATAAATGAGAATCATTAAAAACTAACTTGGGTTCTCTAACCCTTCTGCAAGGTGGGTTCCGGAACTACTTTCAGTTTGACAAAAACGCTGTCGACTGACGATTCCTTGCGAGTGTTTGGAGCCGTTGCAACCTATTTTTGGCCAGATTTATAACAACAGATGAGACATATGTAGGTTCACCAGTATACCTCTGAGATCGAACACAAATCAAATCCAGGACCCAATCAGCGTGTGTTCTCCGCATAGGGATAACGAAACGCCAAACGGAGCTGTAGGAAAAGTGCTCAATGCGCCCGATGCGACACTCCGGGTCTCTAGTTAATGAGACACTCACAGGACCTTACAACATCACAAATTCTACTGATTCGTTTGAGCATAGATGACGAGAATCTACAGACTTATGTAAAAGGATAGAAAATCCCTTTCTACACAGGTAGGAGTCATAATACTCTGAGGTGCTATATGAAAAAAACTACGACTAACAGAAGAAGATCTATGTCGACGTAGGGAGGTGTGGAAGTCAGAGGGGACACTTCTGTATTATTGTCCAGATGGTATCTATCTTGGATACGAATTTCTCAACACTTCCTTCAGGACATAGAAGAAATATCTAGTAGCCCTGTGAATGACAATTTGAACTTCATTAAATCAACTTGATGGTTTGCAGGTTCATTTTTGTTTGCAGGAAGTTGAACAGCTGTAGAGCAAGGTTGACCAACGAGTAAGGATGGGCACATATCCCCGTGGATTTGTTTTATGGATGCACCAGTGGGTGTGGTAATCTTCAAAAGATACTAATAGCCCGGGGTATCAACATGCACAATTCGTAAACCTGAAATATCGATGCCGGGAGTATGCCTACGTAGTAATCCAAACCCCACATGCTTTTCCATTCTCACCAGGGAACTGCCATTAGGGAGTACTTAGCGAAGCTGGTTAGCCGCTTATGTATGCTATGTGCTCCGTATCTGCCATTCCGGCTCTTCTTAATCTTTCGAGAATTCTTAACTCTTTTTGCATGCTGGCTATGAAGGAGCAGATCTCCAACGTGTCGTCGTCGTCGTCGACCTTGCCATAGGGCTTACTAGAAGCTGCGGGATTGGTAGAATCAGTCTTCCCTCTGCAAAGCTTCATTGCATGCTCTTCGTCTTCCTCTTCATCTGGACAATTTGGGCAGAAAAGCGAGCTATCGTGCCCAAGTTTGTGGAGACATTTCCGATAGCCGCCGTTGCCAGACAGGAATTGCGTAACGTGGTAGTTACAGCTTTGTCCAGGCCTTAATCGTGGGAATCAGCGTGGGTCCATTCGTCTTTTGCCATGTGGGTTGCTACAATGCTATAGATGTTTCCCTTTCTTCCGCTTTTACCCTCCCGGTAACCTTGGCCTCTGGTCAATTCGTAATTCACATAAGGTAAACCCTTTGCACCTTTTTGGCGAGAATGTCAATGGGGACCTATAACACCGGCTGCTTGGTCCGAAATTATTTAGAAACCGCATATTGTTCTTATGGCGCTGAGCCTTTATGTAGACAAGATCTTTCTCTTTGTCTCCTTCGTTGTAAGTGTTCCCGCCCAGACCGGAGCAGCATATAGAAGGAATAAGCTCACCACTGTGGATAATAGCATACTCCTGGCGTATTCAGGTCCACCGATTGTTTGGCAGCATCTGGGAAAGCGCTACCTGCATCTGTGACGTCTTTTTACTTTTTACTACCCGACGTGATTTTGAACTGCAGTCTGTTGTCTCCCCCATGGTTGCCTGCATTGACCTGAGTATAGCGTTGTGGATTACTTCCACCTCGTCTACCCACATACCTAAGCTACTATGTGGGTAGACGATCATGGTTGGTTGATGTGGCCCTCGATAAGGTACACTTAGACCAAAGTACCTTTATTTAGAACATCGGCGTATATGAGGTGCTTGGCTATAATAAATTATGCTTTTGATATCGGCAGACCAATTCGTCAGCACGTAGTTCCCCGAGATGTCACAGTGACCTGATACCCAGCAAAGGGTGAGGTTGTACTGTCCAGCAATCTCGTTAAGAGATATGCGGCAGTTTTTCACTGCTGTAGATGTTACAATGCCAGGATATGAGGCATTTGATGGCTACCAGGCAATAGATAGACGCCTGAAAGACGCTGCAATAGTTCGGAAGAGTAAAGGCCCAACTCAGGACTCAGGACCAACTCCGTCCTGGGTTTTGGAGCCATTCGTGAAGCCAAGCTTAAGGAGATGACGATGCATCTTAAGTATGATAGCAACACCAGTGTCTTGCTCTTTCTATCAACGAGAGTTTCACAGTCGAAGAGCAGAGCTGGTAGCCATTTGCTTGCTGACTATGTCTATCGGGAGAAGATGAAGCATGGTTTGAAGCGCCGCTGTTCTCAGGTTACCACTCATTGAGCTTTTTTCCATCCGTTTCAAGTTCCTCTCCAAGGCGGTCCAACACACATAATTGCGCCGTACAGGAGAATCGGCCTTACCACCGACGTACATATGTAGCCCGTAGATTATATTTTTTGGTAGACCTCATGTTGGGCCCACCGCTCGTTTACATGAGTACAGGGCAACCATTGCCTGTTTGACACGTTCGTTAAAGTTCGTTAACGTTTTTTTTCCAGTGAAGCTTCCGGTCTAACTTTAGTCCCAAATAGCTAGATAAGAGTAAAACCTCCCAGTATGGAAGGCGAGAAAAGGACTAGCTCAGTCTTGGTCGGAATAACACTAAAGCCGCAGCCTTTCGTCCAGTTGACTAGTTTATTTAAGGCGAGTTGCATGACATCGGTAAGTGTTTGTGCGTACTTGCCCGACATTGAGATAGCTATAGGGTCTTTCATTAAGCGCTTCCTATCTTTAAATTTAAATAAAACAAAGTGTGTGTGAGATATCATTTTATTCGTTTGAAAGGCCTATCGATGCCATTATGTATGGAATAAAACATCGTTCAAATATCCGCCGCGGCTTCTCTGAGTGGCGCGCATCCGAAATGTCCAATTTTCCATGACTCTGGCGCATAAATCAGGCTGAATTTGACCGATGGCATGGGTTATGTTGGCTTTGAGGGCGGCTGTGGTTTGTGGCTGATTCGCATAGACCTGCGACTCCAGAAAACCCCACAAGAAAAAGTCTAACGGGGTCAAATCGCACGATCTCGGTGGCCAGTCCATGTGAGATGACCATGCCCTCGAATCGCTCATGCAGAATTTCCTATGTGGCGTGAGCTGTGTGGCACGCAATCCTGTTGAAACCACATGTCGTTGGTGTCCATATGATCCAATTCAGGCCAAAAGAAGTTGGTAATCATCGACCTGTGGTCTGCGAAAGGCCGAGTTCTTGTGAGCACACTCTCACGGACAGCGGCGATGTTTTCGGCAGATCTTGCGTTTCGTCGACGTACGGGTGTTGGTTGATTGTTTACTGAATCAGTGGACTCAAATTTAACCACCACACTGCGAATAGTCCTCTCGGAAGAACGATTATGTCGACCGTAAAATGGGCAAAGCTCGCGGAACGTTGTCCGAACAGAACACCCATTTTGATAAAACAATTTTAGCAAAACAGGCTGAATAAATGACAGCTAATTTGACAGATGTATCTTCAACAATATGGCCGCTATCAACTGTCAAAGTTCGGAAGTCCCTATTGGAAGACCCTTTACGTCGTCCGCATAAGCAGCAACCCTATATCCGTTGTTCTTTATTTCCAAGAGAAGTTCGTTGGGAACAATATTACAGAGCATTGGAGAGAGTAAGTCCCCTGGAGGGTACCGCCAAATGAGGCAATTATGACTCTACAATTCGGCAGACTGATTCGCATATCTTAACCCCTGAGAAGGGCATTAATAATCCAGGTGGTTGAAAGCTCCTTCTATATCAAGGAATGCCCACAGGGTAGCGACCATAATCTATCCTTAAATCGCGATGTGTTACAGAACTGTTACATTTGTAGTAAGATGCAACAAGTTAGTTAAACGATCCACATTGTAAGATGGCCAGGCGAGAGCTAGTTCCTTGTCACTATGGATGACAGATGGAATTGACAGATGCCATATGGCAGGGATGTTAAATGCGAACCTTCAAATGAATAACCCTGTAGTAAGCTTAAATAAATACTCCCGATAAGAGTAGAAACCTGAGGTGATACGGTATTGTGCAAACAAGCAAATTTTCAAAAATTATGTGCTGAAGCCCTCCCCTTCCGAACTCAATTTGCCTCGATTATACTTCTCAGAGAAAACTATTATTCCTCCAATTGTATAGGTACACGTCCAAAATTTCAATTAGTCGTCAACTTAAAAATTCCCACGGACTGGTACCATGGGACTCGGATTCCACTACTCATACGAGCCATTCACAAATAATGATCTCTCTTGTCTTCGTAAACATCAGCAAGCCTCCAGTTGACATGTGTATATCAATTTTAGCGCGGTTGTCTTTATTCATATTTTCGCATTATCTCTGCGACATTCGTTGCAAAATTCGTTAGCCTCCACACATCATGCTGGTTCACATGGGAAGTTTCTCTCCGTCAGAATACAACTTTAAATAAACACAGGAAATTTGTATGTTTACCTAAGCGTAAGGTACTCGTACCTTATGCAACATTCTAGTGAACTCTTTTCACTTTTTTTTACGAACTGTCAAGTGGGATACAATGATATCCCACAACTGGTTTCCGTTTTGAAGTACCACCAACCCATCATCAGTTAAAAAAAAAAAAAATTAAAAATTTACATAACCCGAAATCGAAACCAAAAAAAAACCGAATCGCGTTTTGACTCCATACTCGTAGATACTCGTAAGTACCTGTAACATGAGGCACTGATGACCCGCACTAATTTTGCAAATCATGTAGTCAAAGCAATTTCCTAACGCACATCAGCATAAAAATGTCTTCCTTTCCTGGGCATGGAATACCGCCATTAAAATAATAATTTTTTTTTTTATAATTTACTTTGTGACCTTTATGCACCACTGTTCCCCTCCCTTCGGTAGAAAACCAGCACACAGCATAACTTTCACTTGCAAGCACTTAACAAGCAACAACAACAACGCCAACAACAACAAGAAAAACGAAGAAGAAACAGTGAAATGGAGAATTTTCGAATAAGGAAAAAAATATTTTTCGTGTGATGCCACATTTGATAATAAGTTAAATAAATTGATTGCTGGGTTTCTTTTAAAAAAAAAAAAAAAACAAAAAGAAAGGTAAACAGATTCGAGTGTACGGAGATACACTCACACCTAGTTCTGCCCCTCGGGTCGGCGGTGGCGGCGGCGTCACGTCAATGGCACTTGGACATTGACTTGCCCAATCCACGAAAGAGAAACATATTTCTTTCATGTAGCCTTTTGACAATCACAAGAAGATTAATTAGCAGGAAGATACCAATTTGGAGGTGGTGTGGTGCCATTCACGAGAGCTTCGGCCAAGCAGGTGGTTTCACTTTCAAAACGCAGACATTGTCCTCTCTTGTGATTTTCACTGAGTTGGTGGGGCTTAATAAATTTGGTGGTATCTGTAAATGATGACATCATGTTGGTGATCCTCATGTTGCCCCACAAACACAGTGGTGTCATGCTACTGCCAGTACTTACTTTACCTAAGGTGACGCTACAGCCCGGGGTGGACCTCCAGCCAATTTACTCAGCTAGCTGTCTCCCGTTTCGCACGCTAAGTTGGTTGAGGTCCCCTACCACTGGCGTGTGCCACCTGAGTCGCGGGGTTCCTTTACTGCGCCGTTCGTCGTGTATGGATAGGAAGATTTTCTATCCCGGATTATAAGTGTACATGCGCTCTTCTTAGACGTTGAAAACTCACTCTTCCTGCTCGAAACCCTTCCAGAAACCCCCCAAAAAGCCAACTGGGTAAAATTCTCAAATCTAGCCGCAGAGAAACTAGCCCCGCCGGCAGCCATAGCTGCTTCAATCGTGACCAACATTGGCAAAACGGTCGACAACTTAGGTTAGGTTAGGTTAGGTAGATGGGTGCCTTGTGACATAGAGTCACTGCTTACTTAGACCAGGTTGGTCCATTGTGCCCAATCTTTTAACCCTGGAAACATGTGAAACCGCTGCTAGAACCACCCAGATAATGATATGAATCTCAGGAGGTCCGTCACCTCTACATTTCCTAAGTCCTCCAGTTCCGAAAAGAAGTAACTTCCGAGAGTCCTCATTCTTATGACGGATAGGGCAGGACAATCACACAGCAGATGACTGCAACTTCTGCAAAAGTCGTTATGTAGCACACCGAGTCGTTCTGCGTAAACGCCGATAGCACAGTGTCCAGTAATTATGCCAGAAACAACCCGTGCGTTATAACGACTAAGTTTTACCAGAGAGGTTGATCTCTTCTTGCTGAAGGCCGGCCATAGCGCCCTGGCCGTTGCGCATGTTTCCAGATAAACTCTGGTGATGGCTTCATCTTCTATCTTTTTCCGTAAGGAACTGATTAGGGTTACTACAAAAGGGAGGGCCCGCGATAAATGTAGCGCCGATCCTTTCCTAGCAAGCTCATCAGCCTTTTCATTCCACTTGATATCCATGTGCCCTTGTACCCAGCAGAGGGTCACCGCATTGGCTCTGGATATCTCGTTTAGGAGTGACTTGAAGATTCTCACAAGCCTCGACCTGATTACCGCGGATTCCAGAGCCTTAACGGCTACCTGGCTGTCTATATAGACAGTGATCGTTTTGCCAACGATATTACTCTCGCGAATAATTTCAGCAGCCTGTATGATGGCTGTGACTTCGGCCTGAAAGACGCTGCAGTCGTCGTTTTTTCTAAAGGAGTGTTTTATTCCTAGGGCTTTACAATAAACTCCGGCTCCCGTGCCAATGTCCATCTTAAAAGAATCGGTGTAGAATGCCAGCTCCTTTTTCATGCTCCTACGGTTCGTCCAGTACATTCTGTCAGGAATTCTTGTAGCGAATCTCCTTTCAAAAGCTAATATCTGGTTCATGTGATCAGATTCCGTCGACCTGTTGGTAGTCTCCCATCGAGACAAAATGGATGCATGACCGTTGAGGCTCGATGACCATAGTCCACCTTCTTTTAGTACACCCGATATTTGGGGGTCTGAAGGTAGGGGTTGATCTCTTCTTAGTGAAAAGGACTACCTCCGGTTTTGAGGGGTTCACTCCCAGTCCTTTGCTACCAACCCACTTATCCACTAGCTGTAGTGCGAGATTGAGTCTTTCACTTAGAACTGAAGGAAATTTTCCCGAAACCAGGATGGCCACATCATCGGCATAGGCCGTCACGTTGAAGGTCGACAACTTGGTACATATGTACTCTGTAAGATTCGTCTGATAGTTCATGCCCTATCAATCGACCTCGAAGAAAAGCGGTCTGGTGGACCACAACTTAGAGCACAGCCCAGAAATTGGGCAGAAACGGGTAAAAAAGCAGAAGACTGGAACTTATTCATAGCGAAGCTAAGAGCATGGAAAACTTTCATAGAAGACGAAAATGAGGCCTATAGACAGCTCATGGTGTCACTAAGCGTGGCTCGTGGCTCAGTGGTTAGTGCGCACATCACAGCCGCATCGGATAATAAATGTAGTACCCTACGATGATTTCCACACGGATATTTCCATCCAATTCCCAAGCTGATCAGAGTAGGAGTCAAAAATTGTAGACGAAGATTAAGGGATCTAGATCCACACAGATGGCTCGAAAATGGATATACATTGTTACGGCAGGAGTTTTTAACTGAAATGCGGTGCAGAAACAGGAATCTGTTCGACTACCAGAAAAGTGGAATGAACTCCAAGCTAAAGCCCTGGCAATGGAAATGCAAAATACATAGAAGACGACTGTCTGACTCTTCACTGACAGTCAAGTAGCCCTCAAATCGATAAAAGCCAATAGAATGGTATAAAAGGCGGTTAAAAAATTTAGCGATGTACTAATCACCATCAGACACTTTTCGATCAAACTTTACTGGGTTCCCGGACACAAGAATATACAAGGGTACGGGAAGGCGGATCCTTCGGTAAGGATGGGCTCAGCAATGGATATCAGCGAAACGGAGACATCCATACTGCTACCGATTGGCAAATTTTTCAATACATATAATGGACGGCATAATAGAGACGGAGACCAACTGGTCATGGCTATCCAGGGAGGACTGTGCCACCTCTCGCATTTGTGCCAGAATTAAACGTCATAAAAACCAAGAACCTTCTGGTATTGGATCTATCCTCTTTCTTACTTATTTCATGCAAAACTGCTAATGAATCCAAGCTTGTTCTTTGATCCTGAAGGACTTTCTATGCGGATTACATGGAACCATACCCAGATTTCGCTAGACCTCTCACAAATACATATGAGGACGTGAAGGTATATCTGGTAATGGGAAGACTGACGAAATGTTTAGAATCTGGGGCCTATCAAATAAACTTCTCGGTAAACATTCCGCCTTGTGCAGTAAAGCTGAAAAGAGGGTTTAAGATCATAGGGGATGCAAACACCAGATCTTCCTCCATAGAAGCATGAAGAATTTGGCTTTACTTACACAAAACAAGAACTGATGGATTTATGCAAAAGGATGGAAATCCCTTTCTTCCCTGGTAATAGTCATCACGCGGCATAATCTTTTGCGGTACCACATAAACAACTACGACTAACGGAAGAAGATCTTTTACGAGAGTGTAGCGAAGATAATACAACCCATTTTCTCTATTACTGTTCAAGTCTAGTCCACCTTAGATACAAATATTTGTATCAAGACATTTATGTTGGACGACTAGAACGGTATCATCCGCGAAAGGGGTACTATTTTTGAAAACCCGAAGCAGCTCGTTGGCAAAAAAGGTGCACAATATTGGTCCTAGTTTTGATCCCTATGGTACTCCGCAAAGAACCGGTGTATCATTACTGAAACTGTCTCCAACCTTCACTCCAAAAGATCTTTCACTTAGAGAGTTTTGCAACCAGCCAGTATACCTCGGACGCCTAATCGACGACCCAACGGGATAGCAGGGAATGAGATCTCCGACGAGATTGCTAGACAAGGTTCAGAAGAGGCTTTCTCTGGACCTGAACCCACGTTGAGTTTGCCACCGTCCTTGGTCCTTGACGATTGGGTTATTAATGACCACAATCGAAGGTGGCCAGGATATAGGCAGACTAAACGAATGGCCCATGACGTCTGTAGGAAATCGGTGGTTTGGTTGCTATACCTTAGCAGGAAGGACGGCAGACAACTTACTGACGCTCTTATGGGCCACTATACCTTTGCCAAACACCTTAGTGTGCTAGGTTTAAGTGATGCCCCTATCTGCGACGCCTGTGGAAAAGGTGACGACACGGCGGAACATTTCCTATGTGATTGTCCTGCCCTTGCTCGGATCAGGTGGCGGATTTTCGGTGCTGACGTCGTGAGTGCTGATGATGTAAGCTCCTCATCACTGAAGTTCCTTCTCGATCCTCTACGAAAAACGGAAACATTTTAGAGAAAAATGGGGCTCTCCTGGTAGTACTATGGACCAGTATTTCAGTCCGAGTCCTCCAGTAGGGTATACCCGCCCCGACAAAAAAGCCACAGAACAAGGTTAATCAATGACTACAGGACATATCTCCGGATATCAGAATGCGTTTGCCTTAACCCGTGTTTGGCATTATGGTTCACTTCCATTTCTCCTACCCACACAGTTAACCTAAGGATCTTGTTTTCACGCACACTTTATGCAACGGCAGCAATTGTTTCTCCTGTGCATACGGAACGGGCAAGCGAACAGGAGAAACGTGTGCTAGTTTGACGAAATTTCCTTTTGTATGCCAGCAACTGAAGAGGTCCCATTTCGACGAAAAATTCTTCCTAAATATCTCACATTTTCTTCAACTCATTTTCTAGATAACTTCCAAAACTTTTGAGGGTTTTTGAAAATGTATTTTTCTTACTGCAGAAGCTTTGCACATATCTGTTAATATTTCAAGCGCATAATTTCAAAACTAACAGTTGGCCCAAATTTTTTTAAAAAAATATTTTAGGCTGCGCTTATGGGCGAGAAAAACTGCGAATCTTTAAATGGGTACACAAACTCTCTATGGAAAGGCTTCTCCTAATATTTGCACACAGCCACACACCACATGTGTTCTGCGGTTTCATCCTCGGAAGCACAAAAGACTTCTTTTGAGGTCCCCGCCATATCTGAGGATATCTTTCGTTTTTCAGGGAAAGCTCGGACGGTTGTTTTAGCCTGTCAAAGTTCTTAGGCGTTGGTCCTGTGGGATATGCTCATGCTACTTTCTCCATTGTGTAACGTAAGCAGAACCAGAGGTTTCACAAAAAGGTTAGAATCCAATGAACAATTCAGAGGATCCTTACCTGGCGAATACCCATCACAGTTTTACTTTTTTTGTGTATGGACAAGCTTTGCAGATTATCAAAGCAGCATAAGACCGATTTAGAGTTAGTCAAGTGGGAAATTAGAGTTTTGAGCGAAGCCTGAACGTCGGAGAGTATATGGATGGGAGCCCCCTTAATACTTGAGCTCAGATTGATGCCGGTGCATATTTCTATGGCAGAAAGCTCGGCCGGGAAAACACTGCACAATGCTAGAACCCATTTTTGATCCATCTGTATACTATCTGTGCTCCTTTTGGATCAAGTGGTGATTCGTCACTGGTCTATGATCCCGCCTAGGGATCTCAATCTCGATCTTCCTGCCAAAGAAAATGATTTTGGGATAAACCTTGCTGATCATTTCTAGTCGGAAAGCAGTTCCATGAGATCCACCTGGTCATGAGAAGTATTTCCATCAATCTTTCAGAGACTGGCCGCTCTGCGAATTCCATATCCTTTTTTACAGATATATGCAGAGGGTGAGCCCGACAATAGCCTCGATGAATGCCGTAAGGCAGGTGTGCCTTGCGCCTGGGATTCCAAGCCATGCTAGTCTTGATACTTCGCCCAGAGTGTTGATCAATCAAATGCTCAGGATTATTAACACACAGCTGGGCGGTGCATCGGCCAGAAGAACTGTCTGCTGCGGCACACCCCAGGATGGTGTCCTGTCACCTCTTCTGTGGAACCTGGTAGTAAATATGCTACTGGTGGACCTAGACAAGACAGGATGCAAAGTGATCGCCTATGCTGATGACGTTGCCATCGCTGCCTCTGGTAAGCACCCAAATACTCTCAAGGAATTCCTCCAATATGCTCTCCTTCGGCTCACCAGATGGGCCTCCAATTGTGGACTGGGGGTTAACCCCCACAAAACGGAGCTCGTCCTCTTCACGAGAAAATACAAAATTCCACTCATAGACCCTCCCAAGATAAATGGCACCAGTCTGACCTTCACTGACAAAGCAAAATATCTGGGTCTTATTTTGGACAGAAAACTAAACTGGAAAGCCAATCTACTAGAACGCGTCAGGAAAGCCAATGTAGCTCTCTACTCCTGTAAAAAGGCTATAGGTAGGAGCTGGGGTATGATACCTCAAATCACTCACTGGCTGTACGTGTCCGTTATCAGGCCTATTTTACTCTATGGCGTGATCGTATGGTGGCCCGCTCTTAACAGGGCTGTCCACCTCACTCCAATAGCTAAGGTGCAAGGATCTGCATGCATGTGCATCAGTGGTGCACTGAGGACTACTCCTTCAGCGGCACTGGATATTATGTTCAACTTGCTGCCCCAAGTTCAGTTAATAGATCGCTGCCTGTACGGCCATCCGTCTGAAAGCCTCCTCTCAGTGGTCTAGCTATCACACTGGCCACTCCTCGATCCTTGATCTCCATAACTTCAAACACGAAAATACAGACTACACCCCGCCGAAAATGTGTTTTGACCGTAACTACCGTACGAGCATCCCTGAACGGGACAATTATCCCCCTATCGATGGTAACTCGGTACACTTTTTCACAGATGGTTCTAAGACCGAAGGCGGGGTGGGATGTGGTGTTTTCTCAGAAAAACTCAACCTCGAATTATCGTTCCGCCCCCCTAATCATTGTAGCGTTTTTCAGGCGGAAATCATGGCGATTAAGGAAGCCCTGTCCTGGCTGATGTGTAATGTACTATCTGTCAGGGATATTACCATTCTCACTGACAGCCAAGCGGCAATCAAGTCTCTGGAATCGTGCTCGTTTACCTCAAAGGCCGCGCTCTCAACTGCCGTTTATCTCTTATGGAGATGACAGAGCAGTTCAATATTCACCTATGCTGGGTGCCAGGCCATAGAGACATTCCAGGAAACAGCAGGGCAGACGAACTCGCCAGACAAGGCACTACTCTAAGGATTCTGTCTGATAGGCAGTCCCTGGGTATGCCCCTAGGTACATGTAAGCGTCCACTAAAGCTGAATGCTATTAGCAAGACCAACCTCAGTTGGGAAAACGTGTCAACGTGTCTCATCTCGAGACAGATCTGGCCCAGGTTGGATCATAAACGCAGTGCCGAGTTGGTCAAACTAAAGCGAACACAGATTAGCTGCGTTGTTGGTGTTCTCACTGGACACTGCCTTATAGGCCAACATGCCAAAAGACTCGGCCTCTTTTCAAACGACTTCCGCAGAAGCTGCAGGGACGAGGACGAGGAGGAAAGTATCCCTCACCTCCTATGTAACTGCCCAGCTCTGTCGCATAAAAGAATGCTCCATTTAGGGTCCCCCCTCCTTGAAGTCCTTGGTGACATAGCGTCCTTAGACGTCATGCGCATCTATCGCTTTATCAAAAACTCCGGTTGGTTCTGTTAGTCCATGAGTAGCGAATTGGTTTTGATCCATCGTATCACAAAGGACCTTTATTGGTCTAAGTGTGTCTGCACTCCCGTGCGGACAGCCAAGCCAACCTAACCTAACCTAGTCTTGAAGCCACTTAGGCTTATTTATGGTTGTTCCTCTAGAGGGTAACACAACGGGCCCGAACGGCGGCCTACGTGATGAGGTTATCCTCACCCTCTCAAGCCAACCCAACTACTGAAAAATAGACACAATGGACCCAACTGTTGGGCTACTTAGGGGATGACCGTAGTTTCATACCAACTACCTAACTAACTCCACCCATTTGTAAGCGAAGATTGAAGGCTCCCCAACGCCTTAGCGTGTATGGAGTCCAATTTCAAGATTTGTGCTTTCTAGGTTGAATGAACATTATATTCAATTCAATTCTGATGCAGCAAACAGATAGGCAACCATCCAACAGATTGAATCACCCGCAACTACTTAACACAACTCTGACTTCCATAATTCCAATTGCGTCCTTAACAGCAGAAAATTATAAAAAAAAAAAAAAAAAAATTTACCAGCTTGCAAAGTGAAATTGCGGTTCGCTTATGATTTATTAATCAAAATAAGCCACAACCTGCTCACATTAACAACAGATTCAATTCATTCGTATTCTGAGCGCAGATACCTGCACTTCTTACGGCCATTAAACTCATTAAACTCTCCTCAAAAAGATACTTCAAATTCGTTATGATAATGCCTCGGTATTTCATAAACGATTTCGAATTAGCTATTCACATCAGATCACGAAGCAATTTGGGCCCAGACACAATTTCATTCGAAAACAAAGTGTCAAATTTGTTCGGTAGCTGCACGAAGTGCGAAGTGGAACGTATCTGTTGGTACGTTACAGCAAACCCGTGAATAGCACAAATCGGACGTTAACGTTCCGTTCGTTCCTTCGTTGTTGACTCATTTAATTTTCTCATCTCCGAATGTTTTTAGAAGCGCGACAAATTCATTCTACTGGCGTGTATGGGGCTGCGTATACTACTAGTACGAGTGGGTATGTGCGAAAATTTTACTTTCTTTTCCCCCAATACACAGGCACACGCAAGAAAGATACTTTTTGGTCAATCTAAATGGAATGCGTACACTTAACCGAATGGTTTTCATTGTTTGGTCAGAGACGTTTATTTAGCACACCCTAGTCCATGGGTAGCAAGTGAAATTATATGTGACTAACCGAGTTCGTTTACTTGTAACAATGTCATGCTAAGTGGGATGTCATGAATGCTCGATGCAGCGGAAATAACGTTAGAACTTTCATTGAACGTTATTGTTTTGCAATCTGTCTTTTTGCATGATATGGGTCACAACGGCATTTGTATTCTTGGCCTAGTCCGTGCTAAGGTATTCATTTGAGCCGTAGCAGCAGCCTGACGGCTTAGAGTGGATACAAAATTGAAAACAAGAGTCACTAGGATGGCTAGACCTATGGTCGCCACTCTCGTGAATTATAACTAGACTTTGAATTCTGTGGAAAACTAAGTCCTCAAGAGAGATGTGAGATTGTCAGGTTTACAAGCCGTTGAATTGGACTTCTGACCTAGATTTGCGCTAGATACGTGGTTATGTTAAGCATTAATCAACAACTCATGGCACGCGTTAGGTAGCTATGCATTTGATGAGGAACTGAAGTTGAGAGTACACTGACTCTGACGATATACACATGTAAATCTGAACACTTGGACCTGGGCAAGTACATCCGGGTGAACCGCAACACTCGTATATCAAACTGAACCGGACATCTCTTGTGGACGTGATTCGATTAGCGGGCAATCACCAGGAGGTCTTGCGGCGGAAGAGTTCTCTCGACAGGATAAACGGTGGCATCTACAGTCAAGCTATCAGAGACATTAGCTTTCATAATCCCCACATCCATTGGACTCTTCGGCCTCTTATCCAAAGTGTAAATCTGGCTCCTTAGGTTATAAGGTAAGAAGTGCTCTAGGATATAAATCAAAAGTCGGCTTTCAGACCGCCAATAACTTTGGGTGTAAACGATTTTTTTTTCGACGTTCCAAGCAAATGTAGTAAGGACACCCACCTTTGGATCTGTGGGTGGAAAGATCACTTCCAAGCCACTTGCTGTCGAACAACTAGAAGCACACATCAGTGTCACCCGAAAAGTGTGATGGAATGGAGAAAAAAGGATTAAGGTCCGTGACAAGTTATCCCCCAGTCCACAGATGCTGCGTTTATTTGGATGCAAATTTATCGTCAGAGCAGGCTTATGCATGAAGCCTCTGACAATCTACATCAGAGCGTTCACGCTCTCATAATAGAAAGTGACATTGGTACGAAAGGTGGCTTCTAGATGGCTGGGAGCTCATCTCAGACTGGACGTTTGATGCGCATCATAAGTGCGAAACAGCTATTTAGATGAACGGTTTAAAAATGTACCGCGGAGTAGGCTCGGGTTTTTTTTTGGCTTAAACTAAATGCACCCAAGTCCTTCTGGACTACGTCAATGTCTTCCAGGCGGATCTGCTCGCGATTCATGCAACCTGTCCAAAATCAGCTACCACATCCAAAGTGGTAAAGAAATGCCAGAATGAGTTCAAAAGACATGTTTCTAATCACAAGTTACTCTCATCTGTGTCCTGGGGTACAGCAATTTTGAGAGAAACAAACGTGTAGGCGAGTTGGCCAAATGAGGCGCAGCTCTTAACGGCTCTCAGTCGGAGAGTGTCACTATTCCACTAGAATCCAGTCAGAGCAATCAATCTCAAGATGTAACACATTTACAGCAAACCAAAAAAAAAGATCACAGACTATTGGCCAATAATAGACCATGAAGCCTAGGCATCCCTCACAAGACTTCGCAGTTGCAAGCGAATGTCTGGTTCTAGCAGGACCAGGTTTCAGTTTCACGCGCTAAGTTGAATGAGGTCCCGTTCCACATTCCCCAACTGAGTTGCGGTCTTCCCCTACTGCGTCGTCCCTCTGAGGTGGACTTGCAGATTTTCCGGGCCGGAGCATTGGGGCCCATACGCTCTACTTGACCCAGCCCGCTTGGTCATTGGACCTTAACTCTTTTGGCTTAGTCAATGTCGCTGCACAGCTTGTACAGTACGTCGTAGTATCTCCTCCCTCACTCACCGAAAAGTTAAGGTCTTAAGTTGTTCGAAAGAGCTTTGCTACTTAACTGCTTTCTTAGCCCAAAGAAACAGCGGTTGGAAAAAGTCATTCTGCGTTTGACCTCAGCGCTGGTGTTGTTGTCTGTATTAATAGCGAAGTCTAGGTAGACAAAATCTCGTACTGCCTCTGTCTGAGGCGTCTATGTTGGTTGGCATACTTGGTCTTGCCCTCATTGACCATTAAACCCATCTTGGCCGTTTCTGTCTCAATGCTCACGATAGCGGCACTGACATCACGCTGCGTTCTTCCGATTATGACAATATCGTCGGCGTATGTGAGTAATTGGACGAACATTTAAAAGATTGCGCCTCTGGTGTTGACGCATGAGTTTTTCACTAACACGTCTCCTTGTCTAAATCCTGTTTTGACATCAAATTTCTCGGTGAGTTCTTTAACGACCTTGCTGGAGCAGGGTGCATTCGGACGAATTTGCAGGGATGGCAAAACTAGACATTGCGCTGTACAGCTCGTCTCTATAGACGCTGTCATATGCGTCCTTCGTCGATGAAAAGGTGGTGGATATCGATTTGAAGCTCCTGAGTTTTTCCAAGATCCGGCGTTGTATGAATATGAAATCGATGGTGGTCTTTCCTGGCCTAAAACCACACTGATAAGAACCGATCAAGTTGTTGACGTATCCCAGAACATGGCAGATAAGATCTTAGACTGATGCCTCTGTAGCTGGCGCAGTTCAAAGGGTTTCCTTTTTAGATGATCGGGCAAACTATAAAAGTCGAAAGCCGCTACAGACTACAAAGCTGGACAGGAATACGAGTGAGGAGGCAGGTTCTCAGCGCGTCGTTTGTCATTCACTCTCTTAGAATCTGGTAGTGTTTTCGGTCAAAAAAGAACGAGCGACGTCTTAAGTATCCGGACTCTGATTTGGCACTTTTACTGCCCCTCATCAGTTAATGTATCTACCTACTAACTGCTGTCATCATTCTATGAATTACCCGACTTAGGGTTACATACACGAGCACATTACCACGCATCTGAGTCATCTGCAGCTAATAATAGAAGACCTTAATTCCACTTGAACGAATAAAGGCTTCAAGCTACGAGTAAATTACGGATTCAATTGAATGAATGGTGCAAACCCTAGAAGGTAAACTGCACGGTATAACAACGATGAGGAACACAGATTTGCCGCTATTACTTTGATTACATTATATGACGAAATGGGCGCTGTGCTTTAAGCAACAACTACAGTTACAGTTGCATTTGGTTAATGCACATGAAAATTGCTACGCAATCGCTGCCATCTTTATCCGCACAAAATGGGTGAGTGATCATCTTAAGTATACTCGAGCGTGTGCAGATAGATTGTTGTTGTAACTGATTGATATTGAAGTACTCGTATGTATGTACGTAGGTACTGTAGGCTTTGGCTTGAATTTGTACATTTTTTTGTTTCAATTTGTTGCGAGAGATTATCGAACTTGTAGGCGGACTTCATGTCTTTGGCGGGAAATTCGCACTGCAACTTCCTTGCCTACCTCTTTCCGTTCCCATTATGTTCTCCATTTTCTTGAGATTGCAAACAACAACAAAAAATTAATAAATAGAAGCAATCTTCTGGGCTAAGAAATACATTATACGTAGAGGCTGAGATTGGCATTATATTGGCAGCCCAAAAATACTGTCCCTTGCTTATCAAGGATGACCAATAGCTCTGAATGTTGGAGAAGGGTTTCGCTGTGGTGCTCAACCATTTACCCTATAGTATCACGGACGCTAACTTGAATAAGGCATCCGAATACAAACTGTACCTCACATCAGCAGGGAGGATTTAAGCGTGATCAGAGCACTAAGGAGAGAGTAGATGAGTTGGCGAGGGTAATAAATCCCCCTATGCCATCCTCAGGTCAATAAGCACTCAATGTGATGTGGACTGGGGATGATAGTATCCCTTGTTTATGGAGCTATCCCTAAAGCACTCTTCTATTGCATTTTGAAGTGGATCTACCTTGAAGCTTTGATGAACCCACGTATATATGTCCTTCATATGCAAGCTACATAGTTTTTGGAAGCACCCTGCTTCTTTCAAAGGATCTATGTTTGAGATGTCAGAATTTTGGGCAGTGACATAAAAGGTTGGTTCTGTCGTCAGTGATTCCTCGTCTCCACAGTTTGTACAGAGATCATCCTCACTCGTCCTTAGCTTTCCCATATGATATCGCATAGTATGATGCCCTATCGTCACTCGTACCAGAGCGGAAGGGCTTGTTCTATCTTTCTGCAACAATTTTTTAGATCTGGGCTTGTTGTGTATTAGCCGTAGTTTCCTCGTTATTTTGCAGGTGCTCAGGAAGCGCCATCTGTAGTTTGCTTCCGTGAGAGACATGTTCCCTGGTTTGTGCTTAAGCATACACGTCGGGAACTTTACTGAATAATAAGCTTGTTCTAGGTCCAGCCCGATAATTTTCCAGACAGTTCGTCAGCTTTTTCATTCCTTGGCGTACCCTTATGTCCAGGGACTCAGCATAGTTTACATGCTGTGTGCAGGAATCTTTAAGCTCATCGCAACAGCACTTTACAAGCTTCGATTTCACTTCTATAGCAGAAATGGATCTTGTAGCCGCCTGATTGTCGATGACAAAGGTGATTCCATCTCCTTGTATTGCCTTCGTCGCAGTCTCACGGGCAGCAATTAACACTGTTAAGACTTTCGCCTGACAAACGCTCGTATTGTTCGGGATCTAGACCGATTTAACTTGTCAGCAAAGATGCCTGCCCCCACGCCAATGTCCATCTTTGACCCATCAGAATATATGGCTTTGGCTTGAGTGCTTGGTAGTGAACCATTTACCTATTCACCTTGGGATTTCGATACACCCTATCGTGCTTGACTTCCCTTCATTTATTTGGCTAATTCTGAAGGTACTTCTGGCCGCAGATTCTTGTATAAACAGGTCTAGTGGAAGCTTATAATCCTGCAGTTGGTATGGTCCTTATAGCACTGATGGCTGCAATATATAGCACTCTTTGTATTCTTGTGATGGCCTTGAGGTTACTGACTTAACTTTCATATTGCCACCATACCAGACTGATGTGGGTAAGTATAGGCCTCCCAATAATCGTGAACACCGGAAGAATGTTTAAGGGACTTGGTCTCCAGGTTTTTCCAAGTGTTCTACTACACGAGTAGGAATCTATGGAGACATTCTCAATTAACTCGTTAATATTGAGTTTCCAGTCCAAGATTAGCAGAGCAGCAGATCACCAGCATCCATTCAAAAAGCATGCAGGACATCAACACACTCGCCATAAACTCAACATGCCGAAAAGCAGGAGAATAGGGCTAGAAGTTGGAAGATCTCTAAATGACCAAAGGATGCCCCCACGGAGGTGTGCTCTCACCCTAATGGTTTACAGATGGTTCCAACCTGGAAAATGATTCTATGGTCCCAGATTCCAAAGCGCGACAGCACTTAGAAAATCAGTAACAAAATTTCAAGGACCTAACAGTGCTTACACCAAGCTAACGCAATGGGAGGTCGACAGGCACGCTGACTACTGGGCCAACCTTCACGGCCTTAAACAAGTGAAAAAGTTCACCATCCCGAACCGATACATGTAAGTGTAGGCGGCGTGACTCAGTGGTTAGTACTTTGGATTTCTGAGCAGAAGGTTCGAGGTTTAACAGTTTTTCAATTTGAAAAAAAGCCTTTCGGATAGGGCTCTAACCTGTAGGTTACTTCCATTTTGTGTGGAAGAATATAAGTCGTTCAACACGAATCTTCGCTAGAAGCTAGAGCCTGGACCACATACTTTTTAACCGATACGAGGCTAAGACTTTTCAACATCTCAAGGATCACCACTTCAGAACATGAACGGGCTACTTAAGGGATCATTGTCCACTTAGATCCCTCTGCCAGATACTTATGGCTCTCTGGTAAAAAGAGGCGGGATCCACAAGGAAAAGTTAACTACGTTTTTCCGTGGGACTCTGTTAGTCCAGCAGAAATCAGGAACCTGAAACCTAAAACTGTACTAAGGTTTCTTAGGAGCCCCAATATAGGTTAGGTTAGGTTGGCTTGGCTGTCCGCACGGGAGTGCAGACACACTTAGACCAGTAAATGTCCTTTGTGATACCATGGATCAAAACCAATTCGCTACTCATGGACTAACAGAACCAACCGGAGTTTTTGATAAAGCGATAGATGCGCATGACGTCTAAGGACACTATGTCACCAAGGACTTCAAGGAAGGGGGACCCTAAATGGAGCATTCTTTTATGCGACAGAGCTCGGCAGTTATATAAGAGGTGAGGGATGCGTTCCTCCTCCTCCCTGCAGCTTCTGCAGAAGTCGTTTGAAAAGAGGCCAATTTTTTTGGCATGTTGGCCTATAAGGTAGTGTCCAGTGAGAACGCCAACAACGCAGCTGATTTGTGATCGCTTTAGTTTGACCAACTCGGTACTGCGTTTATGATCCAACCTGGGCCAGATCTGTCTCGAGATGAGACACGTTGACACGTTTTCCCAACTGAGGTTGGTCTTGCTAATAGCATTCAGCTTTAGTAGATGCTTACATGTAGCTAGGGGCATACCCAGGGACTGCCTATCAGACAGAATCCTTAGAGTAGTGCCTTGTCTGGCGAGTTCGTCTGCCCTGCAGTTTCCTGGAATGTCTCTATGGCCTGGCACCCAGCATAGGTGAATATTGAACTGCTCTGTCTTCTCCATAAGAGATAGACGGCAGTTGAGAGCGGCCTTTGAAGTGAACGAGCACGTGAGAATGGTAATATCCCTGACAGATAGTACATTCTACATCAGCCAGGACAGGGCTTCCTTAATCGCCATGATTTCCGCCTGAAAAACGCTACAATGATTAGGGGGGCGGAACGATAATTCGAGGTTGAGTTTTTCGTAGAAAACACCACATCCCACCCCGCCTTCGGTCTTAGAACCATCTGTGAAAAAGTGTACCGAGTTACCATCGATAGAGGGAGAATTGTCCTATACATCCCGTTCAAGGATGCTCGTACGGTAGTTACGGTCAAAACACATTTTCGGCGGGGTGTAGTCTGTATTTTCGTGTTTGAAATTATGGAGATCAAGGATCGAGGAGTGGCCAGTGTGATAGCTAGACCACTGAGAGGAGGCTTTCAGACGGATGACCGTACAGGCTGAAAATCTCTAGGGGCAGCAAGTTGAACATAATATCCAGCTGAAGGAGTAGTCCTCAGTGCACCACTGATGCACATGCATGCAGATCTTTGCACCTTAGCTATTGGAGTGAGGTGGACAGCCCTGTTAAGATCGGGCCACCATACGATTACGCCATAGAGTAAAATAGGCCTGATAACGGACACGTACAGCCAGTGAGTGATTTGAGGTTTCATACCCCAGCTCCTACCTATAGCCTTTTTACAGGAGTAGAGAGCTACATTGGCTTTCCTGACGCGTTCTAGTAGATTGGCTTTCCAGTTTAGTTTTCGGCCCAAAATAAGAACCAGATATTTTGCTTTGTCAGTGAAGGTCAGACTGGTGCCATTTATCTTGGGAGGGTCTATGAGTGGAATTTTGTATTTTCTCGTGAAGAGGACGAGCTCCGTTTTGTGGGGGTTAACCCCCAGTCCACAATTGGAGGCCCATCTGGTGAGCCGAAGGAGAGCATATTGGAGGAATTCCTTGAGAGTGTTTGGGTGCTTACCAGAGGCAGCGATGGCAACGTGGCACTTTGCATCCTGTCTTGTCTAGGTCCACCAGTAGCTCATTTACTACCAGGTTCCACAGAAGAGGTGACAGGACACCACCCTGGGGTGTGCCGCAGCAGACAGTTCTTCTGGCCGATGCACCGCCCAGCTGTGTGTTAATAATCCTGCATGTGAGCATTTGATCGATTAACACTCTGAGCGAAGTGTCCACTTTCAGATCTGTAAGTGCGTCGAAGATCGCTTTTGGGTCGACTTTGTTAAACGCCACCATAGTATATTCATTCATACTCAAAGATTTTTCAATGATGCGCACAAGCGAATCTAAGGCTGTCTCAACCGATTCGCCTTTGCAGTACGCATGCTGGGACGGCGAGAGCAAAATTGGGTTAATGCTCTGTCGTAAGTGGATAGCCCCAATATAACTTCTCGTTAGAGTTTATTGGCCAGTACAAAGCGCCTTATAGGTTACAGTGCATCAAGGGCCCTAATGTAGTAAAGTATAAGTATGTGGAGTAGTCTGCATGTACACCACATAAACATGTAAAAGGGAAAATATAAAAGTTTCCTAATTGTATGCAAAAGGGGCACGGCCAACCTGTCTCCACATAAACGTATCCACTCAATCAAATTCTGCACATAATGAGATACTTTGCATGCACCACACGCTATGCGATTTTCAACAAAAAAAAAGCAAGCTTTAGGCCATCGCACACCGTTTAGCTTTCATAGCCCGATCATAATTGCTGCAAAACTAACACACAACAACGTTAGCTCTACCAGTCAACTGTCAGGGCCCGATTAAGATTAAGGTTCTCATTGGTTTTCTCCCCATTACTGGATGTAGCGTAGAAACAATACACACTGTCACCGATTCGCCAAAATTGCCGTAAAATTATGAGCATAAATAATTTATTAAGCGATACAACAAATGCAAGACATCGCGGTTCATTCGCCCATAAAAAACCAAATTAGAAACCGTGTTTTTTTTTTTCTTAAACGCCATACCGATACAAAATTTTAAAGAAAAAAAAAATATGACATCACGGTGACAGCGACAAACATGCTGTTGTATCTAAATGGGCGATCAGAATCGCAACTGACAGAAACTTTCACTTAATTGTTCGTATATGCGAAGTATGCGATGAGGAATTTTTTGTTACGATAACTTTTCATACGCATTTATGCGATGATTCACATGTTGTCTTCGGAATACATCTGAAAGACATCGTTTTATTTATTTGCAGATACTTTTTAATTTTTTTTTTTTTTTTCAGATTTCACGTGCGGAAGAAAGTTTAAAGGCTGACGACTGTGGAATTTAGTTTTACTCTTATTTTTATTTTTAATTTATTTTTTTTTTATCTTTTTTTGGGTTTGGGGTAAATTCACCAGAACAGCTGATATACATTCAGTGACGCTGGTTAAAGAGACTCAACTTCAGATTGGTTAGAAACTATAGGTTCAGCTTCCCAAGTCCAGCGTGGCTACACAATTTTGGCTCAGTCATCAGGAAAAAGTTCAGAAAATGCCAAACCATTGCTGCTAAATGGTCTCATGGTCGGAGCTATGGTAGTTCTATGATAGCTTTGTAAAGGATCTTCCATTAAGAAAGTTTTTTTTTTTTTCAAAAAAGTGCGGAATTTTTACTTTATTTGAAAGCACAGACTCTACCATTATATGTGGAACACGATATCTGATAAATATCCACCTTGGCTTCTTCTGCAAAAGGTTATCCTTTTGAGGAAAATTTCCAAAACGTTTTCGTGCAACCGTGACTCGATCAATCATTGGCGTTATCCTTAACATATCCCCAAAGAAAACAGTCTAGCGGCCGGCGTTAAATTGCACGATGTAGGCGGCCAGTAGAAGTCTCTGAAACGATGAATTAAACGTCCAGAATTTATAGCTCGTAGCGCCTTCGTGCTGGATATAAAAACCACTCGAATCTAGTTCTTCAATTCTACGGAAAAAATCGGTTAGCATTGTTCGGTAGCGCAATCAACTGACTGTGACGGTGGCATCGATCTCATTTTCGAACAAAATGTGCCCGATGACGCTGTGAGCCCAAAAACCACATCAAATTTTCACCCTTTGCAGATGGAGGGGTTGCTCGAAAATCGCTCTCGAGTTTTCGATGCCTCATAATCGACAGTTGTTCTTATTAAAAAAGCCTTGCAGATGTCAATTTTCTTGAAAAATCAGCATCACCGTCCTGTGTCTTTCTCTGTCTGTAACACCTTATCAGCGAACGCACGCCGTTGTCTATAATCCGTCAGGCTCAATTCTTGAGTCAGTTAAACGCTCCGTCATACAGAGCGCGTTTTTAACGCCGCGGTGAGATTATTTTGACGCGGCGTTGTAACCGCCGCGTTAGAGAACGTCACACAGATAGTGTCAGCATTATGTATGAATATTGAAGTCTTGATTTTCATACTCGCACAAAATGTCAAAAATAAATAAAATAACAAAAATCCAAAACAAATTCAATTTAGCACACAATGCCAAACAAAATCAATTCAAACGCACCGCGTCAAAACTGATTCAAAAAATAATCTGTAATTTTTGACAACGCCGCGTTTCACCGCCGCGTTGAAAACACCCTCTGTGTGACGGGGGACATGGATTCCTGTATATTACAATGCAGCGGTGAAACGCGGCATTAAAACGCACTCTGTTTGACGGGGCATTAAGATCTTTATGCAAAATGCGATGGAGGCTGGTTTGTGATATGATTAATTACTGTCTTTTAATGGGCAAACCTGGGTTTTTTCAGTCACAGCAGTAAAGTTTTTGACTGACCTGACTTTACGAGCACGAATTGGAGTTTTCACATCAATAGCCTGGCCTCCTTATTGATCAGTTTCACAATAGCTCGGCAAAAAGGTGCTTCAAAGCGACCAAAAAAAGTACGAACCATACGACTCCAGTAAATTTCTATACGTTGGTCACGTAGGTACATATATCGTCCCCTTCTTTGAACCGTACAGTTTTAACTTAACAGGCCATTTGCTGATTTCTTTCTAAAATCCCTATCTCCACACCTTCCAATATATCCCATCGAAACAAGTATACTTTTCAATTTTTTTTGTGGGAAATGATTTCATTTAAATAACTGCCACGCTTGGGTTTACAAGCAACCTGATATAGCGCGAATTACTCGATGGATGTTGTTCTTAAGTACACCAATTGTATATGAATCGTTGGAGTAATAACTATCCTTGACAATTTCCAGAAAAAAAGAGTGCAAAGGCTTCAAATCACACCTACTTGGTGGCTAAGGTATATGTACATGTCTCCAAACCTGCTATAGAACATAGTGCGCTCAAAATCAATTTTGACGGCTGATGTGGTATGTTTTGACATCCTGGATAGAAGAATTAGGGACCGGTGATGTCACCACTCCAAAACCCACACCAAACTCAACCAAATATATATTTTCGAAACCCCAAATTCCACATTTTTACTTTTTGATGTAACCTCAAAGATAAAAATTAGTTTCCAAAAAATGAATTTGGGACGAAAATCGACGTAATTTTTGTGATGGCTATTCTGACTCTTTTTTTTACGCAATATTCTCCTCAGGGATGTGGGACTTTGACGAGTTTTCATTCAAACTTTTAAAACCAAAGCGATACTTTCATACTTTCCATAAATTGTTTTCAAATGTCGCTTAGTTTTTGCAACACAGCACTCACTTTGGAAATAATTTTTCAATATTTTCCACCGTTTTCCACCGCAGAGTGATGAAGTTCTTATCACGAAGACTTGGCACTACATATTCTTCGTTTCCTTCAAGAATAACATTCTTGCCAGCGTTGAGACAACCAATGGTCCAGGCAGAAGTATCCAATTTGCAGGGACAACGTCAATGAGACTTGGTTGCGCACGCAAGTAGAAGCATACTTATGTACATATCTCAACCAACTTGGAGTATGCAACTGAAGGCAGTGGCAGCGGGTTGGCTAGGGTAATTCTTCGGTGGATATCCATTAAGGTGTCGTTGGTGGTGTTGGCATTTAGTTAGACGTAGATGAATTCCTTAACAACCCTGAAGTTGAGGCTGTGGATAGTGACATTTAGTCCAAGGGGTGGATAGATGCTGGTCTATTTGTAGACAGTGGAAATATTTGATTTAAGGCACAGGTTCACCTAACTTAAATAAGTGAATGGGTGATTGCTAGAATATGTTGAAATTCTAAAATGGAGTGACTGCTTATCGGTTGTAAAATATTATCGAAAGGAGGTTTTCGCCCTCGCAATTAGATACCCAAAAGGAAAATGTGATTAAATCGTTGCAAATCATTAGTCGTAGATACCTCAGTGGATCGTGTGCCTCCATTACTCCTTAAACCAAAAGTCCCATAAGTTTTGGTTCACATAGACGAATATCTGAATCTCCAGATGCCTTTTATCTCAGCTCATTGAAGAAGCGAATCTCAAGAGTTGTTAACCGTCTGCAAACAAAGCCTTCTCCTCTCGAGTTCAAACCACTCGTCCACATAATTAACACAACAGGAGTCACTTACAAAGTATCTCCATCTTCACCCCAAAGTATCGGCCAAATTCTTCGCATCGCTGCCAATAACTTTCTGGATACGCACTACACGATGTCATCTCACCAGAAGATGCCAAATAAATAATTAAATGCGAAAATGCAAATAGTTGTATCGATTGCTCCGTAAACACCACATTAGCGAGCTCATCAATATGAATGAAAGCAGGAGTGCTGTGAAAACTGAATAAATATCAAAAAAATCTCATCATTCATGCGAATCAGGAAGCAATAAAATATGAGAAAGTCTCACGTTACATAAGCCTAATCTAATTTAACTACAAATTCGAAATTTTTCTTGATTTGCAAATTCACTTGAATTCTTAAAAGGTTGACGTTACTTTCACTCGCCTATGGATTTTTAAGTATCTTTTATGCTGCTCCTTATATGTATTTTTTTAGCACCTATTACGCCATAGATGGCTGAATTTCTTTAGTTTTAAACATAAAATTAAGTGAAATCTAAACAGCAATTTTGCGTAAGTAATTCCTTTATTTTTCTTAAGCTTTGTCGATCAGATATAATAATGTTTTCTTCTTTTCTTTTATTTTTTATTTTTTATTTGTTACAGAATTTGTCTTTTTTTTTTTGGTTTTGTTTTAAAATTTATTTTTGAGTAGTTGAATGAAGCTAACAATACATGTATGTAGAAAGGATTTTATATATATTTTTTTTATATATGTTCTTCGGCATCTAACATAGGTACAACAATCTTTTCGGTTTTTTTTTTTGTTTTAAATTTTATTTTTTAAAATTAAAAATTGTTTTGTAAAGCAACACAAAAAATATATATATACTGTATTTAATCAATATTTAGAAATATCTGCGGTAAGACACTGGAACTGTTTGTAACGTAGTTTCTATTAAAATATTTAAAAAAATTAATAAATTCAAAATTTTCATTTTATATAAAATTTAAGCTCAATGGCGGATAGGTACTGCGACTAGTGGCCTCTTTTTATGGCAGCAGTACTTCTACTTTCCTTATGAAAGCAATAATTACGGCTGCGGAGGAGGTCCTTAAGTCTATTGGATCTATGACCTCCTTAAGGAAGAAGCTTCTCTTAATTCTGCACAGAGCTACACATTCACATAGTATGTGCTCTGCGGTAAGGTGGTAAGGTAATTTACAGTGACCGCAAGCCTTCTTATGTCGTTTCTGCCATATTTTAGGATATCAACTGCCTTTTTTTTGGAAGGGTTGGACACCTCTTTTAGCTTGTCTGAGACCTTGGGAGTTATACCAGTGGGAGATGCACATGTTGCGCTCCCAACTATTCAGGATAAATTTAAGGGCAGAATTAGATATTCCGCAAAAAGGTTCAGGTACAGTGAACAACTCAGAGGAACCTTTCTTAGCTAGTAGGTCTGCAGTTTCATTGCCATCAACTCCTACGTGACCCGGTACCCACCACAATTTTACTTTATTGTGTCGGGTCAAGTTTTGTAAGCTGTTGAAGCAGCTTAGAACTGATTTGGAACTGATCGAGTGGGAGATCAGTGCTTAAAGCGCCGCTTGGCTGTCGGTGAGTATGTGGATGGAGGCTTCTTTGATGCCTTAATAGAGTAAAGCTCGACCTTAAAAACACTAGGACTCTTTCCTAGTGGTAACGAAATTTTATAATTAGGTCCATACACACCGGCGCCAACAGAATCCATTTTTAACCAGTCGTTCTCAAACCTTCTACCAAAGTGAAGTGATTTAGACGTAAAGTCAGAAGCCGTCAATTCTAATCTACTGTTAGCTTCTCAGGACGCTTACAGGAAAGGGTCAGCTGTTGAAACGGTCCCTTATTCACTAGGTCACATCATTGGAAAATCACTTGATTGCAAGGAAGGGTGACATTCCACGACATGGAAAGAACTCTTAACAACGTCAAAATAATAATTGTTGTATCGATTGGCGTTTCGATAAGTCAGCTGCTTACAAACAGGATTATGAACTGAAAGTTGACCTGCTGCTACTCAAGGGTTCATCAGTAGGGGCACACCACAAGGCGATGTGCTGTCTCCTCTTCTTTGGAACGTAGTAGCTTGCATTGACATACCAGGAGCGTAGAGATCAACTCCACAAGCGGGCTTAGAGGTGATGCTAAACCTCCCTCCCCTAGACGTGTACCTCAGAAGCACAGCTGCCAAAAGTGCGATTCTCCTCAAACAATCGGTGCATGGAAGCAAAGCTCCTATGGACATGGATCTATACTCAGCAGGTATAAAATAACTGATCTCGATAGACCAACAGATTATATCACACCCTACACAAAAATTTGACAATAACTTTTCCACTTTTATTCCCGAAAGACAGGAATGGGTCTCCAATTAATAAATGAACAGGATATCCAACTCTACACTGACGGGTCTAAAATGGATGTAGGAACTGGCTCCGGAGTTTTCTGTGAGTCACTTAAAATCAGCGCCGTAGTAAGAAACTAAATCCTTCCAGTATCACAATCTTCGTGGACAGTCAAGCGGCAATCAAATCACGAGACAGCGAAGACGTTAGATCAAAAACAGTCCTCAGATGTCGTAATTCGCTGAACAGAATATGCAACACCCATTATGTTAGTCTATGCTGGGTTCCTCGGCATAGAAATATAAAAGGGAACGAGACAGCAGATAGACTAGCCAAAAACGGATCAGCATTGGATTTTCAACACACTGAGTGTGTATCGGTAGATGTTCCAATTGGTGCTTTAAAAAAGGAAATAGACCTAAAAGCCAGGGAAATGAGTAACTCCGCATGGTCCGCCAGGAGCGACTGTGACATATCTCGCAGCTAATGGCCGCCATTGGATGAAAACAGAACCAAAAACCTATTGGCAATTATTAAAAAAGAAATTCGTATCTTGATAGGTGCGCTTACAGGACAGTGCCCGATAGGGGAAATGACTGCAAGGCTCGGCATCACTCACCCGACCACTACAGGAGCTGTTCAAGACCGCTGCTTCCGCCGTATGGGAAAGAGGCTCTTTGACGAACTAGGGGATCTCATACATGTTCCACTCAGGAACATGATATGCTTCATAAAAATCGTTGGCTGGTTTATAACTGAAGCACCCGAAAAAGGGAACACAACAAAAGGGAAACACAGTGGACCGCAATGCCCCCCGTGATAAGCACTTAGGTGTACTTCCCGCCAACCTAACCTAACCTAACCTAACCTTGGAACGTAGTGATGATATACGATAATTGACTATGTAGATGATGTTGCTAGAGCTGTGTCAGGTAAACACATTAATATGCTCAGAGATCTTTTGAAGAACGCCCTGGCTTAGCTCTCCAAATGGACCAAAGACTGTGGTATTAGAGTTAACACTTAAAAAACTGAATTATCTCAGGAACAAAGCTGAGTTTTGGTTTTCATTAAACGTATTCGCATTGCACCCGGATGTCACGATGGAGTCTCCACATAGAGTGTCCGTGTCTGAGTCGAGATGAGAGGACAGGTCCACATCACGTCGTCTCTAATCGGTATTAGTGCCTAGAGAGGCGGCTTTTAGGGCAACGGTGTCCTGAGATCTGGCGGCGACACTGCTGCCCGCCAAAGTTAATATAAAAGAGGGTGCATCACCCTGTGAAAATTGTCATTGTTTAGGTTAGAAAATTTCTTCAGACCAGTAATCGGGAAAAAAAGTCTCAGCCACAGCAGGAAAGCATCCAACAAATTTGTGATCTATCTCGTATAAATGATCGCAAAACATCATTCTGGAAGAAGGGAAGAAGGGTTCTAAAACTGCTTTCAGTCAAACAAAACGCCATCGACTGATGATGCCTCGGAAGTACTTGTGGCTGTTTCAAATCGATCCAGAGAATTTTTGAGTCATCTTTGTGATGACAGATGAGAACTGAGGTCACCACTATACCCCAGCCACGAGAAGACTGGAGAAGATCTGAATCACCAACTCCGAAGAAAGCTGCAGTTCAATAATCGACGGATAAGGTAATGGCATTGGTTTTATAGGACTGGAAGGGAAACGTTATGGCCTTTAAGGGTCGTTAACTCCGATTACAATGGCCGTCTTTTGCATCGGCTGCGAGAGGAAATAAAGAAAAAACGTCCAGAAACGTTGGCGAAAAAAATGTTGTTTCACCAGGACAATTTGCGTCGCATATGTACATTGCGTCAAAACATTGCTGAAATATATAAGTGTGGGCTTAAAATACTGTCGCATCCTTTATATTCGCCTGATCGGGCTCCATGTGATCAGGATCATATGACCCTCCACCTAGGTTGGGTTAGGTAGGGGGTTGACTGCATCAGCTGGGGTGAATTTTCACTCGGATCTCAACGGATCCATTGTGTTCCTCGGTGTGGGATACCTGAAACTAAAATAACACGGCAGTGGGTTTAATGATTAGTTAGTAGCGGGAGTGGTCCTCCTGAACCAACCCGACTTCATGATGAATTTTAGGGTGGTTTTAGGTGCCGTGTTTGCTAGTTCGCTAAGGTCATTGAAATATATTTTCCCGAGGGTTGAGTACCTGGTTCTGTTGAACCTCTACCTCTGTGTCGCCACTGCCTCTGCATAGGTCGGTGGTGATGATTTTCATTTTCCTGCGATGGGCCGCCATTGAATTGTCGCCAGTAAGGACTCCTATGAGGAGTGACAGCTGTGATCCGTTTACCCTCAACCTAATTTTTTAGGAACATTTGAGAGGACAGAGATTTTAAACCAATAAAGAAGTAGATATGAACGCTTCTCGGATCCATGGAACGTCTTTCAAGTAAAAATCTTAGCTATGTCAGCAGCCAGCCATTTTTTTTTAAGTTGGCTAACCAGCAGTTAGAGCACTAAGCTCTTGGATAGTCGATTTGAAGTTGCTCAAGTACTCGTTTGATTCTCAACAAGACTTAGTAAAGTCAAGGTGCCTAGTCATCAAGATATAAAAGGCAAGAAAGCTGCAGACAACCTAGGTATGGCTGACTCATTTATAGCATTATAGCCCCAGAGCCTTTCTATAGCGTCATTTTGACTTTTGCTCTAGTTTTGATCAATAGATCTGCTATAAATTCTGAAAATAAAATTTCAACAGAAATCGAGCGAAAAATATCTCATGCCAATCGCTGTCTTTGGGATGAGAAGGCAATAAAGTAGTGAGGATCTATCCGGAATAACGAAGAAGTTTTTATACAAGACCCAAAAAATGCAAATACTTGAAGCAACCGGTCATATGCGATCCAGGGCCTAGCTTCTCGCGACCATTCATGTTGTGCGTGTTATATTTTTTCACACAAATGGAGACCTACAGTTTAAAGCCTACAGTTTATATCCAGAAGGCGAATCGAGAAGCTTTCTGATGACAGTTATTGCTCTCGGACGTTTGTCAAACATTCGCGAGAGGTGACACCATGAAAAAACTTTTTCGTGTTTTCTGGGATTTGAACCTCGAACCTCCTACCCAGTAATCCAACGCACTAACCACTGAGCCTAGGCCCCCACCCATACCAGATCCAAGTCCTACTTTATGGCGCTGAACACTGTCGAAAGTGGATGAAGATCCTCGGTCCGGCTTTGGAAGAGAAGATTCAACGACGAAGCTTACGAGCCTTACAGCGCATCAGTCGCTTTAGATGATATGTAGAGCGAATGGACACCAAAGCTCCCACCTGCAAAATCTTCGAATCCAATCCGGATGATCCTGCTCTGGACGAGAGGGAACGTAGAGACTGAGGGCAATGAAAAGGCGGACTCTCTAGCAAAGCAGGGGTACGGAACCATTTGTTCCAATTGGCAGAGGAATGGTGGAGCACCTGATTAACAAATGGGCCGCGGCGGAGCACCAGAGAAGGTGGTCAACCGAGAAAGGTTGTAGGCAGGCTAAACTGGCTATTAAAGTGCCGACTGGCAGCACTATAGGGAAGTTCTAACCTTGGAGCGACAAGCACTGAAATGAGTGGGAACGTTATCTGCAGGTCCTGAAAATTTCGGGTATCACCTAAAGAAGATGGGTCTTCTGGAGGTTGATACCTGTGAACTAGAGGAAATTAAGACGGCGGCACATACATATATTGTGTCAATGTCCGGCATTAGCTAGCAGAAGAAGGGAGGTCTTCGGGTAGAAACCCAAAAGATGAACCAGATTTCTGTTACTTAAATGCTAGTGTTGACACAAGGAATCAAATCCAGAGAAGAACTGTGGATAAATTCAGAGAATCTCTCAGGAAAAGATGGATTATGGAAGAGAGACGAAAATGGACTCTCAACTGGTGTCCGATTTGAAATCTCTTGAAAAAATAGATTTAACCCGGAGTAATACACGGTAGAGAACGATCTCGCCTAAGGTGGTGCGCAGAAGTAGGAGGGGATCTAAATCAACCTGGCGTGCGCAACTGGAGGCAGTTAGCAAAGGACCGGGCTAACTGGAGGGGCTTGTTGGTTGAGGCCCAGGTTCACCCCGAACTGTAACGCCACTTATGTGTGTATGCAAGTAAATTTCTTCTCTTTTTAAAAAACAAATAAATGGGTTCGACGCTATAGTCAAATTGGAGTTGGAGTGTTTTTTTATCGGAGTCCTTAAAAGTAATTGAAGGCATTAAAGGATAAGAATATCCACAACATTATCTTGCAGTTGCAGCGTCTTACCGCAGATTCATAAATGCATTTAGATATAATATACATAAACAATAAAATGTGCACTTAGCATGCACACCTGACTTGGACTTATATATCTTAAGACACACTAGAAGAAGGCAAATACCAGTATATTAGTTCTTTTCTGCTTTAAGTTTATCTATGTACGAGCATTACCGCTTAACAAACAAAAGTTTCTGTGTAACAACATTAATAAATAATCTCATTGATAATTCACTTAGTTCTGCTAAATTTTCTATTAAATTTTTTTTTTTTATTATTCATTAAGTCGGCCTGTTTTTTTTTGTTTTATTTTGTTTTATTTTGTTGTGTTGCAAGTGAATGAATTTAACCTACTTTGCATAGTGGAGTTGATTTTCAATCGCAATTTTTTTTTTTTACATATTCTCAGGAGCGGTGCTGCAATTGGAACCAAAAATTGTGTTTTTTTTTAAATATAATTATCTTTCTCTGCGCATAATAATTTTGTTTTTCTTTTGTAAAACAGAAGAAAGTACAATTTTTTTGGTTTGTTTTGGTTTTATATATATGTTGTCTCTTAAAATATGATGTGGCTATTAAATACAATTTTAATATTTATTTATTTATATATATTTTTTATATATATTGTAAATGTTTATGTTTATTAATAGCAAGCTTTCCATATCAAAACTATATATGTATATCATAAGGAATCTTTATATATACTATGTGTATACATAATATATATGTCTACATATATATTTATATACATATACATAATGTATTTGTTTATTTTTTCTTTTAATATATATTTTTATTTCGCATATATAAACGCATTGATTTAACACACTAATAGGTATAATATTTGGACGATTCTGAAATTTGTTTGATGCAGTTTATTTATTCTTTGGTTTTATATATAAGGATGCATATACATAATGAGTATAGATTTAGAGTTTTGTAAATAAAAATTGTATTTTTTTTTTTTTTTCAATACTATTTATATAAATATATGTTTATATAGTATCGTGAGTTTGTTTTTTTATGTTAGTTACTTTGTTCAAATCTGTTGTTGTCATTGCTAATTTTATGTACAAAGTGTTTGTGGCTAATTTAAGCCATTGAGGAAATAAATTTAGTTTTTTTTTGTGAGAAGGTTAAAATTAAAGTTAAATTAGAAGGCGCTTGATACTGTTATATAAAGAGATTTCAAGCTTGTCTAATCATACATAGAAAACGTTATTTTAGTTAAAGATTGTGTTATAGGGCTGTGTTGTTGTTGTCTGTAAGTGATTTGTCTGCAAAAGTGATGAATAATTATCTCGGGAGCTGAGTTGGGGCACATAAATTTAGTTAGATGCAGATTCAGTTCAGTACGTATGTTGGCGCCCAACACGGGGCTTTGCATATATTTTACTAACATAGGTAGGAATACTGTAAGGTTTAGCCTTATATTAAATATGCATACATATATAAAACGAAAACTGAATTTTCGACTAAATAGGGGATGCTACAAAGAAAGTCAAAAGTCTTTTGCATGCCACGAATCATGTGTACCATTCTAGACATTGGATTAATTAAGTCACTTAGTGTTCTGATAAATAAGACTTAAGACTTGAGGATACACGAGTTGGTATTTAAGCAGGATTGGGTCGATTTCCGCCATGCGGCTAATTATTACCAACCACATCGGCTAGTGAGGCCACACAGGCAAACCGTTTTCATAGTTAATAAATATTGCATACGACTAGCTCTTTTTTTTTAATTTTGAGCAGGACAGATGTTCTACGGGCTGGTGTCGAAATAATTCAAGAATCAATTATTTAAAAATTGCTTGTAGAAAAGAGAAAAAAGTAGAGGGAGGAGCGATCTCCTGCCACTGGTCATTTTCAGGGTCGGCTTTAGTCATCTGCTGCATGCGGTCCGGGGAAAGCTAGAGCTTTCTCTTTTCACCTAAGACAATATAGATTGTGGCAGCTAACTGATATCTATCCTGACTGTGTACCGGTTCAAAGCAGATGAGTTTAAGTTACCATAAATTTTGATTCAATAACGTCAAAATTTAAAAAAAAAAAAAAGGAACAATCATATTCGTCATATGGTATTAGCAATTTGTATCCCACCTTAGGACCACTCAGCTGAACAAGCTTGTTATAAATCGGAGAAAAGTCATCTAAGAAAGTTTTATCGATCAAGTGACACGGCATAGACTGCAAATTGCAGCCAATATTTTTGCCGTGATCCCCACATGAATAGATTTATTCACACCTTCTAAGCCCAGACAAAAATATAGGTGGAAATCCTCCGTGGATCAACTATCTTGCATCATAGAATCTATTGAGCATACAGCGAACAGGCAGGTGAAGATGCTCGGAAACTCTGCAGAAGCAGTCCCATACCCGTATAAGAAATAAGAACAACAAAGTAGACAGCGTGGAAAAGTTGGTGCCACCAAATCAGGAAGGATAAGTAAAATCTAAGGCAAACGTCCTTCCGCACCTAGCTTCCTGAGAAAGCATAATGAGACCTGGAAGGCGTTGTATTCCGAAACTCTGAATTTGCTACTGAAAACATCTGCATGCTCTCCAGTTAGTAAAACCCGCAGCAGCTGATTAACTCTCTTTTTTTGGCAGGAATAACTCCTCATTTCAAGGTAATAGTTGACTTTTATAATTTATTCATCGACTGAGCCATTTGGACTTTGAGACCGCTGCAAAAACCAGCCTATTGGTTATAAATGAATTGTTGTCAAAAATAGGAAAAAATTAGGTATGACTTCTCGCCCATCGGATGATGTGGTCCTCGTTACTTATGAATATGCTCCCTCAGCGAGCAGTAAGCCCTTCTTCCGAGCCATACTTAAGCTTAACTCTCGATATAAATGACAGATTCAAGAAAACTGCACGAATTAAAATTAAATCCCTGAGCGCTCAGACTCATCTCAGTCCACTGTACTTTGGCAGTAACATCTTTTGGGGGAGTGATTGACAAACTTAATTTTTATTTCGGTTGATATTCCCCTTCAGAGCTCGAATCTCTACTGCCTGCGTTAGAAACAATCACATTCCCACCACATATTGATTGAATGACATCCTGTTGAATTTATTCCAGCTTGCAGATGCCTGCTCTGATACAAAGTTCAAAGACCAACCCGTTCAAGTATAACCAGTGCTCTTAAGGTTAAACGTACTGGAAACCATGCTCTAGCTTATGCTTCTATGTACAATGAAACCGCTACAATGAAACCAGTGCAGTATGCGTCAGAGACCAGAAATTGGCTAATGTGGGAGACAGACTGTTGGTATTGATACCATGGTATAGCAATACTACGTTCTATACCACATGTCTGTCACTGCAATACCACGTTAAAACCTAGTATACCATAAATAGAACCTAGTATTGAGATTCCCCAAAGTTTTGGTGGTATACCACCATCTTATTGCTTGCAAGTTGCAACGCCATTTTCTTTCTGTTGGTGGTTCTTCATAGCTTCTTTGGCAATTCAAAAGCAAGCAATCACAGCGAAAAATGTTTTGAAAATGGAGTAAGGAGGACAATTTTATCTTCATTGGAAACAATGAAGTAAGAGAAGTTTAGAGGAATTATATCGGCGAGCTATGAGGAGCAAAACGCAATGTTGGAGTGTTGCAAAAAATGTGTAAGGAGCTGGAGGAGGCGCAACACAAATGTCAAAGTATACTACGAAGTGCAGTCTGTCAGGGGTTATAGTATTCACTATACCATGATATTCATACCATGGTATCAATACCAGCAGTCTGTCTCCCACATAACTCTATCCACAAAGTAATCTTAAACAATAGTCCATAGATCCACGACCTAGCCCCATGCGAATTTCAACCGAGACGACTCAACTTGAATGTCAGAAGTGATGAATGGATGCCAAAGACCATAGCTTTAACCTCAGAGGTTTAATATACGTAAGTGGATAAAGAGCGGGGTCCACCCAGGAAACTAAACATTTTCAAAACCATACGCCATACGATGGCTAAACATCAGGTAAATGAAAGTTTGTATACAGTCTTGGCGAAGTTGGTCAAGAGCTGCTTAATACTTTGCGAGACTCAATATAAGCAAGGGGCCAAGTCATCAAGATATAAAAGGTACGGAAGCCCCAGATAACCTAGCTATGGCTGAGTCATCTATAGCATTATTAGATCCATAGCCTTTCATACTATGCTATGGTATCAATTGGACGGTTGCTACAGTTTTGATTAATAGTTAGGAGCTTCACCTAACCCAAACGGTGAATTTTCCCGGACTCAGACAATCCAAATCGTCGTATTCCAAGAAGAAAATCCTTACATATGTGAAATCTATCGCGTAGAACTTAAAGCTGTAACCAGCTGTGAGAAGGCATTTCAGTGATGCAGAGCTTACAGTAACTCCACTCTCCACATCTGCATCGAAGATCTACCACCTGATCCAAGCAAAGGAAGGACGATAATAAAGGAAGTGATTCGAGATCTCGTCGCCCTCTTCACAAGCGTCGCAGACAGTGGTGCCTCTTAAGCGTAGCACACTAAGATGCTTAGCAAAAGGAAAATAATTTGTCTACAGTCTTTCTACTGAGAGACAGCAAGAATGCTGCTGATTTCTTACAAATGTTCGGGAGTAATCGACTAGTCCACACGCACACCTGGAAAGCCGTGCCACACACAATTGGGTTCATGATAAACCCCAGCGTCAATGGAGGCCATGACCGAGGACGCGGTAAGACCTAACGCTAATTCAGGTCCTGAGCTTTGCTTGGAAATCTTATCAGAGATCTCCGCAATCCCAGTGTGACCTGGAACCCACACAAGAGTCTGACAGTTTAGCCATGCAATCAAATTCAGAAGGTTCTTGCATTCTCGAACTATTTTGGAACGGGTTAGGTGGTTAAGCAATTGAATCCTGACTATCAGTACAGACGCAAATACTCCAACCCCTCCACCTATTCCTTACATTATAGTCGGAAGACATTAGGATAGCATAGACCTTCGCTTTGGCATGTTTACCTAATAAAAAGTGAAGTTTAGTGTTGTCGGTCTCCGAGAAGACACTCGCGCCAGACCTTATATTAGTTTTGGAGCCATCCGTGTAGATTCGACTAAAGCCCATTCCAGGCTCAGATTCTGGCCGAAGCCAGACCTCTATGAGAACCCGCAAAAGGATTTCTTCCAGTAAAAGATGACCAACAAAAAGGATGGACAGTGGGAGTGAAGTAAGACTTGACTTGACGCACAAAGCCACAACGACTCATGAATGGATGGCGAAACATATGTTTACAAGATCACTTAGCAGAAAACTTATAGCCACATGGCTAATCCGTTGGATTACTTTCTGTAGCGTGTACATGGCGTGTAAACATCCCCACTCTAAAGGATGTCATTGTCTAAGGGATGACCAGCATCGAAAAAGACTATTGAATGCAGACATGCTCACGTTTTTGGTCACGAATTGAGACTTTTAACGACCTCGACTGTGGTTTCGTTAAATAAACGGGGGCTGCAGACTATATTTATGCTCCGAATTATATTCTAATAAACGCGGTTTGTGTTGAAAAAGGTATGAAAAATAGCGTTGGCGCTTTGTATATACTTCTTAGCGTTGCGAGAGCCATCTGTCTTCCAGGTGTTTTAACGCTTGCATAAAAGTGATGACAATTGTTGCAAAACGATATTGGATATGACTACAGTCAAAGCAGCTGAAACCAAACTTAAAGTCAGGCAACCTACTAGACTAGACTCAAGTGATAATGCAACATTAAATGCCCAATACCCAGCCCTAGCCTAGAGAATAATCCCTTTTCCCCAAAGGATACTACCCCATCAAAGAACCCAAGTACGACCGACTCAACTAAATAAATTTATGTGCTTCCCAACCACTAAGTATGCAGGTCCTTAAAGCTTTCAAGTCAGACAGGCGGTATTTTTTGTTTCTCTATTTTTGTTTGTGTGTAAATATAATTGTTTTTAAATTTAATTTAAGCGGACGGAAAAGTTATGAGTTGATATTGCACATGTATTGTTCGGGGCATTATTTATCGCTAAAACTGCTATTTTTTTCTATTACTAGGTTATATACTTCGAACACAACTATGAAAAGAGAAAAAAAATAATTCAATAAGCAAAGAATAACCTCAATAAAGTCGGAGTTTAATTTAAAATTAAAAATTATTTTAAATGAAAAATGAAAAGCTATTAAATTTAAATTTAAAACATACATACAGTCTAAATTCATTTTCAAGCAAATATCAATTTTCTATTTAATAATACTCTTTCCATTGGTTATTTACGGTTGCTACGTTTTATACAATTTTTTTTTTCTTTTTTAAACTTAATTTTAAAGATAACTTAAAAGATAAATTAAATATAAATAGGATTTTCCTGACCAGTTAAGAGCCGAAACATTGAAGTTGGCATTGTCTTCATAAGGATCTGAAAGTGTAGAGGAAAAATGTGCTCGTTATTTTATTTAATTTAAGGAAAAATTGATAGTAAAAAACCTCGCCAACAGATGTCGCTAGTAAGTTAACTATTTTCTCATGCGGCACTGCGACAACACTCTGATTGTTGATTTCAATTATCCGGTGTCCCACTCGCACGCCTCCTCTTTCTGCAATGCCACCACGCAGTAGACTGCAGATCTGTAAAAAAAATTTAAAAACAAATTAATTATTGAAGGCTTGAATACATTTCTAAGTCATGGTAGTAGACAGGGACAAATCCTTTTGTCAGACGTTGGAATACCACTGCTATCGGTAGTCGTGACTACATTTCGGAGCTTAACAGATGGAACGGTCCAACCAGGATGGGGACAAAAGATATGACGTCGCTCCTTTAGACAAAATATGCCCGGAGACATGCTCGCCTCTCATTAGAAAGTTAGAAGTTAGAAAGTTAGAAAACAAGTTAGAAAGGCCACTGCGTGTTGTAGCAAGGGGACTCCACCCCTCGTGCACGAAGGAAGACGTTATGAACGACCTCCATGCCAAAGGCTTTAAAGTTCTTGACGCCGTTAATATTATCAAGAAGGAGAAGCAACAGTCAGAAGGAGATAAGGAAGTATTGGTTAGGCGTGGACTTCCGCTATTCTTACTAAGTTTCGATAAAGCCTAAAATAAAGATGAGATCTACGGTATTAAGACTATCCTTAACATCGTGGTCAAAATCGAGCCTATGCGTAAGAGCTCAAGATCGATCCCGCAGTGCAAGCGTTGCCAGGGCTTCAATCATACGCAGACTTACTGTCAGAAAGAGCCGCGGTGCGTGAAATGTGCGGGTAAACATCTCTCCGAAGACTGCCTCTTAAATAAACAAGCCCCAGCCACTTGCATAAATTGCAACGGAAAGCACCCAGCGAATTATCGAGGTTGCGAAGTGGCAAAAGAGCTTCAAAAAAGACGCGATACGCTTAAAAATAACAAACGCCCAAACCTAAAACAAATTAAGGATGAACGCGAAACCGCTACGGTAAAAACAGCAAAAGAAAGAAAATCTGTCAAACCTGCCCAAAAACCAGCTAATGAGGAAAAACATAAACGTCCGAAAGAAAAGGTGGCAAAAGCAAAACTGACAGACACTGGTGTGCGGTCTTATGCTCAAGTGGCGATGACAGATAATGGCACGTATATAGCTGATAAAGCAAAATTAACAACAGCAAAGCGTCCAAACCTTAGCGTCAAGACTCACGCTCAAGTTGCGGCATCGGAAAACGGCAATAGCGTTGGTTCACAGGAATCTATAACTCATGTCTTTTCCATTATCCTTGCGAAACTTGAAGAGCAAAGCAAAACTAACAAACTTATTTTCGAGAGACTAGTTACACTTGAAAATAATATTCGTAGCGCGCGCACTTTAACCAAAATATGAAAGAAATGCTTAAGATTCTTACTTGGAACGCCAACGGGCTCATACAAAGACTCGATGAGTTAGAAATATGTATACGTGAAAAAAATATTGATATATGCTTGGTTTGTGAAACCCATCTGACAAACCAATCAAATGTTAAGATAAGGGGCTATAGTGCCTACCACGCTTTTCACCCATCGGAAAGGGCCAGAGGTGGATCATCTTTGTTCATAAAAGAATGTATCGAACACTCGGCAGAGCTAAAGATCGAATTAGAAGCGATGCAAGTAAGCACGGTACGCGTAAAAAATAGAAATTTTTCTTTTAATATTTCATCTACATATTGCCCACTGCGATGCAGACTTGAAGAAAGTGATTTTACAAACATTTTCAACTTCCTTAGACCAAACTTTGTTATTGGTGGCGATTTCAACGCGAAACACACCTTCTGGGGATCAAGATGCGTCTCTCAGAAAGGTAGAATGCTTTATAATGCGGGTATGAAATACAGTTGTGATTTTCACTCGACCGGTAAACCAACATACTGGCCGACTGATAGAAATAAGATACCGGATCTGATCGATTTCTTTGTGGTTAAAGGAATATCTGGTAACTGTATAAAAGTTGAAGAAAGCTTTGATCTCTCCTCTGATCATTCTCCAATCATTATGACGATAAGCGAGGCTCTGATTAAAAAAGTAGAACCAGCTAGATTAACCAACGTGAAAACTAATTGGGACAGCTTCAAAAAAGACATTGAAGCAAATATCGAACTCAGCGTATCACTTAAGACACCCTATGAACTTGAAGTCGAAGTTGATCGCTTTGTTGAAATCGTACAGGGTGCCGTGTGGAAAAATACTCCCAAACAAAAGAAAACGCCGGGCAGTTATGTCCAAACATATCCACCCGAAATAAAAGAGATGATCAAGGAGAAGAGAAAAGCGCGTAAAAAATGGCAACAAACTCGGGCTCCGCAACATAAAGCACACCTAAACCGTTTGTGCAACTCGCTAAAAAAGACCATCAATGATTTTAAAAATCGTGGAATACAAAGTTACCTTGAAAGTTTAACTGCAGAAAAAGATTCTAATTATTCGCTTTGGAAGGCTATAAAGGGTATCAAAAAACCTAAAATTCAAGCCGCCCCAATTAAAAAAAATAATAATGAATGGGCCAGAGATGACAAAGAGAAAGCGCAAGTTTTTGCCAACCATCTGGAAGAAACTTTCAAACCGTTTGATGGACAAGCGCTTATTCAAAATATAAGCGCATCGGATATAGACAATAGCGTCATAAGAAACGCAACGCTAAATGAACTCAAGCAAGAAATAAAGAAATTAAAGTCTAAGAAAGCTCCTGGATATGATCTTATCACAGGAGAGGTTCTCAAAGAACTACCTAGAAAAGCTTTAATTAAACTTCTTTTCATTATAAATGCCGCGCTTAGACTAGAATATGTTCCCAGCCAATGGAAATTCGCGGAAGTTATAATGGTTCTTAAGCCAGGAAAACCGCCGAACGAGAAAACGTCTTATAGACCAATTTCGCTTCTTTCGATTGTATCTAAAGTATTCGAGAGAATATTGCTTAGGCGAATAACTCCAATTATAGAAGAAAAACGTCTTATCCCGGATCATCAATTCGGGTTTAGAAGCAAGCACTCTACGGTGGACCAAGTACATAGAATAACAGATGTAATAGAAAAATCACTTGAAGGAAAAATGATTTGCTCAAGTGTATTCCTTGACGTCTCTCAAGCTTTTGACAAGGTCTGGCATGAAGGCTTAAAGTTTAAATTGCGACAAGTTCTGCCCTATCCTTTATTTAATATTTTGAAGACCTATCTTACGAATAGATTATTCCGCGTCAAACACGGAAACGAATATTCAGACTTTAAGGAAATATTGGCTGGGGTACCGCAAGGTAGCGTCCTTGGTCCACTTTTGTATCTATTATATACTCGTGATATACCGCAAGTAGATGGTACTGCGCTGGCTACATTTGCCGACGACACTGCTATCTTGGCAGTAGGTAAAACGGTCGAAGAGACTACGGAAAAATTGCAAGAAGCATTGGATAGAGTAAATGAATGGACAAAGGTTTGGCGAATCGCTCTGAATGAAACCAAATCTGTTCATGTAAATTTTACTTACAAAATAATAAATAATTTGCCGATCTTTTCAAACTCGGTTCGAATTCCGTTTGCAAACGAGGCTAAGTATCTTGGAATGACACTCGATGCAAAGCTGAAATGGAAGTCGCATGTAAAGAAAAAACGCAAAGAGCTAGAAAGCAAATACAGAGAAATGTATTGTTTACTTGGAAAGTATTTCAAGCTTAATATAGGAAACAAACTGCTTTTATACAAGCAAGTGCTAAAGCCAGTCTGGACATATGGTATACAACTCTGGGGTTGTACCAAAATAAGTAATATTAATATTTTACAAACTTTTGAAAATAAAGTGCTAAGAGGAATTGTTAATGCACCGTGGTATATCAGAAATAGAGATATACACAGAGATCTCGGCATTATAACAATCGAAGACGAAATCAGAAACTATGCGAGAAAGCATAAAAGTCGACTAGAAAGTCACGTAAATAATACAGTCCTTCAAATTTTGGATGACAGTAATTTACTGCGCCGTCTACAAAGAACCAAACCTTTGGGCTTAGCGCGATAGTGAGCAACCGCGTTTAAACTGCGGAGCTAGCAGGAACTAGCAGGAAAATCCATTGCGCCGACTATAAAGGACGAATCCTTTTGACTTGGCGAGATAAGGATTCACCGCGTTTAGATTGTGGATTAACCGCGTTTATATTGCGGAACCTGTAGGATCTTTCAATGGAAAGTAACCTACCAAACGCTTCTATTTCGTGATATAAAAATTGCTTGATAAGTTATTTCTTAGTTGCAATATCTAACAAATTTATATCGAAGGGTGGTGTTTTTGGTCAGTAAGAATCTGACACTACTATGAGCACGCGCTTGCTATTCTCATAGTGTCTATGGAAGATTTTCACCTACCCTCGGAAAAAAAAAAAAAAAAAAAATACTCGCCTCTCATTTGTATCTACATACATAGCAATCTACTCCACAAACATAGGCATAGTTGCTAGTCCACGAGTGATAAGAGGTCAGAGCATACTAGGCAAACACGCAGTGAGAAACTGGGATTATTACACAAGTTGAGGTGACCACCAACACTAGGGCTACAAGCACCTACTTCCTGAGTCAGGTTAGCTTAAACAACGCAGCCTGCTCTAATAAATATACTTCGCGCAAACACTTAAAACACCCATTCTGCACTCATTTAGTCTCATGAACAGAAGTAGATCTACAAATACTCTCCCGACCCATCAAAGCCGTCAAGAAACTGCATTCCACAGGGAGCTCAGGGTTCATCTACGAAGTGCAGGACAGTTGCTAATCAAATCTTTTACAGTTTAAGCAAAACCTGGGGATGTAACCCAGCTACACTGAGATGGACGTACACCATGATGGTCAGATCCATTATAACACACGGAGCGGTAGATTGGGATAGAAGGACCAAGCTGAGCACAACTGGGAAAACCATTGAGAGAGCTTGCTTGTATAACAGCAGCTATAAGAACCTGTCCCACAGCAGTATTGGGACTCAGACCTACATTTCGTGTTAGGAAAAATCCCTTAAGGAGCCATCCTAAGAATAATCAAAGAGGTCGTCGGGAAAGGAAAATGAATCGTACATAGACAGCAAGAAAAACTTTCCAAATCGGTCCCCGTTCTGCATTGGCCCAGTAATGCAATTGGAAGCTAGCTAAAGAGAATGGGAAAGTGAAGTCGGGTTGCACCAACTTAAGTAAAACACCGTAAGGTGGTACACGGAGGCATCGAAAACATCCATAGGAACCGGAGCAGGTATATTAGGGTCCAAAACCAAATTTTTGGAAGCCATGGAAACATTCCCCAATAATTTCCAAGCGAAGATCGACGCAATCGAAAGATAGCCCCGTTTTGATCTCGATAGAAAATACCGCGATACTGTCGGATAATCAAACCGCAATCAAGGCTTTAAGCTCCTATGAATTCAGGTATACACTGGTGTGGGAGTGCCTTGAAAAGATAAACCGACTAAGTGTAATCAACAGAGGCACCCTCTTCCTTGTACTAAGTCACGCGGGAGTAGAGAGATTTAAGGCAGCTGATGAACTAGCAACAGAAAGCTCAGAAACCGTCTTTACGGACCCGAAACAATTTTGTCATGATACGGAAGGAACTAAGGAAGGAAGAAGATTGCAAAAGATTGAAACTTTGGAAGGAGCTCCCTAGACTAAGACAAGCCAAAGAACTTCTTTTGAACTATAACCGGAAAAGAAATAAGATCTGAATAAGTATCAACAAGAACCAGCTGCGCATCCTTACAGGCTTTCTAATGAGTCAATGTAGACGTTAGGAGCACCTCAGGAAATTGCGTTTAGAACAACGTGAAGACTGCAGATTGTGCGGAAATGTTTAGGAAACTCCAGAGCACCTTGTTAAGGAATGTAGAGCCCTGATCCGCAAAAGAAGAAAATACATGGATGCTTACCAAATATCAGAAGAAGATCTATCATCGTAAGATTTACTCCAGGTATTCCAATTCCTCGAGCAAATTGGACTGGGGGAGGTGCTCCTCATTACCTACTCGAACTCCAAAATCAGTGGAGCACAATTGATTCACAAACGTAGCAATGCACATACACCCCTATAACCAATGTATTAAATATTTAACACATTTCTACGGTTCCTCATCTCTTCTACAGAAGCCTTGATGTGACACCTACAACATACCTCAGTTAGCACTCAAATGCCCGAATTCTCAAAGCTTCCATTCCCTTTTGTTTAGAATTGACCATAGAGTTCAAGTTGAGGTACAATTTACAAAGTCAGTCTATTTTACAAGGCCTCAACCCAAAAAGCCAATTTTGGAGGGGTATTGGATGGAGTTGGATGATTCACAACATTGACAGATGAATTTCAAATTCATGACATGACTGAAGTCAAGAGCCTTGATCACTTCTTAACCGCCCTTAGGGATTCATACACCTTATTCGAAATAGAACTTCAAATAATCAATTCAAGGTCTATGACAAGCGCGAGTAGTATGGGATTTTAAGCGGCTCACTAGTTTTCAAATAATTATACAAAAAAATAGCTCCTGACGCTAAAGTCGCCTTTGAGCCGCCTCTGAATATGGGCGTTTCAAGGAGCCCCAATATTCTCTGAACAAGATCAGAGAAAAAAACGTATTTTTAAGTCTTATTAATCCACTTGGAATGAGTCCACGCTGTACTCTCTAAGTGCTACTACTTCAAACTGTCCTTTCGCAGTATATAACCGAGATTCAAGAGATACGATGGATAGGATCAGGTAAACAATAACGGAAAAAACGTCTATTGCAGCTGCCACAAAAGATTGCACATGTCAGGATGGGAATTTGTCGTCGGAGAGTTATTGACTTTAAGCCGGTAAGGGACTGCTATCCGCATTAAAGCCAATTTCACTGATGAGGCTGAACACCCAGTCAGGGAGTAATTTTATTACCTCTCAGGGTTCAATACTGGGTCCGGACTTGTGGAACGTCTCGTATGATGAAATCCTTCGGTTGGAGATGCCTAAAGACACTTTTCTTATAGAGTACGCAGACGATATCGGCGCAGTGATCACCGCAAGAGATGTAGCAGAAGCGCAGCGAAAACTCAACCAGATCATGAGACGAGTGCAAGGGTGGATGGCGGGCCATGGCCTAAGTCTAGCAGCCGAGAAGACTGAGATACTTCTACTAACCAGGACACGGATCCCGATTTACGTGAATTTCCAAGTAGGTACAGAGACAATCACCAGCAAGAGCGCAGTAAGGTACCTGGGTTTGACCCTGGACTGCAAACTAACCTACTGGGACCAAATAAGATCGGCATCAGAGCGAGCGGCGAAAGTCACGACGTCACTCAGCAGGATCATGGCAAACATCGGAGGCCCAGTAATGAGTAAACGGAGACTGCTTATGTCCATTACTCACTCCATTCTCTTGTATGGATGTGAGATATGGGCTGAGGCACTCAACGTGGAAAAATACAGGAAGCAAATGGCTGCGGTGCAGAGACGAGGTGCCCTTCGAGTTACTAGCTCCTACCGCACAGTGTCCGAACCAGCTGTCCTCGTGGTAGCGGGAGTGACCCCTATAGACCTGCTAGCAGCAGAAAGAAAGTGCGTTTACGACAACAAGACGGAAATGGGTATTGAAGCGACAGTGGCAGAAGCAAAAGAGCAGACCAGAGAGAGGTGGCAAAGGAGGTGGAACAGTGAAACCAGGGGAAGATGGACCGCGAGGCTGATAAGAGACGTTGCTGCATGGACGGAGCGTAAACACGGTGAAGTGAACTTCTACATCACCCAATTCCTAACCGGACATGGATACTTCAACCGGTACCTCTGCAGAATGGGGAAGAAAAAGAGCGCAGCCTGCCAGTACGGAGACTCCGAGGAAGACGATGCCTACCATACCTTCTTCGTCTGCGGTAGGTGGGCAATGCAGAGGACTAGGCTTGAGTCGGAGATAGGCAGCCTCTCACCAGACAACGTAGTCCAGAAGATGATCTTGAGTACCACCAGTTGGAACAGGATCTGCGTTTTCATCGAAACGGTGTTAAGGAAGAAGAAAAGCCAGGAAGAAGCAAACATGCCTTCAGAAAGTAATTCTATAAGAAGTTAAAAGCCTTACCGGCAAGAAGATAAATAAACGTGAAACGGAAGAAGAAATGAAAAAGCCGGTCCCCATAGGGGAATGAAAACGACACGCCTCTGAAGTAATGCGAAAGCGGTGCCGGAGTGGAAGGTGTCAAGAAGAAAAAAGGGGTCAAAGGTGGGTTTTTTGTGGCGTGTGAGTCCCACACCACTTGAACGGGCCTGTTTCTCGTGCGCATTAGCGTTTCCCCTCCGCCCCCTAGGCAAAAGAAAAAAAAAAAAAACCCTCCGGAGTAGGATATTTAAATCGTACTCATGAACTCTAGATTGTCTAGAATCTTCGGTGGATATGGCTGAAGGTCAGCTTTCCACTAATTGACTGTGGAGCGGTTCGTAATATGGTGATAGGTAGCACTATCTCCAGATGGTCAAACCGACAAATTGACCATAAGCTGAATGATGCGAGATACGTATCAAGTATATTGAATGTGGACACATTCAGGGGACACGTCAGCTCTGATCATTTTCTCCAACAACTCTTAAACTCGAATGTCTAACATGAAGATGTTGCAAACGAAGTTGAACAAGGGCAGTGAGGAAAGAATACTGAGCCAGGATAAGGGTTCTCCACCCTACGCAGTCTCCCAGATAACGAAAAAGGAAGAGTCACGCGACAGGAACAGCATTCGTCAGCTCTACATGAACCGCCCAAGCAACGAGCTCTTCGTAATATGTAGTAAAGGAAACTAAGTCACCGATGTACCAGGAATTGCAGGACTAGCGTTCACTAATTATCAAGAGCCTACTTCCAGTCGAAGAATAGGTAATCTTATACGCAATGCAAGGTGCAGTTTGGAAGAAGATCTCAGGAATTATTTCAAATATGCACCGGGTTTCTTCAATCTAATGCAGCAGATAGTATGTAGGGCAGATGCAAGCAGAGAAGGCACTCTCTTCAACAAATTTGCCCAGCTACTGGGATACACAGGTGATATTGAGAGCTTTTGCCGCTCCCAAGGTATACACTCTCACGGCAATGTTGATCAGCAGGCGAAACAAGTTAGTCTTTGTCGATAGCTTTGTTAAGGAGTTAATCTTCCTCGAAGTCAACATCAGCTCCACAAATAACACCTTGGTGGAGATTTAATGGAAACCGGTGTTAATTCTATTTGTCGAAACAAATCCCCTTACCCGGAGGACGAAATGTATGTGAAACATTAATCCTGCCAGTTCTGCTCTACAGTACCGGGTGCTAGACAACAAGCAGGATAGCAGAGCAGATCAGGTGCTCTCGGGTGCAAAGTTTTTCGACAAATTTTCAGTTTTGTGTACGAGGAGGGAAATAGTCTAGAGAGCCCAAGATACGTCGACTACATTAGCCCGGCCACATCCAATCTTCGGATCCCAGCGTCCCAGGCTCAAGACGAACAGAAACACCGAACCTCAGCTCTAAAGACCAAGCTATCCCTGATGCCTGAGGGCTTGGTCTGGGAATACCCTGTCTCAGGCAGAGACCCTTCACTTGTTAGGCGCCCCTTAAATAATTTAGTAAGATCTTGGAATGAATGTCAATCCAAATTGCGTTCCAAGTAGATTTAAGGGGTTTGAAGGGTTAAAAAAAATTACATCATCGCTGTATTTGGAACTACATTGCCCGCACTAGCTCGGGAGTGAGTTCATTTTCTGCAGAGATATGAGAAATCCTTTGGATTAGCAAGATGTAAATAGTACTGCTTCCACTATAACCCCCTTGAAAAAATCAAAAATTGGAGAGATTCATCTAAACTAATGAAATTGGAGTTCTTTTCCACAAAGGAAGTGGAATCTATTTGTTACGATTAATAGATGTAGGCCAAGTTGCCACAAAGTCTTCGATAATTATCATCCCATTAAAGCAGAGTACGCTCAAGCTCTGCATTAAGATCAACCGAAAGCTTATGGAAAACAGAGATTTCAATGTCAACCTTTACTGTGGCTAACGCAATCTGAGTTCATGCATGTACTAGTACTTAAAAAGACAGCCTCGACCTAAGTAATCTACGATCAGATATAAATCTTACCTTCATAAAACCGAAACGTGTGCTTAAGCCCACGTAATGACCGTCTACGTCACGCGTACTTTCAATGCCAAAGTAATATCGGTCATTACACATATTTAATGCGCAGAATTTAATTAGCTCCATACATCCTATACCTAAGCAAACAAATCAGAACCTGTAGGCACATCCTTTTGATAAAATCATCAGTACAACGCAGGCACTCGGTGAAATTCATTTACAGTCCTTTGATTGAATTTCCTAATGCATATGCATGCTTCCATAACAAATCCAATTATAGAGATCGAAACAAAAATTGATTCGTATCCTTGATAGGCATACACACACATATGTAGATATCCCGAACAACCCCTAAATAAGACCCGTTGGATACGATCGTATCGTGAAGTGAACAGAAAAAAAAACAGAAGTAATTTGGATTCGACACAGTCGCCTACGATTTTTTGCAGCATCATCATCATCGTCATGGCATTCGTAGGAGTATTGTCTCTGCACAGGCATCCTTCACCTACACTGAGCCCAGTGCGCGTATACGTATTCCTTGCAAAGCAAATGTTTATTTGCATCCCAGCTGTGAACTTATTTCATTCGATTTTCGGTGCACAACCTCTTTCATGGAGACTCCCACCCTTGGAGTTGTCATTGTCAAATGTGGTGCTCTGCTAGCTAGCTCACGTGGGAGTTTGACTGCGAGTTTCTGTGCATAAAACGGACGATTCACAAAGAAATGCAATAACACCGGTGAATGACATTCCAATTTATACGCAAGGTTCCAAGACCGAACATGGATTGGGGTCTGGAGTTTATTCGGTAGAGCTGGGCTTAGAACTTCCAGTTACTCCCAGTTTTGTAGAGATTCATAAAGCTCCGGAACTACTGACGAACGCCACCTCTCAATCACGTAGTCCATCTGGAACAGTTGGTGACTATCTTTCAGGCAGAGAATCTTGTTATACTTAAGGGCGTGGAGCTACTACTCAGTACAAGAACCCAAGGCAACAGCATCAACATGTGGTCTCACCATCAAGCTGCAGTAATGGCATTAGCAAATCCAAGAACCAACTCAAAATTGGTGAATGAATGCAAGGAAGAACTAAATATCTTGGCAACCTCCTCCCAGGTCAAACTGCTACTAGGGAATGAAGTCTCTGAACAGGCGAGGAAGGGGCGGGAAACATCGATACGCCCAAGGTTACAACCATAGAAGTAGCCTTAAATGTTGTTTAAATCGCGTACACCAAATCGTTTGCAAAACACCACGAACACATGTGGAAAGGACTGTAAACCTGCAAAGCTGCTAAAGGCATCACTGACCGCGACTGCTCCCGTCAGCAAATGAGGCCCTCGATCTAGGCAGGAGACAATTAAGGCTGAGGGTCGGTCTGTACACCGAACACATCAACCTGAATAAACACCTTGGACTGGTGACTGCTGGCTCTTGCCTGCAATGCGAGCAAGAGAAATAAGGCCCCGAACACTTCCTCTGCGAATGCCTTGCTACAGGGGCGCTAAGACACAAACACCTAGGAAGACACGTCCTTCCTAGGCTGACTTATCTAAGACCGACGTTACAGTTTCGGGAAAATAATAGAGTTCGTTAGAAGTACAGGACGTTTCTCGGAACAGTGAATCCCACCCGACTTTCCATGCCCAAAATAAGCCACCATTCAGTTAGTTTCTCTAGAGGGCAACAAAACGAACCCAAACGGTGGCCTGCATGATGAGAATATCCTCACTCTGCCGGGTCTTGGAATATAGAGGTGTCTCCCAACAAAAAATACGCCGAAGAATTAGCGCTCAATCTCAGAAGAAAGTCGAGATCGCTACTTCTTGAAGGAATTCATTATGACAGACGAAGCGCATTTCCATCTAAATGGCTTCGTCAGTAAACAGAATTCGCATTTCTGGGATGTGGAGTACTTCAGAACCGGCAGATGCATCCACTTCGAGCCACGGTTTGGTGTGGTATCTCAGCTGGAAAGGCCATAGGGCCCTATTTCTTTAAGAACGTAAATGGGTTTCCAATCATGGAAAATGGGGACGAGTATAGACCCGTGCTCGCAATGCTCCTTTTTGCATCCGCAGCTGGTTCACCAATCCTGTGCCCGAATGTAGTCTCAACAAGATGGCGCCACTGTTCACTTAGCAATGTTCAAATAATTTCACAAAATGGAGACACTGGTTGGCCGACTCGTTCCCCGGACTAAACAGCTTCAGACTTCCTCCAATGGGGTTATCTGAAAGCCAAGACTTACGAGAATAGTCTCCAGTCTCTTGCAGACCTTAAAATAAACCGTAAGTCCCGTATATCGGCCTTAGCACCACAAAATTTGAAAAAATGGTGGGAAAAATATCGGAGTTCTGCGAAAAGCAAAATGGCGGCGTACCTAAAGGATACTATTTGTCATTCGTAACATCGAAAAATGCCAAACAATTTGGTTCAATATTCTTCCAATGAAGAGTAATTCAAATTTGAAATCCACTTAATATATTTCGCCCACCCTGTGTGTACTTACCACTCCATTCTGAACGCTGAATCCCAGCTGGTACTTGGTGTTCGGCCTCTTGATCTTGACTTCCACCACTGGGGCGCAGGGCACTACTGTGAATTTCACGACAGTTTGGTTTTTCGTGTTCTTGATGTAAGTCTGACAAGTTGACAAAGGTAGCCCCACCAAACTCAATCCGTTTATCGCTATCAATTGATCGCCAATATTCAACTGGCCACACCGAGCTGCCGCTCCAGATGACATCAAGTTCGCAATAACCACCGTTGGCAGCATCGAACCCCAACCACTTTCAACAATCACCACACCAAGGATCTCACCCTTAGCCTTGGGTACAACAACTTCCTTCTGCAATTCCTTCTTCGCGAAAATCTCCAATTCATCGCCAAATATCTCCTGACTATTGAGCACCTCCTGGTAGTCCATCTCTTTGACAAAACTGTGATCTTCAATTCCGTTCGCTTTCAAAAATTCCATATAGGCCACCTGGAATGCCTGACCAATTGATTGCGCAATAAACTGTGCCTCGTCACTCTCAAACACGTGACAAATCATTTTTGGGGTCCGATTAAGTTTCGGACCATCATCGATATCCTGTGAGACGAAACGCCGTCTTGCCATTAAGACGACTAAATCCCCGATATCAGCAATGTATGAGATAGTTCTCAGCGCATGATCCATCATTATTTCCTTCAGATCAGTATTGAGAACCATGATCTTCTCAGTTGAAATGAACAAGTCTACCTCGGTACTAGGCTGTACGTCACCATCGGGAGCCTTCAAAAAAAGGATTAAAAGGAAAATATTTTTAAAATCACAAACGTGAAATGCAGAATTTATTTAAAATTTGTTTAAGCAGCATTTTTTTTTTTTTTTAATTTAAGGCGATGAATATTTTTTTAAGTTATGATGAACAAAATTACAAGTACTTAATGATGACTTACCAACGTCTACAGGAGCATATGGGAATGTATATGTATTGATTCCAAATCCAAGTTTTATCACGAGCATATGAAAATAAAATCGGGAAAAACATAATTTTTTTAGAAGGAGTCTTCAGATTAATCCTCAATAGTTAGGTGCATTTTGATGGGAAATGAAAATGACTTATGCATACAAAGTGAAAGGTTTTCAGGGACACTTAGTTAGTCCTGGCTTGCAAAGATTAAATTAAAAAAAAAATTCAAGAAAATCCTTCCTAAACCCTTCAAATGATTTACAACTAAGAGTACATCTACAAGGAAATGGTTCAAAAAAGATTTCGTACTTAAATCTATTCTTCGTTGCGCACTTTCCATGCAAGCTTGATGACGCTGTTTTTTTTAAAGGAAATCTTGTACAAGGTGGCGCATAAGGTATCACCCGTCTCATCGCGACTTTGACATTTGTAAGTAAGCAGAAGCAGACTACACGTAGATACACCATGGATTGGTATACTTTTCAAAAACGCAGAATAATTCTGTCAATTGACGATCGGTGGTTTTGGCTCGAAATGAAATTCGTCATCTATCCGCTGGTCGTGTGGCACTAACTAGGCAAACACTGCGGCGATAAGCCACTCACTTCGAGGAGACTCAACATTGACAGTATCAGACGTGGTTGACCCCGGAGGAGACGATCGGTCGAGGACATTGCTGCTTTGGGTACATATGTCCAAAAGGATCGACGAGCCGTGCAATTAGGCATCAAAATACGATCTTTACACCGAATTTTGTTGGATGACATAATGATTCACTCTGCAGGTACGATCGACAATCGCGTGTAAATTACAGACAAGCTCTCAACTGCGATGAATATGATCACCATCACTTTGAACGAAGGGGAGCATTTCCACCTGTGAGGATACGTGCACAAGGAAAATGATCGGTTCTGGAGGCTGAAAATCTACGAGTAGCACCATTACATCCTCTCAATCACCATGTGGTGCGGGGTTTACGGAGGAAAGGTGAGAAACTCTCATTTTTCTAGGACGACGTCAACAATACTGGTAGTGTGACTGGTGAGTTCTACTGAAGCATGATCAACGACTTGTTTCGTAAATTGACGAATAAAGTTGCGAGAACTTGTAGTTCCTGCGTGCCACACACTTTGCAGAAGCGACAGCGGTCATTCTGCAGCAAGCGTTTCATGGCTGCTTAATTTCTCTTTTTAGCCATTTGCGCCACCCCAATAAATCGACCGATTCGACCATTCCAGACGTCTTTGTTTGTAGTCTTTTTAAGTCACTGGCCTATTGGAACAATTTGAGGATTTTTCATTCGAGGTAACTGCCTTCCCACGTAAGAAAATACGACCACCGAGTATGAACCCACGCTGTAAGCTCCGATTTCTACTCAAAAATTCAGAACTTTCATCTCGCAGACGTTCCTGCGATTCAAGAAATTCGATGGATAGTATCAATTGTACAAGGAGGCAAGGGGGTCGATCTCTCGATCGAAATCGTCGGCAAGTCAATGCCGACCAGCTCTGCTCTTCGTCTGAGAAACCGTCGCCTTTGGAGAGAGCTGAACACTGCCCATGGCAACGTACTTAAGATGCATCGACATCTCCCCAAGGTTACCGATCGCCTGCTACTGAATTAATTTCAGTCTAGGCTTCAAACACTCGATACCGGACAGATCAGAGTGGACGCAACGCAATGTCCTACATAACGATTCTCTGTCTATTTTTACGGATGGGTCCAAAACACAGGACGGAGTCGGTGCCGGAGTCTTCTCGGAAGACTTAGGCATCCATCTCTCCTTTAATCTTCCGAACTATTGCAGCGTCTTTCAAGCCGTCTTTGCCAACCCGTTGACTGTCTGGCGGTGCATACTACATCGCGGAAAGATATTGTTATTTATATCGTCACCCAGGCAGCTATCAAATCCTTCATATCCAGCATTGTGACATCTAAGGCAATGAAAAACTGCTGCATATCTCTTAACGAGATCCCTGGAGAGTACAACCCCATCCTTTGCTCGGTACCAGGTCACTGTGACGTCCCGGGGAATTGCGGGTCTGTCAAATTGGCTAGAGAAAGCTCATCCGGTACAAATAGCATAATTATAGCCAATATTGAAGCACCAATGTCCTATGCTAAGTACCTCATCCACGCCGATACGTTAAACAAAGCTAACCATAGATGGAGCCAACTTGGCCAGTGCCTCATCGCTAGGCAATAATGGCCAAAACTAGACCCAAGAAGATCTAACGGACTTCTAAAGCACATGAACCCTCTGTACTCTCACCAACGTTATAACCAGACACTGCACGATAAGCAGGGATGCCGAAGGATTGGGCATCCCTTATAACGACTTCTCCAGAAGTTGCAGAGATGAGAAATCAATCCCTCACTTCTCGTGCCGTGCACGTGTGCTGCACTGGCTAACATTAAGACAGCTACACTAGGTCATACATAAATAATTTCATAAAGAAAAGTAATTGGTTCCAGAATTGGACAGAATGACCCACCTGCCCCTACCTACCTTGTAGTAGCACAATGGACCTACTTTAGTCTAAGCGTACCTCATCGAGCGCCACATCAACCAACCAACCAACCATCAGATGTACAAAAGTGGAAAGTCATCTATTACAGCTACCACAAAAGGTTCGACATGTAATGATGCGGATTCGTCGTGGGAAACCGGCTCACGTCTTCAGTCATTGACTTTAAGCTGGTGATCCGCATCAAAGCTAATTCCTATAACTTCAACCTAAGATGACTACACACCCCCACCGATGAAGCTGAAGACTCTGCTAAGGAAGAATTTTATGACCTCCGGAGCCTGTCCGGAACACGATATCGACTCGTGCTAAAATTGGCAAAGAAAACATCGTCAGCGGATTAGTTGGAAAGCCCAGCCTCCAGCAGCAGCCGCACTGGTAGTCCCAAGACTACGAATCACCACAACTACATGGCAGTCACCAGAACCAGTAACCGAATTGACCATGAGCTAATCGATGCAAGCCACACATCAAGTGTGCACATTGAATGTGCACGCATTCAGAGGGGTAAACTTCGACTCTGACCAGGAGCCAGATTCAGAGCTCCACCGTCCAATGAAAAGAAGCTGCGAATGTCCCCAACAAGGAGACTTATCGTTGGATGCCTAAGCCTGGAATCGCAAGAAACTACAAATACTACCTGAGTGAAAGACTCTCCGCTGTCCACTCACCTTCATCAAAGAAGGATATCAGCCACCTTTAAAAAGGAGCCCATGGTATGACCATGTTTGTGAATACCGGAAGCGCTGCTACGTAAAACAAGAGAAGCGACGAAAAAATACCTAGCAAGGAGAAAAGGAGTAGAAAATCTTGCGTAGAAAGAAGACAACATGCGTAGTCTCCCAGCCCAAGGAAATCGAAAAGTCGCCCTACAGGAACAACAACATTCCACAGCTTTTCAGAAGATTTGAGCAACTGGCATTTGATTGGTTACAAGGCCGAAGCTAAGGTTTGTGAATCCTTTCTAACAGAGCGTTGAAAATGTGTGCAATTTTGAAGGTTGGAGGTTCGAAGGTTGGAACATAGCAGTTAGAGTCTCTAAGACCTTAGCACGGCAGGACTGGATGCTAAAAAACCATAAACCAAGTGTATTATGCACAAATTAAAATCGGATAGAGACATCCTTGCGAGGAAAATTAATCTTAAAAATGGTTCTATGTATCTGCATCTGCTGTAAACTGATGCAACTGTAAACTGATGCAAAAGATGGGTATTGAGCGCATGGTTTGGGAGGTGGTGTAAAGTGGTCGATCTTTAGCACTCTATTGCGGAGAGCCTTCAAATCTACCTCAGAGGTACTACGCAGACAGATCAAGCTTTATCCGGGTTTTCTCGAAATGCACATTCATGGAGGGTAGGTACACTCTGGATCCAGATATAATTTCAGGTCTTACGAAACTAGGGGGAACCTAAAGAGGCGCAATAAAATTTTCTGCAGGTTATACAAAGCAAATCACCAGTCAAAAAATTACGCCTAAGCAACGTTTACAAGTTTTGAAATTTGTTTCCAAAATCAGTGTTCATTAAAAAATATTTATGGAATGCTACACTTATTTTACGGTCAACTTAAGCGACCAAGTGAGGCGGATACTCGCACTTCATTTACTCTTTTGGAGTCCAAGTCACTGACAAAGATGCGCAGATTTCGCACAGATGCAAATATTTGCCCCGTTGAGGACAATATTGAGGAAGATACTAAGTCCTCGTGCACACGAACTTGACTTTGTGGAAGATTTTGCGCAAGGATCTTGGTCTACACGATTTCAAGATTCAATTACAAGAGTTGAAGCCAGGCGATCATTGTTTGCGTCGTGACTTCTTTGATTGGGCGCTTGAGCATACAATTTTGTTTAGTGATGTGATGAGGCTCACTTCTATCTCAGTGGCTTTTCTAGTAAGCAAAATTGTCGATTTCGAAGCGAGAAAAATCCAAAATTAGTCCATCAGCTACCGATGCACTCCGAGATAATGCACTGTTTGGTGCAGTTTCTGGGCCAGCGGCATCATGGGGCCGTAGTTCTTCAAAAATATGAAGAAAATCGAAATGTCACCGTAAATGGCGCCCGATACAGAGTCATGATGAACTATATTTTTTTTCTAAAAGTTCGTGAACATGATCTGCAGGACATTTGGTTTCAACAGGATGGTGCCACAGGCCACACTGGCGGCGAAACTATCGTGTTTTTGAATGAAGTGTTCGATGGCAACATTATCTACAGAAGTGGACCTGTGGCCTGGCCTAAGGCTCGTGTGATTTGACGCCACTGAACTATTTTCTGTGGGGCTATTTGAAGATGTTGGTCTATCTAGGCAGACAAGTCAACAATGTTCCAGCCTTGGAAGCCAACATAGAGGGCACCATTCGCGAGGATACGACCTTAAAAGCTCAAAAAAGTGGTAAAAAATTACGAGATCCAGAATGCAGTTCCTGAAACGATGGTGGTCATACGCCCGTGCTCATTATTCCAGCGAATAAAAAAATCCTTGCCTCGTTTGCTCAACTTGGGAGCGTTTTATTTCAATTTCAAGTATTTCAAAAACACCCTTTACATTCGTCTGGCTTTAGTTCGTTATTAAAATGTCTGCACTATCACTCATAATTTTTAATACACAAGCACTACTGACTGCAAGTAAAACAGTTCAAAGGTTAATCACTTTTAAAACTTTACGCGGCTACACTTCGAAAAGAATATATTGTTCTCCCTTTAACACCACGAATGGCACGTCTTGTATCCCACATTAGATACATTTTTTAATGAATGTTCTTGTTCATCGACTTTATTGATTGGTGAAATAAATGCCAGTACTAAGACCCAATATTAACGGATATCCTTACCTACTAACTCGATACAAATTGAATCAAAATTACTTCACTTAAAAAATAAAAAAAATAAAATTTATTTCCCAAACGATTTTAAATTATGATTAAAACTGTGTTCTGTAATTTTACGAGCGAAAAATGAAAAACGTTTCAACCTCAAACACTAATTTAACCGAAATAACTATTAACAGCCGTGTGACCTGTGGGTGGATGGGCTCGTTTATCATAACCCCGGCGCGGCGGTTGGTTGGTTGGTTGGTTGGTAAATGTGACGAAGCACGAACGATACATCTGGTGACAAAACTTCGTGCACACATGCATTTGCTTAAAGAAGCTTCAAAGAGAACCTCTTTTTTTTTTGTTTTTGTTTTTCTATTTGCATTACAATGTGTTACGAGAAAACTCACATGTTTGGTTAATCGATTTTTTAACGCATTCAGTAAAAAAAAAAAAACCTAAAATTATTCCAAGCAACCAATAATGAAGGATCCATTTTAAATTACGTGAAGAACGTTACTATTTTTAGAGGCAGGGTGTGGGAAAGTGCGTATCTCTAGCGGTGTAGTAAAATTAATTGAAAGATACCCGTAATATTCGTAATTAATGTGACATATTGAAAAAGTATCTTTTCTTGGAGTCGTCTTTTTTATGCCATTTGCACAGTAGATACGACGCATATCTGTGGATGCCTAGTGACGATTCAGTCAAAAAATGCTTACTCGTATGATTCGAGACCTTCCAGGAGGCATTCAGACGGGTAAGTCGTACACAGATTTCCTCTAAAAAAAAAGTAGCTAATTCAAGGTGTTTTATGCTTCACAATGGACAGCTCTCCAACTCTTTCGAAGTGCAACCGGGAGTGAGACAAGCGCAATCTTATCCCAGACCATCTAGACTCGTTTCGGTCAATTGTACTGCCATATACAGTGGTGGCCACAGAATTAGAAACGACTATTGCAAGCGCATATTAGTAGTGGGTTCTTTTTGTATAAGTTGTACTGTGTTTAGCGAGTACCGTTATCAATTTACTGTTCTACTGTTTATTTCTGGTATATGTTGAAACGGGCTCTAGTAATTGTCAAACTGTCACAATTCCACAAAATCGACTGTGGTTGCCATTCGTTCTGGACAAAGAATTAGAAACGACTATTTTAAGTGATAAATTTGTGTAAAATACTTTGTTTTTAGTGATGTAAGATATTTTCCTTTGTTTGTTTTGTTTTTTACTGTACAAAAATGGGTAAAAATAAATCATTAATTGTACAGAGCTATCAAAATGGAAGCGAGTCAATGGCGTCGAAAGCGAAAAGGTTTGGTTTCTCCAAAAAGTTCGTCTTCGGTTCAATACAACTTCTTAAGAAGACTGGGAGTTTTGAGAGCCCCAAAAGAAAGGAGATTGGGCGGAAAACTACTCCAAAGGAAAGCAGGCTGATTTGTCGAACAAGTAGAGCCAATCCTTTTTTGACGTCCACAAAAATTAGGGAGATTGTTGCATCCCAAATCAGCCAGGAACTCTCGGCCAGGACTATTAGGCGTCGTCCCTTGGAACGAAATCTTCGTGGATGCATAGCCCGCAAAAAACCGCATGTGTCCACAAAGAACCCAAAGAAGAGACTGGACTGGACTTCGCAAAACTGCATTTAAAAAACCATTGGCATTTTAGAAAAAAGTTCTTTCGAGCGACGAATCCAAGTTTAATTTGTTTGGATCGGATGGAAAAGTTTATGTAAGGCGTCCTCCAAACAAAGCATGGAGGAGGAAACGTAATGGTCTGGGGTGGATTTTTTGAATCGGTGTTGGTCCATTAGTACGCAAAAGGGATAGAATGGATCAACACATGTTTTGGAGGATGCAATGGAACCCTTTTGCATCGAATGCATGCCAGTAACGTACGTTTTCCAACACGACAATGATAGCATACTTCACGGACTGTGAAGCAATGGATTATGGACAGTAAAACAAATATTTTGGATTGGTCCGCGCAAAGTCCCGACCTAAACTCAATTGAAAACTTGTGGGCCGATGTCAAAAGGGGATTAAAGGTCAAAAAATCATTATAATGCTGATGAGCTTTTCAAAACATTGAGGAGGTCTGGATGAATATACCACCATCAAGATGTCGAACCTTAGTGGAAAGTCTTCAGGGCTATCCAACTAAATTTTAGTATTTTTTATTAGTTTTGTAAGTTTCGCGAACAAAGTTCCGTTAATTCTAAAATTTTTGTTATCGTTTCTAATTCTGTGGCCACCACGTAGGTACACCTTTCTAGCGTCGTAGATGGAGAAACTAAGATTTTATTCGTCTCCTTTTTTATGTTCGTTGCTTGGATTGGGAGTTCATAGGTCCACTGAAAGGGAAAAGCCTTAAAATAAAGCACATCTCTACGGGCAGGCTAAATTTTCCAAAGGAAATCAGTAAACACCATCAGGGGAACTTCAGATGAACCTGAATCACACGAAGAGCGAAACCCTTAGCAAGCGGTTCTCCGAGAAGAAAATTTCCCTTGGTCTCATCTAAGCAGCATGAATTATTGACGGACAAATTAAAGGTCTAAAGGTGTTAAGCAAGTAAGTGGAATTAAATACTCGGAGAATGAGTAAAGTGCGGAAGGCCTTGCAGTCATAAATAGACGTAGCTTCCCACTCTAGAATTCGTCAGCAAAAACTGCTTATACACAAATAAAAATGTGTACATCCCAGCGGTATACAGTCCACCATTAAATACACAGAGTGTTGGCATTTGAGATTTTAGGTGAAGGTAAAGTGCTGTGGTTAGTCCAGGCATGTTCATCCATTCAAAGCTAAATTTGTTCCCAGGACAGTATCCAATACTATTGGACGACAATCTCGCATTATTAAAACATTTTTGAAGAGAGAGAGGAACGTCAGTGTAAAATGTATTGTCCGTCAATAATTTTGAAGGAAAAAGTCCAGAAACTGACGTAGGAACGAGATGTTATCATCAGGTAATTTCGAAAAGATGTATATTTTGTCCCTAATCCTCGCAGCTGCTTAATGGCCGACAGGCATCTGATTGTAGGTAAGGTTTGGTTTAAGTGGCATCCAGCTATTACCGGAACCCTTAAGCCACATGGACCATGGAAAAATTTTCCTACCTACTCTCTAAAACCAAGTTGAGCCAATTTGAAAGAAGGTGATGAATGGTTCCTTCCTCGTCTTCGTCTATGCAGCTTCTACAAAAGTCATTCGAATAATTGCCTATTTTACAGCGCCCAGTGATGAGACTTATTTTAGCGCCAACATGCAATCTGTTGACAGAAATTAAATTCTTGGAGCGTTTTAGATTCAACCTGGCCAAATCTCACACCACTTGTCCACCTAAGATTTGTTCTCTCGATAGCATCCGGACTAAAATTAAGTTTGCTAGTGCAAGTAACGATGGTGGGTATCCATACAAAGGTGTCAGCCTTACAATTCCCCGCAATATATCTTGTTGTCAGGAGACCAGTATGCAATAGGGTACAAATATTTTTGGATCTACAAGATGTTTCAGATAGATTGTAAGACTCCGTTTAATTCCGCAATATCACACAGATATGTTTCTACAACAAAAACTTATTGGCAACATTTACAGCCTTATCAGACGTCGTTTCCAATCCCAAATTCTTTCAACAACCTACGCCTGTGCAGCGTATGACCATTCGCGACTTTGTAAAGCAACTCTAGAGGTAATATTCAAAAGTCTTATCAAATATAGAACAGGCATCATAGGATCAAATACACGGAAACCTAGTAGTAGAGCAGAAGTTTACGATAAACTATCCGGTGTTAAACCATTCAACTTTGACGATAAAGCCTGGTACTTCTGACGAACCTGAAGTTAGTATAGCTACATCCAAGTTTAACTTAAATAAGACTGTTGACACAGCTTTCGATTAGAAGATGAGTTGGTAAGGAGCATACGCCAACTCATATGGAGAACGTTTATCTTCAGTAAATATGATTCAGTAGTTTCGAGATAAATTTCTTCCACCTACCGCATCCTCTTTTCCTTCGCCACCGGAACACGACTGCGTTCAGTGCTTGCGCCATCAGCTTGTTGAACACCTTTGCGGCGCACGAACGAAGTCTTCTTTTGGCTCTTTATCGCCACTAGTGGTGCTCGTCCAGCAGGCGCTTCTCGAGTCAGATGACAGCACTATGATAAAGTGCCCGACTATATGTTGAGAGAAATAGGCGTATCGGGCAAAACTTGTTCGCCACTTTCTCCCTTCTTCCAGCAAGAGTCTTCAGAGATGAGCACTGTGCCTGGACCCGTATCATCGTCTGAGGAGACGAACCTAAATCGTATGCTGATTAGGACCTCCAGAATCTTTGCTCGCTTTGACGGCTATCATCTGGAATGCACAAATCCTTAGAGGTTTGTCCGACATACCATTCAAACTTTTGACAGATTTTACGTCGTAGTCAAAATGTCTTCAGGCGAGATGCCTCACCTGAGAACTTTCCCACTCCGAAAAGGCAGCAGAAGATTGCGGAAGGCTATGAACCACAATAGCGCTATCCTGCGACTTACCCGTAGCCTAGGGTACACTCAAATACACCGATGATATTTGATATTATTGAGCAAATTACTAGGAGTTGTCAGAGAAGCGCTTGCAAGAAAAGAACATATGTACATCGACGAATTGAGGAAGTTAAGGAAGGTTTTGGTATCGCTTATCTCTAAAGATGATTTTTTAAAACGTCAGCAGCGCTAAGACTAAATGCAGAATAGCTTCTGTTAAACACTGTTTGGGTTAAAGAGAAAGCTGAGAACTAATGCTCTCTCAAGAACGTCAAAAGAGATTTTAAATAAGACCCGTACCAGGAAGGGAAGGCATCCTTTCTAAGCAAAGAACACAATTGGAAAAGGATTCCAACCAACTTGACAAGTTCAGTTTTTATTCACGCAGTGTCGAGGAGAAAATTCAACAAAAAACTGCAACAATATCGTCCTTTAAATGGCTGCGGCATGTATAGTGTATGACGACAAAGAAACGATCTGAAGAGTCTTTCAAATCACCATTGTCAGGCAACGCTTCAAAGAAAATGTTGTTGGTGAAGCTCCTCTGGAATGCCGTCAAGCACTGATGGTATGTGATTTGATCACGGAATTGTTGTCACGCTTGCTTGGATTGTTTCTTCAAGCAAGTGTATACGGATCCGGAACCAAATTTTCATGGGAAGACACCTTACCCATGCGGAAATCTACGTAATTGAAAGATACGTCCAATTCAACTTCGATAGAATGTATCGCGCGCAAAACATAGCGATACTGTTCTATAGCCCAGCCGTAATCAAGGCTTTAAGCTCCTATGAAAATAGGTCTACAATGGTGTGGGAATCCCTTGCCAAGAAAAACTGACTGAGTTGAAACTACTGGGTACCACGTGACCTGGGAGTAGAGGGAAATGCAGCAGCTAACAAATGCTCAGAATCCGTCTTTAACGGGCAGGAATTATTTTTTTGGACTATCGCTGCATGCGATACGGAAAGAATTAAGAAAGGACGAAGGTTTCAAAAGTAAAATTTTGGGAGGTATTCCCTAGACTACCTTTAACGAAACCAGCTGCGCATCCTTACAGGCTTCCTAGCGAGACAATGTAGACCCAAGGAGCACCTCGAGTAATTCATCGAAATCCAAGTCAGGGGGGCACGATGGATCTACAAAAGTCGCACCGCGTATACATACGCCCCTAAAACCAATCTACATGATCACCCTTAAGCTCTTGAATAGGCCGAAAACTGGACAACAATATTCCTAACTTTATGACTGATTCCATCCAGAGAGTTAAGAAATTCAGTCGATCTAACTATGCAGCATTTTCGACAGAACCTTTTAAGATTGAATGAACCATTAAGGCTTAATCAGATGCAATCTTAAGTTAAGTTTACCCACAAGAAAATCAGGAACAGCCACGCATAAGAATATCTCAACCAAAAGCAGACTAGCCTGTTGGAATGAAAAAATGAATTTGCACTAAGCCAAGCCTAATTTATGTCTCAAATCAAAGGTCTTACTGAATGCCGTGCATGAATGCAAACTCACCTTAATCCTAGACACAGCCTCCTCGGCCTGCATCATCCGCGTTGACTTAGTCGGCTGGCCCTCACACACCAACTGCGTCGATCCCAGATACCTCGCCCGGAACAAAACCCCCTCGATCAGCACTGCTCCGCCTAAAAAATGCCCAGCGGCACAACAAAAAAAATACATTAGTCCAAGCCCCTTGGTCCGACTCTAACGAACACTCTAGAAAAACAAATTCCTTACAAATAAATCAATGTGAAGGCAGCAATTTGATTTGAAAATTGAACGCATGCAAAAATAGAAACGTTAGCAATAGAAAACCAAAATCAAACGTCTGCACATATCTACCGCGTCGTCGACGGACGGACAGATATATGGAAACATCAATCGAGACAGAAGGAAACCTAACAATTTACCTTCTTTGTTCTTACTCTTTTTAACTTTTTTCTCGCCCGTGACGGCGCTCTGGCTGTCCTTTTTCTGGCTGCCGTTTCCGGAGCCGTCGGAGCCAGAGTCCCCGCTCGGGCTGCCAATGGTGACGATGGCGCATTCCTCGCGAGGTTCGGGGGCCGGCTTTTCGGGAGATTTGTCACTGTGATCGAGTGATGACATCGAGCCACCAACGTTTTGAAGTAAACTGGCAGCGGAACTCTTTGGCGGAATGGGCGGTGGGATCTCGGGCGTGCTTGTTAGGAGGGAGTTGAAGCCCTGTCTGAGGGAGAGAGTTCCACTGGAGTTTTTCGAATTTTGCTGCTGAACTTTGGGTGAGAATTTGGACAGAGATGTGGCGAGCAGGGATCGCGGTTTGCGATCCCACCCTGAAGTTTTGTTGTCATCGTAGAAGCCTTGATCGTCGAGCCGTTGATGTCCCAGTAACCTATCAGTCTCCAAGTCTGTGTCCACGTCATCTTCGTCGCCGCTTAGGTTCTTCCCTTGTCTGTCAGTGGATTCGAGCAGACTCTTACCTGCACTGGTGTCTAGGTAGCGTGGTACCCATACTGGTGAGCTGCTCGAAGGCGATGCATTGCTGAGTCGTTCAGGAATGGAAGGGGGCTGGTTGCATATGAAAGTCTTCTCCAGCGACTTTAACGATTTTGTACGGTTTAGAATGTTCGAAGTGCTTCCACCCGAGAGACTTGTCGGTCTTTGTTCTTTGAAGTCCATTTGGTTCTTGTCGAAAACATCGGAGCTAACTACACTGGGCTTTCGGTGCGGTGCTGGTGCTGGTGGAGGAGGTGTTACATGGACTACATCGGCTCCGCGGTGAAAGACGCCTAAAAGGAAAAATAGAGTCTCAAATGAAATGCCAGACAGTCTAGTCTAGTTCTTACTTATCGAGTAGAGGGAGTCCAAGTCTGGGTCTATGTTTTGAAATACTTTGCTATTGCTACTGCTTGGGCTCTGGCCAAGAATCTCGTGATCGCGCTTGGAGCGAACTGAGTCTCGACCGGAGTCATCAAGTTGTCCATTCACAGGACTCTCGTGGATGGTGGTGAATGCATCAACGTTGGGTGAGGCACGATTCGACTTCACATGATTGCTGTTGTCCTGGATGCGTTTAACGTCCATTAGCATTGAAATTCCTGACATCTGTACTGGCCTATTGTTATTCTCGGTATCTGAAGTGTGACCACTTGAGAGACCGTCTTCTAAGACGGGCATGCTGGTCGCATAACATTTGGTGTAGTTGCAGTACGTCGAAACTCCATTGAATTCGCCTGATAAACCTGAAATAAAGAAAGGAATCATTATCGTCGACTGAAGTAGGAAATCGGTTTTAGGTGGGCTTGGGGGATTCACGACCTTATTCGTAAATGACTGCATGAAGGCTCTTTTAATTTCGATCTCATGAGCAAGACTTCTAAGTCAACTAAACCCTGCCGCTCATAGGCGCTATCAAATTTATACTCAAGGCTCTGTATGTTAGGCAACTTGAAGTAAGTACAGCAATGATTCATTCCTAAGTAATGGAGGGAAGTGAGTGACTCTGCCTATTATAAATATCTACTTCACTGTCTAGTTAGTTAATTAACGATCCTGGGGTATAGGGCGTCTACTATGCCTGCCTCATGGTTCGGAGTTCTACAACTCATCCTAAGTGACCTCTATTCCTTCTTCAACTGCCATGCATCTAGTTTGTTTAGGGCGAACCTCTTTTCTGTCAGACTGGGTAAACGGATTTCTTTCCAATTCATATTTCGCATGGAGTCGTCTTCCCGCCTAAGGCTGTGACCGATCTACTGCCACTTCCTTCGCCGTATGGTGAAGTCTATTGATTCCTAACCTGTCTTCGTATAGAGCTGTTCCTTTGAGATACGATTTGGCCAAAGGCATCTGTTTATGAGTAGATGATGCCTTGGCTTTATGTAGTCTGTTTCAACATCAAGTTCTGGTGCACCGACAGCCAAGACGATCGTTGCTTGATAAAGGAAGCCATTAACTTTCTCGACATCCTGTCCAGTAATATCAAGTTCAGTGAACAAGTTTGGAAGGCTAATGGCTTTTGTTTTGTTTGCAGCCCTACTCTATTTCCCTTGCTTTTAGATTGTGGACCATTTCGTTTAGGTCCATAGCTCTATGGAAGCTCTATGTGAATAGCTCTATGTGAAGGCAGGCAGACAGTGTCATCTAGGGGTTTAAGGCACAATGTGATTATCCTTTGAATTCCCCTTCTTCTTTTCGATTATGCTGCGCAGATAACATCACTAATTATTACCAGCAATAGCAGCGATGATATAATGCAGCCCTGTCGTACTCCGTTTCGGATTCCAAAAGCATGTGACAGCTTGCTGACGTGAGGAACGCGACATTTTGCACTTTCATACGTAGCCTTTATAATGGCGATTGTTTTTCTAGAATGCCTCTCCCACTCAAATTTGGCCAAATGAACTCTCTATAAAAGAGGATAAAGCGGACATCTATACACGACGCATAGCTCTATAGTGATCCGAAAGCTGTTAAAGTGGTCCATGCAGGAAAGTTCTGAGTTGGAGCCTGTTTATTCGACATCAGCAGTTGACAGTTTTCAGAATTATCTTAGCTACTGTTTTGGCCACCACAGGAAAAACACATATGTAAGACCCCGCCAGTCAATCAGATTGTCTTTCTTTGGCTGTTTGACGATGATCCCTTCTTTTAACTCATTTGTAAAACGATCATTCCATATACGGATGGATTCCATATATGCCCATCGCTTTAAGAAGGAGAATCTTCCAATAACTCGTTAGCAATGAAATTGAAATTAGATTCTCTAACCAGAAAATTAGATTGAAAAACACCCTGCCAATACCACATAAACTCCGGAAATGGAATGTGGACAGTCAAATTCAACGTCAATGAGTTTAGAAATGTCGAAAATGACTTCCGGGTGGGCTATGTATTGGCTTCTTTTTAAATTGCTGTTAAGACTACGTCGCTTTAAATTTTTCAATGACAGTTACTTAAGGGAAGGCTGAGCCATTCCATAGCCCATCCTGTCAACCCAATTTTGCAGTACAAAATCGTAAACGAATCAGAGTTTTCGATAGTGTCAGCATGACATGTCACGTACAAAGGCATCCCAAATTTCCTTTAGTTAAGCAGAAACGCAATTATTTAGAGAACTCTAAGGCTGACTTAAAAGAGTTTCAGGACAGATTGGTGACCATGGGTGAAACAACAATTTGTTCACCAGCATACCTCATAGTTCAAACAGGAGCTGAAACAATGACGGGTTTTTGAAACAAATCGCGCTGAGAAGCCCAAGTTTTTTACATCATTTGAGTCATTGACTCAAACTTGTTGACTCAAACTTGTTGGCTCACTCGCTTTGCATCCCTGATTTAACCCAATAGGACTTTTATCTGTTCCATTCAACATTCAACGCGGAAAGGCTGCAGTGTTACAAGACATTGCAAGGGAGTTTGTCGATGAGGATATGTGGTTGTAGGAAGGTTTCACTCCTAAGACCCTAAAACAAACGATTGTATACACGTACATACACTTGGCTCTGTTTAACACCTTAACTGTCTGAGACAGCAGAGTATGACTTGAAAAGAGTATGCAGCAGTCATCTCAAGGACTATTCTACAAAAGTGAGACAACAGTGATTGTCAACCAAACATAATTTCAATCGCTTCATCCACATTATCTCCTTTGCATCGTTTTTCAGGGACAATCTCCCGGCATCCTGTACGAGGTGACCTTGCTTATATGGAAAATATAACACTTCACTCCACAAACGAGTTAGAAAGCACTCAGACTCAACTGGTCCTTTGTACTTCCAGGAAGCACGACCCAGTATTCACCCATTTTACTGGAATTTCTTCGACTTTCGAAGAAGACACTTCAACGATTCAGAGCTTACAGTAACAGCACTCACCACATAAGCACGAAAGATCTGACACCGGATCCGAGCAAATGCAGGACAATAACAGAAGAAATTATCTGAAGTATCATCGCCCCCTTCAGATGCGTCCCAGATAGTGGTATCTCTTAGGCCTAGACCTCTAAGAGGTTAAAAAAATAGGGAACATTTAGTCCACCTCTATCCTGGAGAACCGTACTATACAGAATTATGTTCGTGAGATGGAGGCCCTGACCGAGGACGTTGGACGACCCAAGGCAGGTTCAGGTCCTGAAGAAACGTGAAGGTTCTACTACATCCCATTTCCCGGCCCAGACTCTAGCTGAAGCCAGTTCTGAACGCAAGTAAATTTACATAGTAGCCAAAGTTTCGGTGTCATTGCATCAGAAGGCATATCCATGGAACCAGGGCCTTAGGATAAGTGTTACGCAAAGTCATCGTGTGCAAGTGATACACACCAAAAGCCATCTAGTCTGAGACGGTAAATGGCTTTAATAGTACAATCAATGATATACGTATCAAGGGGTGGCAAATCAAGCAGAGCGTTTAGAGCAGAGTTAGGCGTAGTCCGAAAAGCTCCTGTGCAGTCGAGACAACTACAATGCACGATAGCAGTGGAGACAGAACACCGTGCAGCCGCTGTTTATATTCGCCATAACATAGCGGCCTCAATCCGCATCTATGTATCTTCAACCAAAGTACCTACTGTTCATCAGCATTGCCCTAATCGACAATACCAATGTCTCATCTACCTCCTGTTGTCAGAGTCCCAAATGCAGTCAAAGGTTGTATTGTTGAAAGCGCCTTTTATGTCGACGATAGCATACGTATTCTTCCCTGTCAAGCGAGCATTTGATTCCAGCAACTACTGCATTCACATACATTCCTCAGAAGACTTACCCTCTGTCCCTAGTATTTATGAGGAAGGTAGCATAACGAGTCAACCGGAGGTCAATCGCCTTCATCGGCAAACTTCCTGTCGACGGAAAATGTAAAAGTGAACGAACAATTCGACGCAGCTGCACGTAAACACCAAAATATCCTGTTGTCGACAGAAAAGGAATCGTTCAGATCCCCCATTACCAAAAAACAACAATTTACAAATCCCCTACAGTGCCTTGAAAGCGTGGTTTCCACGTCCAAAGGACCTCCACCTTAGCTTCCACAAAACACCCTTAAGCAAATTTCCCGGAAACTCCCCTTAATAATGAGCAGATGATTACTATTTAGGATCATTGACAAAATCCTGGACCCAATGGAAGATTGAAAAAAAGGTGTTCATTGGATGAACATTCCCTCCGAAATGGCCAATAGGCTGAAACCCTGAAACTCTGTAGGCACTCGATGGGGATGATATTCATCGGGACCTAATTCTTGTGGAACACTATGTCGTTCTTCGGAAACGAGGGAATCCTTAAAGCAATTGGTGCCCAAAAGGCTTTTATTGTCTCCGAATGCCGAGTCAAAAATCGCAGAATAATAGACATCTTGAACATTTGAGCCATAAATGGGCAAAATGCTTGAAAGTACAACAACTCAAATCAATGGATTTCAGGTTCGGAGAAGTACATAAAAGTTCGGATCTTTAAAGACGGAAAAAAATGTTTGAAGCACTTTAACCAGCCGTCCTCCTTATCAAATATAACAACCGGTGTTCAGATCTTTCGAGAGGACACCAATCCGACTTCGGTTTTGGAACCATTCATGCCGAAGTCCGTGGTTACCTTTGATGTTGGTAATTGTCTTTGCTATTCCTATCTGAAAGGGAGCAGGTTGTAGTCGGTATTATCGGGATGAATCCCAGTTTATTTTAATGAAGTTGAGAGTCCAGTTTGGAGGATGGACACTAGAAAGTGGAATTACATCGAATGGCTACACATGCTGCTATTTATTTCCGAAAATATTTATCTAAACGAAGCAGATGGAACAGGATGTCGAGGGAGCTGATGGAATGGACCTGTGGGCTCAACTTATGCACAGAGATGCTGTCGTCTACACCTTGCGTGGTTGGTCAATCAGCACGGGCCTGATAATGGATAGATAATGTCATCCGGCATCGCACACCCACTTACTTCTAATGGCTTGTTCGCAAGGAGCTACAGTAGGTTTTTTCACACGTCCCCCCGATGTTAGGTTTCCAGCTAAGTTATCTGCCCAAGATAAGACTCAGATATCTCGCTACATCTATCAAACTAAGGATGGTACCGTAAGGAAACCTACAATTCCTCATCCACAGATAGTGCATCTATAGATAGTACATTTTGTGAGCGTTTTCTAAGCGTGGTTAGGGGCTTTCCAGAAGCAGCTATGAAAACGTCCACCCTGCAACCTCCCTCTTCCATGTTTAATAGAAGCTCATCACTAATCATCATCAGCGAAGAGGGGATAACCAAGCCAACCTAGATTTTAGAAATAATTTTAATTGACACTCACTATCTAGATCGCCACAATTCGAATCGTAGTCCGTAGTCTCCGGTGAACATCTATAGCTCCTGGGTTGTACTGGATTGTGATTGATTCCATCCTGACTGTCCATCTGGTCACCGCTACTGCGGCTCGCCGACTCCAAAAAGAAATCAATATCACGTCGATACTGAACCAGCTTCTCATTGTCCTTTGCCAACGTCCGACGATTGTCTAAAACACCGTTTGTGTTGTAGAAATTGTTCTGATGCTTTGCCACATGGTTTTGACTTTGCTGCGGCTTAACTGGGGAACTATTTGCGGCAACTGGCACCGGTTGCGGACTCTCAGAATCATCATCATCACCCTCACCATCGTCATCATCAGGACGAAAGTTTTCATCCATCGATGGACTGCTATTCACTTGTCCCGATTGCACCGAGAAAATGTGATCCAACTGGGGTGGCAACATAATCTGGTCGTCTTCCTCTCTATGCGCGTTACTATGGAACTCGTATTGAATGTCCTTTTCATTGAAAAGAAAATAAAGAGGGAAAAAGAGAAAATAAAAATTAAATACATTTTCATCCGCAAACGGAAGTCCTGAACACAAGCGTTGTATTGAAAGAGGAATAAATGAACCTTACAATGCTGTCAACATCACTTCCATTCTCAATTGGTTTCTCATCAGTCGATGGGCATTTGAAGAACTCCTCGAGCACCTTCCTTGTCTCGGAGAACTCGTACAAATAGTCAAAGGTTGACGACTTCGCTGCCGATGATAGTGTGTCTTCCTTTATCGTTGTTCCTGAGGAACAAAGGCCACCAGCATTTGATGGGGCTGCCACCACCGCCTCTGATATCACCTCAGACGTTGTCATATCGGATAGAGTTCCTATTTCTGAGACGTCATTGCTCGTGTCCTCTGTATTGTTAGTTGGTGACATTTTCAAGTTCAGCAGTGGAGGGGGTGAATCTTGACGTGGTGATACAATGCGCTACAATGCAAACAATGAAATAAGCAGACAGACAGGTTAAGGGGTTCAGGTGGTGATATCCTTGTTTGACTGCGAGCAGATACCTGTGGAAACCCTGGGCGTATTGGATGCATTTTTTGCGGTGAGGATGTCAACGCATTGAATTTGAAATTTTGTGAGTGTAACTCTTCATCTTCGGGTATTCCTTGACCAAAACGACGAGGAGATCCTTCATATTCTGGAAATTTAGGAGACTTTTTAATATTTTCTTTGAAAGGATATAGGAGCTTACCAATAATACCATTTCGGACCTCGATGTTTATCGCATAGTTTTTATCCAAATACCTTTTGTAGTTTTTATAGGCTTCACTTTCACACTTGCTGATTTCAATGTTTCCATCGTCGACTACAGAGTCTACTAGGGGTGCTCCTGATGCTGGTGGTGAACCAGTTGTAACTCTAAGGCCTGTGAGAAATGAAACTTTATTATAAAACCGTGACAGTGTCTGTAATTATTGATTAAATGGTTGACAATATCGATTTATAAGCTTGTCTTATGGAGTACTTGGGCTATATTACGAGCTCACAATTCCTGTCTGGCCTACCGTCCTAAAGAGACTCAGTATGCCTCAAATAGAAGGAGTGCTGTCGATAAAATGATACCATGAGGCGCAGATGCATCAATCATTCCATTCAACAAGCATGAAGGCTAAGGTAATGCTCCCAGTTGTAGAATCTCATTCTAGACCGGTTTCTATGACCTGTGTTGCAAAAGGTTGTCGCCAAGGTGGCTTTTCTTCGCCTCTCATTTGGTCACTTTTTTAGGCGATTTACCGGAAAGACAAGCCAACCTACTGCTTGGTTCTATCAAAAGACTTGACTTCTAAGCAAAAGACTTGATTGGAAATCGCATATCAGAAATGGGATTGCCAAGCTGACCAGTACCATGTGGACTTGACGTTGAATGTATGGCAAAATTTGGGGTGTTTCTCCGAAGGTTGAAGGTTGAAGGATAGTTAGATCAATGTCAACAAAAGCGTCTACAGTATAGTGAGCTAAAGCAATGAAGTCACAAATATCGCTAAGCTGCTAAGGCGTCCACAGAAGACTCAACATCTTTTTGTCAAAAAAAAAAAATATACAGTACGGTTTATTTGTGGCTTTGATCTCCGATTTCCTCGAGCTAGAGATGCTCAGCATAGCATATCGTATTCACTCTGCTTTCACAGATGATTTTATATTGGGATCCCACACCGCAAAACTTGGACTACTAGCAACCCGTTGCTAAAGACTTTAGGAAACATTAATGGCTCACTGATGACTCAAAAATGGATTTTTCATGACTTCTACAGACCTAGTCCTAAGCGCTTTCAAAACCACTTGGAGAGCTTCCAGGGTGAACCTCACACCGCTGGCCGATAAATGTGACAGTATCCGGCACTAAAGATGCCGTCAAGGATCAATCAAATGGCACATAAAGCAATTGGTCCTCACTTGATATATTCAAAATACGTCGTGTGCTGCTTCAGCGACCTGCAAGACGTATTTGCTTATAACCAAGTCAAGCTCAAGGCACGCGAATTTAAAAAGAAACAAAAATGCTGACTAAAAAACTGACTAAAACTGTCTGTAAGCAAAGCGCAGGGTTCAACGCTCGAGAAGAAGGTCCGAATTCTAAGAGGCGCTCACAACATTTAAAAATGCGAGGAAAGCCTTGAAAATTGCCATTCAAGCAATTGTTAGAAGAAATCGGCATGAACCCAAGGGGAACTGCCTACAGGGTCATCATGATGAAGCTGAAAGGACGTAGAGCACTACAAGCAACGTTTCTAATTGTACAAAAAAACATTTGTAACAGCAATGTTTCCACAACAAATACCGACAGGAGAAGTGCCCAAACGAAGAGATGCCATCGGTAACAGAAGAGGAATTGCTTATAGCGTGCAAAATGGGGATAATAAAGCACCAGGTCCGGGTGAAATTTCGAATGAAGCTCTGAAAGAAGCTAAAGGACAATATGTCTTATCTGTCTACTGATGTATAATGGGCTTCTGGTAATAGCCGAGGAAAGAGGCACACGCTCATCATGTCAGCTTGGGTTCCAAAAAGTCCACTCCATAGTCAGTGGCATAAAATACATGGGGATACATACCGCTGCTGGAGCCATCGATGGGGGACAAAGGACATCAATAACAAGCGTTTTCAATTTAACAAGTTGTGCATTCACGAGATACGTAGAATCAGTCATTAAAATTCAAGCCTGGTTGGAGACAACAGGCTTAGATTAAGCGGGGTGCAAAAGACGGAAACAGTTTTTATCACCAATCGCAAAGCTGTAGAATATATGAACGTAAACGTAGAAGACAAAATGATACTATCTGTACAGGCAAACTTTAAGCCTTACCTAAAGTATGTAGGGAAAATACGTCTAGCCTACAGTCAACTCTATCCAGAAGGCTGCCAAACATCAGTGAACGGTTTGTGCCTCGAGCATGGACTAAGGCTATTCAATAAATAGATGAGCGCCCTTAAGACAATCTGCGGCTATACAACAGAGTCAGAACAGGTGGCATGTGTCGTACTTGATATGTTGCCTATCAACATCACCGGAAGATTACCAATCGAAGGGAATGAGTAAACGGAGAAATTAAAAGGGGGGAAAGGACGAACTTAATGAAGAGGAAAGTTGGAGGAAAGTTCGAGGAAATATACTCCGTATTGACCTGACCAGGAAGAAGATGTAGAACACTTCATGTTCCATTGTTCCCGCTTCAGAGCACTGGATAGCAATCTAAAAGACCTCAGAGATTTAATTGAAGATATGACCCAGTCAAAGGAAGCTTGGCGCGATATGAATGGACTAGTAACTATTCAGCATCCCAATAGAACTGAGGCGGATCAAACGCTTAAAACGGCGTAGATCAGTACACAATCCAAAAGGCTACCCAACAGCATCGTTTTTCCCGATTCTATTTCTTGAGTTCAGAATAGTCCAGAACCAACTAACTAAATTGAAAGCTTTGGTTTTTAATGTCCAGTGTGACTATGGCACAGTACTCCTTTGTCCAACATCGCGATCTTCTTGTGCCACCATAATTTTTTCTGGCACCTAGTGTGAAGCTGGCTTTTCGAAATCCCAACTGATATTCTTTAAGTGCGGCTCTTTCCTCGGCTCATGGTAGAAGCCTATTATGTATCTCTTCAATTCTCCTCAGGGGGTTTGGTTTGAGGTTTGAGGAGTAGTACCTAACGATAGTCCCACGGAGAGAGTAGTTGATGTGTAAGGGGAAATGGCGGCGAGTGTACTACATTGACGCATGCTGACCGAACGGTTCTCCAGCCAGCATCTCGTGCATCCCAATATCTCAGGTCTCTAGAAAAACTTGAAAAATTTCCACCTCTTCGTCGTATCAAAAATTATTAAAAAGGGCTTCATGCGCTCAGGGATAAGTCAATTCTTCTCCTCAACTAGATTTAAAGAATCAAACAAGAACTTCACTTTGGAAAGCACATCCATGGTTATCCTTTTGCTATGGAACCCCCATAGATTCACTCATTCAAAAGTCTTTGAGGAGAATCACATACGGTCTATAGTTTCAAGCTTAACCGAGAATAGCTGATATGCTGACAAGTACCAAAGTAAGACTTATATGAGGAGTGCATGTTACAGCTGAAAACAAATTCAAATTCAAAACAATACGGCAAGGTCCGTATACAGTTAAAATAGTACAACAACGGCAGGGAATTTACATAGGGTCGTAAGGCAAAGGCTTTTGGAATAAACGAAGCCAAGTCTTCGATGTAGAAAACTGCCAAGACCTTAAAACTGCTCATGTTCAAGTCTATCATTGAGCTCATATTCCGCAAATTCATTGTCTGTTGACTGTGTTAAACTACCTAAAAGGAAAAATGGAGTAAAACTTGAAGACTTAAAGATACTTTAGGTAAGGTAGATGGGTTTGGCAAAGTGCGGATGAACCCTCCCATATCCCATTCAGGTCAATAAAGATCCATTTAACAGCCCAATAATATCCCTTGTTTGCAAAGTAGTCTATTTCCGGGTTTCAAAACACAAACGATGAAGCCTTAAGGCGCTATTCGTTCGTAAGCTTGCCAGATAATTTCTTCAACATCAGGATGGAACTATTTCAAGAGATTTATGCCTTGAGAGGTTGAAGCCATGACAGGAGCAAAGAATGTGGCTGGTGTGCCCATGAATTTTCTTATCACCGCATCCACTATAGAGGTTATGTTCACTCAGTTTTACCTTTTTCATGCAAAAACTCAAAATTTCGTGTCCTTCAATGGCTCCTTCCAGGTTAAAAAGGAATTTATTGTCTTTCCGCAGCAAGAAGTACCAGAATAAACCAGAAAAAGTACTTCATTTCGGAAAATTTTGAAGCAGTGATTCATAGAATTTTACACCTCCTCACAGGGATTGAGTCATTTGCCTAGGTTTCAAAAGATCAATTTTATAACCCAGAATTTCAAAACCTCAAAAAAACGAAATCCTGAGTTTCAAAATTTGAAAATTCCAGACTAAAAGGAAACCAAAATCTGGGAAAGCAAATCCCTGAAAATTCGTTGCAAGGGATTGTAAGGATTTGAAAAGGAAGACTCTAATTAGTGTCACGATCTGATGAACAGGAACACAAGATTTCAAATTTTCCTGGATTGAAACTTGACGTTTTGAATTGCAGGAAACCAACTCCACAGGATTCTCGTAAATGTCGATAGTTCATCGCATTCAAAATACACCAAGGAAAAGTATCTCCAGAATAAAAATACTGAATCTACAGACAGCATATCGTCGTCAATAATACAATGCAACGCAAATCGTAAAATTCGAAAATTGAGATAATTCTCCTGTGTGCAGCTTGATTCCTCATACAGAAGGATGACCCACTCACGTACGAGTATTTCACTTTCACACACACGTACCTATGCAAACTACATATGTAGTGTTACGTCGGATACTCCACTACCCTTGTTTAACGGCATTTCCCTTACTCCACCCCTGCATAACGGAGTTACACGCGCTAGCCATTTATGCGCACTCAGCTTAAAATAACGGCATTTCAGTTTTCTCCACCCCATGCGCAAATAGCTAACAATACACGCGCTAGCCATTTTTGCGCACTTAACATAAAATATGTTCATATTTCATTGCACGAGCATGAAATATGAATATTTCGTAAACAACTGCATTCCTTTCCCACGGAAAGCTATGCAGATGTATTTCCTTTTTACCTGTAGAATATTTCTATAAAAAGACACTTGTTGTCTGATTGTAAACACTTGCAGTTGTAGTAAGAACAAAAACGGTTGTGTCAAAAATTTTAATCTGGAGAACAAATAAAGATTTTTTTTACCTTTCATAAACATAAAGAATTTAACTGTAGCTCTAATCAATAAAATTGGGTGGGGCATTCCAGTTCTGATGACTTGCAATCGATGCATGCACATTTACATAATTCATTGTACGAGTACGTGTAAGTGCAGGGCAACGCATGGTGCGTACGATGAGGCCAAAGGACACACTGGAGAGGGCAGCAGACTTTACAGAAAAATGTTAAATGGGAAACGCTCTATGGTCTGCCATTAGGAACGTACAATTTAAATTGCGCGAGAATTTCTGCTATTTTTGCAATTAGAAGTCACGGAACGTCACGCGAAGGAGCAATCCCTGATTGTTGTGAAAAAATATTGCAAATAAAATGTGGGACATCTGTTCGTTTCTTTTGTGGGCGTGTGTGCTATTGTGACGCACTACATACGGGTTAATTAAACCAGCCGGAGTTTCACATAAGGAGGATAATGCTGACGTTCACCAGATCGCCAAGTTTGCCGAGGAGAAGAGGTCACAGATGGAGCATTCTTCTACGTAGCAGAGCTGGAGTTTCCTCCTCCACTTCGTCTCTACGGCTTCTGCAAGGGTTATTTGAGGAGAAATCTAGCCGCTTAATGTGTAAACCTATCTAAGAGTGCAGACTAAGGACATCGCTAACAGTGGCGATCTGATGTTGCTTAAGAAAAACCAATCCAAACAAGCATTTCTGGTCTAGTTTGGGTCAGATCTGTTTGGAGCTTTGACAAGTCGTGCCATTCTTCCGTCTGTGATTTGTAGATTGTAGACTGTAGATTGTTAAAGAGGTGGGACTATGTCACCTTATCACTGCGGCCACGATTGGGTCTATTGTGATTTCCTCTAAACTTAAATTTGATTTGAAATTAAATTTCCTCTAAACTATGCTTTTGAGTGAGCTTGCAGATAGGTCTTCAGCTTCCAGAAAGAATTTACCTAGATAACGATGACGTGTTCTGATTATACAGTTACAGTGACATAGGATGTGTTCTGCTGATTCTTCTTCTTCGTTGCATAATCTGCAGATGCTGTCTTATGCTATTCCCATAACCATTAGATGTTTTTTCACTTGACAGTGGCCTGTAAGGAAACCCGTGGCTATACGAATCTGACTCCGATTCAGTTGTAAGAGTTGTTTCGTTCTTTTGAGGAAAGTGTTTGGCAGAAAGATTTTGGCTTGTCTGTTACCTTCAGTTTCCATCCAGTAATGGTTCGCCCTTTCTTTTACCCAGTCTTTGATACAGCTTTTAGCCGTACTCACTGGTAACCCACAGAGTGGTCTTGGCATTATAAAGTTTGACGCAGCTCCTGTTCTGGCTAGCAGGTCGGCTTTCTCATTTCCTTCATATCCACTGTGTCCTGGCACTCAAATGAGATGAACTCTGTTTGTGCCGGCTAGCGATATGAGTAATTGAAGGCAGTCCCATACTAGTTTGGAGGTTATGTCATAAGCTTTAATTGCCAGTAGAGCAGTCTTGCTGATCTTATTGGTTATGGATCTGTTTAGATTTTCCCTGATGCATAGTTCTATAGCAAATACCTCGGCTTGGAATACGGAGTTACTCTTTTCCATGCATGAATGAAGGAAGGTTTTTGTAGTAGCGCCGTATACTCCAGCCCCAACTCCTTCATCTGTCTTGGATCCGTCTGCGTACCATACATGGGAGTTATTGGCAGAACCTGTATCTTGGATGCATCTGTAAATTTGGGCGTATTCGGTGTTGTCAAAAGCTCCTTCGATGTCAAGGAAGCAGCCCACCGCAAGCTCTTTGTCTCTAAGGGATTTTTCAATCCTTGTTGTGAGTTCCTGAAGAGCATGTGTTGTTGATTTACCTGGTTGATAGGCATATTGGTTTTTGTGTAGAGGATTCATAACGAGAGCTCCGTCCCTGATATGTCTATCAAGTATTCTCTCCACGGTTTTTAAGAAGAAGTATGTAAGGCTTATGGGTCGGTACGATTTTGGTTGTTCTGTTGGTCTTCGGCCCGCTTTAGGGATGAACTTAACCGTAACTTCTTTCCAACTTTTTGGTATATAACCCCATGCAAAACTTGTTCTAAAAATGTTGATAAGAGGTGGTGTTAAATGTGGGGTGCCTTTTTGAAGAAGAGCTGGGAATATTCCGTCTTCTCTTGGGGCCTTAAAAGGAAGAAAGGAATTTATAGCCCATAATATTTTTTCCTCGTGGAAAATTTCCTTTGATCTCTGGTTGGCCTTATGATCCTGCTCTGGGGAGGATAGGCTGGCGACAAGGGAGCAATGATGGAATCCTGGAAGTGTGTTTCGGCTAAGAGCTGTAGCGTCTGTACACCATTTTCAGCATAGGTGCCATCTGGCTTTTTCATTAACCCGATTTGATTAGTGTGCTGTTTAGAGAGGAGTCTATGGATGCGGGCACTGCTGGGAATATCAGAAAGACCCTGGCAGACCCTGGAAAGACCCTTCCAAGAATTGGAAGGAGATGTTCAAGTTGAGCCTTTTGGGAGAGACACCTCCACACATCCCATTTTCGGCTTTGGGACTGTCGGCGTAGTAGTGAGTGCTGTGTTCCACGAACGAAATTTTAAGAGAATTTTCGGTCAAAATTGAGCGACTTCAGCATACTTATCTGCTATCAGTGTGCTCGGCCGGCACAGAAAAAACGAATTGTTGCTGCTGTCGAAAGTGAGCGTGAAAATCCAAAAACGCAGAACTGTCTCAGAGATCAACAACTGAGCACTAGTCGTACTTATCTGAGGAGAATATTGCATCAGGACATCGGAATATGTACCCACTTAATCGAGACTGGAAGCACGTGACCATCAGCTTAATTTTTGCTTCTCTGTGTGAGCTTTAAATGAGTTCGAAAACGACGTCGATATTGGTCGGGAAATTAACTCAGCTCAGAGACTACGTGTATGACAACGGTAACATGAACTTGGCATCGTCTAAATAAATCAAAAAGCTTGCTGAACTGAATACTCACAAACTATTCTGTAACTCTATGCTCCAGCCATCATTGGTCTAAGTGTGCTGGCGACTCCTAGCTGGCAGCCACTTCAACCTAACCTCAACCTAAGAAGCGTTCGTGAAATTCCTTCGCGAAGTAACCAAAATGCTTGGTGCGATTTTAATGATTGCATCGACTCTGTTTCTAATATTCATCACCCACTTCATATCTGTGTAATTTGCAATCTAATCCACTCCTTCTCGGAACACAGTACTCCTGACTAGGCCTACTCTTAAACAAGCCCACCACAAGAGCCCCAATTTGTTAAGTTCCAATGCCAACGAATGCGTATGTGGCAGAGCCTAGCAAACCTAACTTTGACGTTGGTGCGCGCGTCGATTGGGATGCGAAAAACCAAGTTGAGCTCAATTGGTCAAAGACCCAATGCTGCTTCTGTCTCTAAAGTGGAGTACTACTATCGCAAAAACTAAAAAGTAATGGTGTTGAAGTTGAGGGTTCCATTGGTCAGTCATTGCTGTGAACAAAGCTAACCAATCGCGGTTTCTTCGAACTAAGGAGGCTCGAGTAGTAGTAGACCCTCTAGAACCAACCTACAACCTTAATTATTCCAAGCCTGCTTCGTCGTCTCGAAAAAAAAAGTTCGTCGAAAGATAAAGGGTCCATTTGTGTTCACAGAGGAACGAAAACTTATACGAGGCGTATAGTGTCATCGACCCATTACAAAACAGCGCACTGGTAGTTTGACTAGAACATGTAGAGTGAATGGACACCAGCTTCCGCATCCAAGCCGGAGGGACAATACATAATATGATGGCGTCGCTTTAATGGGACGAACTGGAAAAAAAGGACCTATTCAAAATAAGAGGCTGTAAGGTAAAGATCAGCTTGAATAGAGACGCTTGTTGACTCACCTTCAGCTCGAACCTAGCGCCACCTATGTAAATACATGAGCGCCCCTTAGGTAGCTCCCTCTTGGTTTTGTTACCTTACCTCACACTGACACGTCATTCTATTTCCATATTTCAGCATTTTCTCTTTGCTCAGCTTGTATTCCGCCAGTGTTGCAAGTATTACTCGTAGGCCTGTCTCAATGTTCAAGGTTCTGATGATCAATAAGTCTGTCGGTCTCGAATTGCTTAACCAAGAATCTTCAAGTTCGGATGAACGATTTCATCGACTTCGAAAGGCGTTTGATAGGATTCCTTGGTATCTCACATGGACACCACAGAGGACGCTAACGATTCGAGAAAGGTCTGATAGACTAAACCAAAATAAGTAATAAAACACGGGAGCCACTGTGAAGTACACGGATGAATTCGCATACTTATGTAACGAATTTTCGGTCAATGTTGGCGTATATCAAGGTAGTTTCCTTAGTCCACTACTTTTTAACGTAGTTTTAGTTTACCTTTTTAAAGCTCAGGTCAACGAATGAAATTTCAAGACATTGTCTGCGAACGCTCTAGTTTTTACTAGCGGAGATGCTGTAGCTAAATAGAAGGATGCCCATTACAAGACTTGCACGTCTTCATTTGATAAATTTTGGACGGAATAGCTCTTCATCAGTATCTATAATTACAAATATTTCGCGCAACACATCAAATGTAGTCCAAGGCCTAGCTTCTCACGGTCATTTATATTTTCTCACAATGGGAGGACCCACTGTTTAGTTTAATCTCTGACATTTCACGAGAGGTGGGACCATGAAAAATCTTCTTGGTGTCTGCTGGGATTTGGGCCTCGAACCTCAACTTAGTAGTCCCAGGTACTAACCACTGCGTCACGACACCCACTCATAATGGGATTCGATTAAAAACAAGAAGAAGTCTGCAGCGACAATGACGAGAAATTTCGGGAATTCTTTTCAACAAAAAAGTGCCGTTGGAACAAAAAGGAAAAATTTATAGACCTGGAAAATCCTTGTATCCAATCTCCAACCATTACCCTACCGAAAATTTCTATCTTTACTAAACGTAGATACTCCCACAGCAGACGTTCTTCGCAGCTCATTGGATTGCCCTCTAGAAATAAGATATTTTGGCATTCCACCAGGCAACCCACTAGGACCCATTGCCTTAACAACCGCCTGATGACCAAGTGGAGATCTTTCTGTCTAAGCTATTTATATTACAGAACAAGAAAACTCTGGAATTCACTACCAGGGGATTCCGCTGAAGCTTTTAATGGAAATCCATTCATGAGTGGAATCAATATGAATCTCAGGGCGTACTAGATTCGCCTCACCTGTGGTGATTAAAAAAGCTAGAATAGGGGTAGTACTATCTGAAAATGCTTCTTAACGGAGGACATATCAGAATATAAATATGTAGGTGCGCAAAGGATTAAACGTGCAATAAAGGAAATTGTTCTACAAACTCCTCATTTTCATACTCACTTTGCCAGCTGTCAGCGATGTCATCGAAAACCACGACTCCGCCATTGGCCACCATTCCCATGGTCCGATTGTAGCTCTCATTTTCGCTGCGCTGCTGTGCATCATGCTCCCTATCGTTGGACTCCTTATTACAATAGTCATGTCCTGGATTCTGATGACTGACCGGACTTCTCCCCAATCGAATATGCTGCGGCTTTTGCAAGTAATTATGACCATGGCGGCGGGAAATACTCTCCGAAGTAAGTTCCGGCGAATTAAGGACGGTACCCGAAGGCGTTGTATTGTGACGCGAGTCCCAATAGTTATGATTTATGAAAGGATTCTGATTACCAGCATTCTTCATGGTTCGTTGACCGCTCTGACTTTGCTGTTGCTGTTGTTGTTGCTGCTGCTGCTGCTGCTGCTGCTGCTGCTGCTGCTGCTGCTGCTGTTGGTGATGGTAATGCTGTTGTTGGTATTTATGCTGGTGAAGCTGCTGATTGTAATCGGCTGACTTTCGCTTCATGTCTAATGCCTCGTGTTCCTTATGACTTGTGGACTCGAATTTACTAGTGTTATTCTCGTTCCCACTCGGACTTGGAAGGCAGAGGAATGGATTGGTTGAGATCCTAGCAGAAGACACTGATTCTGAAGAGTACGACGACCCCGATGCAGCCGGTGGCGATTGTGCACAACTATTGCCCGAATTCTGTGTGGTATTACTGGCAGGATTCGTATTCGCATCGCTTTTTGGCCGACACTTGGGGAACAGTATTGAGATTTGATCACTCAACGGTGGAGATGTGGACGACAGGAGATTCACTTCATTGCGGAGTGCTTTCGCTACCGACGATGACGATGTCGGACTGTTCAACACTAGGTCTGGCTTTGGACGAGCTACTGAGGTTGCTGGAATCGGAATCGAGTTTGTCGACGAGGACGATGTGCGGGCAGTACTTGCAAAGCCTCCGTTATATGTTGACTGAAATGACGAATTTGTGGTATCCTTCGACTCGGTGTCGCCACCGCCGTTTAACACAGATGACGAACTACTGTTCAGATAATAACTTCCACGTATCGCCGATGACTGAAGCGTTGAGTAGTGAAGTGAGCTTTGTGGGCGCAGCTGGTGCACAGTTTGGTTGGTACCACTTGCCGTTGTTTGCTGCGAAACTGTTGTCGTCAATGTTGTACTGACCATTATTGATACCGGTAAGCTGAAGTAGAAATTGCAAATTCAGTAAAGTATTTCTTAAAGTGTCTAAAAATGTGGAGCGGAAGGCATACAAAATTAAAGCATTCCAGTAACCAAAACCAAAACATTCAAGCTTTCATATCCTGGCATGCATTAGGTAGAAATATTATACTCTCTGCCGTCATTATGAAAAAGGTTAGCTATTCGCCGCGCCGTAGGAAACGAATTTTATGGTCCTACCCCCACGAAATCAACGATTTAATGACCTATTTTTAACCCACTTTCTTGGCTTGCGCCTTAAATTTTCATCATTAAAATACCTTTTCGTACATAATACGCGTATGTAACTGAGTCCTTTATAACTTTTGAGTACGTAATCCTAGGAAAAACTTTGGGGAAACGTTGCATGTTTATGCGATGCAAGGGTAATTAGTTTCGCTGTAAAATGAAAGGTCGATGGTTTATAACCCCAACAAGGATCATTTCTCAAACTATTTTCTAATTAGACTTCTAGTAGTGAAAAGGAATCAATACTCTCCAATCGGTATTGACTTGAAATCAAAAAAAAAAAAAACTAGGGAATCGACGAAGAGCACGAATGATAGCGTCTCCCTATTGCGTGGGAGTTACGTGCCACGTATTGGATATGCTGGTGGAGATATCCTTCTGGGGGCATTTGCGTCGGTGGAAGTGAAAGCAAGCATAAATGAGAGAGTTTCAAAAATTGTAAGCACTTGCGTGACATGTGATTCTACGTGGAAAGATAGCTCCCAGTAAAGACGTAGTAATCACCGGGAAACAAATTTCTAAATTCTTCCTAACCCAGATCCGGGCCAAAACGTTTCCATATTTCTAACGGCCATTAACTAAGAGGATCAGCTCAAGGAAGGTTTGGTAGGTTTATGAAACACATAAAAGCACTTCAGCTGCCCAAGACTGTAGTGATGAGTCCTAAGATACAAACCATAATGGGAATGTGTACACAGCTGACGCAATAGATACAGTCACTAAGTAGACGAAACAGATGATATCCACACGCATACAAGTGTGAGTATAAGTCTGTTGCATTCCTTCAAGCCTTTTCGATCGAGGAGTTTAGAAGTTTCTTTGACCGACTTGGCAGTGACGCTAGAGAAGACTCAAGGTTCTGATTGATTGCAGCTTGAACTCATGAGCTGTAGAATAAGGCAGTCCAAGAATAAGCCAAAGGGGGAGGCTTTCACAGCGTTAGATTTATTGCTTCTTAACAGTGTGCATGGGAACACTTTTAACAAACTGAGTATAGGCTCGATAGGCATAAACAAATAAGACCTAACTACACCCACAGTGACCAACATATGCGCGAAAAATACGTATCTCGGAAAAGGGCCCCGAAAATATGCACTTTTGACGAAGACGTGTTTTCATTTATATCTATAAACTAGACGCTCTCAGGTTAACCTATAGGTAAGTCAAAACAGATGAGGGAGATGAGCGTATGGTAGATCCTTGTTACGTCGAATCACTGATAGAGTTAGGAAATCGCACAATGGATTGCTGAATACGGTCAGCTGAATACCATCACTTGTGCACAAGTTGACTAAAAATTGTGGGGAATGTCGTACCAGGTGGTAAGTAACATCTGTCTGTTGTAAAATATTGTTAGCGAGCTATTTCCAAGACAACAGGAAACCTCACTAGAAAATTAGTTAACGCAAGAGACATAAGCAACAGAAATCAGTAACATATTCGGAGATGCTTGGATGCCGTACTGCACTACCTCTCAAGACTGCAACTAAACCTACGCCGGAAATATTCGCGGCGAATATATACAACTTATGTCTGAGGTCGCCAGATAAATAGAAATATTCCACCACTAAAAAACAATCCTTCGGGCGATCCATCTTCAGGTCCTGAAGGAGATTATCTGCAACAGGTTAGAGTCAGTAAGTTTACAGACCCGGGTATTGGCAGAACACGAATATGGTTTCGGTTAGTTACGATCCGCGATATATGCCATTAAAGTTTTAGTTAACACTGCGAAAAGAACAATCGAATCGTATGTAGTCCAGGGCCTAGCTTCTCGCGACCATTCGTGGTAAGATGGCCATGACACGTAGAGCGGAGAGGATACCAATGCTCCGGACCGCAGAGTTTTCGAAATCAAACCGAAGGGAAAACTAATGTTTGACTCAAGGTTTAAGTTGAAAGAGTGCAAGATAGCATAGCTTCATGAGTTAATACCACACTCAAGCATGTAACGTCAAATCATGGAGACCTGAGATATAATGAAAGGCGACTGCTGGCCATAACTCTTTTGGTCCACAATATGAGTTATGAAACAGAGTCAAAAACGACATTTCACCTCAGAGCAATAAGAGCAAGACCTGTACTTTGTTCAAAAGCATTACTACAGGACTGCTTCTATTTGATAGATCAGCCGAAGGCTTAGAAAAGTAAGAGACGGACTTTCTATTCGCTTGTTTTTGAAATTTTCTTTGAAACTACAAGATCGATTACTGGATGGCTAATGTGGTATGTTGCGCCACTGTGTTGGACCCAAAGCTTGTCCAAGTCCAAGTCGTCCAATTGCACTTCGTTGACTGCAACGTTGTTGCTTTCATTTGAAAGATGTAGGAAATAATGATGCCACTACTCCAAAACCTACCTCTAGCAGCTATACTTTGAGAATGTAGTGGCTTCTCTAGGACTACGTGGATTTTCGAAACTTGAAATCGTACAGTTTTGCGTGTTGACATAGTCTCTATTATGAACATGAGGATCGTTCAGAAAGATCATTTTGCCGCCAGTATTGACGTCATTTTTCAACTCATTTATAGCCCACAAGGACAAGCGACAACGAAACGGAAAGCTATTCTGCATCATCTCTCGAGTGAGTTGGACCATGTACATAAGCAATTAATTTGCACTCGTTTTGCAAAGAATTTTGCAGTATCTTTCAGCATCGTTCAAACGTCAAACGACCCAATTAACACCGCCTCAGCTTGCCACTACCTACATATGTATCTGCCAATATTTCAAGTGCGCGTGAGTATTGCCAGAGTCAAAATAACGTCCACTTTAAGATGGACCACCACATGAACAAAGAAACTAGGAAGCCGAGTTACCAGTGAATTTAGGGAATGCTGAGATCGCCCGATGCTATCATGCAAGACGGTTATACTAGCTCTTCATAGATCAAAATAATAACGCCTCCAACAGAAGTCCAAAATCGAATGAAAAAGACTTAAAAACGTCGTCGAAAAATTTGAGTTTAATAGACTAAATCTATGCTGCAAAGGTCTTAGACATCGCCAAAATGGTTTCGGAAAATGCTTCGTTCCTTTTCTTAAATGATGAGAATTCGTGCTGAAAAAGATGAGCCTGAACGCAGGAAGAATAAACCTAATTTTTCAACCAATCCTGGAATCATCTTTCGTTCAGAAGACGTGTGACGGCATCTCTAACGATGCTTTAAGAAATCCTAAATTTTTACTTCATGTCGTCATGAGTAGAAAGTATTTCCAGACCAATGATAAAATGAAGGAGTAGTTCTACTCAATCGGCAATGAAATCCCCCTCAAGATCCTCATCGCCTACCTATAAAATGGTAAACAAATAGGCTAAGGACTACAATCAGCAAAACTTGTAGTTTCAGGAAGGTGTGCTAAAAGATTGATGCCCCCGTGGAAGTAGTCAGAATAAAACTGGACTGTCATCTCTTATTTCTGCAATCTACATATGTAGATACATATCCTGTGCACAATTATTGCCAAATCTGAATATTGCTTGACACTGTAGGTGCAAGGGCTAGCCCTTAAACAACATCTTCAATATGCAGCAGCTAAGAAAGTCAAGGCTACAAAAAAGGTTCACCTTTAGAGTGCCAAGATACTCGTAGTAAAATTATAAACTTCAAACCCTTTCATATGACCGGCCATAGGCAATAAATTTATTAAAAAAATAATACAATTTTCGTATGAAACCTAAAAATTAAACAAAAAATAGCATCTAAACAATAAAATTAGTTCTCATTAAAAATTAATTTAAAAAATCAGTTTTTGTTTACTTTTAAAATGTTTCTGTAAAATGTTTAAATAATAGAAAGTCTGTTCATTCATATGAATCAGTTGAAAGCGAAAGCGAAAAAGTATCTACAAATAAATTTAGAGTTGAATAGAAGCGTTATTTAGATAGAAAAAGTGGAAGAAATTCTTAGGACAAGCCGATCATTGTAAGCCGAGCCTTGTGAAAAAAATAAAAATTTATCGGCCAATAGTATAGGACGATTATCCCGGTCGCCAAGGGACTTTTCCTTTGCAGCCTGGAACAACGCTATATACCCAAGAAATGGAGGAAGGTAAGAGTGGTATTCATATCTAAGGCTGGTAAAGCGAGTCATACGACCGCGAAGGATTTCAGACCAATAAGCCTCACCTCTTTCATCCTTAAAACATTTGAAAGACTGATCGATATACACATCCGCAGCAGACTACGCCCAGGGGATTTATCCCCAGCCCAACACGCTTACTCAAAAGGGAAAAGCGTTGAGACAGCGCTACACAGTGTCGTCAGTACTATAGAAAAGTCACTTAAAGGCAAAGAATACACATTTGCCGAATTTCTTGACATCGAGGGGGCCTTCAACAATGTCAATACAGAAGCGGTCAATAGAACATTAAGTAAGCTAAACATCAATAGCATCCTGGTAAGCTTGATTGTCAGCATACTTGCACATAGACATATAATAACTGAAGTCAGAGGAACAAAACTGGATGCATATGCCTCTAGAGGCACCCCTCAAGGCGGGGTAATCTCCCCAATTCTCGGGGTTATCGTCTTGAACGAGGCCCTACTGCAGCTTGAAAAATTCGGCGTTAAAATCATCGCGTACGCTGACGACGTGGTGCTGCTGGCAACTGGGAAATTCCTCCCCACTCTAAGTGAGCAAATCGACGGGGCCCTTAAGACCCTTGTTAAATGGACTAGGAATTGCGGTCTCAATATCAACCCCCAGAAGACAGAAATGGTTTTATTTACTAACAAAAGGAAGATTCCTCAGTTCAATCCACCATCTGTTGGAGGTACCCCCCTCAAAATCTCTGACAGTGCAAGATACCTAGGACTTATACCCGATAGGAAACTCACCTGGAAAATGAATATCGAAGAAAGAATTAAAAAAGCCAGCCAATAGGCCTGGGACCTTCTCCAAGAATAATACTCTGGATGTATGCAGCTATTATTAGACCCATACTGACTTATGGCTGTCTCATATGGTGGCCAGCGCTAAAAAAGTCCACCTACCTAATTGCACTCACCAAAGTACAAAGACTAGCGTGCATTGGTGCCACCAGTGCAATGAGAACAACTCCAACTGCAGGCCTTGGGGCTATTCTCAACCTGCTTCCGCTAGATATCTTTACAAAAACATCAGCAGCCATTAGTGCCCTGAGAATCAGTCAGTCAGCGAACTGGAAGTCAAATGCAACAGGGCATTCGACCATCCTTCAAGAATTTTTTGGCCATGTACCCAAAACAGACTACATTACGCCATATTTGCCTTTTACGGTAGCTTACCCTAGCAGAGAAGAGTGGAAAAACGGAAACATAGATAATACCAGATCCATAACAGTATATACTGACGGATCGAAAATGGACACCGTGGTAAGTTCCGGCATCTTCTCTGAATCGCTAGGGATAGCGAGATCCATTAAACTACCAGACCACAGCAGTGTTTTCCAAGCGGAGGTCCTGGCAGTGACAGCAGCTGCCCGTGAGTCTGCCATAAGGGCAATACCACAAGATCGTATCACCTTCTTTATCGACAGCCAGGCAGCTATAAAAGCAATTACTGCTACCGAAATCAAATCAAAGCTTGTGAGATGCTGTCGCGAAGAACTTAGGGTTACAGCACAAGGTATCGCTCTGCTGGGTTCCTGGACACGAGGGTATTCCAGGCAATGAAAAAGCTGATGAACTAGCTAGGAAAGGTTCAACAGATCAAATAGAACCAACTGATCTCTCTGTAAGCATCCCACCTTTCATGCTCAAGCTTGAAGCAGGGAATTTAGCCATAGGAGAGGCAAACCTAAGATGGCAGTCCATTGAAACGTGTAACACCACGAAAAAACTATGGCCGTCCTTCGACAGAACAAGAACTGGAAAACTTATACAGAAGAACAGAGGAACCCTTGCTATCCTCGTGGGTATCATCACGGGGCATAATAGTCTGCGATACCACATGAAGAAACTACGCCGGACAGAAGAAGAACTTTGTAGAGGGTGTGGCGACGAGGGAGTTTCTGAGGACACCACCCACTTCCTATGCCACACTCCAGAAACAAATTCCTCGGTATATACTTCTTCCACGACCTCGAAGAGCTCTCTGGCGTTCCTACAGACAAGATGCTGAACTTTGCCAAGTCATCAAAGTGGTTTGTACTTGGAAACATGTAAGTTATTAGAATAAGAGTAGTTTAGACATTTACAGGGTTTCAATTGGGCGGACGGGCACCCTTTACACAATGGGTCAACACTGACCTGAGTGCAGCAGGAAGTTTCTTTCTCTGCCAGCCCGCTTACCTAACCTAACCTATAGGACCAAACTCCACTGACAACTTGAAGTACATATCTATAATCACAGATGTCAAGACTGTGGAGTAGAAGCCGGCGTTTTTTCAATAGAACTAAATATATCCAAATCCTTCCGCCTCCCCAATTCATTCAGTGACTTCCAGGCAGAAGTCCTGGCAATCAGAGAAGCCTGTAAGTTGCACGGGAATAAATCGACCCCCAAACAAAACATCGCTACCTTTGTTGCCAGAAGGCAAAGGCAATCTTTCTGGTTGATGCGGACTTACATAAAAAATCCAGAAGACAACGTCATGCATCACGTACAGACGTCGCTAGGCTATTGGCTATAGGTACGAGTCACTGACCAATAGAAACGCGCATAGCTTAACTCGGTATTCCACATAATATCCACTGCCGAAGTTACGGATGTCAAACATTGACCAGAGCTAGACTTCGCAGACTAGGCAAATCGTTCTTTGATGACCTCTCGCACATCTCAGACCTAAGATTCAATGACATCATTGACTTCCTCAGCTCCACGGGCTTGATTTGAGCAAAATTTTTACAAAATGCATGTAAAGGTCTCGTGAGAACGCTAATTGTGTGTTTCTTGCCAGGAAGCCGGGAAGCCCCCCACTTTACCTAATCCAACCAGAGATCAAGATCGAACTTCTTAAATCAGCTTAAGGTGTTCAGATTTCCTTTTCGGCGGATGACTTTCAGGAATGAGATCTACCTGACTCCCTCGGAGTGTATCAAGTCAGGATCTCATAGCTCATGGTTGGTGTCTAACCCCGTAGTGTAATTGCAGCAGTGCACCACCTCTTCCGCAAATCGCTGAAAATACCATGATCAAGATGTTCAGTTCAGTTCAAAACACTGCCGTCCTCAGCACTCAAATTAAGAACCAGACGAAGGGTAGAGGCAGCTGATCTGAATGACAGTTTCACTAATTCTTTCTCCCTAGCGTATGGTCGAATTGATTTCCCTACCAAGGGTTGTAAAGGATGACTATCAACTTGCCAACATTTTTACACCCATCACACTGGCTTCATTCATGTGTGGAAAGTTTCCTCTTCAAAGACCGCGCTCCAAAGCTATTCTTGAAAGCCCTGAAGGCACGCTTGATAGCGAAGTGAACGCGATGACATTTTCGTCGATATTGCGGGTGCTTCTGATGAACCTTTGCTAGCATGTGCAATTCCGCCAGACAACATAGCATAGCCACCGTGATAGCCAAGCTTGGATAGCCAAGCCGCAATCAAGACTTAAGAAAAACAAAGTCACCATCTACTGGGTACCAGGTCAGGTGGGAGTAAAGGGAAATGAAGCAGCTCCCAAACTAGCAAGAGAAGGCCATCTTCTCAGAAACCATCCTTACTGGCCCAGAACAATTTTGTAGGCTGGCGGACGCATGCGATACGGAAAGAACTAAGGAAGGAATAATACTGCAAAAAGTTGAAACTTTGGAAGGAATCTCTAGACTGAGACAGGCCAAAGAACTTTTCGGAAACTATAACCGGAAAAGAAGGAAGCATAGGGTATAGACCAACGTGGAAACTGCAGATTCTGCAGAGATGTTGAGGAAACCACAGGGCAGCTTCTTAAGGAATGTGAAGCACTGATCCACAAAAGAAGAAAAAACCTGGATGTCTACCAACTATTGAAAAGATCCACCATTGTCAGGTCCACTCCAGGTACTCCGATTTATTAAAGAAATGGGACTAGAGGAGGTGATCTAAGTCGAATTCTTATACGCAATTGTGGCAAATGACGCATTTGACTGCAGTAAAGAGGGGCTTGTTTGTCACCTATTCTACGGTTCATGGTAGTAAATTCTCTGCTAACTGCTCTCAATGCTGATGGAATCTACGCTGCCAATTCACGCCTGCTCCTAAACTTTAACTAGACATGGGGTTTGCCGCCGAAAAGAGTATTTGGACCTATCGAGCAACGCTTAGACCGGGTCCCGCATGCGCATCGGTTGTTTGGTGGAACTTCATGCCTGGAAGTAGATGCTGTTCTCTCCTCTAAATGCCATGCTCAAAGAGTGCCAGGTCACTTTCGATTCCATCGAAACGAGATCTCTGATGAACTTGTAAGACAAGGCTGAGAGAAGTTCCGAGAAGGACCCGAATAAGCGCTGGGCTAGCTTGCATCTGCCATTAGTACTACCATCGACGACTGGTGTATCAATAGACGGTTGTATCACTTTGCTGGATGCAGATGAACGAAGTGAAAGAAATTTTATTTTTTTCTGCTCCTTAGGAGGATTGATAAGGGTGCCCTTATAGACAAAATCCTCTTTAGCCAAGCACGTGTTCCGGTTAAACGACACAAAAATCTGCATTGCATGTAAAAAAAGTGGCAGATCCTTGAGGCCCACGTAGGAAGTGCTGACCATCTAAGCTCTTCATGGCTGAAGACCCTTCTCGTTTTCCTCTAAAAGTCGCGGAAGAAATCATGAAAGTGAGTCACGTCTACGAGTTGGGAAGCTTGAATGCACCGTATAGGGCTCAGGATAGCGCCTTTACAGCTGGTTTCTATAACAGTGGCAGCCTGCAGAAGGCGTGCCAAGTGTCCTCGCTATTTACACTATTTAAAAGCCTTTCGAAAACAATGGAAAGCAGGTAAAGCGGAGGCCTTTACCCAACACGTCGTTTGATTAGGATTCGTGCATTGATGTGATCACTGCAGGATATCTCGATTCGAAAATACTAGTAAGCTTGTTCATAAGAGACCTCTTCAAATGTCCTTTTACGTGTTCCATAACATTTTTGGCTTTCGCACTCAGTTAAATTTTTTTTCCTGGGAAGCTTGCCAATCGTTCCCTTTCCATACTCCTCATGAAGGGTCTCCTGGATGCAGAAGGTCTGGCGATACTGTCGGCGAAACTTTCTAGAGTTCGCCAACAACGCCGTCAAGTCCTGCTTTCTTATTTCCTTTAAGCGCATTTATCGCAGCCATTAGTGATTCTCAACTGGAGGAGCTATGTGAATCCGAGAATTTGCTTTTGCAATGGGCATCTCGTTCTGATTTTGGAGCGTTTTCTAATCCACAGAATGGTGATTCGATTTCTAAGCTGATCCTTATCCAAAACCAGATGAGAACTCCGAGAAAGTAACTCTGGTTCAGTTCATTCATTCAGCCTCAAGGAAGAGATACTCTAGCATGTGACCAAGACGAGATTTGAATAAACAGCGAAATCGTTGTAAAAATCATTGACTTCGCGAAATAAAGGAAAAAAGGACGAAGAGGAAGGCATATCCCTTGAAGCCATTGTAAAAGGCATTAAGGCACCAAAAATTCCGTATGTATGCGGATAATGTGTCATGGCAGGTTTGGGGACAGGGATATTGCAATAAAACTTCTAAGTAAGACCCTCGCCACCTACGCCCCTGATTTTCCGACTCTTTATCTTGTTATTTATTGAGAACCTAGAGCTTATTCAAATGCGAACGTTAACATGAGTTTTACCACGACTGTGTCCATCACACACACGTACTGTGTATCCGTAGTCCTTGCAAAATCCAAGTCAAAAGGACAAGAATTTCGTTTGTCATATAACACAAATGTGTGGGTGAAACGGAGGACCACATCCGGTGGACCCAAATCGACTAACAACCCGACAGACGCCCACCCAAATGTCCGCTCCTTTATGACTAGCTAATGTCAACTTCAATTAGTTTCCTCCCCCTCTTTAAGCCGCCCCCCTACATATACTCGTAACCTATGGAGCATATGTGCCTTATATTTCGTTTATTTCGCTCATTACTGCTGCCTGGCGAAGCTAAAATATCAGCTGGTAGTCTGTTTAAAAGGTTTCCGATGTTTGCATGTCCTTTCAAATGGTATTTTCTCGCTTCCTGCCCCCGACACATGAGTCATGGAAAAAATCACAAAAATTGTTAGTGTTCCACATTTTGGCGTTTCCTTTTCTTTTCCTTTTTTTTTTCTTCTTTCCATTGTCGAACGGTTGTTGATTTTAAAGCTAGAGCACAGTAGAGAGCTTAACAGCCTTGTATATCGTATCAAGGCTGCGGGTTTTGTTCGGTTGGTGGTTGGTGAAATTGATTTTCCCGTTCTTGCATTTTTCGGTTTGGACTGAACTATGAGGCACTATCAGTGCCAGCTTTTTTTTGTTCTTGTTTCCAGTGACAATTTGATTGCTTTAGTGATTTTTGATTGGGGCGTGATTTGGTTAAGGATCCATTTAGAACGTTTTGTTATGTAAAGTTGGACAGAGTATGGGCAGTTAATTTAGTGAGGTCGGTTCTAGCATTTAATTAGATAAATGGATTTAATGATGGTGACATAAATTACCATTGCCCGATGGCAAGGCTTCCGAAAAGCCTCCGCTCCGACTATTATTTCGCTATTGAAAAACAAGCAGTGTCCTAACAGTGGGCAGTAGAATCCCTTTAGTGCAACATAAGATGGACTTAACGATTCATTTTATTTTGCAGACAAGTCGATGCGTATTTCATTGATTTTATTCGTCAGAAAATACGAGCCATCAGAAAACAAGGATACGAGTCATAAATGTTAGCGAAACAGTGGTATTTGAGGTAATAAAGGACTTTGTCTGCCTTGGCTCTGCTATAAACACTGACAACAATTCTTGCCAACCGCTGTTTCTTTGAGAAGCCAACTGTGTAGTAAGGGCCTGTCCCGAACAACACAACTAAGGAGACTCTTGACAAGACCTGAATCATCCCAGTCCTGCTTTACGGCACTAAGGCATGGATTCTGTCGAACGCTTATGAAGACATCCTCGGTCGTTTCGAGAGATAAAATATTCGTAAGATATTCTATTGACGGGCTTTGGGAAAATAAGATTCAACGAGGAAGTTTACAAGCTGTACAGCATCATGGACGTAGTCAATAAGATGAGCATCAGTCGCCTAAGATGGCTAGGATTTGTAGAGCGAATGGACATAAATGCAGTAGAGGACGACCTCGCTTTAGGTGGTGCACACAAGTGGAAGAAGACCTCAACAATGTTGGAGTGCGCAACTGGAGGCAATGAGCTAAGAATCGGGCTAACTAAAGAGGCTTGTTAAGGCCCTGGTTCACTGAACTGTAGCCCCACCTAACTACATAAGTAAGTAAGTAAGTATTTAGATCCCTTAGGTATGTGGGGAGAGAGACTCCTCGCCGCACTCAGGTCAATACTGACCCATTGTGATGCCCTTTGCGCATTGGAACCCGATACCGCTGCTAATTTGCTCCGATAGTTATTGATGCGAGTCTTTGCATACAAACCATCCTGAGGACCTGATAAATTTCATTATCTTGTCTGATGGCGTGCTGGCGAGTTCATCTAGGTCTTAGAAGAAGTAGCTCCCTAGGAGTCTGTTCCTGCTGTGTTAGAGGCCAAGGCAGCGACATAGGAAGTGGATTGTGTCCTCAAAAGCTCCCTCGTCCCCGCAACCTCTGCAGAGTTTTTCTTCCGTCAGACGTAGTTTTTTCAAATGATACCGTAGAGAGTTATGCACCGTATAAGTCTTTCCGTATAAGTCTTTCGATTCTGCCTTTATCGAAGGACGGCCATAGTTTGTGATTACACAGGAATCCAAGGAGGTCCATCTGGTGTTCGCCTCCGGTATGGCTACTTTCCCTACTTCAAGCTTAAGTGCGCAAGGCGGGCTGTTCACGAGTGGTTCTGTTTGTCATGTAACGGCTGCAGAACCCTCTCTTGCTAATTCGTCAGCTTTCTCGTTACCTGGTATACCCTCATGTCTAGAGACCCAGCAGAGCGATATCTTGTGATGTGTTCCAGGAACCTTAAGCTCTTCTCTACAGCACTTCACATTAATTTCTGTGGCAGTTATTGCTTTAATAGCTGCCTGGCTGTCAATAAAGAAGGTGATACCCTCTTGTGGTATTCCAAGACCTCCGCTTGGAAAACGCTGCTGTGGTCTGGGAGGCGTATTGATTTCGATATTCCTAGCGATTCGAAGAAGATGCCTGATCCTACGCCAGTCTCCATTTTAGATCCGTCTGTATATATGGCAATGAATTGCGCAGTTGGTATCAGACCTCTTAACCACTCCTCCCTGCTGGGATAGGCGCTTGAGAAAGGTTTATTAAAGTCTAAGTATGGCGTGATGTAGTCCGTAATGGGTACATGGCCAATATGCTTCTGAAGGATAGTCGTATGCCCTGTTGCATTTGACCTCCATGTTCCTGACTGGCTGATTCTGATGGCGCTTATGGCTGCAGATGTTTTGATGAAGATATCTAGCGGAAGCAGGTTGAGAGTAGCCTCAGGTCCAGCGGTTGGAGTTGTCCTCATCGCGCTGGTGGTCCCGATACACGCTAGTCTTTGAATCTTCGTGACGGCCATTAGGTTAGTGACCTTGTTCACCGCCGGCCACCATACAAGACTGCCGTATGTCAGTATGGGTCTTATTATAGCCTTACACATCCAGAGAATTATTTTAGGAGAGGGACTCCAGGTCGGAGATCTTAAGCGGGGTGTCTCCGACAGATGGCGTACTAAACTGTGGTAACTTCCTTTTATTTGTGAATAATACGAGCTCGGTTATCTGGGGCTTAACCGTGAGCCCGCAATTCCTGGTCCAGGTGTCAAGGGATTTGATGGCCCCTTCGACTTGTTCGCTGAGTGCTGGGAGGAATTCGCCCGTTGCCAGTATCACAACGTCGTCTACATAAGCAGTTATTCTAACGCCCCTGTTTCTGAGCAGCTGTAGGCCTTCGTTAAGAACAACCCACAGCAGTGGGGAAAGTACCCCGCCCTGAGGAGTTCAACTGGAGGCGTATGCTTCCAGCCTTGTTCCCACAATTTCGGTTATTATATGTCTATCTTCAAGTATGCTGACAATCCATTCGATTAGGCTGTTGTGAATGTTTAATGTGCCTAGCGTTCTCTTTACCGCTTCGGTGTTGACATTGTTGAAGGCGAGAAGCTCCCTTAATACGGCTACAAATAATGGCAATCGGTGTCCAAACAAGGAAGTCATAACGGCTTTCAAATAAAAGCTGGGAAAATCAAAACAAGAAACTAAAAAATTCACAAGGAAGTCTCTTAGCAGCGTGCCTGAAAATAGATTTATGCAAAGATTACTCCAACCAGATCGGTTCTCGGGATGAACAAAAGTCACCAGCAGTCCTAAAATAGCCGGCCTCCATTTATTAGAAAACCATTTTCCAAGATGCATCTTCGATAGTGGCATACAGAAAGTCAACCGCCATGCACCATAGCAGTGGAGACAGAACACCACCTTTCGGGCAGCGTCTGTATACACCCGCCATAAAAAGGCGGCCACAATCCACATCTGACCAAAGTTTTGTTCATCAGCATTCCCCTAATCCACAATACCACTGTCTTATCTACCCCTTGTTGGGGAATCCAAGACTTTTAAAACGTGCTGTTGAGTCAGAAAGCACGGTGAGCAGTAGTCCTCGGTTCATTGGTTAGGCGCTGAACTACTGACCGGGAGGTTCCTTGAGGGGGACTCACCAGCAGTCCTAAAAAATACCGATCAACGTAACAAGAAACCCATTTTTCAAGAGGTATTCTCTGCGATAGTGTCATCCCTATTGAGCGACTGAGGATTCATGTTCTCAACAATTTTGCTGTCGGGGAAAATCTGCACAACAGAAACCAAAAAAAAATGAGTTTCATCCACTCTTAGCCCATTTGAAGTACTAGACTGTGACGGTACAGATGAAGATGCTTCGCATGACAGCAGGATTAACAAAGCTTGATCGAATTAGAAGTTCAAGGATCTGAGGAAGCCTTCACGTCAATGTCAATCAACGTTTCTCCACAAGCGCCGAAGAGAGTCAGGCCAAAAAACGTATGGGTCACACAAAACCGCAGCATTTAATTGGCCTCAGTGCGAAGTGACCCGAAATCGAAAGGCCTGCAGACAGTTTTTGAGGTCATCCAGAGGTGAACCAGTAGGGATGCAGTCAAGTGGAAAAGTTCCCATTCTTATAATCCTGATCATAACTTCGCACAAAAGGAAAAAAAGAAGAAGATTGTGACGGTATCATCCTCTGTCTACAACAGGGACAAGACCAAATCATCGACAGTCTAGTAAGGACGCTCCTATTTCTGGTCTAGTCATAGTGGTCTTCCTACTAAAATTTGGTAAAACAAGCTGAACGAACCCCACATCCTATTATCCCACACGTCTCAGTTGTTAAATTCTAAAATCCATGGAGAAAATCGTAGAACATTACATACGGGACGAGCTGCTAATAAATGATCGTCTACACGCCAGTCTAGCAAATCCAGAGAAACAATCATCCATTATCTTACCCTTGACATCGGAAAAGCTCTGTATAGTCAAGAAACTGTCCTTTGCGCCTTTAGTAAGTGAATCCAGCAACATATTCTAGGTGGCTCTGGATAGTAAAGGGACTGTCTTATGTGCCTTTATTGGCATTCAAAGTACTTTCGACTATATGGCCTACGAGGCAACCCGTCAAAAAGGCCGATCAAAAAATGAATCTCTGCGCTTAGTACAAAAACTGTGTTACGAAGCAAAAGAATAAATTTGAGTGCGAGGACCACCTTAACGATGACAGCTACCTATGGACTCTGGTCGTAGACGAACTCCTATATCTGCTCACCCATTCTGGTTGTAAGGTGCAAGGATACCTTGACGATGTAATTTTATCTTAAGGGTCAAATTCGGAGACGCAATTACTGAGTAAACAGACATATGGAGCAAGTATAGGAGACTAACAACTATTGTAGCTGAAACTGCCCGCATACTATTTTCCAGAACGAGAAAGAGAATTTTCGATCGGCATATCTTGCGGTCTTCCTAGCTACAAATATTTTGCGGTCTTCCTAGCTACAAAGCTTTTCTGGAACACCAAGGTACACATACATATAACAAATTACCACCTAGGTTACCACCAGTTCGGATTCAGAAAATCGCGCTCTACCGTTGATGCTATAAAAGCAGTAGTCGACACTGCAGCTGAAGCGATCCAAGGAGAACTCTGGACATAAAAAACGCCTTTAACTCGGCAAATTGGTCGTTTATAAGGAGATCGCTAGCCAGAATGGATACTCCTACTACCTGCTAAGGATAGTTACAAGCTACTTCATCAACAGGAAGTTGAGATACCAAACCGACGAGGTGGTAAAGTACTACATCGTAACGGCAGGGGTCCCGCAAGGATCGGTACTAGGCCCTCTCCTATGGAATATCATGTACGACGGAGTCCTGTGACTACCACTACCACAAGGAGTTAAGATAATCAGGTTTGCTGACGACATCGCCGTAGTCACCGTGGCTAAACATATCCATGAAATAGAATCAGCAACAAACGAAGCAATCGAAAAAATTGAAGACTGGCTAGGTACCGCCGGCTTAGAATTAGCAGGCTACTACAGGCAGCCCTTTCTCGAAAACTGCCAAACATCGGTGGCCCTGGATATGCTAGACGGATTCTACTATCCAGAGTGGTTAGCTCGGTTCTCCTATATGCTGCCCCAGTTTGGGCGGCGGCATTAGTGACGACAGAAATACGGAGAAAACTGTCGTCAACATACAGGCTATGCGCGATAAGAACGATCAGCGGTTTCCGAAATATCGGACGAAGCAGCCTGTGTCATAGCCGGAATGATCCCCATCGACATTCTCGCAAATGAGATGGTAAGGATCAACGAAACGAGAATCTCGAGTCATCAAGAAGCAGGTATTGTCAGGAGAATAAAGGAGGAGGAGAAGGCAACGTCACTAGCTATGTGGCAAGCCAGGTGGGATAGCAGCACAAAAGGCAGATGGACCTATAAACTGATTCCCGCCATCGAAGTCTGGACCAAGCGAGTGTATGAGGACTGCAACTACCACCTCACGCAGTTCCTTACGCGTCACGGCTGCTATCGCAAGTACCGGACATGATAGATTCGGACATGATAGCTCACCTCTCTGTCCACACTGTGCAGAGCAAGAGGAAGACACAGAGCACGCAATATTCCACTGCAGTCGATTTACAGAATGGAGAATAAATCTGCCAAGTCCACCATTCCTTATAGACCAAATGCTGCGGTCAGAGGAGAATTGGCTGGAAATCTGTACACTCATAACGAATGTACAAAAAGAGCTCCGAATAATTGAGAGAGCAAGGAGAGCAGAACCCGCAACATAAGAAGTATAGCATGAGCACATTCCTGGCATCGATTATTCGGGTTTGCGAATCGTGCATGCTAGCAGCCCGGGCTACTAGTATCTTTGGAAGATTACCACATCCTTTGGTTACTAGAGCTAAGTCTATGTGCTAACGTCTTTATGGTAAAAATAGGGACTTAATCTTTAGACAATTTACTGGTCGCATAACGCCTTTCTTCAGCCAATGATCACTTATTTGGCGGAAACCCTAGCAAATTAAGGCACAACTTAAGTGTCAAAAAAAGATCGATGAAAAGTTTTAGTCAGCCAATGCTCAAGATCAAAGCTAGTGACTCTACTAGCCATCGAAGGACAAAAAACCGCCCAAGAAACGACCCGTTTCTCAAATTCCCAGATATCATGCTCAAACAATTACATTTCTCCAAAAATTATAAGACGGTTACAAGTGACCGTCAATCCTTGAATAATGAAAAAATTCTGATACAATCCCTCGTCGAATATTCGGCCCCATGTGCGGGGAGGGCGAATTTTTTTTTTTATAATTTACCCGCACTCAAGGGGTTGTGAATACCCTTTTAATGTATATACACAGTGCGGGCGTTGAAAAGCAGATAGAGAGAGAGAAAGAGATTGGTGTAGTGGTTTGAAACTCAGGTGTATTAGGTTTCACACGTTAGCTCCAGGGGTGGTGTCCAGATAACTGGGGAAATTCTTTGTTGTCATTTATTTGTTTTGCCTTCGCTTCTGATTCACAGTATTTTTTTTCCGATCCACCTGATGTCATGAGCATATCGATACTCGTAGAACCGCAAACTCTATCAGCTGCATCAAGATGTGGATGTCATTCGAAAAAAAAACCTTGTGCTGCATCCGAAACCTTTATAGACTCCTGTATGACTGGATTAAGAAAACCTTAATTCCCCTTCGAAACCATAGAAAGAAACCATTTCCTTTGTTCAAAAATGTTATTATCGTCGAATTTTTAATTAAACTCCTTTGTGCATATGCACAATACACCGACAGGTTTCCATCAACTTCCTTCCTCTGCTTTACGTACATTTTGCTAAAAGTAATTCTCTTAGGCAACATAAACCTTTAAAGCCATGCATTAATTATTATGTGCTCTTAGCGTGAGTTTCTTAATTAACATAATCGTTGCGTGAGATTTAATTGAGTGCACATTGTTAAAGAATTTAAATAAAATCGTTTGAGAATAATTTTATTTTTCTTACTTAGATCAGTTAGAATAGGGTCTTGTGAGGATTTGAAATGCATGTAAAACGGAAATCAATTGGATCCTTAAACATTACTAATGTCCGTCTGAAAGAAGAAAATTTTTAATTTTTTTTTTGTCTTGTATCTTTATTATAAAATTTCGATATGAAATCAAAGAAAAAGCGATCGAAAAAGTTAGAAATCTGTCCTCGAAATGGGCAATGCCTCCACTTGACAGTTATTTGTTCCCTTGTACACTCTAAGCGTAAGGACATTAAGTCACTGAATTGTATAAATCCAAAAATGAAAAATCAAATCAAATCAAAAATGTTGGTAAAAAAGTAATCCCCTGTTGATTTGATGGCTTATCTCATCGAGAAGTGGAACCAATCTCTCCATCACTTCGGTGAAACAAAGATGGTTGCACTTGATATTTCAAAGGCATTTGACAGAGATTGGCATCAGGATCTTTTGCCGAAAATGGGTGCATATGGCATCGATGATAAGCTTTCGGGGTGTTCAATACAAGTTGTCTTGGACGGCTTCAAGTCTGATATTCACCACATAAATGCTGGTGTCCCCCAGGGCTCAGTTTTGTCTCCGACTCTCTTTCTCATTTTCATAAATGATCTCTTGTCTGCAACCTCTTATCCAATCCACTCCTTCGCTGATGACAGTACCCTCAGTTTTTCATATTCTTTCCCCAACTCACGTCCCTGCTCTTCGGCCGTAGAAGAGAAACGGCAACGTATGTTAAACTCATTAAATTCTGACCATGAGTGGAATTTAATGCATCCAAAACACAGTGCTGTCTTCTGCCTCTCAAGCGAAACCAAGACCCTCAACCATTGTCCGTGAATGGTACTTGCATCGCAGAAACCAAAAGACTTTCTATTCTCGGTGTGTGTATTAACAACCACCTTCTTTGGAACGATCACATATTCGAGGTCGCCAAAAATGCTGCAGAATGACTAGGATTCCTTAAGCGATGCAAGAAATATTTCACCCCGTCTGATCTGGCACCAATATATAAGGCATTCATCTGCCCAAAGCTGGAATACAACGCCCATATCTAGTCTGGAGCACCCAAGATGGTTTTGCGCATTCTAGATAGGGTCCAGAATCGCGCGTTTATAGGTGATAGAGACATTGTGAGCTCCACAGTCTCACTAGAACATCGCCGAAATGTCTCCTGTCTTTCCCTATTTTATCGCTTCTTTACCAAAAAATGCTCCAGGGAAATGGCCACTTGCATTCCCCCCCTTCAAAATATCACCCGCAATACACGTCACGCTTCGAAAGTACATCAGTTCACCCTGAAGCCCAACTTCGGACGTACTGTCAAATATAGGGATTCCCTCTTAAGCCGAACGACACGTACATATGTGGAATGATCTTCCAGGCTCTGTGTTTCCTCATCATTAAGGCCAACCTTAAAGCATTTAAGGCCAACGTGCACCGGTATCTCGTCTGTTCCTCTATTCCCTTCTTTCAAACGCCCGTGCCTTGAAATATCAGCATAAGGATATTCATACTCCCTTTGGCGCGAGCGAATTATAAAAGAAAAAAATACTAATGCAAGAAGGATTTCGGAAAGCTTTGAGCTTCAACTTAAAGATGGCGTTACTCAAAAGTGATCAGCTGTTGATTTATTCTTGAAGTGCATGTTCTTGCGACGATGGCAACTAATGTTCCTTACCTATAGATGCATACATATGTATGCATATCGTGTCAGGGCTCCTTTTAGGCATCATCAGTCGCATGTCTCTGAGGAGAATAATGCATGAGGATTGCCTCGGATTATATGCTTACAAGCTCCAATTCACCGAAAAGTTCTGTAGCAGGATGAGCAGTCCTTCGTCATCGCTTCTAATGTGGACTTTAAATGAATCGAACATGACGTCGATTTTAGTCGCATAGTCATCTTTTTTGGCGAAGCTTATTTTCATCTCGAATACTTTGTCAACAACCCAAACTGAAGGATTCGGGATTTCACAAATCTACATGTGGTAGTAGGGGAGCCAATCCATCAGGACTGCTTGGGTTTTGGAGTGGTGGTATCATGGTGCTTACATACTTCTTTGACAACGAAGCAACGTAGTTATGGTTAACGCTATAGAGACAATGTGACTAATTTCTTGTGGCCGAATTTGGATTAAGAGGGACATTGGTCTCAGCGCGATGGCAGAACGTGCCACACCAGCTGTTAAACAATCGAATTCTTGTCTACTTAGTTCGGTACCCGTGTTATCAGTCGTGTTGCAGAGGTGCTTGTCCGCGGTGACTGTTAAGCACCTTTGACGCACTAAGGCACGGATACTGAGGATTTAGAAGAACCATTTTGCAGACTGTTTAATGGCCACGACAAATCCTTGACACGCAGAATGAACCACTCAACCTGGACGATGTAGACCAACAATTCCGTCTACCTAACCTGAATGAAGTAAAGATACCCATAAATAAATTCTAGTCCAAGAAAGCTGCTGAAGGTGATGGATGAGCTGCCGAGCCGAGCTCATCCGAGCTGTTCCAAGCGGCGGGCCAAGTAATCGCATGTACCAAATCATCTGTTGGGATGAAAATATGCTCGATGAATGGAACCTCGGCAATGGTTGCTCCATCCTCAAGAAAGGAGACCATTTGAACAGTGACATCAGCCTTGTTAACATCACATATGCATAAGAACTGATCTGCCGTGCTGTATTGACGCCTAAAGCCGTTCGTCAAGAACCTGGTCGATTCCGATAAAATATTTACAATACGGCAGAACCCATTAGCTTCTAGATACCCACCATCTTTCCATCGATTTCAAGGCCGTGTATGACAGCATCTATAGAAACGAGATATACAGAGCAAGGTTTAGTTGCTAAACACGTCTCTTTGTGCAGGTTGACCATGGAGAATCCACGCTGCTCCATCAAGGTCCGTAAAGAACCCACCCAGACCTTCGATGTGGTGTCTTGCGACGTCTTCAACATAATCCTTGAAAAAATTGTTCGAAAACAGAAGCCAACATCGGAGGCACAGTCATTCAAAAGTCTGTGCAATTACTTCCATATGCTGACGATATGGACATTATTGACAAAACTCAGCGGTTATCACCGGAATATAGAGGCTGAAGGGACTAAAATAGGTCGAGAGGTAAACGAGGGAAAAACAAAGTGAACACTTGCGACAAAAATAACTCAACGTCGACTAATCGGACAGAATCTCATTGTGGCTCTTGACCTTGCCATTCGCTGTGTTTTCGAACTAAGAAGGCAATTGACTACTAAAGCCCGGTCCCGAACAACTAGGGAGACTCTTTACAAGTATAAAACCCTTATCATAAAAGTCGTACTCTACGACCCGAAACATGAACTTTATCGAAAGCTGATGAAGATATTCGGTCCCGTTTACGTTGATGGGCAACAATACATCCCTGGATGGACGGAAGAAAGCGACCGCCTGTACAAGGAGTTCGAAGCGAACGGCCTGCCCGAAACTGCGGATGAGATACTACAGTCCCTTGACAAGCCACGTAGCGAAAAATAGCAACATACGGTCGAAAATACCAGTTTTGTCCACTCCAGCCGTAAGGCCTGGAGCCTGCTCCGTAAACTCGGTAGCAGCACGCCAATAGCTGTTCAAAACCCATCAATCAGGCCGAACGAAATAGCTGCCAGAATTGAAAAGCTTTCGAAGCCTCCTTAAGTTGCTGAAATCAGAGTCACATGCATTAGCAGAGTTCTCAAGTCCATTCACCCTGAAGGAAGTTGAAGCCGCACTCCATAAGCTCAAGTCAGGCAAGGCCGCTGGACTTGATGGTATATTCCCGGAATTCCTCACACACAGTGGCACTCATTTTAAGAACTGGCTCACGCACTTCTTTTCAAACATACTGGAAACAGGGCAATTTCCCGCTGAACTCAAAAAAACCAAAGTAATCGCCTCAGTGCCGTGTACAAAATTTTTGAAAGGTTGATATACAACAGAATTGAACCCGCCATCAATGCAGTGGTACCTATAGAGCAGGCTGGGTTTAGACCCGGGCGTAGTTGTTCGGATCAAGTACTAGCGCTGACGACCCACATTGAAGCAGGGTACCAGGCCAACCTCAAAACATCAGTGGTATTTATCGACCTTACTGCAGCGTATGATACAGTCTGGAGGGACGGACTGATTCTAAAGCTTCTTCAAGTCGTACCATGCATAAAGATAGCCACCATCCTGAACAATTCCAAGTCTTCCTGAATGAGGTGCATAGTTCACGCAGATAACTGAACAATGGACTCCCTCAAGGATCAGTGCTGGCACCTCTGCTTTTTAACTTGTACACACATGACCTCCCAAGTACACTATCTAAAAAATTTGCATATGCGGACGACCTCGCCATAGCCATACAACACCGTTCCATGGCTAAAACGGAAGCAATACTGACGGAAGACCTTGCCACACTAGGTTCGTACTTCAAAAGGTGGAAACTGTGCCCAAGTATGAACAAAACGGAAGTTACTTGTTTTCATCTCAATAATAAACTTGCCAACACTAAACTGTCGGTAAAATTTAACGACGTCCAGCTAACCCACAACCCTACACCAAAATATCTTGGAATTGCTCTGGATCGTACTCTGTCGTTCAAACAACACCTTACTAGCACTGCAGCGAAACTCAAATCCAGAAGCAATATCATACAAAAGTTGGCCTCAACAACATGGGGTGCCCCCGCTAAAACATTACGCTCCGCCTCCCTAGGGCTGGTCTTTTCCACTGCCGAATATTGCGCCCCCGTCTGGATAAATAGCGCCCACACCAAAAAAGTAGACGTGCAGCTAAATACTTCAATGCGCATAATCTCAGGAACTATTAGTTCTACTCCAACGAGGTTTCTCCCGGTGTTGAGCAACATCCTCCTGGCTAACCTCCGACGACAAAACGCCCTACTGCGCGAATACAATAAACTCAATGCCAACTACCTCTTACCAATCCACAACGACATCGAGTCTAGCGCAAGATCTCGACTAAAATCACGGCGCCCACCCCTAAAACTGGCACAAGAACTAAGTTCCAGCAACTTCAGCGCTACGGAAGTATGGAAGAACGAGTGGAGTTCCTCTTCTACGAATGACCTATTTCACATACATGATCCTACATCCATGCCAGCAGGCTACGACCTACAAAGGAAATCATGGGTGAGTCTTAACCGTTTGCGAACGAACCACGGCAGATGTGCGGCAACACTCTACAAATGGGAAGCGTCCGATTCACCATATTGCGACTGTGACGCTGCAATACAGATAAAGAGAAATCGCAATTTTAACTTGAATGCTTAGGTGCAACACAAAAGGGCGTACAACGTCATATCAATTTTGAGTCCGAAGCCATCTATGATGCACTGGCTTTGTGCCATATTGTCAGGCCCTATTATCCCATCCAAGGGATGCACTGTTCTGGTGAAAAGCCACAAATTGTTTGGCTGTTGTACTGAAATCGACAAATGTACCCCCATCGCAAGTACCTTGGTTACAATTACCACAACTGGATTCGAATCTTAACCTCACTTTCTGTGCCTTGACTTACAGAAAATAGACGTTAAGACAAACTAATCCTTCAAGAGTAGCAGGACCTTGCCTCATTTTGCTCGTATTTACAACTGATTGCGAAAAGTTTTGCAGAAAGGTTGGTCATGATGCACCATGATTAAAAGTGTAAGAGACCGCTAAGTCCGTAGTCATATCGTACATTTGGATCACGAATTCAATATGAAAAAATTGTGCAAAATAAATTCGAAAACGAATTTCTCAACAATGTTTGGACCGTTTTGGAAAAGTTCCAACCCCCAAAAGTTCCAAGTTCTGCCCCGACTTGTTACTGTGGACGAAACGTGAGTTCACCACTGGATGCAATCAAAACCATGGGTGGACGCAGCTACCTCCGTACCAAAAAAGGCGAAGTCGATGTCTTCTGCCGGAAAGGGGTTTTCTGGGATGCAAAGGGATCAGTTTTACCTTCAAAAGGGTAAAACAATAACTGGCAGGTCTTTTCAATAGGACAATGGATCTGCACACAAAGGTGCTTTGTCAATGAGAAAAGTAGCTGAATTCGAAATACAAAACATCCAATCCATTCCTTAGAGACACGTTGGATTAAGGGTACCGAATTAAAAGGGGGCCACGTAGAAAAATATGCGCAGTTTTGAAATGCCGTCCCACAATGTTAGGCCAAGAATTCTCCTCCTTTGCCTTGCACATCTCAAACATAAGTCCTACGATATCATAATGATTCGAGAATGAAATGTTCTCGTAATTAAACGCTTCAGCAACCAAAAACAAGTTGAAGGCCGTTTTCGAAAACATAAAACGCCCTACTAATCCCAAATAAGAGCTCAAAACCTAAATAGAGAGGCACAAACAGACTCAAGCGACTTAGCTTTTGATCCCATCCCTTCCAGATCACGCTGGGAGGATGATGCATTTTTAGAAGATGATTGTATTCACATCTACACTGACGGGTCAAAAACCAAAGACGGAGTCGGTGCAGGTGTTTTCTCCGATAAGCTTAACCGTAAGTTCTCCTTCCGTCTTCCTAATCACTGTAGCGTGTTCCAGACGGAAATAATGGCGATCAGAGAAGCCCTATCTTGGCTCAAGAAAAACATGATATCTGCTAGGGATATCCTCATCTTTTCAGACAGCCAGGCAGCAATCAAATCCCTGGAATCGACCTCTATAAACTCTTTAGTAGCCCTAGGCTGCCGTTCCTCTCTTGTGGAGATGGCTGAGCAGTTCAATATTCACCTGTGTTGGGTGCCGGGGCATAGAGACATTCCAGGGAACTGTAAGGCCGATGAACTCGCCAAAGAAGGAACAACTATACCCATCTTGCCGGACAAAGGCACCCAAGGTATACCAATCGCTACTCGAAAACTTAAATTTAAGCTGGATGCTGTCGAGAGTACAAATCTTATGTGGACAAGTGGATCACCATGTCTAGCGACAAGACAGACTTGGCCGAAGCTGGATCTAAAACGCTCTAAGAATTTGATTTCCCTCAATAGATTGCATATCGGCACCACAATAGGTGTCATCACTGGACACTGTCTAATAGGCAAGCACGCTACAAGGCTGGGCCTCTTCGCGAGCGATTTCTGTAGAAGCTGCATGGATGAAGAAGAGGAGGAAAGTATTCCTCACCTTCTTTGTTTCTCCCCAGCTCTCTCCCGTAGAAGGAAACTCCACTTAGGAGCTGCCTATTATAATGATATAGGCGACCTGATGAATATTGACATCAAGAGCCTCCTACGCTTCATAAGAAACTCTAATTGGTTTTAAGACGAGTAGGTGGAGGGAGGCTTCTCCCATGATCCACGTGGTCTAAGTGTGCTGGCGACTCCTAGCTGGCAGCCGCTTCAACCTAACCTAACCCTAGCTTTTGATACTGATCATTCGCGTATACAAAGAGTGAGGAAGCCATGAGAGGACACGTCTTTCTTCAATCATAGTGGCGATCGTGTTGATATTAGATAAATATCTAACACAAGAATGGGAAATATATCCGTGGTTATTGCGTTAGGCGCAGACCACAAAGATTTCGAAATATCGCACTTTTTGAAAATCTCGTCGAATATTGCAAGAGGATTCTGCGTCAGCTCACAAAGACCATACGATTCAAGAATGGATAGCGATTAGATACCACGATCGCATAACACCAACCTTATGGCCACCTAACTTACCCGACTCTCGTTTCCCTGGATTCCAGTGTGAATGCCACCCAGACGAGACGAAATGAATGTAGTCTTCTGACCCTAGATCTTGAGTTATATAATATTTTCGAAGTGGTAAAAGGATTAGGCGGATGCATATTGGTTTTAGGTAGAACGGTGTCTAAAGCTCTCACTGTCCACCATCACCTGGCACGTGTCTAGTCTTGAAGCCATCCATGGAAAAACGATGGCATTCTTTCCCAGGTCAGGGTCTACCAAAAATCATTCGTGTCGACTTGGATTTCCACAATTGGATTTCAGAGGGCATATCCATCAGACTCGTATCGTAGGATATTTCTCGCATGAAGTCATAGAAGCTTCAGTGCCAATGGTACCAGCCTCTCTTTAAATAGTTTCCAGTAGGCAGCCCATGGTATAAATACCGTGCAGGGCATCTACAGCAGAGATATGCGTGCGTGAAAGATGCATTTGTGACATGAAAGCAAACACCAAACAACCGATGCGTATCCAAAAATTAGTCTTACTTTTACCATAGGGATCCAAAGGACCCCTTTCGTCTATAGGCGTGCCAAAGACGCCGTTGAATTTCCTCTTTGATAAGCACGTTGAGTCTCAAAAAGAGGATACCTTCTTGGCGAGTTTCTTACAGAAGGTGTAGGCGTGGGCTAGGCTTGTGCTAGCCGGGTGCACACCCTCAAAGCCAGGCGACTTGATGGCGTAGAAAATGCGACTGGCTCATTTGTCGCCACACGAGATGTAACGTAATAGCTGCTCCGGAAACTTCTAGAGAGTCAGTTGTGATTACGTAGAAAATGAGTCTCCAGCAAGAAGCTGACAGTCTTCGCTTTCGGCACAGGGTAGGAATCATCTACTTTTGCTGAGTGCAGCCAGTTAGGGCGGTCTGGCCATTTTGAGAACTTTTATCAGCTTATTGCATGTACTTAGTGATTTGAGCTCATTGCAAAATCGTCGTCAGAATCGATCGATAAAGATTACAGTCAGCCTCTAGATTGGTCCTGACAGACCTGTTCAAAAGGTTTCCGTTCGGAAATCCACCACGAAGCCTGGCCTTCTGAAGAGCCTAATCCATTGCATTACTCTGTGTGTTGAACATAAAACCAACAAACAGCTCCACAATACCATCCAACCTCTAATGGATGCCAACAGCAATATCTAATTCCGACAAAGTCACGTTTCCGGTCACGAATTAAGGCTGTTATTGACGTTGAAAGTGGTTTTATTGAATTAATATGCGCTACAGACGTACATACATGTATTCATGTGCCAAATTATTTTCAAATAAACGTCTCTTTTCATAAATTAGGAACGTTCCCCATTTTTGTCCTCAAATAGGCTCCACATCGTGTGTGTATGGGAATGTCAATTTGGTATACCCTGATGGGTAAGGATACAAATAGGCTTAGCATCACAAGAAAATTGGAAAAGTCGAATGTTTAAAACACCCTCGAAGGACACAATCGAATTTGATATCTCCACTCATCACTCTTCTGTTCGGATTAAGTATAAAAAGGATCCAAAGCTAATATTTCCTTCTTTCTTCCAAAGTAAATCCCTTCTGTTCACCTTCTCAACAATATTGCTTCAAGTTCATTTCCTTAATTAGTTTCAAAAATAGCATCCACTCAGTTGTAAATGCTTAATTAGCAAGAAATTTCCTTACAGCACTCTTTCTCTTATAAAACAAAGTGTTTTAAGCTTAAAAAAAAAAAATAGAAAAAGAAAAAGCAGCCCATTATAGGACGACCACGCAGACTGGGTCATGATTCAGTAAAATGAAATACGGCACTCATACGAGTGCATACAATGTTCGCGCATAAGCAACGAATATGTGTGTAAAAAAAAAGTGCTTCAGTCCCTGACCCCAAGTTATTAAAACAAAGCAATCCATCGCCGAAGACTTCCAGCCATCAGACTTCTTTTTTTTTTTTTGCTTCGACTTGCATTTATTTTATTTTATTTCTTTTTCCACCCTAACATCGCACGATATACATATATTCCCCCGAATGCGATAGTTAAATAAGCAAAAGAAAAAAAAAAGAAACAGGAAACAAGAAACAAGAAAACAAACCACAATGAGGGTGGGTGCAGCCCCACAGTAACCATATTTGCAAGGGAAAAAAATTAAAAAAAAAAAAAATTTCCTACACAAAAACTTAAAAATAAAAAATCCACTAAATAATCTCACTAATTATGCAAAAAAAAACAACAAATACAACAAAAATAAAGGCATACATCAATAAATCTCTTCTGGTTTGAAAGTGTGTACGTGTGTGTTATACTTATGATGAGGAGAGGGGGGCTATGACGTTTACAAAAAGTTGGAAAAAAAAAGAAACTTTTTTTAAAGTTCTTTTTTTTATTTATTTAATTTTTAATTTAATTTCTTTTTTTCCTTCTGTCTTTGTGTTGGTGTTAAAAGATTTCAATTTGTATGTCCTTGATCAGTTCATGCGGGATTTAGAGAATGCGTTTGAGTTTTTTTTTTATTTTTATTTTTATTTTTTTTTTATAGAAAAGTGTTGTATGTTCTCGATTTTTTATTTAAAAAAACTTTGAAAATTTATTTTTTTTTCTTATAGAAAAAGTATATTTAAAAACGAATGCATAAAAATATATTTTGTGTAACTTCAGAAAAAAAAAAAAAAGATTGGAGGAACTAAGAATTCTCACGTTGTATAGAGCACATTGTCAAGCTTTATAAAAAAAACTCGAGGGGATGGCACAGAACACAATATTGATTATTTTAGATACTTTTCTTATTTTTTTTTTTTTACTTAATTAGTGATTAGAAAAATTTATTTTAGACAAAGGAAACAAAAATTTTAAAGAAATTTATTCTTTTTTTTTCACATACACAATCCGCACATTTGTTTAGTTGTAGATACACTTGTGAAAGATATTTTTTTTTGGTTTCACTAATTTTTTTTAGATTTTTACACGTCCGCAGCGAGAATATTTTGGATTCTACACCCCCGTAAGGAAAAATTTAAATAAATTTTATTATCTGTCTCTGTTGGAGAGAATTTAAATTTTTTTCTTTGTTAACTCAAACAACACGAAGCTATCAACACCGATTCGCAAGTTGAATTAATCCAGAAACATAACGAAAACGAAAGGATATTCGTTGAAATTTTTGGAAATACATTATTTTTTTTTTTTTTCTCTGTGTTGTTGGTTGGTATCGGTGCTTCTCTTTGAATGCATCGTGTTACGGTCATAGTGAACGAAAAGAGAGAAACCCCTTAGTAGCACTAAGTTCTCCCCTAACTCTGTTAGACTCCCTTACGAGTATGTTTAGGGTGAGTAAATCGTTGGTCGTACGTACTGAGAAATCTTTCGAACCGGATGGATTTGTATTTTTTTCTATATTCAAACCGCGGAGGGTAACATACTTGTCGTAGTGAGTTTAGTTTATGAGGGTGGATGAACAAATTAAAAGAGAAAGTTCACAAAATTTTATTGATTACTTTCTCCCAAAAGGATTTTTTAAAATTCTACGTTACTGTTTCAGAGAGTGCGGACGGTTGTGAAATGGATTTGAAAGAAAGAAAAAATGTCCCTCTTCCGCCCTTAATACGTCGAGTGAGTGGCTTACTTAGAGCTTTTTGATTGGCAAAACTTTTAATTTAATGACTGATGGTGATTTGATGAATCAGTCGAAACGATTTGCAGATGATGTGACCGCTGCGTGCCAACAAGTAAGACTTGGATTATTGCCATAAAATTATCTAATTTGGCAGACACATTTCAAGAGGTAGTAGAAGGTCATTATTGATGAATTACTGGTCCCCTGTACTACCAGGAAGCAAGGCCCAGTATTACCTTTTTTACTGAAATTTTCTCGACTTTCAGTGAGAAGGCACTTCAGTGTTGCAGAGCTTACTCATCACATCAGCACCGAAGATATGCCACCTGATTCGAGCAAAGGCAGGACAATAACAAAGGAAGTGATCCGAAGAATTGTCGCCCTCTTCACAATCTTTCTTCGCAGACGGTGGTGACTCTTAAACCTAGCACACTAAGATGCTTAGCCAAAGGAAAATACCCCTTAAGTACGCCGATAAGTTGTCTAGAGTGCCTTCTCCTTAGAGACAGCAAGAATGCCGTGTTTTCTTACAAACATTCGGGAGCAATCGTTAAGTCCATCTGCATCCTAGAGAGCCGTGCAACACACAATTGTGTTCCTAAGAAAACCAGTCTTCAATGAATCACCGAGGGCGCGGGAAGACCCAATACTGGGGTTCAGGTTCTGAGAAAATATCCTCTGAGCCTTGCTTATCAATCTCACAGGAGATCTCATTTCCCGCAATGACAGTTTAACCTGAGACCCAGACAAGAGTCAGAGATTTCAGTCTTGTGACCAAATTCAAATAGTTCTTGCATTTTCGAAATATTTTGGAACGGCTTAAGGGGTTAAGCAAGACTTTAAATGCAGCCGTTCGGTGTGAACCTGGGCCTCGAATAACAAGCCTCTCCAGTTAGCCCGATGGTTAGCTAACTGCGTCCAGCTGCGCACTCCAAGTCGGTTGAGGTCCCTTTCCACTTGTACGCGCCACCTTAGGCGAGGTCTTTCTCTAGTGCGTTGACACTCCGGGTTAGATTAGCCTGACTGTCACTGCAGACCTAAATACACCGACCCCGACACCTATCTTTAAAATATAGTCGATTCGCTTGAAAAACAGTGGCATGTTGTAAACTTTTGGAGCCATCCATAAAGGCTAGTCATATTTCGAACGATAAATTCTTCGTAAAATCGAATCGACATCAACGCTCTGGCCCACAGAGTCTTCGAATCGTGGAGGAATAACGCAGTAAAAAAAGTTCTCGCGGTAAGAAGTGCGCAGAAGTTGAAAGGATTAACTTTAAGTACGTCGCTGGAAGCAGTTAGCTAAAGACCGGGCTTATTGGGGAAGCCTGTTGAGTGAGACCCATGTTCACCTCGCACTGCTACATCACTTTAGTAAGTTAATTATGTTGACCCATCTAAATTTTTCTGGACGAACCTTGTTTTTACAGCAAGATATTGGGTTTTATTTCGAAGCCTAGCGACCTAGAACAGACTTCCCTCAATTCTTGCAATTCGCTTTCGTAGAAAAACATGAGATATGCGACACCGGATAACACCCTGGCTTTGTGTATCCATTTTAGGCCTATACTGATGTAAGGAGTAGACATCCTTTGGTAGATAAAGAGGTAAGGTTGACATCTTCGAAAGATACAGAGAAAATCGATCGACCGTCTAAGCCACCTCTCACTTCCTTAACATTTTTGCTGGCGACACTTCCGTCAAATACTTCAACACGAAGAAGGCTTCAGCCTTATATTGGCTTGTACAAGTCTGTGGATGTTCGCAAGGTGGCTTCAAAACCAAACAAAAGTATGGTGTTGGTGTCTTTGTGAAAGATAATCATCTGGTTTCCTTACGCTATTCTTATGGTCATGGACTATATAGCATGGAATATGTGGAAAGGTCTGAATATGTGCACATGTCAGGCTTCGAAATTTCCTTAAATTTGATCGCAAGACTGAAATTTCTGACTCTTCTCTAGGTCTCAAAAAACACTGAAATCTTTGGGAATGAGATCTTTCATCAGATTGCTAGAAAGGGCTCAGATGATAATTTCTCGAGATCTAAGCCTGCGTTGAGTCTTGCCGCGTTCTCGATCAGACCCTTCACTGAGGTCTACAAACACAATTGTGTGGGCGACTGTTCTCCGTCAGACTAAACGAATGCTTTTGGACTTCTGCAATAAATCAGCGGCTTAGTTTCTTTTCAAATGATTTCTGCAATAGCTGCGGAGATGAGAAGGAGAAAGAGCCAACTCCTCATTTCTAGTATACCTTCTCAACCCTCTTCATCCTTAAAAACTTCACTTATGAGCGTATTTTATTTTTTTACTTATAAAAAAGTCAGATGTCCCCATCGCTTCAAAAAGATATCCAATTGGTTCTAATGGAAAATTCTGGAGGAAAACAGAGAACCCTGTGGTATCACAATGGACCCGTCTCTGGACTTAGTGTTCCTACGCTCTGAGTTCAGATATCTAAGTTAACCATCTCATCGTGGACAAAATTGACGAATAAAATTATAGCAACAAGGCTAAGCTTAGAACGCGTCAGAGGAATGAGCGTACTCAATGAAATATCGCCTTTGCACTCGAAGTGTACAGGAAAATCGAAATTTATTACTTCGTCGTCGATCGTAGCCATTGGGACGTTTTCTGGGATTCTACCTTTGCCTTCACCCATGAAAAATTCAGGGTTAAAGCCACAAGACCATAGCAGTTGCAAGTCGACCCGTTGTTTTATTGCAAAATTGTGTTCAGTGACGGTCTCATATTTGGCTTGACGGCTAAGAAACCTATCCAACCAAAATTGTCACATATGGAATGAGACCAATCCAGAAGAGACCCCACGAACCCCATTAAATCGAAAAAAAATGCAACTTTTGGTCCAGTTCCTACAATGTCGGCATCACTCATCTGCAAAAATGAGGCCGGAGCTTTCGTTACGGTCAATGGAGGTCGAGCCATGATCACTGCTTATGTGTTTCCATATTTGAACGCTATGAATCTAGAAGACGTGTGGTTTCAACAGGATGACGCCACGTTTTAAATGGCGTCCAAAACCATCAACTTATTTATGTAAAGCGTTAAGTAGATTTCGAGAATGGACCTGTCAGTTTGCCCCCAAGATCGTGCGATGTGTTGTTTTGTTGGACTTATTCTCAAAACCCAGCACCAATAGACGCGCCTTGGTAGCCAAAATTGTTCGTGTAGAAGGACAGAATGCGCTTCGTCAAGAACAGTTGCGGTGACCATAAGCCCGAAATGATTTTCAAAAATTAAACGTTTTTATTAAACTTTGATTATTAGAGTCATTTTCTTAAATTTCCAGTTCAATCGAAATTGAAAAACTTTATGAAAACATTTTGGTGCTCAACATTCACATGTCTACACTTGTTTCCACCCAAAAACTCTCATACTGAACGCACCCTTAAAGCTTGTATAAAAATATTTGGTTTGCTTTTGGACTAGCAAATACGGGTACTACGTAATGTATTGGTATCTAGACAAAACGTACAGTTATTCAATAGCAGATACTAGTACACACACATGTAAGGAAGTTTCGATGAAAATTTAGTGTCGGAACAGCACACAATGTGCTTAAATGAAGCACACTTCTTCTCATTAGGCTACAACCCTTGCTTTGTTTCTCCCTTTCTATGCAAATAAACAAAAAAAAATGTCATGGCTACCATCACAGAGTGTTGTGCCGGAAAGTGCGCATGTTTTTTTGCACATCACTGTCTCCATTTGGAGATTGGGGAATGCTCTCTTCGTAACGACTCTCTTAAGCAGTTAAAGGAAAATCCCTCTAAATCACACTTTTCAAAAGAATTAACGTCCCATTGTTTGCTGAAAAATTATTGAATAGGCGTTGATGAGTTGTCACCTAATTTCTGTCTTGAGATGGTGATTTTCACGCAATCGGAATGCTCTTTAAAAGTTGTCTCTAATGTGACATGAGTTTGGCTCAAGGAAAAGGAGAAAGACGATATAGGATAAGCGTGCTTCTACGACCTCCTAGACAGGACGTACAAAATGTTTCAGAAGTGGAACATGCTTTGTGATTTTAACGTTGGTAAAGAAGGCACCTTTGCCACAACAGTCGAAAAGCACAGCCTATTCGGCACCACGTCCGAAAACAGAACCAGGCTAATCGAATTCGCGGCCGAACGAAACATCGAACGTGGGCATTGCACTACTGAGCGGAAGGTTCGAAGGTCGAATTCCAAAAAACGTCAGGGTATTTTCACAGTACCACCTCTCGCCAACGTCTGACAAGCATTCGAGAGTAATACCTGTCATAAGAAAGGTTTTCAACTCAACTTTCGAATATGGCTTTAAAACCAGACCACGTACTTTGTAATATTCACAAGAGGACTAGACGGTCTGGAAACAAACCATCAATCAGGTAGAGACTATTGCGACCGACGCCAAGCACGATCCAAGTCTCAAGGATATCCAATCTTTCCAAGCACAGAAAGTCGTCTCGGATCACTAATTGTCTGCAGTTGAAGTTCGAATGTAAACATTCTGAGCGCAACAAAATCAATAAAGAATGTATGTGCATATCTACATAGGTCTTATGAAAAGGTTCGCCATTGAACGGCTACAATTGCAAAGGACAGATAGTGTCTTTGCCGATCGAGTTTTGTCGACCTTAAATCTGCATTTATCCATATCTCTCCGGTATCGAATTTTTGAAACCTAAGCTGAAATCAGCGGTCGGTAACTTTGGGGAGATGACGATGCATCATAAGTATCATGACCTAACCAATGTCTTGCTTTTTCCACAAATGTTCATTGCCAGGAATGCCAAAATGCAGTTGCAACAGTTTGGAACGGAAGAAGTCGAGTGGCTTTTCCCGTATTAAATCATGGAGCGACTTTATCGAACTGAATTGGAGTTTCGCAAGGTTTAGAGGTCGGCCCAATTCTTTTCATATTGTACACAAACGTGCTGCTCCGCATTTTTGACAATGGCACACCGTATGCCTACACGAATAGCATAATGGATAATGGAAAAGCGACCAATTGGTGCCAGGACAGCAGTACATTTTCGATACAATGCGGTCGTATTTTTAAAAAAAAATCCACTACCGGGTAAACTACTTACTAGCTTAGGTAGCTCTACAGTTCGAGATGAACCTAGGCCTCAATCAACAAGCCTCTCAAGTAAGTCCGGTCTTTAGCTAACTCCGTCCAATTGTTCACTCCAAGTTGGTTGAGGTCCCCTCCTACTTGTGCGCGGTACCTTAGGCGCGGTCGTCGTCTAATGCGTTATCCCTCTGATTTAAATTCGAAAACTCTGCGGGCCGGAGCATTGTTGCCTATTCGTTCTACATTTTAAGCGACTGATGTGCAGTTTCCTCCAAAGCCCGTCAACGTAAACGAGACCGAATATTTTACGATACGACCGAAGATATTTTCATTTGTTTTCGATAGAAACCATAGTTTAGCGCCATAAAGCAGGATCAGAGCTCTCTCAAATCAGTCCAAAGAATGATCCATTCCATCATTTATCAAACCGCTTCACTCCGAACACTTCGCCTGGCTTTGAAGGGGCCATTATGCTACAGAAATTGCTAAACATTTAAGTTCCATAGATTGTGGTGATTTTTAGAAACTGTACGCTACTAACTCAGGACCGGATGCGTGGGTCCTGAGCTAATTTTTCCTAAAACTGGTAGGCAAATCCAAGAATCCGCGATTTAAGGACTGTTTTGTCCTTAAAACTCTAGAATTCTAATATCCATATCCGTTGCATACTTGAAGGATCGCCATTCAAATCTCAAGCGAAGCTCAGAGGGAAATCTACGGAGACAGCTCACCATGAGCTTATGCGATTGAAAGACAGTCTAATCCATCATACAGTTGCTACCGTCATAGAGTAAGCTTTCATTAAACTGTAGGTCCTTTCCATAAAATATAACACGCACAAAAGAAATTGTCGCGAGAAGCTACACACTCAGCCATTTATCTCAAGCTCAGCTGGAAACGCAACATTGAGCTTGCAACCAACATTGGTAGTCACAGAGTAGTAGGTGGGGTGTTTGCTTGTGACGTGGCCGGTGCAAGTTCAAACCCCACTAGAGGAACAGCAATCACAGCCATCAAGCATAATAGAGAAACGAATAAAATAAAATAAAAAAACGCATAGCATCCTAGAGACACTAAATGTATTCAAATAATATCGCCTTCCAGACTCATCCAGCATCTTGCAGGGGCAATTTCAAGCTATCCAAGCGGCCTCCTGGACACTTTTGTGCAATCCCATATCCAAACCAAATATTGCAATCTGTCATTGACTCCAAAACCGTTATCAAAACACTTAAGCCGATTATGACATTCACAAAATTGGTGACGCACTGCAACCAGAGTTGTCTAACTAAGCTGTTGATTCGTGATAAGTCTTCTCTTGGTTCAGGATCATGGTAACTTGGAGGGAAATGAACAAGCCGACCAATTGGCCACACGAAGACCAAGCGATGTAGATATTCCATCGTCCTCTTTACGAGAAATTCTCGATAGCGCGGCGTTTACTCTTGCACCTTTCTCAGGTGTGTTCCTTACACTTTTTTTGTACGTTAACCTCCCACCTATTAATACTCCCAGCAAAAGTGCTTCGCCTTGGTTTGAGTCTTTACTAATCCTTTTATGATTTTCTCCCTAGTTTCGTTGAAACTTGAATCAGAAACCTTCCTTTGCATGCGTAAATGTCTATCTGTCGTTAAAAATATTGATGCCTAATAACTCTAGTACAATGTAAAGTACTTTTTTTTTAATTTCGTAGCATAATCTGAATAGCACGCTACCTAACTAATCCCTTAAGAGAGCAGCAAGGAGTCTACTGCGGCTGCAAAATCATCTGCATCCAATTGTTGATCGACCTCATTTTCGAATTTTAAAACTGGTACTACAGCTAACTCCCGGACATATGTAAACTCAACCAATAAAGAAAATCTACTACAAAACGAAAACTTGGCTACTTGTCTCATTTAGGAAGTCCTTTCCTTGTGCTTTGCGTAAGCTTTTCGTCAATCTCTTACCAATATAAAACCACCCTCACTCAAATGTGCCAAAATAGCACACATGTACAACTGATGTCCTCGCTCACTCTCTGCTCCATCATATCCTTTCTCTTTATCGAAAGTATACACGCATACACCCCCACACATCCGAATTGATGACTACATAAACTACACAGGATTTATGACCAATACAAACAAGAATAATAAACATTCCGAAAGGATACTAACATAAAACACGAAAGCGGCTGAGCACTAGAGCAAATGGCCAACATAGATGAGGAAACCGAAGGAAACGCACACAGAAAAAGACGACAAAGAAAAAGAACGAGATGTGCAAAACAGGACGAAGACGGGTGGCAAAAACTTTCGTTCTGACAGCAACTTTTGTCCAACATAAATAAAAGTTTTGTTCCGACTTTAAGTGGCACGAGAAAAAAAGGATTCCGTTGAAATAAATTCTCAATTATTCGTCCTCTATGTAAAGTGATAAAAAACAACAAAAACAAATTTCGCTAAATACCCGTGCAGTCCAATATTGATTAAGGATATTTTCGCGAGCGTGTTCGGACTTATAGAATTCGTTTTTTTTTTCCTCTTTTTTCCTTTTCGCTGGACTCGGAATCCATTATCCTCCATCGCGTACAGACTGTGCTTCCGGAGTTTTCTCCATTTGTACCGCAGTGAAGCGAAAATTCCTCAAAAGAGCAATAAATTCAGTGCTGGCATTTGTAATGCTCACAGAAAAAGTCCCTGCTGTCGCTGGCCCATCCCTTTGGATGGGTGATGGCCCGACTGCATGAAGGTGCAATCCTTTATATCCGTAGGAATTTTTCGATGCGAGTGCGTTTTTTAGTTGAAAATTAAAAATTGTATCTGTGAACTTTAAGATGTTATCACGAAGGTTAAAACCCCAGCATGGTGATGAATAGTGTTTGCAATGAAACGACGTCAAATCTAGAATTTATGTGCAAAATATGGAAGGCACTCTCAGAAGGACACAGCATCCTGGAAATGAGAGATGAAAAGTCGTCACCATCATCGCCTATAAATAAAATGTGAATCGGCGCGCAGTGAATGTACGGGTAGACGACAACGACGACGACTACGACTACGACTACGACTACGAACGACTACGACGACGACAACCACGAAGTGAACGAAGTGTGTAGGAGGGAAGGCAGCGCTATGTCGAAATCGAACGCGGACTTTAGTGCATTCGACTTCAACGACAGCTCCGAGAACAGTTTAAATTCGCGCAGCATATTCCTGAATCGCGGCGGGCTCGGTTCAGTGACGAACAGTGGCGCCGGTGAAGGTGGTGGCAGCATTAATGGCGGTTGCTCCTCGTCGCAGGCGACTTCCGAAATAGGCGGCGGTGATATAAACGTGAACGGCAACAACGAGGGTAGTAACGCATTAGATGCAGTTTCGGGTGCGATAGGCAGTACCAGTGGTGCGGGCACCTCTGGAGTTGGGGGTGCTGGTGGTGTTAGTTGTGATGTGTTGGTGAATAATTTTAACGATGTTCGCAGTGGCAGTGCTAGTCTTAGTAATAACAGTGCGGCAACCACAGGTGGATTGGGAGGTGGTGGCAGTGCCGGGGGCGGTAGTGGTAATGGTGGTAGTGCTGGTGGTGGCAGTGGCAGTGGCAGTAGTGCCAATAAAAAGTATCGCCACCAGAATTACAGTAAAAATATTTACATTGGCACAAAAAATGCTGAAAAATGGGAGGTCACCAGGACGCGGCTGGCCTTTAAGAATGATGTTGAATTCGTTGCATATCTCTTGAGTTTAGCTGAAAATGATACCGAACGGAGTTCAAGGTGAGTAAAGAACTACGAATATCTTCTGTACAAGATAATTTCAGAAAGTTATTTAAAAAAAAAAAAAAGAAAAACAGAAACCGGTGGAGGGTAGGATTTAAAATCCTTCTAAAAAAGCTTCTTTTTCTCAGAACATCAACAACTTGGGCAATTTAAAATCATGTGATGATGCTTAAATGTAGGAAGTAATAGTAGGTCTTGAGGAGGCATTTAAACTCCCTTAAATTTTATGTAATTTCAAAGGGTCGCTCAGTCACATTTTAGATTTAAATGAATTTGTGTTTGATTCCTTGTTATTCGGGGCACTGTAGGAGGCTATTTAATTTTTTCCTGAAACCTGAAAAGTACTTAAGATTTAGTTTCTAGGTTTCCAGACAGCGTGCAGATGGTCCTAACTTGAAATCAATTACAGCGAGGGTAAGATATGAAGGGTTAAGGGCCAAAATTCCTGAAAATTGTCAAATTAGTCCTTGCCCCACACTTTATGATGACCTTTAGTTGAAAATTAAAATAAGCTGCAGTTAAACATTTGAAAGCGATTTGAAATATCTGTCAATGGGTCGTTAATTGGCGCCCAACTCAAGAACCGAATTTTGTTTAAATTTAAGTTTTTGTCAGACATCGACTATGCATCAGAGAGTGAATTAAAATATGCCGGTCAGTGCACTGACTAACTCTCTTAAAAGGAGTTAACTTACGTCAACTGGAGTAGTACAGTGAGCAACATCAGCATGTGCTGTTAGCTAAGATGGTTGTTACTGATGTTTACTATCAAATCCCCCTAATTGAGGCCTATGTTGTTTGCAGGAACGGATAAACCTGGTCTTTATAGCCCGCATCAGCGTGTTCTGCAGAAATAATGGTTTTAGTAGCTCACTCTTAAGAACCATTCGGTGCTGTATGTAGAATCTGTGTTGTAGGAAACAGCTTCCAGTCAATACCTGTCACTGTGGGAGTTGATTTCGCTATCATCTGACCTTTCAATACTCCTGAATGGTGGCCCATCTTTGAGTTTCTTTTTAAAATTTCCTTTAAATCTTGAGCGTTTAATATTTTTCAATGATTTTTACTTTCTTAGAAACAGTACACATTCCGATTTTTAATAAAAAATAATTGCCTGCAAATGACTGCCGCGCCTGGCTTGGCAGTAGGTCATCATGTCAACTCAATTTTGCATTACATTCACGATTGTTTGTTTGGCGATTCCATTTTGCAACAGCCTCGACGAATGTTTTCCCTAAGTGCGTCAAATATTTGTGGATTGTCCAACAAATTGACAGATTTCAGTTGCGTTATGTCTCTTAGACGTCGAAACTCCAAATCCTACACTTTGCTTTGACTATGTCAAGTCTCCGTGTTGAAAATGAGCTTCGTTCGAAAACATAAGTTTGAGACAAAAATCGACGTAATTTCCAACTCATTTCAAGCCCTCACACAGGATTGTTTACGAACGGTTTGGTCATATTGCTTCAACTCTTGAGTGCGTTGGACCTTTTAATCCGAAGTCTCGCTCAGACAATTATTACAGATGTTCACTTCTTGATCTCTGTGATGAGTTGAATTTCTTTTCTGCAACACAGAACTCAGATTGGAAATAATTTTTCAATACTTCCCAGCACTACTCAAGACTAAAGTGATTCATTTCTTACCGTGAATGCTTGACGCTACATATCTGTCAATATTTCAAGCGACTAGGTGTTACCAGCATCGAAATGCACTTAAGAAAGAAATCAAAAGATGGCCGCCCTTCATGAATCTATTCAGCGCACCCTGGTGAAAAAATATGTCGGGGTCTTTTTACGAGGGATAAAAGGAGCATTCCTGTAGGTTTGGTCAGACCGGATCGATCTGTTATAAGAAAGGTCGAACAAAACTAAGTGGTAAGTCTTGACACTTAATACTTGTTCACGTTCTTGTCAGCGAAGAAAAGAGTAAGATCGCGGACACAAGCATCCGAAATACAATCGTCCTGTAGTTCTTCTCGAATAACCACAGTGATCGAGCCCAGAAGTATCAGAGTGAACGAGTAAGTCAATGGTGAACAACTACTTCTCAGAACGGAATGATCTATGCTCCAACAATTTAGCCAAGAAGTCTGTTCGCCTCCAAACCAGCTTCTAGGTTGTGTCATAAAAGCAGTGCTATTAACGTCTGTGAGCTTCTGGTAGGAGGATTCTAATAAATGACAGCTGGTGGAGAACGGTCAGAAAGGATAATAAGACTACAAGGGCCAAGCAAACGCCCTACTCACTGTTATACTGCGACATAATGTACTGCGATATGCCACTTCCACCAGATCTTTTTTTGTCAAATGTCATCTGTGTTTGTTGGTTGATGAAAGCATGTCATATGGCATCAAAACCCGGTCCTGAAATTTTCGTTAAATCATGATATCTTTCCACGGAAATTCCAATTCTCACAGAAAAGCCTAAAGAAGTGTACTGCATGTGTGCATCGACCTTATTGACCTTAAAAAAAATACGCAACTGTGAGGGTTTGCAAAACTGAGTTTCTGTATCAATTGGGAAACATCGAAGAACATGTTCAAAAAATCATGATTTTTTCACAGTAAACTGTAAGCTTACTATGTACATCCGCCGGCATGAGGAAAATATCAACGAAGTTTTAGGCGAGCACCATCGTTGCCAGTACAAAAAATTTTGTAACAAGAGCATGGGAATTATTTTGAAATGAAGGACAAATTAAAAATAAAAAACTTTCACCCGGAGACTTTGTAGAAAAATTAAGCGAAGCGATGCATAAACTGATCTTTACTGATCACTATTCCAAGGACCATCGCACTGACAAAAAACTTATTGTGCATCAGACAGATGACATTTGAAGGCACTGCGCACAGCCATCTGTGGTTCCGTCTATTGACCTTCTGGTTCTGGTCGACATTTTTTTCATCAGGAAATATCCAAAGAAGGCTTTGATCTTCCGAATATTTCAACTTTTTAAGGAGCTGCCTTACTTGGAAGACATGCTACTTTTTCGTTTTTTTGATAGAAACTGTGGGCGCCGTGGCTCAAGTGGTTAGTGTGTTGGATCGCTGAGCGGGAGGTTCGACTTTCGAATCCCAGAAAACGCCAAAAAGTTTTATCACGGTCCTACCGCTAATGTCTGACAAACGTTCCAGAGTAATAACTGTCAAGAGAAAGCTTCTCAATTTGAACTTCGGATATGGCTCTAAACTGCAGGTCCCTTCCATTTGTGTGAGAAAATATAACACGCACATCACGAATGGTCGCGATATTTGTATTTTTTTTCGACATAAACTGTCTACTTTGCATGGTATAAGACTTTCATCAGAGGTTTTCATGGACCACATGGTGAATTAGTCGCTCAGACATTTGAAGATTCCATGTACTTGGGTTTATCGACGTTTCAGGGTCCTGGTGAATACGATGATGCACTTGTTGAACACCTTTACTTTAAGCTCTAAAGTACCGCAATGATCTTTACTATGACCAAGTTTGCTTTGTGGTGTATATAACAAGATACATATGTATTTAGTTTTGTCGATTAGAGCGTTCTTCATCATCTTACTCGAGCGGAATTCAACGCCTTTCAAAAAAAAAACACGTCTACTGTACCACGGCTTCAGATGGGTAACGTATGTAAACTCACTATATGTAAAATGTGGTTTCTCCAGGTATCTCTTGGTATCTCCTGTTCCCAGAGCAATCTTTACCAAAAAATGAAACCTTTAATGACTTCGGGTTTAAAGACACCGTGAAACTTCACGGAGCCTATAAATATCGATCAAAAGTTTGGCATGTAATTTCCAAATATCGTGCAGGAAATGTGTTCCATAAAATTTGTATCTTAAATGGTAAAAGCCTGGCCTATTTTCATTGCTATAGCTCAGCTACCTAGAGAACTCCATCTGTTGCTTGCTTATGTAAGGCTTTGCTCCAGTGGCCTGTCAGTAAGATAGTAAAAGAAATGATAATTGCTAGTTCTAGGGCCATTTCGATTCCGTGGACACCTCATGTCCGGAACCAAGCACAATGATACATTCTGATCCACAGTGGCTGGTTTAAGGTCATCTCAATAACGCCTAGCTAGTTTCGACTTGATTACCGTGAATAAGATGGCTTTAATGGCAATTTGGCGCCAACTGGGTATAGAAAGCCTAGGGTCTAGCTTCTCACATTCGTTTGTGGTGGGGCATGTCACTATTTCATTCGAATTTAAAGGACATACATACATACGTCTGTCAAACGATGGCGAAAAAAGTGTTGTTATTTCTCGGACTCGAACATCGGGCCTCTGTAGCCGAACGTACTTGAAGTACCACCAATGTCAATATCTTCCCTAGGGGTAATGTCAAGGATAGTTCTCCGCCGCCAAAGAAATTGCCTGAAGTTCCACTTGAATCACACTGCCGTGGCTTGGAACACTGTCGGACAGTGTTGGGTTCTGTTGAATAGGTTCCGGCACCACACCCTTCTTAGTTTTTGAACCATACAAATGGATCGAAATATAAACTTGAATTATGAACCCTGGCATTTAACCAGCCTTCCTTTGACGGAATTTTTGTCTGGACTAGAACTGGGATTCGAAGATCCTTTTGGCTGGAGCTTTGCTATCCATGCGCTGGATGTGGTTGACATGTCTTGGTCTTTTAGTTCGTGGTACAGCTCGCAGATTTCGCGGTTGTAACTACTCCTCCATTCGCCCTCCTCCCACACGTGACCAATAATTGGACGAAGAATTTTTCGCTCGAAAGCGCCCGACATCTGCACTGCTATCCTGCCGGATTAACGGGCTATATAGCACACATTTTGTCCTCCGAGTAAGGACGTTTGACCCCATTTGCTTCGCTTAAGCGGTGCGGTTTCACTAAGGAGATATTTGTGGAGTTGATGTTGACTCCGAGAAAGGTGAACTCTCTAACTACTTCAAAGTTAAAGATATCAATTGCTATCCCAGACGGTGGATATATGCTTGGTTCTGGCCTCGTTCACTTTAAGACCAACTTGACCCGTCTGTTCATTACTTGCCATGAAAGTCTCTACTACAACACGCTGGAAGCGACCAATGCTGTCGATATCGTCTGTGTATCGCAGCTGCCGGAAGGATTTGTTGAAGGTAATGCCTTCTGTGATCAAAATTGTCCTAGCGTGAATCCTTGCCATTATCCTACTGCATTACGCATTATCCGGTGCTAACCGACGCTGTTGGATTATTTTTTCGCTGGATTGCGAATTCACCCATCGCCCTGTAGACCTCCAGAAATAATGGAGCTCTACGACTTAAAATTCGTTGGTCTTTTCCAAGTTTTGCTTTAGTGTGAACATTTAGCCTATCGTCGATCAGCCGGGAGCGGAAGTTGGACTGGTATTTACCGATAAATTTGTTACAGAAAGGCTTTAGACGTTTACACAGTATGTTGGGTAGGATCTCTTATATATTAGAGCCGAGTTATGAAACGGTAGTTAGTGCAAGACATGGAATCTTATAGATATTCCAGGTGATATTGCAATCATCGGGCATACTTTCTTCCACTCATACTTGATTGCAACACGCATCCTAGCAACACAACACCTTCGTAGTTGAATAGCTCCGCTGATAAATCATCCACCTGGCAGTCTTCTTATACTTAATGAATAGCTACACTCGCCTATACTTCGTAGGCACATAGATTAATTTGTCTAAGACTTCATGAAAGTAAATCTCAGGTATGCCCTTCAAAATAATCGCTCACAACTTCGTGTCGTGACTCGTCATCATCGTAAGTCCTCCTTCAAATTTCGGGATGGGTAATAATCGTTAGGTGCCAAGTCAGGATTGAAATGTGGATGAGTTAATTCCTAGAAGCCACATGACTTCATAGCATCCATGGAAATTTGGGCCTTGTGACCTCTCCTACTCAAGCACAGACAATAACCCTGACTTAGCCTAACCTAAATTTATTTAGATGTGGTGTACAAATTTTCCTGATTTATACTGTATTCCTGTAGCAGTCTTTTATTGCAAGTCGGTTTTATAGTACCCTATTTGGATCCTTATAAAAATCTTAAATTGTCTACACTTTCCCCCAATTAAATACCGCGCTGACAACGGCTGAGGAATAGCAGGCACGAGTAAAAGACAGTAGATACGAGTAGAAGACAGTAGGTATGAGCAGAAAACTAGTTATTGTAGTCTATTCAGCTAAATTTAAGTCCGTCTTAAACCAAATTTCCATTTAAATTAATTCTTGAACTCATACATTCGTTCCTTTCGCTCTCTTTACAGCCTTCCGTCGATATCATCAACTACAAAGAATTTCCCGAATTTCAAATTGGAATCAAATCTCTGTGCCAAGGACTTCAGCAATAGTCAAACGGAAAATTGCAATGATCCACTGCCTCTGACGAAGCCGGGTCCAAAACCGAAAAAACGTGTCCAATTCCACGATCCACTCAATGGCTTCACCAAAGCGAAAGATTTTCCAAATTTTTCAATGAAAGTTCCAAAACACGATGCGCAGGATAAAGCCATTAGCAGTTCCCTGGACAATGACACTCTGCCCGAAGTCCTGGATTGCCGAATCGCCGAGAAGATCAAAAGCGAATTGGCTGAGAAGTCGGCGAATATACAGAACGAAAGCTTCAAAGGTGCATTATGCCTGAAAAAGTCCACCGCCGAAAGCTATCAGATATTTAATCAAAGCGACGCAGAAGATGATGACGACTACGATGATGACGAAGAGAATGAGAATGAAGATGAAGAGACGGGTGTTATCAATCCGCCCGATAAAAGCTTTCGAATGCGGGATCGCTCAAAAGTCAAGAAAGCTTCAAAGTCATCGTCGTTTAATGGAAAACCTAAGCAACAGCAACAAACCCAACAGCAAGAGCAAGAACCTCAGGGAGACGATGACGACGATTATGAGGATGACGTGGAGGACGGCGAGGAGGGAGATGAAGGAATGCTGGCGACTGAAATTAAAAACGAGCAGAACTTCATCGAAGAGGACGACGAACACAACGAGAACGGTGTCGGTGGCTATGGAATGCGATCGTGTCGAGAGTGCACCGTGCTGCATGAGTACGTACACTGCCCCCTGCGGAATGCCGTTTGCTATATTAAGGATACCGTTGATCTGTCTACTTGGATAGACAGGAAGAACATAGAGGCGCTGGAAAAACTGAAAACCAATTCGCAAGGGCAGGACGACTGCGGCGACGAGAATGACCCTGATGACGATGACAACTCACAAATACCCGATGGCGTGGGAAGGATTACGGTTACCTTTGCCGAAGCTTCGATGCCAAATGAGTTCGAACTTCGAAACATCGATGCGAATACGTTTGGGGTATTTGCGAAGTCTGATATCCCACCCCTTACCAAGCTCGGTCCGATCATAGGAAGGCCAGTTCAAGTCAACGATATCCCCGACGATAGCAATATGAAAACCATCTTCGAGATATGCGAAGGCGATCGCAAGTCAGACCTCATTTCTTGCGACGACCCGAATACCTCGAATTGGCTACGATTCATCCGACCCGCGCTTTCATATGAAGAACGGTCTGCCAATCTGGTGTCAATAGAACGCCAGGCGTTTCTGGTGACATGTCGGGAATTGAAGGCAGGCTGCGAGTTGTTCTACTGGAGTGACGATTGCAATACCATGTGGCGAAAGAAACACACCGAGAAAACAAGTAAGTTTGGTTCAGTTTAATCCTCATTCGAAGTATCTAATTCGATGCATTTTCCCTTCCAGATTGCGGCGGTTGTAATCTGAAATTCGAGCATCCACTGTACTATCGCACGCACTGCTCTGTGTTCCATGATCCTTCGTTCAGTCTAACAATACGAAAGTACCACTGCAAGGTGTGTGGCGAAGCGGTCTTAGGAAAGGATAACATAATGAAACATGCGGCGGAAATGCACGAAGGCAAGGGAGCTTACCAATGCCAGTTTTGTAATAAATTCTTCTTACGACTCAACTACTTAGAGATGCACCGTACCTATGGCTGCAGTGCAAATCCGCAACGAGCTAGACCTCTCTGTGACTTTTGCGGCCGGAAATTCTGTCAACCGCAAAAGTTAAAAGTTCACATAAAACGAATGCATAGCGGTAAGCAGGATTTTGTATACATATGAGCTTGCTTGGCTATTTTTAACTCAGATTTGATTTGATTAAATGTGTTTGTGCTTCATTTCATTTATTTTGACACATAAAAAGCATTGAGCTTGCCATTGTCATTAAAGTAAATCTCTGTGATCACCTTTTATGTTTGTGTGTGCATAGTAACGACAGCGTTTATCCTCCAGCCTTCTTTCAAGAGACGTACAGCAATTTAAGTAAACTATCAAAAGTAAACTACTTTAACAACTATTTATGCTTAAGTTGGGTTAGGTTAGCTTTAAAACGGGAAATAGATTCCTCTCCGCTACACTCAAGTGCTTGCGATGCCTTTTGGAGCAAGATAGTGGCGATTCCTAACCGAATGAATGAAAATCTTCTTGTCTTCCCAAGAATTTATGTCATAAGTGGTAACGATTTGGGCAATGGCAAAGAAAGTCGGCTGCCCCCTCATGAACTTTCTCGTCAGCGCAACCTCTGCAGAACTCATACTTGCTCCACCCGATATTCTTTCTATGGTACTACAGGGTATTACGCCTCGAAATCACTCCTGCAGGGTTGGTCTTTCTGGAATTAGCCTGTGTTTGCTGTACAATGGTTATTACATTTTTCCTATGTATACCACGTGTGCTACAGGCGCCATCAGTTGTTTGCCCCATTTATCCCGATATATGCTGGTCTATTCAGGTGGTCAATAACTGGAGTCCTCACAAAGATCTAAAGACAATTATGTAGTACCTAAAAGTGCTGAAAGGACCACATGGACAGCAGCACTCTAAAACTTCCTTTATCAACACAACTCGATCTGATAACCACTCTGAGCACAAGGATTTCGGTATGCATTTTCTGCTACACTGTGCTAGTGATAGCAGGACTTAAGCTCTTTCAACGTTCAAGGCAAGTTTAAGGATAAACTTGCGTCTTATACATATGTATATTAAAACAACTAATCTCACTTAGGTTGATTTACCGCTCGAATAGAAGACCTAACTGACGCGACCTGGTATTAAAACCAGAACATATTCATTAGTCAGCCCGGCCCTTAGCTTTTGCGGAATCTTATAAGCCATCTTTCTGACTTAGAAATGAGCATTCAAGTCAAATTCATCCATAACGACTCGATGATTATTAATTCATGTCTCTTGTCAAAATATTCAGTGCTGACACTCTTGTACCAGACCCAGTATCTTACTGGATTGAAGGGCTTACAACGTTTTCATCATGGAGAGTATCCCTCTAATCAGGAAAATCACGGGTCCATTAAGACGGACTTTCAGGTCCTCCCGATACATTGCGATCCAAAAGAAGTTCATCGAACCAACGGTATAACGCATCAGTCATATCCCGTGTGATAAGGATGGGACTCCTAGATTTCATGGAATTCGGTCGACAACGACCAATATACATAGATGCACACCCAGATCGGTTGTGAGACTACAGCTTTGGCTATGCCTTAGCCACAGTCGCGACATCCAGAAAAATAAGTTTCCTTCAACTGTTTCAATGTGATATTCTTTGATCTGCCTTTTATAGCCTCCCGTTAAGAAATCCACTTTTCCAAGTAGCGGCGTCGCCCATGTTTTTATGCCGGGTATCATTCGATTGCTTCTTCTTCTTTTCGTGAAATTGTTCACCAATTTGCCATTTAGTCACTCCTCACATACGATCAAGTTGCCGTAGATGTTCTTTAAAGTTAGCACTTCCTTAGGTACCTATCACCTGGCATATGGTCAAATTAGTTTTCATACCAAAGGTTGGAAAGGACAACGATTAACTCGCCAAGAGTTTCACACATATCAGTCTGATCTCCTTCGTGCTTAAAAGCATGGGAAGAATGAAAGACTGAACTGGCATAGGCATTTTGATCAAAATTAAGGGCGCTGATGTTCACAACGTAACCTTTGATAGCATTAGCGATTCCGTCAGACAATCGGGCAGATTGTGGATTAAATTAATACCAATGAACAGAGCGTTGGTTGCTGAAGCGAATTGTGACAAATGCGTCATGACAGGGGTAAACCGAGGCTATCCGCAAGGCGGCGTTTAATCACCTCTTCTATGGCGCATGATAATAAACTCTCTCCTAATTGCTCTCAATCGCCGTACTCTCTGTGTCGGTTCATGGGAGAATGTACTCCACGTGATGCATAGGTTAGGTTAGGTTAGTGTTTAAATGTGTCACCATTCAAAATTCCGATGCAGTTTTATGTCTGGAACTCATCTTGGCTAGGAAACTTTAAATGAATAAGCTTTCATATAAATACGTGACTACGTCGTTTGCTAAACTTCAAAGAACAGCTTTTTTGTCTGCATTAGGATCTTCCCTAGTACTCTGAACCACTGCACTCCAAAGCGATCCAATGCTGCTGTGTCCATGGAGAGCGAAAATATTAGACTCAATTCTCCCTTAGGTTAATATGCGTCCAAGCGGAGATCTGTACAATCCTTGTTGCCATGTGCTTTATTTGTCTACAGCTGTTCTTCTACGTTCTTCCCAACTCTTTTTACACATCAAAAGAGTACATGAACACAAGATCTCTTTGGATCTGGTCGAAAGAATAAATTCAGTGCTCCTTGTCCGAGTGGCAGGTCAAACGGGAGTCCAGAGAAACGAGATCTCCGATCAACTTGCAAAACAATGCTCAGAGAAAGTTTTCTTAGGTTCCTCGTGATCACAATAATCGATGACATGGCTGTACTGGATGCAAGTGTATGTGGGCGGATATCTACAAATAAATGGCCACTTTTCCTCTATTCCTTAGGAGTACTGACAACAGGCGACTTGTAGGCGTCCTAGCAGACCACTTCGCTTTCTGCATACATCCATTCAAAAGGGTCTTACCCACAAAATACTTTAGTCTGCATGATCAGTGGCATGGGCACCCATCTGTCTAACTAAACCTAACCTAACAGACTTGCGTCTAAACCTAACTCATGATCTTCCTTGAATGTACAATTTTGTTTGAGCTTCACTTGAAATTATTTCAATAAACCTCCTCAAGTGGAACAAGTAATAGAAGCCATGCTATCCAAGTTCAATAACCTTCTTTGCAGTAAGCCATTGCCTCCGAGAGAGGTTGCCTTGTTTGCAACCGGGCTTAGAGACACTCAAACCAAAGGAGGTCCATTACCATACAGCGGGATCTATTGCTGCTTCTAAGCTTGGCTTAAAGGATCTGGAGTTTCTTATGAAGAGTTTGATATTCAACAAGTCACCAGTCTAACCAAACAAAATTCCTTGAATTAAATTTTTTTTTCTTTTGGACAGGGCTGCTGCTCCTTTTCATTAAAGAAAAAGTCTACCCTTATAGCGTGTAAGACTATAGAAGTGTATCACCGATGAGGCTGCTAATCCGCAAATCTTTTAGCAAAGCTAGCTCAATAAAATGTCCCTGGTCTGGTCTAAGCCAAACTTGTGAGAGGATTTGACATGATGCAACGTTTTGCCATTTTCTGTAGATCAGTTCTGCAAATGCTTACAAGCAGTCAGGGCGGGCCTTTATTTTACCTCTGATAGTACTGCAAATTCAGGCTTATTCGTAAGGCACAGGTGGCAATCTAAAGAGGCCCTGAAATCGAGTAAGCACGTTTGTGCATTGTTCGTACATTTTGATTTGTGCATTAGCAAAGCTTAGGTTAGGTTAGGTACACGTGGCTGTCAGCTTTCACCAATCTGCTTACACCAAAATTGTGTCTTGGGTGATAACACATGGATCATGGAAACAGTTTCGTGCCTACTCGTTAAACCAATTTCAACCTTTGATGCAGCGTATGAGGCTCCTATGTGATAGAAAGCTCCTTAGTGAAGCTTTTCTCTGTGGGAGACAATCGGGCAGATAAAAATTCTTCTACAAAATCGTTCGAATATACGCCAAGCTCTATGGTGTGCTGCCTATTACAGAGTGGTCAGTGATGATACCTATTGTAGCACCAATATGCAGTCTTTTGAGAGATATACAATTCCAGTTTCCAGTTTCGGCCGAATGTGCTTTGTCGCGTCGTGGCTCAAGTGGTTAGTGCGTTGGATCGCTGAGCGTGAGGTTCGAGGTTCGAATCCCAGAGAACACCAAAAAATGTTTCACGGTCCCACCTCTCGCGAATGTCTGACAAACGTCCGAGAGTAATAACTGTCAAGAGAAAGCTTCTCAATTTGCCTTTCGGATATGGCTCTAAGCTGTAGGTCCCTTCCATTTGTGTGAGAAAATATAACACGCACAACATGAATGGTCGCGAGAAGCTAGGCCCTGGACCACATACGGTCTGTTGCGCCAAGAATTTGTATTTTTTTTTGTGTTTTGTCCCTAAACTAGTTATGCCACTTGTCCACCTAAGACTTGTTCTCTCGATAGCATCCAGGTCAAATTTGGATTCGTAAGAAGCGATCGGTATACCTTCTGGAAGGATGGGTATAGTCGTTCCACATCTGGCGAGTTCCTTAGCCTTAAAATTCTCGAGAAAATTCCCATGGCCTGGTATCCATCGGAGGTGAATATTGAGCTGCTCTGCAATTCTATGAGAGACGATCGGCAATCTAGAGCTTCTAACGAATTTATAGAGGCATATTCTAAGGATTTAGATAATAAGCAGGGCTTTGTTTCTATTTTCGCCTGAAGTACACTGCATTGATTTGGGAATCGGTACGAAGTATAGCTTTTCGAAAAATACACCTCCAGTCACCTCACTGAGACATAGTAGTAGCTTACCACAAAGTCAAGGCTGGAAGGCATTTTTTTTTTCTATCTGTAACCTCTATTGATAATTAAAATGGCGACTCGTGATATACATTTGTCCTATCATCAACGGTCTACGCTGGCTCCTTAACCGAGCCAAAGTAGGTTTTCAACGAAAGGAACAAGATTAGATCGACACACGTCTAGATGTGACTTGAAGGCTCTATCTGTTCCGTTTTAGGGATTGTAGCCATTCTGGATCCAGGCTACGAGTACTGCGTTCAGAAAGAATTTTTCATAATTTTCTATCACCAACACAAAACATCACAAGACTATTTTTTTTTTTTTTTTCCTAATTTTCGAAATTCCCTCTCACTTATATCAACAAAATTGAAGTTATCTTACGTTAAACCATATATACTCGTACATATCCATCAATTCCATTCATTTTTCATTCAAAAATCACCAAAAAGCAATTTATTTCTTCATAATTTCATTTTAGATATGGCTGAAGTTTTACGAGATTTTCAGTGTAAATTATGTTCAAAACTTCTAGGATCTCGGGCGGCCTTGCAGCGCCACTCCAAGGAGGTACACAGCCGGAATTCAGCTGTGGTCAGTTGCCCGCGATGTCAAAAGCTATTCCAAAATCGGAGCAATCTGAAAATTCACATGCTTACGCATTCGGGAGTTCGACCATTTAAGTACGAAGTGATGCATCCTTTAAAGGATCAAATTTTGATTAAAATTCTTTTGTGTTTTATTGTAGATGTGCCGAGAGTGAATGTACAGCGGCTTTTACAACAAAACAGTGTCTTCAATTCCATTACAAAAAGGTTCACAACTACACTCAGGAACAGATGCCAAAAATCGAACGCAGTGTGGCGTATACATTCGACGCATACTCCGGGGGAATGAAAGTGGACTTTTTGGGTAAGAAAATAAGACAGTTCTAGGAAATTCTTTTCAGCTTGACAAACCGTAAATATTTCCTGGAGGACAATCAATTGGTTATGTACGTTCGAGGTCGAATTTATTCTGAAAATTTCAAGGATAACTATGTGTTTGCCTAGTTCTAAGTGAATTTCACCGCACAACTAAAATCATTTTCTACGAATTGTTTTTTTCTTATGAACAAGCCCGGCATATACACACACACGTTTCGCAATTCCAAGAACCTCCCTAGAAATAAATATTCTACAGGATACGCAGGAGAATTCGTGCCGCATTCAATACCAGACAGACATGCATACGCAATTAAGACTTTAAATTCAAGCAAACTACTGACATGACTTTAAGAAAAACTTTTCGAAGACTGACCTAAGACTAGGACCAAAGCCAAAAGAGCCTACTGGATATGCAGATGGACCTGCTAACACTGCAACTATAGATCTTTTGAGTTATTTCCCTTGGATTTATGTACTTACTTACTTAAGATGGTGTTACAGTCCGGGGTGCACCAATAAGCGTGTCCAGTCAGGTCCAGCCAGGACCAGTAGATGTCTGTACGCCCTTCCTCTTTCGTGTGGCGCCCGAGGTCGCAGCATTGGTGTTCATATGCTCTAGGTGACCCAACCACCTCAGTCGTTGGACTTTCACTCTTCTGACTAAGTCGATGTCGTTGTACAGTCTATACAGTTCGTCGTTGAATCTCCTCCTCCACCCACAGTCTATGCAAACTATTATTGTCGAGATTAGGGAAGATAGGTACAGTGTGCCAGTGAGCAAGTGTGCTGCCGTCCTTCCCACCTGCACTGTAGTTGCCTCCACGGCTTCACCCTAGCTCACAACATCGGGAACTCATTGCGTTTGACACCGAAACAGGATATTCGAATGCGTCATAAAACCCATCATCTTTATTGGTTCAGTTGAATGGTGGCCAATGACAGACAAAAATGAGAATTGGTAACAGATGTGCAACATATGGCCTGCTTGGGAATCACAGAAGCACAATCATCAATACAAACCACGGCCATGGAATCGATCCTAAACATCCTACCAATTCACCGCCATCTGCTCAGACACCAAAGCAGCTATAAGCGTGATCACAAACCCCATGTGCGACTAGTAGGAGCGAAATGACATTGAATTTACTTCCATGCAAGTGAACTAGCAAGGAAAGGAGCTGGTGACAGAGAAATAACCAACACAAATCTGTGTCAACTTTGAGGAAGAGAAGGTAGATATAGATTCCTCTGGCACTGCCCTGCAACAGCAAGGTTATGACTGAAGATGTGCCATCTACTCTCAGGCTTATGCGGATGACGTGGTCGTACTCTCAGTCAGTTCATGCCTAGCCTAGATCCAAGGCTCAGATACTCCTAAACATAATCGATAGAGGTACTACTAGAATAGACTAGTGCCTAAAGTTGGCAACACCTCTGATGAAGTTGAGGTTAAATTTCTGAGAGTCGTCATGGGTAGCAAACTTCTCTGGTCAAAACATGTTAAGTCGAAAACCACCAAAGCACTGTCGGGTTTCTGGAAGCACAAAGGTTCCTTTGGCAAAATATGGGCCTTATCGCCGGTAACGGCAACGGTAAGACCAATCTTCTTATAGACTTTGATTCATTGATGGAAAAGCATCGAAAACACGTCACTGCTTCTTTTGCCAAGCTCCTAAGGACTGCTTGTTTCGGCTGCATAGAGGACTTCCTTAGCTTGGCTAACTCTGCACTAGAGTTAGACGAAAAGCCATCTCTCACCTAAAGAGACTGTTTTGGCTACCAATCAGAATGGAGCTTCGATTACCTTACACCAAAAATATTTAACGACCCCAGTCTGCGACCTCAGATGCCATACCACTGGAGACTCAATTTCAACACAACTGCAAAGTCGGCTTTCCCCTGGCAATGAAAGGGATTTGGCTAGACTATATGCCGAGAAGGATTGTCATCGTGTCTTCAAGGACGGCTCCAAAACTAAACTGGTTTCCGGTGCTTGTGTCTTCGTGGAGCGTGAGAAGATTAGACTCCATTTTTCCGTTAGGTCAGTATGCGTCTGTCTTCCAAACGTAGATCTACTTAATTCTGATGATTACGTGTAGGATCGAAAGGTGCATATAAGTTGCACTCAATGCGCTGCTCAACCGTCATACCACTTCCAAGATAGTACATGAACTCGAGATCTCTCCCAATCTGGTCGAAAATTGAATTCATTGCATCCTATCTGGATGCCAGGTCACACTGGAATCTAGGGAAACCAAATCTCCGATAAACTTGTAAGACAAGGCTCACAGATAGATTTCTCAGGACCCATACAAGCCTCAGGTGTGCCTTCAATTAGTAGTTCCATCAACGAATGAGTTTCTCTTGAACACACTAGTTGGTGGCATGGTTCTGCTGGATGCGAACAAACTAAATGTATACGGCCGGATATCTCCATAAAACCCGCGGCTTTTCTACTATTCCTCAGGAAAATTGACTGTAGACGTCCTTACAGGCTACTTCGCTTTTACCAAGCACCTTCACGTGTTGGGTTTATGTGACACAGCCATCTGCGCTGCTTGCAAGACGGTGATACGCGCGAACCATTTCCCCTGTTATTGTCAAGCTTTTTACTCGGGCTCAAGGTTGAGGCTATCATTGAGGCTAACATGTTGAGTGCTGATCATCAAAGGTTGTTGAAGCCCCTTCTCTCTCTCTCCAAACGTGCGAAAAGAAGCATTAAAGTGAGCTGTCTGCATGCTTAGCGTAATGGACTAGCAGTTGAGTCTGAGTGAACCACCAGATAGCAGCAACCTCTGACAACGAAAAATGGTTTTTTGTGTTAATCTGGAATGAAAAGTAGGCCTACACAAGACTAAAGTAAAATATTTTTAATACAACTAACCCTTCTCTGACCACCTTTTCTCACTCAACTTCGAGATGTCGAGCTTGTAGAGCATGAATTTGAACATCAGATCAACAACTCTTGCGTTTAGCGGACGTTTTTTTGTTAGAGTCAAGTCCAGACATCAGTCTGGCAAAGAGCCATTCCTTATCCTTGGCATGGTAGCTGTTTCAAAGGCACATTTCTTTTTCGGATCAACAAGCCTCGAATTCCTTAAAACATTCTGCCGACCTCCTTCCTTACGATTAACCTTTAACCACAACCTTTTCTCTTCCACAGAACAAGCACCACGTCGACGTCGCAAGAGCTTAGAAGATCAAAACTCCCTGCTCAGTTCTAGTATGTTGGACAGTAAAAGTGATGACGAATTCTCAGATGACATATTCGAGAGCATAAAGAAGTCGGGAAAATCCATTAAGGACCTCTGTCGAAACGAGACAAACTTATCGTTGCTTTCATCCAAAATTAATAACATATTCACCAAGGAAGTGGGTAGAAAACGAAAGAAAAAACAGAGACCAATCAGTCCCAAGGAGGAGGGCGACGAATTGGATGATGATGACGAACGAATGGACCAAGTTCGTCGAAAACAGAATGCGCAGTTAAGCTTGGTGGAAACATTCCTCTCGAAGACAGCTCAAAGAATATCAGAGCAGCATCATGCCTCGGCTGCAGCAGTGGCCGCTATAGTAGATGGCGTTGATGGTACCGATAAGATGCATCTAGCTGCTGGCAATCCTGAGGCTCAAGACGATAATGAAAATAGCTTTAGACACCACGAACATTTGACAAATGCCCCTCAAACACCCACATACAAGAACTCCCCGTCGAATACGATGATGCAGCGTCAAAATCTTGTCGTCAGCAAGGGAAGTAAAAAATGGATCAGCGATGATGATCGCCATATGGCAAGAGATTGCCCATCGTCCAGTGGAGTGAATGTGCCGGGATCTTTCGTCTCAGGTAATCCAGGATCTAACATCGGGATGGGAGTGCCTCCTGGTGGTGTTGATGACCCGAGTAAGTTGTTGCCAAATCGAGATTTCATAGCCCGTTTGATGAGTTCCGCAACCTCAGACCATCATAATCACCCCATAACCCATGAGGAGGATGAGAATTCATCGTTTCTGGACGTCGTCGATTCCAATAATCCTGGTGCCGTGAGTTCAGGTCAGATGTCACAATTCCATCACAATGGTGTGCCATCGGAAAACTCTCATCAGCAACAGATGCACATGAATTCAATTGCACACTCACAATCCTTCATGAATTCCTTCTACAACAACGCCAATGCAAGGCTAGCCTCTAGCGGCGGTGCATCCTCATCCGCTAGTATGCTCGTCGAAGCAGCGCTTAACTCTGTCGGAAGTATAATGGACAATGAGAGCGGTGAAATGAAGGTATGTTCCAATCTATTCAGCCATAACACCGTTAATAACTTTCTTTTAAAATTCCAGACACAAGTCAACCCCAACCTCGACAATGGCAATCAAATGAACTCGCAAATCGAAGTCGAATCGGATCGTTTCGGTGGAAACAACATGTCCAACATGGACAATCTGGAGAACGAGATTAAGCTGATGAAGAATATGAACAACTTCCCGATGCAAATTCCGCCACTGCCAATGTATCCGGCCGCCGGGAACTCAATGAACTCGTGTAATATTTCCCCAGACACGTCCACACCGACAGATCCGCAAAGTAATCAGAACAATAATGATATCGACGTGGATGCAGGTTCGACTCCTCGTGGCCAGCACATGGGTGGTGGTGGAGACTCTGAAGGTTTCTCAAATCACCATCGAACACCTCCTTCGCCACAGGCCATTTCGCCAGGTCGCGACTACTCTATGTTTGGTGCGAATGAAAATGGACCAAATGGAGGTGGTCCTAGTATATCAGCGTCTTCGCCGCTGCCTTCAATGCAACAGAGGCGAAATGCCTCCAGTGTGGGTGCCAGCGGAGGATCGGGCTACACTGAACATGAACTGATCTCACCGCCTTCGTCGCCAAATATTCCCAGATACAACTTTAGCGGAGCCGATATATGTCGGAAGAGAGATGATGATGGCGACAGACCTCACAATATGTCCGGTCACAATCAGCTCTCAAGCGATGACGAGAACAGCATTATTCCCCAAAATAGGTAAGCCTTCCACTCAAGGTTGACAGATTTTGCAACTAAAACTTTTTCATTCCATTAGTTCTAGTGGGCAGGACATGCGCATGAAATTCACCCAATCGCAAATGGATCTCGTTTACTCGAAATATGAGAGCATGGCCAGTGCAGCCAACCTCAAGTACAACAATAATCACGACCTGGAAGTGTCTTCAGACTACCGCAATAGCTCTAATAATGATCTGTCGGATCTGCAGGGTCTAGATATGACATCTCGATCGAACGTGGGCTCGAATTATCATCACAACTTCCAGTTGCCACCGACTGGTTCCAACTTGGGACTAGGGAGGTATCATCATCATATCTACGACATATTATCGGAGCGTGAACAGCAGCAACAACAACAACAGCAACAACATCACTCGCAACAACAGCAACAGGAGCATCCAAGCCAGCTGTCCATGCAACAGCATCAATCCATGCATAATCATAGCCTACTGCCCGATCAATTGAGCGATCAGGACCACGATCAGACCACCTCTGTTGATCTAAGCCGAACAGCAAATTACGTTGTGTCTTCCCCGCCGCAGATTCCATACAATCATCCACATCATGATGTCCTGCGTATGGTATCCCTGGACCTTACACCAAATGGTAACATGAGCGTAGGCAACAATCGATCATTCCTGCCATCACAAATCCAGCATAACAACCGCGAAAGTATCGATCACCATCGACTGCTATCCACGGCAGAACAACATCGGATATTGGCGGCATCCAATGCAGATCAGCACCGTTTGCTGGTTGATCCCACCGCGCATTTGCTGATGGAGCAAAACAATCGACTTTTGAGTTCGGATCAATCAAGACTACTCGGAGAATCTGCAGCTGTACAAAACAGGCACATGGTCTCTGCGCGGGGCTTCGGAGCATATCATCAAGTGGCTTCCGGGAACTACCATCCATCAGTGAGACCGGTTCTCCCATCACCAAATCATCATGCATCAAATCCATCGAACTATCATCCATTCCCAGCGTACTACTGAGATTGGTCGTAATTTATTATTTCGCGTTATGTTTTAAAATGTTCGAGAAGATTCCTTGTGGTGGGTGCACAGATCGTATGCTTTTGAGAAAGTCAAACTCCTGGACGCGTCCGTGCTAGCACTTGAGCCACAGATCCCACGAATGGAGGAAGTCATACCCAGCTCATCTGCTTGCTTCTTGGTAAGACCGATGAAAGGCAAGGCTTTCTTCAGTGCTTCAATAGCTTAGGAAAGTCTTTGTTGTATCGTTTGGAAACAGAATATGAATGGTGGAGGCTAGGTCTAGAGAATACATTGGCTAGGTGAGTGCTAAGAAGTGCGCCTTTCGCGTCTCGAGGAGGGTGCCATTCTGTTTTTCAATTCGTCGTGATCTACATCCCAGTAAATTTGAGCAACGGTCTTGCTTGCACTGGATTGAGCTTTCAACTTTATTGGGGCAAGGTTTTCGTGTGGCCACTGTCACTGCATGGTTTGTTGTTTGATTTTGTGATCCTTGTGGTGTATCCAATTTTCATTATGTGTCACAACGTGACAAAAAAAATTTATAATCTTTACAGCCGTCAGTCATTGGCTCTTCCTGTCGTCTAGCAGGCTGGAAAAAAGTCAACAATGACTGTGACTCTACTATTATTTTCCCCGGTTCTACCCTGCAGACTACTATTCGGACCTTGTGGCCTTGAAACGTGCTTTCTATCTTTCTCTGTCGGAGGGACCATTGTACTTCGGCTGAAGGCCACCCATGCGAGACAGTGGCAATGCCCCTTATGAGGTTTGTATTGCCCGGATTCAAAACCTGCCAGTGCGCCTCACAAAACGCAGCACATCACCGAGGTTGAGTGTAGCCAAATTGCATCCATATTTCGCAGCGCCTATATTATGCGACTGGCTTGCTAAAAGCTTTCATAACACCAAGTGTAAAAACTCCCCGTCTCCAGCTGGATTGAATACCTTGTTCGGCAGTTGACATCACTTTCCAATTGCGTCAGTAGGGGATCCCCAAATTGTTGATTTGATAGGCCAGTCCACTCAATATCATGCGGTTCTAATATATTTTTTGCTATATCTAGACGACAGATAGGATGATTGATATAAAAAAGGTTCTCCGGGACTTTTTCCTGGTTATGGTAGCAATACCAATCTCTGTCCCTTCTACATCGAGGGGAGGATGCCGTTTTACAGGCATACCTGCACACTTCTTGTGAACACTATGGGGTTACTTCTTATTGCCGCTTTAAGAGCTCTGTTTGGGTCTCCGTCAGACCCTGGAAGGGGCGTCTAAAATTTCATATACAGTTACTTGCGAAATCTCCGATACTTGATGATTGATTTGTACTCTTCGTAGTGTATGCTGTGAGAACAGTGTTGTGACGATTTTCTTCAGTGACCCTTATGACCCTGACCCTTGATTTTCGCCATTCCACCCACAATAGGAGTTGGTAGAAAGTGGTGGGAGAAAGGCACCTGTGTCGTAATTAATTAACGATATCTATTACTTAACCTTCAAAGTAAGGATACCCACCGCTTTACTGAACAGTCTACAACAAGCTCAGCTAAAGGTTGACCTCTGTAACTGGATTTCATTAATGCTCAAATCGAGAACTATAAACTCAACGATAGAAGACGCTGCCATCTGAAAGAGGATCTGCAGAGGAACTCCCCAATGCGGAGTTTCCGTAATATGGCTCCTTGTGGTGGATGAGATTTTGGTTATACTGAAGGAAAACAGCGTCAACGTGAAGGCCTAAGCTGACGACGTGGTCATCCTGACCTTAGAGGAAATTCCTTCCCGTCCTTAGTGAAAGACTAAGCAGTAAAGGCGAAAGTACTTTTTCCACTAAAAATAGAACGATTCCTACCTTCAGACCCTGAAATAGTGGGGGCATTCCCAAGTTCAGCACATTACCTGAGTGTAATCATCGATTCCAAACTAAATTGGAAAGATAACATTGCTGAACGCGTCAGGAAAACAAGTTCAGCTTTCTACCTTCGCAAAAAAATTTTCAGTAATTCGTGGGGCTTCAAGAAAGCTCTGTTGCACTGGCCATGCCTCAATACTATCCCAATGGAAGCCTGCCAAAAGAAACCGATCACATGAGCCCGACGCTAGCATTTGAAAGGAGAATTCCTGGCAGAGGTTACTGAAAAGCCATAGAATCATCAATGAAAAGGAGTTAACCTTCTATACAGACCGTTCTAAAATGGACGATGGCATAGGAGTCGCAGTTCATTACGAAGTTCTTCGAATAAACCAGTCATTTAGAATTAGCGACGACTGCAGTGTCTTATAAGACGGAAAACTGCCATTTTGAAGGCTGCGGAAACCATGCGTAGGAGCAACATGGTTGGTAGAACGATTACTGCCTATACAGATAGCCGTACAGCCGGGCGCAATGGACTCTTAGTGGTCTAAGTGAGCCGTTGACAATCGTGTCAACAAGGGCACCTATTTACCTAACCTAACCTAGCCATACAGCCGTTAAGACTCTGGACTCTAGCTCAAGCAGATCTGCAAATTGCTTTTAAACGAGATATTTAGAGCCAATGCGGTGACCCTCATCTGGATACCAAGGCATATTGATATCGCAGGAAACGAAAGGACTGATAAGCTTGTCAGAAAGAGGTCGAAGCTACATGCACCGCAGGGTCTTTTTGTAGCAATCCTTAAGAATGAAAATAAAGATGAAGCCACCGATCGAACAAACCGACGCGGGGCTTAACGATCAGGACTCTATGGCCGGCCTTTAGCAAGAAGAGATCTATTTCTCTGATGAAACTTAGTCGTCATAACAGGCGGCTCATCTCCAGCATAATTACCTGGCATTGATTTTCATGAGGATCGTCGTTATAGGGACGTGGAAGAAATTAAATCTATTCGCCACCTGCTGTATAATCCGTAAGAAGAATGAGAACTCTTGGCAACTTTTTCTCGGAACTGGACGACTTAAGTAATGTTGAGCGATGTGCCTCCTGATATTCATTTCGCAATCTGGGAGGTTCTTACACAGCGGATATATCTTCTTTCCCGAGTTAAATAAATGCGCACAATAGACCCAAGCTGTTGGTCTAAGTCAGCAGTGACGACTTTAGTAGTCACAAGGCCCCCAATTACCTAACCTAACCTAAAAGTACCCACACTAAGTCTTCTCTTTGTTATTATTTTTCATTTGTTATTTATTTTTAGTCCTTTACAAATACTATACTATACATATGTACTATCTAATTTTATGTATACTTACATAAGTAATGTTCTTTTCAAGTTACCTAACATTATGCACAATTTTAAATTATTGTAATAATTACATAAATCTAATTTAATCGTTTAAGAAATAGATATTACTAGTATTTTATTAAAAACAAAACATTACTACTTTATTTAACAAAGAAAAATCGTTAATATACATAGATACTCATGTAATTTGTATTTTTGTTAAACGTATACATAGATACATAAATGTATATCTGAATATATATACCAAACTGTAAGTAATCTGCATGTATTAAACATTAACACCATTCATACACACACATAAAAAATAAAAATAAACATTATAGTCTACGTGTATAATAGTAAAGTAAGTATGTATTATTAAAAAAAAAAAAACAAGTAAATGTGCCAATAAACGCTACCCAACGGTTAAAAGTGAAAGAAAAGAAAAAAAAACAAATAAATTATAATTTTATAACAGAAGCTGAAATATTGTATTAAATATTAAATAGTATACACCATAAAAATAAGATAGAATGTAATTATCTGTTTAAATAAAAGAAAAAACAAACATACTTATACAAAAGCCTAAAATTATAAATTTCTGTTCAAAAAGTCTACAAAACTTTTTTGTTTTTATTTCAAAACGTAACTATAACCAATTGTAATATTAAAAAAAACCAAAAGAGGAGACAAAAAACCATCAAAAAAGCGTATACAATACAATAATAATTTTACAAGAAAATAAACTCACATTGTTAACAAGAATCCCAATATCCGAAGGTAGTTTACTATTTTTACACCTGACGCCCACAGAAAATATTCAAGTACAAAAAAAAATGCGCATAAGATTAACGCAAAGAATTAATCAAGAATCTTGAAAACTTTTTATTCAATTAGATGGTAAATAAATAAAATAAATGAAAAATAAAAAATTTAAACAAACAAACGATCTTTGCAACTTTATTTTTGTTTACAACTATAAGTAATTTGAATAAAAATATGTTTAAGGTAAATTATTAGTAGATGGGCAGCGGCGACATTTGTAAAATTTGTTTTATGTACTTAGAGATTCGTTATAAGTGAAAAAGAAAATGATGAAAAAAAAACACCTTTTGTTAATGACTATGTAATTTCCATAAAAGCATTGAATGTAAAATATATTTCTTATTTAATACCAATATATAACATGACATAAAAAATAACTTCAAAATGTTTGTTAACAATTATCTACTGTACTGTATTTTTCAGTTTACCTACAGATGCGGTCCTTTAAAAAATGGGACAATCTGTTGGTATGAATACCATGGAATAGTGAATACCAAACGCCTGACAGACTGCATTTCGTAGCAGACGTTGATTTTTGCATTACGTAGTATACTTTGACATTTGGGTTGTCAAACCAAAACAAAAATAGGAAACAGAATACAAGCCATTCGCTGTGATTGCTTGCTTTTGAATTGTCGAAGAAGCTACGAAGAATCGCCAACAGAGAGAAAGTGGCGCTGCTGTCAGTGGTACTTACATGCATACGTATGTCACCAAAAATTTGTAAATCTCAATACCGAGTACATATACTTCGTTTGCACTAGCTTTTATCGTGCTATTGCAGTGCCAAACATGTGAAATAGAACATAATATTTCTATAACAAGACAGAAATACCAGCAGTTCGACACTAATTTCTCTCTCACACCCAAAACTTGTCGCGACCTAAAAGGTTGCTTGGTGTCTCAGACTTACGACCCAAAAATTACACCGAAACGCCTGGTAGCAAAACACGCGACTCGGTCCTTAACTCCCAAACACCCCCATATGACATTTTTGCTTCGACGGAAACCAATGCAGCCTTAAAGGTTTTTCACATTGCTGGACTTGTAATATACAGCACCCTGCTGGCAAAACCTCCCAACCAATTGTGTCTTACCAGCTTGCCGTTGATGCGGTCGACGATTTGCTAGTTGCCATGGACCCATGCGATGGTGTTGCTGTACGAGTATACACATCTGCTGACGCCATTTTGGAGGACTTTAATCTTACCTACCTTCAATAACCTCAATCTGATGATAAGTATCGTTATATTCCCAAGCCATCTCTGACAAGCATATCTTATTAACTGATTGTCTCTCTAAGTCTGGCCTTTTCCAAGTAACTGGCATCCCAAACAACTTAAATGGGCAACTTAATCTCATCTTCTTGTCCGATGTCCATAGTTCCATGGTCTCTGAGAGCAATTACTTCTTTCGAATTCAGACAAATTTCATCCCTCACCCTATTCCTCATCTTTTCGTACAGCAACAATTCAAACCCAGACTCTTTTACTTTCGCAAAAAAAAAATCTCGTCTCCGTGGTGGGGCAATTAACCGAATAATTTGGTTCTTATTGGCCTATGATCCGAATTTATCAAAGTGGACCACATAAGCTGTTGACTTCGACTAGGAAATGCCTCCTCGATAAGACTTATTCTGTGGGAAAGATTAGGAATAACGATGACCAAACAACGGAGGGAGAATTTCGGGAGGCTATCAGAAATAAACTGAAAGACCTGGTGGAAGAACTCAAGGTATTCGTCACCACTGCAATTAACAGAGCATGAACGGACATGGAACAATTGAGCTGTTCAAAGATCTCTCAATAAAAATTAGTGGGTCAACTACAGACTGAAGGGCCATAGAATCCGTCGATCCGTTGTTGCGTCGTTTTTAACTGACACCTAAATAGAATACACGCATTCTTATGAAAGGTGGCCCATAACCAACGGATGTATAAACTTCGACGGACAAAGTAGGTTTACTTTCTACTTTTTTAATCCGTTGATGCGTTGACAATTCAAACATTCACGCATTAAAGTTCACACATTCACATAATGAAGTTCACGCATTCACAAATTGAGAGTAAGCACATTCATTGGTGGAAGCATTGAGATATGGAGAGAGGATTGAGAAACTGTCATCGCCGTCGACAATCGGTTGACATTTAAATTCAGAGCAAAAAATCCATGGAGGTCTCGGACCTCGTACAATGGGCGAACCCAAAACCGACGACTGCTACCCACAATTATTTTTAGATATTTATACGCTTCGGATAGAAGCAATATTAAAATAGTTTTCAAAAAGAATTCTTCATCCATACTTCTTTTTTTTTATAATTTTAATAATGTCATAGGCTGTTTTCTGTCAACGTAGGTATGCCACGGATTTTATGGGACGGTTCCTTGCGGAAATACGTGAACGTCAACGATAACGTTCAACGGAACGACGTCGACGGATTCTATGGGTCGAGAAAGGTAGCACCTGTCTGGATCAGACTCGTGTTATGTATTTAAAGAAGCAATTGAAAGCCGAAGATCTTAAAAGCCCAATAAAAATCCTTCGAGGTCGACAATATCCTCATGCAGCTCATATTCGACCTAAAGATTGACTTGTTTATCAATATACATATACATAAAAATAGGCATGGGCCTGGTTGGTTCGATTTCGAAAACAAGACGATTTCCCTATTAAGAATTACCAGGAAAAACTAGTCGAGAAGTTGAGCGAGCTGTTGTGGTCGTTGATGACTTCAACAACAAGACGCCCGAAGATGAAATAACAGTTAGCCTAAGACTTAATGTAATCAAAGCTAAAGACACACCGACCTACCTATCCTACCTACAACACGGGTTCAGGAAAGGACACTAAACATTGGGAGCAGTAGAGGACATACTTGGGGCCTTCCACGAGACACAGCGCAACAGCCAGCATTCAAGAAAAAAAGCCATGATTGCAACTCTAGACATAAATAATGCTTTTAACTCCACCAGACCGTCACGAAGAAACCACTTATTTGACGAGCAATGTGGACAGGCACACAGCAAAACAAGATGTATATAAAGCAGCGCTGCATAAAAGAGTGAGGTTTACTCACAAGCTCTGCGAGTAAAAGAGACAACAGGAACATAAGCTTCTCCGAAAAAAAAGAGCTTAAGAAGCGCGCGATTGGATGTACAGATGAAGAAGGAAACCTTGTAGTAGAGTCACAAAAACATTCTTCACACTGATTAAAGACGACAAAGACCAGCCAAAAATTGCATTTACCTGACCAAACTGAGTAAGGCAATATCCAAACTCAAGTGCAACAAGGCTGTTGACCTTGTCTGTCGAGCTATGACAGCTAGAAACGACCTTGTAGAGAGCACACTCCAACTCATTTAAGCAATCTGATCAGATGAGTGTTTGCCTGAAATCTCAGCATCGCTTGCCTGATCCACAAAAAAGGATACCCCCTCAACTATGCCAATCGCAGAGGTATAAGCCTCCTTAACGTTTCGTATAAGATGTTATCTGCCATATGTGTGAACGGCGCAGAAACACGAACTTTATCGAAGGCGGTTAAAATACCCTTGGTCGTTTTGAACGAACAATTCTTCGTAAAATACTCTGTCCTGTTTGCATCGACAAGCTTTGAAGAAGAATATAAAATGACTAGCCATACAAGCTGTTCAGCGATATTACTGAGGTAAAAAATAAATTATTTATTGGACGTTTGAGATGTCTAGGATATGTAGAGCAAATTAACACGCTCAGAGTCTGTGAATCCGAGGCACAATGCAATGGAGGTGGCGCGCATAAGCAGAAAGGAATCTCAAGCAACTTGAAGTGGGCAACTCTTTGAGGCTTCTTGGTTGGGGCGCAGGTCCACTGCGAACTGTAGCGCCACGTAAGAAAGTACGTAGAATGTTCGATTTTTTCCATTTTTCAGAAATAATTTTATTTTGCACCACTTAAACGCGTGTTAAATTAAATCCAACTGAAACTGAAACAGAGTTACTCTTAAAATGTTGTGAACTTTCCCATCCACCCTCATATTTCGCTTCAATGTACACAATTTAGTGGTGGATAATTTCAATTGCAAAATTCACCACACAACTTGCTGTTCATGAAAAAAATGCAACTTGTTCTATCGAGAAATAATTAAAAAAAGAGAATAAATTCGAACTCTGAATTCTCTATCGTTTACTGTTCTGTGGGATGCGTTATCAACAAATTTTGTAAATTTCAACTGAATTCAGTGTCCACTCTCCGTCTCCCTTGCACCTTCCACATTTTTACACTTGATCTTCTAACAGTTATCAGTTCAGCATGTAAGAGACGTGATAAGAGTAATTCCCGAATAATTTTGGAGAGCCGGAGCATGTGTATTTTTTTCACCATGATTTGAGCAGATTGACAGACATCATGTGCTCTGGATCATCTGTACGCAGCAGTTTTGCTTTGTTCTTTACCAAATTAACGTGTGTGGTGTAGTGGTGGTATAGTTTCCGATTTGATATTTAGAGCGCGCGCGAATATATCCAGCCAGGCAAGATGAAAGGAAGTGGATCAGACAATTTCAAAATAGGCGCCATTGACTTCACCGCTGGTTCATTAGGTGAGATTACGTGCAGAATAAATAAAAATTATTTTATCTGTGACTAATTTATGAAAAGCGTGATTTCTGGATAATAAAAGTGTCAGAAAAGAAAAATAGAATTACCCCCCAGTGGTTTGTTTATGATTTTTATCTTTCTATGACGTCAGACGGAGAGATAGTTGAAATTATTGAGATGTGGTGGAAAAAATGTGAAGTGTTGATGATTTAGAGATTAAAATGCATTTCTAGGAATACTGTCATATGGATTAGATGTTGGGTTTCCCAAACAGACAGGGTGGTCTGCATGCTGCAGTGTTGGATTTTTTCAGAATTCTCTTATACTTTTCGTTATGTTATGCGGCTCAAGTACTCGTATGAATGTATGTATTTCCGTTTCCTCTCGTACGATATTGCGTTTTGTACAAAATTTCGCAGTGAAATCCTTTTGCCTATGTATGCGAACAGATAACATTAAGTTTTTCAGATGTTCAGCAAACAGACTTGTTTTATGAAATGATTAAAAAAACGGTCTTTAAATTGTAAACAAAGTATAAATCACGTCAGGGTTATCAGCTGATTCAGGCTTTGTTCTGTCCCCTCATACTAATGAGCTTGTTCACAAACTGAATAGAAAGTTAATCTAACGAGATGTTAATTGAAGGAAAGTTTTGTTTTTTTTTTTCCAAAAATGCCTGAATGGTTGGTTGAATATTTGAGTTATGCTAAATTTAACGATTTAACGATGGCATATGCACTGTATAGTTAATTTCTGTTAAGCCTTGTGGGACGCGCCATCTTGTTCGTAGTTCTACACTGCGTTTCAGTTGTCTCCAAGTAATCCCAATGACTTTATCCTCATCAACTGACCTGCGTCACGTCTGCTGAGGGCAGCCCGATTTAATGTCAGATCTGGTAAGCGGATTCCATTGCATAGCATGCTTCGCCATATAATTGTCTTCCCGCCGTAAGGCATGACCGATCCACTGCCACTTCCTTTGCCGTATAGTGATGTCTATTGGTTCTTAACATATGGTAATCCGAGCTGTTCGTTTGAGATAACAGGTATTTGGCCAGAAAATTCTCAGGTCTAAGGTTAAGAGTCCCTATGTTAAGTTGAGTGAAGAAGCTGAAAAGGCTGAGAACTTTTGTTTTGCTTGCACTTGCATTTACCTTAAGCCCTACACTGTTTGCCTAATCTTTGAAATTGTGGCCAATACTCCATGTGAAAGCACGTAGACATCGTCACGGTAATTCAAGTGTTTACTATGTCCTTGAATTCTTCTGTTTCTTTTCGATAATGCTCGGCAGATAACACCACTAATTATAACCTGAAATATTCCTCTGTTCCTCTTTCCCTTCTTCCAAACGCCCGTGCCCTGAGAATTCAGCATAAGGGTATTCATACCCCCTTTGGCGAGCGCGAATTACATATATAAAAAAAAAAAAAAATTAAATGTAGTCCAGTCATACTCCGTTTCGGATCTTGAAAGCGTCCTATACCATCGTATAAGACATTTGCACCTTCATACGTAGCTTTTTTAATAACAATTAGTGTTTACTTGAATGGCTCTCCTACGCGATGAGCTCTCATTTCACGCTGCAGAAAGCCTTCTCAAAATCTATAAAACGCAGGTAAAGCGGAAATTTATACTCGATGCATGAAGATAGCTTCATTTTTTGGCGATTCTATGTATTTCATGGACGTGGTTCGCAACAGTCACAATGGCGATGTCATCAGCAAAGTCAATCATTTTTGTTATGTTTGACAATCTAAAATATTGCACATTTAATGGGATTGTGGGTGGCAATGGCAATGGCAATAGTGGAAGCGTCATCGTTTGTCGAGCTGATGGTTCACGGTTCAATCCCTGATGTCAGTAAGCATTATATGATAAGAGGCAGTCCGATCAATTGAGAAAGCTTATGACAACACTACTGCGAAGGCATAACAATCGTAGTAGGTTTGTCATATGGCTGGAGAAATTGTTCGCTCTGTTGATGATTGATATGCTTATGACATCAGGTGGACTGCGAAAAAAATACTGTGAATCAAAAGCGAAGACAAGAAGAAAATAACGTCAACAAATCTCTCCAGTTATCTGGACACCACCCCTGGAGCTAATGTGAAACCTAACACATCTGAGTTTCAAACCACTACACCAATCTCTCTCTCTCTCTCTATCTACATTTCCGATGCCCGCACCGTGTGAAAAACATGTAAAAGGGTAGTCATAACCCCTTGAGTGCGTGCAAATTATAAAAAAAAAAAAAAAAAAAAAAATTCCGGTCCATGAAGGATCTTCACCTGAGACTCAGTAGCTTTCCATATTCTTCGTTCCCTTGTACATTGCTTCCATTTGTCTGGACTAACATGTATTGAATACCATCCTCAATGACGAAATCCATTACTCGTTTGAAATAACTTAGAGGTTATTTTCAAAACAAATAGTACATGTCATACTTGTCGACGTCACATGGTACAACTGTTTTAGGTTACTCAGGATTACGACGTTCGGCATCGACTTGTACGAATGCGACGTATATTACATTTTCAAAGCAGTCCAATAATATTGATTCTGAGTTTTAGAAGTCGAAATAAGCCTAAATTACAGCTTCTACAAGGAACATCATTGGTTCCTCTGCTGAGCACACAAAACTTATTTCCAACTTGTTACTTTCGAAATATTTCATTAAAATCTTTTCCATTAGGTGGCGTGGCGCAAGTTTACGTTTCTCAACCATTGGACACAGTAAAGGTGAAGCTACAAACATTTCCTAAATTCTACAAAAACATGGTAGACTGTTTTGTACAAACATATCGTAAAGATGGCATTATGCGCGGGCTGTACGCTGGAAGCATACCAGCGGTAGCAGCAAATGTAGCTGAGAATTCTGTTCTCTTTGCTGCATACGGTGGATGTCAAAAACTCATAGCTTACACACAAGGCTTGAACAATACAAAAGACCTCTCCGTGCTGGGCAACGCGTTTGCAGGTTTCTTGGCAGCTTTTTTCTCTACATTCACTTTATGCCCTACAGAGCTGGTGAAGTGCAAGCTTCAAGCTATGCGAGAGGTATTTTAAAAATTAAAAAAAATTCATTCATTCCTATAGCACATGGTTTTCTTTACATATGAAGACGGGAGGAAATGATCTCAAGAGAGCGAATATTACACCGTTTCAACTAACCCGACAAATATTTCAAGCAGAAGGTAAGCGTAAATATATTAAACCACCATTTTTTGTGTTTATAAAACGATTTATTTTTTGTAAACAATTTGTACGATTTTATTTAACATTTTTCACACTTTAACAGGCATTGGAGGTTTCTACAGAGGTCTTACTTCGACGTTTATAAGAGAAATGCCCGGTTATTTCTTTTTCTTTGGCGGATATGAAGGAACAAGAGAACTCCTTGCAAAGTAAGAAATTTACCAGCAAGAAAAAAGTATTTACAATAAGAACGCTTCTGGGTTTTTTCTCTACAGGCCTAGTCAGAGCAAAGATGATATTGGGCCGCTGAAAACAATGATAGCGGGCGCCGTGGGCGGTGTGACTTTGTGGGTAACGATCTTCCCCGCAGATGTTATTAAAAGTCGCATTCAAGTGAACAACTCCAGGGCCAGTATGACCTCTGTGGGATTGCATATAATACGACAAGAAGGTGTCATTGCTCTCTACAATGGACTGCTGCCATCTGTGCTTAGAACAATTCCAGCAACTGCCACCTTATTCATCGTTTATGAATATACGAAGAAGGCGCTCGAGAGAACATATGAAATTAGTTAAGTGTAAATAAATAGACAATTTCGCTCGTTTGTTGCAACAACGTCATAACTCAAAGTTTGTAGTTTCTAAGATTTGATAAAGAAAGAATGATAAGTGTGAATCCATGGCTATGTTTAAAGATAACTTCTTCTTTAAAATTTTTTATAGGATCATAACTTTGCCATTTGCTTATCACAAAATCATAAATTTTAAGTTATGACGTTGTTACAATAAATGAGTGTTTTGCTTAGGAAAATTTAATTCGATGGTGCATTGTTACTCCAAACTGTGGCTAACTTTCGTTTAAGAAAATCTTGGCGATCTCTGTGGTTTTCTAATTGCCGCCACTCGTGCCAGTATATCTGGAAAAAGAAAGAAAATTTACTATAAATTATCGACAGACACAGAGTTTATCAAAGACTAAGAGAATCTTAAATTAATTTGAACCCTCTCTGCCTCAAGTCAAAGAATACTTTTCAGGACGAAGCTTCCCAATGACATTGCACGTATACAATCAAGAAAGACCTCAGTAGATAATTTGACCCGGAAACTATGGCTTATTCTCCTCACTCTAAATGCATACCGGTTTTCGGGCGTAAAAGTTTTCAGATTACTCTCTTCACGGTTTGCCTTTGTGTTGCGTGGTCTAATTTTATTGAAAAACTACCGATGTGCTAAGTTCTTGTGCATTCTGTTGATTGTGGCTGTGAAAGTTACAAAAATAGAGCACAACATTTTTGGCAATGGACGATGATTACTAGCGGGATACACATTTTTTTTATTGTTCAAGGAGCTCCCAAGTCCATATGATTGGAGATGCACCAAAAACCAGCCTCTTAAGACTCTGGCAAACAAGAAAATTACCCTCTCGGTAAGCTTTACTTTACTACCATTAAGAAAGTTCAATTATAACTGCAACATCGGTTGCGGATTTGATTCATATCTGTACGTAGAAAAAGAAAGGTTTGTACGCAGAAAAAGTAATTTAGGTATGCCAGCGAATATCTAAATAAATCCGCATGAAAACGAAATTCAATGGCATCTTAGCCAACCTAAACAAGCGAGGAGGACGTCGAGATGACCAACATCTTATACCACCTTTCATACTCCAATCGTCAATAAACTTCTTCAAAATAACCTGATATAACACCGACAAGGACCCCGCAGTGCGCCAACAGTTCAGGGACCAAAGCGCAGCTCAGTATATGACGGCATGAATGACCATATTTTACAAACTGTGTCACAAACCTACATGGGTATAAAACAAAAAAGTAACAGGACATGGCTATCGGCAGTCACCTGGAGATCGATTGATCAGAATAATGCATTCATTGAGTGCTTCCGGGAGAAATTAAAAAGAGGGTAAACATTAATTCATACTTTGAAATCCAGAGTGACATAGTTGTACATATATTTTGTTGTTAGTTGTATCAGTGGATCAGCGATATACTTCCCGCAGAACTGACTAAGGGAAACCAAAAAATTATATTGAATGCTTTCACAGTCTAATAGACTTACATTTAAAGTTCTACATTTTGGAAGTCGACGTAAGCAAAGAGGAGCTAACACTACATGAATCAATTCATGTTCGATTGTTCCGCTTTAACTTAGAAGTAGAACTTCTTTACACATGCATATATAGGTGCAGTACACTGAAAAGTGGGCACCACTGTCACTCACAAGTTGCAATGTTTCTTAATTAGATGACTGCACATCATCTTACAGATTTTTTGGTCAATCGTTTCCCAAACGAATAACTTTATCAAAAAACTGGTCAAGAACCTATAGACACCACTGTACAGCGCAGAAAGTTGCAATCTGCGGAATCTTACAGCGCGAACCCAGAAAATATGCCATGCAGTGAAATCAAGCCTAGTCACCTCTTCTTAACCCTAGTACAAGACGTTCATCACACCAATAATATTGCTGTAAGCCGCGTAGCCCTTAATAGGGGTGCACAGAATAACTCTTAACTGCTTCTCAAAAGAACTTTCTTCGACTGTGGACGGAATTTAAGCTATCAGTGATAGAGCCTCAGAAAAAAAGATTGATCCACTGATTCTGTCAGTATGTGGAAGATATTTTGACGGAAATCTGTGCTCAGCCACGTGTTTAAGAAAATGTTACTTAAAAAGAAAAAAAAAAATATTTTTCTAGCCTCATGTCCTCACACTATTTCAACGCAGTGCATTACTTACAACGCAATGTTTATGGCCCAGAAGGCTTAGTTGATTAATTTTCATCTGGAAAGATCCGGTAGGTTTATCTTTAGCTCGTACAGCGTTGTTCCATCCAGCGATAGCTATCGCAATGGTTATCATGTTTGGATCGTCAGACAAATCTCCCAACATATCCTTTCGAGTCAGTATAGCACCTGAAATTCCAATAAAGCTATAGTCGCACCCATAAATATCTAATTCATTATCTAACCAATGTAGTCCTCTGGACAATCCGGTGACAAAGGAATAGCCTTTCTATTTACAGTATCATAACAAACAACAACATCCGGTCGCTCGTAATGCGGCAAAATGTGCTTAAATGTGCTCTTTCTCAGCAAATTATCAGTCGTTTCTTTTATTTCTAACAATATCCGATCGGTTGTGCTTAACTTGAACTTAGAGCCCCTCTCCGGTATGTAGTGCGTCATCATCTTTCCCATCGTTCGACGATATTTGTCAGGCAATTGATTGCCTGTGTAAGTGTCTTTTAAATTTATTTTCACAAACGAGTCCAAACAGAATAGCTCTCTGCCAGCTGCTATATTTGAATCATAGGCGTGCCGAACGAACTTTGGATCCAGAACTGCACTGATCATCTCTTCATCGTGGTATCCACATAGTGTCAGATAATGTAAGCAGTTTGAGAAACAGCGCGGATATTGAGCACTCTCAGCGATCTTTTCTTTGACTCTTTTTATGATCCTGCTACAGAGTTCCTTTTCCAAACCATCGGGGCTTTTATAGTTGTACAACGATATTACATGACATATTCGTTCCAAATCCTTAAGCCTGGTTGTATCTAATTCTGCCAAAAATCGTTTCAGAATCAGTTCAATTGTCTGATCATGGCAAGTTTGAATGTCACTACCCAACAAAGCCACATGCAGGCAACTCAACAGAGACAACCTTCCTATTTGTGGCACTAGCTTGTCTAATAGCTCAGCTATCAGATCAACTTGCGGCAGCTTTGAGGAGTATCGTAGAGTTTTTAATATTGCAACCAGCGCTATGTCCTCAACTGTATCCACTGATTCTATCAGTCTGTGGAAAATCTTATTAATTAACTCTGGATTTCGGATGGGAGTTTGTGTCTTAAAGAATCCCATTGACATCACACCAATTTCTTTAATGGTCATCTCGTCGATAAGCTTGAAAAAGTTTACTTCGTAGTCAAACATTTCAATCAACGGCCTGCGGACAATATTGCAAAAGAACATCGAATGGAGCATCTCTTCAGGAGTCATTTTTGTCACACGTCGTCCGATTTTTCTCAAAGCACTCCGCACGAATTCGCTTATACGTGCCAGGCCCATGTGATACCACGCATCCGAGATGTGTAGGAGCTCTTTTATACTCCAATGCTCAACACGTCTCAAGCAAGCGTAATCTAGCGCATTCCAGATTTCACAGAAGTTATTTGTACGAGTTGACAGAGTTTGCGGATGCAGTCGCAGGTGGGAGAGGCAGTCAATCAGCTGTTGATCGGAGAACTTGGTGCAAACCTCACAGAACAAATCCACAAAGTTGTCGAATTTATCATTTGACACGCACACCTCGTTGTCACGGCAGTACAGCATGAGACTCTTAAAATCCTCAAACACTTGATCGGGTACACAATCAGAGCTGATTGGAGGATTTAAGATACTAGGCCGAAGGGAGTCCACGCTATTTTTCTCCACCACTATAGGCTGGAAGAACTGATAACTCCTTAAGGAATTCACTAGCACCTCATGTGCATAGTGATTTTCGTTGTCGTGGAAGATTTTTGACCTTACCAGAAGCGAAGTGGAAATGCAGGATGTTTGTGTCCAGTTTGTATTGACAGCGGCTGACAGTGGAAATAAAGTTTCCGACCGAATCTGTCGAAACGTCTGCAGTAATTTACTACGAAGCATCGTAGTTTTAGAGGGTTTTTTGCTAAGTTATTAAATTATGAACTAAATCGTACAATTCACTTTCAAACCGGCAACTGTCATGTGGACTGACCCATAAGTGCGTTTATTACATAAATCGAGAAAGGATTTGAAAGATATTAAAACGATTTCGATTCTGTTGGTAAGAAGTCAAGTATTCGAAGTATAATCTCGTAAGCGGCAATTAGTTTTCTGTAATTATTTATTAAAGTATTTCACAATTTTGTTTCCAATTCACTTATCACTTCGTCTCTTGGCACTTTATTAAAAACTGTCAAACAACACATGTGACAAGTGAAATTCAGCGGGGCCATTTACCTGAAAGAGCAATTTCTATGTACTGCCAGCAGCCAGGTATACAAATATTACTTTGGTGACCCAGAGCTAGCGCTAGTGGCAGTTAAAATGACGGCTCTGGTATTAATGGCACTTGCTGCCGAGAATTTGCAAATTCGTGAAGTTAATTATTAAAAAGGACAATCAATCATATACATATGTGACTCATTTTAATTATTGCATTCAAAATGACCGTAAGGCTTGATAACTCGATCTATCTTTTAAAAATGGTTCACAGGCTGCACGAATGCGAGCTTGTAGAAAACATTGCAATTTTCGAACAAGTGCTGAGTCTAAATTGTTATATCATTTAGTCCAAATTTATCCTAAATAAAAAAAAAATACCCTAAATTAAAAAATTTATGGGATTGACATCTGGCGATTTTGAAATAAAATACGGAATCATTAACTATTCTTAGGTTGCACGGGCTCTACGCGACGATTCCTGGAACCGATTTTTTTTTTCATAACTACGCATTGTATCACTCTCTAACACATAAATTCTCTATATATTTGAGGATTTACTTTGAAACCAGAGTTCTAAACTTCTAGTGCAGTGCATCCTAGAGCAGTCACAGTGACCCAAACCATCATACGATAAGTCAGATAGGCATTGAAGAACGTCCGACCGATCTCATCGTGTGTGGCGTTGTTGGATAGTCTGTCAGACGGTCTGCCCGGCGGTCAGATGGTGTCAAGTTACATTGCAAACTGCAAGCATGCGCTTTAGATCCTTCGCTATCCCCAGTTGCACCTTAGTTTATTTCGCCATAAAATCGGGCCGTATTCAGCCAATTGCTCGCTGAAGCATGACAAATTTACCCAGTATATAGAAGTGGACCTCAACCAACTTGGAGTGCGCAACTGGAGGCAGTTGGCTAAAGACGGGACTAACTAGAGAAGCTTGTTGGTTGAAGTCCAGGTTCTCCCCGAACTGAAGCTCCACCTAAGTAAATAAATACATATGTATATGCAGGATTGAAAGGTCGAGTCGAAACTGAGTTTAGATTTCGATCTGGGTACTTGCGCACACCGAGTCGAAAGATTCAGTCGAAATTGGTTGAAAAATAGTTGAACTGACAGATACACACCATCCGCTCGCCAACCGAAAACAAATAAAACAAACTAGTTTTTTTCCTCTACAAAAGGACAAAACCCACACTACGACCATTTGTCAATTCAACTCCTGGACCCAGGTACTTACCCATATTTTCAACTCAACTCAGCAAAAATATTCGAGTCGAGTCCAGTCCAGTCATGAAATGTACTTTCACTGTGTCAAATTTGAGGGCGATAACACAATCCCTTCGCCAGCTCAAGCGAGTTATAGACGCACTGTGAATTTAAATTAGTGATAATAGTCGCAGACATTTTTGTATTTCAATAATAAAACTGCCGTAAGTCACATAACTGCCAATTTTTCACAGTATCGTCGATACACGATGCTGTCTAGGCAGCCATGCATCATTTGTGATTACGGATGTAGTTAATTATTTAACATTTGGCCATCCACCTGAACCGATTTTTTAAAAATAAGGTAAAATAAGTCAATCTTTAGTAGATTTTCGAAAATTTCAATATGGTGGTCGCATTTAATAAAGTCCATATTATTTACAAAAAAAAAATCGTTTCTGCGACTTTACAAAAGTGTAGATAAAATAAGGTGTATGGGTGCCCCTGGCTCAAAAGTTAATGCGGAAGATCCAAAATTTGAGTCCCAAAAGTTTATCAAGTACCATTTCTGAGAAATGTTCAAGAGTAATAACTGTCATAAAAAAGTTTCTCAACTTGCCTTTCGGATGTAACTTTTTTCATTTGTGTTATGTAGCTAAGAGAAATACACAAATAAACTGAGAAACTTAACTCTCACCACTGAACTTCTAGCAGAATGTTTCTGATCCAATCGTTTCCAACGCGGTGGTTGCTGAAACGTTGTCTCATCGAGCACACGATTTTGTACGTTTCGCTATACAAGTTCAAAGGGATGTGAAGTTCATGTTGATTTATCTACGTACCAACATACATATTTTCAATAAATTTTATTTGTATCTGCTTAGTCGCTAGTTCGTAGTGCGAATATCAACCTGGAAGGATCTAATGAACGCATCCAGTTAGTAAGAAAAAATAGTATATTATTCTCACTGAAGTGTTTCATCGATCTTTTGACACTGGATGTCAAACATAGATAAAAATGTGTCGTAAATTTTGACAGCAATTCATTTTCTTTCTTAAATTTGGTGTTCAAAAAGGCAAATTGATTTGATAAACTGCCAACCGCAAGGTAACTAACAGACAAACCCATGACATGGCGGCTATTCTTAAAAAGCACATTCTTTTCTTACAATTATTCGGTGAGTGGTGACAGCAGCACGAATAACACGAACTATGTTTTCAATATTTTTTGTATTTAAATTTTTAAATAAATAATCAGTGCTTATGATTTTTCAAGTCAGCATTGACCGCAACGCAGCCGTTGGCCCCGTTTTTAAATAATATAAGGTCACATGATGCCGTCAGATGGGAAACCGCACTAAATTTTACATTCTCTGAATCTACAGGTTCCCGTCTGCATTTGTCTGACGCCATATGCAACAATATTTTAGACGCGAAAATTGTGCTTTGTTTCTGAACACATTTTCGCAGTGAAACAATGACAGCAGAAAACGTAAATAATGGTCATATGGCATTAATTCCTGCACCAACTAGATCTTATACTGGTATAGGCCAAGATCTGTAAAATATTCTATGTAGTTGCCTGTCTCTTTATAAATTACTTGACTGTAGTAATGAACATAAATGTCAAAAATCGCTCGACTTGATAGATATCCCTACCGTAAATCCTATCGTAACATCACTTAGTATAACTGACTCGCGCTTACATCAAAGCCAACGTCAGCGTCAGGGTCATTTATTGTGAATACGGTATGAATATTTGTTTTATGCATTGTGAAAGCTAGTTGTAGAAACACATTGACACAGCAGCAGCACACAGCAACTTTGACAGCCGCTGGAGAAAAACAGCCAACGTGATGTGAAACACATTGGCACAGCAAAACAGCACACATACAACAGCGAAAATTGACATCTTAGAACTTCTTGTGTATTTGAAACCCAAAAAGTGAAATAAAAAAATTAAAATGATTTTGCCGTACGACTTTATGCAAAAATTTTGCTTAATAAGCGTTGCTTTTATGTCGTTCTCTCGAGTAGTTTACATAATCATTGCTAGTAAAAACACTTTCGATTAGTGTTTCCTGGATTTCATTGCACTTCCTTGAAACAAATAACAAAACAAATTCTGTTGTTTACATTTGAGGTGACAAATATAATATATTTTCAGGTTGTTAGGTCTGAAAAATGGCGTCGCAGGGTTGGTTGCATTTGAACAGCTACAGCGAACTTAGAACTTAGGTCTAAAGTTGAAGCTGCTGTTGCTGTTGCTGTGTTAATGTGTTCTGTTCCATTGAAAAGCATTGGTTCTAAAATTTTCGCTGCGGCTGTCAAAGTTGCTGTTGCTGTGTCAATGTGTTTCTACTATAATAGTGCGAACCGCTGCAGTAGCTAAATAAAGAGCTTATGGTATAAATTTTCCGCTAGCGCTACCAGTGAAACGGAACGTGGTAATAACAATAAATATGGTGAGGAAATGATTCTTTATTCTTTCTCCCATTTTATTTTCCATAGCTTCAAACACGAGATCACACGATATATTGCAACCCCATTTATAATCGAATTACTTTAATTTGAATTTTCAGAATGACAATCTGACAACCATAAATTAAGACAGTAACAATTTGAAATCCATTCAGGAGATTTTCTTCAGCTGAATGCTACCCTTTTGTTTCGCGCCGAATCATATTTTCATACTCTCTCGCTTACACTCGAACGTTGGCAACAGTTTTCATCAATTTTGACAGTTGCTCCAAAGGTGCAAAAATTACTTGTAATTTAGAATTTAGTACAAGTATCTTGAAGTAAACTTAAATAATTCCAAGCCGTACAGATTCCATAGATTGTAAACGTAAATAACTTTCCAAGTCGTTCGAATAACGAATTTATAGTTCGGTTACACTTTCGCAGCAGTTGGGTTTTCTTCGGAATGTGTGTTAGTGTTGAGGTCCGTGCATGTATATCGTTGGCATAGGGATATTTCACGAACTAGACAATTGTGTTTTTATTTTAGCCGCAGTTTTATTCGGCGAGCGTTTTTTCTTCTTTCTCACTCTGACTGGGTAATTCCCATTCGGGTGAACGAGTTGGCGGCTTCCAAAAATGTCGGCAAAAAGTCAGAGAACCTGCGTTTTGAAATGCCCAGGAAACAAACACATGCATGCTTTTCCTAAGGATGAACTCGGGTAAGTAATTGAAGGCGAATATGCAATTCTTTCCATGAAACCACCATAGATGTACTGAAAAAAAACCTAGGTTTAGCAGCTTCCAATGTGAATTTAGAAATTCTTTAAATTACTGCTCTTTGGTTTATTCGTCTTTAGACGCGAATTGGAATTAATGCTGAAAAACGATTGAAATAAGTTTATTTTCGGGTGCTGCAGAACTTGAAAATGTCAGGTCTGATTGCCTATTTCTGTGGTAAAATACATTTATGGCGGATATAAGGTCTGGAAGGAAACATCTAAAACTTATCGCTGTTCAGAAAGATTCGGATCACTGTACCTATACCTTTGATTGAGAGTTATCTGAAGCGCCTATCAAATGTTTTTTTTTTTGAGCCGATATTTGGTTGTGGACGGATTTGAAATACGATTTTATGTATTTGTTAAAAAACCAATCGCCGTAATTGTGTCACGTTTTTGTAGAGTCAAAAGAATCGGCCAGCTTCTCAGATAAAACTCGACCTTACTACGCTTCTAATGATGGTGTGGATAAACTGGAATATTTAGTGACTTCACTTTTTGTGCAAAGTTTCTCCAACCTTACTCCGGGTTACTACTTGATTGCCGTGGGATTAAGAAGGCCGCTCCAGCACTATGCGTAAACGAGCATTTGGATATCTGTATGTTGCGGTAGTAAGATCGATAGGCAGTTAGTTTCGTCTCTCCGTAATACGATTCAGAAAATTACACGCTTTTATTCCCGCGCGAGAGCAGAAGGGAATTTCGAGGTTTGCTGCAAAATCGTAATAAGACCGATATTCATGTATCGATCTTAAGTAGGCAGTTACATGCTTGCATTACAATTCAACACCCGCACGGAAGAAAACTTCCCAGCACGGAAAGGAGCTTGGGGTCACCCGCTATATTGTACTTTCGCCGGAAAACATTTTTGCTGAAGCCGAATGTTTTAGTACCTATCCCGCTATCACAACATTCGAATAGTGGAAGATTACTTCATTTCATTTTCGTTTGCTTGCTGTCGTTATTACTGGATTCGCCAGATACGCTTTTTTGTCGATCATAATTTTGAATTTTCGGAATAAGATTGATACTTGATCACCCTCGACACTTGAAAGAAGTGAAAAACCTCATGCAACTTGAGAAGAGTTCATAACAAACAAAGTAAAAAGAGCTTGTGCAAATTTGACAGATATTTATGGTAAATGTTTGCTTTTGTAAACTTAATTTATTGTAAGAAAAACGAGAAAAAAACTAAGCTTACCATGGCTTTTCAAGCATGCCATTGGACATGTTTCTCCTTTTCTTTTAGTTTGAGGTCGCTGTTATCTGCTTGTGCACTCAGACTGCTGATCCATTGTTCTAACCATGCAGACATCTTACTTTAATGTTTTTTTTTTCACCGACTTTTGGAGAAACCCGAGAAGGGGCTTGGGCGATGAAGAGCTTAGGTGATAAGTTATCATCACGTCGGTTCCAACAATGTGAGCAAAGGTCTTACAGTGACAAAAGAAATGTTCCTCTGTATCACCATCGCCTTCCTTACAAGCAGCGCAAATGTTTACGTCGCTTAAACTCATCACATTTAGATTCTTAGCAAAAGCAAATTTGCCTATTAGGACGCCTAAAAGCCCTGTGCAATTAATTCTCCCAAGGGACAGAAGAAAAGCCGCGATTTTTTTTTCAAATATTTAGCTGCATACTGTTGATTTCTCTATATCCAGCAGATCCATGCTACCTCCAATAATATTGTGTTCACGAAACCCAGTCGTCAATGAAATTAATAATCGCATATGCAGGCAAACCCGATGCTCCCTCTGAGCCTTGTCTTGAAAGTGCGTTGGAGGTCGCCTGGATTCCAGTGTGGCCTGGTGTAATCGCACTCGCGACGATAGACTTTAACAAAAGAGGCAGTGAAAGAAAGCTCATTAATATGAAACATGCGTTCAAAATATTAATAGAGGCTTGAATATATCTAAGACCAGTAATTCCCTGTCAATAATATTCAACTGAGAAATCATGGATGTGGGTCGAAGACCGGCGCTGCTGGTTCTTGGTACCTCACGGCGTGTGCCAGTCTTTTAAACTACCACTGCCATGTAGTGTAGGAGGTCATTTATGTAACAAAGTCATCAAATCGAATCGCCTACATACAGAAACTGGTGCCGCAGCACAACAGCATGCAGTTACTGCAACGTTAGCGCTAAGTTCTAAATTCGCGCTGTGCAGTCAATAATTTGTCAGTCTTAGTCACCTGAAAATACAAAATACTTTGTAACTAATCTTCCCGCAAAGAAAATGTCGCTGTGTCAATATATGTATGTATTTCATATCACAGCAGGAGTCGTTTGCTTTTGGCTGTGGAAGTAGCTCTGCTAATGATATTATATTATGACGATAGTCAATCAGCAATAAAACACTCAAAAGCTCTAATTTGTCGAAGTTCTACCACGCATATGTACATATGTATATGGATGGTACATCGGATTTCTATCTCACTACATACATATGTACATATGCTAAGTTCATGGCAACTATAAAACAAGCGATGTCAGTAAGCAGGAGCCATTGACTGCAGAAGGGAAGTCTCATACACAGAGGGACAGCTAAATCCAAGTAGAACACTAGCCCTGCAATATGCTACGTGTAATGAGAAATAAATCAGTTTTGATGACCATGAGACAGATGTGTTCCCAACTAATTCGAAACTACACTTAGCTAACACACACACATGTACCACATGTACAGGTATCCTTCATATGCCTCAGTTTAATAATTCGGGTCAATGACTTATTACGCAACCAAACAAACAAAGAGGGGGGACAGGAAGCATACTTTCAGCTGCCATGCATTACCCACAACAAATGAAACATTCCGTGTAAATACTCCTTCGGCGCTTAGATTAATAGCACAAAATTTGCCCTTTCAGAACTCAAATTAAACTACTTATCGAATTTACCATTTACCATAAAAAATAAAATGTCTATAAAGACTGTCAGCAAACAGGGTTGTACAATTCCACGATAATGCTGTTACCTGTCCTTTCAAAAATTCAAATATAGGTACTTTGTGTAAACATCTGAACCTTTTGCGACTTGAAAACAGAACAGAATAAAAATAAAGAAGAACAAGTAGGTTAAATGGTGCAATTCAGAGGCAGCACATATGGCTTAACTTGACCAGAATGAAAATTCTGTCAAATATTTATTCAAACATTTTCTTTGCAGTCGTATTTTGAAAAATGTGTCAGGTATATGAAGTTTTCATTTGTGTGAGTGAAATCTCTGATACAGTTTACCACACCAGAAACTATACGCTATGAGTGTGTTGATTTGAGGTGAGTTAAAACGTTTGAAAAGAAACTGACACTTGACATGTCACATAATGATGTTAAGGTGAATGGATAAGGTACTCTATACTCTGTCATTTCTGCTCAATACTACTACATAGCGGGTAGCAAAATAGTGAAATTTGAGATAAATGATGTTCGCCGTAGTTGTGATCACTGATCAGTGTTTTAAGAGTAATTTATTTAAGTTTTCAGGAATGGCAGCCGAAATCGCTTCGGTTAACATTCTAGCTTCTGTCACCGAGCAGTTTTAACTGTAATTTTACTCTCACCGACAGAAGCATCACGAAAATGAAGGTTCTTTAACGTGTTTTTCGAGTAAAAAAACGTATGTAGCATAAGCCGCCATACATACATATGTACATACATACATATGTAACAGATTAAGAAAGAAAGCGCTCAGAGACAGAATCGTCGCCTTGTCTAAAACGTCTGACGATGTTGAAGGCTTCTGTGAAATCTTTTTCGACTTTTATGGTGCGAAACCTTCATTACCATCATGCAAAATCATATGAACTTTGCAGGAATATCAAAATTAGACGTGGCACTCATACCTTCTCACAATATCATACGCGGCCTTGCAAGGGATGAACAGATGGTGGGTCCCGATTTGGAATTATTGGGTCTCAGAAATTGGCGTGGAGTGAAGATTTTTGGGTTCTTAAACCGGACTGGTAATTTCAAACCAAATGTTGACATCTAGTTTTATGCGTCTCAATACCAGACAGGTTATATAGTGGTTTTGAGAAGGCGTATGACTTTAATTGATAAAGATGGGCAGCCTACTTGTTTATGCATCCAACCCTCTGACAGCGGGATTTTGAGTTTCTTTGTCGTTTAACAGTCGGCAGAAGTAGTCATTTTATATTTTTTGCATTGACTGCGTCTCAAGTTTGGTGTTCCCGATTTTGTCGGAAAACTAGCTCTGCAACATGCTTTTCAGATTTCGGTCTGGGTAGCAAAACAACTGGATTGTCGTCTTTATCTTTTCATAAAAGTTCCGAAATCTCCTTCCCGCCATAATATCTCTGCATCTCCTTGATATCGTGTCTCCTTATCTGCTCCTTGGCGGCCGTTGTCTTTTTTGCATCGCCGCGCCGCTTTATATGCATCCATATTGTTTGCGGTTGTTCGTACGCATTCAATACTAGGCAGGTGGTAGAAAGAAACCTGGCATAGTCGCAGTCAGGCGAAGCATTTATGGTAGCTTTCTGGCAGTGATGGTCTGGTTTTAAGTTTGATGATGCTGCTGAAGAACTTCTGGGGAGCTTTAGAGATATGCGATCAACAAAGGCTCTTGATGTCGATTGAAATTTCAGCCTTTTAACGTTGAACTTCCTCACAGTGGTGGTTCTTTTCGTGATTGGCTGCAAATGAAGATGTAGATTTTGCCATCTTGAAATGTTCGAACATCCATTATGAATTAATGGTGTCTTCGTGCAATAACAATAAGCTCCACTTAGTCTTGGGCAAATAATACATCGTCTTGGTTCCTGCAGAGACGTGAGCTATCCTAAGGGACGGAATATCTTCGTCAGGAGTGATCGAAAGGATATACTTAGCCAGTTAACCACTTTTACAAGATTTCCCATTCAGCTGCAGGCTGAATGCAGGAAGAGGTTTTTGCTGTACTTAAAGCTGCGGAAATACTGAAGGTAAAAGCGGTCTTCGACAAAATAGTCAGGCCACGCTCAAGGCCCGAACTTCTGCAAAATGGTAATAAATGGAACATTACTACAAGAAAAAAACGGTGAATGTTAAACCAACTTCGGCTGTTGTTAAGAACAACATATTCAAAGTAGCTGTCCATAGATGGTCAGTCATTTATTGAAGGCCCTTTCGTAAACGATAGATCGCAAGTAGCCACAGTTAAATATAACTAAAGGAATCCTGTTTGGACACTGGTAGAAGGTATGGAGGCTATTTGCAGACGTAGTGCTAATCGCATTGATAACAGACGTTTAATTTTTAGTGGGTACAATGTCAGATAAATACATAAAGCAAGACACGCCGTGACTTGTGCCATATCTCACGATCGGGGAATATCGCGCTTTTTGAAAGTCACGCGATCGTTCGTTTACAGTTTTCGTATTGAGTTGGAGAAAACCGATGCTTGATGTGTCGAAACGTAAAAAGCGTTCAAGATGACAGCGAGAAAGCCCTAAACTTTTTCTACAAGTACTCTCCATATGCCATAAGAAGTGGTCAATTAATATCGAAGGAAATGAAAAAGCAGCGTATGCTCCGGCGAAGGCGGCTCGTCTACAACTTAAACCACCCACAACATGGTTTACCTTTTTTATTTTTTTTGTTTTTTAAGGGAAAAAATCGATCCGGACCAGAAGGTCAATTGAAGAAACGACAGATAGCTGTGTGCAGAGCCCTCATATGCCCGCGTGTTATGCACACCAAGTGCATGATACTTCACCGCCAGCGCACAACGCCGCAATGACTCAGAATTAGATGGAGATCACTTTCCCTGATCATATAACACGAAACTTGTTGGAACCTAACTCATCAGACCTTAATCCGTTGAATTACTTCGGGTGAGGCGTAGTTGAACACGAAACCAACAAATATCCCCACAATACCACACAAACTCTAAAGGATGCCATTATCCAAGTGATGGCTAGCATCAATAAGGGTTATTTTATTCAGGGATGCTAACGTTTTCGATTGCAAATTAAGACTGTTATCGACGCTGAAAATCGTTTTACTGTAGCAGATCAAACGGGCAAATCCTTTCAAAAAAGCACTCATAAAGGTGCACTTTTACAAGATGTTTAACGGAAAGGAAGGCTTCTGTACAGTACTCTTAATAAATACACTACTTTCTTTAAGACCTAATTTGAGGATTTGTTACTTTGTTCCGAAAGTTTTTTTTTTCTGGCTTGGCTCACCTTTAATGTACATTCTGCTTGAACATGTCTTTACCTCTATCTGGTTCATCATCGACGACTTTTCAATTTCTTTGCAGAGGCTAGACCATCTTGTAAAGAAGTTGTTTGTAGTCTTCAGACACTGCTGCCTTTATTCTACTTTATTGGTCCCTTGGATTGGTGTGTTAGAAAAAAAAAAAGCTTCGACTTCCTTCTCGTATTTCTTGTTTGGATTATTTAACGGCGTAAACGAAACTGAAATGAAGAGCACCTCTCAGGTTTCGAGATGTTTTGTTTTTACGTACGGATGTGATAGTAAGCGTTTACCTTTTTTGTTGAACAGACTGAATATCACTTTTCTAGTATTCCCTAAGGCAAAAAATATGATCAAACCGGGCCTGTTAGAAATGTCGAAATATAGACATTGCACCGCGATGTGCACTGTGTCTAAGATTTTATGCAAAATACAAAATTTCTTTACTTCATAAAACAGAATTTTAAACAAATATTAAAGTTTCCTAATTTTCATTTGCAGTCGTAACGTATGGCTTAAGCAACTGGGAATAAAACGTGCTGGAACCACCGCAAGCGTTTGCGATCGTCACTTTTCACAAAAAATGAAAAGCCAAGGCATGGGCCTTAAGCTTACCCCTTGGGCGATACCTGATATGAATTTACCAGAGACAGTAGAAGAAAATAATGTAGAAGACACAGACGACGTAGATGACTTTGTAACGACTTCAAATGCTCATTTAAATGGATATTCTATAAATTATGCCACAGCCGATAATGTACGACTAATCTTATTTACTTTACTTAATAGCTACATAGTTGTTATGCCTTTAAACTTTTACAGAGTTTGAGAAACGATGATGATGAACAAATCGATTTCGATGAGCTGCTAGCTAAAGTGCACTGTATTTCCGATCTAACCAAGAATAATAATAACAGTAATGCTATATCAGTCGATGGTGAAGAGGTGAGTACGTATTTTTTTATTTTTTTTTATTTTCCTACATTTACATATCTAAAAAAATGTAAATAATTTCAAAACAAATCCATCTTTGCAGTGAGCTGTAATTTAATTCTTATTCAAATACTATAACAGCTTGTTGTTCTGTGTACATTGTATTAATTAAATTGCATCGATCTTGCGTGCATTAAGAAAGGAATTTAAATGATTTATTGCATATTTACAGTCTGAAGAAATCTTAGATGATGCAGATGACATAGATTTAATTGAAGAGTACTCATCACCTGTGCAGCATGCTCCTATTGAGATCGTAGAAAACGATGTTAATGAAGATGTAAGTATTTTTTTTTTGGCTTAAAGTTAAACGGAATCTTGTTATTATCAAAAACACTGCAGTAATTCAGAAGGCTGAATGATGGCTGAATGTCAGATAAGTTTTTGACACAAAGATTTAAAACTCTGCAATTTGAGGTCGTACTAGTAGCTAGAGATTGATCTGCAAATAATTCACAGTGCAAAGTGTACTTTAAGGCTACTTGAAGACAAACTGGAAAAGACAAAATCTAAAGCTATCTTAGCCGGAGCTATTCTCTGTATTCTCACTTCGTTTCCTCGTGTTATCTGGCTGATCCTCTGTTTTTCTAGACAGTGATACCCCAAGATCCCTCTTGTTCTGCTGGCAAAGGGCAGACATTGGTCCAGTAACTGTGTTGTGTCTCCACGTCTTCAAGCTTTGGTTTGCAGGTATCATCTTTTGGAAGATTATCAGAATAAAATTTGGCATATATATGTATGTATGCGTCAATAAAGTGATCTTCAGCATCGATAACTGACCTAATTTCTAAACGGAAACGTGACCATGTCTGAATTCAATGGACCTTGCTGGTGGTGGGCATTATTTGAACAATGGAATCCTTAAGAATATTGTGGGGATGTTTGAGGTGTCATGTTCAACTACATCCCACACAAAATAATGCAACGGATCAAGGGCTGATGAGTTAGGAGGCCATAAGTTTGATGTTACGTGATCATGGACATTGATCACCATCCATTCATTAGTCGTCACTTACTGGCACACGAATGGTCTTCCTTCATTTACACTGTGTATCTAAGGCTAAACAACTGCTTTTAGTACCTCAATGTATCCAGCAGCATTCAGTCGAAGACCTTATAGGAAAAAGTTGTGGCATAACATGGACTTCACTGTTCACTAATTCAAGGACGACTTACTGGCAGGGAACTTGGAGTGCACCACACGGTGGAAATCAGAAGGAAATCTGTCTTTCTATTGACATTTTGGTCCTAATCACAACACAACAAAGAAGGCCTGGATCTTCCGGATGCTTCAACTGCCTCAACCTTACTCGCAGCATACGGTAATTTTTCCTCTCCTCTGACATAAGCTGATCACTTCTTCCCAGCCGCTCGTCTGTAGAGATTTTGACTTTTTTTTATAGGGTATCCTGTAACGATGAGACCTTTTTTTTCTTCGAACAGCAATAGGTTAGCAAATTATAAGACGGCGCTGCAGAATTCCTACCCGCCCGTCTGTAGATACTTAAGATTTTTTCAGAGGGTGTTTGGCTGCATAACGATAAGCCTCTTTCTCCTTCCGGACAGCGATATGTTAGCCAATTTTAAAATGACGTTGCAGTCATTCCTTGTTGCCCGTCTGTAGAGGCATTAGTTTTCCTCATGGGGTGTTTGGGTGCATAACGATAAGCTTCTTTTTTCCTTTAAACAGCAGTATCTTGGCAAGTTTTAAGATAACGTTGCAACATTCGTGTGAACATTTTGGTTTTCTTCAGAGGGTTTCTTCCTCTTCCGGAGCGCAATAAGTTCTTGTTTTGATTTAAAACTTAGTTATAATTATTTGTCTCATATCTTATAACCGTCTCCGTAATTACTTAAGGTTTTCATTATTTTATTTTTAAGACCATTTCAGCTCCTTCATCTCCGGTCGAGATCAACAGTAAGTTTAAAAGGAAACTAATTGCCTCTGTAAGAAGACGCCGGATACTTTATGATCCAGCACATCCATCATTTTCAAACATTGAAAAGAAAACCAGAGCTTGGGAGAGAATAGGAAAAATTCAAAGACTGAATGGTAGTAGCTTAAGATATGGTCAAAAATTTGGTAGGACTTTGTTTCTTTGATCTAAGGTATCGCCTGCCGTGAATTGTGGTTAAATATACGATACGAATATCAGAATCATGTTCGTTGCCTTCGTCAGTGGCTAGCAGGAGAGAGCTATCAGCGTGAAAGACCTCGGATACAATTTGAGAATGATTTACTTTTTCTTTGGCGGTATATATCTGACAAGTAAATCAAATAGAACCTAGATGAATAGTCATTTGCCTGAGTACATATCTATACTTTTTTAGGAGTCAATGTGATGATATCGGTGGGGAGACACGAAACCCGCGCAGCGTTATATGTCATATACCAAATATTCCAAGTGCTCCCAGTTTCAGTAGCAAGGATGTTTCTGTGATAGTCAATGACTATGCGCGTTCCGTTGATCATCCATATGCCAATAACAAGACAGACGAATCAATTCAATTTGCCTGTAATCTTATTGAAGCTGTCAGATACTACCCAGAGTTGTATGATCCATTGCATCCGAACTACGGTGATCCCAAGAGAAAGAGCATCATTTGGGATGGCATATCAAATGAATTGAGTGAGAAAGGTATGTTGTTACGCGTCTTTTAAGAAAAATTTTCCACAAATATTATCCATTATAGCAACAAAATGCCTGTTCACGTGGATACTACTTCAACTACGCTATGAGTTTGAAATAATACACAGCAAGTCGTCTTACTTGGTAAACAAAATGGGTTTCCTCAAGAAATACATATTAACAAAGTAATTACATACTTCGTTCGTCCAGTAAATTTCTAACTAATCCTAATTGGGTATTTCAGTGAAAAATCTCCATTTAAACGAACTACACTGCTATCGGACCAATGGTACGAACCGATGAATACGTCCAAGGAGCAACATCTAATACTCCAAACAATTATTTCCATGAAAAAATATCGACCCTTCTTTGCAAACATCGACTCGCCATCAGTGAGCAATAAGGAACTTCAGACTCCATGTTGGATCGCTGTAGCAAGATCATTAAGTACCAGACATTGATTAAAAGATTTAAGCAGATAAATTTAATTTCTTTATTTATTTAATTTTTTCTTAGAACGAAAAGCACAGCAATGTGAAATCACGTGGACTGTCATGCAAGCAATGTATTGTGAGCTTTCAGAATTACGGCGAAATGGTTACAGCCTTCGAGATGAATGGGAATTTGAAACTGTAATTGAGAACTTGTTGGAAAGTATTGCGAAAAAGAATAACAAAACCGGAAAAGGTATGACCTGAGCAGTGCTTCTGATCAGAGATAATTTTAAAGTTGTGCCTTAGTTCCAGAGTTACCCCCAAGACATACAGAAGAGAATATTGAGTTCACCAATGATGAGGATTATGGACCATTGGAGACGCAACCGGACGTGTCGTTGAATGAAATCACATTTACGATACCCGCTGAGATGGTAGGAGATAATCCTACTAATGAAGCGCAGGTTGTGCGATTTAATCTCAACAAACCAGTAAAAGAGCTGCCAGAGAAAACAATTGTGGAGATTGATTCGGTGCTGCCAAATGCGCATATTGTGATCGTTACTCGGTATCGGAAGGGTCCAACGGTTTATTTATTTACGTTGGAAAAGCGAAAAGAACTTATCGCTGAGGTAATGGCCAGACCGATACTTTTTAATCAGCCCTGCAAATTTTCAAGATTGGCGAGGATATTCTGGGGAGAAATATCCGTGGAAATGGGATATCCAGGTATGAATAGATTACATCATGCAAGTGTTTTTATTTTTAGCATTCTGCGCACTGAACTTTCGACAGATTATAGCTAGCCGAAGGGGTTCAGACCCGTGAAGAGTATCCGCTTCTTCGATCCAGGATTGCTTCCAGGCCAAGCTGCCTCGCACCCGCGATCGTTTGGTTTTTTCAACGGGCTTAAGATGACAAACTTCCTGCACATCTTCATATTAGGCTTGTTCCGACAACTTCAGGGCCAAATCATCTCCGCTGTTCTTATATTGCCATTTAAGCTTCTCTGATTGCATGTTGAAAGCGCCCATTGATGTCGATATCGTGTGCGTATTTCAGCAGCTACAAGGACTAGTCGAAGATGGTGCCCTCAATCTCGATTCAGGGCTTGTGCATTATCTGTTCCAGCGAGATATTAAAGTCGTGAGTAGATTGTGGGTTTAAAGGTGGTGTAGGCAGCGTGTTTGTGGGTTTAATTGTCGAGCTTGGGCTTGAGCCCAACCGATCAGGTTGAACAAAGTTTCTGCACATTTACATAACACGCTGGAAAAGGTCTTGTATGCAACATTTGACAGAAATATGCCGCGATAGTTCCTATAAGACTCACGATGGTCTTTTTTGTAGATGGAGCTTAACGAGCTAATACTCCAATCCTCAGGCATGATTTCTTTCACCTACATATATCTGTTATATTATTCACCAAGCGTATGCTAATTTGGCGCAACAGACCACACGGGATTCAGAGCCTATCTTTTCGCGACCATCCGTGTGTGCGTTATATTTTCTCGTATAAATGGAAGGGACCTTTAGTTTAAAGCGAAACCCAAATTGAGAAATTTTTTCATGATAGTTATTACTATCGGACGTTTGTTAGACATTCTTGAGAGGCTGGAACGTGAAAAAAACTATTTCTTGGTGTTTTCTGAGATTTGAACTTCGAACTTCTCGCTTAGTGATCAAACACACTAACCACTGAACCACGGCGCCACAAAAAGTTCTTTAATAGTTGCGCCGACTTTTCTACATCGGGTTGTGGGACTAATTTATAAAAACATATACGACTCGCTGCGAAGGGATGATTGGTTTCATAACTGTGAAGAGCCTTCGTTCCGGACATAAAGTCAACCGCGTAAAAACAATTGGATGCTGCTTCAAATATGGGGCTCTTTCATTTCCTTAAGCGAGAGGTAGCATGTATCCTATTTTTCTTGCGAATTATTTCCTTCCTCTAGCTTGATACTCCTCGCCTGCGGATCTTGTTTTGGACTTCCAAGTGAGTCGCCTTTCTTTATGTAACAAAATCTTTTTTGGGAGTTATTAGTAGCCTACGTTGGTTACGTATATTCCGCACCATTATAGCTCGTCTACAATGGTGCGACCTTAAATCCACCTATCGCTTGCATTTGTGAAGTCCACAAGTAGTAGAGGCAAATTGGAGAATCTTTCACTCAGGTACTCCTTGTAGACTTTGACTTATCAAGGCGTATGGGTGATTTGCATCTGGTTCAGTCGAGCTTTGAATTTAGCTACCACTAAAATATAGTCAGAGATATCGTTGACTTCCTGAAAGTGCGGACATTTAGAATGCTAAGCATAGGTATATGTACGAATAGTGGAATTATTCTGCAGTTGTTAATTATTTGCATTTAGGTTTCAAATCATATTTACCATTTCTTGACATCAAATAACTGATTTACAATATTTTATTTATAATTTCAGTTGAAATTTGTATGTTCTTCTGGGAATACATATTGGAAAGATCGTTCTTCGTAGACTATGACCCTTCGTTCAAGAAATCTAAAGACGCAAAATGGATTCCTCCTCCAAATCCAATATTTGACAAATTTCAAAAATATGCCGGTAAAGCAGTTTATTTGAAAACAAAAATCAACAAAAACTTGAAAACACAAAATTGTTCTTTTAGATGCAAAGGACTGGGGTGAATATGTTACTGTGCTGCCCGATTTTATTCAAGAAATAAGCAACTTTCCTCTGATCTATGTGGATTTAAAGATCAATTCAAGTTGGAACAGAAGGCAATGTCACGCTAGAGACATAGCAGAGGTTTGGACAATTCTCGCGCGGAAGTTTGCTGTACTAGGTACTTTTTTTCTTGACAATTGTTAAAACTGATTTTCCTTAATGAATCCTTTTAGAGAACCACAAAGTGATATGGGATAAATTCAAGCAAGTTTTCCTGCAATACATGGCTGAAATGGAAATAAGCATCTATAATAGTTGGCCCAGATTTTGGGCTCAAGTCCTTGAAAAGATGAAGTTCTTGTATGAACTTCGATATGATCCTAAAGATCCTGTTTATTATGTGATTAAAAATAAAATCGAAGATGAAATCGCTGAATCTAAGCAAGATGGGAAACCGGCGCTTCTTAAGCTCGATGCGATTACAAATGCAAAAGCTATCTTCCGATTGCTTAAAGAGAACGAATATTTGGAGGATTTTACGTGGGTAAATCGAGCCCGATTCATAGCTAAAATGAAGTCATTTCCAATGCTGTATGACGTAAGCCATCCACAATTCGGAAACAAAGAAGCCAAGTTGGATGCATGGCAAGAAATGGCACTTTCCTTTCACTGTACGGTTGGGGAATGCCATTTAATCTTTCAACATCTTATGAAGAGCTTTCTACTCTTTCGTGCTAGAGACCCTAATCAAGTGTGCCGTGTAAATGCTAAGTATTGGGAGCACATGACATACATTTATTCCTGCGCCGTACCAAATGCTATCGATCCAAAATCAATGGAAGCCCGCTCTTTTCGGGTGAATTCTAATGGTAGCACTATTAAACTAGCTGAAGAATATCAAGCGGAAATATCACTGGTTGACGCCAAACCTAGACTAATTTTGAAGAATTTCGCCGCTGCAGTTAACTCGTTGCCTATACAAATTCAGACATCAGTGGTGCAACAGATTAAGTATATATTTGGTGAATACACGCGCATTCAAAACGAAGAAATAGTTGTTGATGTATAGAACAGAAAGTAGACTTTTAGTTGTAATCTTTGAAATCGTATACAATCAGGAGTAAGTTTTAAGAAACAAATATTTGTATGCACACTCGTTTTCTTTGTTGTACTATACAAAATTTTATTTTAATAAAAAATGTGTAAAATATGAAAAAGGTTTTTTTGTTTATTTAAATCGTAGCACCGCGGTTCATCTAGTCTAGAGAAACGTACAAAACGGGTAGTCCTGTGGTTCATCATCATGCTCTGTTAAAAACCAAAAAGTTAACATGCCTAATACATTTAGAGGCCAAATGAAATAACTTAATTTCGTCTAGTAACGTACATGTGAGGAATGATAAAACGCCACAATCCTTTCGTCGTTAACAGAAGATTTTATACATTCTGACGCATTTTTTACTGCGGATGATACTGTGTTCTTCCGATTTAACCCAAGTGTGTAGGCAATGTGTCAACTCATTCAAACAGCGCTCGTTGAAGCTTTTGACGGATGCACTAGAGAAGGTCTATAGTTTAGTGTTAACAAGTTCTACCTTTCACGAGAAATAAGGAAATTAAAAGGGCTGAGGGTGTAAAAAAAACTATATAAAATAATTTGAGGTTAGAAAATTGTAGAGATTGTTTGTTTAGATAGAAACTCTTCTATGGTAAGATGTGTATTATAAGGTCAAAGATTCATAATTAATATAGGTACTCAGTCTGTTAATAAACTATCTTTGAGTTACGTAGATGATAAGTGGTTGATAAGAAAAGGTGCTATAAATACTTATGTGATAAATATAAATTAGCTGGAAACAATGTATGTACATATGAATTGTTATTAATAAGAAAATAAAAACAAATTGATATTTTAAAAGAAAAGATCTTTTATTTTTGTTGAGTTCAACAGGATGCCAAAGGATGCTAAGATTTATCGTGTGATCAAATCTTGAAAATGAGTTGGTGTATGCTCTCTACCAAGAGCCCGGCAGGTTGGTGATCAGGTCCAGCAGCCTTATTGGATTTAAGATCGGATATTTCTATCCTCACTTCATTTTGCTCAGGTGGACAGAAGTTTTGGCTATCATTGTCTATGTTGAATGTTGGTTTGCGTGACAGCGTTCGGCAAAGATTCCTGTGGTCTCTTGCGATGACAGCTTTTCAATGTTCAAGCTTCTCACCGTACTTCCTCTTTGTTGTAGCGCTTGGGATACACACATTCGTACCTTGGCTGTAACAAGGTAGGTGGCTGCTCGGAAAGTTCAGACATCCAGAATACTGGGGGCATGCCTTGTCTCGATCGCAATGTGATCAATTTGGTTGACCGTTTTCTGATCCGCAGACCGCCATGTCCTCTTGTGAATATTGAGACAAGGAGTTCGTGTGCTTGCTATATTGACGTTTCGCCTCGAAGCAAAGTCAATAAACCTGAGTCCCCTGCCAGACACCACTTACGGGGGCCGGTTAAATTGATGCCAGTAATCCACTTAGTGGATGCAAGCACTGCCGTTGGCTCATTAAGGTCCCTCCACCACAACCTATTTCTTAGAATAAACATTTTATTTCATCGGGATGGAGATGCTTCAATTCTCTTAAACAAGGACAACCAGTTCCTTCAATATTCATTACTTTTACGTTTTCATTCATTCATTTTGGGAATGACATTTCGAGACTGTAATTTCTTTTGCACAGAATATTACATGAGCAACATAGAGTGACATCCAGTCGAGGTTCGCGTCCACGGAAGAGGAGCACAGTGATTATGGCCGCAAGATGGCAGTGATACAATATTTACAGCTGTCAATTGAAGCTCGCAGTGGAATCTGAGAATTATTACTGCAGAAGGTTATTGTACATGAATGGTCAAAGAACTTCCTAGAAGTTTCTAGCGATGGGAAACTGATATATGATAGAAACAGAGCAGTTGTCTTCAAACCGTGCGAAGAGATAGTTATAGTAAATCCAAGTAGCGAAATTGTAATGTGATCAGGTGGATCTCATGGACTTGCTATCTGACTTCCCTGAGGCCGAGATCTCAAGCCAGAGTTCATTAAGCACTGGCGGACTGCAGCTCGATCCAAAAGGAAACTAGTGACATACAACAAATTTGCAGAACTGCTCACTAGGAAAAGCTTCTCTGATTTATTCTATGGAACCGAACCGTTTTGTAGAATCTTTGATTCTGTTTTCAAATATACTCTAAGGAGGGGAGAATCCAAGCTATTCTTATCTCAAAGGACAAGCTAAAAAGGCAAGAGATATAAATACAGCAGAGACGATATATGTAAGAAGGTTTATGGCCTTCCTTCCTGGTCACTGAGAGCTCAAATATCACCTCCACCAAATGAGTATCACTGAGGATATCATCTACCGCTCCTGTCTAGAAGAGGACGAGACCACAGAACACATTCTATTTGAGTGTGCGGCTGTATGTAATATGTAATAATGTATGTAATATTGGTAGAAGCATTTTCCATATAGAGATTATCTCTCAAACAAAGGCCACTGGCCAATAGGAGACCCAGCAGCTAAGCTAAGTATCTCCCACAACATCTTCCGTCGTCCGGTTTTTTTTGCCGGACGAAAACCATCATTCCTAACTACAATCCTTGATGTGGTGGCCACGGTGTAGTAGGTAGTGTGTTTGCTTGTGATCTGGCCGGTGTAAGTTAAAGCCCCGCTAGGGGAACAGCAATCTCAGTGACTAAGCATAACAGGAAAACGAATAATGAATGCATCACAAGTAAGGAGTTGAATCTTAGCTACCCAGCAAGGTTAACCAATAGGCACGAAACATGTCTCCCCTATGGGTATCAGAATCGATCTGTATTCATCTGACTGTGGCGTTGTGGATCACTTCCACTTCGCTTACCTTAAGAATCCCAAGATCTGCTAAAATAGTGGGCTTTTCGCTAGCATAGAACACATAGATAGAACGCGATTGAAACTAAGGGTGGTACTCGTCAAAAGTAGGAGAGTACTGAGTACCATAACGGTAACAATCGGCAACTATTCTGTAGTCTTTAACCAGAGATGAAGAACCTAGGAATAAATGTCATATCACATCTACGATATGAAGCTGGAAAGGTGTCAGTCATAGGCGGCATTTACGTACAATGCACAACATCGGCGGGCTAAAATATCGACAAGACTGCTCCCGAAAAAAATGGGAACTTAAATAATAATAATGGATCCCAAATCTGAACGAATGTCAGTAAAGTCAAAATCTACAAATGGAAAACGGAGACTGTATAAAGAACCAACGCACTGAGACAAATCAGCGTCTTTCGTATAACGTTATACGATGAGGCGTGTTTTAAGCCACCATTGTGCAGATGAAGCCCAGGAGAAGTACAATTCTAACAGAATGGCTGCAAAATCCCCGAATAGCATTTGTCCACAATCAAGAGTAGCAGCCTAGTTGAGTAGCAACGAAGACGGAATTCTTCTGATAAAGACAGATGGACACACAAAATCATACCCAACATCAAAATGTGGATAAATCGCTGGCATAATAGAATTTAAGTTCTACATGACCCAGAACAGGACATGGGTACTTCAGGGTGTACTGCAATATTCCCCATTGCCCAACCTGCGCAGGAATCATGGAAGATGCGAAGCACGTTATATTTAACTACGGTGCTAAAAGGCATCAACTGGAGGAAAAATTGGGAGAGGCTTTCATCCTCGAAGAAATAACTGGGTAGATGATGAAAACACGGGAAAACTGGGATGCAATCAGCGAAACTGTGGTCATAATAACGAAGAAACAGCGCCAAGAAGAGCGAAAAAGTGCAGAGCAACAGTAGAATACAAATGTGAACGAGCCGACGACATAAGGCTGGGGCTCCTCTAGCGATAAATGCTCGACGGCAGTGACACGAACATCGGGGATAGAAGGTGAGTTAGTGAGTGGAAATCCCACACATTTCCTGAGGACAGGCTCAGTTTCCTCTTTGAAACATTCCCACCTTCCAACGGGGAAAAAACATACCATACCTAACCTAACCTAGAACTCCATTTTGTGGTTAAGGACACTAAAATCAAAAATGTGACAGATATGCATGTAGGGCGCTGTAACCTAACAACTGCTTCACTGCTTTGGCAATCAATCCATGAAGCCTTTGAGATCGAGAGGCAAATACAAAGCAAAATTCTTTTCCAAAGGTGTCCTTACATACTGGCATGTAAGGCAGATAACCCATCCATCGAAACATAAAAAGAATTCAATTAAAAATCAATTCAATCTCGAATGCATCCAAAACTGCATTTCTTCTAACGTTCATCTCGATTTATTGAAAACCACGACCTCAGACCCAGAGCGGTGTGTGTGGGTAATTTATTAGCCCTTCAGTCTTGCCTCCCCCACCAAACAGCCATTAAATAAATCATGGATGTGCTTATAGAAATCATCAGAGATACAGAGATACAAAATAACAACAAACACTCAGCGTGGTTTTGGTTCAATCACGAATCACGAGTACAGCAACAGCAACAGCAACATTCACCACTGATAGCCTGTTCCGAATACTAATTCCTTGTAAGACCGGTTGTCTGGAGGAGTCGCACTGCAGTGCAAGAAGTACTGATGGTGGTGGTGGTGGTTGTGGCTGTGCTGGGATTTAGCTTAGATTCGAATGCGCAGGCGTTGCTTCGACATCGATTTGATTTGTTCTTTTGTGCAGCGAGTTGGGTTGAGGGAATTGTAACGATGCAATTGGTCCATCGCTGGGATGGTGATGGAGATCACAGTACATAAGGACTGGAAATCACCCATTGAGATGACATGTAGCCACACCCAGTCCGAGAAATGTATGGAAAGGGTTGTTCTCATATACTTGTACGAGTGTAAATATAATTCAAGCCTCATTGGTCAGTATTGATGACAGTTGTGGTCTAATATGTTGGTCCTCGTATCGAGTGAAGGAAAACCTCCTTAATTGAAGTAAATCTACGAAATCTTACGAAAAACTACGAAATCCTGTTCCCGTACTGCAAAATTTTTTAGTTTTTCACAGAAGAGAGAGAGAGAGCTCACGAAGGAGTACGAAATTTCCCCATGCTGCGAATTTTAGTCCAAGAAATTTCTTTGGGCAGATTTATGAGAGCTGTCAAATCGCTGAAATCTGTCAATTTCATTGTATATGTGTGTTTTCTTTTTGTTGGCATAAATTTATATGTTATAGAAAAACATGGAAAGCAAGAAATATATTTACGCTGAATGTCGAAAAATGGATATGCGAGCACAGCAGAAAACACGTGTAAAAAGTGGGGAACTTTTGTTGTTCAATGTGTTCCCGCACTTTTTGGTGTTTCTGGCTCTACTTGAAAATTGAGAATCTACGAATTTTGGTAAAGAAAGTACGGGAACAGAATGTAGTTTTTCAGAAACAAAAATAACAATTTGTGGTCTCCATATATTTTAGTGTTCTGTAGAAAAACAGGTCAAGTCCGTGTACAGGTAAAATTGTTTGCAAGAGGGTGAGGGAATCAATCCTACCTAGTACTACTTACAGGAGAATGAAGCGCATTGGCGATGTTTAACTTGACTTTGTAAACTTTTAATTCTTAGCCAATTTTTGTAAGGAATAAGGAAGCAATTAAATTTGTCAGCCAAGGGTAACCAAACTGACAAGAGTGACCTAAAGGGATTTATTGATATGTGTAAGGATTCGAGAATTCTTTTGACTAGCGTTTGATGAAGCTTACGGTAGAGTTGGCTCTGTTAATTATATGACCAATGTTCCAAAGGAAGATAAGCTCTTTATCGGTTTCTGAATATTTTAGTTGACGGTGTTGTCAGGGACAACTTAATTCTTTCCCTTTTTGTAAGACAAGTAAAAGGCTGCAGGGTGGTGAAAGCGATCTAATACTGACAGAAGTTGGCAACTCTCAGAAATAACACAATATTTGTATAGATTGATGAATTTGGGGTGCGGGAGAGTCCAAGACTGATTTAAGAGAAGCCAGTCAAGCCATTACGTCGTCTCACTGTTTGTTGCGGTTTATAGGCTGGTGGAGTGATGGGCTGAACTTCTTGAAAAATACCGCTAGAAAAAATAATGTACGCGCGCACCAAAGGGGCTATGAATACCCTTATAATGATTATTCAGGGCACGGGCGTACTACAGATCTATGAAAACTGTTTTTTTTTTTTTTTTGCCGGAATTGGTTGGTTTTGATTTTGAAGATATTTGCCTCAGCAGGATGACGCAACCTGTCACATTATGTGTCTCAAGAAATGCGAATAATAATTTTCCAGCAAGATCGACATATTTATGTCAATTCCTGAGATTAAGGCGAGCCACAATAATGCAGAATTTTACTCGGAAATTTCATCAAAAGAGCAAGAGTTTGCCAGCAGAGCAGTGAAGGGGATGTAAGCGAAGATTGGCTTAATTTGGGGATATAGACTCAGATTAGCTTCACTGTTCCAAAAAACGTCTGCACTTCTAACGAACTTTAGGATTTTTTCGGAATTCTAACGTCTAAGATACCTCAGTCCAGGCAGGACGTGTCTTCCCAGGTGTTTATGTCCTAGCGTGCCTGTTGCAGAGCATTCGCAGGTGTTTATGTCCTAGCGTCCCTGTTGCAGGGCATCCGCAGAGGAAGTGTTCGAGGCTTTCTCCTTCTACCTTGCATGCCGGGCAAGTGCTCGTCCCATTTTGTAGGCGTGTTCATTCAAGTGCTTTCTCCGGTGTACAGAACGTCTACTTGTTTGTAGATCGAGGTGACCTTCGGCAGTAGACCCTCACCCTTGATTCCTCATCAATGCATGATCCATCCTCATATACTTTATTTCTATCCTCGTTTGGAACGGCGGTGCCCTGTAGCCATTCTCCACATTTGGGAAATCGAGCGGTTTCGAAATGGTATCTTAAACATTAAAGGTCGCTTCGGATGCCTTGTCCAGAGGCGGCTTGTAATTGCTTCCATTACGGTCCGTAAGTTAAAATGTTCTAAGGGCCCAGAAGTCCTTTAGCCTGTATTTTCTCGTGAAGCATATCATGCCGATCTTTTCAGAGTTGACGCCCAAGGCACTAAGGTCCGCCCAACTTTTGTAGTGTGCAGTGCCGACTGATTGAGCTCACCTAGTGTTTCAGATATTAAGATCGCGAGGTCATCAGCATAAGTTATACGTATGAACCCATTACTTTCCCGTGATTTCAGAAGTTCGTCCATCACCAGTACCCACAGCAAGGGAGAAAGAATTCTCCGTGACCTCGTTCTGGACTCTACCTTTCCTTACTGCCTAGATCAGCTGATATCCGATTGAATAGCATCTATTCGATGAAGTAATTTATTACCTTCCTCTTGCTGAACCTGAAGAGGGCTTGTATAATACCCCTAACCTTAATTTTGTCGAAGGCTCCCTCTATAGACGCCGAGAACCGCTTCTTTATATTTGAGGGGCATCGATGTCATAGAAAGAAGCGATTAAGGTCTATACGATATCTTGTCGTTTGGGAATTTTCCTGGACGTTACAATTGACGTGGTACATTCAATAGTGTGTTTCCACAATTCGAACTTCGAATCATTCAGTTTTGCCATTGCCAAGCGTCCTTGCGGACACCAATATTGAAAAATAGTTTTTCTTTTGCAATCCAGGCCTCTCCTCACGATTTTTTTTATCGAGTTCTTCCATACGAAGTAATATTGTTCAGTTATTTTTTTAACCTTCTGAAGGTTATCAATAAAAGAATCCCTGTTGCATCGTAGAAAACACCAACCATGATCTTTTCGGCAGATAAAATCGACTTCGCCTTTTTTTGTGCAAAGTCACCGTCTTCCACGTACTGCTTTGATTGCTGTTTTGCATCTCCATCCATAGTAACAATTCGGCGTACCAAATCGGTTATTTTAAAATGGTCCAAACTGTGTTGACTTTCTTTAACAAATGCGGCAGTCGTCATGCACAAAGTTTTCTCATATTTAATTCTTCATGTAAAGTGGAGCACAGCCCTTCTTCTGACATGCCAATGGTCTCAGCTTTTTCATAAACCTTTAATCGTCGAAAATCCAATCCCGTATAGTGTACCTTCTCGATGAGTGCACACAAATGGCCGCGAGGAGCTAAGCCCTGGACCACATACGATCTGATGCACCAAGTCTTTGTATGTGTATTTGAGAAACCGTCGAAAACGGAGAATTTTATGATGGAACGATATTCCAAATTATTTATTTCAACAAAATACACACGAGACGCCACAAAGTTAGCATCTGACAAGTTAAGTTGAAACTTGACGTTCGTTACAGAAGCGTGTACCAACGTCACAAAAAAAAAATGCTACCAATGCCATCTCTGTGCTACGTCGAGAACCAATTTAGAGATTCACTTCATATCTTTCCAGTCGAGGCTTTGGAATCATCATTTTTAGAATTCATTGTTAGAAATTACCGCTATTTCTGAATATAAAAAGTAGGCGAATTAACCTATCCTTCCCTTTGCTATCTTTTCCGAATTTTTCTGATCTAACGACAAAATTCATTGAGTTCCCACATGAGGAGGCTGAAAGCCACCTTATACTGAATTTAAATAAAGTATCGTGCACGTGATAAAAAGATAAAACTAACATCCCGTCCATTTATGGCCTAACGATCATCAAAGTTCAGATAGTCCATTCACCTGCGCCGGCACACTGTTTTAGAATCAGAATAACAAATTTCCCTCAGCGGCCATTAATAACGATGAGGAAATCACGAGTGATAAAAATCATTTCTGCATAAAATAATAATTCTACGGTTTTAATACCTCTCGGCTACCGATTTTTACGATCATCATTGTCACCGACGATATCCGCCAAAGTCCAATCGTGGATCGTTGTATAATAGACACAATTCTAAGAGTCTTCAACACGCACCATGTACTGAAGACACGGAGCACTGGCATCCAACACGGTATAATCTATCTGCGCCTACTACTCGTATGTATCTATAGATACTTTCATGTACGTATATATATATCCATCCATCACATGTATCTTTGTTGAAGAAGGCAACTGCGCTCTGCACATATTGGGATTTGTTTACCTCTTCTCCTGCTTCTTCTCTTGTGCGTTGTCGTTACTTATTGTGTGTGTATTTGTATGGTTGATAATACGGCCCAAAGCCTTATACGTTGGGCTCGATGGATAAAAAAATTCCTTTTCCCTCTGTCGCTCTCGCTCACTCTACTGTATCATCCGTCATTCAAGACAACCGCAAGATCGTTCTAAGAATTCCAATGAACCTGTGATTATTGAATTTTTTATTAAGTACCAGCGAACGTGAACAGTCGAAGATGAAATGAGGAAGCCATCGAGATCTTCTGGGCTCAGCACAAACGCTGGCGATACTTTGGAATGTCATGTGTACATCGTTCCATCTTTAGTTTAACCGACAGGTAGCCTACCCCCATCACCATGGGTATGGTATATTGGATGTTACCAATGCTGATGGCCGCATTGGTGGGCACTTGATATGGGGAGAGTGTCGTCTTTGCAACGTTAGCCTCCGGAAGATAGGTGAAGAAATTTTCTACAATGGTTCGTACGACCATTTTAGTCGGATGACCATCTTCAACGGATCGAAACGTAGTGCCAAAAAGGAATGCGCGCGCAAAGATTGTTCACGTAGATCGATGATCGCTGCGTATAGTCGTCTGTCTTGTTGGTCTTTAAACTTTCTCCATCGTAACGCACAGCTTAACAAGTCGACGATTTATTAAATATCACAAGCAAATGACACATAAAATATGACAAATTGAATATGACATCAAGTCATATGGCCGCCATTAAGGTGGAGAAACGAAGCTACCATGGCACCGTCTAATGAAGAATTTTTGAGTCTTGTCGAATTTCAAGTGGACTCATTAAAAAATCGGTGGTAGAATAACAAATTAACCATATAAGGTCACGCGTATACTGGAGAAACGGCCTAGTTGATCTTGCTCTCCCCCCCAGAGAAACAAAAAGTGCGTGAGCTGCGGTAAGTGGCGCCCAATAATTTGGATTCCATTGCCTACTATGCCGTGTGATTAAAGAGATATCGAATGAGGCTGAATGTGATGCGCCCTAGTTAGCGCTAACTTTGGAAATGATATGCCACCATCCATATAAGGTGCTAATGTAGTGTAGTTTTATGCATCAAGGTCCTTTGTGAAGCCACAAGATCCTGTGTCAGAAATCTTTTCGGATGATCAGATGGTCCAACGTTACGTTCCAAAGGAAATTTTAGGGTATAAGCATCCTCGCCAATTTGCAAAAGAAAAGGACATGCTGAGGGACGACAATTAACATTTACATTGCCTGCGCTAGACACGGCTGAGAAAGAGCTAGAAAGCGTAGGCTTATCTCATCAAAATTGAAACAACGATACCTACCGATGGCGGAGTGCCACAGGGCTCAGTGCTAGGTCCACTACTAATATCATGTACGACAGGGCCCTATGCCTCCTATAAAAATTATTGGCTTCGCCGCGATCGTTATTGCAAGTGTGGTGACGGCCAAGTTACTGGAAGACTGGATAAGTAATTCCACAATAAGGACCGTACGGCAATGGGTGGACTTAGCTGGCCTCACGCATGTGGAATATTTGTATTCCCGAAGCGGTCTTTATGAGCAGCTAGCTGGAAGAATACTGAAACAGTCAATTTCACTGTGAGTGGCCACATAATTATATGGAAACCCCACATAAAATATCTCCGAAGTCGTACTAGACTCCTTTTCGCCAGAGTAGTAGCATCCATAATCCTCTACGCCGCACCAACCTGCGCGAAGGCCATGTCGATAACTGCCAACCATTAATGGAAAGAGGGCACTTTGAATTAGGATATCACCTAACCCAGTGACAAGTTATGGGTGCTTCTGCTCATACCTGCATACAGTAAAGCACGATATAACCTTTACTGACCACGATATGCAGTCCACGCCGATAACGCCGAAAATGCCGAACACTCTTATTTCCAATGCCCATGGTTTCATGGAGAGAGGGAAGCTGCGAGTGAAACACTAGACGTGACTAGGCAACGTTGGTTAGCAATCTGCGTTATCGAAATTCTGTTACTAACGAAATCAACACCACGCCTCCAATAAGGTCTGAATCAACAATGGCGACTTGTAAGCGGATAAAGGTTGGCGTCTGGAATGTCAGCACCCGCCGCTTTCGACCCAGATAGCGACTCGTCTGGAGAAGACTACCGCGACAATTGAGAACTAGAGTTCATTCGGTAGAAACCTGACTGACCTAACTACCTCAACTCAGTCCTGAATACGAAGATATTTATCGACAGCCAAGGGCTTAGACATGTGATGAGCAAACGAGGCAAACGAGGGATGGCAATCGCGAAGGATTCTACGAGTATGCCTTTTCATAGGTGGTTGTATTCTCGCGACAAGGTGAGCAGGGTTTGTCCTGATGGGAAATCATTCCAGTCATAGGATATATGTACTTTCGTCCTCGCATAGTTAATTGACCATTTGGAAGGGAGTTGCTTCCTAGTTTACTGGAAGTAGGTTATCTTTTTGCCATATCAGTCTCTCGACATTAAGTCCATTTAGGAGCTGCTAGACGTTTTCTTAAGCTGTGCATCGGTGACTATTTCCCTTCACTATTTTGTTTGCGCGAGTCTTCAATTTTTTTAAACTCCTCTCTTTCCTCACTCATTCCTTACTCCTCCTAGGAGTTTTTCTCCTTCCTTCCTCTAACTTAATAATCTTCCCTTGCTCCCTTGTCATCATCATACCATGGACTCCTTTTTGGAAGTAGTTGGTATCTTAACGTGGTTACGACTACTTCTTTGATAATGCCGCGTTAATGGGTCCACTAAATGTTGGGGTCAGTAGAAGGTGGATGCACAGAGTACATTCTCTCACTCAGGTGCTCCTTGTAGTCACTGGCTTTCCAAGCGTTCGCAGCAACTTGTCGTTGTATACCAATCGAGCTCTGAATCTGGCTGCTAAGAGAGAATGGTCAGAGTCAACGTGTGAGGTTCTGAATGTGTGCACATTCACATCAACTCATTGGGTAATGAAATCTATGTATCTACCTTTCGCCCTTGGCTTTCCAAGAACCGAAACTGCCTGACGATTCCAACTCTATTTTCTGGGATTCTCAAAATAATAGCTTTGTACTCAGCTAAGCTCTGGGTTTATCCATTGTGGTTTGGTAACACCGCCCTCAAAAACCCATCAGAAATACATACCTACTGACCGTTTCCCGTTCTAATAAGACAAGGCATCCGGAAGATGTTTGCATGAGCACTTATACAAGTACGCACAAGTCACTAATCACTAATTACGATCTGACGTAAGGCCAATTCAAACACCTCTTAACGAGTAGTACAAATTTTCCTCATCAAATTCTTCAGAATCTTTTACAAATGGCTGCCCATCAAACTGGCTTCTGAAACTTTTTATTGAACTCGAATCATCCCACGTCAACTATCCGGTTCTCTTATCAATTCCGGGAAAAATCCAAGTGCGTCTAATCTGCACTCCAATAAACACGTCTCATTTGAATCTCGAACTTGCCTCCGAAATGCAATACAAGACTCATTCGTTTGCCCACTTTTCATGGCTGCTCCAGATTTCAATCAACCACAACAGGTATCTTTTCTCAATTCAGAGAAACTGCATTTCATTTGCCTAAAATACAGCATTTTCCGTGCATCTACTTTGAGATAAACTGATGTAGGGTGGTCACTTGTGAATTCCAAGCATGCGTCCAGCTAGTATGTCTCAGTCAGATACCTGACTGACGTTGTCGATAGCGCAATTTATAAGAGCTTTCCAAATGCACAGAGCCATAGATACTCTAGTCTCCGTCTGCTGGCTAATGTACTCATCCACATACGAGTATATGTAGGTATACTGTGTACGCACGCAATTCCTGGATTTCAAAAGAAGATTTATGTAGATTTTGGAGCTTTTAAGCCGCACGCGTACCTAATGCGCTTCCAAAGTGAATGTCGATGTCAATTTTGCGTAATTTAGGTTCACTTGTGTGGGGAAATTGTGCGTTGGTCTACAATGTTGGACGCATCCGTAGCATCATTACCTGTAGCGCAAGAAGAATTAGTATTCAAAGTGTTAGCGGCACGAATGTAGGATGGCCAATGTTATAAAACACTTGAGAGGTGATGTGCCTCTCATCTGCGTCGATTCGATGGGAATGCACTGTGTTGACTTGGGTGCATGGATAAAATTTATTTCCCGGATGTAAGGTGCCAGATACACTACATCATGTTTGTGAGGCTTAAAATGGTGGACAGGCTGTGCAATATACGCAATAGACGCAGACTTATCCTTTACACAAAAGGCGGCCACGTGGGCATAATGTCGAGAGAGTGATAAGGCAAGAAGGCAACCCACTTTCAGTCGACGAAGAAGTAATCCCGCATGCTGCAAGGCTAGATCACTTTTCAAATGATAGCTGTACAAGCTGCAAAGACGAGGTTCAGGCGGAAGAAGACACTATTTTCCGTTTCCTTTGTTTCCATTCAGACCTTTTGAAGGTTCTTCTAAGGATCCTTTTTGGCCAATAGCGCATTTGCACTGCCAGAAGGCCAACAGCGCCTTGATGGCTAGCCTAGTTAGCTCTTGAATCTGGACTGAGTTAAGGTCCTGTAGTATCACTGTGGATCTTTATTGGCTTAGGTGTATCTATCTGTACCCAGGTACAGACAGCCAGGTTAATTTATCCGATCCCGGTGAAATCAGTGTCTAAGGACTTCAGCGATCTAAATATCATAAATACGTCACATCAACTGAGCTTCTGCTGCTACGAGTATACAAAATAGAAGGACAACAAAGCATATTTATTCTGTTCTTTTCGCAAGTAACAGAAGGCTGACTTACACATCTCGTCGGTAATAGGGTTTTGCAGCAAATCGGGGTGGACGAGGTCCCTGGTTACTGCGAACGATGCTACATTAAACAGTCAATCCTGAGTATCTCTCTCGCTACCTAACTTATATTTTGGGCAACGCTAAAGACCCACGTAAACTGATAACCTTGCAACCTAATCTAGATCGAGCTTCGGCTATTTTTCTCATGGTAATTGCTTCAAGACTGAGAGCAAGCTCATCCCTATTCAGCAATAAATATCCAGCCAGGTGTTCCAACGAACTGAGTAGCATGATTTTATTTTGTGCGGCACTATACATACATAGTTTACGATCCTTTTACCCATCTGGCTACTTCGTGGTCATTAAATGCTAGATTTCTAGAGTAAATGCCCCTTGCGGTGTTAAGAAGCGCAAACCTAGGGAAACCAGGTCTACCTCTCTACCTTTAGCATCATCGATGGAAAAGCCCTGCTTTTAACAAGTACACTTAAAAACCACCTCTACATCGGCCAAGTTGGTATCTTTTCTCCTTTTGTTCGGCGAGGTTATGACCAGAACATGCCTTTTTGGCAGGGTTCGTAGGATCCCTACTTAGATGGATGGATTCTTTGACGTGAAGGCTTCCTTGGATCTCAGAACTTTTAATTCGATTAAGTCTTGATACTTCTGCTGTCATGCAGCATTTTCATCGCAGCTGCCGTTAATCTGCCCTCACACCGTATGTGAGCGTCGGACGAATAACTGCGGTGTAAAGGCTTCCTTTCGGCTTAGGGGGCATTTTTCGGTCACAGAAGATAGCAGAGTTTTCCTGCCACTTCATCCACCCTACTCTTACGTGATAGATCCCAGATACTTGAACTGTTCGCACTTGGGAATCACTTTTCGATTCAAATAAATGTCTGGACTAGGTCGGAGTGGATCAGAGAATGGACAGTACAGGTACTCTGCCTTTTATGGACTAACTCGATAACCAGTTCCCTTCAATACATCCACCCATACATCAAGTGCTCGTTGCAGGGACGTTTGATCCTCGCTTTTGATGGCTCCATCGTCAGCAAAGAATATCTGATGCACTTCGGGGTCCGTCACTTTTCCTTCAAGCACATATTCCAGGACTGTAATAAATAGCAAATGACTTAAGACGCTTCCCTGGTGCACACCGACTTTAATTGGGAGCTCCGGCGGGGCATCTTACTCCTGTCTTTGCTCCGTCATACATGTCCATGATCTTCTGTACGCAGGGTTATGGAACTCCTCGAAGTCTCAGCGCCACCCATATCAGATCTCTTGGTTGTCTATCGAACGCTTTTTCAAAATCAACCAACACCAGATGCAAATCCTTTAAGGAATCACGCTGTTTTTTAATTGTGATCCTTATACTTTGGATTGCACCTGTGGTTCATTTACCCAGGTATGCACGACTAAATAGGTCCGTAAGGCTAAACGTTCCTGAAGTGCTTACAGGTCACCCTATCAGTCCCCAAGTGTTGAATCTATGCTTCCGCCCTAGATGTTGAGTTTCATGACATCGTTCGCATTAGATTTCTCTTAGATCTCATCGCCAGGCACACCCTCATTATAACGCAAACAATAATTTTGATTTCTAATCAAACACTACACCCTCGTCAAGCAGTCCATTGACCCCACGGATGCACATTTATCTTCCAACTGAATCGAGAGTAAACGAACGACATACACTCGTAAACCGAACCAGAGGCACACACCGTTCAACCGAAACATACGGCGATCCTGAAACCGAAATTATTTATTAGATTGAGAACCTCGCGGGAGCAGGTGGTCTTGAATGTAACCACTTTCCAGCTTTCGACGGGCACAAACTACACAAAACTAAAAAAAAATCTGACCAAGGGCACGTGCTGTTGCTCTGCTGCTAGTGGTATCCACACCGAGATCATGCAACCGAAGGAGAATAGCAGGGAAAAAAAAAAACTGAAACAATCTCCTTTTGTCCGTTAGGGGAAGTCAATACACGAAGGGTAGACCTCAACAAATTGGAGTTATTGCTGCAGCACCGGACAGCAGCAATGTTGCATCTGCATTCGATTATCACCATCATCCGAGCAAAGGAGATCTCCTGGGATAAAAACGTGAAGTAAACATCAGAGCACGAGCCTGGCCTGTAATTATCCAGCGCGATTGTGGCGGCGCGGCGGTTGTTCGTTTGGGGCACGGCTCAACGTCTGGTGTTCATTAATTCGTTACCTTTACCTACCCTTACAAATTTTTTCAACGGCTTGCACGGCGCTCCTTGTGTTGATGCCTTTAACAACCCCCTCGAAGCATGTGAGTGGAAAAGTTACATAAAATGTGGAAGAGGATGCTTGTTGTTGCTCGTCGAGATCTACACTAGTACCGCAAGCTGGCAGATGATCCTGAATTTGTTGGTTTTTTTTTGTTGTATTCCTTCTTAGGGGAGAGTCGAAATTTATTATTATCTTGTGGTTTGGGGTCCAAGACCGATCGGTTTGTTTACGATTCTGGTAAAGACGGACAAAAAAAAGAATGCATCCTTTGAAAATGCAAGGACGTGTATTGTATTCGAAGCTCATTAGCTGAGATCTAGAAATTTTTTTGTATTAACGTTGCCTCTGACATGCCGATTAGGTTAGGTTAGGGCGAAGTGGATGCTAGCTTGAAGGCCGACAGACTTGTTTTATATTTGCAGGGGCTGTCCATCATTGAAGAGCAGCACGTAGTCCCTGAGGGACCATTTTACTTCGGCCGAAGCCCGCACCATGTGAGACAGTAGCAATACCCTTCAAGTGGTTTGCATGTCCGCACTTCAAACCTGCCAGTACACTTTATTCCGAACGCAACAGAGCAGCAAGGTTCAGAGTAGACAGATCCTCATACTTGAGGATGAAATTGGCCATGGTCACGTGCCTGGTTTGTGCAGAAGCAGGACAGTCGCTCAAGAAGTGCGTGGCGGTTTCGTCCTCTACTAAGTACATCTCGCAAAGACCTGAACTCCTAAGACCTATGGTTTTCAGGTGCTAATGGAAGTAAGACCCGTGACGAGCCCTGTAATAGTTCTCAAGTTACTTTTGGGAGATTCGGCAGAAACCTGGTTCTGCTCGCACTGGATGCGTTGATCCACATTTTCGTCTGCCGGCATGTACCAAGACGTCGCCAGGAGTCGAGATGCTGTCTTAGTAGCAGCACAGCTATTGTTTGGCTATAAAATGCCAAGCTGTAGCCTATTGATAGCTGACGATGTACGAAGGGGGACAAGTGACCCCTCGCTGGAAAGAGCATCTGCTCTTTCGTTTCTTGGTACACCAGACCAGGGTCACTGAGTTACACCGCCCGAGCCGTTTCAGCTTAATAATTGCCTCCTTCAAGGTCTTGGTGGCAATCACGTAGACAGTACAAGCCTTAATCGCGGCCTGGCTATCGGAACAGATGTAAATAGCTCTACCCTTTATCTTCTTTTTAAAGGTACGTGAGCTGCACTTATGATAGAATAGTTTTTAACCTGAAAGACCGTAGTATATGTACCTAGTGGAATAGCTTTGGTCACAGTCGCTTCCTCCGAACAGATGCCTGATTCCGAGAATCCATCAATCAGAGACCCATTTGTATAGAAGACGATATTAGCTGGTTCAAACCCAGCACATTTGCCATTTCCCTACTCCAGATGAAGAGCATCGGAATCTGGACTCAAAGATAAGTTCCGTTCACTTGATATCCAACGCTCCATCCAGAAGGCGTAGAGTAGGGTTAAGAAGCTGGTCAGCCTAACCTCCTCTGCGCCCTTTGCCAAAGATTACCGCTGGCTTAAGCAGTGATCCAATGCGGAATACTGCTTTCCTGGCCATGTAGTCGATTAAGGGATGCAAGGAGGGAAGGCTCAGAAAAGCTTCCATTGCGGCAGTCGGAGTTCCTCTTATCGCGCGAGTGATGCAAACACAGGCAAGGTGCTGCAGTTTGCCGAGGTGGCGTTTGAGGAATTCCGCTCTTGGCCAGCATGCAACCGCACCATACACAAGGTACGGTCTGACTATGCCAGTGTATATCTAGTCCCCAGGGCTTAGGGCTTAAGCCCCAGATCGTGCTAAACATTCTACAGGACTGCCAAAGGATGTTGGTGGTCCTTAAGATCGTGGTCTCAGGGTGTTTTTTGAAAGCAAGCTTAGGGTCGATAGCACGACACCTTTTGCAAAGCCTTTTGGAGCCTGCACCGATTTCGTGAAACTATCAAGAGCAGCTGCAGTGATTCTGTACCTAAGCATAGCGAGGATCCATTCCACTAGTGTGCGATCGACTCTCTTGGACGTTAGGGCTGAGGGTGCCCTAAGAAGACAGCGAGACCGGACTGCTCTCAATGACAGTCCACTGTGAAGCACGTGGATTTTGAGAAAATTGTCTAACTTATGTACTCGTAGAACCAATTGGAGCTTCGGATGAAGCGTCCCAGGTTTCTAAGAAAAGTTCCTAAGTCAAGTTTCTTTCTTTGGGAGAGAGCTGGCCATGGGCGGAGAAGGTGAACAGTAGTTTCCTCTTCTCCTCTATCCAAGCCTTGTTGCATGCTTGCCTATTTCGGTCAACCCTCCAAAAACTAAAGTTGTCCCCTTTACGAGAAGAAGGAATGTGACCAGTCTGACTCAGCCAGAGCTAAAGGGCGTCACTATCCAGAACTTCCTTGGGCAAAACATGTCAAGTTGAAGAGGTCCAATGCGTTCTAAGTCTTCTGGCAGTGTAAAGGTGGGCTAGGCCAGACATGGGACTTACCATCAAACAAGGTACCCTGGACCTATACGACTGTGATAAGACCTTTCCTAGATTACGCATCGCTTGTTTGGTGGAGGACGCGCTCCCGTAAATGTGTGAACTGCAAAAAACTGTCTGTCTAGGCTGCACGGGAGCTTTTCTGAGTACGCCTGCTTTGCTCTAGACGCTCTGCTTGATTAACCTCACCTTGATGCGTACATATATCATGGGAAGGACTATCAAAGCAATCTTTCGTCTACGAGGTGGCTTTTGGTACTATCCGCACAAGGGTTTCGATGACCTTACGCGACATTTATCCTACTACAGTGGTTCAATGGATATGCCGTCTGATGCAATGGCACCGGAACTTCGGGTGCTATGCAAATTTAGAGACGAGTTTCCTTGCGCTCAGAGTTGGTGTCGGCCAGAGTCTAAACGTGGACTGAGCTGTAAGCGTGTTAAGGGTCCGGCGTCGGTGTCTTCGTGGAGACCGACAGCACTAGAATTCACTTCTCCTTACGCAAACATGCCGCTGTTTTCCAAGCGGAGGTCTATGCTATGCTAATGGCTACCGACTATATTGTAAGGAATAAGTAGAGGGGTCGGAGTATTTGCGTCTGTAGTGAGAGTCAGTCTGCGCTTAACGATGCGGTGCAGGTGGTACTTGACAGCGGTTTTACAGAGGATACCCAGTAGCCTTCTATGGGAGGAGAGACCGGAGGATAAAAGTACCAAGTAGTACTGTCGTCTGCGAGATGCTTGGCTAGGGCTTCATCCTTGGTGGCTTGTCAAAACAGGTTGTTGAGTTCCGAAATTAGTTTCGTTGTCGCTGTACATTTCCTCGCAGTGTCCGCGACGATGCACGAAGCGCTTGAATAGAGCGATAAACGTTGATGAAGCTAGATCGCTGACGAGTTTTAAATGTATGACGCCAATCGCAATGCAAATAAAAATCGAGATATATTCCCTTCGCAGCTTACAAGCCTTGTCCTTTGGGAAAACGAAGCTGTATTGGGCCTGCAAAATGTACATCGCTGCGTTGACAGGGTCTTCAAGCTACAATCTGCGGCTTTGACACATCCCTATTAAGTCGTTGTTGGAGTATGCTGGAGTGACGGTAGCATGACACACAATCTGAAGATTTTTCGCAGTATATTGCGAGCGCCAAGGATCCAAAAGCGACTCGGAAGCATTCCCCGCATAGCTTGCGGGCCTGGGTGAAGTTTTATGCTTTTGTTGTATTCGCAGATGAGCGATTTTGGAAGTAAGAGAATATACCTTTTGTAAATGTATTGCATAGCCTTCCTGCAAATCCTGAGTAGTCCTTGTTCTATTAAAAATAGATGCAGCCTCAAAAGTTTGCTATGACCGCTCACAGGCTTACAAAACTTGGGGCGCTGAATGTCCTTTGCGAAGAAAGAAACTTAAGTTAGCTTTACCCACTTGACAGGAGCTTCGTCACCAAAAGGCTGTAGATGTTGGCTTGTACGAAAGAAACGATGGTTAGTATTTTTATGTATTTCAAGAGTAAGTCGAGTGTTTTACAGATAAGGCAACACATGCACACAACTCCCTCAGATACGTGTATAGATTGATGAGTGGTAGTTATGGGTAGGTAAAGAGACTATAATGGCCAATAGGTCATGCTCATAGCAGCCGAGGTTTTCAATCATCATTATGTCTCTGGTCAACGAGATTATTTTTTTTTTCCTCTTGTACAACCCTTGCCCGCATGGCATCGACACTGCGACCTAAAAGATCTATTGTATCGAGGGGTTGGAGTTAATCCAAAAGACGTACTACCTCCCTTATGAAGGCAAGTACATCCTTGGTAGCGGATCTCTTGAGTTCCACTGAAGTGAGTATCTCCCTGTGGAGAGTACGTATCCTTAACCAACGTAGTGCCGGGCATTCGCAAAGAATGTGTTCGGATGTTTCAGCTTCCTCGACGCACAATCGACAATCCTTGTCCTGGCAGATATCCATTTTGTTAAGGTGGTATCTCAGGCCGCAGTGGCCAGTTAGGAAGCCCGTCAGCTTCCTAATGCTTTCCTTATCTAGGTTAAGGATTTCCTTTTAGGAGTAAGGTTTAATTAAACGTTTGGATTGTCTCAGACCAGGGACATTTTCCCAGTGGTTTAGACGAAGTTGATGTTCCCATTCGTTTAATTGACCTAAGGCAGAAGCCCAGTTGACTCTGCAAAACGGTTCTGGTCCTAAGAACACGGATTCTGATCCAACCCTTGCTAGTTCATCCGCCGATTCGTTGCCTGTAATACCCTGGTGACCAGGTACCCATCCAAGTTTGACCTTGTTGTATCTGGCGAGGGCCTGTAAGGCATCGTGTCAGCATTTAACTTTCATAGAGTCCATCATGTTGGAAGACAGTGCTTGTAATGCTGCTTGGCTATCCGAAAGGATAATAATTCTGGCGCCTTAAATACCTTTTCTGGATATTAAGTCGGCGCAGATCTCAATGGCATGTACTTTTGCCTGGAATAACGAGGGACATCTTCCCATGGGTATCGACAGTTTGGTGTTGGGTCCAAAGACACCAGCTCCAACTCCAGATTCCATTTTCGATCCATCAGTGTACCAGATCAGACTTCTAGGGTCCCGTGCCAGAGCCCCATTGGCCCATTTAGCACGGTCTGGAATTTCTACCTCATATAGTTTCCCAAAACTGTATTCCCTAACCATAATGTCTGGGATGGACATAAACATGTCTATATTTGGTTTTCAGTTAAGTATTTTCAGGTGTCCCACGTGGCCATCTGTTTTATACTTATGTTCCAGCTGCAGTTTGATAGCGCATCTAGCAGCCATCTTCCTAATGAAGATGTGTAGGGGTGTAAGTCCAATTAAAGCCTCAAGTGCTATAGTTGGGCAGGTACGCATTGCACCTGTAATACTCAGGCAGGCAATACGCTGTAGTTTCTGGAGCTTATTAGCCGTTGATTGTTCGAGGGTTTTAGGCCACCAGACAACAGCAGCGTACGTAATGATAGGTCTAACCATCATGATATAAAGCCGGTATATCATTTTGGAGTTAAGCCCCCAAGTTCTGCCATAGAGGCGCCTACTGGCCCATATGGCTCTAGTGGCACGCTCTGTGGCTGACTTGATGTGAGAGTTCCAATTGAGTTTCCTATCTAGGATAATACCGAGGTATTTGACTTCATTGGAATAAGGCAAAGTGGTGTCTTTTAGGGTGATAGGTTCAAAATTAACCAGTCTCCTTCTAGTAAAAGGCACTAGAATAGTTTTGCTGGGATTAATAGATAATCCTTCAGAAGTGCACCATTCTAAGACGTGAAGCAATGCGTTCTGCATGCCTCTAGTAATGGTTGCGTTAAGCTTGCCACTACAAATGATCGCCAGGTCATCTGCATAACCAATGGCGCTAAAGCCAAGTCTGTGGAGACTGACTAAAAGATCGTCAATGACTAGTGTCCATAATAGGGGAGAAAGTACCCCACCTTGGGGGCAGCCTTTGACCGCCGTCACGGACACCGACACGCCACCAGAGGAGGCGGTTATGATTCGACTTTCTAGCATTGCTCTAACCCATTGGTTGGTCGAATCTCCGATACCTTTACGACTGATTGCCCTAGCTATCGAGTCGTATCCGGTATTATCGAAAGCACCCTCAATGTCTAAGAAGGCACATAGGGCAATTTCCTTGGTTTGAAATGCTTCTTCGACCTTTTTGACGAGATAGTGAAGAGCACTCTCAGTGGATTTGCCCTTTCTGTACGCGTATTGACTTGAGTGTAGAGGATTTGATATTTCTATCTGGCCTCTAATATGGACATCGATAAGTCTTTCCATAGTTTTAAGAACAAATGATGTTAGACTGATAGGTCTATATGATTTAGGCAGTTCACTAGGCCTATTGCCACTCTTGGGGATGTAACCCCAGTTGTAACTAGGTCTAAATAAAGCGATAACTGCCGGCAGTATGACGTCGATAACCCTTTGAATAAGGGCTGGGAATATGCCGTCACCACCGGGGACTTTGAAAGGTTTGAAAGAGCCGATTGCCCATCTTACCTTTGGTCAACGAGATACTCAGACCTGAGAAACGCTTATCTCAAATTTTTTCTCAAAGTAAAAGCCAATTTTTGTGAACACCCCTTTCTAAAAAAAAACTCTCTGAAATCTTAGACTCGTTGCACGTCAAATCGATTTTAATTCACCACGATTGTCTCAAAAGACTCCAACGAACCAACACAGAAAGGTATGTATGTATCTAACGAATCTCATTACTCAAAACCCATCCAGAAAGCAAACAATCATCCACCAACGCAACCATCGACACATGAAGACCAAAAATGACGATAATCACTATGGAAATAGGATTTTTTCCAAAACAGATACACACCATCCAATTACTCCTTGCCACCCCCGCTTCGGCTTCAGCCATTAACACTTTAATAGAAGTTTACCTTATTAAAACGGAACGCACGGCAGAAACTCTTATGCGCACGACTGAATCCAAACACAATACTCCCATAGCAGAGGCCATCAATTGAAAGGACCATGCTTTATGAGATGCGCCAGGCAAATCAGCCCCCGTTGAAGATTCTGCCACACCCACTCAAGGTGTACAACCTAAAGAAAAAAAGGGCTTGAATTACATCGCCCTGCATTAGCGCGCACATCCTAAACAGAGTCTCTGTGGTGTACTAGGGCGTATTTGCGTCTACATCCCCAGATGAGATAGTCACCGTCGTCGGAAAGGATTTTTTCACGTACACTAGATACACGGGTAAACTGCACCCCAAACGGTTTAACTCTCCACAAACTGGGTTGGGTGCGTGCTGAAGTGAAATTTCACCCTCCATTAGGGGAAGCAGGCTTCTTTCTATCGGCGTGGCGTGTGTGTCGTATTTTCGCTCTGAAGAGATGATAATCAAACAAGCATCGCATTTATAAAGGTGCGGTCGCAAAACGTGAAATCACCCCCCCCAACACACACACACACACACACACACACACCGAGTGTACACAAGGACGTGTGCGTCCTGCGTTTGCTTGATCGATGGATAAATGGATGTTGTAGTCATGGATGTTTGCATTTTACGAGAATAAGAGTTTTGAGTTCTTTTTTATGCCTCACAGAAGGTTACAGATACTTTTGCGTGCACGATGATGAAATAGTTTTTCCCACAAATAGCTGTAAATCCAAATTGAAAAACCACCAAAAGGATGATTCATGAAATTTTATTTTAACCCTGCTATCGTGAACACTTGATAGCGCGCCAGTATTTACAAATAAAGGCGGAGTATTGGAAATCTCGTCCGAAAAAAACGCATAAAAAAAAACGCCCGTGCAAATATGGGCACTTACCCATAAAACCTATACGCGTTTGGAGAATTCTACTCTTCTCGAAATCTTATCTCGATAGAGATACAAACATCGCAAATAGCAGCAGGTTAGCTTAAATGATAGCATTTATAAATAAACCTAAGGCTAAGCAAACCGATCGCGTAATAGTAGAGATAACGAGTTCTATGATTGAAGAGTAAACTGCCGTGTGGAACAATGATCATTCATTGTGCAATGGCCATGCTATCGGAGCTGGTTATCGATATGTTTTCGAGAATAGGACTCGTTTTTTTCTGGTGTGATCTAGAGTAATCAATCAATTTTATGACTAACGGTGGAGTTCTTGGTAAGTGGATTTGGAAAGAAACCTTGTATGTGACCGGTGGATTGCTGGGAAGCGATATCTTTTGGACAACATTCCATAAAATACGCGCTAAGTCTGGTTGGAATTTATGGCTGCTAGGGGGTGGCTCAATGATTTGACCGTTGGCCTTGTAGGGGGTCTTTACAGCAGGACACTGCGGTTTCAAACGAGGATGGAGTAGAAGTGCATGGATGGATGGATCACACATCGATGGAGAATCTGTAGTGGGGGTCTACTGCCGAAGGCCGACTCTCAATCACGCAGTCCATGTGGAACAGTACGTGACGATATCTGGTGTACTTAAGGGCGTGGAACTACCACTCAGTACCGCAACCCAAGGCAACAGCATTAACATCAAAGAACCAACTCGAAATTGGTGGAGGAATGCAAGGAAATATCTTGGCAAGCTCCTTCCAGGTCATCCTGCTTTGGGTACATAGTCACTGAAACGGGACGGGAAACATGGATACGCACACGATTGCAACCATAGGAGTAGCCTCAAAGGTTGTTAAAACCACGAAAACATGTGGAAAGGATTGCAAACCTGCACAGCTGCCAAGCTCATAACGGAGCGCCCCTGCTTCTCTCAGGCAAAGAGGGCGGTCGATTTAGTGTGAACACCGTTCACATCAACCTGAATAAATACGCCTACAGACTGAGACTGGTGACATCTAGCTAGGAAGAGAAATAAAGACTCGAATACTTTCTCTGCAAATGCCCTACAACAGGGGCGCTAAGGTACAAACAACTGGGAAGACACGTCGTGGCCGGGCTGATTGTCCTGACTGATGTTAGACGTAACAGTTCCGGAAAAATCCTGGAGTTCGTTAGAAGTATAGGATGTTTCTCCACCCGACTCTCCATGCCCAAATTAAACCACACTTTACTGATATCGCCCCTTTACCTTTCTCTAGAGGGTAACACAATAGGCCAAACGGCCCGGCCCGGCGGCCTACGTGATTAGGATATCCCCACCCTCCCAAACCAACCAACCAAGACCGGAAATCAGCAAAGTTTTGCGGCAGAAGGCTTCGTTATGGACAACATGCGGAGGAGAACGTGGAAAGTCAGTGAATGCTTCACACATAGCAATCATCAGACCATTTTGTACCAGATTCTTGGAGAAACTAAACACGACAAAGGGTGCCAGAGATGGCATTTTTCCATTGCTAAGCTGTAGCTTGGCCCCGACTGTCAAAGTGACAAAAGTCCTGGACTTGAATCCTAAGTCTTACTTGCTTTCTGTCTCATCAACTTCATGTCATGGAGAAAATGATTGCGAAACATGTAAGAAAGCAGTCTCCTTTGGCACTCATCTAACCTACACAAGCGTGAAGGCTAATCGGGCTGTTGCCGCAATATCCAGGCTGATGCCAAATATTCGAGGACCCAGGCAGCCAATAAGAAATCTGCTTGCGACAGTGAGCAAGTCAATCCTCATGTACATGAGAAGTATAAACTCTGTGCATAGAAGAGCATCGATCAGAGTATCCTGTGCATATAGAACAGTAAGTGTGATAGTGGCGCGAATGCCTATCGAACTAGAGGTCAAAGTAGCAGCATCAATATACAATGACGAAAACCGGGAGAGAAGAGCCATCAGAGCAGCTGCCGAAATAGAATGGCAACGGCGATGGAGCACATCAGAAAACGGCCGATACAAACTGCTGCCGAACATAGAAGAATGGACCACAGGAAAACACGGTGAAGTAAACTTCTACCTTACACAATTTCTAACGGGACATGGAAGCTTCCGGGAATTCCTCTACAAGTACGACATCGCAGACGATCCATTATGTCGTCATTGCGAAGGAAAAATCCAGAACGCCGAGCACGTGCTACTGGAATGCAAGAAATACGTAGCAGCCAGAAATGCCTTAGAACAAGAGATAGGCAATGAAATACCTCCACGGAGACTGATTTCGTTTATGCTATCAACGAGGGAAGCAACAGTATCATTGCAAGCATCATGCAGGATTTACGGTCGGAAAACCAAACACCAAGAGCTCAAGAGGAAGGAAACCCTGGAACATAAGAAGGAGAAGACATGATGTCAAAACCTGCCCCTACGAAGGAATGCCTTGACCGGTAGTACCGTAGGGGGAATCACAGGACAGGGACGGGAGGGTGTTTTAGCCACGTAAACATGCAGGAGCATGGAGTCTGGCATAACTCGTAGCACGGGCTACCGAGTATCCATAAAGAATTTCACCCCTCCAGCGCATCAAAAAAAAAAAAAAAAAAACCATTGGAATATGAATTGTAAACTCGTTTGTAGGTTGATCGCCACCAGTACAAGCGATGGGCCACCCCTTGGTATCTTTTTAAAACTCCTATTAAGACTTCATCGCTTAAAATCTTTCAATTATTGTAACTTTATTAAAAAAAGGATATCATCCGATTATTAATGGAATATAATTTTTTCTTAACGGCTGCCGCGACTGGCCTTACAGTAGCCCATCCTGCCAACCCAATTTCGTAGTACATTGTCAATTGTTTGTGGCGATATTTCGCGAATAGCTTGATGCCAATTGCGCCAATTGTCTGTGAATCTTTGGAGTAACCAACGTCCTTAATAGTTCCTCTAAAACAAAAAAGTCCAACGGCCTTAAATTGCAGTTGCGCGGTGGCCAGGGTACCCTTCCAAAACAGCTGATAACATGGTTCTCGAATTTTGGGCGCATACGATCGACTGTTGGACAAAGATGCCATCAATCCAAAGCTCATACCCAAAAGTCATCCTTTAAGGACATACCTCATTCTCTACGACTATCTGTAGATTGTAGAGAAATCAGGCTCCTAAATGTAGTATAGTTTCTTCCGCTTCTGCATCCATGTAGCTTCAACAGGAATCGTTTGCGAGGGGGCCCAGCCTGGTGGCGTGCTTGCCGATAATGCAGTGCCCTGTAACTTTACCTACTGTGTTTGAAATGAGCAACATTTTCTGTCTAATTAGACAGTTGGAGCGTTCCTTATCCAGCTTAGGCCAGACCTGTCAGATCTGTCTAGTGATGAAATGCTATCGACCCATCTGCGATTGGTTAAGTTAATGGTGTTCAGCTTGAGTAGTAATTTAACTGAAGCTATTCGGAGATTAACTTTGTCGAAAGGGTCGTACCTTTCCAGCGGAGCTTGTCGGCCATGCATTATTCTGAAATGTGCTTGTGGCCTGGGGACAATTTAGGGCGGTTCGTGAGTTACGGTAATGTATAATAAAATAAAATTGATGCTGTCGATAACACATTGTACCTTATCCACGACAAGGCTTCCCTCATCACCATGATCTTCGCCTGGAAGACGATCTAGTAATTTGAGAGGCGGAAGGAGATTTTAAGTTATGATCATTGGAGAAGACACTCCCATACACCTCCTGTAACCCAAGATTCCCTTGCCAGTCTGGCCTAGATGGTGTTCGGGTTTTAAAGCGTTTGTCAAACAGAAATTGTGGCAGAGTGTAGTCGGGGTCTATCGGAAGGAATTCAAGATCGTTGAAAATAGAGGAATATCCAGTACGTAGACTAGATCACTGAGACATGGGTATGGCGAGTGGCTGCACAAGCTGTCACCTGTTTTTAAGAAGAAGACGTTCATCTACATGACAAAAGCGTAAGAATTCTCGATTAAGTCTGCCGCAATAAAGAACCTGCGCACCCAAATAGTCGCTTCTTTTGTTTTCTGTAAGAGTCACCGTAGAAGTGTTGCAGTTTCTCATCCTCTTTTTGCCTCTCTCTTTTGCCATCCTTATGGCAGTTTAGGCCTTCCGCTAATTATCTCTACGGTTTGCTGCGGTTGTAACATTCCACGCACAGACCCGAAAGTCGTTCTTATTTTTTGTTTTGCAGGGTCGTCAACAGTATGAGCTGACTTATCCGAAGCTGTTGGCTGCTTTGAAATAAGGTTCAGTAACGTGGAGGTCCACACCCTTTCCTTGACCCTCTGAATGAAAGGCTTAGGTAATCCAGGTAACTGCATGCACAATCTCCAACCTGGAAGGCTCCCTCCTTTGATTGACGCCTTGGATAAAGGGTTTCATTGAGCGTTCCTCAAGTAGTTCGACTTGGTGGGATTGTATACGCCACCATTGATTCGGTCAATGGAATTCCTCTGATACTGTCTTCGTACTGAAGAGTGTCTTAGTGGGATCATCCTCCTACTGCACTACTCCATTTCGACAGATCAAACATGGTTGGCGCACAGTTCTAGGTTTCATTGTCGCTGCGACAAGGCTTACCCCATTTTTTGGACACGTCCACAATAGGCGCAGTCAAAAATTACTACCACCGCCTAAGTGCTAAGAGCTTATCCCAAAGTCTCCCATAGAATCACCGTTAAATATTACTTCGTGGGCGATGTAGCGGTTAGTTATCGAGGTCGGCTTATAACATTACTCCTTGGGCTTCCTAGTCCTTCGTTTTATCGCAGCGCTTGCATTATATTCGCGCATATCGGTTTCATGGTATCCCACGCCTCTCTGGACGTAGTAGACGTGCTGCAATTGTCTCGCATCTTTTGCAATAAATTTCAGCCTCACTCATGATCTGAGGGGAATTGCATGACGTGGTAGTCTACTTGGCTGTGACTCCTGGGCATCTAGTCTTCAATGTCTGCGATCAGTTTGTGCCTCCGACTAGCTTTGGTAAGTAGTTGTGCCCCGCGTTGCTTTCGTTTTCTAAGCGTCTCCTGACGCTCATGTTCTTTTTCTTTATCCTATTCAAGACTTTCTACGATGCCCTGCTAAAACGCTACAGCCTCCAATGACACTGTCCTAAATGCAGAGTAGCCCTTAAGGAGGTATCGAACCTTAGTGAAATCGATTCCCAGGCTCTGTTCTTTGGGAAGCGAAGCTTCTCATTTCAGTTCCTGCTTATAATGTGCATATCTGCGGACTATTCTAGAGCCATCTGATTAATGTCCATCATTACCCTTCCTCCTGGATACTTAACGGCCCTTTCATTAATTTTTTTTTTTTTTTTTTCTTAATAAAGGACAACGACAAATACGTTTATCCTGACGACCCAATGTACATTTTGATGATCTTCCCGACCGCTGATTATAACATCTGTATAAGCTCTTGATGTCGTTACAATTGTAAAAGAAAAGTAATAAGAAAAAAAAAATACAGGAACAAGGGTGAACCCTATTCAGTTGGATGCACCAGGAGAAGAAAGACTGTGCAGCAGACGCGCATCATCTTGTCTTGATTGTTGGCGCGCAAACCGAATACTTCGCTTGAAGGAACACGTGCCCACATGACATTTGTTACAGTTCCTTCCTCCTCCCCTATGAAAAGTGTTTTTTTTTCTTTATCTGTCAGGGTTTCCCTTTTGGCTTTCTTTCTTGTCGTCAGAGCAAGTGGCACTCTGTTGTTTGACCGTTGAGATGCGCGTTCATTGTTTCACAATTGACTTTGGGTTCAATATCGCATGCCGGTGTGCTCTGTGTGTGCCCCCTGTGTGTAGATAGTTCGAGTATCTCATGAATTCGGTTGAGCGATTCAGTTGATTCCAGGCTGCGCCGGTGCATCTCGTAATGTTTTTTTTTGTTTTTTCGTTTTTTTTTTTTTTTCATTTCCTTGAGATGATGTGGGCTAAGAATGTGGATACCAAACGTATAAAACACGTTTTCTTACCTTTAGCTACGAGTGTATCTGCAGTGGAGTGGATTGATGTTAATGATGACTTCCGAATAGGGTATGTGTCTGTTAACGGTTCAGTAAATTTGTCATCTGGCACTGGTAAGTGCACGAGGAAATGATGATGGTGAAGGGATAGCGAAGGAGTGATAACGTATATTGTCGGTTGGTGTTTAAATTTTCTTCAAGGCGTCGTGTTAGCCGTGGTATATGGGCAGAGCACTTATAGCAGGTATTCATCCGTTGGACGCAATTAAAGGAATGATAAGTTTGACCAGTATAACGAGGACTCCGTGGCACCCGTGCGAATATTGTTCATCGTTCATACGTTGACGTTGGAAGGCCTTTTGATCCCGCTATCGGAAGAGTAGTTAACATGTAAATGCTGGGTGCTCAGAAGGCAGCCATGCACAAGATATGAAGATGGCGTCGTCATGTAGACTTTCGAACTCCTACTCTAGCCTTTAGGAGGTGGTTATGGACAGAGCCAGGGTGGAGAGTGAGATTATTATTATTTTAGGTACTAAGGCTCTACATTATGCACTGCGAACTATAAGACCTCTTGTGATAGCCAATTTAATTTAACCAGAAGCTATCTTTGGATTTTGTATAAACCTGGGTATAGCTCTAGGTTCCAGCTTCTTAATGGTTGCTGGACTAATAGAGTCCCGCCCCAAGTAAAGTAATCTTTTTTTTTGCGGCTCCTGGGCGCACCCAATGAATACGATCTGCCGTCTCTATTGGTTCTCCACGGAGCCGGAATATTTTCATCAGTATCTGACAATTTTATTTGTACTGGTGGCGTTTAAGTTGACAATGTCCTGTAAGGTAACCGTTAAGGTTCTTCAAATCGTCTGTGTCGAGATCAAGTAAAGTCATGACCTTATATCGGTTGGGATTGATGAACTTTTTTGCTTGCTTTAGGCCCTGAAGGTTGCCCCAGGAGTCAGCGTGCCTGTCGAACTCCTAATGTGTTATCTCGGAGTGGGCACTATAAGGCACCACAAAATAGGGTTCAGAATCAATGAGTTCGCGACAAGCTACTCTTCTCGTCAGGCAGTCGAAACCTTCATGATCAGGAATTCAGGCTACAGTAACCTTGTTTCTGGAAGCAGGACTTTCGAGGAGATTGAGTGCCAGAATTGATTTGAGGGCTAATAATGCTGCTGGATTAGTGGGCACCACTAATTCTTCTCCGTAGGCATTCTCGTGCACATTTTTCAGTAGCATGCTTGAAATATTGTTGGTGACTTTGCAAGCACTATCGCGTGTTGGAATCTGAAACCGGGAAAGGGTACAAAGACAGTTTTTTCAGGATTAATGGTCAGTCCCTTGGTCCTGCACCACCTCAATGTTAGATTAAAGGCACTTTCTGATAAGGTGTCGTCGAATTGGCTACATCGTCTTGCATTCTTTGTCCAGCTTTTGCTAGTTGTTCGGTAGAGTTTCCATGTTGATAGACCAGACATAAAGTAGAAATGAACTTAGGCTAATAGGGCGGTAGGATTTAGGCGGCAGTTCCGCTTGCTTTCTGGTATCGGTTTGAAAACTACCCAAACCTCTTTCCAGCTATTAGGTATGTAGCCTAGTGCAAGGCTGGATCTAAAGATTCGTGTAAGAGAGGGTAACCGTAAGTGTTTTTTCCTGCTGTAGGAGGCAGGAGTAGGGTGTTACTATAAAGGCGATCTTCCTTGGATACCGGAATACGAGAAAAGTAATCAGAAAGTAGCACCTTGAACTAATGAGTTTGTTTTTGACTTACATACGTAGTAGGAGGAGAACCACTAAGCTGGACATTCCTCGATCTGAGGTCGTATTATTATTTTGATCTCGTGCCTCACCCAACAATCTCATCCAGCCAGACGTTGCAGCAGAAGAGCCAAGCTGACTACTCTTGATAGTAGAACCCTTTACCGTATCCAGGATCACCGATGTTTGGTATCACTCGAGATACGGCTCCCTGAGAATTGACTCGTTTTTGCTCGAGTACTCCACGTGTGCCTTAAACTTAAGAATATTGTCGAGCATTACTTACTGAATTACACTACACTTCAGGGTGAACCTGGGTCTCAAGTAACAAGCCTCTTCTGTTAGTCTGGTCCTTAGCTAACTGCCTCCAGTTGACCACTCCAAGTTGGTTAAGGTTCCCATCTACTTGTGCGCTTCACCTTAGGCGATGTCCGTCCGGGTTAGATTCGATGACTCTGCGGACCGGAGCATTGGTGTTCATACGCTCTATATGTCCTAGCCGCCTTAAGCGACTGATGCAAGGTTTTGTGTAACTAGGTTGATGTCGCTGTACAGCCTGTAAAGTTGGTCGCTGTATCTCCTCGTCCACTTACCGTCGACGGGGCTGAAAATCATTCGAAGAATTTTCCTCCCCAAACAACCAAGAGCAACCTCATCCACGTTTGGCTGAGTCCATGTCCATGCCTCTGAGCCATTCTGAATCGGTGGCCCATTTCAAGGGTATGAGGACTGCCGTTGGCCCCTTTAGGAGTTATCGGCTACCATCTCTTTCCGAAAATTCAACTGATTACTGGAAATGCTTTTCGGCCTAATCTCCAAATATGTCGAAGAAACCCAGGTATCACGCCACCCTTGATTCCCTCTGGGGAATTCGTTCGCTGTCGTGTTTTGACCAACACTCGAGCTTTTAAGTTTACCAAGTGGACAGTGCGACTGGAGGGAGGTTGTTAAGCGCCCGCCTTGCTGGAGTTCAGAGCTTAGAGCCTTCGTCGCGAAAGTCAAAAGAACTTCAATAGAGCCAAACAAACAAGGATATCTTTGGACTGGGAAATCTGTGAGGAAATGCTAAAGCTGTTTAAAATTGCGGTTAGGAACGCCCGGCTTAGATTTTGGTGTACAGTCCCTTCCGCGGCTGCATGCTTTTCCCCGATCAAGACCTGCCACGGTAGATGCTATGCACCTCCTGACCCAATAAACGATGAGAAACTAAAGTGGGTGGTCAACACCTTTGAACCGTTAACATCCCTGGGAGAGGACAGAACCAGGCGAAACCCCACACATAAGATCTCAGACCAATCTGCCTATCAGAAAGGCAATCTGGGGGTACTCTCTCCTTGGCTCTGAAATCTTATTCTTAACGAACTCCTCTTAGAAATAGAAAACACCGGATGCAGGGTTGTTGCTTATGTAGCAATCTCAATACCGGGCAAGTACCTACAGACACTTGCGGATGTCATGCAACTCGCTTTGAATAAACTTTGAATAGGCAACTGGACGTACTGCTGCGGCGGTGTTAATCCGACCAAGACTGAGCTAGTCCTCTTCACTAGAAAAAACAAAATCCCTTACTTCACGCCTCCCACACTGGGGGGTTCTACTCTTAATCTATTAACCGGAAGCTCCACTGGAGAGAAAACGTCAGCGAAGCAGTGGTACTCGTGTAAAAGGCTACACACGTCGCTGGTAAGGTCGATTCTCTTGGTCTCTTGAAACAAATGGAAAAAGCTCAAAGAATGACATGCCTCACCATTACTGGTGCACAGAAAACCTCCTAGACATCGTCGATAAATAAATGGCTACCAGCTCAGCTCTTCGACTGAGAAACTCTCGATTCGGCTATGGAAAAAGCAAGACACTAGACATGCAAACATGTTTATGATGAGCGTCATCTCCCAAGGTCACCTACTGATTTTTTTCAGTTTAGGCATCAAAACTCGTCACCGAATAAATGAGATTAGACGCAACGCGACACCGTTTACAACTGCTCGATGTTAATCTTTGCGGATTGGTTCAAAACTCAGCACGGTGTCGGCGCCAGAGTCTTCTCGGAGGACTTAGGCATCCGTGTTTCCTTCAACCTTCCAAATCATTGCCAAGTCGCTGCCTGGCTGGTCATAACTACTATATCGCGGAAGATATGTCTACTTAGTTACATACATATATGTATGTATCGACAGCCAGGTGTTATCCAGCATAATAACATCTAAGGCAGTAAAAAACTGCCGCGTATCTCTTAAAGAAATAGCTAGACAGTACAACTTCACCCTTTGCTGGGTACCAGGTCACTATGACGCCCCGGAGAACTGCGTGGCTGACGAATTGGCTAGACGAGGATCTCCTGGTACAAAAAGCATAATCATAGTCAACATTGACGCACCGATATCCTACGCTAAGTACCTCATCCACGCCGATACGGTAAACAAAGCTAACAATAGATGGAGCCAGCTTAGCCAATGCCATATCGCTAGGCAACTATAACCAAAACGACTGCATGACAGGCAGGCATGACAAAGGTTTGGAATAGCCTTTAATGACTTCTGCTGGAGTTGCAGAGACGAGGAGGAAGTAGAAACAGTCCTTCACTTCCTGTGCACGTGTCCTGCTCTTGCTGGCTTTAGGCAGGCTGCCGTTTCTGCGGTTTCTGCGGTTAACATAAACACTTTCATCAGAAAAAGCAAATGGTTCCAGGAGCGGACAGTGTGACCCACCTGTCTCTTATCGAAGGCCACGTCAACGAACCAAGTAACAAGCTTTATCCATGATCTTGATTTCATCTAGTACGACACAAACATCATATTTTAAGGGGATAGCACAAAACATCTCTGTGAGGTCACAGAGCTTCTTGAGGCTATTTTCATCGCTCATCACCTCAAAAATGCTAGATTCCTTCATCAATTTATACAGAGAGTGTTGAAATGTGTCACGTCCAATGCAAATGTGGACTTTCCCTGGGAAAGATTCAAGCCTTAATCAATTTTAAGAATTCATCCAACCTCAAAAGAAACATCCGTTGACCTCATACAGAAACCCTAGGGCCTTCTTATAGAACAGGTGCCGAAGATATTCTTCAAAGTGAAAGCAGACGCTAAATATTAGAAGTCTATCCAGCATTAGTACAAGTATCTACGAAGTCTCCTCAACTATCTATAGCGACCCTAAGCACAATGTTTTCAAGCATAAATCAAACACAAAAATTAGATACAGCGTTACATCCGAAAAAGTTGATGGGTGACAAGTTGAATGAACCGTTTGCTGTTTTTTTTTTCGCCTTCTTCTGCGCATCTTACGAATTTTTTTTTACACAAAATTAGCATACTAACCGTTGTAACACAATCAGTTTAGAAAATGCTTAATTAGATATTTATGAATCAGTAGACTATCTTGATAGGGCTCTTTGACCGAATCCAATAGATGTCAGCTAAAGAGAAACTGGTTTCTTTGAGGCTGAAATTCCACAAGAGCCATAGCTTTGGGTCATATCGTGACCTGGAAGCGACTACAAGCGAACTTATAAAAGACAAAATTATTCGCAAAAGATTCTTAGTTCTGTGAACTTCGTTACAAGCAGCTGGTTGGTGTGTAAGGTCTTCGTCTTTCAGTAGAGATGAAGTGCTGGATTATAGGTTTACTTCTCCTTGGAATTGTCATCCCTCTAATCAATGGTAAAGGACACGCGTGGAGTGGTAGAGATGCCTTTTTTATAAAAAAAAAAAATCATTTCAGGTCAAAAATTCAATGATGACGACGATGATGACGAAGACTATGGAGTTCAACGTTTTCCCATAGAAATCCGTCGATTAGATGACAGACATAAAATGCCAAACGAAGAAGATGCCGACGATGAGGACGATTCAATGGATCAGGATGGAAATATGGATACAGACACTGAAAATGGCAATCAAGAGCCAACAGGATTGCTAATAAGAGACACAGATTTAGCGGGAAATGCGGGAATCCTTGTCATCCAGAATGGAGCACCACCAAATTCACCGGTTCTATTCGAATTGCGTCCAGTGGATATCCATTCAAAGGATAAATACTTTGAAGTACAAGATGAAAATGATCCTGATGCTCCAGATAATGAGGACAATGCTGACATGCAGAATAATAACAACGGATACATGCCCAACACCGATTTAGATACAGATGAAGAGAATCAGGAAGATGAACCGCCAATTAGGCGACGCGTTAAACCAACCAAGAAACCCAAACGAAGGCGTCCATCAAGCCAATTGGAAGAAGATGATAACTTGGACGAGGACACAATGGAACCGAGTAAGAAAAAACCAAAAAGACCCACAAGTCCAGCGTCGAAGAAGAAACGCAAGTCAAACCGTCGAAAGAATCAGAATAGAAATCAAAATAAAAAGAAAAACAAGAAAAAGAAGAAGAAGAACACTAGAAAAGGACCAGGATACAATGGGTCGCAAGGCAAAAGGAAGAATCTGAAGAAGAAGATTAAGCACGATGTTGTCAAAAATAAAAAGAACCGCGTGAATATTAATCAGGGCTTTGGGACGAATACTGTAACCAACACTGTGACTACCACACAGTCAGGTGGAGCCGATGATGTTCCGGGTGTGAACCGCATTATTATCAACAAACCGTCACCGCCAGCCACGCAGAGACCATTCTGGAATTTTCTAGGGAGAAGTGCAGGCGATAGGCAGGCAGATAGGAGTTTTGGACGCAAGAAGCATTCACACCAGCGACTGTGGCCTTGAGTTGACGAATTTAGAATTCTCTTTTCCATCACTGATTCGAGGTCCTGAACGGTAACATGAAATAAGGAAATAAATTTACTGCCGTGTAGCTTTGTAGTTTTCTTTAAGGAGTTTGTTTCAGGAGCAGGTTTATGCCTCGATTCTAGTCTACGTTCATATCCGGAGATACATCCCGACAACCTGTAAACGTGATTTTCATTTCCAAGCTAGGTAATAGGCCCAGTTAACTGCCTTGATCATTAGACCTGTCAGTCTAATATCATATGACATCGAATTTATAGAGATACTCATTGACGTTCAGACTAGAGGTTCGTTGGATCTGCCCATCCCTCTGCACTCCAGTCAGACAGTGCTCTCCACCATGTCATGAAAAAGATAGAAGGAGCACTCTGGTTCAAGGAAATAGCTTCACGCACCTTCCTTGAAGTTGAAGGAACGCTTTAAATAGTATTGCCTACGAGCTGCAAGAGCAATCAGTAGCAGAGGTATCACAGACTCGACCAATCAATGGTAAGAGCCATGCTGGAAAGTAGAGTTATAACTTCCTAACCCGGAGGAGTGTCGCTATCTTTAACTAGAGTTAATGGCTTTCCCTCAAAGGCGAGAGCTTTAAGCGCTCTTCTGGATACTAGTCATCGACAATATTCTAGTCTACAGGGATTTGCCTACATTGCCATTGGTTTTGGTGATGCCTAGGCGATCTTTATCAGTGGTAAGCACATCACGGCCATTACATGTGTCGTGCAGAGCAGAGAACTTTACGGATTAGAATGTTGTAGCAAAGGACTCTCCATTAAGCTTTGTTGTGCACTACCTTTGCGAAAAGGAGAGATGTCTCTTAGAATGCACCACAAGGAGGTAAAATATTTCGCCATCATCCTAGACAACCGACACTCCTGGAACTCACACCTCAATTCCGCCATCGAGAATACCATTAGAGCCCAGTACCAGTAGACAGGACCAGTAGACAGCTATAAAGCAGAAAAGGAGGTCTCAGTCCCATACTGATACACTGGTTGTATATAATGAAGGTAAGACTCCCATAAAGCACGCGGCCATCGTCTGGTGGCCGAAAGTTGTTGAACGGACCGCCGTAACTGAGCTACAGAAGCGTTAGAGAATTGCCTCATACAGCTGCCGTGTGTACCTACCCTACGGCAGCTTAAGGAGCTGTCGTTGGACCATCCTCCCTACAAATCTTCAGATGTGCTATCAAACAGCCACTGGAATACAAGTACAAAGCAGGCGGCCATGTGGGACACCTGACACCCCCAACATTATAGTCAATGAACTCTGTTTAGAGAGGTAGATATTGGACCGTGTTAACTGATCTAATGGCGTTCCGATACTAGACCCTTGAAGTCTGGTCTGGTTCACCAACGGATCGAAAATGGAATCTCCAACTCCTAGATGGCATCTATGGACCCAATTCCAAAGACCCGATACATATGGGAATATGTTCCACTATCATGTTCCTGGTCCATGGAATTGAGATCTGCTCTATGTTAAAGCCTCAAAAAGTATTCAGGGCACCGGAATTCATATCTCCTCAGGTAGTTAGCAGCGCTTAAAGCACTATCGTCCAAATCAGTGGCCTGTGCATCACAATCTTTGACCAGACACATAACAGGGTAAAACTTGGTTGAATCCCTAAACTACAGGCGTATAAGTCCTTATGTGCCAAATAGTTTTCTAAAAAACTTTCGAGTAACAGGCAACTGCTCCACCATTTTGAGGCAGCCAAAAACTTCACAGACTACGACACTGTAAGTATACGAGTAAACTGGTATACGACGGCATCAGGCCAAAGGTTGTGTCATAACTACATTATTTGGTCAGTGCTCGGCCTAAAAAGAACAACGACCTCACTATCCCTTATGAGAAGTTTTATGCCCATGCTTGTTGGCTTAATCACGGGACACTGTATAATTGGTGACATAGTCTCGGGAATGGGAGTCTTTGCAAACGAACTCTGTAGAAGCTGTAGGAGGGATGATGAAATAGGGATTAGGCCCTCCAAGTGAGCTTCGTGGCTCGGTAGTTAGCGCGTTGGACTACAAAGCGAGATTTTCCCACCTCCCGCGAATGTCATAACAAAGTCTTTCGGATATGGCTTTAAACTGTAGGTCGCTTCCATTTGTGCGAAAAAAAAAAACGCGCACAACACGAATGGTCGTGATAAGCTTGGTTCTGGACCCCATACGGACTGTTGCGTCAAACATTTTTTTTTTCCAGATCTCCATGGAGCAAAGACTAACCTGTCTGGGTATTCTTCCCAATTCCCCTGGTGTACTATCGGTACTCTCATATTTCTTAGTGCTTCCAGCTCATAGAATTGAAAGCGTTCTTAACACGCTTAACAGTGTTATCACGCGGAGTATTGTTTGGTGTCTCTTCTTAGCCCTTTCCTTCTATGGCCCTTTGCGCTGTGTCCACCACTTCCTTGGTAGGAAGACCACGAGATAGCCCAGCTGGTTCTTCGATGGCCGCTCCATTACAGATGATAAGCTCCAGAACAGCAGCCTCTGTTCCTTTCAGTGGTCGGGAAAAACTCCCCCACTCAAGCAGGCATTGTAGATGTCCACCGACTCTTTAAGAGCCACATTGAGTATGCCATCCGGTCTAGGGGCTCTTGGGGTGTAATTCTAGAGATTGGTTGTGCAGCTGTCGTTGATTAGTCCTTGAGGAGGGTTCCCGGTTATCTTGGGAATAGGCTTTCAACTATTCTCTGTGGTACATCTGTGCGGGTTGGAGAAGGTTTTGAAAAGTTTTTAATTTTTTACGCCCTCTGCCAGAAGCTATTTTCCACTTCGGTACGAAGCTTCAGTGTTTGCTGATTTTTATTGCAGTCTTCAGTTCTTCTTACGCTATTTTATAAGGACTCTGCCGTTCCGTGAAAGGAAGATCTAGCGGCCTCATTTTGCTGCCCCTGTAAAGGTGAGCACCGTAGCTTAGTAGTTAGTGTATTCGACTACTGAGTAGGATGTTCGAAGTTTGAATTCTAGTTCTAAAGGTTTCATGAACTTGAAGGTTCCAGATTGCAGACAGATTCATGTTGGTGAGTGCCCTATTAGTGGACTCAAAGGATGTGTAGCTGAATAGTCCCTTAATATCCAGGATCTTGGTGAATACGATGTTGGACTTTTTGAACAAGTTCCGAGATTTTCTTGCTAAGATGTGTTGAATGCTTTTCAGGTTTAAAAACAAGCGATATATCGCCGCCAGAAGCCTTCAACCCGAAGCCTGTCAAGGAACGATCGCGTAACTTTGAAAAAACGCGATATTCCGAGATCACAGACTGCCTTGTGTTAGGTATTTTCAGCATTACGACTGAACAAAGACGTTTCCTCAAATAGCCTTCCCAAAGGAGAGTAAGTCATTGATATCGGAATTTATTCAGGCACTCTATCGACTTGGTAGACAAGGCAAAATGTACCTCAGTCTATAAAGCTTTTATAGCTGCGACCGTTTTCACTAGGCACCGCTAAAAACTGTGCAAGACACCGACTGTACTTAAGTTTAATATGAAAACGGTTAACTCTTTATAGCTTTAGATTGAATTTCACGAGAATAAACTGCGAGTAAACAGCGATAACCATTAAATTTAGAAAAGGTACAGTTTCTTGGTCCAAAAAAACGAAAAAAAAAAAACAGATTTATCATCCCACGTGCTTGCGCATAGATGTAGCATACAAGTACCGCCATTAAAACCAGAGACGCACTACCCACAAGCAGAAGAAAAAGCATCCAAATCCGGCGAACATCATCCGCAAATCACTGATGAGTACCACGTTCTCATCGTTCACTGTTTATCATTCATGACCCATTATGGAAATAAACCTTTAATCTTGGCATTTATGTGCATTGAATTCTAGTTGCAGCATTTCGTTCATCCGCCCAAAGTGTACTCACACCGGGCCGGCCGGGCTCCGAGTCTAATTCGATGGATACTTTTGAGATTCAACTGGCCATGGCCAGCGGCAGATACATACGTGTATTTGGATGCAACACCACGTTATCAGCATGACGATGATGATGATGATGATGATGATGATGATGAAGATGAGCGGCGTGAAGATCGACACTGTCGATCTTCGGGTTATGTGGGTGTACGCTACTGCCTACACAGGATGCGACAAACCATCAGAATACTAATTGAACAAGAAGATACTGGTCATCTTGGAGGTAAACACCACCAACAACAACATTAAGTAGCAGCAGGTATTTCTCATGCCCGATGATATTGGATTTGGTACAATGGAATGAGTGATTCTTTGATGGCTTCCTTTGGCACTGTGTGCTCTTCTCAGCGTTATTGTCTTTGGAACGAATCTGAATACAAATTTTCTGGCTGCGGTTAATTCTTTTACAATGAATACGTAATTTAATGGAGCCTCTCTTGTTGTTCTGTTGTGGTGTTCTGTGAATCGGAGTCTCGTAGTCGTGTGACAGACTCTGGTAAACGATGTTTGGGAACAAGTCCCTATCGTCTCGTCGAAATGAATGCTTTGGACAACTCAGAGGAACCATTTAGCTTAATGTTGTGGCTTTTTTTTATCTGCGGTGATGAGGTAATTCGGTGGTTCAGTTGGGATGATATTCATGATATTTTGCATAAATTTAATGACTATGACCTCATGGCGATGGGTAACAAGAAATTAGAACGAAATTGTTTACTTGATGCTACACACACACACCTGTGTTGAGATTTGGCTCCTGTTTCGCGCGGGAAATGTGAGGCATTCTCTAGCTGTTCCTTTGAAACCTGGACAATGCGGAAAGCATTGGTGCTTAAGACGGTGGAGGTGCGCTCTCTGAACTATGTATGCATCTTGTGCCGTCGCCTTATCCATTTGTTGATTGATTGCATGAGACGGTACTGAGCCCGACTGAGTATGTGTAGCTGAATACATGGATCTGTGGAAGAACATCTAGGTGAGCGGACGAGGCATCTCTTGTTGCCTGATTGACTGGCCTGCATCTCAGAAGTGTAGCAAGAGCCCTCAGTAGAAAAACGTTTGGTGGAAGAGTTCTCTTGACGCGATCAACGGTGGAGTCTGTAGACGGACTAGTGATCACCGTGAATGAGGTACCCTGACATATTCGCAGCTCATGACATTAAGCATTCCTGTGGCTGAGTTAGGGTCATGGATGAGAGATGGTGGCAGATAAATCTTTAATGGACCAATGGCAGCATTTAGTTTAGCTATAGGAGAGATAGCAGCCTTACGATAAACCCTCTCGAAAGGCAACACAACTGGGAACATCAAGGGAGTCTGACCTTCTAGTATGCACCTCACCAGTGTACACTCCGGGTGCTACTCAAAATCTTGAAAATGTCCTTCCGCAGCAGAGGGCAGATATTACTGTGATTCAGGAGCTATGATCATGTTGCACATAAATCGGAAAGATTGCGGCATCTACCAGAGCTGCCAACAAGTTACCACATTTTACGATGCAAATTCATTGTGGAAAACCGAGTCAGGAGTACGTAAGCGATCGCCTGGCTGTGATCCGCATCAAAGCCAGGCTCAAGACGCTGTCAAGGAGGAATTTTATGAAAAATCGTACTCAGGCACCTAGTGGAAAGAGAACGACACTCTCCGCTGTGCATTCATATTCTATTAACGCCAGCACTCAGTGGACCCAGTATCGCAAGCATCATTAAGGAAGTAGCGGAAACCAAACTGGGGTACGGACCACTTCCAAAAAAGAGTCCATGGGACGATGGTGCTTAGGAATACGGGGAAAATGTGACAGGGATTCATGCGAGGGAAGACTACCGAGCCAGGAGAAGGAAATACTCATTGTAAGCGAAGAGTCGCGCGACAGGAACAACATCCATCAGTTTTACAGAAAAGTCAGGCAACTAACAGGCGGCTGCAAGGCTGTAACGCAGGCTCCTCGAAAAAGTGGTGGAACTTCATCACTTCCAGCACAATATCGAGAGAATAATGGAGCAAGAAGTGAATCCGCTTCCAGTCAACTAAGAAGTAATACCCTTCTCCAGTATAGAAGACGTTGGCGCAGCTATTCATTAGCTGAAGGACAACGAGGCCCTAGGTTTTGCTGGCTTGCCAGCGAAGGTATTTAAATACGGAAATCAAAGCGCTTTGTGAATGTCTTAAGCCTTTCTATAACACAATCATCAGGGAATATCTGAGTGCCTGCACCCCGGCAGAACTTCCCTCTAAAGTAAATCCTGCGAAAGACCAAAGAACTTCAGGATAGCAGCACAGAGATTGGGGAATCTCAAACAATAAATTCCTCGTCGAATTTTTGCTCCAGTATGGGAAAAAGGAACTGCAAACTCTAGGAGCTGAATCCAGATATGGATCTAGTCTAAAAGGCCAAGATATGTATGTGCGTCGACTGAATTTCCTCGGCCACATCGACCAAATGGACAACAGCACTCCAGCCAAGCGGTTTCTCGAATTCCATCCAGCAAACTTAATTAACGTGGCGCTACAGTCCGGGGTGGACCTGAGACTGAACCAGCAAGCGTCTCGATTTTTAGCTAACTGTCTCCAGTGTCGCACGTTAAGTTGGTTGTGGTCCCCTTCCATGCTTGCACCACCTGAGTCACAGTCTTCCTCTATTGCCCCATCCTGGTTGGTTCTGGACTACGCTGACGACATTTGCTTGCTTTCGCGTAGAATTATGGATCTGCACCAAATGGTCCATAGTCTGGGAGTCAAGGCAAAGACAGCAGGGTTGAGGATTAATACGGCCAAGACCAAGTCACTCAGCCTTACAACTTCCACCACTCAAGTAAGCATTGCTGGACAGGAGCTTAGGAATACCAAAGCTGCGTTTGACATTCTATCGAAAATCTAGAAGAGTAATGTTCACGGTACCAAGACCAAGCTGCCACTGTGTCTGCCACAACTATATAAATGTAGCACTTGGAGAATCAATGTCATTGTCATTCCTAAGCTGCAGACTTTCGTAAATAGATGTCTTCGTATTATCCTTAGGATTTTCTAGCCTAATCCCATCTCGAACGAACACCTCCACTCGAGAACGGGTCAGGAACCTACTGACATCATAATCCGAAGAAGGAAATGGCAATGGATTGGTCACACCGGTTCCAATCACGTCATGCAATGGAATCACCTCACTCAAGCTGGGAGAACTTGGAGTCGAGACGATCAGATAGATCTGCAACCACTTTGAACCGCATTTTGCATAAAGATCTTGGCCTACATGCTTATAAAGTCCCGTTGACACAAGAATTGAAGCCAGCAGACCACACACAACACCTTTTCGCTGATTGAGTGCTGGAAATGACTGAACAGGATCATGATTCTGAGTGATGAGGCTCCAAACACTAAAATCCAAATAGTGGAACAGCATCTCCATCCACATCGAGTGACAGTTTGGTGCGGTTTTTTGCGCTGCCGGGACATATTTTTCCGAAAATGATGCTAGTGCGACCGTTTCAGTGAATGTACTGCGTTAACAAACGATGTTGACTGACTTTTTTTTTGCCTGAAATTGATGCTACTTCCATGGACGACTTTAAGGATTTTCAGTAGGACGGCGCCACATGCCACACAGCTGGTGAAACAATGGCTCTATTGCGTCACAAATTTCCCTGACGTGTGATTTCTCGAAATGGAGACTTCAATTGGCCGCCGAGATCGTGCTTTATCCTTTGAGGCTATGCGCTATGACTCCTTTCTTGTACACTGTTGGCTTTGTATTTTATTTATAGCGAGATGCTTATTTGTTTATCGCGCACTTCCTCGAAATTATTTCGAAAATAAATATTTTTGGCTTTACTTCCAGACGAACGATAGCCAATATCACGATTTCTTTATTTACGTTTATAAGATAACCGTTTCGACTAATTTGTTAGACGAAAAATATTTCTTATTCCACACGTTATCGAGACGTCTGATAAGATACACGTACTTCATCGAAAAGTGTTCATCCCCTGTTTAAATGCTCACAAAGCATGCTGCGTCCTTTGAATTTAGAATCCAAGCAAAGGGGTACTTTGTATCTCAACCCCTTTTGTTGTATTTTGGCAGTTATGCAGGGCATTCGTGATTTATTGGTGTCCTGTTCTCAACCTTTTGTACGGATATACGACTACGTACAGTGATTACATTGGGTGCAGCAGTACAAAGGTGTGATTTAAATGGACCTTCCATTCACCTCAGGGGGATGACCTTCAGTAGCCTGTACAGAGAGCAGAAGATCATCGCAAATGCTAATAAGGCACAGGGGATGAAATTGAATAAATATTGACCCATAAACATCAGTGGGACAGTAGGGGATGCTCAGAAGTGCTGCTGAAAGAGATCTGCGTGTTAGAGATACACCGTGAGATAAAGTATCTACAATGGTTAATGAGGATGGTCCCGGCGATTCCCTAACAATAAGAGTTTACGCAAGAGGAAGTAATTGCTGGACCAATTTTTTGTTTGCCTGGCATTTAGGTGTGTGGACGTCTGCTTCACGCGGAAGTAAAAAAAAAACTGCATCGGGTGATAAATTACTGGACCAGATGAAGGTGAGGTCCGGGTAGTATGTTAATTTTTTCTCCTGGTGCTTTAGGAGCAGATGCAGTACATCTATCTCGCACTTTCACACTTATGTATGTCCTGGGTCCCAAGGCCTCCAAATCGAAATGCTGCGACCGTCAGCGGTTGACGGAAATGAGTCTTTTGATCAAAAATCCTTTTCACACAAAAGATCTGTTCTTGGCGAAGAGCCGTCTGTTTGTCTAATTTTGGGTCACTTTCAACGTGTCCTGAACAACACCTTGGCCTCCAAGGCCCCTTTGAGGGGGGTTTTCCGCATGAACATGTGACTTAGCGTAGAACTACAGGAAATAATCGAGATGTGTCATGACGTAGACTTGGGCAATGGACAGATCCATTTCTCGAAATTAATTTATCGCCCGTTCCTTTCCAATCTTGACATTTAAGTCGTCAGGAACGAATCATAGGTCGTAATTCCTGGAACATTCTGCCTTGGGATTAGTGGAAGCTTGGTTTGGTAGCATCGTGGCTTTTGATTGTAAGGGCTTGAGTCTCAACAATCACGACGGATGAACTGCACGAAGTATGCAAGAAGATAAGCGACAACAAAGCGCCTTGACCCAAAGGCATTCTAAAAATGGAGTTGGTGTGGGGCTCTTCTTTGAAATATGGAAACCCCAACATACGGTCTTGCTACCAAGAGGAAACAAGCCACCATCGGTCAGTATGTCTGCTAGATGCTATCGAAAAGATCCTAGAACGTATCATATACGGCAGACTAATTGATGTGACAGAGAATCAAGGAGCTTTCTCTGAGTATCAATATGGATTTAGAAAATAGTGTTCTTTCGTCGATCCCATAAGAGAGGTGGTAGATACAGCCGTTGAAGCGATACTGGGGAAAAGACGGCGAGGGAGCATAAAGAAATAGTGCACAGTAGGAACGCTCGACGTGAAAAATGCTTTTGATTCTGCAAACTGGTCTTGGAACAGGACATCTCTGACCAGAGTGGATGCGCCTTATTGCCTCCTGAAGGTAATCCTTAACTACTTCACTAACAGAAATTAAACTACCAGACGAACGATTGCGTTAAATACTATTATGTATCCGTGGGAGTCTCCCGTACTGTCTGACGAAGTTTTGCGATTAACGCCTCCACAAGGACTTAATGTGATTGACTCTTCACGATATCGCTGTGGCTACCGTGGCCAAACACATCAACGATGTGGACTCCAAGACGGATGAAGCGGTCGCCAGGATCAAAAATTGGGCAGAGTCTATCGGCCTAGAACTAGCTCACCGAAGCTGTCTGTAGAACACACAAACTTCCGGGTTGGGAGTCAAACAATCAGGTCTAAGGAGGCTTTACTTTCACTTTACTTTCACTGAGCTTTGAAACCCACGTCGAGCACTGCAGTAAAAATGCATCACAGATACAGGCAGCTCTTTCACGGATGATACCAAACATCAGTGGACCTGGATGCGCCAGGAGGATTCTGCTATAGCGAGGGGTAAGCTCAATCCTCTTACACGCTGCTCTGATATGGCAAAAAGTAAAAGCGCTTTTTTATCTGCCGAAAATTGAAACTTTCCCCCAGTTTCACTCACTGCCAACTTGTAGATCTAGTGTGCTCCCCCGACTAAGAGCTCTAGTCGATGAGATACTTGACTTAGAGTACAGCATCCAGTCCAATTTTCTTGATGAACTGAAGTATCTGGAGAGGATCCAACGATAGTAGATCATCTTCTTCTTGATAGACATCCAGCCGTTTCCTTCATTCATTAAGAAGTTGCTCTGGGGTTTCCTCCGCAGAGTCTGAAATTTCCATATTGCACTAAACCCAGTTTCCTGAGGTATCCCTCAAGCCTGCAGTTATTTTTCTGGTTATAGTTCCCGAAAAGCTCTTTGGGATGTCTTAGCTTAGAGAGTTCTTCTAAAAATGTTGTTCTCTTTTGTGGTTTTCCTCAGCAATTCCTGTACCGTATTCAATACTAACCCGCAGAATGATTTCGGATCGGTGAAAGTGGTCTTTGAGCCCTATTTTGCTAATTAGTTAGCTGCTTCATTTTCTTCTACTCCGACGTGGTCAGTTACTCAGAACAGGATAACTCACCAGAGGGCAAGGTACTGCCGGATTTAATAAGAGCTTAACACCTTGATGGGGGTCTGACTATCCGACATTATCTCGATGTCTTGTTAGTGATGCTCCTTATCGAGGTTAAATTGGGCCAGATTTTCGACCGCGTAGACCTCTGCTTGGCAAATACTGAGATATGTTCCCATGGCTTCCGAGTACTTTGTTTTGGACTCGTATATACCTTCTCCAGTGCCTGTGGATGTTTTGGATCCATACGTGTAGACTTTTCGCCTAAGTTTGCCATCAATAACGAGTCAGTAGCAATCCCCGTAGTAGATGCAGATGTTTTTCATCCTCTTTTTGCCCGACCCATTCCAACACAATTCTTGGAAGGCGGTGATGTTTGCTTTACAGTAAGTAGTTCAGAGTAAGTAGTAAGTCGTATTTTAAGAGACCTTATATTCGGCGTGCAGATCCGAATATCGTTGTCCTTGTTGTAGTTGCAGTGGTCATTATCCTTATCCGAGGTTTCACTTCGTAACCGGCATTTTTTTGACCGGGTATGGAACAGTCCACAATCCAGAGGCAGCAGTTGGTTAATCTCCTAGGACTGAGGGGACGGACATAGAGCGCTATATCCTTATAGCATCAGCCTCCAAATATGTTAATGTAGAAGCTCCCAACCTGATGGGCCTGATCCCTTATGGCAGATGGTCCGCATGTACCCCTCCTTACAAAGCTTTGCTCCGAATATGCCGAAGTAGCTTACGTAAGGTGTTCACTAAGTAGTTCAGCGTAACAGGAACTGTAGACGTCGCCATTAATTTTATCTGAAGCATTCGTGCGCAGTTGGGATATTCAAGAAAGGAAGCGTAAGTGTAAGCAGACCATTATTTGCTGCCACCAAAATCTTTCAAAGTGGATTCCATCTGAAGAATTCTTGCAACAAAAGGGAGCCTTTGTGTAAGCACACTATCCTTCCTCTCTGCTGCCACAAATCTTTCAAAAAAAGTCTTGCGTCGATGAACGGATCCAAACGGGGAAGAGCCTTAGTGTTAATATACTTCCCCCTCTCGTTTCCTGACCTTCCAAAGGTGACTTCATCTGGAGATATATTGCGACACAATGGTGACACAATCTGGAGTATTCTTGCTCCGTCAGCTGGTACTCAGGAATGAAGACCTTCCAAATGCATTGAAAACCAAGTTTGCCGCGTGGAGACACAATTAAGGTTCTAGGCGTTCGAAGTTTGCCCTGCATGGAGATGTGTGTAGCAGTTGGCACACAGAGATGTCAGACAGACGTCTGTCTACCATTTGAACATCCCTACCCCACCTCTTCGATGGCAGTAATGCCTGCTTTGTAACAGTTGGCAGCCTCCCCTAATTGTTTGCCTGCACGCAGCTTGCAATGAGAGGTCGTTGTCCTTATTTCATTTGCTTGAGTCGTAAGATCATCCATATTCCAGCCCGTTGGTCACCTCACAACCAGTTTGTTTCTCTGTAGAAGGGCGGTTATCCTGTCAGCACAACATTTCAATCAAGCAGCCTGTAATAAATGACTTCGAAGTCAGTCCTTGTTAGTGTGTTACCTTGATACAAGGTCCCGATTCCGAAAGAGATGTAATTTAGGCGTCCTTGTAGAGTTTATTTGCGTTTTTCTCTTGAATGTGAAAACCTACTTAACAACCACTTCAACCTCCGACAATTAGCAGCAAATAAATCCTCTTAAAAATCCATCATCCAACCCTCCCAATCCACCACAAGAGCTATCGTAATCCACTGTGTAACCAAACAATCCTGCACCCTTACATTAATCACTCAATTTCACGCAATTTATCCGCAAAGAGCAACACTACCCCGCTAAAGCAGCGGGTGAAATACGCCCTTGACTTTTGGAACATCACCATCACCATCATCATCCCTCAACCCACAGAGTCAAACATTCAATTCGAGGATTTAATTTGCCGTTCATCTCACAATAACATCAAATTACATCCAATTTGAAGCTGAAATTGCGTCAGGCCCTCTTCCCAGTGAGCCCAGCACCAGCACCCGCCAAAAGTACAATCGGGGGATGAAAGTTATTCTTCTGTTTGCACAACACACCCTTACCATACTAACCGTCCGTCCTAATGCCATTTAAATTCTAATTTAATCATGCTACATGAACTTTACCGTATTTCGTTAGGAAGGGTGGCCCCTTCGTGAGGTCATGCGATGACACCAACCGAGTCTGTAATAATGACGACGATGATCTTTGTGTGATTGCGGATAAAAGCAAATGTCAGAGGGGTTGCTGGGTGGGTGGGTTGAGCTACAAGCTATAAAATTGTATCTCAAACTGTTCAAAACACTCACGGATATGATCTGAGCTTGTTGAGGCGAAAAAAATCAACCAAAACCAAGACAACACCAAGATGGTGGCCACGGATTCGACACACACTTTAAGAAGGCGGTGTGAGAGGCAGGTGCATGAGGTGCAATCCACTTATTCAAGATGGAAGAAGATAATGCATTCAAACTGAAAATTTATTAAATTTAATAATGCAATGCACAAGGAAGTTGCCTCCGTCCGCTGCCATCACCATCATGCGCAAGATTGGAATACGTAATACGTGCAATTAAAACGCTTAGTAGACTGGTGCAAGGCACTAGGCAGTGCAAGTGCAGATAGATCACTTTCATCTGCGCTAAATAACTGCGAAAAATGGAGAAAAAAAAAACTGAAAAAAAACTGCAAAAAACACACAAAAGCTGCACATAATGTAACACCATCCAACAATCTAGTTACCTCTTCAGTTAGCTTATTGACACTCGATTTCTCCTCTTAGCCGGGTTGGAGGAGGGCGCAAAACACTGAAACACGCAGACACGAGAGTTTGCCAAATCAATACCACGAGTATGCAGCAGGCACGGGCTAAACATGCAGACGAGAGCGCTTCTTCAAGCGAGCCTCTTACCGAGAAGTAGGAAACTGCATGCAGCCCATCGACACCAAACGGCTCTGGCAACTTCCACTCTCTACACCAACGAGCGGTTAAATCCGCTAATTAATTGCATGCAATTAAAAAATGTTTCTTGGATAATTAAAACTGCACAAAGCAGTTACAATTTGTAATGCTGCTGCTGCTGCTGCTGCTGCTGCTGCATTGTAATAGATACACGGAGGGAGGAGAGGAAACCGTCGAAGATGGCCGCACGAGCCGTGCTCCATGAGCAGTGCATGGCCATCAGGCTTTGTTATGCTAGTGGCAGCAGCTACAACAATAACAATAAAAAATGGGGTACAAATCTTGAGCGATTCGTTGACTGCGTTTTCACTTTTGTTTTCTAATTTTTTTTTCCTTCATTTAGATACAGTGCACCGGGTATTACCTTAGTTCAGTTGGATGTGCAATCATATTTTTGAGAAAACTATCGAATCTGGTAACAATTTTCAGCCTTAATGTTGTGTAAACCCGAAAAAGGTTCATGTGAGGCCGAGGGTAATGCTTGAAGTGAGATGGAATTGGTTTTGCCAATCACGAGGGGGACGCCTATGAGGCTCAGCATCTATGTTGACAGTTAAGCGGCCATTAAAGCGCCACAGTCAACATCGGTGAGGCCTAAGCTCGTAAAAATGTGCATAAAAAGACTGGACGATATCTTAGTGGTCAACAAGGTAAACCTCCGTTGGGTACCGGGCCACATGGATATATCAGGGCGGATGAACTAGCACAGGCAGGGTCATATCTAAGCGCCTCGCAGGCCCTTTCCGAGGCTAGCACACCGCTTAGCACCTTGAACAGAAAGACACATGTGCCATAGCCAAAGCGTTATGGCCAGTCTATGACAAAAAAGAGTCCGCAGACCTCATGAAACTCAGTAGCAGGGAAATTCGAATTGCTATCGGCGTCGTGACCGTCACCGTCAGCCCTGCTAAGACTACCTGACAACGACTTCTGTAGGAATTGCAGGAACGAAGAGGAAATAGAATCCATTGGCCACTTGTTATGTGATTGTCCAGCACTAGCCACGAAAAGGAAACACACTCTTGGAAGCTACTTCCCTGCGGAGTTGGATGATCTAAGAAGCATTGAGCTGAACAAACTCCTGAGATTCATACACGTAACTGGGTGGTTCATTTTCAATAGAATTTGGGTTCACAAGGGTCTGCTAATGAGCACAATGAGCTCATCGGTAGTCTAAGTGAGCCGTTGACAGCCTCCTGTCAACTAGGGCACCCATATACTTAGTTTAACGTAGGCTAAAGTTCCTGATTGCATTCACCTGGGGGAGGCAGAGCGATCCCTATGTAGCTTTCTTGGAAAGAGTCACTGCCAACATGCGGCGACGCCGAGTAATGGCATCCTAACAACGTTGGATTCTACGCCATAGGCATTGATCCAGGGAATGCAGATTGCAATGACAGCGGCTTCGCGATTGAAGATCCGCAGGAGAAGGTAGAGGCTATGGGAGCAACTTTCTAGGAAGTGTACATGACAGCATTTACCCGACCACGACCTGGAGAATCGAGTCCATGTGCACAGCTTCTACCTTTCAAATGATATGCCGCACTGGCGATCAGACGACATCAGTTTCATCGAGTTCAATGACGATAACATGGCAAATAATCCATTCGCCGATGAGGAGGTACATCCCCGTTCATATCGAAGGTAAAACTCCTAGCGATCCTTGACTTATTGAGAAGGAAGAAATCCGTGGGTATCGAAGGAATATCTAACATTGTGCTTCGACACCTCCGTCCAGAAGTGGTGGAAGTGGTAATGCATGTTGTCCGGCGCATTGAAAGACAACGGTGGTACATCCCGTCTGTTCCGGCCAATCTTCGGTCGATAAGTCCACATCCGAAAATCAGGAAGGTGTTCGAAAAGTGGTCAATAAAGCCTCGACTAAGTGGTTTCAGAACATGCGTATTTTTCCGCATTGTTCCGGATAACCAACTCGGTTTCAAGGCAGAGCATGAAACTATACATGACGCGTCTAAACGATGAAAAATAGAGCTTTAAGATCGCAGAACTTATTTTCGCAAAAGAGACATCCAAGGTTGACAGGTCGAAGTGGAGTAGTATGTCGTAGCTAATTACCCTACATCACAACAAAAAGGATGTCCCCATCAACATACTCGGATAGTAGCAGAAGAATTCCCTAGACGAAGTTAACGGAGGCATCCGTGTTGGTGAGCAACTTCGATATATTCGAATCAAGGGCCATTAAGGCCAATCTGGTCTCTTTCATCGAAATCCAGCAAAGAGACTGGTCATCCAAGTTGGAGGCTTTCCGCTTAATCCGGTAGCGGGTTTGTTATACTCGGCAGGCTTAGGCATGAAGTCTTGAGCTTATGACATGTAAGTGATCGTCTGGTAACTATTCGTATCAATGCTGAATTCGCCAAATTCGAGAGACTGTCACCGGTCTGTTTGGATTTATCGATGAACGATGCTAAAACGAAGTAAATTCTGTCACCAAGAATCGGACAGAACGTCACAGTAGTGGACAGCTGACAACTACTACTTCGTGGCAGTGAGGAACTGTGTTAACCTTTACTCTTGCCAAACCCTGATTCTTCGGGCTTAGCAGGCAATATAGGACCCTTATCATCCCTGTCCTACTTTACGGCGCGGAAACATGGACTTTATCCAAGGCGAGTGGAGACTTGTTTGATCGCTTTGAATGAAAAATGGTTCGTTTACATTGACAACATTCAAAGGAGCATATTCAAAGACTAGTTTGGGAGTGTACAGCGACATGGACTTAGTCAAAAAATTGCACATTGGACGCTTGAGATAGCTAGGACTTGTAGAGCGAATGTACACAACGCAGTAGAGAAAGGCATCGGCCTAGATGGTACTCTCTGCAGCCCTGTTTCTCTAAGGAATCTGAGAATGAGAAACGGGTTCATGGATGGCATATCCTCATCTGATACTTTTCCTTATATTTTATTCTTTTATGGGTCAGAGCCCCCTCAAGTCTCTAGAAGGTGTTCCGGAGTCTCCATGGACTTATTGCAGAATTTGCAGAGATCTTCTTCTTCTATGCCTAGTTTCCTTAGTTGTTCTTTGAGTTTTCCCCGTTAAAAATCCTTAGAGGACGCGCAGCTTTCTTGACTTATCTCAGGTCTTCAGTACCTACTATTCCAAGTCCCAGCCCTGTTTTGTCTATCTAACTTCCTGAATTTTTCCTTAAAGGTGTGATTCACTATTTTGCAGAAAGGGTTCTCCTGCCCCTTTTCTTGCTAGAGAGTCTGCTTCTTTGTTACCTGACATAATCCGGTATCCAGTACAGGGTTACTTCTTCTCAATTTGCTTAGTTTATGTGGGCATTTACACGCCAATTTGGATTTAACCATGTAGCCGTCAAGTGCCTTCATTGGTGCCTGGCTGTCAGAGATGTCTTCTTTTCGAAATTGGTTTGAAGGCATATATGTATCTATGGCGCATATTTCCGCCTGAAAGAGGCTGTCACTCGTAGTTTTCCCCATGGGATCTGAGTATTTCATTCTCGGTCCTAATGCTCCTGCTCCCGTTCCTTCGTTAGTTCTCGACCCATCTGTGTTCCACTTTATCATGTGGCTGCCCAGTCAGTTTTTTTTGTTTTGAATTCCTAATACTATCGTCCTTATGGATTCCTAAAAGGGCACAACAAATTCCTTCGATTGTACGCCCATTTCCCTACCTATTCCTTCTTTTGCCATCGCTAGGATCGTTTAATTTGCACAATATTCAAGCACTAGGTGTAGGGGAATTACATAGTTGCAGGAGCACCTCAGTGAGTCTCTGAAAGCTCTTTGCTCCTTCCATGTACAAAGCTGCAGTTTGGTTTTCTTAGAGACGAATTGCTGGTGGTTTCAGTCATGTCCAGTGCTTCTGCTTTTGAAATTGATAACCAATGATGCTACCACTCCAAAACCACACTAAACAGTCACTCCTTGAGGATGTATTGGCTTCCCTACGACTTCACGTGGGTCCCTAAGTCCCAAAGTCCTACTTAGCATCTGAGATGATAATAAGCTCCGTCAGAGAAGGTATTTTGTTGACCGAATTTGACGTCATTTTCGACCTTCTAGCTTAGAAAAGAGCCTAAGCTGTGGAAAATAGCAACAGGCAAAGGGACATAAACGTCGTATGTACATGTGAGGCCCTACTATTTGTTTAATGAATTTTTAGAATTTCCACATCCAACACAGACCCAGCTGTGAATCCTTTTACTCCCCTTCAATGTCCAGTCTCTGTGACGTGCAAACAATAGACGACATCGTACCTCAATACCACGACGCAAAAAAAACTGAAATCCGTTAAAAAAGGCGCTCTACTTACCCAAGGACTAAAACGTTCCAATTTGCTCGCGTACCTGGAACCGGGACCATCAACTCAAGCAGTCGTTATTTTTTTTTTTACTCCAGTTTTGATAACAGTACATAGACCCAAATGGTCAAGATTCGCATTGTCTCGCATTGTCTCATAAAAAAAAAAAAGTATCTGTACATGCCGTGGCGTGTGAAATTATCTGTGAGTACATAGGAGAACTGACCTTATGGCGATTATTTCTCTGTGCATGTTTGAGTGTCCTTTTTTTCACTCCTTTGCAGGCCGCAAACTGCCCAGAACTAGAGCACGTCCATATACTACGCGATTGTATCCTTAATTTGCATCTCTTACTCAATGCGATGTGAAATATTCCCACAAACAAGCGCACCGTATACGTTCAGGTAGAAAAGGATCTTTAAGAGTTTATTCTTCGCGCAGGACGTTACTTTATTGTCCTTCAAAGGGTTAATTCTTGTGGACACTCAGGCGGCACAGGTAAATCAGAGCAGCATCGTTCTCTTATTGTTTAGAGCATGAATGCATCCTTGTATGGGATGGTTAACTTGCGATTGATCAAATTTTTAAGGACTATCGGTGAAGGGAATTTTGGATTATGCAGCGCAGAGTAGGATGCAATGTGTAGATTGTTGTGCGTATTTTCGAACTTATCGCCAGCAAATCGAGATTTGTTGATATTTTCGAATTGTTTTTCACAGGATTAGAAATACGGTTTAAGGGCTAGCAAAATCCTGCGATGGAGAGTATGGGAACTGATTACCACACGCTTTTTTGTGTGCTACGACCATGATCCTCCTCCAGATACGTGCAAGAAATTAGCTATGAACGATTCCCACTCATACGTGTCATCAAATTTGAAGTCTGACACTTTAGCTTAGTGCCTGACGTCTTCAACCTGTCAAGGCCACTTTCGGTCCATTTCAGATACAAAAGTGGTCCATTAGACTACATATGTACATAAGTCCAAAGTAAAGAGCTTACTTTACTTATTTAACGGGCTCCCGACACGTAAAGAGTCTCTGCCTGAGACACGGTAGCCTCCCACCCTCTTCAGTTCAAAGCACGCTCTTTCAATGGTCAAGATTAAGCGCTCTGGCTTCCACGATAGCTTGATCTCTCGGACTTGGTGGCTGGGATTCGAAGATCCTTTTGACGGGACTATTGTTGTTGCTTTCCTGCTGGAACTGGGAGGATTAGTGTTGTATAGAGCATGCGTCTTATCTTCGAGGAGTTTGTTTCGTCAAAACGAAGGGGCACCGACCTTCAAGGGACAGTCTTCATCAAATCTCCACCAAGGTGTCATTTGTGAAGTTAATGTTGACTCCAAGGTAGACAAACTCAGTAAGTATCGCGGACAAGGCATACGATTGGAACGCCAACTGGCCATCAAGGCGTTAAGCTCTCATGAAATTAGGCCCACACTGGTGTGAAAGTACAATTGCAGATTCTGCGGAGATGTTGAGGTTAGCCCAGGGCACCTTCTAAAGGAATGTGCAGTACTAATCCAAGAGTGAAGGAAACACCTGGATGTCTATCTAGAAGAAGATGATCTATCATCCTTGCATACACATCAGATAATCCCGTTCATCAAGGAGGCGCTCTAAGTCGAGTATCACATTGACTAAAGCTCCAAGTCTTGGGAGCACAATAGTTCTATAATGTCACAGTGCGCTTACACCTCTAAAATTAGTTTTCAAAGCTATCAACAGTGGCGTTTTGTCCTAGGCGGTGGACATATACTTCGTTTTACACTCGTTCATTTCCAGACCAAATCTCTTCGCCAGCAGTCAAAGCCTCTACTACGACAAGCAAGGAGCGAGCAATGACGTCGATGTCGTCTGTATACCCCCACAAATGAATGCACAAGTTGAGTGCTAGCACTTCTGTGTTCACACCTGCCCAAGGCATTATCTGCTCCAGCCCATCTCTTTGCCGGTATCCAGAACAGGTTTGAAATAATTCAGAAGAGCTACTTCCAAACTGGACATTTCGACGAGTATTCTCCAGCGTTGCTGAACACAACTGGTTTAATTTTGTTGGGATCCTGAATTCAGCCATCGTCTTATGGAGCTGTGGGCCATGAATGCTATCATATGCGGCCTTGAAGTCGATGGAAAGATAGGGTATTTCAACTTGAAATTCGCTGGCCTTTTCCAGGATTTGCCTCAGTGGAAAGATGTGGTCTGTCGTCGATCTGCCGAGGAGGAAGCCACACTGGCATTTACAAAAAGGATTTAAACGTTGAATGGAATGTTACATGCGAGGATATACCTCGATAGTTGGCGCAAGACTTAGGATCGACCTTCTTGTAGATGAATCCTCGAAGATATTCCCGTCATAATACTTTCGTCCACCCAAATTTGATTGCTGATTTCACATCTGCATTTGAAGAGCTCTGCTGGTAAGACATCAGAACCGGCGACCTTGTCATTCTATAGGTATACTGAGGGAGGGGATTCCTACTTCGACATTATGCCCATTAAGCAGCTGCTGAAAGTGTTACTTAAACACGTCTACAATTCCGCGTTTCTCGACTTGATGGAAAGTTTCTTTCTTTCTCGACTTGATGGCCGGAATTGAAGAGTTGAGCGCGCTGGTGTTAAGTTGAAAAAATGGCACGTGCTTAGGGCCCTTTTTTATTTTATTTTATTTATTTTAAGCCATACTTTGTACGCCTCTGACTCAAAGTTATGAGCCATCTAATGCAAGTTCATTGTCCTGTGTGAGAGCAGGCAAAGGTCATCAGCGCAGTGCAGTCTTGCAACCAAATTCAAAGAGTTCTTGTATTCCACGAAGAAATGCGAGCCAGACCCTTGAGTCTTGACGGGCTTTGAAGCCATCCGTGAAGATTCGATTACGGCCCATTTCAGGCTCAAACTCTGGACGAAGCCAGTCCTGAATGCAGGGAAATTCGACTCTAGATTTCTACAGAAGCCTCAGTTCCGGTGTCATTGCATCAGATGACACATCCATGGAACCAGGGTCGTAGGATAAGTGTGTCGCAAGGTCATCGAAACTCCAGTGTAGATGACACCAAAGCCACCTCAAGTAAGACGGTAGATTATTTGATAGTGCAACTTATGATACACGTATCAAGGGGAGCTAAATCAAGCAGATCGTCTAGAGCAGAGCCAAGCATACTCAATAAAGCTTCTGTGCAGCCGGGACAGACCGGTCTTTGAAGTTCAGTGTAGAAGGCAGTCATATATCCTCCTCAGAGAACCTTTTTCGGTGAAAGGCCTCATGCCTTCCCAAAAGCACCTGTGCACTGCCAGAAGACTAAGTGTGCCTTGGACGTGTTCGACTTGGCATGCTTTGCCCAAGGAAGTTTCCTGTCTAGATAGTGACGCCCTTTAGCACTAGCTGAGTCTGATCAGTCACATTCTTCCTTCCTATAAAGAGAACAACCTTGGCTTGTAGAGCGTTGACTGAAAGCCCAGTCCTAGTGCACCATTCATTGATCGTATCTAGGCATGGCCCGGCAGAAAGAATGGCAACATTATCTGCGTATACCTCAGCGTACAACATTTGAACTATTGAGAGTTTGTCCAGATACCATGCACCATAGCAGTGGAGACAGAACACCACCTTGCGAGCAGCCTTTGTTTAAACCTAACATAGCGGCCGCAATCCGCATCTACAATCAAAGTTCTGTTCATCAGCATTGCCCTAATCCACAATACCAATGTTTCATCTTCCCCTCATCTCATTTACGAAAGCGCCTTCTATGCCAGGCTGAGTTCCCAAGTCTACGCTTCCACACAGCAACCTGTATGTCTCCGGATTGTCGAACCATTAACCAAATTAACTATGTGCTGATCGATGACAGACACGCATCAACTAAAGGGTTTTTCATTAAGCCTTTCCTATCTTTAAATTTAAAAAAAAACCAAGTGTGTGTGAGATATTATCGAAATGCCTATCGATGCCATTATGTATGGAATATAACATCGTTCAAATGTCCGCTTCTCTGGGTGGCACGCATTCGAAATGTCAAATTTTCCATGACTCTGGCGCATATATCATAATTTGACCGATGGCATGGGATATGTTGGCTTTGAGGGCCGCTGTGGTTTGTGGCTTATTCGCATAGACCTGCGACTTCAGAAAACCCCACAAGAAAAAGTCTAACGGGGTCAAATAGCACGATCTCGGTGGCCAGTTCACATCACCTCCACGTGAGATGACCATGCCCTCGAATCGCTCGTGCAGAATTTCCAATGTGGCGTGAGCTGTGTGGCACGTAGCGCAATCCCGTTGAAACCACATGTCGTTGGTGTCCACATGATCCAATTTAGGCCAAAAGAAGTTGGTAATCATCGACCTGTGGTCTGCGAAAGGCCGAGTTCTTGTGGGCGACGCGAAATCGACTGCCTCGGATCCTCCTGCACACTCTCATGGACAGCGGCGATGTTTTCGGCAGTTTTGCGTTTCGTCGACTTACGGTTGTTGGCTGATCGTTTACTGAATCAGTGGACTCGAATTTATCCACCACACTGCGAATAGTCCTCTCGGAAGGACGATTATGGCGACCGTAAAATGGGCGAAGCTCGCGGAACGTTGCCCGAACAGAACACCCATTTTGATAAAACAATTTTATTATTTGCACGTGTTGTTGAACGCTATATCCGTCCATGGTGATTTGGCAAAACAGGCTGAATAAATGACAGCTAATTTGACAGATATATCTTCAACAATATGGCCGCTATCAACTGTCAAAGTTCGGAAGTCCCTATTGGAAGACCCTTTTTATTCAAAGGTCGACTATCCAACTAGTGGAAGCTGCAAATAGCTCTAAAAAGGGGACGGAAATTCCGCTCAGGAAGAGTAGAGCACATGTAGTTCTCTACTCCGTCCGTGTTAAGCAGAGTCCCACATGCAGTCAGAGGTCGCATTGTCGAAAGCGCCTTCTATGTCATGGAAGATGCCCAGAGCGTATATTTTCCTGTCAAGCGCGCATTCAGTTCTAGCAACCAAGTTCTGAATCGCAGTCCCTGCAGAGGCAGCATCTCCTTTTTTTTTAGCGAATCAGAGTTTAATGGCCAATGCTGCTTCTATGAGGTCCATTACTAGTCGTATGCCATCCCCATGGTCATTCCTTTTCATCAGTATTTATCTAGTCTCAAGTCCAATACTGTTCTTAGATAGGTCTTCGGTCAAATCAGCTTTGTCTGCTCCACGTGTTAGAGGTGGGCGGTTGCGATATGTAGACATTCATCGAGAAAGTGTTTCTTTCTACTTTGTATCCTAGAAATACCAGAGAAATTACCTAAGCTACACACTCTTGCAGGATATGAGTTCCTCTTTTTCACTTTTGATCATAAGGAGCGACATTTGCAGAGCAGCCCCACCTTTGAGATGCAGATTACTTCACTCAACTTGAAGTTCAAGTTTCTTTCACTACGCCATCTAGGCACTGAGGGTACCATTGTCTAAGGATCATGCGATCGTTAAATAATAAATCTCTTTGCCCCTCCTGAACCTATAAATTAAATCAAAAAACCGAGATGCAGAGCTACAAATTTTAATCCCATTCCCGTAGAAGAAAATTATTATTTTACATCCATAAAACCCAACCCCCTGTGTTTAGCAAAAGGAGGTCATGCGTATAATACTTAAGATGCGTGAATAACATCGTATAAAACAAAACTCCGAAGATTGCGAACAGATGACCACTATCGTCGTTCAAATGCCATGACGAGATCAACCCCTAAAGATGTCTGTCCCGGGCATTTATCAAGCAGCTCACATCCTACCGAATGACCCCTTCGCATGAACCCTCAGCACAAAAGGTCCAGCACGGTAATCAGAACAAGAGCAGTACAGTTCAGAAGAACCCCTAAACCAAGGGGTAAGGCTAATATGTAAATTAGAACTCGATCTTGATTAACCCGCCAATTTTCCATAGCACAGTGGTCAAGATCCCAATCTTAGGCCGGGCCAGGTATTAATTCAAGAAAATTGCTTGTTTGACACCAGAGTAACGTTGAAGCGCGCAATACAACGTCACCCGAGGAAGGGTCAGCGGGGTAATGGGAAGTTATGGTCAGCTCCTGATTTGCATATTTTTATTTATATCCTTAAGGAAGGATGCGTTTCCTTTTTTTTTGTTGATTTTCAAAAAATCCTATGCGTTTGACCACTGGGGTCAGTTGACAGGATAACATGTCTTCTTTTTATTTCCTCGGCAAAAGGTATTCTCTGCTGGGCCCTTTGGCTTCTTTTAGGGATGAGTGGACACCCATTGATTTCTTAAGGGTTCTGATGTTATTCCTGCGTGTATCTGTCCACGTAACTATGTGTAATTCTCACAAAATAAAAGCACTTGAGGCACTGGTGCTGAATTGGGAAAACAGAGATTCGAATTGGAAGGATTTTCTCTTATGTACTTCGTGATACAATTTTGGGCGGGGACTTACGAAATATGTGCACGAATACACGACTCAGGATCTAGGATTTATGTTTAAGAAAACTTAGAAATTGTAACGGACATCGACGTCTATGTATAGATACATATGTATCTCGAATCAGGTCAGTTAATTCAATGGATTTAAATTGAAGCGGATTTTTTTTTTTCAAAATTAAATCGATGGACCTTTTTAAGGAACTAGATTTGACAGGATTTCAGTTATAATTCTCCACATTGTCCTGGAATGGATATCGCCCAAAACAATTAAGATTTTATACATAAGACTGGAATCACCGGTTACGTTGCAGAATTGTTTAATAAGATGACGGTCATTCAAAAAAACGAATTAATTTTGATTCAAATGATTTTATCTATCCAGATGCTTCGAATTTGGCGGGACAAATAGTGGCGCCTTTTGGATTTGAGTCCTCAAATCGAGGAATATGTGTAGCAACACTGCCAGCTGTGGCCAATACACCTAGACCAAAGATAGGTCCACTGTGATACCATCATAGATCCTTACCTATTCGTTAAACCAATTTGAGCTTCTGATGAAGCGTAAGAGGCTCATAAGAGCTGTTTTTATCAGATCGTATTGATAGATCGTTGAGATAGAAATCTCCTAAGTGAAGCTTCCTTCGTAGTGTGATTATACAACGCGTTCCACCCATAGTTTCTTGGACAATCGCCCCAAAGTATCTCAGGCGGTATCCTTTCAAAATATGGCATATCGCTTTAAATTGGCAACGTCCTCTCTCGCACTGTTTTTACACAGATCGCAAAGGATTGGCAGCTCTGGACGATGTGGATTAAGTGCGACCATTTCACCTCTTACTTTCAGTAGCAGGCTTATTCTGTCGGTTGAGTTGCTTCTTAAAATGTATGTTTTATCTCGCAGATCATATATCAGTTGCGAGGAGTATATCCTATGTTGGGAAGTTTGAGCATCGTTTACGTATCTTTCGTATCTATCTCGTCCGCTAAATTTAGATCTTAAGCCTGTAGCCTGATCCGCTGTTGTTAATCTAACATTGAAACCGCATTCAGATGCTAAACGTTCCATGAAGATTACCTCTTCTTGAAATGATATGATTGAGCACCAGCTTAGGCAGTCAGCCTTGGTCCATCTATGTCACTTTAACTATATATTCGAAGTGCAGTCTTAGATCGTCTAGGAAAAGAGGAGGTACCTCCTACAACATATAATTTGGCGTGTTTTAAGGTAGGCGAAAAATTAATTTTAAGAAACCTTTTTACTTCCTCAAAAGGGTAAAAACCCCACACTTGGGCTCGATTTTGCTGTTGTCTATTTTCAGCTATCGGTTATGTCATTGACGAATATAATAAATAGAAGCGCACTCAATATACAACCCTGCTTCACTCCATTGATGCGCCATCCAAGATGGATGCTAAATTGTCCTTAAAGTGTTGATAACTTTATTAGACATTCCTATTACGTGGAGTTTATAAAACAGTGCCTCCGATGGTATTGCGTCAAAATAATTGCCTTTTTGACGCAATACCATCGGATTTTTATGAATTCCACAGTAAGTGCTAAAAAGAGCTCATTCGTGCATTTTTTTTTTTTATAGAGCTCGAAGGGGTTGCGGTCGTTTCTCGAATTTTCCAATCCTTGGTGACTTGTAGCACCTCAGAAAGAGAGAACAGTGCGTCCAAAAAGGCATCGTTAAGCTGGCGAAATTTGGACGATCTCGATCTGTTGATTACCTCAATGGCCTGTCCTTCAAAGGCCAATTTTTTCCTGAAACAGATGCGCTTGAAGTCTTTATTCGCTTCACCATAGATGGTTTTGAACACATTTGTGTTTTGTTTCCCCAGAAGTCAAAGAGTTGCAAAAGACCTTTCGCTTGCTTTCAGACATTCGAAATCAAACAATTTTTCTGTTTACTTAGAACGATCCTCCATGTTGCCTTATTCGCTGTAGCTTTTGTCGTGGAGACATGTTATACCTCTTGTCCACCTTTTTTTTGGAAAGATTATTCTGGCGAGTTCGCCTTACAATTCCCCCAAAATATCTAGATGCCCTAGCACTTAACATAGATGAGTATTCAAATTTTTCGCCATCTTTATGAGAGACTATAGGCAGCCCAGAGTTACTACTGAATTTAGGGAGACCGATTCCAAGGATTTGATTGCAGCTTGGCTATCCGAATAGATGCAGACATCCCTAGCGGATATCACATGTTCCTTTAGCCTATGTTAGACTTCCTTTATGGCAATTTTTCCGCCTGGAACACGCTGCAATGATTTGGAAGTCGGAAAGTGAGGTTAAGATTAACACCTACACCAACCCCGGTTTTAAGCCGTCGTTTAAGTGTCTTTCAAGCGAAGCTTCTAGTGATTGTGAAGGCTTGCCGCATACTGCACGCTTTCCCAATATCCAACCGCATTTTTTCTATTCTTACTGCTAGCCAAGCTGCTACCAGATTCATCTACCATATCATCAAAACTGGCAGAGTAATGTCAGAAAGAACTAAGGAAACTAGTCGTTCAACCAGAGATCAACCTCATCTAGGTCGCAGGACACAGTAACTTTGAGAGAAAGCGAGCAGGCGATCTGACCAGGCACGGGTCAGTCCCTAGCGACTCTCTGGCAGAAAGGTTAAGGATTGGAACCCTCATTAGGACTACTCCACAGAAGCAGTATGTAAATGCCAAGAAGTCTTTTTCACGGTCCCACATCTTTCGAATGTCTGACAAACGCCGTGACGCCGTGACGGCTATAAATCGCATGATTTTGACGGCCAGTTGACGTCACGTGAAATAATGTGAACTGGAAACTTTAAAGATTTTCCTCAAGAGAGAGGTGGAAATATTCCACAGAAGAAAATTTTCTTTGAAAAATCAGCATCAAATTTCGGGTGCTCTAACACCCAATCTGTGTAAATTCTTCGCCGTCCACGTTCTCTGAGCTTGAGTCAGGGTCAAAATGCGCTAAAAGGAGCCATAACACAAGCCTGAAAGGACGCCACTAAGATGTACAGGCCTTATTCTATGTACAATGCTTCGAGTCACTTCAAATTTGTTCACTACATCGCGAATTGCTTGCTCATTAGGACAATAAAATTGACCTAAATCTCCCCGTAAATTTCGATACAGAATCCGTACAGAATTGTTATTTCTGTAGAGCAACTGAACAGTTTTAACGCATTGACCGGTAGTTAAACGATCCATTTCGTAATGTGCTGCTGCAAAGTAACATTTGACACAAGCAGCTGTCAACAGGTGCCTACTGACAGCTACATGATTTACAGTGCTGCCAACGTGAGAAGCTCGAATTGGATCCCCCTTTACAAATGGGTGCTTACAACCATCTAAGTCGCACTCGAAATCACAATCATGCGCAGTTCCAAGTACCAAACAACAGCTGGTAACTCTCCTTCATTTGCCTCTGAACAAATTCATAGCAGGCGGCCAGAACACGCTTTTGATCTGCACAATGTGCCTGTGTTTCCAGCCAAATCCAGTGGGGTCGAGACTAAGACATTTTTTTTTGTATCGTTTGAGTTCTACTTCTTTTCAGTGGTGACTTAAAAAGTCTCTTAACCGAGCCTGCATCAATTTCTTTTTAGTTTTTCTTGCATTTTATGTATTTTTCTTCAAGTAATTACCTCTCAGCAAGAAGTCAACCATATTCACGACGAACTGTAGCGAACAGCCATCAAAATGTCCACAGATGGCTATAATTATGCGCATCAAATCCGAAAGTATCTACCCGCCTCTCTCTCGTCAATAAACATAAAATTCAGAATCTCAAGTGGCAATCGAATTTTTTGTTTTGTATCTCGTCCCAACCATTCATAGCTTTGTTGTCGAAAAAAATGAAGAAAAAAATATTCCAATAAAATGTACAAGATACTTTGGCATCTCGCATATTTATCTATCACGACTTGTACATCATTATCAGCTTCATTCGGCCGTCAAGTCATTGCGTATTCCATAAGCATTCCCAATATTGTCCAGTGTCCATCCATCTATCCCATCCATCCGTTCATTTGGAATTTTAAAGACATAATCATTGTGATGGTGAGACATTCACCCAACCCAGGAGTGCTGGCGAGTGGTGCGAGCATTTATGCTTCCTGGTATGGTGTGCGCTGTAAGAGAAGACGACCAAGAACCATAAGAACCTGCCTCTGTCTGCCTCTGCAGTATCTATATACGAGTACTCTTAATTACTGTCGTGTCGGTTAGATTTTCGTTTACCTGATTAAAATTCCATAGGCTGTGGATAATTGCGGGTCAAGCCAATCACTAAGCATTTTCTTTTTTTTAACAGGAAACTCGGTGTTTTATTATCACGAAAAGATAGAAACTGCTTACTCACCTTGCAAATCACAACTTGAACACTGGCACACTGGAAAGGATGGCATTGTTCTTCATGTTTTAAATCGCTCTGATAAGCTTAGCATTGATTTTGGGTACAACTTGTGTAGGTATTCACTTCAGTAAGTCGAGGTTTTGTGAGCTTCAATGGGAAGCTCATCTTCAGAGAATTATTGCAGCTTGTATCTGAAAGCAGAAAAAAAAAATTGGATTAGTGTTCGGCATGATCAAGTAGATTCGCATGATTGACTGCCATTGAGACTTTCATTTAGAGAGCTTATAGCTTCAAATTGAGGCAAGAAACTAAAACAAGATTCAAGGCTGAGTGGTGGTGTAATTATCACAGAATGAGAAAAAAGAGCGGATTTGTCCTTAGAGCCGAGCTTATAAAGATAAGCACAAGGTAAGCTTAGATAAAGCCCCTAATAACTGTTATTTGCTCACTGTTTCGTTAAGAGTTTATCAGATTGGAACCAGAAAATGATTTTTAGCAAATGGCGGCCATTCATTGGTATAAAGCGAGAGCCATCTGTTGGTTTATTTTGGAAATACATATTAAATATATTAATATTTTTCAGTGACTGTTGCTTTGTTGAAGAGGGTATACCTTTCGATTAATTATAAAAATACTCTATACTAAAAGAACTGCCGCGGCTGGTCGTCTAGTCAAATGCTAAAGTCCGGGTGGAGTGCGGTTCTAAGCTCTTTCAAAACTCCAAACCCGATTCTTTAGGTACACGACATGGTACAAACTTGCAACATGTAACATCCTGCAGACAACTCTATAGGGAAAGTTAGGAAGCTACAAGGTCTTTAGCGCTGTTCTTAAGTGTGAACGTTTGGAAGAGCAAAAGGCATCGTTTTGGCAACTAAACTCGCAGCCGGCAAGTCTGGCTTAGGCTTCAAGGGCTTAGTATCCAAAAGACAACGCCCCTTAAAAGAATCTGTCAGAGACTATAAATGGCTTACGGTGCACAACACCAGTACCATACCTAGAAACCCTAGCTTTTTGGTTAAGTCCTCCGCTGCTTACTTTCTGAAAATCTTCAACGAGGTCTTAAACCACCCACTGGTGGTGGTGGTCATTGATCGGAACCAACCAGATTTCCGCTGATAACCAATTTGCATCGTATGAATCATTAAGGAGAATCCTGGTCCTGCTCCCACATGTCGCGACGGTGGATGGCATTAGGGCCATGTGAAGTTGATAACTTACGCAGATGACAAATCTCACTATCTTCACAAGCTGGCCAAATGGGTGAGAATGGCTGGGCCCACAACTCGAGATATCCCCAACTGACTCCGAACACGTTCTTGAAAGCTAGTGAACCCCCTGATTCAAAGGGCATCCTAAGGATCATCACTATCAGCAATCTCTTGGAAATAATTGAAATGTTTTTAGGTTGGATGATCCAAAGAGTCTAAGTAGATCTGCGATTATTCTGATCAATCAAAACTCCTTGGCTCCTTTGGCGGAGATCGATGAGATTGATAGCTCCGGATTCGATGCTATAACCCTCAAGGTTTACATTTTTACTTACGATATGGAGACGATATGGTCGTTATCCAACTCCCCTGTTGTGGATCCTAATAAAGAGTTTTCCCTCCCCATCTCGCAGCCGTTTACTGAGAAGGATGACTCTATAGTGTCTATTTAGAGACACTTCCCCTTTCCCTTCTACATATCTTAGTAAGCGAATCGATGTCGACAGATATGGTGATAGAAGATCTTTTCGGAGTTTCAGTAAAGACGATCCTTTTAGTGGTGTCGTTAGACTAGGAAGACGCCATCACCACTATGGTGGAAGCCTCTCTGATCGATTTTACATTGATGCTGCCGTTAGTTCCAAATAGCCTTTACCGCCTTAAAGCGACTTCTCCTGCCCCTTTTCTTTGACTACTAGCTAGAATGCTCCAAGAAAATTGGGCCGCAGATGATCTTGTTGACAGATTTAACTTTTCTCTCGTGTAAGAAATAAATGTGAACCCCAAGCCTGCACCTTGCAAATCCAATCCAAGCTTCTTACCGCGGAGGTTTGACATTACATATCTGTCAATATTGCAAGCGCGTTAGTGTTGCCAGCGTCGAACTTCCAAACACTTCAGAAAAAATTGATGCAGAACGTAATTAAGTAATTTAAGCTAGGCGTGCCTATCAGAAGGGTTAACTGAAGCAATTGGCTTTAGTTGAGCTGACAAATACGAATCTCAGAAGCAGGCTTACAAGCTCTTAAGCTATAACAATTTACAGCCCGAACAAATTGTCACTCTTGCGTTTTGCAATTCAACTAGTGTCATGAATCTGAGCTTCATAGCATGTCTAAGCCACACAATGGGTCTTGTAGTTCTATACTCAGAGTATGGCATCACCTAAGCCCTGTAAAATGATTCTCACTCTTCCGACTCACGACTTGTGAGTCACTTTTACACGAAAATATTAATCGCACACAAAATTAAGATGTCACAATTGAATTTGATTCCAGGTATCCGATGGATGTTCAATGCTGAAATGACGCACGTACATACTTCAATGGCTAAGCTAAGCTTTAGCAAACATATATTTCGGTTGGAAAATACAAAAAAAAAACGTTTTTTTTCAAGAATGAATGGAATTGATGACTTATTTCTCGTCAGCGTCGTCGCCATATAGAGATTTATCAGCAAGCACTATGGCAATACGTTGAGACACTCCGTGCCGTAATGGTTGTGATGCAATTCTTGGAGCTGGTGGATAATCTGCAGCAAGCGAAACATATCAGCAATCGCATGGAACGTGCTCTGACTGGACAAGTAGTGATGAACTCCATTAAAGAAGGGAATGTTCAACTGTTTTCTGCATACTACAGCAACGTGGATAAGTTTTAGACTATTTATTGGTTAAACTACTCGTACCTTCCACAGATCATTATTTTTATTTAATTTATGATCCTTTACAGTTGGTAGCTGCTGTTTTCATTGCAACAATGTGGAGGGGAAAAGGGGATTTCGTTTTGGATCACAAGCTTCGCAACAATTTTATTGCATGCATCGTATGGTGACGGCTTAGATACTTGTCTGTTTATAGCTTCAAACGAATCCAGGACTTTTTGGATGCAAAGAATCACCTTTCTACGGCGGATGGTGGATAAATAAATATTTTATTATTAAATAAATATTATATTTTATAACCGTAGGTGATCATGTTGTAGTTTCAAAACCAGAGCTGAAGTACCTTGGCGTTACTATTGATGCAAGGTTTAAGGCACACCTGCAACGCGCAGCTGAGAAGGCAGCAAGAACAACGGCTGCCCTGGCAAGGATCATGCCAAATATTGGTGGACCTAAACAGAAGAAGAGACTGCTCTTAGCAAGAGTTGCGACGTCTATGTTGCTTTACGGCTCCCAAATATGGGCTGGTGCGATGAGGACGTAGTCGTACAGAAGAAAGATGGAGGCGGTCTACAGAACCAATGTCTTGAGAACATGCAGCGCCTTTCGAATAACCTCTTACGACGCGGCATGCGTAGTGGCTGGAATGGTGCCAATAGACCTCCTCGTTAAAGAAGCGGAGCGGAAATATCGTGCCAACAGGACAATGGTGTCAACAGCGACGGGTCGAAGTGACACTGATGTATCACCAGAAGTAAGCCTCGAGGAATGGCAAGAGAAATGGAACTCGTCTGACAGAGGCAGATGGACGCAAAGATTGATCCCCAACATAGACCCATGGATTAATAGGAAGCATGGAGAGCTGAACTTCTACCTGACGCAGATGCTTACTGGTCATGGAGGTTTCAAAGCTTATCTCCATAGATTTGGACACGAAGACAACCCTTATTGCCCAACGTGCACGGAAGCGTTCGAAGATGCGGAACACATTATGTTCCGCTGTGGACGATACCATGAACAGTGTAACTGGCTGGCGAATAGACTGGCCGTGGGCTTAATGGACTTAACACCAGAGAACATCACCAGACATATCCTGAGGACGCAAGAAGCTTGGGAAGCAGTAAGCGAAACTGTGGCTACCATCATGAGGGAGCAAAGAAGACAGGAGCAACAGCGAAACGTGGCGCAGCTTTAGAGCTAACCAGCCCCGCGAAGTAATACCTAACGGCAGTTCCGCGGGGAGAGTGGTTGAAGTGTGCAGGGTGTAAGTTAGTACGTAGGCGTATTCCTGACACCGATTATTCAGGTTTGCGAATCGTGCATGCTAGTGACCCGGGTTACTGGTATCTTTAGAAGATTACACATCCTTTGGCGCAACCATAAAAAAAAAACCTTCCCCTGCCCAACGCATATACATATATGTGATGGCGACTAACGATGGACGTAGGTTGGGTACGACTGAGCTTGGAACTGGGCAAGCACATCTAGGTGATTTTCAGAGCACGTGTATTAAACCGGATGAGGTATCTCTTGTTGACCTGATTGCCTGAACTACGTCTTAGAAGTCTATCATGAGCCCTCAGAAAAAGAACGTGCGACGGAAGAATTCTCTCCACGGGGTCAATGGTAGTGTCTACAGTCGGACTCAGGTCAGTAAGCATTTCCATGTTTGAGTCAGGGCCATGGAAAAGAGATGGTGACGGATGAACCCTTTATGCGCTAATAGCAACGCTTTTATCTCCGAAGTGGGCTCTGACATCGATTGATTTATCAGACTCCTCAGACCCCTTTTTAGAGGAACTGGTCCTGCAGGCTGGGATAGTGTTATGAGTGAGATAGGAGCCTCGGAGAACAATGATAATCCCTCGCCAATGGCACCACGGCCCTGGAATGAGCGCACTCTGGGTGCTACTCAAAAACTTGAAACTGTCCTCTCACAGTATAGGGCAGGTATTGCTGCGATTCTGAAGATACGATGGACAGGGTCCCGTATGAAGAAATGGGAAAGATTGTTTCATATATTAAAGCTGCAACAAAAGGTTGTACATGTTAGGATGCAGAATAAAATGGCTGTGATACGCATCAATGTCAATCTCTAAAACATCAGACTATTATGTGTACACGACCCTACTGATGAAGCTGAAGGCCACTCTGGACCTTAATCGCGGCCTGGCTGTTGGAGCAGATGTAAATATATAGCTCTACCCCTTATCCTCTGCTTTAGAGCTATTTGCGCTGAACTTTCGAGGCATTGACTTCAGCCTAAAAGACCGTAGTACCTAATGGAATGGTCTTATTCGAAGTCGCTTTCTCCAAGATACCTGCACTTGAGTACTCATCAATCAGAGACCCGTCTGAACAGAAGGCAGTACTAGCTGGTTCAGACTCGGCCAATTTACTGTGTCTCCATTCCGAACGCTTCGGAAAGAGCATCGGAATCTCCGCTCAAAGATTGTACTTTTCGTTTGCATAATATCCAACGCCTCATCCTGAACGCACGGAATAGGGCTGAGAGGTGGTTCATCCTCACTTCCTCTGCACCCTTGGCCAAAGATTAGATGTCAATCAGCATTACAATGCGAAATACTGCTTTCCTGCCCATGTACTCCATGAAGAGGTGCAAGGAAGGAAGGCTCAGAAGAGCTTTAATTGCGGCAATCGGAGTTCCTATCCTCGTGCCACTAATGCAGATACCGGCAAGATGGTGCAGTTTCAATGCCAAAATCAGGAAAGCATCTTCGGCGAATTATTTGAAACGCAGCCTCCAAGACCAAACAATAGATTATGACTCCATACTAATAAACTTTACAGAAGCTCATAATTCCGTGATAAGTGCACTTGGTTCCCAAGACTACGAATGCACACAGCAACTTGGCTGTCTCCAGATGGTCCAACCACCAACCAAATGGGCCATGTGCTTATCAATGAGAAACACGCAGCAAATATCATGAATGTGTACATGTTCAGAGGGATTTACGTCGACTCTGACCTTTATTTTCTACCAGCTAGGTACAGAGTTCGACTATCTAATCAGAAAAAGCTGCGAATGGCGCTTAAAAAGAGTCTTAACATTCAACGTCAGACACTATAAGGAGCACCTGAATGAGAGACTCTCCTCTGGGCATTCACCTTCTTCTAAATCCAACACAGTGAAGCCAGTATCGCAACATCATGAAAAAAATGGACGAAATCACTCTGGGATGCCAACCACTTCCAAAAAGGAGTCCATGGGATGTTGACGTTTGCGAATGCTGGGAAATACATGACAGAAGATGCACATCGTAAAGCACTGCAGTATAAAGCAAGGGTAACAAGGGAAGAGTATCGAGTCAGGAGAAGGGAGAAAAAAGACCAGGCACGACAGGAACAGCATTCGGCAGTTCCACAAGAAATCAGCTGACAGGTAAAAACAAGGCCTGGCTCGGGAATAGGGAATCGTAGACGTGTTTTAGCAGCATTTTCAACAACTGCCAAATGGGCATAATGCCGAGAGAGCGCTGGGGCAAGAAACGAACCCACTTCTAGTCAACAAAGACGTAATCCTCTCCCCCAGCATAGAAGAGGTTGGCGCAGCTATTCATAAGCTGAAGAAAAAGAGCCGAGTCTGATGACCTACAAGCAAAGTTATTTGAATGCGGAGTTGATGTTTTGCTAAGGTGCATGCACCATCAACCAAGTCTGGGTGAAGGAAAGTATGTCCGTTGAGTATATCAGCTCCATAGACCCCATCTTCAAGAACGGTGATGTTATGTCCTTGCATCAACTATCGAGGTACATCCCTGCTTAAAGTCGTATATAACATCCTATCCAACCTACTCTGTGAGCTTCTAAAGCTTTTCTGGTACACACTCATCGGATTTCAAGTATACAAATCTTACCGCTGAGGCAAGTCCTAGAAAGACACCATGTTTTCATCGACTCTTAAGCTGCAGATGGTAACACTCATCGCCTGGAGCCCTACAGTGCGATGACTGAATTCGCAAACGCTGGAGAATACGCGATACAATGTCTAGTTTGGCGGTAGTTCTTCTAAATTATTCCAAGCGTGCACCGGATTTCGGCAAGGAGATGATTTCTTCAATCTCTGAAGCAGATAGTGCGTAGGGCAGGACTTAATACTGAAGGCATTATCTTCAATCCGTCCAGCTACTTAGTAGAGGCTTTCACGCCAAATGAAATGAGTTGGTCTTGAAGTGAACGAGCGCAAACCAAGTATGTGTCCACAGCTTAAGGCAACACGTCACTGTTGAAAGCTTTAACTTCGAGGTGGTTAAGGAGTTCATCTACATATGTACTTCGGAGCCAAGATGAACTTCACAAATGACACCTGAGTCGAAGACTAACCCTTAGAAAGCAGTGCTACTTAGGTTTGGAGAAATGAATTGGGTCAAAATTCTTTACTCGGAGGACGAGATGTGTGCTCTACGGAACGCCCATCCTGCTAGTTCTGTTGTAACGCCTGCATAAGCAAGTTAGCAGAGCGGATATTGGGCACTTTTGAGCGAAAAATTATTCCTCGAATGTTTGGTCTTATGTGCGAGGAGGGCCAATGGAAAAGAGGAAGCAACACCGAACTCTACGAGCTGTACCAAGATGTTGATGCAATCAAAAAGGCCAAGATACGTCGGCTGCATTTGCTCAGCCTCATCCAGTGTATGAACAATAACGCTTCAGCAAAAGGATCTGCGAATCCCAGGCCCCAGAATCAACGCGAATAGGGAGACCGAACTTCCATTTTAAAGACCAAGCTATCGCGGATACCAGGCCACTTGATCTTAACAACTGGAAGCAGCATGCCCGGGATCGGTGAGGAAGGATGGCTAGCTTGATGGCATTCTTCATCGTTAGTCAACAGATCAGAGGCGGTGACCTGAATAGTTTTATGCAGTGTGCCCACTGGTCTTCCATATTTGATGCTGGTAGCATAGGACTTCGTGAAAGTTTAAGGTACAGTCGTTCGGAAAAGTTTCTGGTGATCTCTTGTGATTTCACAAGCCTGACGCCAAACCTCTTCACAGTATTTCCTTGTCCTTGCCGTGTCCGGGATATTCGCATCCTTACCTTGGCTACAACACGGTAGTTGCCTCCGTCTATGTTGGAAGAGTCTTTTGCTTTAGTCGCAATTCCATCAATCTAGTTGACGGTCCACTTATCAGGACACCTCCTTGTCTCCTTTGAATAACGAGATACGGGAATCAAGTGTAAGTTACGATAACGCTTAGTTGCGACGCGCTATCGATTAAACCCAATAGATTGTGACGCGAAGGCTATGCCTTTCGATTATCAAAGATGTACGTCTTCCTGGAGTTCCTAGGGCTGTGGTGTCAAAATTGCCCATGTCATACGAGACTGCTCAAATACGTGCTCCATTAGCTTGTAGAATCTTTCATTGGTATCGTCAACTTTCTCCACTGTGGGGGCACGTGCCCATCTTAGGCTGATGTTGACGAAGTTAGCCTTGCTGCATGGAATGCATCCCAAGCAATGCTCGTTCGCATGCCTCTTTCTTGACTAAGACTACCCTTGACCAAATCCGGATCCAAGCCAGCGCTTTCACTTTTGTACATATATGTCGCAGTTTTTCATCCTCTTTCTAAGCAACCCGCTCTATCATCCTTCCTGGATGGCGGTGATGTCTGCTTTGCAACAATTAAGAGCTCGCGATAGTTTTCCAGCTACACGTGTTCTTTTAAGGAACCCCAACGTGAAAGGTCACATCCTTGAGTAATCATCTAGTATGAAGGGGGCCAGGTATCTCAGTTCTTATGGACATAAGTTCCAAACATGCTGAGGTAGCTCATATAAGGTGTTCGGAGCTTTAGACGCCGCCGTTGATTCCATTTAGAGAATCCTACCACGCGCCGTCAAATTGATCCAACGAAAGGTGCCTTCCTTTCCTATCTCACGTTTTTAGCTGTCAAGACCTTTCAAAGGCATTAAAATCCAATTCTTCTATCAAGGTACTACCCACTCGGGGCTCATCGCGTGGAGGTGCGAGTAGAAGTTGGTACACAGAGCTATGAGAACGACGCCTGTGTCTTTTTAAGTGAAAGATATCTGCCATTTGAACACCTCGCTCAAGCTCTCCTCTGTGTTAGCTTTATCGACGACATCAGTTCAGAAAGTAAGCAGAGAATTGCTCTTGTCAAACGCCAGGGGAGCTCCTGCAGAGCTTCCTCCCTTTTTTTCCCCATTTAAAAGCATGCATAAGTTGAAAGCGAAAAGATACGTCGTTGCGGCTTAAGGAAGCAAGGTTATAGACACTCTGACTTTGCAGGAATTAGAAACCTCATCTTCCATGCAAGCCGCACGTGCACTCGAACATCAACTCTGTTACTCATCCTGCAATTGGAGCCAACTGGCATTGGATCTAGCTGTCTGGCTTAAGCAGATTGTTTAGACGGGCTATAGCGCCATCGAAAGCAAAACAAAACTTTATCTAAACATCTACAAATCAGATGTGAAATCAATCCTGATGCCTTAAACTGTAGCAGACAAGTCGTTGTTTACGATACCGTAGATCACAGTACTACGAGTGTTTTTCATCCATAAGCCCCTGCCGGTTCCTTGATGAATCACAAAGGCCACCCAAGCAATGATATGGGAAACAATTCCATGTGAATCTGTTTCGCCGACTCTGATGCTGATCACATTTCAGAAAACCGTCCTACATAGCTGCATGTATTTATATTGTCTCGAGGGAATCTGATAAGCGCAGCTGAACGGACCTAAATCACAAGAAAGCGCCAAACTCTCCCACCCGATCGAGCAAATGCGAGCTTCAAGTTTCACCATCAGTATACCTACAAAATTCACTGATTAAGTACACAACTATGCATTCAGCAAGCAGTATCTCATCTTTATTCGAGAAAATGCAGCGTCAGATACTTGGATGTTTGTCTCCAGTTCCCATGATATCTGAGGTTTCGATTGTAAACGCTACAATTTTCAGATACACATGCTGACCACTGCCGACGGGGGTGACTCCTAAAGGCACAGGTATCTGTATCTGTTGTTCATAAAATATTCTTAGAAGCAACCTTGAAACTGTATACGAGAATGTACACTATTTGTGGGGTGTTGGCAGTGACGCGCCCCTTAAAACGCAACTCAGCGTAGTTTGATCCGAAGGAAAAGTTTCGTTTTTTTGACAAGTTTGCGGGGCAATCTTGAAATTACGCACGAAACTGTTACAAAAGAAACAACTTTCCAAAGATAAAGATAAAGATAAAGGCAGACCACCAAAAAAAAAGAAGAACAACGAGCTACCTTAGATGTGCCATAATAAAACGGCACTTAATATGCGGGTATGAGGTACTTAAGTATCTCATTGTCACCCGTAAACGTGTAAACGATGAGACGGCTCACATACTCGTAGCATCGAAACATGTTTGAAAGAAAAATTTTAATTTCCATCAAATTGGCAAATCCGTGGCCCAAATTATTCTCTCCCATGGCATTGAAAGCTGGAGCGGAATTTTTATGCTGTATGGAGTGCAACTGCGATCCGAGTGTGTACCGGACGGCTCAGGTTTACTGTGTACAGAGCAGAGAGCAGTTTACTGCAATGGCAGAGATGTTTTGAAAGCGATCTTGTGTCTGAATCGGTTCCAAGTGTCATTGACCACCTCGCGAGAGAGTCTATGAAATGCTACATGCAAGCTGCGATAGCGTATCGGGTGACGGGTCTTTTGCATCTCAATGTGATGTACATACATCGTATCTACTAGTGTTTCGTGACGTAGTCACAGATGGTCTCATATTTTATTGAAATGGTTATACCACGCCTTAGATCCAGAACCGTATCCCGTTCTCCGCAGCTTGGGGAATGAGGATTACTCTCGTGTCCGAACCTGCTAAGATACGCCCTGCAGCACCCATGGTCTCTTTATATCTGGGTTATGTAAAAGTTCAATTCGCCTTGCCTCCGGTGTAAGTACGATTTTGTGTGTCCATCTGGGTTTGTCTGAGGAATCCCATCTTGTTTGTCACTCAATAAGGCTGGTCACTCTTGACTGTGGCCGGATGCTGTTCGGGATTTTTGCAGCTATTCTGTTAGAATTGTACTTCTCCTGGAGTTCATTTGTTAAGATTTGTTAAACGGCAACATGGCGGCTATAATACACGCCGCGTCGTATCAGCCCTAATCCACGCATTTGGAATGGGGCGATGGACATATACTACGGTCTTTCAGCCGAGGTCCTTGCTATCGTAAGTGCTATCATGTAGCTCTTAAAAATAAGATTAAGGGTAGAGCTATTTACATATGCTCCGACAGCTCTGCCGCAAGACCGTGAAGGAGGCAATTGTCAAGCTGAACTCTGAGCCTGATCTGAGACATTTTACAAAGCTCACTGGGTAGGTTTCGGAGTGCGGACAGTACAAACCGAAGTACAATGGTTCCTCAGGGACTGTGTGATGCTGTTCAATCGTCGGTGTAGAATAAAGCAAAGAGGCAAATATGCTGGAGAAACAGAGGCCGATAAGCGCTTTCGTAAGTCCTAAACCGTGCTGTGGGATTGGCGGACACGAGCCAAACTGTGTAAAGAGAAGGAAACCAAAGCAGACAAACTCTAAAGAGAACTCGAGCAAGAGTAATACACGGGTGTTTAAACCTCTAAAGCTCACACCAGCTTAGCTCTGAATACTAATAGGCTTCCCCAAGGGGACCACGAGCTAAGGAAACAGAAAGGTAGGCCGGAGATCCATTGCAAGTCATCTCCCGCTGACTGGAATAGTTCGCCTGGTAAGCTATCATTCCGGCAAACGATTGAATATTGCTATCTACGACTTATTGTGGTCAGATGAACGGAATCTTTGGCTACCATCGTCTAGGTTGCATGGTTCACTCCACTTGGCAGCCGTATGTTGGTGTTCATCGCCCTTATACAGTCTGTAGAAGTAGTTTTTTCCATTCTCATGATGGACTGTGACTCTACTACAAGGTTTCCCTCTCGTCGGCAAGGTTTCTGTTTACTGTCGGGACATGTTCTTTTTACCTTTTTGTGAAACTTTCGAACATCATTTGTCGAATGAAACGTATCTATGGCTTGGATCGCACGCTTCTCATGCTCTATCTTCTCGATTTGAAAAAGCCGATGTTCCTCGTATCACTGCTACTCCTAGAGCTCGCGAGCATCCGACGTTCATATTAGCGGGACAGTATGTATGCATCTTGTTTTGTTACATGTGTTTGCTGGCATACCTCGTCAAAGTAGGACATTTCTGAGGACATGTTGGCAGCGCGGTCAACGGTCTTTGGAATGGATGCTGGCGGCATTGATGTCGTCGAGAGATTTGGGGACAGATTTGTTGGGTGAAGATTCTGGCGATTTCTTGCGATTGCAGCCTTTTGACAGCGGTTCATCGTTGTTGTGTCACTTGGGACATTCGATTTGTATTTCGGCTGCCTGCACCAAGATGGTAATCTCAATTGATGTTGGTGGCTCGGAAGGTTCAAGCGTCCAGACTAATGTTGGACCGCTTTTCGTCGATTCCGAAGCAATCAATCTGGTAGACTATTTCATGATCAAAGGACAACCATATGTTTCGACACCCGGCAAAGTCAATTACACCAAGTCCGTTGGCATAGACTTGTAGACTATCCTTACCAACTTTACAACCAAAGATGTCCTATTTTCCTATTTTAACGTTAAAGTTCCCCAGCACGATTTTAACTTTCACTTCAAGGACATTACTCATATGTCTTGTCGTGGAGCTCATTGAAGCAATCTTAGGTGGCGTTTTCCTGACTTACAGTCTAAGACCCTATTAAGGGTATTTTTCGAACGTTACTACTGCGCAATATTTCTTTGTGCCCCTCGCCATCCTGTCGCCAGTATCGGTTCAGCTGGTGTATCTACTACTTCTCTTATGGCATCGACGGTAGAGCGTGGTTTTCTAAAACCATACTGGTGGTCAGACAAAGCTCTTCTATCCTCTACCACAGCGATTAGTCTGACGTATATGATACGTTCTAGGATCTTTTCGATTGTATCTAGCTGAGATCTGAGCCTATAGGCCGAAGGTTCTCCTGGTAGCTTGTTTCCTTTGGATAGCAACACCAGACGCTGAAGTTTTCATATTTCAGAGAAGATCTCCTCCTCAGGGCACATTCGCATCGTTGCTAGGGAAAAGATTAGTCTCTGTTGGACGACCGCTTTAATCGCCATATTTGGGATGCCGTCGCGTCGGGTCCAGGTGCTTTGTTTGTCGTCTATCTTCCTTCGTACAGTTCATTCGACGTGATTGATGGGATGTGGTTCATGCCGATCTCCGTCGTGATGATGCATAGTGCAGATGCTCTAATACTGTCCTCAGCATTGTTGAGCAGGACATTTGGGGGACCTACTGCCCCTTCATCGCTATCCCATATGCCACCAACCAGGGGTCTAGTTCTGCTTCGTTGTTTACTTACTTACTTAGTTGGCCATAGAGTTCAGGGTGAACCTGGGCCTCAACCACCTGCCTCGTTGCAGGGTTTTTTAAACCCTCTTGCCTTGCTCTCTTTCATGGATGATGATGTCAAAACTGGACATGGCTCTACCTAGCTCTGTATGTCTGTATAAATACTGTCATACGTGGCTTCATAGTCGATGAATAGATGGCGTGTTTCGATGTAAGATCGCTGGTTTTTCTCCCAGATCTCCCGCAGTGTGAGCAATTGATCGATGCTGGGCTTCGATTATGGCCTGAGCTCAGACTAATACTGACCAGTTACGATTGGGACAAAGGACTTAAGCGCTCACACAATACAGCAGACGATATCTTTCTCCCTTTTTAAGAATCGCACATGTTCGCCTCATGAAAATCACTGAAAACGTATCTAGATACTTCTTATCTGACCATGATTTCAAATAAATCAGAAATACATGAGCCTACTAGCCTAACAGGCTTATACAAGTAAAGCAATAAATTTCATTTAGGTTCTAATATTTACAAATCAAGTGATGACTGTTCCGCGAAACCTCTTAAGACGCAACGCGTATTTCTACTTCGCTGCGATTAGGAAATTATGTCATCTGAAAAAAATCCAATCGCAGTTGTAAGTCCAATTTCAAGATAACACATTTTATCAAATGTTTCTCTTGTGTGAAACGCAGAATCAATTCTTGGAAATATTTTATTATAAGCATCGATCCGTTATCGGAATTTAAAGGCTAACAAATTAAAATCGTTCGAGGTCATCCGCGGTGACAAAGAAGTTGTTTTTCCGTGCGCAAATTAGGTTGTAAATTTCAGAAGGATATCTAAGCGAAAGATACTGCTCCCGCATGACACTGTGCACCGCAAGTTGCATTTAAAGTCAAAAAGTGTAGAACTTTTCTAAGGCAAACCTGTGCAAATAGATTCGCCGTCGTCATTAGGAAATCCAAACAACTGGTTTGGGCTTCAGTACCATGCAAAACGAGATTTTTAATGGGCAACCGCAGCTCTTCCTAAATGCACTCATTAACTTACTTTTCTTGTCATTCGTTGTGTTTTGTGTTTTTTTTTTTGGGTAATTAACACTTCTTGTTTGGTTTCATCAGAGCACACAGTCGTCTCCCGTCGAAGAAGCCAGTCTCCGGAGGACGGAGAGTGGGAAAACATCAGTGTAATCTACCTGGCGTTAGTTTCCACTATTGTCATAAAGATATTCTGTTGACGGACAGATAGGTTACAAATTGCTCGCTAAATGACTGGAGACAGCCGACTATGTACTCTGACGAGACTGAATGAGATGAATGGCAGCAAAAGACATTAACTTGGAGGATACTTAGACGATAATTATCTCTGATCAATGAGAAGACCTTATGCGACATCATTTACGCAGATCATTTGAGATACTAATCACTGCGCAGATAGTCTTAAGGTAAGAATCGTGGATATATGTAGGAAAAACGTACATATCTGCGGTTTCTGCATCAGGCAGGACAGGCCTCCTGCCTTTAAATTTGTGCCACATAATATCCAAAAAATACAAATGCTTTGCGCAACAGACGTATATGGTCCAGGGCCTAGCTTCTCGCGACCATTCGTGTTGTGCGTGTTATATTTTTCACACAAATGGAAGGGACCTACAGTTTAGAGCCATATCCGAAAGGCTAATTGAGAAGCTTTCTCTTGACAGTTATTACTCTCGGACGCTTGTTAGACATTCACGAGAGGTGGGACCTTGAAAAAACTGGTTGGTGTTCTCCGGGATTCGAACCTCGAACCTCACGCTCAGCGATCCAACGCACTAACCACTTGAGCCACGGCGCCCACTCGGGAGAATAAGACGGTCTTACAGTCAATATGTCGCAGCGACTCAAGTATCTAAGTATTTTGACGGAAGCGTCAGGAGGAAGATATTGTTTCCCTATGATTCCATCAGCGCTTCTCCTTCGGGAGAACTAATGGAGGCCATAAGATACACCAAATCTAACAATCTCGGGCTGGGATGCTAATTCTCAGCAGAGCCTATGAGAGGTAGCAGCAAATGTGACCTTAAGGATGAGAATTTGATAGAATTTATTACGTCTTCTGACAGGCTGACCCATGTCATGAGCAGAGGACAAGATGAGATTGACCTCGCGCTTTCCAGCAGAAAGATGTGCGGATCGATCACTACGTGGCTAGTTCCGGAAGAAGTATCTTTTTCGGATCGCCGCTATCTAAATAGAATTTCGACTAGACATTGAGAAATGCTTAATGAGGCCCTTAAACATCCTGTGTGGCATCATTCGAAAGTTTCGAATCATCTGGTACCGATGATAAGTACCCAGCCTTGATGCAAGAAGGTATACACCAGTTGCATTCAAGTTTGAAGAGAATCTTGATGGCAGCATTGACGCTGGCATATATTCCTACATCCTGGCGAACGGTTAGAGTGGCTTTATACCAAAAATTAGTAAAGATGACTACCCACTCGTCAAGTCTACACTCCTTCCTGTTGAAAAGCATGACAAAGCTGGTCGAGATCCGAGTGAGCAGATTGCCCTGAGGAGAAATCTTCTTTCGGAGATACAATATCCGCATGAGAAATCCTTTGAGACTGCGCTTCAAGATCTAGTTGAAAGAATCCGTCTGGGGGCTTTTGCATCGATATAGAGAGCGCCTTTGATAATGTGGTCTTTGATTGCACGTCGGACTCTGCTTGACAGCAAGGGTGGTGGTATTTCTATTGTAGATTAGACCAATGCCAATGACTAGAACTTTGTTTGTAGATTCGGACTGTGTTACGGATTAGCAGTGGGTATCCACAAGGTGGTGTTTTGTCTCCTTTGCTTTGGTGAGTGTATGCGATCTCAATAGTTCGGACAGCTACCCTCAAGCATATACGGATGATGTTGTTGTATTTTCTGTTGGGTCATGCATCGAGACTGTCTGTTGTAAGGATATGCGCAGAGTGATATGAGAAAGCGAATGCGATGCAGGAAGCGTTTGTTATAAAACTGCTCACCTCTACATATTCTTATGTCCGCACTGTGAAGCGATATTTGATGGTGTGGGCACGCTTCTCGCATCCTAAATGCGCAGATGGCCCTATGATCGATGAATGATGCACTTTTGGTCAATCCTTTAAAAGCTGTTCTCTTTACGAAACGGAGGCTTGCCTCAGCCAGAGCTAAAGGACGTCACTATCCACATCTCCGATGATGCCAAATATTTGCGAGTAGTCTGCTTCTGTGCAGCACTCATGCCATCCCTTAGGAGAACGACCTCGTTGACCTAGGAATGCTCGTGATTTTCCCAGCAGTGCCGTTTTTGCTAGATATTGATCCGACTCCTAAGTACGTGGTTTTTTTCACTCCCTTTATCCTTTCGGTTCCACCTTTATGACGTCCTTTAAGGTTCCAGTGTTTGTTCCGCCAAATGACATGGCACAGGCATCTAGATACTTGCAGTTGTGCTGTTCGAGAAGGTCTATTTCGCCGTTAACAAAAGCCTCTGTGATGCTTCGTAAGATCAACAAAGGCTAGCCTATTACATTCTATGGTTTTCTCTGCAATCTGTCGAATTTTAAAAATGGCATCAACTGTTGACCTGTTTTGCCTAAAGCCTTGCTCTTCTTCGCAGATACCAGTATTTATCATGTGTTTGACTAAAGCATTTTTGTAAACAATTTAAATGTATCCAGGGTGCTCTTAGTTTTCTGGCACTGTAAGGATGCTTGTGCCAAGATACATATGTGGCTTATCACCAAAAACAATCGTTTGAATCTATACGGCTATGAGAAGATCCTTCCTAGCTTGTTCGTCGGTTGTTTGGTGAAGGGAAAGTACATGAATGCTCTCTGCTTTCCGAATACATCTGCCACTGCTCTAGATACTCTGCTAGACCTACATCCCCGAAATACTTTTAGCGTAGACTGCAGACGGGACAGCTAGAGGTATTATACACACTAGAGTGTTGACGACCTAGTCTGCTGCAATGACAATGGATCTTTGGGTGCTGCGCAAATTTAAAATCAACTTTCCTTGCATTTAAGACTGCCTCGGCCAGAGTTTGCGTCAGAATTGCGCTCTAATTGAACTTTCACAGATGATACCAAAACCAGCAAAGAATCTGGAGCTGGTCTCTGCTTAAAGAACAACAGCATACGACTTCGCTTTTCGTGAAGCAAGCATGCACCTGATTTTCAAGCGGAAATATGTGTTATCCTAATGGTCATGGACTGCGTTGTAAGGAAGAGGTGGACAGGCCGGAATATCTGCATCAGCAGCGATAGCCTTACACGGTCTTCGACTGCAGTGGCACCTTTTTGTCATATGGAGATATTGCTCTGCGGTGCAGGGAACTTACCATTTCACCTCTCCCGATTATAATTTCCACAGAAATTTCCTGATGGAACTACAAGGAGGTGGGAGTACAGCTAGTTGGCTGAGCCGAAAACTCTACGGCTGCAGTGACACTTTCTCGTTATTTAGTGAATCAACATCTACCGGAAAATGCTGCTTGTGGCGTAATTTTTAAAGAAATTCACAGATTACACCACGAAGAGGGCTTATAAGGTCTTCGACTGCCTTGGCATCTTCTCGTCACACTCATATAGCAAATCAGTAACTATTGGGAGATGCTGCTTCGGCGAGGCCTTTTTCGGTCATTTACCATGCCAATGATGCGCAATGTTGGACCATAATCACCAAAGCAGAACAACTATTGAGCTCCAACGAAAGAGTAATACTCCATTGGATATTCTGCCAAGTGAGCGAAAAGGGTAAAGTACAACCATGACGTCGATAAGCTGTTTCAAGATGTAGACACAGTTCAAAGCGCCAAGAAACATCGACTATATTTGCTCGGTCACATAGAACGAATGGACATCAAAACCCCAGACGAGGTTTTCGAACCTCAGTTTTGACTACACTTGTGGGTGCTTATGGGACATCGAAACTCCATTACTAACATCAGGAGTACGCGAACGCCATGAGGCTTGACACGAAGAATAGAAAACAACTTTCACTTGAAAAATGGAAAAGTACCGGGTCCTAGGTAGTGATCCCTCGGGAGCCGGTGGTCTACTAAAGCAAAGTGAGTAGCCACATGGACAAGCCGGCGCGATGGAGAAGTTGATTTCTGCAGCAGTCAGAGATTGTCAGAGCCTGCTAGCTATCGAGCTTACCTTTCTAGATTCAGATTCCGTGACCTTACCATCCATCTACCATTTAAGAAAAAGCCCTAGAAGAACCAATGAGAGTAGCAATAGTCCTTGAAAACATGTTTGACTATCGAAAGATGTGTTGAAGTCATACCGGCTCCCAGATTTATCCAGCTTCTTCCAGTCTGAAATGCTGACACCACTCGAGGCTCATAGAGTTTTTAAAGACAACCCTGCAACGATCCGAAACATTGCCATTCTATTGACAACCAGGCTGAAATCAAGGCCCTAGCATCAAATACTACTTCTTCCAAGCTGGTGAAACAGTGCAAAGAGGAACTCGCTTCGCTAGGGCATCGCTTCAAGATCAATCGCCTCTGGGTGCCGAGACACAGTAACATAGAGAGACATGAACGGACTTATTAGCTGGCGAAGCGCAGTTCAGCCCCCGACAGGTCCCTCGCGAAGGGTGTTCACATCCCGTTGGGAGCAGGCAAAGGAAGAATCATCCCGCACTTTTTATCAGAGGCCAACACCAGGTGCCACGGGCTCCAGAATTGTGTCATATCAAGGCAGATGTGGCCCAACTACAACTGGTCCAGTATACAAGATCTAAAAAACATGACTCGCACGGACATTGCAAGGATCACAGCGATTAGTACAGGGCACTAGCCCGTAGGAACACACCCGTCTAGATTCAAGACACATTGTCGCAGCTGCAGTAGTGAGAGGAAGAACACCCCTGCGAGTATCCAGCTCTAGGAAGAGCCAGATATCGCATACTAGGCAAAACCATCTATGACAACCTTAACAAAATTCCGGGTAAAACATAAGCGAACTAATCTGTTTCTTAAATGTCACAGGATGTTTGTAGAGGGCTCCCGCTCAACAACACTGAAAATCAGGTCACGTGAGTTGTGGTATGAAAATGGCACTAAAGCGCTAATTAAGCCTCATCGTGGAACAGTGAAGCTACCACCTCCACCTACCTACCTATGGCTGGGGACTAAGGTGGATTAGAGAACCATTTGCTGCAATTGTCAGAGGAATACTCAACCGTGGAAGGTTGTAGGCAGGCTCAAATGGCTATTAAACTGCCAACTGGCACCACTCATAGGGAAGTTCTAAGCTTGGAGGATTGAAATGGGTGGTAGCCTTATCTACAGATCATGGAAATTTCATGTATCACCTAAAGAAGATCGGTCTTCTGGAGAATGTTACCTGTGTACTATGCCTGAAGGAAATCGAGACGGCGGCACATATATTGTGTCACTGTCCCGCATTAGCTAGCAGAAGACGGGAGGCCTTGGGCGCTCTTAAGTAGAAGATGAACGAGATTTCTGCTAAGCAGATGCTAGTGTGGACACGAGGAATCAAAGCCAGAGAAGAACTGTGGAGAAATCCAGAGACTCCCTCGGGCTAAGATGGATCGTCGAAGAGAGACGAAAAGGGACCCATCACTGTGGTTTGGTTTGAAATCTGTCGAAATAATATATAAAGCGGTTTAGACATCCACTCTGTTAATTCGGATTCAAATTGCAGAGATTAAGGCAACACACCGATGGTGTGTCCTGCCTCAGCCTAGCTAGAATCACCTTCAGATAAATTTATTTAACGACATCAAAGTCTAACTGCCAAGCTATCGCCTCAAAGCCCCCATATACTTGTTCGTTTGATACACCTTGCCCCCAATTCCGTTATCTTCCTTTACACCTAGCATTTTGATTGATCGCACACGTACCATACGACTTCGTGCGAATTTCTTCGCAGCCCTCTCTCTATCGGAACAAGAATTTAATAGAGCGCATATGTGCTGCTAGTCAGCCCATTGACTGATAAGCCAAAAATAGGTACTGGAAATTAATTTCGAACTTTCCCACGGAGCCGAGAATACATGCGCTCCAAGCAAGCTAACCCAACACACCGCAGCGATACGTATGTTAATCCAGCGTTTTACCCTATTGGGGTGCAGTAGTTTCCTTGAAATCATTCTCACATCCACCAGCCCAGCATGGAAGTCAGATACGAACCGAGTCAACGTACAGAATCGTTCCTTTATTGTTACACGCTCAGCGGTTTGTCACTATCAGTATAATTTACCGAAATGAATTCGCCGCTTATCGTGGGGAACAGTTTTACTTGTCGCCACCGACCGACCACCTTTTGAGTTGACATTTTGCGGTATTCCAGGCCAACCAGCACCCCATCATCGTCCAAACAAAGTCTTGGGGTTACAACTACAACTACTTGGGCCCGCTATCAGTTCGTAGAATAACTTAAGCTGGCAGCGCGGTTAGACGAATCTTAAATTAGACACCAAATGCGGCGCTACTTGTGACTACACTTGTGGCTCCTGAGACCGATAATTATGCTTATTTCAAGGCGCATTAAGTCAGATAGCGATTTTTCCCTTGGTCACATCCGAAATTCATTCAGATGCTAATGTAGATACATTCTGTCGGAAATGTCAATCATCACCGCTTAGTCATCAATTGCTACCCGGGACGAAAGTCCTTCCGGATTGGCGATGCAAATGCACGTGTACCTACATCCTGGTAAATCGGATGTGTTATCCCTTCACAGCCCGCCGGCCGTAGTGACCTCAAGTGAAAAATATTTAACCTTGGCGTACACGCAACCACAGAGGAAGCAATCCAAATCGCATTTTATTGCATGTTGCACTATCTGATTGCCTTTCGGGTAAGTATCTATGTATCTACGAGTATCTACCTGATGATGATAGGCCAGGTTGTCCCAGACTTTTCACCAGCACCAAGGTAACCTCATAAGTTATGTCACAATATGGAATGCCAATGACTACCGAATGATTTTGGATCGCATCCATTAGAAAGCAATCGCTGTATGTACCGACGGAATTCGAAATTGTTTAGGAAAGAGACGCCAGCCAAGGGAAAGGGAAAGGGAAAGGCAAATCACTTTTATTTTGGTGTTTAGCTCAATAATGACATCGTGTCGTGGCCGTTCATCTTACCTTTTTGTGGGTGCATACAGCTGAAAATCTACGAAAGATACGAGTAAAATGCCAAAAAGGACAGATTTATGGTTCCGGAATGAGAGGCAGAGTCATTGCAGTACGGTAGGAGATCGGAAATTGTATTTTCTTGTGTTTTCTTGTTCTGTGGTCTTCAAATGATAATGTTGATGACACATAAACAAACTAATTGATGACCTTGTGCCTAAATGAAGACTGTATGAGGAGATTTGAGGGTTCTAGCTCGGTGATAGTGTTTTTTTGGGATACGGATGCGGATGTGTTACGCATAGATCCGGAAATTTAAAGTGCATTCAATGGATGCATAAAGAATGAGCACTTTTGAAGGACTTTGTTTTTAAGTATTTTTTATCAGGAGAGTAGGACATTTCGTATCTATGACTAAGAAACCGATGCAAAATGAGTTGTCAGCCTTGCTCATTGCGCATTCCAATGATGGCGAGTCATTTTTGAAAGTATAGACTGACTGCTGACTAGAAATCAAGCTGATCGCAGGGTGCCACGAAAGGTAGGTCGTCCAGAAAGATATTGCGGTCCACAAGGAGCGACCTATGGTCATACCCCATTAGAGGATCTGCAATCAGGGAAAACACAGCCAATTCATGCAGTTAACGTGGATTAAGAAGTCGCAATATAAAGCCCTTAAAGCCTTAATTAGAACTCAAGCGGAAATGTTTGCGAATATCTGAAGGCTCATGCCTGAATTGAAGAAGTATTCCCAGAGCGATGGAAACAGAAACTAGTACTCATCTCCCTGGGGATCCATCGTCGTTTCGTCCGCTCTGAATGTTGGATACGGCTGGAAAAATTGTGAAATGCATCATGACCAACAGGTTAGAGGAAGCCATTGTGTAACGCAGGAGGATTGGCAGAGCATCAGGTCGGTTTCTGAAGGTCGTGATCAACGATAGATGCCACTCGACTGCCACTCAACCGGTCGTTGACACAGCAAAGAAAGCCACAGAAATAAGAAGGTGGTAGGGTGGTGCTAAACGGTATCGTGCTGTACCTATGGTCACGTTAAATTGTAAGAGACGCATTCAACTCTGCGAAGCGGAAACATGTTTTGGAATCCCTTCCAGGTATGACGTCCATTACATCAGGAAAAGGATCCGATTATGACTCAGGCGATGGCCCCAAAGAGTATACTGCCGCAGAAGGAGTGCCACAGGGTCCTGTGTTGGGTCCACTTCTGTTGTATGACGGGAGATTAAACTGTTTATTCCACAAGAAGCTACAATCGGAGGTTTCACTATATTGCGATATTCGTGATGGCCAAGCTACTCGAGTGATTGATCTAAGTACGCAACGACACAATCGGTATCGTTCAAGACTGGCTTGAATCAGAGGGCTTAAAATTAGCCGAATATAAGACATAAGCGGTACTAATCAGTTACAGAAAGGTGAGAAAAACATTCATTTTAGCAATAGTGGGACACCAGATTACATCGAAGCACTCCATCGTGATAGACACAAGGCTCTCGTTTAATTAACATCTGGATTCTGGAATATGCTAGTGGCGAAGCTTCACGAGTAAGTAATGCACTCATACGCATCATGCCAAACTATGGAGGACCGAGACACAGTCGATGGCGGCCTTTAGACAGTATGGTTAAATCCGTGACGATATACGGGTGACCAACATGGGCAAAGCTGTGATTGAGTTGACATACAGCATTCCGCACAATATCCGAAGATGCAGTCTATATCATTGCAGGATCACTCCCAATAGACATACTAGTGGAAAGGTTTCAAATACGAAAAGAGGGACCAGGAACCTGTATAAACCGACGGGGAAGGGAACTCATCCGAAGGGGAAACAGTAGAAACAGTATATCGAAATGGCAACAACGATGGAGGGCGTCTAGTAAATGCAGATGGACCTACCATCCCGGTTCTTGAGGTGCAGACACATTGATGTTCCAATGCCAAGACGGCAAGAGGAAAGAGCCCATGAAGGGGATGTGATCCTGACGCCGTTTGGTGCAATAGTTGCATCGAGATGAAATGCCAAAGCATCACTCTACGCCGAAGTCCGAAAAGAAAAGAAGACAATGGTGACTGATTAGTCGTCAATAGCCGGAATAACTTCATAAGTTTTCTAAATCCAGGCAAAACCATCACGGCAGAGTATTGTACTCTCAAGAAATTGACTTAATGCACCAAGAACTGTCTCATCTACGTCCGATATTGGTCAACATAAAAGGTCCAATACTCCTACATGGCAATGCTCGACCACACGCCACCAACTGAGCTACGACACACTGTCGCCCCCAACACACTCACAAGATCTTTTGCCAACCGACGACAAAAAGCTTGAAGAGAGCGAATGAGATTCAAATGCAGGCACACGTCGAAGAAGCCAAGGAGCAAACATGATGAACAGGAGGAAAGATAGTGATGATGATGACGGTGGAAAGTGCGATTCGTACTACCTTCCCCTTCGAAACCGCAGGATCGGATGATTATTTCCAGCTCTGGTTCAGTGGGGCAGTGCACATAAGCGACACTTATGGGACACTCTTCCCTTGGAACTGCCTGTAGGTAGTACTTCATTGGGCTGATTACCCTCTTAGGCTTCCTGAGATACACTTGTTTCATTTGATCGACTAGGATATCGACAGGTACCATACCAACTACGACACATACTGCCTCTTCTGGCACTGTTCGATAGCCACAGATAGTCCTTAAGACGCTGAGTCTTGACTGTTTTATTGCTATGGCATGAGCTCATACGGGAGACGCATGCAGTAGTTCTGAGCTTACTACTCTGGAAAATAAGATTTTAAGCCTGTATCTGAATCCTCCGATGTTTGGCGACGTCCTCCCTAGAGATGGATATTCTCCGTCTTCTTACTCTAGGTGGGGCTTGAAATTTAACCTATTGCGCATCATTCCACCATTTCATTAGAACATATCAGAACTTGGCCGCTAACGTACACGAACTGCTTCTTTTATTTACTTCACTAAAGCTAAGCCTGCTGTCTTCAACTAGGTTTTAGTTTTGAAGATCCTTCAAGTCCTCAGGATGGTTTGTATGCAAAGACTCGCATCAATAATTATCGGAGCAAATAAGCATCGGTATCGGGTTTCAATGGGCAAGGGACATCCTTTCCCGCAAAGGGGATCACAATGGGTCAGCATTGACCTGAGTGTGGCGGGGAGTCTCTCTCCTCGCCAACCCACATACCTAACCTAACCTGAAGATTGCCGATTCGATTTCGTGAACGTGTGTCGCAATAGTAAAAATGGTGATATCATCCTCAAAGCTTTAAGTTTTGTTCCGGACGGCATAGACAATCGAGCACATCATCGCGCATGATCGCGCAGAGTACAGATCCTTGTGGAACGTCTGCTGAGGCATTATAGTGCATGGTTCCTTCATCGCTTTCATACCCTTCATAAAGAGATTATTTCTCAAAAAGATCTGAGAAACTGCTCCGCAGCAGAAGATCCCGTCGTCACAAGGAAGCAGTGGAAGTACTGCTGGTGTAAAGATGGCTTATGGTGCAATAGATCTGCTTTGCCACAGAGCTTTTATGCCCGTGGGCGTAGCTTCAAATTGAAAAAAAAGTGGTTAGAGACTATCCTAAAGGTATGTTCGTCCTTCCAAAGGACCAGCTTACTAAATTGAACACCTTCTTTAGCCCTCGATGGCTACGGCGGTATTTACCAACAGTTTTATGACATCTACTGTCGACCGGGCTTTTCAGAACACTAAGTGGCATTCTGAGAGTGCGCCTCTTTTCTCGACTATTGGCAGCAGCCTATTGGAGATTACATTCTCTACAATTTTCCCCATCATGCTTAGTGGACAGATGGAACCAGCTCCGCATAACTTCTATAAAAACAGCAGGCCTTGCGCAGCTTTTAGTGCCTTTTTCGAAATTGCATCCGGTTCTGGTGCAGCAGTTTCTTCAGTTACCGATGGGATCTCTTCGTTGGGCACTTCTCTGGACAAGTGGCCGCAGTGTTTTTACATAAGATATGATGCTCTTAGAGCTTCATCATGACGACCCTGTAAGTATGTATTTCTCCGCTCTTTCTAGAGCGTTGAACCCTGCGTCTAGCATGCACTAGATGTCAGACTAGGAGCTGCATAGCATCTGTAAAAATTTACGTCGCTTATCTTTGGTCTTGAGAAGCCGCCCGCTGTCTCACGTACAATATAAAACAGGTCCATGTAGCTGATCTCTTTGCGTTTTCACTTAGCCAGTTGCATCCGTTTAGAGCTTTGTATAGTTCCATATCCTTTGATTCAAAAAGTCTTCTGCTGCCCCGTAATGGTTGAAAATAATTTGGACGACCTCCATCGCCTTACACTCGTGAGAGATTTTTCAAATACCGGGCATTTGGTCCTGCCAGCTACATGTTTGTCATTCTTTCGCTTGTCCTTTCTATCCAGGATCTATAGTAGTCGACCATTTATATATGGCATTCCTCCATATTACACTGTTTTAAGCGGTCAATCAAACTATGACTGTATTCGAATAACCTGAAGCTTAAGTTAGCGCTTTACTAGCTTTGCAAGCTTTGCACTATGTATGGATGCTGACAGTTACATGCTTCTCATTGTTTAGCTTGTCCTTTCTACACAGGCTCCATAGTGGCTATGTGACTATCTTCTACACATCTTCTTAACTGTTTAGAGCGGTCAAACAAATTATAACCGAAGCTTCAGTTAGTGCTTTAATAGCTTTGCAAGCTTTGGGCTGTGTGTAAGGAGGATGAAAGGAGAAGAAGTTACACCGCAAACTCTATAAGATGTGCGAAGATGTGGATGTGGCAACATTGGCGGCTGTAATGGTTTAATCAATGGTGTTGCACAGTGCGAAGGGTATCTTCCAATCCCAACTTCTAGGTTCGATCTGTCTTGAAAACAGAGTATTCCATCCACAATTGCGGATAAGGGGCAGCTTGGTCCACAAGGCTTAATGCAATGTGAACAGGACCAAAATGTATGGAAGGCTGCTGTAAATGATATTCGCACTTGGATGCTACCAGGTGATGCTACAAATCATTGTTGGCACGTCGAAGCTTTAGAACCCACTCGAGGTTTACTTTCCATTGATCGTATGTTTTCAAATTTGGTTGACTTCGACTGCCACATTGCTCCATCGATAGTGAGGTATGAGAGCCACGAGAACTCGAATAGCCCACATCGATGCTTAGAATCAAACTCCTCAAGCTCCAATGCTACGCCTAGATTCTACCACCTGAAATCGGAATCACCAACGCTGGAAGCATCTCGAAATAAACGCAGTCAAATTGTAGATATCTTCTGCTACTTTCAATTCATGAGATACATTCGAGGAAGGTACCTCATAAACCTTTTAAATCGAAAATATGATCAGACGCCATGAATCTTAAGTGGGCACCAAAAGCCGAAAGGAGTCTTCTTTCAGCTATTACGCAAGAACATATGTGTGCCTACCTCCACAAGACGTGTGTAGTATTGTAGATGCGCAAGGTTAATTCATTTTCAAAAAATCGCCTAAAAAAGCACAAAAAAAGAAGAAAAAATGCAAAAATTGCGATACACATCTGAAAGCGAAATTATACGACGAGCAACAGTAGAGCCTCTCATAGAAACGCGTTGCGAAAACTCACTCACTTCCAACGAGGTGTCCGAGGTGCCTTGGGTGTTCACCTCTCCGGACGGATCGTCCGACGGATTGGGCGACTGATCGAATTCATTTGCCTGAAAACAGACAGACAGACACACATTGCCGGAGATCAAAGTTACCCTCGGCTGGAAATTTATTCGAATTGGTAATTGAGTGCGGCCCTGATGGGGCAGCGTATACAGAGCTTCACGCGCATTGGTAACAATTGCTCATCGCCACACTTGTGTACTTCGTCTTCTTCTTCGTCTTTCTTCTTCTTCTTCATTTGTTTTCATTTAGTTGTTTGTACTTCTTCTTCATCGTAGGCTTGCTTGTCCTTGCTTTTTTTTCTGTTTTTTTCAATTTAAGTTAATAAAATCGTTCGAGAGTGGCTATTAGCGTACAAGCTACACGGATGATCCGTGGTGTGTCTCTCTCACTTGGTGCTCGTATCCATAAGTGATTGGATTTTGTGATGGCGGCGAGGTGCGATTGTCTCATGGGTTCAATTGGGTCAAAATCAGCATAAACAGTAGACTCGTTGGTAATCGCGATGAATATTGATGATTGACGGTTGCTGCTGCTGTTGCTGTTGCTGCTGCTGCTGCTCGTTAATTGTGGATTTAATTTCATAACATTCGACCGGGAGAATCGTAATGAAAACCTTAAGGATTTTGAATGTTTTAGCTGCGCATGATCAAGAGATCAAAAGGCTAATATCATGCAGAGTTGGACTTACTATTGGAAGGGGGGCATCGGGTGATTGTTGTTCCCCCTTGGGAATTTTATACGATTTTTTTTTTTTGAGATTAAGTATGGAATATATAACAGCGACGTTTACTAAGTCGTTACTTTGTTGGAATTGTCTAAGTGGGGAATTAATAGAGAGTTTCACGTGAGGTTTGAGCGTAAAGACACGGCAGCCAAGGAGGATCTATTGCACCAACAGCAATTCCACTTTCCTTAGGCGAGAATTTCTGCTGCGCTCAGATCAATTTGAGAGATGATTTCTCTGTGAAGAAGAGCCACCCACTCATATAGTACGTGTTCTGCGGTTTCATCCTCTCCTAGACTGAGGTGAGGTGATCCCTTCCAGATCACTCTGGCAGGACGATGCATTTTTAGAAGATGATTCTATTCACTTCTACATGGACGGGTCAAAGACCAAAGACGGAGTCGGTGCAGGTCTTCCGTCTTCCAAATCATTGTAGCGTATTCCAGACGGAAATAATGGCGATCAAAGAAGCCCTATCTTGGCTCAAGAAAAACGTGATATCTGCTAGAGATATCCGCATCTTTTCTGATAGCCAGGCAGCAATCAAATCCCTGGAATCGACCTCTATTAACTCTTTAGTAGCCCTAGGGCCTAGACTGCCGGTCGTCTCTTGTGGAGATGGCTGAGCAGTTCAATATTCACCTGTGTTGGGTGCCGGGGCATAGAGACATTCCAGGGAATTGTAAGGCCTATGAACTTGCCAAGCAAGGAACAACTTTACCCATCTTGCCGGACAATGGCACCTTAGGTATTCCAATCGCTACTCGCAAACTTAAACTTAAGCTGAATGTTGACGAGGTGGAAAAGTGGACCACCATGTCTAGCGACAAAATGGATTTAACCCAAGCTGGATCTAAAACGCACCACAATCGGTGTCATCACTGGACACTGTCTAATAGGCAAGCATGCTACAAGGCTGGGCCACTTAGCGAACGATTTCTGTAGAAGCTGCATGGATGAAGAAGAGGAGGTAAGTATTCCTCACCTTCTTTGTTTCTCCCCAGCTCTCTCCCGCAGAATAATAATCCACTTAGGAGCTCCCTATTATAACGATACAGGTATCACATTGGACCTACCATTGGTCTAAGTGTGATGGCGACTCCTAGCCGGCAGCCACTTCAACCTAACCTAACCTAGACTGAGGTGGCCGATGGAATCATCAATGATGGTCATTTTAAGGAGGTGCTACTTGAGCTGACAGTGGCCGGAAAGAAAGCTCACAAACCTTCTCTTGTTCTTTTATGAAATGGTCTGACGGCTCTTTTAGCCAGTCTGGGTCCTTGAATGTTGTTCCAGTGGGATATCCACATATTGCTTTCCCATCTGTGTACCGTATATTTGACAATGGAATCATAGATTCTAAAAAAAGGGTTCAGATCCAATCAAAAGATCAGAGGACATTCGCGAGAGGTGGTACCGTGAAAAAACTTTTTGGTGTTTCCTCCCGCTCAGCGATCCAACGCGCTAACCACTTGAGCCACGGCGCCCACAGATCGGGTAACTTGCACTGCGACCTAATGTTCTACTGTGCCCCTTGCTAATACCTAGGAGAAGTTTGTTCAATCAGAGTTCCTCTTGCAATGTGAAGCCTATGGAATTGTATTTGGGGGTTGAGCAGTCTTATTTTGCCTTGACGAGAACTGTCTACCCTCAGTAACCCGGTTTTTCTGAGGAATCGAAAAATGAGAAATGGGTCTAGTGTTGGCATATCCTCATCTAATAACTGGTACTTGCCCAAGTATTTCCATCTTTTGTGCTACCCCATAAGACAGAAAGTGGATAATAATCCGCATAATCCGCAAAGGCCTTCAGTTAATATACCTAGCTTCCTTTGATGTTACGCGAGTCTGCAGTGACTCGTTAGAAAGCTTGTTAGCATACGAAGGTTGGTTTTGCTAAGGCAGATGCATAGCCAGAAGTTTCTTAGTTTGCCTCATACCCGGAGTATTGGTTCTCGCGCTGTCTTCTTTCTCCATCCTCCTAAGTTCTTGGCGTATGGTATGATCCCCTATTCCGAGTCTGCTTCCTCGCTACCCTCTACTCTTACGTAGCCGGGTACCCGGCATTCCCACACAAGTTTACATGGGAATCAAGTGCTTTGATAGATACTGTATCTTCTGTCGACACTCAGTTGAATACAACTATCTGTGGAATATGTCTCAGCTTGAAAGATGCTGGTACTTTTGCCCATAGATTCTGGGTGTCCTGATCTTGGCCCAAATACATCTGCTCCTGTTCCATCTTCAGTTCTTTAGCCGTCTGTGTATCACTTTATTGTGTGGTTACTTAGTCCGTAGGTTATGGATTCGTCGCTTCGTCCGAAATTGTTTTCGAAGTAAGATTTCCTTTCCTCATTCTCTAGGCATTGCTGGAAGGGAAAGTTTCTTGAAAAGTGCATCGTATTCTCTCGGACCCATTTTTGCCATCCTTAGGATCGTCTGTTCTACGTTTAGCTCAACTACAAGGTGCTGGGCTGCACTTGGACATGTTCTCATGGCCGCAGTAATTCAGAGGCACGCAAGCCTGGAGTAGTTCTTTTGCCCACACTATCCCTCCCTATGTGATCATTGGTTTCACAAAGGCGATATACATTCAGCTTCGAAAGCTCAAGCTGAGTCGCAAGGACTTACGCGTTAGACCGTATATCATGAGAGCACGACTAACCTCTTTAGATATCTCCTCCGTGTCCTTTCTCCACAAGAGCTTGCTGTCTAGAGGCAGCCGCATCGGCTTCAGTTCTAACTTCATGTTTTTCGTATATGGCACTATTGCAGTTCTAGCCAGGTCCTTTGTATGATGCCACAGGGCGTGTACTTAAACTTTCCTCTGGCAATCATGTACGTAAGTAGAATAGGTTTGACTGTTGATTCTAAGTTTGATTGTCTTTCCAAGTAATTCATCCACAACTATACTCCACATCAGGGGAGATAGCACTCCTCCTTGTGGGCATCCTTTGGTTGTATTGGCTTTAATAATTCGATGCGATGTCTGAGTTTTCGCTGATCTTATACTCAGCAACTCGTACATCCACTTAGATACTGCTATTCTATCCAGGCCTCGTTTAATGACTTCATGCAAAATATTATCGAAACGAGGATATTAGGGAAGCGGCAGAAAACTATTTCTTTCATCTCAAGAGCTCGCTGTATGGTTTCCTGAGCTAAAATAGAGCCACCTTATTATCGCGGCTGACACCGCCAAAAGATTCTTACCTAGGCAGTTGCCCCACCCTCCGCCAATAAAGTCTCCTCCGGTTGTTGTTCCACATTTGGTTGTGTCCCCTGCCAGATTGGATTTGAATTGGTAGTTTGCCCTGCGCTTTCCTCCGATCTCGTGAGTCCACTCACCACCACTCTGCGGAACCAGTAACTCGGAGACCAATTTTGAGCCTTAATAGCATCAAAAGATCGATTCCGAAAGCCCGGTCCCCTCGTTACGACCATACAAAACTTTCCATGCCTCGATGTTCAAGCCATCCTTTTGCGCCTTCAGCAATGCCAGAGAGGTGTGGTACTCCTGGTTCGCACCTCGTGGGAAGAAAATAATGATGAAGTAGGAACGTGGTATTTCCGTCACACTGCCTACAGCAAGGCTTTTAACTTTTTAGCTTGGGTACTACGATCATGAGCCGTTCCACTGCTGTAGAATTTCGCACTCAATTAGTAACATCCTCGTCCCTGGACCTTGAGCTTATGTTCCCATCCCAGAGCCATTTCCCCTACAATAGCATTCCCGAGTGCCTTGAGGTTCGCAGCATCAAGACTCCTTCCTAGGCACAGCGTGCTTACTGCCACTCGTAGCTGGCCTTGCAACCACAGCATAGCTTCTCTAAGCTGAAATGGCGCACATCTTTCGCATGCTCTGCCTCCAGCATAGTGGCAGTCTCAAGTGCCTTCGCCTTCTTCTGCACATTACTTGCAGATGGCGCTATCTGGTTGCTAACCCTCTCTTTTGCCGGTAGTGCGTTAGATTCGGGCTTAGCCCTATGCTCCTCCGCCTTTTTTCTGGCAATCTCAGGCGCAAAGCCCTTCTCAGGATAGTGAAGTTACCAACGAGATTCCACTCCACTAAGTCCCTTTTGGTCGGAGCTCCGCTAGATTGAGAGGCTGTAGGAATCCAAGCTATGCTCGAAGTTATTCTGTACCTAAACCAATTTGAGCTTCGGATGAAGCGTAAAAACTTTTGATCTCATGTACGTCGGACTATTTCGCGGCCAACTTGTTCATATCTGTCCGTGTCGTAACCAAAAGTTCCATCTGCAGAACTAGCGGATGTTAATGTGCATACGCATCCCCTACCCGCTTTCAGCTCACAGTCTCGCTAGACATAGTGCTTAAAAAAAGTGCCCATCTTGCATGCACATCTAGCCTCAAATAAAGCGACCAGAAAAATACCGAAAATTGTATCTTTTTTTATTCGTTTTGTCTTAATCTGGTGTACACTGCACGCACACCAACTTCCACAGACCACACACCGGATGCTTGTATAGACTTCACCTTTCCTTCACCTTTCTCACACTTGAAGTTACGTTCGGTGCCTGACCGTAAAACTGTACCGGAGAATACAAATTAAATTTAACCAGAATGGTCAGAAAAAAAACCAAAAAAACCGACAGAAAATCTCGTTACAGTGTTACCAAGATTTGGCAAGATGAGAAGTAAACATCAAGTGACACCAGTAGTCGTTTCCGAACAATGACAATGGCACACATACGGGAACGACAACTGCTTTGGATTATATTGAGGTCCCCCCCGGATGCGGAGCACAGTTAACAACGAGTTTGATGCCCGAAAGATCAAAGTCATTTGACCATTGACGCTAATAGCCGCGCGCTCCTATTCATCTGGAACCACAACGAAGTCTGTCAACTGGATTCTCTGGTGTCAGTGTACTTGCAGTCTGGTGATGGGTACATCAGTTCACATTGGTGCTTCCTGATGATACTTGGTCTGGAGAAGGTTGTTTCGTTCTTTTATGATCTCGAACGGGGTGGTAGGGCATCGTTTTATTATTTTGCGTTAAATTTTCTGACAATTTTTTGGATTTTTTTTTTGGATGCTCTTGGTGTAGTGGAAGAGGATGCTCTCTGGAGGATTTTGTATGTTCTAGGAAAATGTTGTCGTCCACGGGATTTAATTTATAGGCGCGATGAGAAACTATCCTGGTGCTCACTCTCTCCCTACACACAGTTCTAAAAAGGATCCACGAAGAGAATCAATGAGGGCGTAGGGATAGGAAAATGCGTCGCAAGTAGAGAATGAGAAACACTCACCCAATTAGTTCCACTTGGGAGCTGGTCCAGAGATGATGTGGTCAAGAGACATTGCCACAGTCGAAGACGAACAACAAAGGGATGCGAGAGGTACCCACTCGGGCGAGACTCTATCAAATGGTACACGAACGAATTCCAGACATCCTGCGAAACTTGAGTAGGTGTACCAGTACATGGACCCAGCTCTAAGAACTCGCAGGAATTGGGTATTTTCCCCGGGAATTATTGAAGTAAATACTCAAGAGGCACATCGCAATATTTGTCAGAAAGCAAGGACGCTCTCCAGACATTTAGGTAGTGACCTGCAGCATACTGGCTTGAGAAAGTATGTCAGCAACGCATATAGACTGGGCCAGAGCAACAAAGTATCTGGAAGACATGTGGTCAACTGACCAAAAAGAGTTCGGAAACTGGAGACAAAACTCGGAAGGAACCTGTTAAGCCAAAACAGACCAAAGAAGTTATTGGCGACTGAAAAGGGCGCCATCTGTTGGTTTCTTTTGAAGTTACTTCACCGGTGACAACACTAGGTAAGGTTAGGTTGCCATCACAGGCTACAATATGCAACCTCACTTATGTAGACCAGTCTTGTGTTACCACGGTATCAGCATCTTCTAGAGCTACCCCTTGATCCAGGAGGAAATAGTGATGAAGCGCTGGAGGCTACTACTACTTGCAGTAGCCAGTTCGACAAAATTGTTGAAAAAGTAGACTCCTACATGCAGTTTCCTATGAGGAGAGAGCTTTCTATGTATGAAGAAGATGTAGCTTGGTGTCTTCCACTTTTTCATCCATGCAGCTTCTACAGAAGTCGTTTGCGAGGAGGCTCAGGCTGGTGACGTGTGCCTATCGATAATGCAGTGTCCTGTAACGACACTTACTGCTGGAAATGGGCTTCTTGAAGATGAGAATATTGCATAAAGGCCTCGGGTTATTTGCTTACAAGGTCCAACGGACTCAATGTGCGAAGAGAACCACAGCATCATGGGCTATGCACTTCCATAGCCATACCATCTTAGATATACTAGCGTTGGATTTATACAGCGGTACTGAGGGCATTTCGGTTTCAAGTCAGGCTAAATGAGACGATGGGTTGTCATCTATGGACATAGAAGGATAGAAGGATATCTCACGAAAAATATGATCACGATCTGAATATGAAAATAAGGACGAGGACGAGGATGAGGATGCTTATGAGGTTGGCATATTGGAACGAAAAGAATTCTTGTTACTGAAAGGCATCACAGAACTCTAATTTAGGATGGAGGAGTCTCAGAAGGGCGGATGTGATGAATAGCTTTCCTCACGGATGGTTGGAACTCAAGGAGTGTTCAATTCATAAAGAATTGACACTGACTTGGCTGTGAAAGTCCTGGGGGGTCTTGTATTTGTAAGGAGCTGTCCATCATTGAACAGCAGCATGTAGTCCCTGAGGGGCCATTGTATTTCGGCAGAAGGCCGCCCCATGCGAGACAGTAGCAATATCCCTTATGTGGCTTGCATCGTCCGCACTCCAAACCTGCTAGTACGCTTTGCAAAACGCAACAGATCAGCAAGGTTAAGTGTAGCCAGCCAGATGCTTATACTTGAGAATGAAATTGCGCATGATAAAGTGTTTGATTTGTGCAAAAACAGGACAGTCGCGCAGGAAGTGTGTGGCGGTTTCGTTACAACTCACAAAGGCCCGAACCCCTAAGTCTTATGGCTTTCAGGAGTTCGTCAATCGAAGTAAGACCCGTGTCGAGCTCTTCAATAGTTCTCAAGTCACTTTTGGGTAGATTAAGTAGAAACTTGGCTCAACCCTCACTGGGTGTGTTGATCCACAACAGTAGTCAAGACCTGTTGTAGCAGCTCAGCCATTGTTTGTTTAAAGAGTGCCAAGCTGCAGCCTTTTGATGGCTGAGGAAGCACGAAAATGCTCATTGACTCTCCCTGGCAAGAGCATCTGCTCTTTCATTGCCCCGTATCCCACAGTCCATGTGGGGAAGGAAATGAAAAAGTGAACCAACTTGCTAAACGGGGACCAATTTCGGAATTTTGGGCTCTGAACCATTGAAGAATCTGATTAGGAAATGAGCTCTGAACACAGTGAACGGCAGACTACAGTGGATGGGTGTAGACGGGCCCAAATGGCAATAAAAATATCGAGAAGCTCTGCCAAACAAGAGATTCTAAGTATGAAGCGAGGAACACTCAAAGAGTTAGGAACGTTACTCCCAGGACATGGTAACTTTAGATATCACCTGAGCAAAATGGGTCTTCTGGAAGATGGTACCTACGGACTATATATGCCGGGAAGACATCTAACAACAACCTATTTGCCGATGCCTAGTGCTTTTGGCGTATTTTCCCATCGATTCTGTCGAAGCTTTGCTTGAAGTCTATGAAGAGGATGTGGATGTCGATGTTGCGTTCGACACAGTTTTCCAGGTCGTTGGTGCCTCTGTTTGCGAAAGAACTCCCAAGCTATGAAGGCACTTGGTTAGAATTTTAGAGAGGCCTTTATAGCCCAGATATAACAGCGTAATTCGCCTCGGGTCTTCTCGCTTCTTTTCTGCAGCAGTATTGTAAGCCATCCACTGTTCTGGCAGCCTATCTTTCTATCTGGAGACAGATGCTTCAGAAATTTGGCTGTGATGTGATGATGCTCACTCCTCCTGGAAGGATTGCTTTAATTGCTTGCTGAGCGGGCAATATAGGCTAAGCTATCTCTCTTTCTCGTTGTTGTGGCGGTATGTCCGCCAGCTTCGTCTTCGTCAGCTATGTCGTGGTATCATGCATTGTACAACTCGTGAAAGCAGTCTTTTCTGCGTGCCAAGATGTCGTTTTCGCAAGACATTTTTTTTTTTTTTGAAGACGGTAAGCCTACGTTGGAAAGCTCTTGCCTGCTGCTCCAGTTTTTGGTAAACACTTCTGTTGTTGATGGTTGCAAGGTCCTTTTTGGATTTGTATTCAAGTTCCTTTTGGCTGTCTCCTTAGGTTTTATCCCTCATAGCTTTCCTCTTGTGTTGGTTCTGAGCATCCTCTTAGGAACCGTAACGTCAGTTGGTATTGAAAGAAGAAGCACGCTCCAGATGATGCTGAGACACGTCAAGAGCCGCAATGCCCAAAATGTTGTAAAATTATCGAAAATTTATCGACCACTTCGTCTGTTCGTTGCCAGCATAACCTACCCTACAGCCGTAGTCCAATTCTTCTGGCCAACTCCACTTCACTTCACAACAAAATCGATTAAGGCCACACAAAGTGCTTTAAATTCATAGCCCGTCCTCAGAGCTCACGCATGTGTCACAATTATTTCCAAAATAATATCCATTTCCGATCTAAAGTTCAATAGCATTAGGCTCGAGAGATGACAGATTTCGCTTTGCGCCTTATTGTCACCCGAGAGCCGAGAGTAGCCACCATTCGATGACCACTTAAACGCACTCTTCAACATCACTCCAACCTACGACTATTAGCATAAATTTTTCTCTCCGTTCGACACGTACCCAACAGCCACAGTGCCCAGCCAGAAAGGCCTAAAGAAGACATAAAAGTGATCGTGCCGATAAACAACCCCACGACAATGGTCGAAAAAAAAAAAGATACAAAAAAAGATACAAAATTTCTCATTCAATAATTTTCTTTTGAAAAATAATTAAAGATTCTAAAAGTGTAATCACACGAAAAGTGAACCGTGGGCTGGCTGTGAATGTTCGGTGTCGACGGATGGATTGGTTGGTTCGGATGGCCAACTAAAGAGCCCCCAAACGAAGACGCTTTCGTTTGGCCTCCGAAAAACGAAAAAAATTGATTGAACCATGTACCGTAGTCGTGCCCTTCTTCGGTGGTATACGGTGGTTTCTATATTTTCTTTGGAACCGTGGAATTAAAATGCTGCACGAGATGGTGATGTGGTGATGATGATGATGGTGATGGTGGACGGGCGGATCTTGATCGAACGATTTAAATGATTTTTCAGATTTTTGTTTGTCGTTAAATTTGTTTAAGTCACTGACAGTGCCCAGGCTTCATTGTCGTGGGAACTTCTTGTCTTCAACTTTTTTTTTGTAAAATTTGCTGACCTGTTTAAGAGGAAGATTGATGTCTTGAGGAGGTTTTGAAGGAGTTCTCGGATATCTGTTTGTTTCGTGAGCTTCCTTTAGTTCAAAATTTTGACCGAAAATAATGCCGTCGAACAAAGAGTACCATTAACAGCGAGTACCATCGGTTCGTGTATTCAATAATTTTTTCGTTCAGAATCGTCCTTACGGTTAACTTTCTTACCTCAAAGCAAAAGGCTTGATGGCAGAGTGGGAGGAGCTTGGCAGTAGACAGATTCAATGTTGCAAGTAATTGCTGACCCCGTCACTGGTAGGCTGCCGTGGGTTGTAGTAAAAGTTGTTCGTGAATTCGTTGCTTAGTTGCCTTCTCGCCATTACCCGAACGATATGTCATATTCATCGGACGAAGAGTGTAACCAATCCACTACCACACTTTTTTTATCGGGTTAGGAAAGCCTCCACTGGAGCACTCAGGCACAACTGGTCCATTGTACAACCACTTTTCTGGATTTTTTTGGAATTTCGGAGAAAGTCGAGAAGGCACTTCACTGATGCAGAGCTTAGGCTATCAGTATTCGTCATATCAGCACCGAAGATCTGCCACCTTATCCAAGCAAAGTCAAGACAATAACAAAGGAAGTGATCCGAAGTATCGTTGCGCTCTCCACAAGCGTCGCAGACAGTAGTGTCTTTTAAGCCTAGCAGGCTAAGATGCTTAGCAAAGGTAAATGTCCCGTGAGAACGGCAATAAGTAGTCTCTACACTCATTCGGGAGCAATTGCAGAATCCACCTGCATTCTGGAGAGTCATGCCACACAGAATTCTGTTCATAAGAAACCCAATCGTCAATGGAGGCCCTGACTATAGACGAGGGAAGTCCCAACGCAGGTTCAGATGCCGATAAAACAACCCCTAAGCCTTGCCAGCTTGACATGGGACACAGACAAGAGTCAGAGAGTTCAGTCTTGCGACCAAATTCAAAGAGCTCTTGCATTCTCGAACAATTTTGGAACAGGTTGAGCAACGTCTTAAGCGCAGCCTGAATGTCACTATATTCCGACTGCTCCCACTATTCTTTACAATATAATCGGTAGCCATTAGGTCAGCATGGACTTCCGCTTGAAAACAGTGGCATGTATACCTAACGAATAGTGCAGTCTAGTGTTGTTGGTCTTCGCGAAGACACCCGCGCCAGATCCTTAAACCGTTTTGGAGCCATCCGTTTAGATTCGATTACACCCCAGTCCTGGCTTGGACTCTGGCCGAAGCCAGCCCTGAGCCCAAGGAAAGTCAACTCTAAATTTTCACAAAAGCTGAAGTTCCGGTGCCATTGGATCAGACGGAATATCCATGGAACCAGAGTCGTATGATAAGTGTCTCGCAAGGTCATCGAAAATTCAGTGCGAATAATACTAAAAGCAATCTCGTCTGAGACGAAAGATTCAACAGCTCATACATGTCAAGGGGAGGTAAATCAAACAGAGCGTCTGAAGCAGGGCCAGGCGTTCTCGGAAAAGCTCCCGTGCAGCCGAGACAGACCATTCTATGAAATTTAGTGCAGAAGGCAGTCACATACTTACTCGAGAGCCCACTCCAACAAAAAACCAACGCATAAGCTAGTAAAGGTCTTATCATAGCCATACAGATCCAGAGAACCTTCTTCGGTGATAAGTCCCATGTCTTGCAGATAAGTTTCGGCGATATCCTTAAGATGTTACGTAGACATCTATTTACGAAGGATTGCAGTCTTAATTTCGACTTTACTTGCCTCAGCTTTCATATTCTGAGCCATTTCATGGAGGTCCATTATTTTATGTGAAAGAAGGTAAAAATGGTCAGCGTAATGCAGGTGTTTAATGCAAGATGTGATTGTCCACTTCAGTCCTTGGTTTCCTTCATTAGAAATAATAGGGGTGAAAGTATGCAACCCTGACGTATTCCACTGTAGAACGTGACAGATACGTAAAATTATTACTTCTTGGGTAGTACAAGCCCGCCTATAGTACATTCTCTCAAAGTCCCTGCCCGGGGGGGATAGGTCATTGGCTTTCGAAGACGGTGTCGGCAGAACTTCTCACTGCCGCAAGTTAACGATTTATGTTTGGACAGCATGTGGTTCCAGCAGGACGGTGCAACCGCATAAGCAGTACGAGAAACGGTAGACAATCCGCAGCAAACGTTTCCTGGCCGTTTAATCTCTCATTTTGGCGATTTGTCGTGACCTACAAGATCGTCCGATATTTGACCGTTCCAGACTGCTTTATTTGGTTTTTTTTTGAACTCACGTAGTTGGAGAAACTCAGATTTAATACGTTTCTCTGTTGTGCTTGGTGGCTGTTTTCCCCTAGCGGGGTTTGAACTCACACCGACCAGGGCACAAGCAAACACACTACCTACTTCTCCGTTGTCCACCTATCCAGAGACCTTGGCGGACCTAAAGTATAATATCCGTCAAGGAGTGGAGAATTTATCTCCAGAAGTTTTGAGAAAGTCATGGAAAGTGCTGTGGAACGAGCCCGAATGTACATCAACTCTGCCAGTGGCCACTTGATCCGTTTTATCTTCGCGACTTAAGGAGGAAAATGAAAACCTCTGAGTTAACCAGAACCAATTCTTGTGATTTACAATCAAAGCTTGCTCCCTTGGGAACTCGAGTGGGATATTTTAAGCCACCTTACATGAGGATCTACAAAAGTAGCTGATTGGGGTTCATCACGAACTCGATTGTGAATACTTTCCCTATCGATCGCAACTCAGGAACCCACCTTGGTTACATCGTCTATCTTTCAAGCTCCGAAACGTAATCGCGACTACCTTGCGATATCGCAAGCGGGTGGTTCCTGCCTCCCCCCTGATAGGTGTTATCCATTTTACAACCTGCGCAGCTTTTCTGTATCTTTTGGTGGAATCTTGCGTCAGATCTCTATCAAACTGCGCAGTCCAGTCCAGATGTCCATAGGCCTTACGTAAACCACTCCACGAAACTGCGCTTCAGTCTTTCCGAATAAAAGATACCTTCAAGAGCAGCACTTAAAAATATGAAATCCGTTACAAAGTTCAATAGACAAACACACATACTCGTAGCTTACTCGTATATAAATCAAAAAATTACTTTTTTTTTTTTTGCTGATTTCCAATAAAATTTTCTTATCTGAAATGACAGCATCGACAAGATCAGAGTTGCACCTTGGAAAAGTAAACCAAAACGTTGACGTATCAGTAAACCGTTCGCATTTATTATTTCCGTTCAGATAAACGTCATTTGACTGTTTGTTCTATCACTCATTGCCTGGCGGGATGAACACACCTATGTTGTAGGTAATACAGCTCAAGTCCCTGTTTTCAGATTCGACTCGAAATAGATAGATACTTGCACAACGGCGGGCGAGCACATGGTGGCACTTCAGAGAACAGTATGTCACCTGAGAATTATCACACGCCGATCACCATTAGAACGGAGAATTTCTTGTGTTTTTTTTTTCTTTTTTTTTTGTTCCTTCCTCCCATCACAAGCGCGATAACACTGTCGCTCTCGGCAGCTGGAATCTTTAACGAAAGAGTGAACAATGTGTAGCAGGAGTTTATCTCCTCAGCATATGGATACATCATCAAATCCACACACGGTGTGCTGAGCAAATATACCGATTTCGATGTTTTTTTTTTTTTCTGTTATTTACTCGTTATTTCATTCTCTATCCCCGCGCAACCCTATTAGATGAGAGTGGCAAGTTTTATGGCGCTGTACACCGGGGTTTCACAGACTAATCATCAATCTTTTTGTCAAAAAATAAACAAAACTATCCTCGATTGGTTGTTGACATATCTGTTTCAAGGCGGGTGAGGTTTTGAGATACTATTCGTGTATTGAAGCAGATCAAGATACTGTGGATTGTGGGTTTACCCGCGCAATCACAGAAAGGAGGTTTTTTTTCTTTTTTATTGATAAGAACAAGCTTAGAGCATGGGACGAGTATCAATAAGCAGATGGAGATCAATTGAATAAGCTACATGATGCGAGGGGTTACTTACGTACTCGTATGTGGAGCAAGCTGGTGTCGAGAATGCAGTATCTACACCTAGTTTACGTGAAGGAAATATCATCTCTATGTTGCTGGCATAAAATTGTTTTTTTTTTTTTAGATAAGAACTTGTGTGGAAACTAGATTCCGTTTGATATTTACTTAAAGCTTAGCCCGTATTTGTTTTAGTAAGCTTAGAACCACCCGGGTGACGAATTTTCTCGGAGAACTATGTTTATTTGCTTAAGATTGCAAGCTGAACTGGCCCCGGGTAGATTGCAACGGTGCGGCGCTATCACACGCCGCAGCGCTTTACTTCTGCGAAACCTTCTGTCGAAGGTTTTTTTGCTTCAAAAAGATACGAAAATGTGTGTTGCTGAGTAGAATTCAACAAAAAATGCATTTACTTCCCGCGGGTAGATAGGTAGAAGTGGGGGTTCAAAAGACCCCGATTGGAACCATATCTTACGTGGGCCGGGGGTCTCTCAATTATCCTGCTGAGTTTGAGAAAGATATTGGCTCACTAGTTGGTTTTCCTCTAGGGAATCTGACCGTATTTAGTGCCGAACATTAGCATAGAAAGTGGATTGAGTCCATTTTTCAGTCGCATCATGGCAACAGTGGCAGTGTTTCTCATGAGCGATGTCTAGTTTGACTGCATGTTCTTCTATCGCTCATTGCCAATCGTCGTGGAGGGCCATTTGTTGGTTTTTCTTCTTTTTTTAATTACTTTTAAAGCTACTTACTTAACGGGCTCCCAACTCTTGAACAGGATAGCCTTTCATCGTAGGTGATCCCGAGCACGCTGCTTTTAATTATCAAGACAATACGGTCTGTCTCACCAGAGCAGGAATGGTCAGGTCGTAGCTTCTCGCTTCCATTCGTGTTGTGCATTCACATGAATGGAAGGGAGCTACAGTTTAAAGCCATATCCCAAAGGTTTTTTCTAAAAGCTCTCTCTTGACAGACATTCGCCAGAGTTGGGACTGTGAAAATCTTTTTGGTGTTTTCTGGGATTCGTACTTCGAACCTCCCCCTCAATACTCCAACGTACTAACCACTGATCCACGGCGCACAGAATCTAGCGTAGCTTGGTCTTTAAACCTGATGTTCGGCCTTCTTAGTCGTCTCGAACCTGGGGGCTGGGAGTCGACGACCCTCATGGCTGGAGTGTTGTGGCCACTCGATGTATAGCCCGTAGATTCAGTTATTCATTCGTATTTTGTCCTGCATTCGCCATCCTAGCAAACAGGCTCGAAAATTTGAGGAAGGATTTTTCACTTGAAGTCTGCTCTGCTATCCTACTGGAACTGGCAAGATTAGCGTTGCATAGAAGCCTGTTCTTGTCCTCCGAGGAAGAAGTTTAGATCTCGTTTATTCGCCTAGGATGGTGGAAATATACTTGGTTTTGCCCTAGTCCATTTCAAGACCAACTTATTCCGCCTGGACATAGCCGTGAAAACCTCTTCTACGGAAAGCTGGATGCAACCAATGATGTGGATATCGTCTGCATACGGACAGCTTTGCTTCTGTGTTCACACCTACCCTACGCGCTATCAGCTCCAGTGCAAGATTGAAAAAATCGATCCCGCGTTCCGGCCTTGTAACAAGGTTCTAGTTGCTTGGCTTTGCTCTAGAACTGCCAGTTGTTGTTCCTGTCGCGCGAATTTTCGATTTCTTTGAGTTGGGAGACTGCTGTATGCCTTCTTCTTCCTATGAAGCATTTTCTTCTCCGCCTTTCTTTGGCTGGGTATCCTGCCCTCGCTGCCGGTGTTTAACTTTACAGAGCTTTGCGATGTGCATCTTCGCAAAATCCTTACACCATGGACTTCGTGTCCCAGTGTGGCTTCGTCTACTTCTGTGATGATGTTGGGATACTGGGTTCACTGAGAGGAGAGTCTTTCACTTGTAGCGTCTGGCTTATCGAGGCATGCTTAGACGTTTAACCTTAAGTCTCCGTTTTTGGGCCATTCTCGGCTTCTTCTCTTTGCTCAGTCGAGATGGTTGCTAGGACATAATTGTCAGAGTCGACATAAGCCCATCTGAATATGGACGCATTCAGGATATTTGATGCAGGTCTCGCATCCATCAGCAGGTGATCAATTTGGTGAGCGGTTCAACGCCCGAAGGGTTTGCTTCCTGGTAGTACCCTGCAGCAGTTAGGTCTGAGTACTCCAGTAGAGTTTTTTCTTAGAGTTCTTACAGCGACAAAAAAAAAAACAATATTGGTTCCTAGAGAGGAGAGTTTCGATCTCGCCATCTTTTGGTCCTTCGATCGTCGTCAATTCAATTCTTCAAATTATTCCTGCAGCACGGTGCATCCTACAGTCCTGGTATAATCTTGGCCTTTTCGCCTTTGATTGAGTTTTAATTGGATACCGTCCATTCAGGGATCCTTATTGGTTTGCCCGCTTCTTCCAGGACTTGTGACGCAGTTGTGACGGGTGGTGTTGTTTCCAAATCTTCTGTCATTATGGGGGAAAGATAGACACTCGTATTCCTCGGTAAGTTGCTGACTATGGGCTGTCGTGCCGAATTTTCCTTTGTCCATAACTACCTCAACGGATAATGTAGGAGGTCTTCTCTTAGCGATTGAAAAGACTCGGATTTAACTCCTTTTTATGAGATTCCCAAGTCCCTATTTCCCTTAAGGATACTTCCCGCATTTCTTCGGAATTTCCTCTTTGTCTTTGCGGTGCTCTGTTGCTCTCAGCTGAGCGATGCAATCGATCCACCAGTACACCGGTCGTATCCCTTATTCCCTTGCCTTTGTGGGGTATGGTTGCGTGGTGAGACAAATTGTCGCCTTTTTACCCTGTTCTTCTCCTGGGTTTTTAAAAGAGCTGCGACAAGGAAAATCCATCTCTGGTTGCAATCTTTGTGGACAGTCAACCACTCAGCAATCAAGGCAATGGACAGTGAGACCATAAAATCGATGACAGTATGTAAATGTCCGCGTGGTCAATCTCTGCTAGGTTCCCGAACAGAGTGATATAGAAGACAACGACATAGCAGATGAACCAGCCAGGAAAGGATCACAACTAGACACAGAATCTACACACAGGCAGATAGATATCCCTAGTGAGAGGGAAGATTATGTAGATCTTAGGAGTAGGAAATTAACCAGCACCGCTTGACTGTGTTATAAGAAGAAGAAGAAGAAGGAAGATCTGCTATGGGGAAATAGTAAGTCTGCGTCCTACTAGGAGTACTGACAGGACACTGTGTACACGGCACTATGGCCACTAGGCTAGGCATAAACTCGCCGGACTACTGCAGGAACTGTCAAGATGAGGAAGAAAAAGAAACCATTCGTCACCTCCTCCATGTTGGAAACAGACTCTTTGGATAACTAGGCGAGCTTGTACAAGCTTCGCTGATGGACTTATGTGATTCGTAAGAGCACATGGCGCTGGTTGGAGCAGAAACCAGTTAACTAGCAAGAGTGTTAGATGTGTTACCACTCTTATAAGGAGAGACACAATGGACCAATAGGCCCCAAAGCACCTGTAGGGGCACATCTCTCTAATCCTAACCTAACCATATGCTCACACTACAATGTCTTCTGTTGAATCACTCAACTTCCGATATGCCTCATCTTGTTCTGTTTCCCAAGAAGGCTTCTGGCCAACCTTCATTTATTCCATGCAGCTGCGGGTAATTCGCAACAAATTTCATGCAGAACCAGGTAATAAACCCAGAAACTGATGCCCATCATCCATAATTAACTAGGACTCTCGCTGCCGTTTTTCGATTTATCCTTGTGGACTTGCTTTACTCGTAAAACGCGGTCCGTTCAAGGCCTCTAGTTAATCTTGTCCAAGCGTTCACCATCTTGCTGACAATAATAATGGCATCGCTCAGAGATACCGTATATCCGCAATCGTATCAGAAGCTACAAACACATCCTTTTTATGGCAAAATTTAATTTGTGTCCAGTTCCCTTCTGAAATTCTCCATCAATTAATAATCTTCACTGCGTCAGCCAAACACACCTGAGAAGGTAAAAAACAGTCGGAACGGAACTTGAGTCCCCCTCTCACAAGATATCCTTAAAAAGCAAAAAAAAAAGGAAAAAAACAATCCGAATACGCACAAAAATGAAAAGAGAGGGGAAATACTCTCCACTTCCGAAATGTCGGCTCGTTGAAGCGTTCAGAACAGGACGACGAAAAGTAACTTGTTTAATAGGCATGTCATCTCCATCCATCCAGTCCACGGAGGATATCCCACAAACAACACGAAACTAACTTACACCCCAAGTGCCGGAAGGGAAGTTGGTTGGTTGTTTTTTTTTTTTGTTTTTGTGTCTTGAAATCCGAGAAGCTTGCTCGGTTTTATCTTCATTCAATTTTTTGTAGAGCTTCTCCCGTAATCGATCGATATTTCGATTTTTACTGTTTGGTCAGTTTCACCCTCGTTTACATCGGCATCGCCATAGCCAGCTCTCAGTCAAGAGTATTTCGGAAATTAAACATAAGAAGTCACCATCAGGATGGTTGACTCTGACTGTGCATGTAATTTCATCCGTTGCAATGATCCTTGTCACTCCTGCTCCTGCTTTTTGTTTCTTTTTTGTCTTTTTTCTTCATGTGTGTGTGGTGTGCATGTTCCCCGCAGTGCCTACATTTCAGGGACGACAGGTGCGCCAAGGATCTAGAGAGGATAGATGGGAAGGGGTTTTTTTTTGTAAACAGTAAACCGTGTTGTAGTTCAACGAATGGACCAAGTAAGTGGATTAAACTGAAGACGAGGAGAAGGACAAGGGAGCTGGAGAAGGAAAAAAATTGTCTGGAAATTTTTACTTTTTTTTTATGATAATTTGAGTTTCGTCCTTCCTTTATCTCGAAATAGGAGAGATCGTCTCACTGTGTTTCGTTTTTTTTTGTTCTTAAACCGGTGATCAGCAGAATGATGATTTGGTGGGTGCAAGGAACCCTTATGCCGTAAGGAGAATGACCAGTGTACAGCCTTCACGTCTGTCGGACGATGAACTCTTATGAACGGGCGCAGACGGCCAGCTGATGGCGTTGACATCTCATTTTTTCATCACACACAGCAGTTGGAAGGTGGCCGAGATGATGTTTCTTTTTACACAGACTCCTTTTGAGAGGATTAAGAAGGGAGTGAGCAATAAAGTTGACAGGAAACTAGATGTCTGACAGTTCTCGGAAATGCAGTTCTATTTGTGGCATCACGTTACAACGAGAATTGAATATCCTGCGGGAATTAGGAAGCTCTATGAGCTGTCGTCACCTGAATCTTAGTGGTATGTGTATGACAGGTAAGTATTCTTACGTCTATCCAACAGGAAGAGGTGGCCAAAGATACTTAATATTGAGACATCTGAGATTGAGATTCACTTTTAAAAGGTCACTTTAATGGCTGTGAAGAAGCAGGGACAACTAGTCCGTCGACCGTAAGTCCAGCAGAAAGCATTGACATTGAAAATTTTATGGGAATTGAACTCGTTTGCACCTTAAAAAGCACGCGGCATCGATCAGATTCATCCTACAACGCTAAAAGAATCGGGGGAACGTGGATCCCTGTTACATGGCTCGAGTACATTTATGGAGGACGTCTCTAACTGCCTTATGTTCCAGAGTCCTGACGAGAACTTAGAGTCGTTTTTATACCCAAATCAGGTTGAACAAACCATACGCACTGGGCGCCAAGTACTACAGACCAGTAAGTCTGCCTTCATTTCTATAGAAGCCACTGGGACGGTTAAGTGAGGTGCACGTTACAGATGAGATTTGATACAACTAATTGTCGAGATCACATAAGGCGTACATAACAGGGAAATCAGTAGATCTTGACCTTCATAAGGTGGTGCATACAATAGAAGGATCTCTTTAAGCCAAAGAGTACACTTTGGCCGCTTCCCTCGACATTGATGATGCTCTTAACAGGGTGAGTACCGAAGCAATAGAAAGCAGTCTGTGCAGCGTCCAAATCAGTCAGGGAATATGTAGCTATATTGTGCAGGTACTTAGTGTTCACACAATCGACTCCATTCTAGGAGATGTGAATGGCAGAATGAGATTCAACCGGGCCACCCCTCAAGGTGGTGTCCAGTCGCCGTTCGGCGCTCACGTAACTCCCAATAGTCGACGGGATTGCAAGGCTACTAGACGCGAATGGCTGCAAGAAAGAGGACTTTGCCGACGAAGCTGCCAACCTGGTATCCGTTAGATTCCTACCAATACTTGGAGAAAGTCACTTCTTGTAGTGAATAACAGAGCTAATAGTATGCGATTAAATATCCCCCGACAACTGAAGTAATTCTTTTCCCAAGGAGTAGATCCATACCGACGGTCAGCTTTGGTTGCGCACCAAAGATTCAAGATTGTGAAATCTTCTATAAATGCTTGTCACCCGGGCTACTAGCATCCCTAGGATGCCAAGAAAATACCTACGTACCAGGCCTACCACACGTACTACGTACCACACATTCAACCACTCTCCCCACGGGACTGCCACTAGGTATAACTTCGCATGGCTACTTAGCTCTAAAGCTTTAACCCTTTCCTCGTTATATTTGCAGTTCCATTCTCCTGCACTGACGACGTTTCGAGCTGATCATGGGCTTAATCATGTGTTCAGGGGTTAAACTAATCTCTGCACCCGTAGATGTCATTCTGCTTCGTACCACAGCCAATGGAACATGATAAGTTTAACGTCTAAAATTGTTTCTGGGCAGGAATATGATATGTTCAGCGTCTTCAATTGCTCCGGGGCAAGTTGAACACTCTGGATTGTCGTTGTGTCCAAACCTGTAAAGGTATCCCCTAAAGCATCCTAAAGAAAAGGTCTATGAATCTACTAAAGCTAGGCCGGAAGAACACTCGCACAACTATTGGCATCGTGATCGGGAAATACGCAATAGGCAATCATGCAGCCCGGTTAGGTCTACCCAACATTGACTACCTTAGAAGCTGGAGAGAAGATGAAGAAATAGAATCTATTCGTCACTTGCTATATGATTGTCCTGCACTGTCCCACTCATTCCTATTCGGTGGTAGATGAGCTTCAAAACACTGAGCTCAATAAACTCCTGAGATTTATATACCTGCCTGGATGGTTTCTATGTTCCCAGAACTGGGCACAATAGAATCCACTTCATCTAAGTCAGTGACGTTTAGTCAGCGGGGTATTAGTAGAAGAAAGAAATCTGCAGTCAACGAAGGGTGGGCAAAGTCGTTCAATGAAAGGAACTACATTATTTCAACGATAGTGCCGGATGAGTTAAGGCTTTCACTAGAACCTGTTACCTTGGCCTACAACAACGTATACGCAAAAGAAAAACAAAAGCACTATCGACACTTATGTGGTCCTTCTTCTATATTGCCACCTTCAGTCTCTTAAAAAAAAAAAGTAAAGAATTGAGGTATACCACAGGGATCCATTCTGTTCCCTCTATTGTTCATAATGTTTACTACTGATCTTCCTTCTGTAACTAAAGATTCTTCTTTTCACATCTATGCAAGATGATGTGCAGCTTATTTACTTACTCAGGTGGCGCTACAGTTGGAGTGAACCGAGGCCTCAATCAACAGCCCTCGGCAATAAGCTTGGTGCTTGATGATCTCCAAATTGGTTGAGATAATTTTCTACTTCTAAGACGATCTTTCCCTACTACGTTAATCCTCAGAATCGGATTTGAAGACTCGGCAAACAGGAGTGTTGGTGTTCATTCACCCTTCATGTCCTAGCCATCTCAAAGGGGGGCGAATATCTTACAATCTTGGATGAAGTCCATGCTTCCGTGTGACATGACTGGCGTGATAAGGGTCTTACACCGCGTCTCCTTAGTAGTTCGGGAAGGGATCTTACTACCCAATTGCCTTCGAAGCTCGAAGAGATAGCGATTGACAAGAGTCATCCTTCGCTTCATTCCTGTACTGATGTCGCACAAAGTCCCTTCCTACCTGGAAAATGAATATCAGGAAGCTAACTCGACGCTGAGGACGCATTCTCTGCTCTGAAATACTCGTTAGATGAAAATATTTCATCCTACAGGCTCCGAAATCAGGCTCTAGTGAGTCTCTCCTGGCATGCCACTCATATCTATTAGTAAACCAACCTTTTTATCTTCCTAGATACACACACATGCCTGCCTGTATCTATATCAATGTCACCGTCCCCAGTTAATCTTTTGTTTTCTTTCAATCATCCCTCCCGAGCTACCAGTTTTATTGATAAAACATTATTTTCCTCTAATTAATCTTAGCCCCAAATATTTACGTGTAAGTGTACCTATCTGTGCGCGCCTAAACCTTCCCATTTCTTCAGATACAGTAGCGCTGAATCTATTTTCAAGATTAAGAAATATCTTTATTTACAGCTACACCAGTGTCACATAGAAATGCTCATAAATTTTGGGTAGGAAAGCTGCACTTGCCAAAGCTTCGGATGAATGCCGCGATAACATCGCAGATACATTTGTGTACGAGTATAAGTGAAGGTGGCAGGTAAGGTATCGCTGTGTGCACATTGGATAACTCATATTCTAACGTTAATTTGTTGTAGCTTGGCCCATCTGTCTGCGCGTTTTTACCTTCGTATATTGATTTTCAACCGAGTGTAGATAGATAGATACATATACAATCGCTATCATGTTGAGCAAACGTACGACGACACAGTTTTTTCCAGCGACCAATTTATAGCCTGGTGATGAGGTGAGTGCGCATGTGACTCCAAGTCTATCAGCAATAAGAGATTTCGTTATCATTGCTTCATATTTGCCGCACTATGCCGTTGTGGGTTTTGTGTAGAAAAAGTATCTCTCTCGCTATAGTCACCTACTACACCCGCTAGATACGGGTTGTATCGTCTCGGCGTTCATCATATTTCTTAGATGGGGAGTGTGTAGCTTCCAATCGGACTTTAGCGTTGCTATTGACCAAAAATAATCAAAAAAAAAAATCTCTAAATAGTCATGTAGCCGCTAGGCGGCCTTTATGTGTCGAAGACTTTATTTTGACCGACATTTTTGTTGGATGGCGATGGAACTGTTGTCATTCGATTGGATTTGGTTTCTCCATTTGCGTCTGGACGGTGACGGTTTGTTTTTTCTTTTCTGCTTGACGATGGTCAGCCAAATGAGAGGGAGAGAGACTTGAGCCTACCGTGAGGCATCTTTATGGGCTCCTAATTCAGGTCACGATCTTGCTGCTGTCGTTATGCTACTGATACGCAAAATATTTCTTATTTTTGTTGTTTGTTTGTTTGGCATCATCCTTCAATGATGACACTTGCGATTTTAGTGATGGAATTTACGAGAATACTGGTGGCTTTTAACGTTCAATGGTTGTAGCTATGAGTGGTCTCACTTTGGCCGATGCGATGCAACAAATGATGGAATTCAATCACGTCAGTTCGATGAATCTATTTTGAGAAAAAAGTGTCAGTCATGTGATGAGTATCTCGAGCGATAGAAATGGTCGCAAACGTGTGTAGATACGTACTATTTCGCAGAAGATTGTTTGACGTCAAAAGTTGATCGTGGTCCATTCTATTTTATACGTTAAGGGGTATGCAAGACGGCTTCAATAAAACGAACATGTTATGAGCGGTCGACTACTTACTGACTCATTTGGGTCCTATTTGTGTGTCTTAGGACCTCTACGAAGTCTACGCGTCATTGCGTTCGGTTTCTGGAAATATGTCGCAGCTTTACTCACTGTCGTGGCTTCTTCACCTATCGTGCGCTTTGTCTCGATCGACGCACCCTTCTTCTGTCCTGGGTGAGCAGATTCCATTGCATCGTATGACCAATCCACCGTCACCTCAGTCCTTAAACCCAAATGCCTATAAAATCATGACCTGGTTAGGCCAGAAAATCCGGAAATGTTCCGTAGACACTGATTCAAGAGCGTTTGCAGCTTTCTTGTGATAGTGGCGGGCATTTTACAGATGCTGCACTTGCATACATAGCAGCACGGATTCAACATTGGATTACAACAGCCAACTAAAAGCGCTACTTCCCCATATTTCGGACAACATAGATACGTACCCCAATTTGACCTTGTTTCTTCGATTTGCTATGTCTTGATCAGTCCACGTAGTCGATATTTTTGACTTTAGATGTGAGAACGTCCATCAAATTCCTCCAATTCCCCTTGAAGGAGCATAGCGGAGCACACTAGTTATCTCCAATAAGAACAGTATTGGTGAAAGAATTCATCCTTACCGCTCGCACTTTGGATTACAAATTCCTCTGACAGCCTTCCTCCATGCAAACCGTGAGGTTTTCTGATCCGCCGTACGTTGCCCTTATAACAGCTTTGACTGGTATACCCCTTCTGCGTCAAGCAAGCCAAATAAACTCGCAGTTGGTACCGTCGAACGGAATCGATATCCAGCATACGGCTCGATAATGGTCCGCCGGTTGTTGATGTGGTCGACACAGGAAGATCCTGTGGAAGCACACGCATTCTTCCCTAGTTCTCGCCCTCCTCATACTTCCGTTTTAAAAAGCTTGACGTGAATTCTCCTTTTCCACTCTTTGGGAAAAGATTCAGTTTTCCAGGCTCCTCTATCTGTGGATTCAGGATTTCAGCAGATGTTGTTGGCACCGCTTTTGATAACTCCGCGGTACTACCTCTAGAATGCCATGTACTCTATCCTCCTTGCCGTCTTCCAAAAAAATCAGTAGGTGTTGGGACGCACTCCGAGGTGGAGCTTTCGAACTACACTACACACCGCGTGTTTTCGGCATCTTAACGCGGTATAGCTGGATCCTTTTTCACGGGATCCCGAATTCGGTCTCCGCCTTGTAGACCTCCACGCGAAGGGTGCTGTCAATCGCAGCCTTAAAGTCTACAAACAGATAGTGCGACTTGAAATTCATTGGTGTTTGTATGCCACCTGAGTCGGGGATGGATTTGAAGGTTTTATGGGCCGAGGCATTGGATACTGTACGCTCTACATGACCCAGCCACCTCAGAGGTGGAAAGCGCCACTGATACCACCCTGTGTTCTTCCGATTACCTCAGTATCGTCGTAGACCGCCACCTCCAGCAGCTTTGTATGACTTAAGTTTATATATGGGAATCTTCACTTCGTCCTGGTCGGGTGGATGGAATTGTTGGTCTACATGGTCCAGGTTGAAGGGTTCATTCTCCGGGATTGGGTGCGCCGCCGCCTTTAAACAGTCTGCAGAAAAGTGGTTCTTCCATACCCTCAACATCGATTGCATTTCTACTACGATTTTCTCTTGATTATCCTTGAAAGCTTCGGTTCGGGCTTTGTAGCCTCGACTGGTTATTTTTACTCTTCGCACATCATTCTTGCAGAAGAACAAGCGTCAAACCAGGTTCAGTGGATCCCAGCACATCAGAGGCAACATCTCTGATGACTTTTTGACAATGTTGCCACTGGTCCGAGTCAATGTTGGCCCCACGGAGCGTTCGGACATCCATTATACTGGATGAGGGCCGGTTGACGGTTGATCGATCAGGAGATGTCCATGTTTCTATATGAATCGATATTGCAGTGAAGGATCTGCGTACTAGTTCCGCAGCAAAATCGATCAGCCTGAATCCGTTATTGGAGATGGTGTCATGAAGGCTGCGCTTTCCGACTGGGCTAGCAAAAATGTCATCTCTTCTTAGCTTTGGATTAAAATCACCCAGGATAGTTTTCATGTCATGTCTACGGCACTGCTCGTATGTTTCGTCCAAGAGCTCGCAGAACCTATCTTTGGTGTTGTTGTCTTTCTCCTCTGTGGGGCCATGCGATACCACGAATCAACATCCGAATAGCCGTTAGCGGTTGCCGTACCAAATATAGCAGTTTTTCATCCTCTTTTTGCCCGGCCATCATATCGCATCTAGGACCTAAGAGACCTAACGTTCCGCGCCAAAGTTCTTTGTCCTGGTTGTTGCTTCGTAACTAGCTTCTTTCCATAGTCGGACAGCAGGGATGCCACCTGTAGAACCAATTCGATTGTAGAAACGCCTTTGAAGAGGGGTCAGTCAAACCGATATCGGAAACCAACTTTATGTCCTATCCCTACAGACAAAGCGGTTCAGATGGTTTGCAGTTTAAAGCAGATCGTTCCTTGAAGCAGAGACTTCATCAGAGCCTACATAATTGATCTTGTCGAACGCCTCATTTTATTTCTCTTACTTCAATGGACACAGAAGCTAGGTTCTTAGAGGCCTTTCGCTGACGTTTCTGGGGCTCTAATTTCAAGTGAGCGATTCGTTGGTCCTCAGATTCTTGTCGCCGTTAATTTTTCGTTTTTGAAGCAAATCGCCCAAGTGTACTAATTCTTCTTTTATTAATTTTTCGATCCCTAGTAAATGTCTCCGCCATTCCTCACATACAACGCTTTTTAATAATTTTTATTTCGGTCAAGCGCCCTTACTCCTTTCCTCAACCCCCACCACCTCTAACGAGTCTATCATTCCTATTTATAAAATAAAAAAAAAAGTCTTTGGTAGCACTGTCTGTGTAACTGCACCAAGAATGTCATTCCAGGCACCCGACTTAAAGCCTCTACAGCGAGCGAACCAAGCCACTTACGTCAAAAGAATTCTGTTTCATTTGACATTTACACCCCTACCGATTTTTCGAAATGAACATGTCATTTGCCATACGAATTTGGTGTAAACATCTAAAACTTCAAACGACCCACCGTTATTTTTAAGGCATCTTTGAAAACAGATCCACTTCGACTCATCGAGATCTCATTTGAAGAGTATCCCCACACAAGCAATAACTTTGGCCGTTAAACATCGTGAAGCGTCGGAAAACAATAGAAAATTAAATAATTTTGAACCCCTTCGGGTCATTGAACACTGAACTTAGCATTCAAATATGGAAGCATATACCAACATAGTACCTACTACGGCCCGTCTGCGACTCAAGGCCGAGTACCTTACCGACAGTGCGTCACTCCACCCACGAAAAGATACCAAAGCAATATGAAAAGCATTAGTAAACAATTTGACGTAACACAAATATTTATCTGTTTGTTACGGACATCACCATTGGCAACCCTTAACAAAAAAAAATACAAAATGTCTTCATATCTTCCAAACAAAATGTACCCGAACAATACTAGGGCTGGTGGATGAAAAGATTTTCGATCATCAACAGAACAAATGACACCCAACACAAAGCGCGGTCGATGGAAATAATCCACCCATTCTTATGAAATTTTTAATCTCCCCCGAAAAATGTTGTTTTTTTTCTTCTTTCCTTCTTTCTCATAGATTCGCCTTTCAACACATGCATGCACAGCGCATGTATCTACAAAATTTACACGCCACCCCTATTTAAATCTGAAAAACCTCTACCACACTTCTCTCTGTATTCTGTCTTCTTTCTTCTTTCTTCTACTCTCTGGTTTTTCCATTCTTTGATTTTCATCATACACGCACACTTTCCCACTCTTAAACTATATTTTGCTCTGCGATGATGTTGATGTCTCACTATCACTACATCTGCTCTCTTCTTTAGTCATGTTTACTGTGTGTACACTTGCTATGTACCAACCAAAGTATCTGCAGAGATTTCCTCTCCTTAACATCAAGTATCTCACCAATAACCAAACCGCAATTTATCAGTATTTTGTTTGGCTGTCGTATGAACTAATTGTGTGTATGAGTGTGTGTTAGTATTTGAGATACACACATGTGAAGGAGAAATATAGAAATATGTACGAATAAAATGAATATTCGCTCTGAAAAGAGAGAGAGAGAGTGAGAGAGGGAACGAAAAAGTAAATGAAAATGAATTAAAAATTCATTCTCCTGATGAATTCGCCGCGAAAAAACAAAACATTTTGGGGCTAACTTCTCTCTTTTAGTCCGCAAATCATGAATTAATTTTCTGCCAAATTTTGTATCTTAAATTTCATATTCAAAATAAAAAGTATCTCAGCTGAAGTAGTCCCATGAAACGCTCTCACGAAAGTGGGGCTAACTTTAAAGAGCGACAGAGTAGAAATATGCATGTATCGCGACCGCGATTATTGGGAGCAACAAAGGGAACCTAATCAAACCAAAAACCACTACCGCCCCATCGAAACCCAGGCAGCAGATACGCGCATACTGCCAGTCTGCAAGACATTTTATTGTTCTTCTCTGTAATGCTCTCCCCGGATTCTGCTACTTTTTGGATACCATGTACGCGCGCGTCGTCGTTGTTGTGTGAGCAATAATGAGCCCCATCGCGAAAGAGGAAACGCGCCGATGAAACATCGCGGGAATCGCCGTCACATCTATTAAGACTGTTGTAGGAGAAACATCAAACGAAACGGTTTATCCGCTCAAATCGATTCTGCGAGCATAAAGATACTTTTTTTTATTTTCCGTTTGAAGGTATCTATACCTAAAGTTTTGGTAATTTCAGTGGTGTGTTGTGTATATCTCCACCTGGTGCGTGGTGTATCTGTCCTACAAGTTTCCACGCATACTAACATACATTCACACGAATACGAACGTAGAAAAAAAAAATCAATTTCACCTCAGTGCATCCATCTTCTGCAATCGGTGTGTGACTTATGTTCAATATTTTTTTTTTTTTTATATTATTTACCTGAAGCGTTGGACATTTCAAGTTTTCTTTTTTTTCAACCTTAATCCAGAAAAAAGGTGAAAAATACGTTTTTTTGGTTTCAGTATGAGTGGCTGACTGTGTATGCATACATGATAATAATTGTTCCAATTTTTAGAGAAGATTTTCGGAATATTTTCAAAAGTCAAGAGTGAAAAAAAGTTTGTTTTTTTAAAGAAAATTGTATGTTTCTATAGAAAAACTTGACAATTTACAAAAAAAAGTGCGTATCTTACAAAAGTTCAGAGGGATAGATCAGATTTCGGCCTAAAAATGGTGAGTAATCTTGAAATGTTTGTTCTCATTAGGCGTATGGGTAATATTTCCTACTCTTTTCTTTTTGTTGTTGTTATTTGTATTTTTTTTTTTTTTTAAAAGATTACATTCAATCCACGTAACGCTGGTGAGATACACTTTTCTCTGGTCAATGGAGGAATGGTCTAATTCCTATCGATTTGTTTGGCATAAAAGAAACAAAATTCTGGTTAGTGGTTCACATAAAACTATGATTTACTATAAAGCGTTTTGATTACGGGAAAAAGTCAAATGAAATTCCTTTCTTCTGTCTTCTACTACGGCCTTCAATTATGGAATATGACCATCAAAATTGGAGTTTGTATCTAAATCATTGGAATTTGGAATGTCTATATCTATCTATCTGCCTCTGGCATTGTACGAATAAAAATTCAAAAGAAAATTTGCCATAAATGTTGCGTTGTATTTATCAATGTAAGCTCGTGCCATAATGTGTGAAAAAAATCTATAACGACGCGATGATTAGGTTGTAAATATTGCATAAATGGATGGAGAAGATTTATTTTTTTGTTTTATTTTTTAATATGTAGAACCAAATCTAACCTATTTTTTACTACTATAATGAAATCGATGAAATGGTAATTTAGTAGTGTCGCTGTGACATTTATTACTTTTTAGACGACGACCTTGTATGGACGCTACCAAAATTTTTAATTTTTCTGTGATTTTATTCTCTGCCAATGTGGGTGCTGTGATGATAGAATTCTTTTTTATATGTTTCTGTTTATCTTACTTTTTATAAATGATCATCGACATTCGTGTTAAGATTGTTTTAAACAGATTTAGATAGCGAAACATACTCTTGTGTCACTTTACTTCTGCGTATTCCAAGAATTAAGCCGCTAAATGCAGTTTCGATTTGCATCGCCACTGATGCCAGTCTGACCTTTTCTGTTTGGGATTATGTTCCTCCAGAAGCCCAATGGAACCTTGTCCAAATTGTTTTTTGATTAGAAAGATCAATTCTGTCAATGATTTCAAGTTTTGGCCACCTCATGTTCGCGCAATGTTGGATTACTTTTGCGAGCAATTATGGCCTTATGCCATGAATAACACCAACAATTCTGGTTTCCAAGTTGTCTCTGATCAGTATAAATCCAGTGACTTCACGTACACCTACAGTAAATGATCGAAAGAGATCAAATCGTATGATCGTCTTGGCCAATTGACGAGTCCGTTTCTCAAAATCATCAGAAATATCAGAATTCTGATTAGATAAGTCGATGACATATGGGCACATCACACCATCACATCAGCTGCTCTTAACCAAGTGCATTCTGTTTTTCCAATTTGGGTCACTTTTCAGAGCAATTGTGGCCGTATGTCACGAATAACCCCAACATAATTGACGTCAATTGTTTCTGATTCATCCCCATAAGCCAGTGACTTCACGTAGACCAAACAACTAATCAATAATCATCGTTCCAAGGTGTGTAGTTAAACACGTCATTGATTAAAGAAAAGATAGTATTTTCCAATAAAAACTGAACAAAATGTCAAACATATGCCACCCCACTGATCTGCCAGCAAACTATTCCCCTGTGATAAAATTCTCGATGACATCGTTGCAGAATTGTGGTTCGGTAATGATTTAAAGTTCGCCTTAAGTTCAGAAATTGTTTACAGATTACTGACACACGACTTCAAAAAAAACCCCACGATCTTGCTTGTCAATTCTTATCCGCATATCTGGAGATTACGAAACTTGGAATTTTCGCCGCAAGCTCGCGTAGTTTGACAGATTGTGGTGGAACTACATGTTTTCAAGATCAAAATTAATTAATTCTGGCCAAAATAAATAACTTGTCATCGATTCCAGACGCATTTTTCAAGAAGTGCGACCCAATCATTTCGCCAATCAGTGATGCATTGACTTTTGCGTTCTCCGCATCCAAAATTTGACAATTTTGGTTTTTTACGTCGTCATGGAGTTAAAAATGTGCCTCAGATGATGTTTCAGTCAAGATATTCTCATTTTTATAAAGAGTTTTACTAACAATAACACGTTGCTCTTTCGTGCAGCGTTCCATATTTACTAAACGCAGCATTGCCAGATGTCTTATATGAAATTTTCATGGCTGCCAACCTTAAAGAAAAAAAAATTAAGCGAAATTTAAATTCGGGCTATTTACTGAGGCACCCTTGATGACAATGACCTTTGATCGTAATGCAAGCTTTGGCCAAAATTTTGGAGCTTGGAAACCGCTCCAAACGGCACATTTATTCTGAATGCAGTTAGGTCTGTGGGGTCTCTTCTGGATTGGTGTCAATTCATATGCGATAGTTTTCTTATTTAAACGTTTAAGCCGGTAATGCGCCACATCGTTGAACATAAATTTGATCATCTGCTCTAGAGCTCAATCTAGCAAAAGAACGACGCAAATAATGGTCTTGTGGCTTCCTGCTCTTCCAAGATCTTAATGACGCAGAAGTCATGCCTGGTGACAAACGCCAAAGTCAAGAAGGATGACATCGTTGCTAGTAAATCACAGCTCGCACAAGAACAACTTCGAAAACGTTCTAGGCTTATCGACCTATCGCGCCGCTTGTTGTTTCCCTTCTTTTGTTGATGGACTCTAAATTTTCCGATTGTCGGTCTGTAGTCTGCCCCCCGGCCCATCTCTAATAGCGATCTGGTTTATATCTCAGACAGCTTAGACAGCTGATGTATGCTCGTTCTGGCTCTGCGTAGAAAGAATCCTTGTCATCATCGTCACTTCCAAGATGAGGACTATGTACATTAATTATGTTGTCGTCAAAGAAGCAGCCTTTTATTGCAGCCTTTCAATTGACAAAAGAGTGCTTCCGAGGAAGTTAACGACCGTTGTCGTTACAGGCACAAGGACCCTGTCTCGGTCAGTTCTCTTGAACACTGTCATAAACCCCTTCTAACATAGAGAACACACTCGCATGGATACTCAGTCACTGAACTGGTAACGAACTCCCTTCCTCGCCAGTATACGACCATTAGCCCTACCGGATTCGCATTCCAGTCCGCCACACGGTGAGATGAGCTATTGAGCACCGGCCATGTACATAGTTGCTACTGCTAAGTTGCTCATAACTCATCCTAAGACACGCTTAGAACTGTCACTTCATTGAGCATCGATTGGTCTAAAATGTTAGCAGAGCTGCAAGCCTGCGATTCAAGAGTCAATAAATGTATCATTCAATCGTCAAAACTTTTTGTTAACCCAAATTTGCACCCATTTTCATCAAGTAGTGACGCATTCGTAAAATTTCGTGTCAACATTAAAATTTCTAACAAAATTGCATAAAAAAAAATGTATGACAGTCTCTGACAGTTTGTTTTACTGTCAAAAGATGCACCAAAAAAGAAAAAAACAACAAGTTTGACTATCAAAATACAGCTTTACAAGCTCATGACCCAAAACTAAAAAAATGTCGCCAGTGCGTTCACATAATTTTATGCCGTTCAACTTTCGAACACAATATGAAAATAATTCTGATGACGATAGTGCAAGCGAATGAAATCCAGATACAGATACACACACCCATACAGTCAACCTGCAGTAATAATGTTTCGCAAGTTTTGATGACACCGCAAGAAAATGCAATCGAAGGGGCAAATATTTTCCATTATTCGACGTCCCCCCCATAGAATTTCGCTTAAATATTCAAAATTATTTGTTTCAGAGTCTGGTTTATGTCGATACACAATGAAAGGTCATTAATCCTTGCATTGTTTGCAATGTTTTGTGTGGATTTCATCTGAGTAAGCGAAATTGCATTTCGAAATTGTCGCCCTGCATCAATTGGTCAGATCGTCAATTTGAAATTTCGAATAAAAAAGAAAACGAAAGACGGCAGACAGTTGGCCAGAAATGTTGTTCAGAAATGATCGAATGTATGACGTTCTCAGAATAATTCAAAAAGATGCTCAGCAACTAACCAGATCAATCACAACTTGTTATGTCTAATTTATTGCGAAGACTTTTTGTCTTTAGTTTACGATTTCGAATGATTCACAGAGCGATTTTCGAAATATTAAGTTTATTCGCAGTCCCCGGATCCGGATTAGCCATTAAGAAAACTAAAAACGTGCTTTGGATGCCAAAGTAGAGGAGGGCGCTCGCAACCAATTTTAAAGTTTATTCTTTTGCGAAACGTTTTTTTTTTGTTGGTTTTAGTTTTATTTAAATCAGAAGTTTTCAAGTTGATAAACAAGAAGCACATGTTGAGAGTAGGAAGTGTATCAATCTAGATTTCTTGTTTATACGATGCGCACATGACTGATGGATGGAATTGATTTAACTATTATTTCAGGGGATTTGAACTGTGAAGATGCTTTGTCTCAAACGCTTTTTAAATGACGCATTTATCGATTTTCGAATATCAAACTGAGTTTTTGAACGCTGTGGACAACTAACTTGAGCGAAAATTACATTTTTACTTTCAACGATAGCCTGGCTTTTGTACATCCCTGCATCAGTTGTCTCATTCTCAAAGACTGAAATTAAACACCTCTCCATTCGTGTCCTTGTATCAAACTGCTAATTGTGTCGTGAAATACGGATCGTTGTAGTATTAAAGCTCCGCATTGGGTTGACAGTTAATTTTATTTGTGTGAGCGCTACTGTCCCAAACAGGGGGATAATATTCAGGAGCGCAATGTACCAATCTAAGGGCGGCGGAGTGAAGTGGGAGTTCCCCATGTAGTCGAGGCTAGCCTCTGGACTGTGTTAATTCGAGTTTTTAGTTTCGCTGCAGTATTAGTGAACTGTTTCTCAAAATCAAGCGTTCGGTCCAGCGTGACTCCCAAGTATTTCGGTGTTTAGATGGAACGGATTATTCCGTTCTGCTCATCCTTGGACAGTCTCCACTTTTTGAGATTTGAGCTTATTGTGGAAAGTTCTTCAGTGCGGGTCTCTTCGGTGTAAAACATACTGTGGTGCATACACAACTTTGCTTGATGCCGTTTCTGAGAGGTCGGTCGTATATAATATTAAAAAATAACGGGGCCAATACTGAACCTTGCGGAAGCTCACAGTTGCACTTGTCAATGCTCACTTAGACTAGCAGTTAGGTCCATTGTGCCCATTATAAATGTTTAACCCTAAGAACCTGCGAACTAAAATCAGAATGTTTTTAGGCTCCTCCCTGTAAACAAATAGCTACCGAGGGTTAGCATGCTTTTTTGAGAGACGGCAGGACGCAGATTCGATTTCTGACTAGTCGTTGTGATGTATCCCTCCGCATGCATACCTATGGCATAGTACCCGGTAATGATATCGAAGATGACTCGTACGGGCTACATGGACTTCGAATCTATCCCCCGAGGGGACGCGCCTCAAGTGGCGCACGCAATTGGAAGAGGACCGTAACTAACTTCGCATGCAAATATCTAAAAAAAGAGCGACGCGTGTGTTTAAGTGCATCCATAGCATTTTGACTTTGTCGAAGGCCTTGCTTGATATGTCTTTTAATCGAGCTTATGGGAACCCTTATAAAAGGAAGGAACTGCGAGAGGTACAGTGCTGAGTTCATCAGCCCCTTCACTACCTGGAATATTCATATGTTCTGGTACCCAACGTTTGCTCTGGGTATCTCATTCAAATGTTCTTTACGAGTAAGCACAAGTCTCCTAATTACGTCGGAGTCCAGAGCCTTAACGGCTGCCTGACTGTTTGATGGTTACTAAGTCACCGCCGGCTATGATTTCGGCTTGGAAGACATTGCAGTCCTTGTTGATTCTATAAAACTGATTATCTCCTATGTTTTGGCAGCAAGCCCGATACCAACGTCCCTCTTAAAACAGTCAGTAAGGACAGTCAATTCCTTTTTGACATCTTTCTGATTTCAGGAATTTTGTTGGTAAATCTCATGTCAAAAATCAGGAAGGAATCAGTCATAAAATCATTTTCTGTTTAGGTCAAGATTATATGGATGAGTGAAAGCAGACTCACAGCAAATTTGGCCCCTATACTGCCGCTGTACAGATCCAGCGAAATGAGACTGAATATGCTCTCCATTACCGTCGAGAGTGTTGTTCTTATTGTTCCCTTGAATTCGATGCTGGCTGCCATCTGAATCGGAGACTGTGGAGACTTAAGTGAGGTTAGTCAGTGCATCAATTCTCTGCGTAGCATCAGTTTTCTTATGTGAATAAGTTTGCGACGTTCTGTGAGAATATGAAAAGAAATTCCGTGAATCTCACCTCTTTACTAGGCCCAGCAAGATGACTTCACATGCGACCGAAACCATCGAGGTTTCGAAGTCACAATGTGACGATAAGTTCCCTGGGCTTATCAATTGGTTTCCAAGATCGTGCAGTTTGACGCCTCTATATTATTACTGGTGTGTACTAACAAGACAAACATAGCTCGTGTTATTCGTGTCACCATTGCTCGAAAAAGTCACCTAAATTTGAACGAATGTGTTTCATTAAAAACAACCGCAGAAAAAGAGCATTTTTTGACTCAAAATTAATTTTTTCTTTAAATTTTCGACTCAAAAATTTTGAAAAAAAAAACCATTCAGTTGCGGTGTTCAAGGCTTTTGAAGAGCTGGAAATTTTGGATGATAAAAGAAGACCTAGGCTGTCAATAATCATACCTAAATTTAATTCCAACCTAGATAGGTCAACTATTCATGTTATGGACCCCTCATGCTCGTGGAAATAAATCCATACGACCCTCTTAAAATATTAATTCCAGAGCGCGATAACGGGGATTCTCCTCCGTATAATCTTTACTCAACATGCTAGACCGGTAGATCAAAAATGGAACACGAAGTAGGTGACCCGTTTTGTGCCTAACTTTCAAATGGCAAACCATTTGGGACATTCAACTTCGATTTTCCAAACCGAAATCGAAGCCGGAGAATGAATGATGAATTAGGCACAACTTTTGTAGACCCAATATTAACGTTCCGTTCGAGGGTCAAGTGGCTATAAAAGCCCTCTACTCTTTCTACTTTATGTCTGAGTTTTCATGGAATTCCCTTACATTTGGGTTCTTGGCTACAAGGGTACAAATGCTAATGAACGCGCAGAACAAGACGCGGCCCCACAACTTTGTCTCTTCAGAAAAAAGACGTTAAAGTCTTAACTGGTCACTGCTCGCTCAAAAATCATATCCACAATACTGGCAAAATGTCTCAGATCACTCTCTCTCAGATCACATTCAAAGCGAATGCCCAGACGTGGCTTGCATCAGACACAGACTACTCGAAAGGGGATTCATCTCCCCTTCGAATTCCAAAACTAACCTGCAAAAAGCATACTCAGGCTCCTTCAGCCTTATGCGAGATCGAAGTCCTCTGTTACAGAACCAAAGACCTAAGGGAATAGCTCTTTTGGTCGAAGTTTTAGGGAACCGTATGCCTCCATAGCCCAAAATAGGTGCTTAACTCCTATTCAGCGGTGGGTCAAGTATCTATCCATAGTTTTACAAACCTTTGATGTGATGCTCGTCTTGGGGAAGCAGAGAGGGTTTCAGTCTCTCGATAAACCTCGTCAAAAACAAGGACGAAAGTCGATTTCTGGATATCTTATCCGATTCCTACACGAAAAAAAAACCTTTCGGATTTAAATTTTAAATAACTCCCACTGCAACTAATTATTTTATGAAAATAAAAATATTACACCTCATTCAGTAGCAATATCAATTAGGCAATGATCACGAAACTAAGATAAACCTCATAGAACGTGACCAAGATTTCGATAGACAAACGCGCGTCGTTTTATTGCCCCAATGACTGACGAATAATTTTGAGACTGCACGTTTGGTAATAAAAACTAAAAACAACAACAAATCTAATTTCTAGTCAGTCAAATGCTCCAACTACTATTTTATTATTTGTTTCTAAAGGTTTAACTTATCTTTCTTGAAAGTTCGTTTGCTATATAAATACACGTATGCCAGGTCACCGCATGAATTCCACCCCTATCTGGAGAGAAAAAAAGTTCAAAAATTCAAAAATGTTTTTTTCTTTTGTTTGCGATGCCGATCATTAATCGCTTGGTCACATGCTACAGAAATGATACCAACAACTACAGTCCCAAACGGGGGCAAAACACCTGCCTTCATCTGCGTGCAGATGTAATTAGGTAATAAAACTGAGAGAGCCAGCAAGAGAGCGCGGATAAGAATTGTACAGAAGCGGTCTTGTGTGGAATGTCGGTGGGGATGACGTGTTTTGAAAGAATTTGGATAAAAATATGAGGTCCAGCGTATCTGTGAATGTGTTTAGCATCACAAATTTCCAAACTGTTTCAGGGGAAGTTTTCAGATACAGTACGTCAGTGAGTCGGGTGCTAGTTAAGTTCTGCGGTTGGACGGTTTCCTGCTTTTTTTAAAGAGTGTGTTGCACTGCGACCTAGTGGTCTATTGGGCGTCCTACAAATGGCTTGCGGAGGCTTGTTTCCTACTTAGAGTAGGAGTATACTGCGCGTCGTAAATATTTTGAAAGGTTCCATACTCTTGCTTTGCTTAGGCGATAATCGGCGACCATAGAGCTGTGTCTCTGGTGCAGTTTTCCTAGAAGGAATCTGAGAATGGACAGCATATCCTTGTCTGATATTTGGTACTTTTCCAGATATTTTATTCTTTTATAGGTTAAAACTGCAGAAGGTGTCCCGGAGTCTCCCTGGACTTATTGCAGAATCTGCAGAGATTTTTTATAATTAGTTTCATTGGGTGTTCCTTGGTGTTCCTGGTAGGATGCGTTGGTCATTCTTGCTTAGGCTGATGCATGCTTGGAATCTTTTTCGGTTGTAGCTCCCTAGCAGTTTCTTGGTTTTGTCTCTCTAATTTCCTGAATTTTTCCTTAAGTGTGTGATCCTCAGGATTCAGGTCCTACAAAGGGTTCTGCTGCCGCTTTTCTTGCTAGAGAGTCTGCTTCTTTCTTACCTGGCATGACTCGGTATCTAGTAGAGGGTTACTTCATTTCTTCTGCTCAAGTTTATGTAGACATTCCCACACCAATTTGGATTTAACCATGTGGCCGTCAAGTGCCTTGATTTCTGCCTGGCTGCCAGAGTTGGCTTCTTGTCGAGATTGGTTTGAAGGCATCTTTCTACGGCGTATGTATATTTCCGCCTGAAACATCCTGGTACTCATAGTTTTGCTCATGGATTCGGAGTATTTAATTTTTGGTCCTGCTACCGTTCCTTCATTACTTCTCGACCCGTCTGTCTTCAACTTTTCGTGTGCCCAGTCTGTCCTTTCTGGATTCATTGCTCCATTTTGTTGCTGAGCTTCGTTAAGAAATTCTTTTCAAAATTAAACTTCCTATCATCCCCATGGATTGCTAGAAGGGGAGGCACATCACATTCCTTCCCATGACCCAAAGGACGGTAAAATCGGACGATCTTGCGGGGCAGTGGTACGCTCTTGTACGTGGTACGCTTTTGAAGAATGTAGCAAACCATGGTTTGTGTATTCGGCGTCACGATAACATAAGACGCCATTTGAAAAATGGGACATCTTGCGATAGGGTGCCATTTTGTATAACAGCTTTGACAGATCAAAAATATTGTTTTCTTTGTCTATGTCCACGAGGTCACAGAAGTGATTTCCTTGTTCTGAAATCGGTTTTGGAACGGTGGCTTCAGTGTTTTCAGGACTGGTTGAAGCGCATGTCAAAGTGTGTTGAACATCAGGCAAATATTTTGAAAAACAATGCAATTAAAAAAAAAGAAACAAATTATTTTGAAGTTTACTTGGTCATTTTCAAAACTTGAGTATTGAGTAGTGAACTGCTTTCATTCATAGGGTTCTCCTTATGATCCATACTTAGGTAGGTTATTTCAGTTTCTACCAAATTCGTTGAGACCTCTTTTCGTTCAAAGTGGGATCCAATACTGCGTTGTTCCACTGGAGTTTAATTAGAAATTTTCTTAGCTTCGGGAATGTTCGGGAGTTTTTGACCCTAGGATGGGCCATTGTATTAATCTAGCAGCTCCTTTCTGGATACTGTCAAGTACATCTAAATAATATTTTAGGGAGCAATCTTCAAGAGTGAGAGCAATATTTAAACCTCGGTCTGCCTTGTGCAGCTAGCTCTTGGCAGACCGTTCATGACGGTAAAACGATGCATGGTCTCATTGGGTTTGATTGCATGGCTATCCATTTGAAGCTGAGGTACAGTGGACGTATTTTTTTAGAAAAGGTGGTTCGGTGGAGACGAAATAAATTCGGTGAAAGAATAGATCCCTGAGGAATGCCAGAGTTTCGAGCAATTGTATCGGAAGGCTTATTATCAACTACAACTTGAAGTATACAGATCAATATTTTTCCATGGTTGTGGCTCAATTAAAGAGAGTACACTTTCCGTTCATGCAAAATACTTTCATGCAAATGAGAGATTCTCATTCTCCGTAAAGTTGTTGCCAGACTCATTTTGAAGCCAAATAGTCCCTCTTGAGGAACCCAAATTCTTCAGTTTGTTTTTAAGCTTTGTTTTAGCTTAGCTTAGCTTAGCTTTTCCGAAGAATTTTTTGCAATATTTTGCTTAGAGAAGTGCGACTTCACGTTCAGTTTTTAAGCTCCACGTCTAGTTGAAGTCATTGGTTCTAAGTGTTTCCTGCACACTTACTCGACCGTAACGGCATTTCTTAATGAATATCCTTACACCAACCTATGAAAGGGATCTATTTCGACCAAAGATTCTTTGGAACATTTGTACAGTTTTTGCAACACACCACTCAGTTTTCAATATTTCCCAGCTTTGTTCAAGCGTAAAACGACTCCTTTTCTACCACGAAGGCTTAAAATGACATATCTGTCACTTTTTGGAAAGTATTGCCAGCTTCGAAATAACACGAACTTCAAAACCCAACCATTTTCCTACACTCCAACCGCTTTGAGAGCCCAACAAACATTTCGCCAGCTGAATTGTTTAGGGTTTTTCCAGTTTATTCCTTCAATTCCTTAACTGGTTCGATGCTCTCTCTAACCTCACTTGGATGGAAAAATGAGAAACGGAACATACACCTCCAAGCAGAGAAAGGAAACTAATTTTGTGCATAAATAGCCAACAACTTGTCTTGCAGATAACGAAACGACAAAAACGGTGTCACTTTGAAGACATAATTAAGTCCGGCTTACATCATCACACCGAGACTTGATCCACTGAGAAATTATCTCTGTCCCCCGAGAAGATGTGAAATCGATATCTGGACGTGTATTAAATTTCAACACATTTCCACCTCATCATATAGTTCTCGGTTGTGTTCCGTCCGATGAGTCTTGTTTTTTTTTTACTCGCAGTATACTCTTAGCATCCTTACTCTTCTTGAGAACGACAGTGAATTTGTTTAAACTTGTTTATCAGTAAACAAATTGATTTCTGTTAAATTTATCCAGAAGATACATTTCATAAGTGAGATCATGTTTGCTTGTTCTACAAACTTGTGGATGACATCTATCGATACTCATAGCTTGTGCGCATCATTTTTCCTTCTTTTTTTTTTCAAACGAATGCATTTAATTTGAATTTAATTCAGACAATGGAATGAGAAAACAAAGAGTGGACAACACGGACCCTTAAATGCGTCTCCAATCATAAAAAAAAACGCACACACACAACGATAAGATACGAAAGATACAACAATGAAACCTGACAACCGACATGCATGACTTCCTTTAACTTCCTCTGCTAAATCGTCGGTTTAATGGTGGAGGGGGGACGTGCCTGATGTCTGCCTGTAGAGTGGATTCTCCTTTTTAAATTCAGTCAATACAAGCCAAATGGGAGATGTGGTGAATTCAACCAAATAAATCTAATTTATGTCTAAAGATACGAAAATAGATACTTCTCGTAATAATTGTGCATGCATCTCATGATCTTTTCTTGAAACGTTCAAACGAAGATGAGAACTATAATAAGCCATTTAAATGCTACATATAAGCGGTCTTATGTAATAGACTGAGACAAACTACACAGATGAAATGATCTCTGGAGCTGGACGCTAAAAATGCATGATCACTCCACACACGAAAAGTACTCGTATCTATAAGTGAAGCTATTGCATTGTTTTTTTGTTTTTGCTGCTTTCTCTAATTTATTCGAAGATGCGCACTCGTCTAGAATCGCCTGTCTGCACGCGCTTTGTCTGCTAGAAGCGGTACCTATACGATTGAATATTTATCTGCAGCCGCAGGGGTACTTTACAGGTGACTCTGTTGTATGTACGAGTATCTATCTATATACGATCGAAAGACCAGTGTGTTTTATTTAATGTTGATGATGCCATCTTGAAAGAAGAACATATTGCTGCAGTGGAGAGATGCAGTTATTATCTTCTTCATTACATCAATGTTCACTGAACCGTTTACGACTTTGAACTGTTTCAAGGTCTGTTGTTTTTTTTTTATTTTGAAAAACTTATACATAAATGCATGCAAACACAGAGAGGCTTATTTGTATCTGTAGTGGCTACAGTCATTTGCATCTGAGGAGATGGTTTCATTTTATTTCGGATATAAATTGTATTTACGCGGTAGTCTCGTCTGCGATGTTCATTACTATCTAGATACATACACACATTGAAGCTTACAACTTGTTTAGTGAAATACGGATGTTGGCACTTAAGTCTAGGGTTTTGGTTCTTTGACTATGGCCTTGGATACACTTGCGATTTTGTGTTTTTTTTATCGAGGGCGTTTATTTTTGTTCGCAGCACGTAGGCTGGTGGGTAAGACATTTTAAGTATCTTTGTGATCACAAATTTAAGGAAACCATCGGATTTTGTTTATTCATCGAAAATGTTGTTTATGACAAATAATATCCATTAAGTGGGCGCCACTGGACCTTCTGAATGAGTCGATACTTGTGAGGTAACTTTCGATGACTTTTTTTTTATAAATTTCGGGCGGTATCTCCGCTATGACCTGGTGGATATTGGTTTTTAGCTGCTTCTACGTTTTAAGCTGCCACGACCTTTAACATAACCTCACAAAAAGAAATTCAATGGCGTTAAATTGCACCCGAACCACATGTCTTCCACGTCAATATCATTGATTTTGTGCCAGAAATACTTGATTATCATGGGCAGTAAGCCCAAGTGAGCTATAAGAGAAGCCTAAAAGCTACGAATGCCGACGAGTCGACAATTTCGATCATTTTTTCACTTACAGCAGCAATATTTTCGGCTGAACGTACGCCACAATAATGCACAGGGCTTACTCTATCTGCAAAGGTTCCAGTCTTTTCAATTTTATTTACTACGTCGTCAATTGCTCGCTCAGTAGGACGATTCAATTGACCAAAATCTTCCCCTAAATTTCGATACACAGTTCGTACAGAATTCTTATTTTTGTAGGACAGTTGAACAATTTTAACGCTTTGAGCGGTGGTTAAACATTTCGCAGACTGTGTTGTTGCAAGCTAACAGTAGACATTTTGAAAACTGGTGCCTATTGACAGCTGTTTGATTTACAGTGCTGCCAACATAGAAAACTCGAGTTGGGCCACTCTTTAGACGGGTACTAATTTTTAAAACAGTTTTAGTGGAGAAGATTGTAAATTGATTTTGGGGGTGTGACCTTGCAGATCTATTATGCTCCGCCTAATTGAAGCTCTTTCTCGATGAGTACCCGCCTTAGAGCACCTTTTCCAGTTCAATTTCATTGATTCTGGAGTGGATCCAACGATGGTAGATCTGCGTGTGTGTGTGTTATTCTTTTGACAATTAGTGCTCCACACTGCCTAAGAAGGTGCCCTGGAATACCTCTTCAGAATCTCCAATCGCCAAGTTGTTCTTTACCCAATTTCTTGTGGGCGTTCTCTAAGTCTGAAGTTACCCAGAGATTTCTTACACGTATGAGTGAATGATTGGTGCGAGAGCTACACTTTGGTGTAAAAGATGGATTGTGCCTCCTCCTGGTTCTAGCATTGGATATTCTTAAACGAGGGAACCTCGTCCAGTTTAGTTTAAAAATAAGAACCTGGATCCGACATATGTACATAGATACGGAAAGTTTGTCTCGAAGGTTTTAAGACATTTTAGTCTAGTGCGAGTCAGGGTCTCACAATTCCTTAAGATTTTGTCGCAAGATCGGAATTTTCATTAATATTCTAGGTCTAGTTCGCCAAAAAAAATTAAGGATCTACATCGGATCTTTAGACGGAAGGCCTTCCTCATCTATTTGATAGGCCCTTGGATATTTTACTCTACTATAGGTCAGTGCTCCACGTTTTACTCTGCTACGAGTCAGGGCATCACAATTCTTAAACATATCGTTCGGAGTCCTTTCACTTTTGTTGTGAAAATCGGAATTTCTCTTCAGTTTCTAGCTACAGCTTGCCTAAGTAGCCACGGCGGACCTATAGGCGGAAGGTCTTCTTCATCTATATGATAGGCTTTTAGACTACTACTGGTCAGTGCCCTACATTTCTTCAAGATAGTGTTCGGAGTGCCTTCATTTTCTAGGTCAAAAAAATTAAGAACCTGAGTTGAACGCAGAAGTGGACGATCTTCCTTGTAAATCTAATAAAGTCTTAGACATTTCACTGTACTGCGTGTCAAAGCCTTTCAATTCGTTTGGAGTCTCTTTACTTGCATTTTCTAAGTCTAGCTTCCTTTTATTTCGCAGTTAGCCCAGAGGAAGCCTGCAAGTATTCGTAACCTGCTTCTATTTAAATTTGTGGAAGATTAAAGTGAAGAGTCGCCTTTTGCTAAACCACAACTGCCACAATGTGTCGTTGTAACTAACTGGTAAGGTTATTCATATCTGATCAAAGTACTCCAAGTAGGCAACGCTTCATATGCTGAGTCTCAGACGTAAGCTGGCGATATCACAGATCAGCTTTCTGTATCTGAACTAACCTCTCATCAGACGTAGAAGATACTATACATAGTATGCTGATGGTGTTTTGTAAGGCATTCAATATAGCGTTCCTCATCCTTGCTTCGTGGATAGGTTGGCTGCATCATCATCTCCATGAGTTTTCCTGCTGTGTCTAGCCTGTACGCTGATGTGGTGTCCGTATCCCCTTTCCATTTATTAGCATCAGACGTTGTAATTTTTTAGTCTTTTTGGGAAACTTCTCCCTGTAAACAGCTGCTGTACGTTAGAGGCCGTTAAGAAGCATTAAGATGACGTTTCCATTCGCAGGAAGGTGCTGTCAAAATAAGAATAAAAACTGATAAGTTTTTGAAAAAAAAAAATGGTTCTGGAAAAAAACATGGATAAGCCCATGAAACTCTTAAGGTGGCTTCTAAGATGGCTTAGATCTCTGAAAAGGCAGCTGCAAGTGTAACTGTTAACGAGAGGTTCATGCAACTAACTTTAGATCTAAAATTAAATTGAAAATCTGACTCAAAACTTCAGCTTTAAAGCACGAGCTGATCACTGTAAAGGCAGCTGCAAGTTGAGATGTTAAAAGATTCGTGTAACTAACTTTTGATTCATAATTTTAAGTGAAAATCTGACTCAAAACCTTAATTTCGAAGCTATAAATTGAGCCCTTGGAAATGCAGCTTCCAGTTGTAGGTGTTAACAAAATGTTCATCCAGCAAACCTTTGATCTAGGATTCAAAGCTAAGGTTTGCACTTTTTCAAAACTTTCAAAGAAGCCATCATTAGAAAATCTGATATTTCTGACGCTAGGTAGCTACAAGTCGAGATGTTAACAAAACGTTCGTGCAAATAACTTTCGATCTAAAATTTTAAATGAAAATCTGGCCCAAAACTTCAGTTTCCTGGCTACAAGTTGAGCCCTAAAAATGCAGCTGCAAGGTATAGGTGTTCACAATAAATTCATGCAGCAAATTTTTGATCCAAAATTCAAACCTAAGGTTTGCATGATTTAGCCACTTTTAGGAAAGCCATCTTTTAATAATCTGATATTTCTGACGCTCTTTCAAAAAAGCATTTCCCATCTATCCTTCGTAGAGACAAAATCCTTTGATTCTCTGCAAACAAAGATACCACTACACGAGCACAACGCAAAGAATTGCGTGGGTAACTTTCATAAGGGTTGGACATCTGTACATATTTGCCGGCCCTTTTGTACATAAAAAAAAAAAAAGAAGTACACAATTAATTTTACAAGACTTCACGTACATTTGTATCTAAAACATATGTGTAAAGACCAGCACAGAAAAAAAAAACACTTGATGGTGCGATGTTCTGCAATCGTGTATCTAATTACAGGAGGCATTTACACCGAAAATAAAGACTTCAACCCCATTATTCGTGTGCCTTGCGTATACACAGGTGGGATAAACTCCTTCACAGCACGTTCCACATAAAACTCAAACTAAAATGCAGATAAAAATGGAAATAACAATGTACACACGACGAGGATGTATTTACCTTTCGATTCCCCTAAATCATGCTTATGTACCCTATACGGGGGAGTTTTTCCTGAATCACTCGCTGGATTTCTGTTCTAAAAATATCTCAAACTTTGTTTCTTTTTCCTTCAGACAAAAATCGATTCTTTTTTTTGTTTTATTTTATCTCACGTATATTTTTGAACAAAGAACGCGGTTGGCATGGCCTGCTCTTGACCCTCCTAAAGGACTAAATGCTAAATAAGTTTTTATATACAAATAATGGCTACAAGAGCAATAAAAGAAGAAAAAAAAAGAATCGTATCACCATTGTGATTAACCCGTTGCTAGGTAGGTACTCTGGCACTGCTGGCTTGTGTTGATAGTGCCCAGCCAATCGTAACGAACCCCGCCGCATCAGAAGCAGCAACAACAGCAGCCAAAGCAACCCGCAGCAGCTAGCTATGTATCTCTAAAAGTTTTCATTGCTCTCTCTGTGGCTCTGGTCGTCGCCATCATCATCATCATCATCATCATCGTCGTAGAGTAACGAAAAAATTGTATTAAACAGATACATCCATCCACACGATGAATGATCAGTGGAGAAGAAAACGAGATATATGTAGTTATGTATACGCAGCAGCAGATACAAAATGTATCTGCAGCGTCAGAGTTAGACTCAGAGTCAGAGTCAGAGTCGGAGAAGAAGATAAATTGTGTTCGTTGATAAATTAAATACGTAGTTCCAACCAAACTTAGGCATGCTGAGCGCGACCAATCTCGGTCTTGTACATAAGTACGATGTGGGATGTGGGCTGTGGGCTGTGGGCTGGTGGTGGCCGGGTGGCGCGGCGGTGCGGTGTTAAAAATTATCGCCGTTAAAGATGATGGGTTGTGATTCCGAATCTGAAGCCGAATCATTGTGTATCTTATAGATGCTTCTCCATTTTCCATTGAAGTGATCATTGGAGTTGTTTTTGTTTTTTGTTGTGTTTCACGTTTGCTTTGGTTTGGTTTTCTCTTTTGGTTTTGGGTTCGGTTCTGGACTTTTATTTCTGTCTGTGTTTTCGTCTGATCGTTGTTTTATTTTTATGGCCATCTTTTTATCTCTGAACAGAGACGGTATACATATGTGGTATGTTGAGCTGGAGGAGTGGGGAGTTAATCAAATTCAGCTTTTGCGGTGACCATCAACTTAACTCTTCGTCTACCGTGTATTGGAACAACAACGGGGAAAACTTTGTCGGACACGGACTGATAGATAGATGAGTGGAGATAGATAAATTGGTACTCTGGCAGTGGGGTATGCTGGAATCGATTATGTAGATGCTGTGTGCGGTACAAGTATATGTATGTATTCGTTGGATTGTTTCAATTTTTGGCTTTGTGTAGTCATTACACGTGTTATTAGAGAGAATTGCTTTCAGAATGTGTTTACATAATTTACCTTTACCCGTAGTCAGTGGCTCTGTAGTCACACAGCTTTTGGTCTACAAGGAAGCCCTTAAAAGATTCGGCGAAAAGTATTATACACGTAAAAGGCCATCTGTTCGTTTGGAAATTGCTATAACAACGTCGCAATTCAATATTTTTCACCGATTGTTGCTTTATAAAAGAGAGAACATCTTCCGAAAATAATTTCAATCAAATGGCTGTCACTGGCTTTGCTTGACACTAGTCCTGTCAACCAAATTTCGCACTACATTGCCGATGATTTTTTGCTGTATATTGCAGAGCTATTCGATGGATGTTTGCCTTAAGCCTGTCAATTGTTTTTTGGATCATTACAATAACAACGTTCCACGTCTTGCGGCGTCAAATCACACCTGCGCTGTGGCCAAGAGAAGTCGCCCAAGCGACCAACAACGAACTAATTGCGCAAATGATCGATTGTTTGACAGCTGGTGTGGCACGTTGTACAATCCTACTGAAACCAAGGCCCGTCGGAGTCCAAATTGTTCAAATGCGGTCACGAAAAAATCAGTTATCATGTCTCTGCAGCGTACCTAGTCCATGACAACACTGTTGGCATCTTCATTTTCGAAGAAGCAATGATACCATTTTTTCAAAGCTCATACTAAACAGTCACGTCCTGAGGATGTCTTGGCTTAGCATGTCAAGTCGAAGACGTTTAAGACGCACTCAGTCTGCGGGCAAGACATGGGGCTTGTCGCCGAAAAAGGTTCTCTGGATCTACACGGCTACGATAAGGCTTTTTCTAGTTTATGCGTTAGTTATTTGGTGGTGGGGGCTCTCGCGTAAATATGCGACTGCCTTCTGCACTAAACTTCAAAGATCGGTCTATATTGGCTGCACGGGGGCTTACGCCTGGTTCTGCTCTAGACGCTATGCTTGATTTATTTCCCGTTGATACGTATATCATGGGTGTTACTACCAAAGCAATCTACTATCTAAGACGAAGTGGCTTTTGGTATCATCGGCACTGGAGTTTCGATGACCTTCCACTACACTTATCATACGACTCTGGTTCTATGGATATGCCGTCTGATGCAATGATACCGAAACTTCGACTGCTGTGCAATTTGGAGCCGACTTTCCTTGCGTTCAGGACCAGCTTCGGCCAGAGTCTGAGCCTAGAATGGTTTGTAGTCGAATCTTTACGGATAGCTGCAAGTCTGGTTAAGAGTCTACCGCGGGTGTACTCATGAAGACCGGTAACACTAGACTTCTCTACTAGTTAGGTAGATATGCCATTTTTTTTTATGCGAAGTTCTATGTTATCTTAATGGCTACCGACTATATTGTAAAGGCTAGGTGGAGAGATCGAAGTATTTACGTCTGCAATGACACTCAGGCTGTGAGCTTAAGGCCTTGCTCAACCTGTTCCAAAATAGTTCGGGAATGGAAGAACTCTTTGAACTTGGTCACAAGACTGAGCTCTCTGACTCTTGTCTCTGTCCCACGTCACCGCAGGATTGCGGGAAATTGGACATCCGGTGAGATTGCTAAGCAAGGCTCAGAGTACAATGAACCAGTTCCATCTACCCCTAATCCTACAGTTTTGCTTGTTAACATAGGAACTTCGAGATGAAAATGAGCTTCGTTCGAAAAGATGCTTTCTGGATCAAAATCGACGTTATTTTGCAACTCCAAGCTTACAGAAAAGAGCAATAATCAAGCTGATGGATGATAGCTTTTGTTATCCATAAGCATCACGATATTTTTTATGACTTTCCTTACAACAACGGCTGAATGGGGTTAACTTCGGCCAAAAATTATTCTCAAATGTCATAGTTTCTTCAGTACCTACAGAGGAGCTCATTTTTGAAATACGGACATTTTTTCAATATTTCCCAGCAATTTTCAACTACAAAACAATTTTAACGCAGAGGCTTGATACTACCAACATATCTGTTAATATTTGAAGCGCGTTACCATCGTCAACATTACACTGCATTCAAAAAGAAACCGACAGATGATCCACCCCTTAGAAAGCAGAAAAATAGTAAATGAGGGATATGTATATGGGAACATAGTAAGTGTCGGTGCAAGGCACTGCATTACATGCATTCACGCCACCAAGATGAGCGTCCTCGCAACTAACTTCTGTAAAAACTGCATGAGTAAAGGTGAGGAAGAAACCATACTACATCTTCTTTGCACATTCTAGCACACTCCGCTCGTAGGAAACTGCATTTAGGAGCCTATTTTTTCAACAACCTCGGCGAACTGGCTAAGGCAAAAACGCCTCCTGCTGCTGTGGGTAGCTCTTTGAAGATATTGATCCTGTGGTAACACAATGGACCTTACTAGTCTAAGTGCCACTTTCCTGCTAGTGTTAGTGAGTTTAACCTTGAATCAAGGCCATTGATACAAATTGCCATGAAGCACTTGTTCACATGTCGAAAACTGAGACTTCTTGTCTCGGACTGTCTCTAAGGACGAATCCACATCCAAACACTGCTTTTGCTGTCGGTAAAAAGCGCCGCAGTAGATCTCACAGTTTTTTCTCCGCTCTTTCTTCGACTGCACACTGTTTGTTAAGGGACCTATCATTCCACGGACAGACCCGAATATCGTTGTCTTTGTTTCGTTTGCAAGTTTCGTGAAGAATAAATTCGCCTTTATCCGAGGCTAATAGTCGCTTCGTAAGCCGAATTTTTGTTACATGGCTGGGAGGTTATCTTGACGGTACAAACCTGAACTGGAGCCTTGGCTAATTTTGTAGGACAGAAGAGCAGTATGTACAGCGGTACATATATACACATTTTCTACATCCCGATGTAGCAACCCCGAATTTGGAGAGCCAAATCCTTGGTTAAACTCATAAAATAAGGAAGTGACCATTATATCTGACTGGACGTCGCGATTTATTCCATTTTGAGAATATTTTTAGGGCGCCTAAATGTAAATACATCTCCCATCTCTTATTCTACATCTTTCGCATTTACCCGCCAAGACCATTGCAACCCAACTTTGAATCAAGAAACTAGGAACACGGGCTTCATCGCGTGTAGGTGAGAGAGGGAGGTGGTAGACAAAGGTGTGAGAAGGACTCCTGTGGCTTTCTAAATGAACGATATCGATCACTTGAAATCTGGTCCTGCAAAGCTTTCGATGTGTGGCAACTGGAATTAAAAGTAAACTTAAACCTGTGGGCGCCGTGGCTCAATGGTTAATCCTTTGGACTACTGAGCGAAGCGTTCGAATCCCAGACCATTTCACAAATTTCTGACAAACGTCCGCCACAAGAAAGCTTCTCAATTTAAAAAAAAAGCCTTTCGGCTATGGCTGTATGGATTGTAGATCCCTTCCTTGTCACCATATGACACGCACAGCAACACCACCTATGGTCTGTTATGCCAAATATTTGTGGTTTTATTACACCAGATTCACGTGCACTTTTGGGGAGTTTCCCAGGCTTTGCTATTCGTTTGAGATTGGTAGCCGCTCGCTTCCAACCACCTTTCTCCACTTAGACCCAGGATATCCAGTTAATACCACAGAAATTCCATTTTCCAGGTGGAGGAATCTATTATTTTGAAAAGCTTCTCAACCCGAGTGAAGGAAAGTCCTCAAGGTGCAGGCGACAGCAGCTGTTTTGAGCTTCTTTCCTTTTTAGAGACATGTAATTTCACCCCCTTCCTTCGTAGGTCAGCGTTATGTTACTAGCTGGAGCATGTTCCAGAATTTTTGCCTGCACGTAGATATGCATATGTATACTGTTACTGGGGGACAATCATGAGAAGGGAATGCAAGCACCTGCTCTGTCACAAACATCACAGTTCCGCTCGTGGTCCAATTCAGTAGTTTCCCGACTATTCATCACCAGTTAGGCTTTTTACAGAGGCCCACAGCTCCTAATCTTTGCATTTTGAATCCGACTGCATCCAAAAAGTCTAAGTAAAATGGTTACAGATTAGGTACTTTGGCTAATTTGATGGTTCTGTTTTAGCCACAAACAGCTATCTATGTACTTCAATTCTTTAAAAAGCTGTGAGCTCGGATCTTCTTCTTTTCTTTTATTCGGCGGAGTTATGATCAGGATTATAGGGTCATAACCCTCCCACTTTACTGCATCCCTTCTGGTCCACTCGTGGGGTTCGTCAAAAAGTGTCTGCAGGCCTCCCAGTTTAGGATCACTTCGTTACTGAGGCCAATCAAATGGTGCTGTTTTTGCATTTGGGTAATGCAGGAGTGTAGGAATGTTGATTGACATTGTCTTTTTGGCAGGGTTCGTAGGATCCCTCCTTTGAACATGCCAATACCAACTGAGACAGTCGTGCTCCACTTTTTTCGAGATGGGTTCTTTGACATGAATGCTTCCTCGGATTTTCGAACTTCTAATTCGATGAAGCTTTGTTACTCCTGCTGTCATGGGAAGCATCTATTAATTTGCCCTCACACTTTTTAAACATTGTCCAGCATTGCCCACCGTATTTAAGCGCCAGAAGAACAACTGCGATGTAGAGCTATCCTTTCAGCTTAGGGGGCATTTTTCTGTCACAGAAGATAGCAGAGTTTTCCTGCCACTTCATGCACCCTACTCTTAGGTGATAGATCCCAGATACTTGAACTGTTCGCACTTGGGAATCACTTTTCCATTCAAATAAATGTTTGGACTATGTCGGAGTGGATCAGAGGCAGTTCAGGTACTCTGCCTTTTTTGGATTAAGTCGATATCCATTTCCCTTCAATACATCCACCCATACATCAAGTGCTCGTTGCAGGGACGTTTGATCCTCGCTTATGATGCCTCCATCGTCAACGAAGAATAACTGATCCACTTTGGGGTCCGTCATTTTTTCTTCAAGCAGATAATCCAAGACTGCAACAAATAGCAAAGGACTTACGATGCTTTCCTGTGAACTCTTCGGTGACTCCGGCGGGACATCTTAGTCTTGTCTTTGCTTCGTCATACATGTCCATGATCATCTGTACGTAGGGTTCTGGAACTTCTCGAGGAAAGTATAGCCGGGGAAATTGGCCGTTTAAAAGTCCCTCACAATACTGTCGCCAACTGTGTAGAATTTTTTCGTCGCCAAAAGGAATCGGGCTGGAGCATTGTTAATGAATTCCGGCGAACAAATCTTTCTTCCTCTCTGGGCTGCTATCTTGAAGATGGTTGTACCCTTGTTCTAGTTGTTTTGTCACAGCTCGTGGGTAGCCTGGTTCGTATCTCCAGGAGAAGAAAATATTTCCTCCAACTCCCGATACAGGCCCTCCATACTCTTCTTCGCGATACTTTTGCAACGTTTATATTCTAATTCGAGGCGAGCTACATATATCATCTCTGTTATTAGAGGGGCACTTTGACCAAGCTTTGAATGCCACTTTTTTCACTTATCGCTACTTTAGCTTCCTCTGTCCACCACCAAGTTGATTTGCCGTGTTGGTAGTGTCCTTTTGAAACTCCGAACAGTGATTTAAACCACTGCAGGGAACCCACATATCTTATGCTCTGTGAAATTAGTATATAGCGGTAGTTTTTCACTTAATTTTGGGTACTAAAGATGGATGACATAAGGGAGGCATTAAAGGAAATGAAATTTAAGGAAATAAAACCGTAGATAGATACATTTCGGCGATATTTCATTCCGAAGTACATTTTCTCGCAGAGTACCTATTGATTTTTACACCTCAGCTTGATGATATCCACGATATGAAGCAATTAAATCTCCCTTGAAAAAAAAAAATCATCTGCATAATTTATGCTGACAGTTGCTTCCCCACCTCAAACCTATCTAAAGGTAGAAACTATTCCATATCTACCACTCAAATCGCCTACAAATCATATAAATCGCTGAAAATAATATTCCAAATGTGTATGTATCCATACGACTGCATTCTGTATCTACTATATAACTGTTCACAGATGATTACATAACCCACCATCCACCATCCACCATCCACCATCCACCATCAACCAAGTGCCACCCTCACAAAACCCTGGTGGAAGTCTCTCTTTTTTTTTCCATTTCGGATGCGTCATTCTGCAGATGGCTTTGTGTCTCAATATCACAGGTACAAAAAAAAAACAGAAAACAGAAAACGAACGTTCATGCAGGTGGAATAGTTCCCCCCTAATTGGATTTTCCACATCGATTCTAAGAAAAAATCTATGGCGTTTCTGTTGGTACTAGATACGAACGATGTGTGTGTTGTTTCAGTATTTTCCGAGGAGAAAAATCGATCGATAGACACATTCAGAGTCTCACCCACCATCGTGGGTATAGTATGGATTTTTTTTTTTTTTTTTTCCTATTCTATTCCTCCCCCCATAAGAGAGTTTTTATCTTCAGATACTCGACTATACACCATATAGAGGGTGAGTCGTCCTCTACCACAATTCTATACGAGAAAGATACACAAAGATACACGCTCCCGCGAAACATACATTTAGACCAATCAACAAACGGCTTGTGGGTAGCCCGCTTTTGTTTGTTTCCTGTGAGATACTCCTCTGAAACCCAATGAGAGATCGTTATTCTCAAAAAAAAAACAGAGAAAATATCTCTTCCACACTATACAGCCGCCGCCCGGCCCTATGTACTACATTCGGGAGGAAAAACAGAAAAAAAAAGTGATTTTTGCGCATTTCCCAAAAGATTTTTACTTCCATTCTGCATCCTTTTCACTCCCTCATATTTTTAGATAGATTTTTTCCTCACAAAAGCAACAAAAAAAAAGTACAAAAACCCACAAACAGAACACAGAAAAATTAATATTATCCTCTCGTTCGCGCGCACTTCTCTCGTTGCAGGGTTGGTTTTGGCAGAAATTCAAGAAAATCACCCTCTAAATTTACATATTCCCTCAGAATATGTATCTATGTACAGTGGAGAGGATAAAAAAAAACACAATTTGTCCTCCATCCAATCCATCTACAGAAAAACTCTGCATTGAAATGGTTTTCTGTTTTCTGGTCTTTTTTTTTTTGTTTTTATCTGTGTTTCCTATGCGATTGTGAGTTAGCATAAATATCTGTAAGTAGAACAGTGTGGATTTTTATTGCGAAATGACGACGACGAAAACGACAACGACAACGAGAACGACGACAATGACGACTCTATGGCGACGACGTGTTTCGCAGCGCACAGAGAGCCATCACAGGCACAACTCCTACTGGGAAAGGCCCAATTTTTCGTTTACCCGCGATTGGTCGCCATGGTGATGGTGATAAAATAGATTTTCCCACCAGAACTATAGATACAGATACACACTTTAGATACAGGAGCAGGTGGTATTGTACGCCTGGTACATACCTACTCTTGTAGGATTGAGGTAATGTCCTCAACGCCATATAGCACTAGATAAATACCACCCCAGCCACCCACCCATTGCTGTCATCCAACGAGTAGACATCGTTGTAGATGAAGTATCTACCTACCCTTTGCTTTTATGGATTTGAACCGAAATACTCGTAAAAACACGGTGAACGCATACATAGCATAAATGAAATGAAAAATCTTTGGAATGGCCACGGGAAATACTCCACAAGGACATATCTACAGCCAGGTACAGGTAAAGTATTAATGCGATGAAAAGATCTATCGTGTAACGTCGATGTAGAATGGCTGGCTTTGGCTTTGGCTTCGCTTCATTCATTCTGGTGTCCTCCCTTGAGGGTGGATTATGTTATATGCAGCTGTGTGTGTCGACGAAGGGAGGTCAAGTGTTGTCATAGAATGAATATTAGATGACATTTTTACTTCCTTCAATGATGGTGTGTTAGTGCATTCCCCTCTCGTTTATTCATTATCTGTTAATTTAGATGAGAAACTTTTAATATCGATACCTGTCAGTCGCATGCGCAGCACTCACCACAGATAATTGTAATTAAATCATGGAACATGTATCTTTCTTTTTTTTAGATACTTTTTTTCTGTCACCCTCCCCTCCTCTCCCCACAGAGAGAATTCTGCGGGTATGACCATGGCTAGATGCGGGGAAAAACAAAGATGATGTTTCCAGCACCTGTTCGTGCCTCTACTTAGCATGCATGTGTGTGACAGCAGTCGTTGGTGTTAGTATATCCTCCGTTTTACGACCGTGATGGTCGATAATATTTCTTCGTCGTGGTTTTTGTTGTTGTTTTTTGCTGTTTTTTTTTTCCTTTATTTTGATGCTATTTCGCTACATTTCACCCCCAAAAGTTTGTGTAAACGTGAAGCGGTTTTAACCCCTCGTTGTTGGTCTGTTTTTTTTTGTGCTCGTATCTGTATTCAGTAGATGTACTCGTAGAATTAATTTTTTTCTTATATCACGGTCACAACGAAGTAATTTCGATGCCCGTGGGGGTTAGAAGGGTGAAAAAATAATAACAAAATGCGGACAATGATTGAGAAAATTGATTTTAAGGCAATTAGCAGTGCCCAGCGCCGCTCTATTTGATTCTTTGAAAGAAAAAAAAAAAAAACAAATTCTCCACCGGAGGCGGATGTCACCAAAGTTAAAAATTTGTATCTTATCTTAGCCGGGATTATCGATAAAGTCAGGAAATAATGAATCGGCCAGTTGAACTTTAGAGTCGTTTGTATCATTTATGAGTCAACCGATTGGTTTATGATTGGAGCAGCTTTCTAAAAATGATTCTGTGTACTTATCTAAGGTGTACAAGTCATGAATTCTTGAAATTGTGAAATTAAAAGAACCCCACTGTGCGTCATGAAAAGAACCGAATGAGGGAATATCGGTGCGAACTATTGGAAGACGATAAACTGGATTAGAACGTTTGACTAATGTACATCTACCTGTTTTGGTAAAGTATTTGGAGAACTTTCATTTTTAGATTTCAGAAAATGTAAATATTCCGGTAGTGGGGGGATAACCTGCTTGCTACTAGTGCATTTTGAATTCCCACTCGATTCAGGTGAGCTGACTAAGAGAAAATCTTTTCAGATTCTGGCTTGCTACAGGACGAAATGAATCTGGGCCTCTACCAATAAACCTCGTCGATTAACCCGGTCTATAAATATCTAACTGCCTTCAGTTACAATAATTGCCATAAGTGCGCGCCACCTAATGAGTTACCGTCCTCTAATACGTGTTCCTCCGGGTTGGATTCGAAGACTCTGTTTGCCGGTTAGGTTAGGTAGATGGGTGCCTTGTGACAAAAGAGTCACTGCTTACTTAGACCAACAGTTCGGGTCCATTGTGCTCAATCATTCAACCCTGGAAAAGCTGTAAAGTCCGCTGTTAGAACCACCCAGATAGTGATATGAATTTCAAGAGGTGCGGAGCCTTCCAGCTCCGAGAAGAAGTAACTACCAAGACTCCTCATTCTTCTGACGGATAGGGCAGGACAATCACACAGCTGGTGACGAACAGATTCAACTTCTTCCTCGTCCCTGCAGCTTCTGCAAAAGTCGTTATGGAGCACACCAAGTCGCTCCGCGTGAAGGCCAATGGCACAATGATCAGTAATTATGCCGGAAACGACCCGTGCATTATAACGGCAAAGCTTCACCAGAGAAGTTGATCTCTTCTTGCTGAAGATGAACCCACCGTCTGTTTGCTCGATCAGTCGCTTTATTTTTTATCTTCTTCCGTAAGGAACTGATTGGGGTTAGTACAAAAGGGAGGGCGCGCGATAAGTGCAGCGCAGGCCCTTTCCTAGCAAGCTCCTCAACCCTTTCTTTTCCTTCGATATCCATATGCCCTGGTACCCAGCAGAAGGTCACTGCATTGGTTCTAGATATCTCATTTTAGAGTGATTTGCAGGTCCTCACAAGCCTCGACCTGATTACAGCGGAGTCCAGAGACTTAACGGCTGCCAGGCTGTCTATATAGACAGTGATCGTTTTACCAACGACATTACTCTCGCGAATAATTTCAGCCTGTGCGATGGCTGTGACTTCGGCCTGACAAACGCTACAGTCGTCATTTATTCTAAAGGAGTGGTTTCCGGGCCAACGTGAACCGTCAATATCGAACGCCAGCTCCTTTTTCTTCATGGTTCCTCGGTTCTTTCAATACACTCAGTTAGGAATTCTTGTAGTCAATCTCCTTTCAAAAGCTAACATCGGGTTCACGTGATCAGTTTCCGTCGATCGATTGGTAGTCCCCCCATCGAGCCAAAATGAAGGCTCGATGGCCTTCCCTCAGTCTTACAGCGATTTTGGCCGCTAGACTGCTACAGTACATAGCAAGCGGAATGAATCTGAGCATGGTTTCCATTGTTGCTGTTGGTGGTGTTCTCGTTGAACCCATGACTCCGGTACACGCTGCCCTGTGGATTTTGGTGAAATTTGAAAGCTGGTATTGCTTCTCAAGAACCATCTACCATACTAGTGAACCATATGTGAGAGTGGGTCTTACAACCGCCGTGTATATCCAGTACACCACAGCTGGTTTGAAAGCCTTTACTGAAAGCCTTTTTGCAAGAATAGAAAGCTACGCTTGCTTTTTTGATGCGTTCGGCAGTGTTATCCTTCCAATTTTAGTTTGGAATCTAGGATTACGCCCAGGTTCCGAGCTGAACTTGAGATACTTAGTTCAATACCACCAATGTTTGGGGGTCTGAAGATAGGGATGGATCTCTTCTTAGTGAAAAGAACTACCTCCGTCTTTGAGGGGCTCACTTTCAGCTCTTTACTACCGACCCACTTATCCACTAGTTGTAGTGCGAGATTAAGTCTTTCATTTAGGACTGGATGCGAGTTGGTGTTCATTCGCCCTCTATGTCTCAGCCATCTTAGACTTCAAATGCCCAGTTTTTTGACAAAATCGATGTCGGTGTACAGCTCGTGTAGCTCGTCGTTTAAGCTTCTCTTACAAAGCCCGTCAATGCAAAGGGGACCAAATATCTTGTGAATAATTTTTCGTTAAAAAAAAACAAAGATCTCTTCAACCTAACGTACTTACTTAGGTAGCGATACAGTTCGGAGTGAACGTGGGCCACAAGCAACAAGCCTCACTGATCAGCCCGGTCTCTAGATACTTAACTATTTACTTCCAGTTGCAATAAGTGTCTCCTGTGCCATCCATCCATCTAAGACGATACCGTTCTCCACTGTGTTGTCCCTCCGGGTTGGATTCGAGGACTCTGCGGGCCTGAGCATTGGTGTTTATTTGTCCCACAAGTCCTACCCATCTCAGACGTCAAATGCGCAGTTTTTGACTACATCGACATAGCTATACAACTGGCATAATTCTTACTGAATCTTCTCCTCCAAAGCCTGTCAACGAAAACAGGACCGAATATCTTACGAAGAATTTTTCGTTCTTTATGAGGAAGAATGTCTTCATCTGCCACCATGTTGCTGCGGCGTCGTCTAGAAGGACTGAGATGAAAAGAGTCTCTTCAGCTATTCGGGACATGGCTTTGCTACCCAATTGCCCTTTTAGGCCCACAAAACAGCGATTGGCATGCGGGAGTTTTCTTCAGTTCACTGGATTATAGTATCATCACACGATTTCCAGATCCTTGTAGTGTATTTGAAGCATGTTTTAGGCCAAGCAGAGATAAAAGGAATCGCCAACAATACGATCCAAGTTAGTTAAACAATACAATGGGATGTCTTAACGAGATTGCTGCCAGATGCGGTGTATCCTTGTGCTGGTTTTCAACGACGTTCTGGCGAGAGCTAGAAGGAGTTGGATAAAGAAAGAGTGCAGACCGAAATTGAAGGTCCCATGCTGCTGCCCATAAAACGACAAATAGCAGCATAAACCCATGTCCCTCGTCTAAACAGATCAACCTAAAGGAAAACGAAAAAATGTACACTAGTAGGATAAGTTTAAATAACCTAATTGGCGCCCTAACAGAGGACCATCTACTAGGCAGGCACTAGATAATCCTCTTTTTTAGAAGCTGTAGAGTCAAGGAGAAGGGAAAAACGATGACTTGGTTTCTGTGCACATGTCCGGCCTTTTGGGCAATGTGAAGGAGTACCCTTCAGCGAGTACTTCTTTGAAAATCTGAATGATCTAGCCAGACTCGAGATGTACAGAATAAAAGGTTGGTGTCTTTGTGTCAAATTGGGTTACAAAATCCAGGACCCAGCTTCTCACAACCATTTATGCTGTGCGTGTTATATGGATGGGACCTACAGTTTGAAGCTACATTCGAAAGGCAAATTGAGAAGCTCTCTCATGACAATTATTGCTCTCAGACGTTTGTCAGACATTCGCGAGAGATGGGACCGTGAAAAAACTTTTTAGTGTTTTATAGAATTCAAATGTCCAACCAGTAGTAGTTCAACGTAAGACCACATTTTAGTCAAAGTGTGTCTCTATGTGAGCGGTGACAGTCACCTAACCTAACTTACGCTCCGAATGAGTCAAAATAGACAGTGGAACGCCACTGTTAATTCGAAGAACGAGCGCCTTAGTGTGAACATTCTTCCGATCTCTCTTGTTTTCTTCTAGTAACCACCTTGCCAAGGGATTGAAACACATTCTAAGACATAAGCACTCAGTACCCAGGGTTTAGCATCTCAATATTGGAGAGCAGAAATTGGTAGACAGGCGGGGACTGTACAGAAACATTTTTTTTTTTTAAATGCAAGGACCTAGCTTTCAAAAGAGCAGCCTAGCCAACTACTTACTTACTTAAATCCTTTAACCCCTCGGGGGGCATAGGGCGTCAACAACGCCATCTTGTTCGGAGTTCTGCAACTCGTTTCAACTCTCTCCAACTCATTCCTCTTCGATTCCTCTTCGACTGTTCTGCGCCACATATGCCTAGGGCGTCCCGCTGTTCTGCCAGCGTGGGTGAGCGGATTCCACTGCATGGCGTACTTCGCAATAGAATTGTCTTCGCGCCGTAGGGTGTGTCCAATCCACTGCCACTTTCTCCTCCGTATAGTTAAGTTTATAGGTTCTTGGCCCGTTCTCTGATAAAGCTGTTCGTTGGGGATACGGTTCGGCCAAAAAATCCTCAGGATGATTCTTAAACATTTATTTACGAAGACTTGCAGCTTGCGGGTGTTAGTGGTGTCAGGTAATGCACCCATAAAGCAGCACCGATTCTACGTTGGAGCGGAAAAGTTGCAGCTTGGTTTTTAAGCTGATAACATTGCTTTTCCAGATTTTGGATAGCATTCCGAACGCAGCTTTTGCCTTCCCGATTCTGCTGCACACATCTCCACTTTGGATTTCAAAATCCTCCGACACCTTACCATTGTGTAAAACGTGATGTTGTAAACAGTCCTACTGTCACACCTGTTTGTTGCCTCTTCAGCCCTTGAGGCAAGTGAATCGATGTACTGACGTTTGTCACGTCTCACACTACGCTGCACTTCCTTCTTTTTCACGCGATATTGGGCTTCTAGCTCGGTTTTCTCTACTGCTGAGGCCGCTGCAATACGAGCCTTAATTACTGTACGCTCATCGATCCGTCTCCAGGTGTCCGTTGAAAGCCATGTGCGGTGACTTTTCTGCCTTTTACCGACATAAGTGCGTGCCCCAGTTGGAATGATTGCGAAGATATTTTTCACAGCATTCCAGAGGTCGTCGACGTTCTCCTGGATTGTGCTGCTGATTGTTTCTGCTTCTGTGGCAAGGTGGTCCCTGAACTGTTGGCGCACTTGGGGATCCCTAAGCCTGTCGGTATTGAACCTGGTGATGTTTAGCAAGTTTGAGCGGTTGCTATTAACGGATGCAGTACGAAGGCGTATATGAGCTAACCTAGCCAAGCCTAGCCTTGCCTACCCAAATAAGCCTGCGAAACTCCTCGAAGCTCGTTGTGTATGTTTTTTTCCCAATTACTGTCCTTTTGAGTATTTAACCCGCGATAGATGCCTCAGCATGTTGTTATCGACAAAATATCCAATCGTATGGGTATTTCACATTCAAAAGTATCTGAAAAAAAACTGAAAAAAAGAAACGGTGACTTATCGTTGTCAAACAAAGTTGAACGTTTTCAAGAGTTTGACAACTTTATTTATTACCGTTACCTCCTTAGCTTATCTATGTCGCAATAAAGTTTAAACTTTAATAGTTTTTAATCTATTTGTAATTCAGCAGAGCTATGTATCTATAGGTGTGTATCTTAAGCCCAAAGATTATTAAACTGCGCGGATATACTCTCTTGAGATTTTTGTTTGAAAGAAAATTTTATGGCGATGTTCTACATTTGGCGTGCCGCGGCCGTCCCAAATCGAGGGCGATACGAGTAAACGTGTATGTATCTAGCGATTTCATAAGAACAAATATTACTTACTGATGCACATGACACGGTTAGAGATATTTTTTTCGAGTACCCATCATGAGAGTTGTAGTAAAGTCATCAATATTGTGTTTATGACACTCTCATTGCGATCACATTGTGCGGACACCATTAAACACTTGACAAATAACACGTACGGACTATACACGGAATCTATTCTAGTTCTAACGTCTCGTATCTTTGCACACCTCTAAATGGCAACAAAAACAAAAAAAAAAAAAGATTAATTTTATTTCTTTACTATTTTATTTGTTTGCGTTCTTTAGAAAAGCATCAATCACCTATAGATACACAGAAACAGAGATAGATTACTCGTACTTCGAATTGTTTTACTATCTTATGTAAGTGCGGCGAGAAATCTCTAAAATTTCCTCGGTAATAAATGAACATGAGTTTTGCAGATTAGAAGTGTTAGATAGACGGTCAGAGTCTATAAGTATCTCGTTATTGGTTTTATTTTATCAGTCCAATAATAATTTCATCATCAATTCCTTCACGTTTGCACAAGATTAATTCAACTTATTATCAATTGACTGGGGTGCTGTTTAAAAGGTTTTTTTTGTAAAGTTGACAGATACTAGACGAGAAGTAGTTCAATATGAAGTCTTAGAAGGTCGGAAAGGGTGGACAACTTGTACGGTTTTCTTTTGAAATTGCTAACAAAACTGCATCTTTCAGTAGAGAGGAAACCGTGCGGCTTGTTTGACAGTGGCCCAGTTTGTCAACTCACTTTTGCAGTATGTCAGATCGATTGATGGATTGATGGATGTTTTCCTTTAATGCGTCAATTGTTTGTCGATTGTTAGCGAATCAAAGGCTCTTAACAGCTCTCCATAAAAATAAAGTAAAACGACATCAAATAGCTAAACCGCGGTGGCTAAGGCTTGCCTTCAGAAGGAATGATAAAGCGGTTGTGGATGGTGTGGCGCTTTGCACCATCCAACTGAAACAAAAGCCTGTCCAAGTCCAAATGCAACAACGAAAATAAATAGTTATCATGCCTCTGTAGAGCACTCCATTTCCCGTCACGTTGTTTCCGTCTTCATTCTTAAAGAAATTGCGGCCAATGATGCCAACTCTCCAAAGCCGCACCAAACTGTCACTCTTTGAGGAGGTTATCGCATCTATACGCCTATGTGTGGATTTCAGGATCCCAAATCCTACAGTTTTTCGTGTTGACATAGTCTCTGTGATACAAACAGACGTCGCCCGAAAAGATGCTTTTGTGACCAAAAACTATGTCATTTTCCAATTCACCCACACAGAGAAGCAATAGCGAAGTGGATAGCCATTTTCGTCCAACTTTTGAGTGAGGTGCAATTTGTTAGCGACAATCCCTGGTCTTTATGTAATATTCTCCTCAAGGCAGTCAACAAGTTCTTACCCTTTCTCCCTACGGTACCGCCTTCTCATCGTAGGGAGGTTTTCTGGCTTTGGATTCGTCTTAGTCCCTTTGGACTACTTCCCCCACTTCGAATATTCTTAGTTTGCATTTTAAGCATTTCACTAACCATGTTTTCGGGGGTTGATGTCATGCCTAGTTTTTCCCGAACCTTGGAACCTTCGGAAAAACACGTGTTCGATGTGCAGTAAGGGCTGTCATCATGCTTGAATTTATGCAGGTATGAGCGAAAAACATCCATGGCCTGTCAGTAACTGGATTAGATGAAAGCCTACTTCACCATGCTGTCCTTCCATCCATGAATGGGTTTGTGATATAAGTACATGCCTACGTTTTTCGGAGGCTTTCCAGCGCTCTTGCCACTCTCCTAGCTATGTATCCTTAGTGGCATCTGCTGAGTGAAACCGGCGGTTTGCTCTGGTTTTGAGTAGCTTTGTCTTTTTCCTATCACACAGGCTGCATCGCTAGAGGTGGTATGGTATGCACAGCACACTCTCAATGTACATATTCTATACACTGAGGCAATATTTGTTCTGCTTGCTCTAGTCGTTATGGTCCTCGCCTAGCTTGGTGCGGCGTAAACTGTGCCTAGGGCCTCCTATATTTGACATGATTCATGCGAGAGTAGCGCTGGCGTTCGCTGCTTTGTGACTCACATACTTGAGATATTCCTTGAAAGATAGCCTCGTATCTAGTACGACTCCAAGGTATTTTATGCGCGGCTTCGATGTTTTGGTGTGGCTACTCATAGTAATATTGATCGTTTCCGCCTTCTTCCTGCTGCTTATAAGAAAATCTTCGATTTTGTGTTCCGCAAGCGTGAGGCCAGCCGAACTCAATCAGTTTCGTGCCGTCCTTACTGTGGACTGTTCCACCTTTTCCAGTAGTTAGCGAATCACGATGATTTCAATGTCGTTGGCGAAACCGATAATTTTTGTCTCCTCAGGTATTGGACGATGTAAGTTCTCTTGATACATGACATTACACAGTAAGGGACCTAGCACCAAGCCCTGTGGTACTCCCCCGGTAATCTTATCTTGGGTCCATAGTCTGTGTCGTTGGGTAAGACTCCGTGCCTGACGTAGCTCGTCACGATTTAAATAAGAAACGATCGAAACGAATCGTAAGTCTCTGAGTGCATGTAGTATTTGATTCCAGTTTGCAGTGTCAAATGCAATTTTGATATCCAGGGTTATCGGTAAGCAGTGTTTCTTGGTACCCGATTTCTATATTTCGCTTTCTATCGCTTTGGTGCTGTTTTAACCACTAAGCTGATAGCATCTGCATGCCTTCCGGAAACCGTATAGGTGTTTCGATAGCCCACCAGCTGTTTCTATCGCTACTTCCACTCTGTTGCAGATAAATCACTCCAGAACTTTTCTTGCTGAGTTTAGCATGCACAGAGGGCGATATGACGATGGTTCTCCTGGTGGGTTTTACCCTTTTCGGAATGGTACCAGGCTATGCCTTTTCCATTGATCTAGAAAAACTCCTTCTTTCAAGCATGCATTGTACATTTCTACAGGCTTTGAATGCCGTCTTGAGAGCTATATTGAGGATGGAGACAGGTTGATCAATTTCATACGTGGCTAGCCTTTGCTATCCGTAAGCATGCCAACACCAGTCACTGAAATGATTAAAGTTTGGAAGCCGACAGATGGTGTACTTTGTCTGTAAGACACTGAATCAATCCTGTTGGCTGTTTCATAACCAAAGGATATTCAAGTTTCCTTGTAAATTTTGAGTTTGAGGAAACCGTATACTTGTTATGGTGACATTTCGCCCAGCGGCAAAGTCCATTGTCGAACGTGGTGTCGTGTAGGTTATGCTTGCATTTTAGCAAAGAACTCTTGCTTCGGCAGCCATTCGAATGAAGTCATTTTTCATAAATTGGAAGGTGTGCTCTCTTCAGTAAAGCAACAATAATTCAAAAATGTTGAACGATTTAGTTTTAATAGCTATTTTAAAAAGAAACCAACAGATGGCAGAATCTATTTCACGTGTTTAGCTTCAACTCAACAACAACGGTTCTTTTTCCAGCTTACTTCTTCATGATTCTTTTTATCATTGAAGCTGTCAAATATCTTAAACAAAGAAATGGAAGGAGTTCTTCCCGCGACTTCTAGGATTTTGCCGGCATGTGCAAGACCAGCTTATACTCCTCGTTACATCCACACATCTACTGAAGCTGGACGCTCTCAACCACAGATGGAAAAACGGCTCGAGGTGTCATATATGCATCTAGAGAGATCTGGCCTAAGCTGGGTCAGAAACATTGTGCCGGGTTTGTTATCCTAAAGCGATCGATTAACTAGACACGTAGGCCACTATTGGGCCTCTTTTCAAATGTTTTCTGCAGGAGCTGCAGGGACGAAGGGCAGAGAGAAAAAACCATCCTTCACCTTCTATGCACACGTCCGTTCCGATTCTTCAGGAGACTGTTGAATTTAGCGAATTCGCCTCCCTAGACACCATGAGCATCATCCACTCCTGTTGGTTTTGTCAGTCCCTGTGTAGCGAAAATAGTCAGAGCGATGGCATCACAAAAGATTTCTTCTGGTGTTAGTGCGTCTGTATCCTCTACAGACAACCACCCCATCCTAACCTTTGAATCATTCTTTGATTAGTCAATGCGGTAGTTTTAAGGAACTTTCCCATCACAACTGTGACTGGCGTAAAGCCAATCTCAATGCTGCCATTTGGTGAGGTTACTTGATAGCCTCAACCCGAATCTTTAGTACCCAACGATCATCCGGTCATTCACTGTATTTGTGTGTACTGCGTCGCAAGATGCGATTAGATTTATAATTGAAAAATTGTTTATCTTGAGATCGCCATCGAACTCTTGCTTGTTGTTGATCCAATTGGCAGGAAATAATAAAACGCACAAAGAAACAATAACAGCTTATCCTCCCTAAGCCATATAAGCACGAGTATGTATCCCTTATCTGCTGATGATTTCTCTCCGCGTACTATTTTTCTAAATCAATCAATTTCCTCTTTCCTCTCCCTTTGTCCACCTTCCACAAGGAGGACGGTTTTCCCCCATCTTATCGTAAAAGAACGTGCAAAAGCTTATCATCACGACAATATCCTCTTCTTCGCTGCCCTGACTTCACATCGATTTGTTTTGTGTTTCTTTTTTTTTTATTGAAAAATTTTTGTTAACAAAAAAAAATTAATCATCACTCCTCATCACATCAGCACCTCTCGCACACGCACCGATATAACTGACGCAGATGATTGATAAGTGTGTTACTGTCGCGCTGTCGTCAAAAGAATTTTTTCGTTTTTTTTTTTTTTTTTAGAGTCCAGTGTGCTTATTTGTTCACCTTACCCATAGGTGTGTGTAAGTAGACTCATTTTAAAGAGTTTTTAGATAAATTTTATATTTTTCTGTGAAATCACAAGAGGCTCTATGAAATACCGATAACGACATCCAGTCATCAATAATGATTTAACGATTTCTTTTGCGCGCATACTGTGGAGTTTTAATTTAAAGCTAACCGCCTATGAATGTGGGTATTTACAGAGACCTTAGAGTGTTCCTTTGGAATTTGTGTACCTTTGCCCCGCATTGGCATTTGTGAGTGGAGGTACCTGTCTATATCTGTAGATTGTGGGATGTATTTCGATGAGTTCATTCTTTGTGATCGGCTATGGGTAGTGAGAATGGTAAATCTTGTTTCACTGATAGCTTATCAACGTGACTTTGTTTTCTACGTTCTTATTTGTTGTGTTTTTTTTTTAGGGATTTTCTTTTTAGATGAATTGGAAATCCCAAGTCTTTAATTGATTGCGGAATTTCTAAATTAGGTTCTCTCATTGCTAATTGCTGTGATTGAGGGATTTATTACTCATGTATATAGTATACATGTCAGTACACAGCTAAAGCATTGCATTTTTGCATTTCAACTTAGAGGTCAACAGAATTTGTTAAAAAGAAACAACTTTACTGTCACGCGTTGGCATCACTGGTTATTTAGAGCAGACAATTTGCGCGACCACCTTACCGACATGGGGACATTGACGTCGATACGTTAATATCGCAGCGGTATCTTTATTGATTGAGATTTTAAACGGTCAAGTGACCTTTCTCCTCGGCGATATAACTCTTTCGATGACAAATTGGTTTTCCAGAGATTCGGGAAGTTAATCTACGGCGTGAATTTGGTGGTTTTGCGCAGTTGTTTTTGTTTTCAAAAATTTGATGCAATGACAAGGAGTTCGCTGTGCATAGCTATCATGTTTCCGGTGGTGGATCTTAGGGTGTATATGCGCAGGCTTCCTTTGCTTCGAGCGCTTATCGTTTCTAGCAGGACCGTAGCCATGCTCTGTCTTGTGAGGGGGGCAATGTATCGAAATTTTTGCGAGTGATTCCAGCGATTCCAAGAGGCATTTGATTAGACATATGTAGCTGCGATGTACACTTTACCAACCAACATGTCCACGGATGATGGTTGGCAAAGACATAGCAGGTATCTTTTCACCGCAGCTATTAGTTTGGCAAACAGTAGGTGGAACAATATGAATTCATGTCTCTCTTCCAAATAAATCTGGCGAGAGCTGGATTGTAGGAAAACCAGTAGACTTTTTAGGAAGATAGTTGAAGACCTCACGGGTCATTGTCTGGTAGGCAGACATGCCAGAAGACTTGGTGCTTCCTTCAACGATTTCTGTAGAAGATGTAGAGACCACGAAGAGGAGGAAACCATGACACATCCTCTGTGTACCAGTTCTGCCCTATCGGCTCTGAGAAGGAAAGCCATAGGGAAATTCTTCTTCGAAGATCTTAACGATCTAGCTAGATTCGACTTGTTTAATGCCTAAACTGGTTTACTGCCTAAACCGCATCCAAATCGGTTGCCCTGCCTCCTGTCCCATTCTCCTGGGAAGTCACCATGTTACCATGTAGGTCCCCGGCGCTGGTAGTGCGGTTTTTCATGGTGGTATCACAATGGACCTCCTTTGGTCTAAGTGCGTCCCTGCTGAGCGGGGACAGCCACCCAACCCAACACAACCATCTTTTCAGATGTACCGAAAGCAGACCATTTTAGTTGGTTTAGAAGGTGAGGGTTAAAAGTCCTCGTCACGTAGGCCACCATTTGGTTTGCCTTCTGAAAGGCTATGTGGTTAAATAGAGAGAGGGGCTCATGTAAAAGTAGTTTTTTGAGGGGATTGAGACTTGGTTGGGGCTCAAAGATTTGAAAATCGTCCGCAAATATACAGAGAAATCCTAGATTTTCGGAAAACTAAAATGTCTAAGAGAGTTAAGCTTTTGTAGGGGCATGTGTTTTCCCAAGTATTTGAATCTTAGCAACTCAGTTGCAGGATAATCGCAAAAGATGTGCTCAAGGTTCTCTTTCCCTTTTTGGACGTTAGCACTCCCAGTCCGTAGGCATGTTTGCTTTGGTTTATGAATGTGTCCGATGTATAGACTAATCAGCATTCTCTTTACTGGGCGAGAGCAGGGGCGGTCTTCAATGTCATTCACTGCTTTGTTGGTTTGAAACCCCTTTTACGTTATTTTATTGTTTTTTGCAAAGGACCGGCTGCAACAATTAAATCTACGCCTTGAAACCGTGGAAGTGTCCATATTTAGTGCCCTTTCTCTCGCCAGTTCATGGACAACTGGTATATTGCAATGACCAGGTACCCAGAGTAAGTTGACTTGAGAGGAAAATATTTTATTTTCTTTGCATCCCTTTACCATTCGTAAGTTGGTTCTGGATTTCGCAAGTGCTAAAAAGGAGTCCTGCAAAATTGGGTTGGCTAGATGGGCTATTAGGAAGCTATCCGCAGCAGTTATTTAAAAGAAATTGTTTTCGGGAGGTATACTCTCTTGAATAAAGTAACTACCTTGGAAAAACATCGAACGGAGTAGTTTTGATGACAATTTTGAAAAGAAACTAAGAGATGGTCTGCCCTGTAGCTATTAGTAAGATATTAAATCAGACAACCTTTGAAAAAAAAACCAACAGATGGCCCTATTCTTAGGTTTTAAGGAGATATCCAATCTTGTACCTATTCGCTTGCCTTCCACAATAAATTTCTGTCAAGGCTCTGCTCTGAATTTCTTAAGAGTTCCACAACTTCGATTCCTCGCAGGAATACTAGTATATTTCTAAAGGTTATCTGGCTAATCTTCTCGGTTTTCAACCAATAATAGTTGCTTTCTGGTTATAGTCCCTCTTCTGCTGGTTAGATCTGGACATATGACAATAGAGTCTTCCTCCTCTGCATTTTCCAACAGCTACCACACTTTGTGGATGGCGATACTATCTATCCAGTTAAGCGTTTCTTGGTGAGAAATTATCTCTTGGTAAAGCCTGCCGACATTCTAATTGTTGTTTCGGATTATTTACCATTCTCCACTTTTGATTTGCACTTTGTATGGCTTGTATCCTCCTGTAGGTCCAGGGACCTCTCCCACGCCTAAGCGCCGTCTTGTTCAGCTTCTGATAATGTGTCTCATTTATCCCCACCTTTTCTCCAACTGCCGTGCCTCATTCTCGACTGATTTTTGTCATTGGATAGCTGTGCTTATTGGTTCCTGACCCGTTCTTTGGTAGAGGTGTTCTTTAAAGATACGGTTGAACTATAAAAAATCCTTAAAATGTAGCTCACACCGCTAAACAGCTTTCTCGTGATAGATACGGTCACACTCCACGTGTGCTTTCGGTTTTCATTAGTGACCTAAATCTTTTCTTAAGCAGCAAATGGCTTAAGATCTACACAATCTAAAGCTGTCTCCTGCTTTTCTAGCACAATCGCCTTTTCATTTCCATCCAAGTTGGTGACTCTTGGTTTAAATTGCATACTCTTCAACATAACCACACAATATTGCGTGTATCTTTGCTTCTGGCATTCTGTTTAGTCCACAATGACGTCAATATAATAGAATAGAGGTTAAAACACCACCTTGTTGTAGACTTGTCATATTCTCTTTCTCTAACATTTCTGTTTCGCTTCTTGACGATCTAAACGATGCTAAAGAATTTGAAAAATCCAAAAAAAATCTCAAGATTTTACGAAAAATTTCCCGTATTCCATGCACAATTACCACCACTAGAGAAAATAAAAATTTTGTATCAAAATGCCAGATCCAAATCGAGCGAAACTCACTGTTCATCGTGGTATAAGAGCGTTCTCCTCGCGTACATAAAACAGCGGTTAACGCAAAAGATAACCAAAGCATCTATTTTGAACCAAAACAATCGCTTTTTTGACGTATCAAACTAGTCGAGATCTCACACTTTACTCTTCAACTTAAAAAAAAAAAACAATTGAGACGATCGTTTGACACTTAGTGACTCTAATGCTCGCTCCTCAACTCCTCACTTTTAACGCAGCAGACCCCGATAAGTACCTACAAGGCTTTCTTGGCAACGGATTTCGTTCTAAAACTGATTCCACCCTTATTAGGTTCCACTTTTAAGGCTCAACTATAATAGTCGAAAGCAATCGGAAGCTAATGTCAAAATTCTACACTAAGTTTTCTTCAGTACTGTCAATTGCTCCAGTTGCCCATAATAGGCGTACATGTGTGAACGGAAGCGATTTACACAGCTTTTAAAGTCAAATGTCAAATTTTCGTACGAAAGAGCGAATGTGTTGGTTCTCTTCGTAAGTGAGCAAAAGTGAACGAAAACTTGACGAATCTAAGCAAGAAGCTATTATTGCCGTACAATACAAGTTCCTTGTGTTGGCACAGTTACGTACGTCGACGTACGGACCCATTTTACTATTATAGTTCGGCCTTTAGTCCAGTCCAGTCCAGTTCCTTGGGCCCCCCTTTTCATACACTTTCAGATGAAACAAATAATCTATCTGAAACACCTTTAGCAACGTGGGCAGATATGTAAGTGTGCATAGTCAAGTCATCTATGGCATCCTCTATTCATTGATCCCAATTTTAGAATCTAACACATCGGAAGCCTTCACCGAGCTTATTCCCTTCTATCTGTCCAAAAACTTATTACAGAATGCAGGTTCAACAGTCCATGTCAACATAGAAAAACTTCCCCTTTCACGACCTACGCCCGCCCAATGATTTCAAACAAAGAATCTTGATAACCCGATAAATACTCGTAGATTCAATAAAAACGAAAAATAACACTGAACTCTATCTATAAAACAAAACCTCACCCGTAAGATTGTAATGATCATCGCAATGGCAATGACAATACGTGTCATCCTCATACAAAGGAGACCGACAAAAAGACAAAAAAAAAAAAACGAATCTTTATTGAAACTTCAACATTTTAACGAAATATTTGCGCAAATATCGATAAATACGTTCTTTTTTTTTCCGTTTTCTCATTTTTTTTCTCTCCTCCAAATCTTCTTCCTGCTCCAATCGAGCCGCGCAACGGGTAAAAGATACGAGCAATGTGGCGAACACCTTTCGGAGAGTATCTCGGGCCTGTTTAACAGAGCAACATTATCAGTTCATCATCAACGTCTACATGGCAAACATCTTATTATCTTGTGTGTACCGTGCCATATTGTGTTTCAATCGAGAAGACTATCCTACAAAATTGTTTCCTGTACTGATTTAGTGTGGCCTAGCGAAGGTGTAAGTATGATATATTCATCATCAAATAAATAAAAAAAAAAGTGAGTGTCATAAGAGCAAATAGGGAATACTTTCTTTTTTTTTTTGTGTGTGTAACTTCAAAGAGCATCATCGACAATTTCCGTTTGTTCTTGAGGAAGATGACGCGACACCATACATCAAATCAGCCAGGTATCTCTCTGTTCAAACAGACAGTCGATACCTATTTAGGAGAACTCATCAGGGTTGTATGATGTTTTGAAGTAATCTTATCAAATTGTCAACGAGATTGAATATTTGTTTTTCGCAGACTCTTCGCCAGACAGGGTGTTCCATAGTTTGCCAAAGACATCATTAGTTTGTCGTTATTTATCATTATGTGGTCGGTGTGTAGTTTTGGTGTTTTAAAACGTCTTGTGACACTTGGATGCTAGTTGAGAGAATCGAATTTTATTTTAATTGACGTCTACTGATGTTGACCTCAGAAATAGCCACCGGAATTTAAAATCTGTCATAACTAAGAGTGCCTGCTTGATTTACAACTTATTTTGGAAGTTATTACGCACCATGGGGTGACGCGGTTAACAAATTTTTATAAAAGTGTAGAGTTTTGAAACTTTTGTTTTTATTTCCGATGAAAAACTTCCGAAAGTGTCCCAGTTTGAGATGGGCTTATGTCCAACTCGATTTCATAGCAACCTAGTGTGGAGCTTTACAAATTTGGATAAAAGTGTAGAGCTTTGGAACTCTTAGCAACTCAGGGTGGAGCTTAGCAGCATTTTTATAAAGTGTAGAGTTTTGTACCTCTCCAGTTCCAGAGATAATCTGTGCGTAAACGAAGAAGCAGCAAAAGTTAACTCGATTTTCAGTTTCAATTTCGTATGATTCTACACGTCAGGTTAAGTAAAGGCTTCGCTAACCGCTCAATCCCAAAACGGAAGACGGAGATTCTTTTGACTTTTGAGATTCAAGCGACCCTTGTAAGACGGATGAGTGTACAAGCCATACTGACCTTGTGACAGAGATAAACATATCCTGTGGGGCTTCAGCAAAACTACTTTTTTTAAGGATAGAGTGGGGTGAGAACCTTCTATCTCTGGAAGATCCATCAAAGGACCTTCCTGCAACCTTCATAGTGATCCTTTATACTATTCCTTGTGGGAGACATTTGTGTTAATTGTGTGCTAGCTGAAATCAAGTTCACGTAGGAAGTTTAGGATTGTTAACGCTTAGGTGGAGATCATGTCAGAAGTGGTAGTGAACGGTTTGTGAAAATGTTTTAGTCTGCTACAAGCAATGGCGGAACATTCGCTCGGAAGTTTAAGTGTCCTCAAGGCATTGTACGTAAACATCAAATAGGCTAATCCCAGGTGGTATTTGAGACGACAATGACCAGTAAGCAAGTCAATTTTTATTCATTGCTAGAATCTCTTTCGACCTTTTGCTAGAGCAATCTACAAATTTAAGTCTAGGACCTACCTGTGAATCCCAGTGTGAGTGCTTTTCATGTTGTTCCCAACGATCTAACCTTCTTTTTATCTGGCTAAAAGGTAAGCCGCAAAATGTTTCACGGCCTATAAGTTTGGATTATGACCCAGATCTGGCCAGTTCATCAGCAATCCCATTGCCACCAATTCCCTTGTAACCAGGGACCCAAGTGAATAATAGGGTGTTGTGTGCAGCAAGCTGATTAAGGGTAAGGGGAAAATGCCAAACTAGTTGTGACTCAAAGCTGTATGATTTCAGAATTAGCTGCTTGGCTATCTAAGGAGGTTGCTTCCAATGCACTATCTGGCTCATATCTCTGTAAGATAGATCTCTGCTTGGAAGATAGAAATATTGCGACCTAGTGGTACAGCAGTTTTAAAATTGGGACCAAATATTCCGCCACCCACGGCAGTTGCCATTTTTTAACCATCAGTGTACCAGCAAAACTACTTAGTTACTTACTAAGATGGCCCTGCAGTCCAGGGTGGAATTGGACCTCAACCAAAAGCCCATCCAGTCCATCCTTTGTTAGCTAGCTGCCTCCAGTTTCAGACACCAAGTTGGATGAGATCCCTTTCCACTTGTGTGCATCACCTAATGCGACCTCTCCCTCTACTGCGCCATCCGTCCGGGGTGGATTCCAAGACCCTCTCGGCCGGATATGCTGATAGCCATAGCTTTACATGTCCCAGCCCTCTTTGTTGTCGAATTCGAAATCTTCTGACCAGATTAGCGTCGCTGTACAGACCGTACAGTTCATGGTTTTATCTTCTTGTAGACGGCACCAAAGATCGCCCGACGGATTTTTTTATCAAAACAACCGACGGCAATTTCATCCATTCTCGACGAACATAGTCCATGCCTCTGCGCCATATACCACGACTGGGATCGGTGAGACCTTTCATAGCGTGGCTATTGTTGTTCGACGGAGGGCTTTACCTTCTAAGCGAAAAAAAATAGCGGTGGTCAAGAGCTATTTTTTGTTTCATCTCACCGCTGCGCTAGTGTAATAGACGAAGTCCTACCTTGAAAGATTTTGCGGCTAGTGTTGATTGTACTCCTGTCATCATGTCATGTACAATGGGGAAACATTGCTGAGGTTTCATTCATCGGGCATACTTTCGTCTGACCATATTACAAAGTCATATTATGCTTTAAACAGCTAGATTAGCCAGGTAGGCCGTCAGCTTCTGACTTACTGCTAGGTTTTCTTGTTCGTCCCAGCAGACTTCTTCTTCGTCGAACCACGGGTCTCGATGTGGCAGCCGACTGAAACCTAGCACATCAGAGGCGGCATACCTGAGAACTTTTTGGAAATGTTGTCACTTTATTAGATGATGCTGACCTCGAGAGCCTAGACCTTGATATCGCGCTAGCTACGACAACGTTTCAATCCGCCTTAAGTTAACCTCTTTCCGGTCCATGGAACTACCAGGCACTGACGCCTTTTTGGTGCAGTAGTTGGAGAAACTAAGAGAAACTTGCGCTCTTTTTGTTGTCCATAGCAGTCGCCGCGCCGTGTAGATATTGCAGTTTTCTTTCTCTTTTTGCTCGGCCTGTCGCACTTCTTAAGCGGTGGTAATGTCTGCTTTAATAGTATTTTAATGGACCTAATACTCTACGTCCAGCAAGCAATGCAAGTGTGTCGTTAAAGGTAAGATCATACTTGTCCGAGGATTGTTGTCACTTCGAAGTCGGCATATTTTGATGCGGCCGGGCAGTTATCCCGACGGCATGGCAGTGTTATCAACGTAGAGAGTCGGACCCTTGGTTGGTCCCGTCCCCTATAAGAAAAAGTGGGACATACCGCTCTTTATAGAACCAGGTCATGTAAGGTGTTGACAAAGTAGTTTTACACGCCGCCGTTGACTCCATTTGCGAAAGTCTTCCGCCGCCCACTACATGCAAGGAAGGGTGCCTAAAGGAAACACCACATCTCCCTCTCTCTATATGTCTCTCTGTCTCTTTCCCTCTATCTGTCTATTTATAAATCTATCTCTCTTTCGTTTGCTGCCATCAAGAATTTTCGAACGGATTGGAACCCAATCGTCAATTAAAGTACCTACTAGACATCCGGGGTTCTCCGCATGAGTGTGAGAGTAGGAATTGGGAGAAAGCCGCCTGAGACTACTCTAACACGTGTGTTCTAATTTCTACAATCGAACAGAACAGAATCATTTCAAAACTTTTGCGCCCCGATCTCGTAGATAGTAGGTCAGCTCGGATATTGTGAATAGTTTTACGATATTTGCGATCAAAATTCTTGAGTTTACATTGACTTGGCAAATAGTGTCAGGTTCCGTCTAACCAAAGACGGTGTTGTGGGCATGGAAATAGTGGTCATGGCTTCCTAGGACCGATATTCTTGGATGTCCTACTTTTGCTTAATTCCTTTCCTGAACTATATCGACTGGTAGTCAAGATGGTAGATGGCTGTGGGCTATAATTCGTATCATATGGTAAAGGGTGGGCCAATTTTCGGTTTATTTTTGAAATTGCTATTAAAATTAAACGGTTGCACATTTTTCAATAATTTTCAAATAGTCAATAGTCGGAAATTGACTATTTTTGGAGGTAATTTCAATGTTGCAACTGGCTTGGTAGTTTCCCATTCCTTCAACCCAATTCAACCCGACGGATTTTTCCTTAAATGCGCTTCAATTGTTTGTGGATCGTCGAAATAATAACGACTTTTACAGTTCCCCATAAAAAAAGACCGGCGTGGCCAATTCACGTCTACAACAGTCGTTCTGAACTTAGTGCACAAAAGGACGATTGTTTAACGGCTGGTGTAGCACGTTGCGCCATCTTGCTGGAATCAAAACCTGTCTCAAGTCTGAATCATCTACTTGCGGCCACAAAAAAAAAAACACGTCGTATTTCTCTAGCGTACTCCGTTCTCTGTAACGTTGTTGCCAGCTTCATTTTCAAAGAAATAGGAACCAATAATGCCACCACCCCAAAACTCACAACCAAAAAATCACTCTTTGAGGATATACTGGCTCCTCTATATCTAAATGTGGATTTTCTGATTGCTCCAGTTTTTTTATTGACATAACCTCCAAGATGAAAATCAGCTTTTTTAAAGCCCACGCAGAGACGTCAACTCTTGGGTGAATTGGATCATGTAAGCAAAAAATCCGAGGTCTGCATGCTTTATTGTCCTCAGTCAAGTGCGACTCAGTAGTCGAGCACGCCACTTTTGGCAGCACCAACAATACTTTCGTCTGTGTGCACCGGACAAGCATGTAGTTTCACTTTTCTTATGAGTTTCCTTATACCAGTCACTGAACGGACATTTTCAAATTTCGCACAGTTTCCGCAACACAGCATTCGTCTTGGAAATGATTTTTCCTAATTTTCCAGCTTTGTTCTGACGTAAAACGATTTCTTGCCGCAGCAGCTTGACATCTGTCAAGCGTTAGAGCTGCCAGCGTCGAACTTAAATCCATTTCAAAAGATAGGCCACCTTCTATAATTCATAACAAAACAATAAACAAAAGCAAACACACACAATAACAATAACAATCGAAAGGTTCAATAACCAGTATTGCATCTGCTATTGCCAGTAAGAGGTAATATTTTACGAAATCAATTTTATAATTGCAGTCTAGCACGCATAAATCTCTCAAGCGTTTGCAAGCTCACAAAGTTCCTATCGTGATATCCGCTGACTGCACAGCAATACACGACTATTTAAGTTTGCATAAAAACACAAAAACAGCAACAACAACAAGAGTAAACGTCTTAAAAAATTGACCTTGGGGTAATTACTATCCCAAGGAATAAGGCGCACACAGTAAATGCAGCGAAATGAAAGTGAAAACGTTTTTTTTTTTTTCGATTTACATGGCGTGCCACTGTTTTGGTCTCACTGTAGTTTATACCAATCGGAATGGACAAAACAATGGTGGAGTAAAAAAAAAAAAATAATTCTAAACAATTTCTGCACTCATTGCAGAGAAGTATGAGAAGTATGAATGCCACAAAATGTGGAAATAAATGAAAAACACAAAATAATTCTTTAAGATCCCTCCTAGCCCAGCATTTGTTGTGGTGGTAAAGAAGACCTATAGACAGTCAAAGTTAAAAACAAAGAAAAAAGAGACTACATGAAGGTAAACAATAACAAAGGAACGGATACATAACACGAAAGTGTTCCCACATTAATTTGTTTCATTTACTTTATTGTGTCTATGATCGCTTCACGTTTGCGCTTCAATTTGACGCGTTAGCATCTAAGTCAAACAGTTGAGCGGGGCACTTAACCTGTGGGCCTATTAGGAGCTATTATTATTAATTAACTTTATGCCTTTCCCATTAGTATTGTTTTAAAAAAATAAATATTTGCTGGTTTATGGATATTATCTGCGCTACATGAGCCGGATAAGTACTTACTTACGATCTTTATTTCTCTCTCTCTCTCTCTCTCTCTCTCTATCTATCTATCTCTGTCTCTTTCTCTTATTTTGCTTACCGGACTTTCGATCCCTAAGATTCTGCGAACCTCCATCCTCGTTAATTCCAGCCCTCTACATACTTTGCCTAAGTTAAAATGGTGCTAAAGGGCCTCATTGAACAAGCCGCTCTAGCCAGTTCGACCTTTAGCTAGCTGCATCTAGCTCCTCACAACAAGTTTATTAAGGTCCTATTCAAACTATGCGTGCTACCTAAGAGGGGATCTTCCTCTGCTGCTTTATCCCACCGGGGCCCGCTCTTCATAACCTATTCATCTTAGGCTAGGGTTCTCACCATTTTGCAAAAAGCACGTGTAGTGCCGGTTTTTTTCATTCGGATTCCCGTTTTCCATATTATGAGGCATTTCCGACTCTACATATGCTTTGTAGTGCATGCTTACGTAATAATAAATACCCCACCTATTTCTCTACCCTGTATGTCTCCGTGCATTCCTTCTCAAAGGCAGATTTGATATTCGTCCTTCGTTTTTTCTGCTGCCAGGGTTAGCAGACTCCTCATTGCTCGCTGTTCGTTCTTCCCCAGTGTGGATGGAATCAATCCTCCCGATGTCATTTGCTCACATATTTCCCAAAATATTTGTTGCGGATGTACATCCCTGCCATTCCATCAAAAAATGTTCCGCGTTTTGCTCGCACAGTGCGGAAAGTATGGGTCATCCACGTACTTGTATTTGCAGAGGGTATCCCGGAAGCATCGATGTCCTGACAGAAATTGCTTTTGCTATTCCACTCCTTTATATTGGATCAGTGTATGTATCCATTTTCTTTTGGTTGTGGTGCTCCCCCTGTGTTGCCATTCCTTCATAGTTTTCCAGTCTTTCGACTTGTTCTTGTCTAGTGCCGCGGACTTTTACGATTCCAAGCCTGAGGATTCATTAATCCGCTCACACCGTTTTTTGGTCTGGACAATGCCTCTGCTGCCCGAAGGGGTTTCTCACCTGCGTATTAAAGATGCTCTTTGAAGTTGAGCCAGTGGATGGATTCGTCTTTATGGCATGCTCATCGAACTGTAAGCCGTTCTCTTATTTGCTTGCTGGTTATTAGTCCTGTTTCTGTCTTGTGATCTCCCAGCGTAGGCCTGGTGCCTATACCATTGAATTTCCCTGCTCCTAACATATAATGCTGCGCATAGTTTTCACTTGAAATGGAAGGGGAGATAAAATGCAGCCTTCACTTTCGTTTTGGGTTTCAAATATTTCTGCAGCTTACGCAATATTTTGCACCTTCTAAGGAGTTTACCGGAATGCCTCTCACAGCCAATCTGATGAAATCCCGATTTAGGCTCTTGCAAGCCTTCTCGAAGTCTATGAAAAGCAGATAAATCGGAGACCAATGTATGTATACCCGAAGCATTGCTCTATAACGATCTGCAACACTTAATATGATCGATGCAGGAAGATCCTGACCCGAAGTTTGCTTATTCGATATCAAAACAGGTAGCAATCCTTTCTAAGATTATTTTCGTTACTTTCTTGTGCACCGTCGAAGACACATATGTATATCGTGACAGTTTTTGCATTCCATCAGAGTATTCTTCTTCGCCAACTTAACGGTCATCTCTTCATTCCACTTCTTTGGAAAAACCTCACTTTTCTACTAGAAATAGCGGCGGTGCTCAATAGGGCTGTCAGAGGGCTCAATAGCTCTACCGATTGACTTGGTGCTGCTTGGAAAAATTCGGCAGGGATTCCACCAGTGCTCATGGATTTATTCTGAAGAAGCAAATCGTGGCTTCATTCTCTATATTGCTAGGGGATCTGGTATATAGGCAGAAACTTGTTCCTTTGGAAGGCTCATTCAAAGTTAAGACCGTAAGCATGTTGGTAGGAGTGCTACTCAAGAATGCAAACGAAAGCGTACTTGGGCTATCATAAGATGGTGCTCGCATTCCATTTCAATATCGGCTCTACGACACCGTGGGACAACAGTAATAGAAGTCCTAAAGTGTAGGCTAATCGTATTGTGCGTGTTATACTTTTTCCCACAAATGGAATGGAACTACAGTCTAGAGCCATATGTAAAGGTTTTTATAATTTTTAAACTGAGAAGCTTTCTCGGAACAGTTATTACTCTCGGACGTTTTTCAGACATTCCCGAGAAGTGGGGCCGTGGAAATACATTTTGGTCGTGTCTGGCATTCGAACTTCGAACCTTTCGCTGAGTACTCCAGCGCACTAACCACCAAGGCACGGCATCTGGTTATATGTTTGCTGCAAATCAGATGAGTCCCAGCTCACATTGTGACAAGTCCAGCGTTTAAGTAATGTACCTCTGATGACTAGGCGATTGGCTTTACATAAATCGACAAATCCATTGCCATTGTCATTTCTGTCTCCAAGGTCGTAAGCCCCCATCACATGGTTGTGCGGAGTATTGTCGATTCCTAATTTGACGTAGAAATCCTCAATAACTACTGCGACATCACCATTAGGCATTCAGTTGCTGGCAGCACCTACACTTTCTTTGTTACGGTTTCCGTGATGCTCTCTGATGTGATCCAGTTTTTTTCGTTGATTAGAAGACTTTAAATGAGGATAATAGAATTCCACAGTGTATGTTAGGAACCCACAAAGGTAAAGGTTCTTAAATAGTTTTCAAATTTAGGGGTTCGTTAACAGTTTGCATTTATTATGACATGTACTCATGAATAGAATAAAATATACAAAAAATATCTTTTTTCCAACACCTTCCACTTACCAATGCCGAACTCAATCCACAGAAGAAATCGATTGGAAACATTTTTTCATGCATTATTAATAGAATGGTATAAAAAATAGGTTCATACACTCGAAGCGCCCATTATACAGGGTTAATGCCCTAAAACAGTGGTGTAGATATCCAAAAAGTCTTCAATGCTAAATAATGATTTAGCATAATCATAATAACGCAATGTTGGTATTAAAAAAAAAAATAGATTGGATCCAACACATAATTTTACACGTGTCCTTACCAGATTTAAGGCGTACAGAAAAGTTAGAATCATTTCAACCACCGATTGTATAACACTTTATTCCTACTCTATTACCATGACCCAAGAAACTAGTCGTGCTGCTGTTATAAGTCAATGTCGTGTCATTTGGAAGCCATACCTCGATCTGATCAGAAAAACAAATTTTAGGACATTTCCCTAAAGAGGAGTTGGCATCACTTTCATAGTTTTTAGCCATTACTCTCGCATTCTGATACAATACTTAAATTTCTATTCAATTGTCACCGTAAATAGCTTCAAAGAAGCAAAATCTTGATGTTTAGAGAAAACACGCCCAAAAGTAGGCGTGGCTTATAATAATATGTCTGTATGGACCAATTATGCAAGAAGTCGCTGTTTAACATTTTCTAACAATTTTTGTTCCCGAGTTTCCAGTAAAATTATTGCAAAAAAAAAAAAACTTTATTTAAAAAGTGGGTGTGTGTGAGGGTGTGCTTACACTAGTACCGCTTCTCATTCTATTGAGCTTAAGCAAACAATTTAGAACTGAAATTGTGGTGACGTAGGAAAGGGCGACTTGACTCATTCAAATCGACTGTTAATACTGGTAAGTTTTCAATAAGTAAGGATGTTGTATAATTTTAAAGTCGGACAGCAGAAGCTTAGTCATTTGTATACTTAGGTCGGGAACTTGTAAAACTTAGGACCATTTTTTGCAAAATGACGTCTAGATCAGTAAAAATAAAAATATAACACGTTAAAGCAAAAATGTATCAAAATGCACCTGTCTTTCAAGCGGAGACTTGCGATCCTAATGGCCATGAACTATGAACTAGGAATAGGTGGAAGGATCGAAGAATCTGTATCATATGTCAGACAGGCTGCGCTTAAAGTCACTTTCAAAATAGTACAAGAACTCGCAGAATTCGGGCGCAAGACCGATTTGAGTCTCTGATTTTAGTCTGCATCGCAGTACAGAGAGGGAATGAGATTTCTGATGAAATTACTAGACAAACCTCACAGGAAAATTTTTCGGAACCTGAACGCTCGTTGAGTCTTCCTGCTACCTCGGTCAGGGTTTTAATTAAAAACGCAAGTATTTGGCGCAACAGACCGCATGTGGTACAGGGCCTAACTTCTCCCGACCTTTAGTGCTGTGCGCGTTATATTTTTTATTAAACCCACCCAAAAGGCAAATTGAGGAGTCAGACATTCGCGAAAGGCGGGACCGTAAAAAAAGTTTTTTAATGTTTTCTGGGACTCAAACCTAGAACCTCCCGCTCCCACGACCAGAGCTTCCATCGACGGTTGGATTTCTTTCGAAAAGAACTGTGTGTGGCATGGATCTATGCATCCCGCCAGACGTCTATAAAAAAATCTGCGGCACTCTTACAGTCTCTCAGTAGAAAAGACTGTAGACAACTTTTTGACGTCCTAATAGGTCATTATGCTTTTTCTAAGCACCTCAATGTACTAGGCTTACATAACACTACAATCTGCAATGCTTGGTGGAGGGCGGCGAAAATATAGCGGAATGTTTCCTCTGCGATTGCCCTGCCTTCGCTTGTATTAAATGACAGACTTTCGATGCTGTTGTGATGAGTGCTGATGTCGTAGGCTCGTGAAACGCTTACTCAACTTTCGCTTCAGATTTCCGCTTAAGAAGATAAATCTTAAGAAAAATATGTAAACACTTGGCTAGACCATATATAGGGTCTAGCTTCTAGCGGCTATTCGGGTTGTGTGGTATCTGAAAGGCGTAAAAGGATCTTTCACTATGGGTGTGCGATCTTTAAAGAAAGAGTTGTAGGTAGGGAATTGCCGAAACCTTTTTAAGGAACACTCCATCCCATTAAATTCTCAAAATAACATCATTGACATAGCCTCAACGATCCAATTTTCAGGGGCGATCCAAGAGACCCGATTTTGGCTGACTGTTCCACATAAATAGGGTTGGATTTAAGCAATCGCTTGAATGTCGTTGTTCCTTAGATCGTGAGTTGTTGATGGTTTATTGACATGGACCAGAAACTTATCGTAGCCCGAAAGAAAAAAGGCTAAGAACATAATGTATTCTCGAAATAACGCCATTGTTTTACTAATTGGCTTTTAATAAACATGCAGCAAGCTGGAACCACATGTTATTCGTGTTCATATCACACGATTTGGGCTAAATAATCGGTCATAGCTTTCACCGTTGAAAGTTATTCCCTCACTTTTCCATTTTTAAAGACGTATCGCGGGATGGCGCAGTCTTACCAAAAGTCTCACCAAACGTGCAAAGTACCTATGCTTGAAGACGCCTGGGATTGTTGTAGATCGTAATCGTCCCAGATCTGACAATTTTGAATGTGTACTAAGATATTCAGCCAAAATATGCTTCATCGATGAAGACGATTTTTTTCGCCAATATTGGGATCGGTTAGCAACTGCTCAAGAGCGAATATAGTGAACGTCTCAGGCATGTTGTGGTCTCGTTGCTTTAATTTTTCAGTTGAGCTGAATTTTCTTTGGTTAAAGACGCTAATGTTTCCGCAAGCAGAGGCTGCAGAAAGGCCTACGAAATACTGCAAACGCAGCAATATTCTCCTTTGACAAAGCAGCTTCTTTGAATATCGCAATAATTCGTCGAATTATGTAAGGTCTCGACTTAATACGAGCATCATTTGGCGAACAGAGCGCGAAATAAATTTTCGACGCGTGATTGATGCGTGTCATTTTCCATAATTTAATGACAGCTTTGACCGAAAACAAGTGTCAGAAAATGAGAGTGATGTTATTTCAAACACAAATCGTAACATATCGACACTCAAGTGCTATAGAGTAAGAAGTAAGGTTAGGTCAAAAACGTGTTTTTGTACAGGTAGGTGTCTTCCAAAGCCACTAACAGAGTCAAACAAGCCACCGTTTGGGGTTCTTACGCACAAAAAATTCGTTCACCGAACTGATGTTACTACAATCGCTTCAGAATATTCATAATATTTTACCAATCATATATTTGCTTGACGACAGTCTAAGGTTTTCGATCTTTATTTAGGCTAGGATATGTACATGCAATTGATTCTTCTAGGATTCCTTTTCTGTGTTAAGTTTTCACGCAGTCATCATGCTCGAACTGAAAATATGTAAGTCAGCTTCATGAGAACCTTGCCCTCTCAACAGCTGGCACTTGTTTTTTCAAGTCGCGATTTTCGATATCAATCGATGAGTCCATTTCACCTTTGCAAAAAGGGTTCCAATTCTGCTGCCTTTCGTTCACGCTCCGAGTCCTTTTCGACTTTTTGTTTTCTCCTGCTAAGACTGCCATTTCAGATTCTATGCACTTCTTCAGTAAGAATATCCACTGACAGCGAATCTATAACAACGTCTCTTGCATCGTATGACACGTCCGGCAAAGCCTACATGTGATTGTAAGCATCAGCAAGCTATCCTACAAGGTGTATAAAAAAAATTACGAGAATTTTCCAATTTCGTGCGATATTCGCCTTCGGATAAACTCATCTTTCTTTTCACGTTGGTATCACTCTGCCTTCGATGTGTGTATCATTTTATCAACCTCGACGATTTCTTAATTTTGGAAATGACGGGACAGACAGTTGCACTTATTTTGGAAATGTTAAGAAGGCTTTTAGTGAGAATGCTGTATAAAATAGCAAGATAACCACCGAAACTATGAAGCAACGACCCTTGTATACCGTCATTATGTCGTATTCACTAGATATGACTCTCTCGGACTTTTTTTTCGCACATACATATGTACTTACATATGAGGCTGAGCCATCCTTTGGTTCCTTCGACGCTGGCAACACTAACGTGCTTGAAATATTGACAGATGTCAAACTGACGCTGTAAGAAATAGATCACTTTCCAACGGGAAATATTGAAAAATGACTTCCAAAATGAGTGCTGTGTTGCAAAAGTTGCAAAAAGCCCCTACTGGTAGGTAATGGTGAAAGGAAATTCAGTTCTTGAAACTGGTAAGTTTGTGGATAACGAAACCTATCTGTGTCCTTATCGAAAGAATTGCTACTTATGCCCAAAGTGTGTCTGAAAATCGATAAACTCAACGCCTTACAGAGCTCATCCATAAGTCGCACTTATCGGAGGAGAATATTGCATAAAGACCTCGGAATTTTTACTAGCGAGCTTCAACTCTTTGACTTGCGATTTTGGTCGCAAAATCGACGTTTCCGACGAAGCTCATTTTCATCTGAACTTTAAAGAACTTTTATAACTCCAACGAAAAGGTGTGCATATGTCAATCACTAATCGATTACAAAATCAATTACCTACCCACTGCTGAAATTCTGGAAATCAATAAATATTTGAAAGCGAATCCTTGTTCAGATAAATAAATTTTTTTTTCAACTCATTAAGGTCTGCTTCCTGCTTGACCTCTAAGACAACAGTCAAAATTCAACACCTTTTAGTTGAATCAGATAAGCATCGCATTTCCCCGACTAACCGTCGCGGTCGAGTCATAGTGTCGAACTTCCGTGCTCCCTACACAAGTAATGACATCTTTCGTCTCATTAACCGAAAGAAATTACGTACTCATGAACTTAACTCCGACCTGTATGCATACATACATAAATTTATCTTTAATTAAAGACCGACCGACTGTCGACGCACATACCTAATACGACTACTACCTATTTCGATTCGTCTCCTGAACTATATGACCCATTGAGGTCATCAGACTCACAGAAGAAGCAGGCAGTCTCTCCATCTTCATCCAGTAACGCTGAGTGTGCGTCTTCGCCGTGCGCCCTTATATAATCAAACCAATACGTCTGTCGGTCGTTTCTCCGTTGGTTGGCATTGGCAGGCAAGCAGAGCAGCGCACCTATCCGACTCCGACATCCGTTGCTTATCTCACCTCCAGGCTCACCAACACACACAAATACTCAGATCCATCGTCAGATCGACTATTTCTTCTCTTCTGCTTCTTTATACAATTTTTCTTTTTTTTTTTCTGTTTTCGCCGGAGCACACACAGATTCTTCTGCTTGGGGTGTTCATCGACAGCGGAAAGTATCTCGCTCTCTCACTCTCGCATCTACGGCTTCACCTTTATATACTAGGGGACGGGATCATTGTGTGTATATGCCACCTGAAATTTTCTGAGATACAGATACAGATAATTATTTTCTGCGTGTTCGTTGTTATTTTGTATTTCGTCGCCGTAGCCGTAGCCGTAGCCGTATAGTAGTCGTTGTTGTCGTCCCCGTTTTTGTTGTCGTTGTCGGTTGGTTTCGGTGGTGCGACTTTTGAGAAGAGTTCTTCCATTTCGTCTTTCTCATTCTTCGATTTTTCTCGTGTTGTGTACTGTTTTTTGTCAGTGGCCTGGCCGTATTGCCACTGCCACCCTGTCCAGTGCCTACTCTGCTAACTGCTCTCTTGTGTGTATCTTTAGTTTTGTGTTCTCTTCTCTGATTATCGAGAGGGGAAATGTTTTTATTTAAATAGTTGATGTGCGATGGTCTATCACATCAGTTGAATTTCATCTGTCGAACGGGGAGGAATGACGTAGGGTTGAAAGCGAAAAAGAAAGAAAAAAAAAAAGTTTACAAAAACGGAAACGGAAGCAAAGAAAAAGAGAATCTTATATTCAGTTTTTTTTTTATAACAGTTGTGCTAGACCGGATGGTGCTTTTTTGAAGTCGTATTAAATCATTTCGTGCGTCGGTAGTGTACTACGGTGGTTGATATCTAGTAGTGCGATATGAAATCTTACGGAAATAATAACAACAACAGAAAGTAGTGAATAAAAATAATTATACTACAAAAGGTAATAAAAAAAAATCGAGGATTAAGTCAAAATAATTTGAATATCCTTGTGACAGAAAATGTGATACAAAAATTCAAGTCAGTGCAATAGAAATTCAGTTGAACTTTGATTAGAAAAACTTTTTTGTTCTTTGGATACTTTGATGGATTAATTTGTGAATAAAGCAGATTATGATGAACTTCAGCGAACATGGATATTTCGTAAATCGTGTTACCTATTGCAGATTTCAAATTTGACAAATGCAATTCTGTGTCAAAATAGTGTGAATAGTGGTTAAAAATTTTTGTTCAGATTTTGCTTAGAATTTATACTGTAACTGGGTGATTTTCTAGTGACACGTAATCCTTTATGTGACCATGACTTTGCGGAATTTTCTGTCATTGATTTAGAAAATGAAAAAAAAAATAGAAAATCCTTTTCATCTAAATTTTTAGAACGTCTGTGGAAATTGTTTTAAATCACTTTTAAAGGTCAGATTTGTGTCGTCTTCTCGTATAAACCGTTCCAATTGTGTTTAAATTTGTGTCATGGAAAATTAATTGAGGAAACTTCTTTAATTTTTTTTTCCGAGGATTACTCATTGGAAAAATCTGTTTTTGGTTTAAAGTTACATATGTTGCAAGTTTTCTGATATTTCGCAAGGAATCTACCACGCCTAGATGTTAGGTGTCATAGTGTGCCATTTCTGTTGATATTTGACAGATCCTAGTTGTGAGGATTTTCGACATTTAGTGTTCTCCCAAACCCAGTGATTGTGATGTACTCTCAAAAATATTTTTTTTTTCATCGGTTGGTTTTATGGTGAAATAAAATCTTTTTCACATTACAAAACTTTTTTTTAACGAATAAACAATGTCGACTTGACGATATCTACCTACAAGCCTCATAGGTACATCCGTACATAAATGCGTTACGTACATATTTTCTGCGCATGTAGATATTAATGTGGTGAATAGGATGTGATTTCTGGAAAAGTGTTCAGTTTTTTTTTTTATGTTTCGAGATCTAACAGAAACAACGGTTTATCAACTGCATTGTGGTGAATTGTGAATGAAATAAAAAAATGAGTCGATGAGGTTGTTTAAGGTACCACTGTACATTGTAGTAAATCCACAGAGGCGCTATGCCAGAGTATGCACTTAATGCACTTATTTACTTGTACATACATGCATAGGTACCTAGAAAGGATAACAACTAAGTGTACTTGCCCTACTTTGCCTCATGGGTAATAATGCATCTGCTGTGTCTACACGCAATTGTTAATTATGCGAAACTTTAGTGCCTTTTTTCTCGCCCCCTGTGTATTTTTTTTTTTCTGAACGTGTACGATGGCAATCTGTTATTTCCCGTCGGGAAAATGCCACTGCATAAAGCTTCTTAGAATCCTTTTCTATTTTTTTTTTTTTTTTTTGTGTTTCGCTCTTAAATGCTAAAACGGAGCAAGGACGACGCGAAAGTGGTCAGCAACTTAACGAAAATTCTGCAGAATATTTCTTATGTTGATGGTGGGCCATCTGTTGGCATATTTTTGCTATGTACTTCCGTCAAAATTTCGCAAAAATTGTTGCTTCATGGAAAAGAGTACACCTTCCGATTAGTTATGAAAAATAATATCACTCCGATGACGGCTTGGCTGTAACTCATCCTCTCAACCAAATTTCGCAGTTCATGTCGATTGTTTGTGGCTATATTTTGCAATATATCGATGGATGTTCTCCTTAAGTGTCAATTTGTTGCGGATCGTTGGTGTAACAACGCCCCCTTAAAAGTTCCCCACAAAAATAAGTGCAACTCTGTTATCTCAGCTGTCATGTCTCCAAAAAGGCGGATGAAGAAGTTATAGAACTTAGTGTGCAAAAGATCGATTGTTTAACAGTTGGTATGTAGCGTTGCACTATCCTTGTGGAACCAAGTCCCATTCACGTCCAAATCGTCAAATTGCGCGGCTATGTACATACAATCAGTTATCATGTCTTGTTGCCAGTTTCATTTTTAAAGAAGTAAGGACCAATGATGCCACCACTCCAAATCCCACCAAACAGTCATTTTCTGGGGATGTATGGACTTCTTAAGGACTACCTACGTGACAATTTGCTGAACTCCAAGTTGTGTAGTTTGCCTGCTGATATAGCCTACGACATGACAATGAGTCGGAAAAGATGATTTTGCTACCACAATCGATGTAATTTTCAACACAGAGAACCTTGATAGCAAATAATCCAAAGATTTTTATGCAATATTCTCCTCAAAGAAGTTCGACTGATGTTCAGTTGTTGAGCTCTGCGAGTTGAGATTCTTACGTTTTCACCCATACTTTGGGCACCGGACGAGCATGCGAAAAACTTGTGTTATTTGAATGAATGACCAAAAAGCATTTTCAAATTTTTCACAATTTCTGCAAAACAGCTGCCACTTTGGAAAGAATTTTTCAATCTTTCCTAGCGTTACTCAAGTGTAAAATGATTCACTTCTTACCGCGGAGACTAAGTATCTAAGTGAACCGTTGACAGTTTCCTCGCCAATTAGGGCACCTACCATATAGGCTTGACTTCATATATGTATGTATCTCTCAATAGTTCAAGCGCGTTAGTGTTGCCAGCTTTGAAATAACACGACATGGTCCACGCTTTATTTGTACCCTTGTCCTATTCTCAGCCCCTTTTGAATTCCAATCAACAATTTTATAAAAATATTTCAAAAATTCCCAAAAATAAATGTAATGTGCATCCAACCACTTTCAGATCTTCCAAAACTCCATCCGGCAGGTCGAAAATATGAGAACGCAATCTTGGGCGATAGTTTTTGGCAAAAAGCGGTGAATACTAAGGGGACTGTTAATGTTATAGGGGATTGAGACAAGGATACAGTTTACAGTATTCTACTGGGATTGCATTATAAAGGTTAGCCCATCAACGGCTGCCTATAGGTGCCATGGATGTTTCCGTTTCCTATCTCCAGTCTCTCCAGTCCCATTAAAAACCTTTACAACGTTAACCTATTTTAATATTTTTATGAAATACATTAAAAAATTATTTAAAGTTAAACCTAGTTTAGCAATCAATGCAATGCGTTGGAAAAAATTTCGTTGCGATGTTTCACTTTCTTGTTTGCAAAAAACTCGATTTGAAGTTGTGGCGATGAAATGAACTTATAACAAATGAACTTAAAACTTAGCTACAATCTTGTTTATCTTAAGAAATATTTTTACAGAGTGAAGGTATGGAAAGGCATACTTCAGGACTTTGATTTAAATAACATGATTTATAGCACTCTATCCCCAATAGTTTACTAAATTTCCAAACGTTTGACCTAAAATATTTTGGGAAATAAAGTAACCCAACTACTTTTACGAATATCCATCCGTCTATGACGGATTTATCACGGATGACTATCTTAGTTAATATATGGACCTAAAAGAGGCTCTCATTTCGCATCTGCAAAAGACTAATCATTGGCAGGCAGAGACGTAACATCCTTGCCTACAACAGAGCCACGGGTAGTTAAGGTAATAAATTGGAAGCTCAATTTGCACATAGTCCCACTGTATCAATTATTACAATTACCTCTTACAATTACAATTATCTTTATTGAGACTAAAAAATCAATACAATTATTTTCTGTACTTATGCTAGATTGAAGCCGACTTGTGGAGTGTATGTCTGGCTAAATAAAATTTAGGAATATAGCTTCGTAAGCTTTTCAATCAATATGCATGCATTATTAATAATTATGATAGATTCCCTGTATGCTTGCTGCCGGCATACTTTAAAGTCCCACTGTATCAAGTTGATTAAATATTCAACGTTAATCTAAGTTCTCTCCAGAGGCTACCTGTAAAGGCATTCGCTACTCTTTATGAAGCTTTGGAGACATCTGACTTTCGTATATTAGCCTCGTCGACAGGATTATGGAAAAAATGTTTTTCTAAGTGGAGCTTCCTGCAAATAGAGCCAGCTGGTCAAGTATATAGGCGATGAAAAGTAGTCCGTTGTTCTCTTACACGATCATCCAGAAGTCATTTAAGATAAGACGGAACCTTTTGACATCTCTATCAATGAGGTAGTGGCCGGTTATGCCTCTATCATGGCGCCTAGCATTTCTAATTTTCATTATCCATTAACTTCGCCAGAATAATACATAGTACAACCGGAGCAGTTTCGTCTCAGAAAAGCTAAATTATGGTCTGCAGTGAGAAATGCTTTTCTTACCTTCAAAAGCGATGCAGTTTTCCAAAACGAGCACATGCTCATTACCATTTGTAGTGAAAAATTATGAAAAGAAAACAAATGCATGCAAGTGTCTTAAAAATGTTTTAAATCTAGAAATTCATTCTTTTAAAAAAAATGTTGGGGATTCACGTGTTCAAATGTTTCAGTGGAAGCAAAGTATACCAAACTAATTCGATTGATGAATGGTCGATATAAATTCCCGTAAATCCGACATTTGTAAACCCCGAAATCAAAAATTGCCAAAAAAACAAAAATCTTGGAAAAGATTAGATAAAAACTGAATTTCATTTTTGTCAATAACACCCAAGGCCGACCTTAGGGTGGGGATCCCCTCTCTCATAATGGTTTTTGAAATTACTAATGCTCTTCGTGGTCAATATTCTGTCAATGTTTTCTCAAAAGTTTATTTGTATTTCAAGAATTCCAATTTTAATGCTTTTCTATGGCTTCTTGTTGGAATTTTATTCAACGAGGAGTTTGATTCAGTGAGTCCGAAATATAAACATGATGGTAGACAAGTATAGCCTTAATTTTGAACTTAAAATGGGCTTGCCTGCCGGAATTTATAAACTTTCTTTAATGCTCTAAGAAAATAAGGAATCTTTACAATTTAGGCTTTTTTATTCAGTTATGTAGTCTTGAAAATCTCTCGCAAGTAGTAAAAGTGTACAAATTTTGACTCTTTGTTTGGTAGACCACCAAATATGTACATATGTTTTTGCATACAATGGTGTGTACGTTAATGATCAGAACCAACAGACATGCGTGACCACTTTTTGGGACTCAGAAATGTTGAGCCAGAATAATTATATTTTGAATTTGTACATGTGTACAACTTTCTGGAAGAAACTCCCGTACAAGCAAATCTACTTCTATTTCTCTTTTTTATTTTTTTTAATAATTAATATAAATTTACAATTTGCCCCTAATTTCCTTACATTTTTTTGGCGTCTTCTAAAACCAAAAAAGTGTTTTTAAAGGTATCTAGTTATTTGGCTTATATTCAAAACCTCATTAGAATTCAAGCCTTTCGAGTACAAATGTTAACAGCCATGCCGACAATTTTCGAAAAAATCCATAACAACTGTATTCCTGATTTTCCAATTGGAAAGTTGTACATATGCCCATAAGCTTTGGTACTCCTTTTGATTGTCTAAAAGTTTAAAATAAAATTGATGGAAAATTTGAATTCTATCACAAATATCCAAAATCAATTTACTTTCCTCAATCCATCTGAAATCCCTGCAAAATCCTGCAATATTTGTATAATCTGGCAGTCTGATATACCACATCTTTCAGGTTGACCAAATTCCTTAAATGGTGAGCTCAATACAGGTATGAAACCTAATGGGATCAAAATAAAAGACAAGTGTAGCTTACTGCTCAAGGTTACAAAACAAGGGCAGTTCAGTAACAAATAATCTAAGATAAGAGAACACACTTTTTTTAGGACAACAAACATTTTTTTTAACATACCCTTACAGTCCCCTTTTGGCTCGATAAACCTGGACCAACGATAGTCCATTTTTTTTTTAAATTCTGTTGGAATAGTACGATTTGTCGAACCCTCCAAAAAATACACCAGTTTCCAATTTGACTTCTATATCTGATGTTAATCTTTTCCTCGTGTTGACAAACAGGATGAAGTCACATGTTACCAGTTTCCTTAAAGTAAATACGGAAGTAACTGTGGGGCATGCTTCCGTAAGAGCTACTCTCTCTGATAGGATTCCTATGACTGTTCCTGGGTGTCTGGTTCTTGCTCAGACTTAGAATGCTTCGGATTCTTTTAATATCCAAAACCAACCACAGATACATATATGTATCCTATCCTCCGATGGAGGGTATGACCAGCTCCTGACTCTGTAGAACATAACATTTGGCAGACGAACTACTATATGCAGCCTTGACTAGCTTTCTAGTAAAAAGTTTCGTGTTCAAACTATTTTTCTATAATAGAATGCAACTGCGCGAGGAGATTTCTACAGTAGAAAACAGAAAATCACAGCGTTTTTAAATTCAAATCATGAACTCTCAACCCTGACTTCATTTTTGAATATTGCATTTTTAAGTAAGAAACGTTCTTCAAGTCTTTAATTTATTCAATTTTATAAAATCAACTTGACCTGCGATAGCTCAAAATATATACATATGTAACCATTTATAGGTGTTTTACTTAAATTACAGAGTTTTCTATGAACTCAATTAACTACTAGGTTAGAACAACCAGCTGTTGTGGCAATCAACATATTATGTACTACTCCAAGCTATGTTTTTATTTATTTTTGCTTTAATTAAGAAAGTAGTACCTATTGAAGTCTCTTATCGATATCCTTTTGAGAAGTTTAGCCTTGCCAAACGAAAATAAGTCGTGAACATACCGAGCCCAAATTTATTTCATAAATATTATACCTCCAGCACCTGGCCAAAACGATTATCCGGTTCATTATCCCATAGTTGTCACAAAATCATCTTAGCGGACGAAGTCGGTTTTTTATATTGGAGGCTTTGTCAGCTAGGATTGTCAGGCCTTCGCTGCTACTACAGAGGTTGAATTTGAGGAAGCCGTCACCATCAAGGAGTTTATTAAGGACCCCAGCAAGTTTGTTGCCCCAATTGGTACCGAAGCTGCTCTAGCAGCTGCCGCCAAGGAGGCCTTTAAGAAGGAATCTGAAGAGCAAGAAGACGATGATATGGATTTCAGTCTCTTCGATTAAGCGTGGTGAAATTAGAAAGGCGGCCATATGTAGGTTAGGTTAGGTTAGTGGCTTCCTGAAATAGCATAATCTGACTAGAAAGAGATCTATTTCCGATTGAGACCATCGGAAAATCCTTCCCAAGAAGCATGGAAAAAGAGTGTGGCATAAGACTCTTTTGTGAAGCAAATCACAGATAGAATTCATAGAATTTCTACCTCGATTAAGATAAAAACCTTGACACACATTACTTCCATAAATTGACCATCACAGTTGATTCTCCCACCTTAACCTCCACCAAAAGGATCTCACTTTAAATCGATAGCTTCAACATTGTAAGTTGTAAAGGTGTGCATTCGTATTATGTTATTGCTCTCAATAGAATGCGAATAAAATATTAAAAGAATTAAACTTTGTTAACCCAATTTAACAGCGTTTCGTTTGAATAAAAATGTTCAGCACATTTCATTGGAAAGAAATATAGGCCACCAAATTTTGCAATCAATCGAATGAGACCTCTACCATTTTCAAAATTAAAATTACTAATTCAACACCAAAAAAAAAAAAAAAATTAACAAACAAATGAAACCTCCAACCACACTCTCTCATTGTATCTGAGGTGAGTAAGAGATACAATACAAAATCAAATCAAATTTGTCTACAGTCTCATATTGCCAAAATCGAACGTCGTCGTTGTTGTTGTGTCGCGCCGTTGTGGTATTGGCAAATACGTTTGGAAGGTATTTTACACCACGACATATTGACACGATGATTAACGTGTACATAGAGCGAAAATCAATTAAGGCGCCAGCGAAAACAAAAAAGAAACGAACGAACTACGGATAAAGGTCCAAAATATAATTCGAAAAAATGCTTGCACATTTCCGATTTCCATATCGCGGGTTTTATACTCCACATGCCTAGGTATCTACTTGTTTACATTTTTTTTTTTTGCGCTTTTCCATTAAGTTGGGCTTGGGTGGTGGGTTAATTGAGATTTCAAAATGTATCTGCTGGTGATATGTCCGGGCCTATGATGTTGGCTAAGTCTCACGTATCTTTATAGTCTACTCTCGTAGCCATCCAGATTATGCAATGTGCTAAGACATTTCCTACTTAAATATGGCTTATCACGTCCTCTAGAGGCCCTCGAATTATCTAGAGAGGCTGAAACGTTGCACACTTACATATAGTATGACAGTGGTAGCCAAGATATGGCAAATCTTGAAGGTTTCACTGAATTCGAACATTTCGCTGAAATCTAGGGGAAGGCTGCTCCCAACAGCGGTCATTGCTTCTGCAGAAGGGGTTTGTGCGGTGAAGCCGCTGGTAGTGAGGGAAGAACTACCTGTCTTATAAAGTCCTAAGTCCCAGGTACCATCAAATGGAAGAGAGTCTTTAAGATATCGATTCACTTAGAACACTCCCATTCTACAACCTGAGATACTAAGGCGTTGTGAAAAACTTGTAAATTAGCTGTGAAAAAAGGTCAAAAAGCGAACAAGTTCCGCGAAGAATTGAAACGCAACCAAAGTAAGTTCCTGGAAAAATCTTTGAAACCCATTCTGTGGTAAAGTCTTGTTAAGGTATGAGGTTTTTTCCTGGCAGATGAATTACCAATCAAGTCCTGGGGGTACTCCAAACTTGTTAGATTTGAAAAAGACTAACGATTAGATACTTCGAGGTAAACTGTGGTGTTTTCTGAACTGAGGAACACCAGAGTAGGCGAGAAACACATTCATCTATTCCCTGTTCGTTGATACACTTAATACCCTACGAGGACATAAATGCTGTAAAATGTATTCTAAGTATGTTTAGAAAAAGATTGCTGCAACAAGTCCTATATCATCCCTTAAGCCGACTTGGGAGTAATTCTAATGAGCGTGGAGAAAAAAGGCGAATTAACCTCAGAATCCTACACGCGTGACGATCAGAAAGATAAGCGGTTCATTGAAAACAATGATTTACTATCGGCCAAGCATGCATACCTTTTTACGGTTCATACATTTATTCGTACGAAATATCCTTTTACACATAAATACATGCATAAGGAAGCTTAAACGTTGTACAATTGTAGAACAGACTCTAGCGCAGGCAAATGTTTATTGTAGCGGTCACTTTTTCGTTTCTATTACACATATCCACACAACAAGTTTAATATGTCTGCCACTGGCAGGCTTGTTCACTAGTCCTCTTATATAATGTTTTTTTTTTTCATTTTTTTTTAGACTTAAACCTGAATCCAAACGAAATTCTTCAGCAAAATGTTGAAAACATCAATTAAAAAGCAATTAACCGACATTCCAATGCGAAAAATGGATCGACGTGAATCGACAACATCGGATTCATCCGTTGAACCCATGGATTTGGGTCGTACACCAATAGACATAAAAAAAGAGCACAGCACAGCATTACAATTGCCAATAGCAACAAATAAAGATGCCATTTTAACCGATGCCAATACCAAATTCACCATACGTCATGAGTCTGATGCCGACGAATCAGATGACCGAGATAGGGATCACCAGAGACGATCGCACAGTCAACATCACTACCATCATCGTCGGCGTGGTAATAGTGGACGCGATAAACGTACCGTCCACTTGGAATGCACCGATAGTCCACATTCATTACGAAAGAAATTTCGATTCAGCAGCAATCATAACGTTCCAGAGTCTGTGATTAATATGAAACAAAAAACATCGAATAACGATTCTATGATATCGGCAAAGTCAAATACAACAACAACAGCAACAACGAACAATAATGAATCTGGCTTTGTGGACGCAAGCAGTAGCCATGTTCTAAACACATCCGCATCATCTGCATCGTCATCATCTTCGCCGACATCATCATCGTCTGCTTCACCATCTGCCAGTAATATCGCATCGGCTGTTTCCAGTCCCGAATCGGGCATGGGCGAACGTGACGACATGAAGTACCTTTGCCCAATTTGTGAGGTGGTATCGGCGACACCGCATGAATTTACCAATCACATTCGATGTCATAATTATTCATCTGGGGACACCGAAAATTTCACCTGCCGCATTTGCTCCAAGGTGAGTAGGTATATATTGTCAGTTGTATTTGCGCTTGGAGGTGTGGCTATACGTTTCTCCAAGAAAGTGGCACAAATACTTCTGTTTTTTTTTTTGGTAAACACTTGGGTTTATATACTTTTTCTCTTTATTTGTTCTTAGGTTCTATCATCTGCCTCATCGCTAGATCGGCACGTTCTGGTACACACTGGCGAGCGACCCTTTAACTGCAAATATTGCCAACTGACATTCACCACAAATGGCAATATGCATCGCCACATGCGCACCCACAAACAGCACCAGCAACACTATCATCGAAATTCAAATGGAACGAAGGGTGGCGGTACAGGTAATGGTGGTGCTTCGAGTTTAATACCAATTTTACCAACAACCGACCAATCGACTGCAGCTACAGCAGCTAGCACGGTGCCCTCCAAATCAGCAAGCGCAAGCAATGGTGTTGTTATAAATAGCAATGGTGACACAATTGCGGGTGGTGGTGGTGGTGGTGGCGAAAGCTACGAAAGTGATGGTGGTTGCTCAACGGATTCATCAAGTGCCATCAGCCAAAGTTCCAATAACAATAACAACAGCAATACCAACAACAAAAACATAAGCAATTTTAAGCGCAAGAGCACCGATAGTTTGGATGACATGGCCGCAATGAAACGACGCGTGAAGACCACCATCAACAACAACAACATCATCGATAATGTGCACGCTGCCACCGTCGAGAAGAGTACCATCGAAGAAGCTGATGTTATCGAAAATATCAAGCAACAACAACAGCAGAACCAACAACAACAACAAAAACTCTTTTGTCCGGTGTGCAATCGTAACGACTTTGTTGGGATGCTAGCATTGGGCGCACACATGGACTGTGAGCATTCAGACATTCCGGCAAAGTGTCGTCATTGTGACGTTGTTTTCAAAACCCACAAACAACTTAATGTTCATCCATGCACGAGTAAGATTAAAGTAACGCACGGCTTTAAGGACCTTACATTTGTGGACTTTTCCAGTGAGAAATTCCCCCTGATTGCAAAGTCTCTGTGCGAACAGAGCCTTCGAGCACCGATAAGCAGTCAGAAGTTTGAATGCTCTAAGTGCTATAGGGCGTTTCCATGTGCCAGTGCTGTTGAGATTCATGAGAAAGACTGTGCAACATCGGGGATGAATCTGTTCGTCGATGCGCATGATTTCTCCATTCGCAAGCAGAGGGCGTACAGTGAAAGCTCTGGAGGCGCTGATGATGACGATAATCGGCGAGAGGAGTTTTTCGCCCGGTTGTCCTTGAAAAACAAATCGACTGCACAAAGTATGACGAGTTTATCCATATCCTCACCATCCCTGTCAGATGTTAAGTCATCTGAGCTAGATAAGACGCCAATAAAGATGTCACAGCTGGAGCAGTTCCAGGACACAAAAGAACTTGCCGATATTCAATCAATTTTGAACATAACTTCGTCGTCTTCGACGAGTAATTTTCTGCGTAACTTTGAGAACTCGGTGAATGCACCGATCAGCAACTACGGAGCCGAGAATGGCGAGGAGGAAGCTCAGGATGCATTCACCTCTGAGTTTCGTAAAATGAAGCTTCGAGGAGAGTTCCCATGCAAACTCTGCACGGCAGTGTTTCCGAATTTGCGTGCGCTTAAGGGCCACAATCGTATTCACCTGAGTGCAGCGGGTCCAGGCCCATATCGCTGCAATATGTGTACATATTCTATTCATGACAAGGCTGCGCTAGTTCGTCATATGCGCACTCACAACGGCGACCGGCCATACGAGTGTGCCATCTGCAACTACGCATTCACAACGAAAGCCAACTGTGAGCGACACTTGCGTAATCGTCATGCGAAGACCACACGTGACGAGGTGAAACGAGCCATTATCTATCATCCGTCGGAGGACTCCAACTGTGATGATGCCATGAAGAAGCTGCATATGTTTTCCTCGCCCGAATTCGATCAAGACGATATGGAGCAACACCATCCACCAAAGGACCGTTCCACTCCCGTGTCACATCTGAAGGAAATGCTACAAGCCGAATCCAAGCCACTTAAGATCCAGGTCAAAAGCTTGGAGAAGCTCATCGATAAGGCTGCACCATCGTTCAGTCAGTCGGATGAGATCGAAAAGGAGCAAGAGCTGGAAGAATCCCAGCATGATAAAGTTAGTCGACCCATTGACCTCAGCATGGATGCATTGGATTTAAGTAAAAAGTCCTTGAAAGCGCCCAAAATTGAAGAGAAGGCAGTCCAATCTCCACCCCCAACACAGACGACTCCAGCCCGTGCACAGCCCGAAGAACAAGTGTACGAAGAACAACCACGCATCGACATGGGGGTTTTGGAGAAAAACCAACAACTTTTGCTTGCCCAACAGCGATTATTAAACGAAGCCATGCCAAAAATGGATCCCGCACATTATTTCCAACTATCGCAGCTCTACAGAAACTTTTTCCAGCCACTATTTTTCCGCCCGAACTCGTTTCTTTCGAGCAACATCAGTGAGCTGATGAATCCACTCTTTCAGCATGCCTCGCCTGGTGAGACCTCCTCCTCAATCATGGCAACCAACAACCATAACCAAATTATGCAGCCAAAGTCGGCCCCCGAAGAGGGCTCCAATTTATTGTTAAAGCAATCTAGTTCGCGTGCTCACTCACCAATTCCTGCTAAGAGCCAACTCTTACCACGGAATTTGACTCCGTCCTCTTCACAAATGCCGCCTATGCCACCACGAAATCATCCACATTTAGTGGCGGGATCGCATTCGTCGGGGATGCTTACATCATGTGCGCCGAATTCGGGACCAGTTAAAATGGTCATCAAGAATGGCGTGCTCATGCCAAAGCAAAAGCAACGCCGTTATCGCACCGAACGCCCATTTGCCTGCGAGCACTGTTCCGCTCGTTTCACTCTGCGCTCCAACATGGAACGCCATATCAAACAGCAACACCCTCAGTACTGGGCTCAACGACAACGAAGTGGCCATCATATAATGCGTGGCCGTGCCAACAGCTCTTCGGTCCTCTCCCATATGCAGTCAACGCATCCGACCTTGGAAGCTCCTCATACAATTGGCGGCAGTGGCATTATGACAAATCCTCTAAGTGCCATCTCGGATCAAGTGAAATATGCCATACTTGCCCAACAGCTTAAGGCCCGCAAAGAGACAGACATTTTACAGCAAGCTCTTTCACAAGGCTCAAGCAGTGTGTTGGCGCAGAATCCTACCGCTGCCATAAGCGATCTTCGCAAATCACTCAGTTCCTCATCGAACACGAACAACGGCAGCATAGAAGATGATGATCCGAAGCTAGTAATCGATGAAGATGACGAAAAGGATGAGGATGACGATGAGTTGGAAGATCGAAAGCCTGAAAATTTAACGAAAATTCAAGACCTCCAGCAGGATTCAACAACCAATGAGGCTGCAAAGAAAGTGGCTGAATCCATTCTGGAGCAGGCCATGAAAGCGACCAGCACTAAGAACTCCTATACAACCAGTACAGCCGATGAAGATCGTTCGCTCGGTAAGGATTTCGGTCTGAAATTGTCCAAAAATATGATTGCTCATGCCGAGTCTGTGGGAAAATTTCTCAAAGAAGTGGCCAGTTCTCCATTCAAGGATGAATCTAATGATTTGGCGTCGGTGTCTAGGTTAGTTGATAACGCCACAAATTCAATGTCATTCAACAACTATTTCCGGCCCAGTGATGTGGTTAATCAAATGGAACAAAGTGATGAAGAAGGTTTGGTCGCGTCAGGTAGCGCATCTGAAAGCAATAATTCGGGGCCTGAAGATATGGCCGGCTCACAGGAACCAAAGAAAAAGTCAGCTTACAGCTCGGCCCCGAATCGTGTCTCGTGTCCATATTGCCAGCGAATGTTCCCCTGGTCCAGCTCATTGCGGCGGCATATTCTAACCCATACCGGCCAAAAACCATTCAAATGCTCCCATTGCCCCCTGCTTTTCACTACCAAGAGCAATTGCGATCGTCATCTGCTGCGAAAGCATGGAAACGTAGAATCAGCTGTGTCGCTCTATGTTCCCATAGAAGACGTTAATGAGCCGTTGCCCGTGCCCAAGTCTGTCGAGGAGATTGAACTGCAACAGCAGCAACAGTTGCTACAACAACAACAACAGAAAAAACTCGAAGAGCAAAAGGAGCTGGAGAAACTTCAACCAACGCAACAACAACAGAAGCAGCAGGTCCCTGAGAATCCAGATACAACACCGCCTTCGAATTCAATACCAGCTACTAGCGTTAAAGTCGAGCCAGTTCCACAAATAGTTTCCTCCTCTGAATTGCCCTTCAAGTGTCACCTTTGTGATAGCTCATTCGCTGAACGGTTTCAATGTCTCGATCACATTAAAATCCATCATGCTCAAGAATTCGCCCTCCTTCTATCCAAGGGCGCCATCGACAACGAAGCCGATCCTAACAATCAAGTGCAGTCTACTGAGGACGATGAAAAACGCGACGAAAGTCGTGGCAAATATCCCGACTACACCAACCGCAAGGTCATCTGCGCTTTCTGTGTTCGGCGCTTTTGGTCAACCGAAGACTTGCGTCGGCACATGCGGACGCACTCTGGCGAACGGCCCTTTCAATGCGATATTTGCCTGCGCAAGTTCACCCTTAAACACAGTATGCTACGCCACATGAAAAAACACAGTGGCGGAGGTCATTCCAGCAACGGCACGGCCAACGCTGGCAACAGTGGCTCCGACATATCCGACGACGAACAGCCGCCATCTAGTGTCATGCTAGCCACCACTCTACGCTCCCACAAAATTCAGGAGCTCTTTGCAAAGGCCAATAGCGAATGGCGCAACAGTCGCCTCTCTGGCGAGCACAAGGAGAATATCGAAGAGCACAACAACCAATCCGATCTTATTGGCAACCTACTGGGCATCAGCGACCAAGGCATCCTTAACAAGCTTCTCTCGTCGGCCGACGAAGCAGCCAAGTTTCTGGGCGTGGAAAAATAAATCCCCTCACACTCTTTCTCTCTTTCTATCTCTCTATCAACTGCAAATATTTATACATCCCTCTCTAGTCAATTGCTTATCATAAGTGACAAAATAAATGTATAAATACGAACTTACTTTAGTTTCGGCAACTCGCGCCAAATATCCTTAGAATTTAATTAAGTTGTACATTAGTATTTAATTGTAACTCTTAATTCACTGACAAGTTGGTTAACGCGTTTTATTAGTACACTTGAGCTACACCAAAGCAAAAATCAAAGACCCTGGCAACAAAGATAAATACATACACTTACATATAAACTTTAGAACTTATGGTTTTTGTAGACTTAGATACATATTTACGTAGATTAAGCTATTCCTTTTGGAAATTAACTTATTTTAAAGACAAATTCAGGCGAAACACTGGTGCAACCAAATCTATTTCGTATTCAATTATCTTGAAACGTTTTAAAAAACAATTTAAACAAACAAAATCAAAATTAGATCAACAACCTCGTAGATGTTGTTGGATAGATAAACAGATACATTTTAATATTCATAAGGTACACTATTGGAATATATTGTGTGAAACTCTAGTAGGATTAGAATTATATTATAAATTAGAACCTTAATGAGACTTCTATATAAAAACAAAATACAAATATAAAACATGTATGCCTTCTGCTCGTGCATTACCTATCTATGCTTAGACTTAAGCGGCCTTAAAATATATACTTTCGGTAAAGGATGATGCCGTCACCACCAATTTGTGGCTTATTGTAGACTTAATCATTAACAGCTATCATTTGACTTGACTTTATATTTTAATTGTAGTATTTATTTATAAAATAAAAACAAACACAAATCTGTATGTTCTATTACCACTCGATTGAGGAATATTTAAGCTATTGCTTCTTTTTCTTTAATTTTAGTTCAGTCCTGTTTTTGTGTTTTTTTTTGTTTCTGTCTTATTGGTTAGATCCTTTTTTTTTTATTTGCCAAAAACATAAATATATACGAATTCTTTGTAGTTGCATGTTCGATAAAAGTATGGTATGCAAAAATAAAAATAAAAACAAATTTTAACTTAACTAGGAATTAAAATTAATATTTAATGAATAAAAACAAAAAAAAAAAACTATTTTATTTAATGGCAAATAAAATATACGCATACAGCAATAACCAAAGCATCTTGAGTGTGTAAAACTTATACATAATTCTATGGAAAATTATTATATGAGAAAATAAAGAAACAATAAATATATGTTTGTGTTTAAAGGATGTTTTTGTGGTTTTGTTTTTTTTTTCTACCTATGCATGTGAAGCGTTCACTGGAAAAAAAAGGTTTACTCAACCGATATCGAAAAAAATAAAACAAAAGTTCTAATTTTAAATGAAAGTAATTGTTTTAAAGAACACCGTTCGAGAACTCTAGGTTTTAGGAACTGTCCCCTCATTCGTAGGAAGTGGACCGTGTTTATTTGTATAAAAAATATATCAAACGTTTATTGAAAACTATTTACAAAAGTTGCTACTGCAGGAAAGATGTTCGGAAGTTTTACCAAAAGGTAAAAAGATCTTGTCAACGCTTCAAAGCCCGAACCGAGGCCAAGTTGAAGGTCGATTAAGGGAACATCGTAGAAAAAACGCAGTCGATGCCGAGGTTATGGAAGAGCCATTTCTGCCGACTGTCTTACGGCGATGACGAAGCGAATCCCGCTCCCAGGCAGAATGAGCGATTGAGCCTGGCCATCCACCCGACCTGAATGTATTTTTAAATTTATGCCTAACAAAACTGCTGGAGCTGACGGCATATCTGGCGAGCTGCAGAACTGTTCAAAGCAGCAGGCGATGACTTGATAAAGTGCATACACCAACTCATCTGTAAAATATGCTCGGATGATGCCCGATGAATGGAACCTCAGTATTGTTTGCAAGATTCTCAAAAAAGAGACCCTCTGAATTGCGCCAGCTACTGAGGTATCCGTTTTTTTCTGTGTTGCGTGAACGCCTAAAACCGTTCGTCAACAACCTGATCGAATAATATCAGTTCGATTTTATGCCAGGAAGGTCCACCGTCGATCAAATATTCAAACCATGGCCGATCTTGAAAAACCCAAGGAGCTTCAAATCGGTACGCACCACTTTTTCATCAATTTTATGGATTCGTATGATAGCGTTTATAAAGATTAGCTATTCAGAGCAATGTCTGGTTTTGGCATCCCTGCACTAAATGCACGCTGCTCCATCAAGGTCGGTAAAGAACTCACCGAGACCTTTAATGTCAAAAAACAGATCCAGACAAGGCGATGCGATGGCATGTGACCTCTTGACAATCTTACAAAAATCCGTCCAATTTCTTCTATACGTCGACGATACTGACTATAATCGGAAGAAGACAACGTGATGTCAGTGACGTTTTCGTGAGTATTAAGAGGAAAGCGGCAAAGATGGATTTAACAGTCAATGAGGGCAAGACCAAGTATATGTTGTCAACAAGAAAGGACACCACCTTATAGAAAGATAGAACTTTGAGGTAGTTAGGGACTTTGTCTACCTAGGCTCCGCTAATAATACAGACAACATAAGCGCTGAGATCAAACAAAAAATAACTCTTGCCGGTGTGTCTTTGGTCAAAGAAGGTAACTAAGTAGCACAGCCCTCTTTCAAACAGATAAAGTGACTCTTTATAAGACCTTAATCATCATAACCCAGCTCTATGGTGCAGAAGCATGGACTTTGTCAAAAGTGGATTGGGTTGCTCGAGAGCAAAATTCTTTGAGTGATTTTCTGTCCCGTCTGCTTCTCGTAATCTGACCGCGATACATGCTGATATGCTTTTAATATGAAGATCTAGTGATATAAGGCGCAGAAGAACATCCAGGGCTTCGGTTCGACATGATTGCTTGGCACCTGTAGTCCATATTTGCACCGCTGTTCTTTGCACTTTGTTTACTTGTCTAATGTTGTAGTCTTTTCCCAAAGTAGGCCACCAAACAAGAGGCCCCTGATGTCCCTGAAATACATTAAATTCAACACTTAAAGGAATTTCAAAACCATTATAAGTACGTAATATCGAAAAGTTTATTCTTTTGTCTTAACTATCGTAGTCAAAGGATCTTTATCAAACTCTGACACAACTACCTTACAATTACCGTTTAATAAATTGCATAAAACTAACTTAAAATGTGTCAGGAAACCCCTCTCCGAATTGCTGTGGTTACATAAAATAACAGAAATATTTCTATGTTGTGCATCGAGCACTTCATGATGCGACATTTCACCAGTGATGTATAAATCTGCGGCTACATCTTTCAGTACCGAACCTCCCGAGCCAGCGCAAACGGCAGCAGTTTTTATTTGAGTTTCCATAGAATGATTTAAACCGATTGCAACATGAACTTCCAATCCAATGTGCTTTTGAACATTATTAATAGTTTCAGCCAGAGTAAGTTCATGTTTCATTTTTACTACTCTTCCTGGTCCGCACAGAGTAACTGGATCGATCTGAAAGATTTAAATAAAAAAAAATAGAGAATGAGTTACATCCACGTGAGGTGTTAGTTAGTGAGGTGCATATGACCAGAATGTACGTTTGCGGAAAGCGGGAGAGTAAATTGCATCAAAGACTCAGTAATACATATATGTTCCCTATGTAACAGAGGCGAAGTATTTAAGATGTTATATCTTATGCCCAGTAGACGCTTTAGCCTCACAGCACACAATCAGAACAGTTATTAAGATAAGGACTTAAGAGTTGTGAGAGTTGGAGGACTTTACGACTAGATTGTAGTGGTCTTTGGCCAATATTGCTGCTTGCAAATATGAGATCTGGGTTGTAGTGCCTATTCCATCGTCTGGAACGAAAGGAGTCAGAATCCTTTGCGTCAAAGATGAGGTGCATGTGGTTGGCCTCGCTCCATTCCAGCAGTCTTAGGCCGTTCAGGTCATTATTTTCGTACCTCCAGGATGTATTGTGGCTGTTAAAATCAGCAGTGTATATTGCTCGATGGTTATATAGCGGGAGGACATTTTGCGGCCATAAGGTGAGAGGCGGTTTGTAAATATTGGTGATCTGTATGCCAGCTACTTCTGTAGTAATAGAGAATATGTTGTTAGCGTATCCGAATGTTTGGTGGTATATCACCCCGATTGCTGTATACCCACTTACGGTGACTCTTTTCCGGAAGTCAGCTTGGGATGTTAAGCGTCAGTAGCGCCAAGACGCAGTATACTAGAAATAGGTTCATTAGATGATCCCCATAGACTGCTCCTCAAGTACGATTTCTAGATCCCCTATTACTTGCCAGATCACTAAGTTTCTCAAACTAAACTCCCAAACAGAGTTGAACGGGACGGATTACTGGCACCCGGCTCACTTATTAGTGAAAATGCAAGCACATATCCTTCGTGGATATAAAACTCCACTTTGTCTTGGAATCGCGGTTGTGGAATGGTCAAATCTGACAATTTTTTTAGTTAGAGTCAAATAAAAACTCCAAATCGAAAAGAATTGGCGGGTCGCCAGAAGAAAAATAAATCAAATTTGATGCCTCATCGGACTTGGAGTAACAAGAGTCTACAGAAAGTGCCACAGCAAAAGATTCAACATGCATTTACCACCTATGGGTGCCACAAATGCAAACTTCCAATGAATCTACCGCTAAAGAGCCTGTGGTATGATAGTGTACACACATTTAAAAAACAAAATAAGGGAAAAATCTCATTTACAAATGCGCAAGAAAAAGTATCCAGGCAGAAGAATACTAGAATACTTCGCATGAAAATTGCTTTAAGTAGATTGAATTATTGCGATTGAAACAACATGCGAATGTTCTATAAAAGAAGTCATCAATATACAGGAAATCATAGGTGTATTTAAACAGCATTCTCAGCAGCTGTTAAAACAGCAACACAGATAAAGAATAGAAGTCAATTCCACTTTATCAAGGATGAGTCTCTCCATCCGATGTAGAAGGGGTAGGTGCAGCTATTAAAAATTTGGAAAACTTAAAAACCGCTGGCTTCGATTACCCCTGGTTTGCTCCAGCGGAGCTTTTTAAATACAAAGGTGATATTTTAATATAAAATATGTGCCAATTACCAATAAGAAAATATGAATAATTTATCAAAATCGGTAGTTATAACTATCGAGACATATCCTTGCTAAATATTGCTTACAAGATCTAATCAATCGTACTGTGTGTATGTCTAGTTTTACTACGGCACACTGATTGACTTATATCAGTTATCGACTTTTTACAGACGACAGATCGACAATAGAGCAAATATCCATACTGAGACAAATCTTGGAAAAGATCAATAAATTTCAAGTCAAAACCCACCACGTATTGATCAAATTGAAAGTCGAATAAGATTGTACACATCCACACAAATTCTATAAAGCGCTGGCGCACTTCTTAATCCCGCGAAAACCAATCCGGCTACGCCGAGGAACACTAGAAAACAAGCCGAGTACTTTGTTTCGTCAAAGAGTTAAGTTTTATGTGATTTTTCCATCTAATGCTGCAACAGATAGTGTGTAGGGTTGCTATCAAAAATTGAGAGCAACGTTTTCAGCATAACTGCTTAATTGCTGGGATACGCAGACGATATCTATACCCTCGGCGATAACATCATGCCGTTAAAAAAGCTTTCACAGCAACTCGAATTGGCATTAAAACGATTGACTAATAATAATTTCTAAACATTAAAAAAAAAATTTATGAGAGCATGCCACCCCATCCCGCCTCAATTCGAGCACTGATGCACCACTACGTAGTAGGCAAACAGGTCATCGGTAATTTTAACACTACCTTACAGAAAACAACCGCACTATAGCTACCTTAATAGGATCACACTGCAGAGCAGGCAATGCTGATGCCAACCAATCATTGACACCATTTCTGGCCGAATCCCATGCTGTATGTGGGGAATACACAGCAATTCCTTTAGTCAGGCATATCGAAACGATTTTCTCTTTCCAATTGCTGTTGAAATGAAATAAATGTGTCATTGAAATTCCTCTTTTTTTCATAAACAACTTACTCTTGGGTTATCCGCTTGAGACCTGCGAAAATGGGGGGGTGATAAGAGATGATCAAATCGGTATTTTTGTCCTCTGCTTCTTCGAGCACTTTCAAGGTCAAATCATTTGTAAGAAATATCGTCTTGATGGGTCTGCAAATAAGGTATTAACCATAATACATGCAGTACTTGCAGCAAATTACCTGGAAATATACGGCTCTATGAGCAGACCAACATTGTCCCACTTCTCAGCAAGGGACACCGGTGCAAAGTTCTCTAGCTCTTTGATTACCTTGTGCAAAGGAGTGCCTGGCTTTTCTCCTTCCATTCTACTACTTCGACGGATCGAAACTTTCAATAAACGAAGTATTTTTTGGTTGACAGGAATTTTTATCATTGAAGGATGGAAATATTTATGTTTAAGTAAATGCCAAAGTGACTAGGTACTACTCGCCGGGTACTAGTAATGTTTGACTAAAAATTTAAACCGATGCGGCAGCAGAAATCAATGTCATCTCAGCTGCTTCAAAATGAAGTGATGCCAGACTTTGTTAGCATATCGGGGAATTTTTTTGTTCTTTAAATAAGTCTGATATTCATTATCACGGATATGCAAGTAAATAAAATTATTTATTAATCTTAAGACTTTGGAAATAGCTATGAGATACAACGGTGATGTTAATAAGAATTGGAAAGAATAAAAATAAATGTTTATTTGAGAAACTTATTATGTCTGACTTGAGGAGATATATACCGGAGCCATTGCAATGACCACAATAATGGACATTGAAAGTGCCTTCAATAAAATATGCTTCGGAAGACTGAGAGTAGGATTAGAAGAACGCGGGGTTAACCCATTGGTGGTGAGGTGGGTGGACAATATGCTGAAAATAGGTAAATATTCAGATGGGAACTTCAAGACTTCAACACGGGAGTTTCTAGACTTCAAGACCCTTCCTCTAGGGTTAGCAGAGGTTACCCGCAATGAACGTGGAACGTGGACTCTCTCCTAAGAATACTTGAAGAGAGTGGCATCCACACTGTGGGATATTCCGATGGCATAGCAATAATGGCTAGAGGCAAACTCATGACCGTCACAGCAGATACTATGGAGAATGCACTCCAGTGGTGAATTGGTGGTGTCGCAAGGACTCTCCATTAATGCGGAAAAGACAGATCTAATCATCTTCACAAGGAAGAAGAGAGATCTGGAATTTGAGCCGTTGACACTCTTTCGATCGGAACTAAAGGTGACCAAGAGTGTTAAGTATCTGGGAGTATACCTAGATGCTGGACTGACTTTCATGTAAAAGAGAAGATCCGTAAGGCGAGAGGGTGCTCCATCAGTGCAAACGGGTTTGTGGACAAAGGTGGGGAATCTTGCCGAGGTCAGCATACTGGATGTACACGATGATAGTTAGACCGATTACCACATATGGGTCAGTTGTATGGTGGCAAAAAGCCTGCCAGAAAACTGAAGAAGCATTTAGATGGGGTCCACAGTCTGGCATATTTAGGGATCATCGGTGCAATACGAACGACTCCAACATGCGCAATGGAAGTGATCCTAGGCATTTTGCCGCTGGAGTTGTTTATTATTTATTAAGAAAACGTCGGTATCGACGGAACTTTGTCCGCACCGGGATGACAACTGTTAATTATTTCCCGGCTATCTCAAGCTTCATTAGAGCCCACGCATTTTCCTTTTGATTTATATCTGGTGACTGTGATGACGGATCCATTGTTATAGTACCATTATGCATTTGCATTTCGTCTCGATGCGAAGTCAACAGTGATCATTATCTTCTTGAAACTCCCAATTACGATTGCTTGTGTCGTAGAATTTTACAATCCAGATTCGTAGAATTTCGATATTCGCTCTGCATTAAGAGAATTTCACAACCGATTGTGTCTTCTTTCCATCGTTTTCTCTCTATGACGGCTATGCTATGGCAGTCATTGCTTGACGGTCAGTTAGTTGTACAACTTGCTCTTTCTAGCCGATTACATATGATGCAGTCCAATATTTTTCCCATGATGTTAATTATGCACAGTGGGCAGTAGACAATGGTTTAGAAACGAATCTACCCCAGACTGCGGCAGAGCTTAAATGTTAGAATGAGGATACATATTTCATTATACTTACGAGTATATGCTCGCACAAAACATGGTAATTAACGTACATAATGAAATCAAACAAAAGATGTTAATAATGGAGCTGTGACGTTTTTTTCAAAAAAAAACAAACGTCTCCAAAGAAGCCTAACGTGGAATACACAAATAACAACCAATAGCTGTACTTTTACTTTTTACGTTACATATATATTAAATTTGAATTCATACTCGTTTATAAAAACAACAAACTATTATTATGCTGTTAATTTTTCTTTAAAAAGATACAACTATATTTAAGCCATTATTTTTTGTTTGTTTGGTTTTGTTTTGTTTTGTTTTTTAAACAGTAAGAATTTTTTACGAATTACAAAATATAATGCATGTAAATAAGGACAAAAAAAAAATATAGAATAACAAATAATGGAATAAAAAATCGTTTTCAACTTAGAAGTAAGACAACTACACAAAGAGCAGCACACCGCGTTATTGGATCCTCTTTGTTAACTTTTGTAATACTTTTAGTCCTTGTTCTTGGTATTCTTGTTTAGACATCCAGAATGCATCCCGATCTTTTGTTACGTCGGCAAGAACAGCTCCTCCAATGAAAACCATGTCTTTTCGTCGTGGCGGATCTTCAATACGAATTTTAAATTTCTGCAAAAAAAAAACATCGATTTTTTATATGAAGTTGTTGATGAAAATACAATATTTTTTTTTTTTTTACTTACGGATAACTTATCTATGTCATTCTTTAAAACGCGCTCTAAATATAATTGCTTAATTTCTCTTTCTAAACGACTTGGAAGACCTGGATACATTGTGGAGCCGCCAGAAAGAACAATGTGCTTGTACAATTCCGGTCGCATATCAATATCGGCAGCTTGGATCGTATTAAATACTAGTTCGGCAATGCCCTGCCCTTCAACGTTAATTAAATGCGGTTGAAATAAAGCTTCTGGTGCCTCAAATCGTTCACCGCCAACTTTTATCACTCTACCATCGGGAAGCTGAAAAAAGAGATCTCAGTAAGTGAGAGGATAATGAGTGGTGTAATAGGAACTTACCGTATATGATTCGACTAGAACCGTTGTTTCAAGTGCCAGTCTTTGTTCCATTTCAATGTCGTAGCCAATATAACAGAGTTTTTCTTTCATCATGCGAACAGTTTCAAAGTCGGCGGAATGATTAAATGCATACCCACGAAGCAAAAGTAACTGAAATTAATATAATCTTATAATGATATGTGAGAGAAACTTAGGCTGAGTTCCTAAAAAACTGGAGAGACATGTTTCTCTTGAGACATGTAGTGTAGGAAACAGGAGAAGAGTCTTGGCTGTTTGCGGATATACATATGTATGTACATCCACCGATTTTAGAACGATGTCCTACTGCACAGACATCATGGAAGCACAGGTTTGACAGCGTTTCCTAAATTTGTTATCCTATTTTCTGTTTAAAGGTCTGTCAAACCACAAAAAAGATAACTCAGTAACAAGGCCCTATCGAGAATTATAGCACTTATCATAGTCCAATGGAAATGGTTTCGGAATTTTTGTAAAAAACCAACAACAAAAGCAAAAAAAATTGACATCGACCTCGTCAAGAATATACATTAAATGCTTAAAATAACTAGGATCGCTTAAAGACCAATTCTCCAACAGGAACGTTTTTGATAGTATCAGTCTAGCGCACGAAAATGGTAATAATGAATATGGTTAGGTAGAAGACCTAATTTGGTCAGCCTGACTGTCGGTGCGAAAAAATTAGGTCGTGTGTAGAGGATCGGGTCGACCAGACATGACGTTGAGATATAGGTTTACTTGGAACTGTAGCGCCATCCTAAATAAACTAAACGCTTTAGTGGACAAATAATCTATTAATTAACTCACCTTAATTAAATACCGAGTTATGTCTCGACCAGCAATGTCTAGTCGCCTCGTCAAATGCGGAAGCGCAAATTCCTCATAAACCGGACAGATGTGTGTTACTCCATCGCCAGAATCGATCACCACTCCAGATATCAAGCCTTGGGCATACAGAGTCAGCACCGCTTGGATTGCAATATACGTTGAATCAAATTCATACTTCTCAAACATTACCTGTAAGCATTAGCAACCTTTATTGATCAAATCTTTTAACTGACACTCAAATTATCATTCCCATACCTCAATCATTTTCTCGCGATTCTTTGTTGGATTCATAGGAGGTTCAGTGAGGAGAATTTTCGTGTTTGTTGGATCAATGTTCATTTTTTTCTCACCAAATGTGTAGTCCCAGACATGACACATGTCCTCCCAATTTCTCACCACACCATTCTCCATAGGATACGACACCTCCAGCAGTGATCTAAGCTGTGAAGCTTCATCTCCAACCATTAAATCCTAGAAAATTACATTTTGCACACACACGTAGTTATTAATTTCATTTACTTTGTTAATATTAATTAGTACCGTTATTTTAAAAAGGAATTTCAACTAAATAGGAAGACATTCAAAGTGGAAAAATATAGAAGAATAAGAAGGATAGCGAAAGGTAGACTTTTCCGTCTAAAAAAACTAAAAAAAACGAGAAAAACCAAAACTTTAACACAAAACACGCCATCAGCGAAAACAAATTGTTAAAAAAAAAAACAAGATTTAATCTGCATTCACAAAATATTGTACTCTACATGAGGAAGTGCGCTTATGATCACAAAAACCGTACAATGTGTGAAAAGGAAAACTAACTAACGAATTGGAATTTTCAAGGAGTTTGCTGATTTTTTTTCTTAATTTTATTGCATGCAAACTAAAGACAAAGGAGTGTTGGATAGTTTTATTATAAAAAATGTCAGATAGCTGAGAATTTTAGAGTTTAAAATGTGCTAAAGGTTTCCTAAATCTGTTGAGTTATTTAGCCAAGCGTTATTATTTTCACTAGTAAGCTGCAGTTAATTTGTTTAAAGGGGTTCGTTTCTAAAGAAGAGTAGCTATTTACAAGCAGAATAAGTAAATATTACAGAGAACGCCCAGATGAAGATGATGAATGTATTCATGAAGAGAAAAACATTCCAAGATGATGCTTGCATTGGAGAAACTGGAAGCTTCAGCTTATGAAAAATTGTATTTTGTTGTGGAAAGGTTAGGTTATATAGGCCTATGAGTTTTTTATAATACACTAGGTACCATAGTGGGCCCATCGCGATCCTTAGGGAACCTTCACGATCAGAAACCCAAATCAATTCGCCCATGCACTTAATTTCCCTACAGAACCTAAATATGGCCTCAATTTTGTTCAAAGAGGCAGCCTCCTCTAGAGTGTTAAAAAAGTATCTACCGAGGTACTTTATTCTACTCCGAGCAATGGCTTGACATTCACAGAGTAGATGAGCAATGTCCTCCGTGACATGTAGGTCATCACAATACCTGCATGTGTCCGCGTTCGTTAAACCTAATCTTATAGCGTGCTTCCTCAAAAGGCAATGCCCAGAGAGCATCCCTATCGCCACTCTTAACTTTGGTCTCCTGAGCTCTATTAATTCTCCAGGCCTTAGAAAACCTGCGCCCTGTATAAGTATTGTATTGATCAGATTTTAAGAGCAACCATTGAACTTTGATGGACATTATTTGGTTCGTTCGTTGATTTGCTCCTCGGTAAGGTACACTTAGACTAAGATAGGCCCATTGTGCTACCACTTGGTTGGGGCAAATGGGTCACTCTGTCCGCTTCTGGAACCAATTACTTTTCTTTATGAAGTTGTTATTGTAGAGGCATTATTAAGACCATTGAGACCATCGAAATAGTAATGACCTAGTGTCACCTTCCTAATGTTTGCAACTGCAGGACACGTGCACATGGAGTGAAGGACTGTTTATTCTTCCTCCTCGTCTCTGAAACTCCTGCAGAAGTTATTAAAGAGGATGACCAACCTTTGAACATGCCCATCTATCGTGAGTGTCCTGTTATTAAGTTGGTTAGAGAGAGTTCCTTTCTTATGCTTAAGAAGTCTTCTCCGATAGATTTTCTTTGGTCTAATTTTGGCCATAGTTGCATAGCGATATGACATTGGCCAAGTTGGCCCCATCGCGGCTAGATCTTTTTTAAGGTTGACGTTTAAAAAGTGGACAACTTTTCTTATCCAACGTGTTTATTTACTTTTTCGTAATTTTCCTTCTCTTAGAGAGAATTTCACCCCCACTTTTTTTCGACATTGGCTGGTATTAAAGAAACGTCAGTGTTATGATTAAAATGAAAGGTGTGATATGAGCCTACCTAAAATATGAAGTTTAAAGTAAATCCGTTGAGTTATTTACGCTGCAGTTCAAGGTTCATGTATGGATATATTTGCGGTACCCAACTTATTGAGTTTCCCCTCAGTAATAATGCCAATATTGATAAACATTTCATTATAAATAAAAAGTCGAGGGGAAAAAGCTGAAGACTTAACACATTAGTCAGACATGGAGCAATTGTCTGTCTGAGACCAGAAAAAGCGTATTTATTGATTCTGTCAATGTACAAGTACACATACATATGTATAAACGCTACCTAGCATGGTCCGCATATGAACAATCAAGAGTGAACAACTGAAGGGGTTACTAAGGTCCGAACAATCATTGCCCGTGTTGTTGCGACAAGTATAGTTCTTCGGCTATAGGGATCCATGCAGCCAGAGTGGGTATAGAATTTAAGGCATATTGTCACAGCTATAAATTTATAATCAAGGCCCTTGCAGGGACGGGCCAAGAATATCTCTGCAGCGCCTCCCAATGACTAACGCTTGTCATAAAAGACGACAAGGAGGATAAATCACATCTAGGCAATTTAAACATTCAGGTGAGCCTAGCGACACATTTAACATCTTAAAACTGCCCCTCAAGTGTGCATGGGAATCCATGGATTGCTTCGACTGGAGATTACCGATGACATAAAGGAAAAAAATCAAACAACAACAAATAACAGGGGCATACAGGTGCACGATGCAGTAAAATGGGGAAGGGTTATGATCCCTACAATCCTGATCATAACCTCGCCGAACAAAAGAAAAGAAGAAGATAAATTTATAATTAAGAAAGGAATTCCCGATCACTCGCTAAAGCAAGAAAACGTGCACTTGTCAACATGATACCGATACACATGGTGAAGTCTTCTCTCCACATATTAACTGGCGGTATTCAGAATCAGTAGGGCTTACGCTTTTACGCTTCCCTTCTTAATGCTTAGCAAAACAAATCAATTTTTCAATTAATACTTTAAGACTCAAACCAAAGCATGAGAGTATCGCTTTCAAGAGATAAATACATTTTTGTTAGTTCAAATGCCTCGCGTCTAGAAAAAAAAGCTCCAGCCTAATTGGGTTTGCTCAATTATGCTCCTGCTTCCCCGCGGTCAATAATTTAAGCTGAGCTACTCACACTCAACAAGATATTAACAAACGAACGTACGGTTAACATATCAAAATAGTAAAACAATTACAACCACATCAATAATATTTATAAAATCAAAAAAAAAAAAAAAACAAATAAAAATGAACACATGGATAGAACTTTCAATAGGGGGAGTTCCGTACATATCATATTTAAAAAACAAAATATCGAAGAGTTGGATTTATGGATTTTATTGTTAAAATTTGTAAAACTATAGACTTACATCGACATGTAAATCCTGTAAAAATAATTCCAAATAAAAAAAGGAAAGAAAAGAATAAATGTATAATATATAAAATAACTTATTTTGTTTATAAAAAAATGTATTATAGTATTTGAAGATTATAGTTTTTGTTTATTTTTTTGATGTTCTTTTGGGACAAATTAAGGACGAAATGCTATTTTCATCATTGTGCAAAATAAATACAAATTCTATGTTAGCATTTCGTCAAGAAAAAACTAGAAAAATTTACATAATTTACTCACAAATTAATTGTTTACATACCTTAACTTCAATGTCACCGATTTTGTTAACCGCTCGGATGATTGGCCGACCAACCATTGAGGGAAATATATGCGCCGGAAAGTTGCTGCCAGCGTAGCCACATTTTACAAACTGAAATAAAAGATATTTTTTTTAAATAAAACCGATTTTAATGACATTCAAGTTTTGTTTTTTTTATTTCTTTCGCTAAACCTTTATACGCCGTTGGCGCCGTGGTGCATTGCTTAGTGCATTAGACTAGTGCGCAAAAAGTTCAAAATTCGCATCCTTGGAAAAAACCAAAACAATAATACTGCATAAGTGTCATGAGAAAGCACTACGCACAACTCTTGATATATTTAGCAAACAAATGGCAGCGAATGCAGAAAACAATTTGGACACGCTTCCATTCAAAAGTAGTTCAGAATCTCCCCCGAAAACACTGACTACACCACCCCATGTTTGAATTTTGACAAGAACTTTCCCGTCACCATCTCCTCCAGATCATACTGGAAGGAGGATGCATTTTTTGGAGATGAATCGATTCACTTCTACACCGACGGCTCAAAATCCAAGGACGGAGTTGGTGGAGGTGTTTTCTCCGATAAGCTTAACCTTAAGCTCTCCTTCCGTCTTCCAAATCACTGTAGCGTGTTCCAGGCGGAAATAATGGAGATCAAAGAAGCCCTATCCTCATCTTTTCAGACAGCCAGGCAGCAATCAAATCCCTGGAATCGACCTCTATAAACCCTTTAGTAGCCCTAGACCGCCGTTCGTCTCTTGTGGAGATGGCTGAGCAGTTCAATATTCACCTGTGTTGGGTGCCGGGGCATAGATATAGAGACACGGAAAATACAAATGGTCGCGAGAAGCGATAATTGGATCCAATATTAACTGTTGCGCCGAATACTTCCCTTGATTGAGGTCGTTTTTTGTATTCTTTTTTCGAAATATGTACCTGATGGTAACTAGGGTGCCCGATGAAAAGAAATTGGGTCAACGACAGCGCTCTCATTCCGAAAGTGGTTTACTGCATTCGGTTTAGCCAGCCCCGTATCTTAAGGATTCCTATCAATGGCCCTCCAGGCTGGGGGCTGTGCCGCCGGGGTAAAAAAAAAACTAGTTATGAGAAAGACAGGAACTATGGAACGTAACACTGAATGTAAACCTGCACATTCCGGGTGCTACTCAAAAACGAAAGGTTGTACGTTTTAGGATGCGGATTCGTCGAGGGAAACCAATGATAAAATCAATAAGGATAACATCTTGGCAGATTAGCTGGAAAGCACACCCCCACGACACAACAAAAGATAAAGGCTTCCGACTTATTGACTTTGCAGCACCTCGTAATAAGTGGTACTAGGTGCAAAGTGGTACTGTGTTCCCAAGGTTACGAAACAACCTGGCTGTCTGCAGATGGTCGAATCGCTATACAAATTGAACATGTGCTGATCGATGCAAGACACGCATCAAATATCTTGAATGCGCACTTATTAAGAGGGGCAAACGTCGATTCTGACCATTATATTCTAGCAGCCAAACTCAGAGTTCGACTGCTCAAGGAGAAAAGCGAGACTTAACGTTGGACGCCTAACTAATTCTGGGATACCCAGAGTCAACAAAGAGAACGTTAGAGACTCTCTGCTGTGTATTTGTAGTCTACTAACGCCAAAAAAATCTTCGAAGAAGTAGCTGAAACTACACCACTAAAGAGTACATGTATGACGATGCTTGGGAATATCGGAAAAAAGTGACAAGAGCAACGTGGGAAGAATAACAAGCCAGGAGAAAGGAGGAGAAGAAAATCCTATTGAACCTTTATGGATGGCAGCCAAACTGGGCTCTATATAGATTATTTGCGTTAAATAATCCTGTTGCCTTGTGCTATATTGTGGACAGAAAGTAGCAACCGCGATAGTCAAGCCGCTTAAGACAGTAACAAATTCTTTCTAAATTTGGTCACGCTTTAAAATTATTTGCAAGTTACCGCGGAATTGAAGGTAATGTAATATTCGTTTAACTTGAAAGTCAGTGTACAGAGGATGTCTTTTACGAACATGAAGCAGCATAGTGCTTGCCTTTATCTCAATTTAGGACTTCCATTGATTACTGGGTTTCACGAAAACACATCTGTCCATGCCATGAATCTGCAGGATGTTACACAAAACGTTGACGCACAAGCAGTTGCAGAGCATCAGCAACTCTCTTATTATTTTCCGAACTGACTGCACGCGGCTCATAGGTAAATCCTGCTGATATGGGCTATTTATCACTGAAGCACCTTCTCGCCAAGAAACTGTAGAAAAATGAAGGTGAAGGCTTGGAGTTGAGTAGTCTCCAAAAGCCAGTTTGGCTCAGAGACAAGGTATTGCACTGCATTTTAGAACCGTAAGAGCATAAAAATGTTCGATAAAACCACAGCAGCCTGACTCTAACCTCCCACCAAATAAAAAAAAATTAAGTATCAAACTCAGCAATGTTCGTACACCTTCGTTCTACACACCAATTGCAAATAACAAAATAAAATCAACGTGAATGAGTATCTAAACTATCCGTAAATGAGGGCGGGTCACTTATGTGTCACACACAATCCATAGATAACACAGCCTTCCTCGTAATCAATATCAAAATTTCCAGTCAAGATAAAATCAATGAAATATCAAAAACTAACCAAATATATTCGAGTCACACAAGAAAATATATTACAAGCTTAATTTCTCCATCTAATCGACTGAAAATATGACAAAAATACAAAAGTATTCATACATACACCGGTTCCATTATCACAAACTATAACATTCCGTCCTTTGCTATCCATTTTATTAACTATTAAAGACTAATTTAACAGTTGGCAAATAAATCGTTTTAACTTCTATTGTTTACTGATTATATTAAAAGGAAAATACAACTTTCCTTATTTAAAAAAAGCAATGAATCAACTTTTTCTTCTTCTCAACACAAAATAATAAGCAGAAACGTTGAGGACTGTCAAATTTTGCTTTCGAGGTGGTAAATTTGCCATGACTCAATGGGCTTGTTCGGAAGTGGAGTCATGTACCCATGCAGAGTCAATGTTAGCCTGTTCTACATGAATTGTAAAAAAATTCGATGACATCATAATATGTGTTCTTACTTGAGACAAAATAAAAGTATTAAACGACCTTAATGACATTGGATCCGGTGGTTCCAAAAAATGCATGTGATACCTACTCTTGTAGTTACGTGCAATTTCTTATTGAAGACAAAACAAAACAAACTACCTTAAACGGCAAACAGAATGTTTCCAATTGGATCTGTTGTTTTCGAATAAATGCGATCGCAAATTGCATCCATCATTGCGCGTTTTGTGTTTCACCATTTATTACTTCAAGAGAAAGAAATGATAGAATTAATTGTTCTCATAGAATATGAACGCAATATTTTTCTAAGTATGATGAAGGTGCATTTTGGTTTATAACTAATTTCCAACAGGATTCCTTGTAACACAGAATTACCAGACGATAGTACGATCCTAAACTACTTAAAGGCTGGCATTTTAAAGACGTTTCATTTAAAAGGATTAATTTAAGATTTGTTGTCTCTATTTTAGAGTTGAAAGTAACTAACTAATTTTGTAACCAAACGATTTCATTTACGCGCCTTGAGCGAAATGAATCTGATTAGTAATGGTTGCATATTGAAATATGTATATGCATATATATTTACTGTACAGCGGCTCTTATATAACACATACATGCAACTATTGCCATCCCTGGTGGGGTGAAGGAAAAATTTTATCGAAAATTTTGACTGTCAACTTTAGATGGTGTAGTTTCTTTTTTTTGACAATAGTCCATTTAGAAAGAAATTTGAAGAAAACCCAAAATTTTATTCCAAAATTCGTTGTTCAGGAGTGTAGAGATTAGAAAACGCAATCAAAACAACTAAATTAATTTACTCATATAAAAATGAAATAGGCAGGAGTAGAAAAATTGCATTTTTTTCGACGACGTGCTCTCCATAGGTCACCACCATTGAGCAGTTGTGTACCTTCAGTGGCTGCAAATCAAGTTAAAAATTAATTTACATGCAAGGAGGTGGATCACAGTCACTTCAACACATTGCCTGAGTAGTAAATCAAGTGAAAGTATCGTATTTAACGTGGAAAAGAATTCCGAGTCCTCATTTTATGGAGGAGATGTCTTCGTCAAATAATCAATCGAGCCAAAACCAGGCCACTGCTAATCAACCCCAAAAACCAGCCCAGCAGTCAAATTCGGCAGCAAAACCGAAACATGATCAGCCATCGACCCCGGATGCGGTCACCCAACAGTCTGTGAAGAAATCTTCGTTGACAGCCACTAAAGACCGTGTGGTAGACAGTGTGCCATTCCCACCTAGCCACAAGTTGACCATTGCCGAAGTGTTTGACACCAGGACTGGCAAGCCCCATCATGATGTTTTGAAGCAGCATTTCATACTCGAGGGACGCATTGAGGAGGCTCCGGCGTTACGTATCATCCGTGAGGGCGCTGCCCTGTTGCGCTCCGAGAAGACCATGATTGATATCGAGGCACCAGTAACAGTGTGCGGCGATATTCATGGACAATTCTATGATCTCATGAAGTTGTTCGAGGTGGGCGGATCACCAGCGTCTACAAAGTATTTGTTTCTGGGCGATTATGTCGATCGAGGTTACTTTAGTATTGAGTGCGTGCTCTATCTGTGGGCTCTAAAGATATGCTATCCCACTACGTTGTTCTTGCTGCGTGGCAATCACGAGTGCCGTCACTTAACTGAGTACTTTACATTCAAACAGGAGTGCAAGATAAAGTACTCCGAATGCGTCTACGACGCCTGCATGGATGCGTTCGACTGCTTGCCTTTGGCTGCGCTCATGAATCAGCAATTCTTGTGTGTGCACGGCGGACTTTCGCCAGAAATACATGAATTGGAGGACATACGACGCCTGGACCGATTCAAGGAGCCACCAGCGTTCGGGCCCATGTGCGACCTATTGTGGTCCGACCCGCTTGAGGACTTTGGCAATGAGAAGAACTCTGAATTTTACACACACAATTCGGTCCGTGGCTGCTCATATTTCTACAGTTACGCAGCTTGCTGTGACTTTCTGCAAAACAACAATTTGCTGTCGATAATAAGAGCCCACGAGGCGCAGGACGCCGGCTACCGAATGTATCGCAAGAGCCAGACCACTGGTTTCCCATCGCTCATCACAATATTCTCGGCACCCAATTATCTTGACGTGTACAACAACAAGGCGGCCGTACTTAAGTACGAAAACAATGTTATGAATATCCGCCAATTCAATTGCTCACCACATCCGTATTGGTTGCCGAATTTCATGGACGTCTTCACCTGGTCCTTGCCGTTTGTTGGCGAAAAAGTCACCGAGATGCTGGTCAACGTTCTCAACATATGCTCGGACGATGAGCTGATGACAGAAAGCGATGAAGATCCACTTACCGACGCCGAGGATGCCGCCCTTCGCAAGGAGGTCATACGCAATAAAATACGTGCCATTGGAAAAATGGCGCGTGTTTTCTCCGTGCTACGTGAAGAATCAGAGTCCGTTTTGCAGCTTAAGGGTCTCACACCAACTGGAGCATTGCCACTTGGTGCCCTCTCCGGTGGTAAACAGTCGCTAAAGAATGCCATGCAGGGCTTCTCGCCCAATCACAAGATCACATCATTCGCTGAAGCCAAGGGCCTGGACGCCATTAACGAGCGAATGCCGCCGCGACGGGACGCACCGCCAACGCCCAACGACGACCAGAAGCCGAACAACACCCAGCAGTCCATCAATGGGTAATTAAATTAGCCTAACTCAAGTTTCAGTAAGCAAAACGTGTTTCATTGTTGTGAATTCTGTACTTTTTTACCATACTTAGGAAAAGGGAAATTTTCTCAATTTCGAATTTGTGTCCTTAGAGTTTTTTTTATTTAAAAAAAATATATATACATACATACAAACATACATTATATATTTACTACATAAGAGGTCTATCACAGTCTATCAGCCTATGAGTTGCTGTTCCTTAATTCCTATCAGTTAAGTTTTTTTTTACTTTAATTTTTATTTTTATATATTGTATAGTGGAACAAAGTCAAAATGGAACAGTCTGTAAATGTGATTTTTATATAAAGAAAAAGAACACAGGGTGAGCGTAGAAAAATAAGAAAAACACGATTTATAAGTTGTATTTATGTAGTACTTAAAGAAAACTGAAAGCAATTCATTTACTTTAAATAAAAGAGCGCGTCGGTCCTCATGGCATTAGGGTTCCGTACCGTTATTTATATTGTGACCTAATTTTGTTTTTTTTTTATTAATAAATCTGAAGAGGTATGATCGCTTTTGAAACGGACTGGTTGTAGTAATTCTTTTTTTTTCTCCAACATCTTGCTCAAGAACTACTAAACAGATTTTATTAAAATCGAGTGACTGTGTTTGGGCTGATGTTAAGGTATTCAACAATCCAAATCGGATGCTGTAATCCCATTTAAAAATTAAAGAATCGGTTTGAATGGGAGTAAGATGTGACTGGAGTTTCTATGATATTCGAAAGATTGTATCACGCACCTAAATCCTAAGAACCACTTGATAAATTTTAATTAAGTTTGACATTTAAGTTAAGTCAAACTTAGAAAAGAGTAATTTGACTACGCGACAAAAATTGGGGAGATAGGAAGCAAGATATGACGAGATTACTTATTACCGCAGATGTTTCAATCAATTTCAATAGCTGCAATTTTTTTTTTAGCTGCATGTAACTCGGTTTAGACATGTTGTTAACAATTTTTTTCAACAAATTTTATCATTTTTTTTTACATATTCGTATGTCGTAAGTCTCCAGTTTTCATTTGATTTGCCACAATATGGTTTTTTTTTATTTCTTCTCTCCATTATATGCATTCGCGTGTTTTATTTGGTGCCGAATCTTAACTCATTACAAGCACGTGGCGGACAGATCGAATTTATATGTTTTCCATTTTACCACCACGATACGGATCATTTAACCAATTCAAACAAAAAATAAGAGAGAAATAGAACAAAACACCCTGCACAACCATACATGACTTTTACGTTTCGCCGTTATTTCTCAGAATAATATTCTTTCTTAAAGGGTCTCTTCCTAGTTTCACGATTCCGGGCACGTTGCCTCCAAAGCTTCGTGTGTCCACGCTCACCTGACGTTTCCCTTGAATATTCCCGATAGAGCGTTGCGCTGACTAGTCAAGGCAACTTGGTCGAAGTTTCTTGGCTTTTTGGACAACATTCCCATCTTGATGCAACTTATAGAGTTTGCGGTTGTCTCTTATTCTCCCATTTTGCAAAATATCAGGCCTCAATCTCCTTGAACTGAGAGATCGCATGCATTGCTTGCTTGTACACATGGCTTTCGTTTACTCTTTCCTAGTGCAATATACTTCTTCCATTATGCACTGAAGCGCGTTTATATGCGTCTCATCCATCCAGTCATCATCGTACTACGGGTTCTATCTCGGCGTTGGATGGTATCCCAAAATGATTTCGGTTACCCTGTAAATGGTTGTGCGACACGAAGGTGGCCAAAGAGTAGTAGGTAGCGTGTTTGCTTGTGTTTAAATCCCGCCAGGGAAACACGAATCAGCCACCAAGCACAACAGAGAAACGAATAAACTCTGATTTTCGCTAACTACTACCCCAAAAAAGAGTTGCTACCTGGAAGTACAATGGACAGTATAGAGTCTGAGTGCTTCTGGGGATTTGGTTGCTCTTTTTTTATAAAAAATTGTGCGACACAGGCACAAGAGTCAGGTGTTCCCTAGAAACTGGCTACACAACCAATTGGAGATAAACGAGTCGTCTTTTCCTTTTCATTGTTGTTTCAGCTTCTGCAGAAATCACTAAAGAGACTGAAGCTTCTGGCATACCTTCCAATAAGGCAGTGTCCGGTAACAGCACATATTATTATGCTGATAGCTACATAGACATGTTAGACCTAGAGATCCAGGAGTCTGACCAGTAATTTTCTTTAATTTTTATAAAGTTACGCTGATCGGATACCTAAAAAAATAGAATAAAAATAAAAATACGCTTGCTTTATAAATTTTAGAGTCGCTTTTGACACCGTAAGGAATAAATTTATATCACTTAAAATTTCCAACAAGTTTTTGTCCGTATGTAGGCTTATATTTTGGCAACCACAAGTGTAACAATATGGAATGGTTGTGGAATATCAGATTGGTTTGAACTATCTACAGGTGTACCATAAGGCTGCATACTTAGTCCAATTTATTTTAAGTTTGCGGTAACGTGTATTTTTTGTTGTGATCAATATTAATGCGCAAACATTTGTTAAAAATATGATGATTATGTGTGATAACCCGTCCTTTCCCCACCTATAACTTAACAGGTTTCTAATATACTGTAGCACCTAAGGCCCACAAATAAATGTTGAAAAAACCAAAATCCTGATGTTCGATTCTTAATTACTTGAAAAAAAGTTGGTTTTCTGGAAAACAGCGTATTTTAAGTAATACGGATTGCTCTTAGCCGCTAATCTGAATTCTAGAAAACATATCGAGGAAAAAAAACACTGAATGTGAAATTGTTTTAAGTGATCAACATCTTGGAGTGAAAATGAAACGTCGAACCGCCAAATACAATTCTCAACCAGACTTAACCTATCTCTAAATCCAATTGTTGTCAGATGTGATATATCCCTGGGTCGGGTTCCAGATAACAAGATTGATTTCAACTAGAGAGATGTTCGATGTGAGGAGACAATGACTCTTAATTTGTACACTGGCCTGGTACTATCGACTTTGAAAGGAAAACCATTAACATATTCTTTTTTGAAGACCTAAATGATGTAGTTAGACTCGACATATAAATTAACTGGTTCCATGCGTAAGCGAGGAATCTTTGAGCAGAATAAGTAAATGCCATACCTATTCCTTGTGTGATACCTTCCTTACAGATATGTTCGGATTTGCTGCTGTACGTTTTCATTCCTAAATCTCTTCACTAAAGTAAAATGCAAAATTTTGAAACGATAAAGAGGTGCACTTCCTTGCAATAGATTGTTACAGCTGTGTGACCAACTGAACAAAACAATTAACACCGATTGCAAAAAAAAGTTTGAAAGTTTTTGCCATAAGCATGCAAGTATATGTTCAGTGGATCAAAAAAGAGGTCTGACACTCGGTCTTCTCACATTTACGTCGCAAAAAATAATGGAATAAAAACTCAATCAACAAATCAAAAAAAATTCAAATCACATTTGAAATGTTTTTTTTTTTAAACGGTTTACTTTAGCAAAATACATAAAATTCTGCTCAAAAAATAAAGCCGAACCATATTTTAAAAATGAAAGGAAGGAAACAGAGAAGTTTGACATTACTAATGCTTGGTGGGTAGACCTTCATTCTTTTTTACTGCACTTAACCTATTTGGCATAGATTGAAGCAATTCTTTGCAAAAATAAGATGGAATTTTACTCTTCTTTCAAAGCGTGCACCAAAAGCCATTTACTCGAAATAAAATGATTTCTAAGCTGATTTTCGAAACATCTTAGTTCGGTGATTGAGGAGGTATTTCTAAAATATGTTGACAGTAGCCACAGACGAGTATCATGCGCTTTTTTTCTCGGGGTTGTCCTCGTATTAAAATTGTATTCCCATAATAAAAATTCGATTTCCAGGCCTAGCGTCGGGTATACAGCCCTAAAATATAACTGAATCGCCTTTATGTCGCAAATTCCGTTCTCATATACATACATCGTAGAATCTTCTCCTCCAAAGTTCGCCAGTGCAAACAGGACCGAATGTCTTACGAAAAATTGTTGTCTCGAAACGATCGAGAATGTCTTCATCCGCTTTTGACGGAGTCAAATGATTAACGTCTTGTATAGAATCTCCTTAGTTGCTCGGGAGAGGTTCTTACTACTAAATTGCGTTCTTAGCACAATGAAACTGCGATTGGCAATCGTTCAATATCTGCTGCGATGTTTTCAGAGTTCATAGCAGAGTCAAGATAGACAAAGTCTGTTACTACCTCAAAGTTATAGCTATCGACTGCCCAATTGGCCTATGTTGTGTGCCCCTTCTTGTTGACAGGAGATATACAGTTAAAACTCTTTTATCCGGAACTCCAATAACCGGCAACCTCTAATATCCGGCATTCTGTTTAGCAAGTATTTTGTTAATATTCACTCTATTATCCGGAGAAGCCTCTAATATCCGGAACATATACACATTCATTCAGATCTCAAAATATGAATTAAGGTAAAAAAAAATCATTTTTTGTTGAATTTTGTTTAAACCACTAATAACCGGAAAAATCGATTATCCGGAAGGCCGTTGGTCCCGAGCATTCCGGATAAAAGAGTTTTTGCTACTTGGTTTTGCCCTTATTTAGAGATAAGATAAGGAAACTCCTAGGTTGTTGGTGGGGAGGCTCTAAATCCAACCTGTGGAGTTTAAGAGTCTGAACTGATTCCGCAAAAGAGCTGTGGAGGCTGAGCCTTGCCTAGCCAGTTCATCAGCAAGTTGGCTTCCACAGTCCATCTTTGAACCGTCTGTGTAGATTGCTACGTAGAAATCTTTAATTGGATGTCGAAATGCTTTATGAAATTCAATTTGGGTATAGTGTAATCTGTTGTGGGCAAAACGAGTTCTCTCGGTAGAGAGTTTACAAAGTTACTAAGCCCATAGGGTTTAAGATGTAGATCTAAAGGTAAAAGATGCAAAAAGACTGTAAGACCAACGGCCGGGGTTGGCCGTAGAGCGCCTGTTGTGCCTATGCATGCCTATGCAGAAACAACGCTTTTGAAAAATGTATTCGTTAATTTTCTACATTCGTACAGTTTTGATTTTTTTTTTTAAATTGAAATAACTAACATTATTCTTCTATTTTGACTTTGAACCCTGTATATCAATGTGTACAACTTATTTATAATTAATTAAACAAAAAAAAAAATAAGAAAGAAAGTGTGTATTTTGTATTTAGAATTTTTCTCTAGCGAAATTTTTACCTAAACAAAGCTTTTATCTAATTAGAAATGAATACATCTAAATAAATACAAAAAAAAAATATATATATTGCAAAGGTTATATTTAAATTTACAAATTTCTTAGCATAAAATTACAGAAAAATGCGCGCGCGTTTAGTGATTTATACTTTTCATCAGGCACGCATTTAGTATTACATACATACATATAAATATATATGAAGTTATTTAAATTTAAGAGAGCAAACAACAAACATTTGAGAGCTACAGATAAAAAAAAAATAAATCAAAGAAACAATTCTAATTCAGATAAGGTTTTTCTTTTCTCTAAGAGTAGAACCTCCTGCTTCTGAATATGAAAAAAAGGATTTTATTTTCTTTTTGTGTGAGAAACAGCTCGGTGCATTATTGAATAATAAAAGACCTTCATAATCTTTTAAAATACAGAAAACAAAAATAGAAAATCTTTAAATTACTTATTATTAAGATTAAATTAGAGTAAGTGCTGTCTGAGGGATGTAACATACGAGATACTTAAAAAAAAAAATTGAAAATTTTTTCTCAACTCAGCCGAGGAAAGAAGAGGGAGATGATGTAACATTTTTAGCAGATAATTTCAAATTTATATTTAAGCATAGCATATAAAGTTTAAAGATACGTTTGCACTTAATACATTATATTTGTTGTTGCATTTAATGCCAGTGTTACCATTGCAGTGAGGTGTTTAGCGGATAAGTGCTGTCGAAAGATGTGATTTTGATGTGATTTACTCATGCTCGTGATCTATCATTCCTCGGAGTTATGCAGCGTGGTTCCACTTGCGTTTGGATAAAAACGACTGCCTAAAGTGTCATAGAAGTAGCATATCCCGGTAGGTAGGTACTAGTTCGCTTCAACTAAGTGAAGTAAAGTGAAAGTCTGAAGAACGTCGTCCTAATCTACAGATACAAGATGCCAGTCAAGCACTGTACGTGATGTGTTGGATTCAATCCGAAACGCAGTGCTTTAAAGTCTTTAGAATCTTAAGTATATATGGGAGGGCAAGGTTAAATTTCTTTCGTTCATCCTACCAGGTAATCACAATGGGAAAGTAGTGTCATTTCCTAGTTCGTCATTTATTAGCTCTCTGCGTGTTGTTATATAGTCCGATACGTTTTTGCCATTCTAAGTCCTTTTCCGATTGAATTTCTTGAGGAATATTTAGCTAAGTTTGTCGGAGAACCCTCCAGACTTACGCTCTTTCCAATCCCTACTTCCTCTGCAGTTCTTACCGGATGAGGACTGTTGAAAAGTGTCCCCGATTCCTTTATTCTTAGTTTGTCAGTTTTCCCATTAACATTGACAGTTTATGGGCAAGATCTTCACGTCTAGAGTGTTGCGCTTGTCCACAGAATTTCCAAACTATTCTGAGTTGATTCCATTGTATGAAAGAATGACAGAAAGAATGGACTAAGATTAGATAGCCACGTTTAGGGATATTCTCTTTCGTAGATTCCTTTGCGAAAAATCAAGTATAAATCAGCACTAGGATTTACGGAAGTAATTCGTGTCAAAATTATGAAAAACAATTTTTTCTTACAAATTACTAGGTTTTGGGGATCGACTTAAAACAAATTTTTGGAAGCTTTGTCCCTTCACGATGCTAAAGAGTGCAAAACTTTCATTTTCCAAAAGAGTCAAATTTCTGGGAATAATAACTTGAATAAAATTGTCAACAAAGTTACATTGGTCCTCTGAGCATGCTCAAAAATATTTATGCATCCATTTTGTCGGAAAATACTGCATAAACTTCCGTCCAAAATGTATTACAAAAGATTCAACGCCTTGCCTCAATCAGCATCATATGTTCAATCAAGGCTTTGGAAGTCTTATCCAAACTTGCTCCAGTGTATACATGACAATTGAAAAAGCTGCTGTTATAAGCGCCATGAGATTTGATCTCTCATTTAACTCCAAATTGGCCATTCTCAAAGGGCACCAACGTGACGAATTCCAGGCACTTAGAAATAAATCTGTCCCGCGCCAAGTGCAACAACGGAGGTCTATCTGTAAATAGCTTCCAGTTAATATTATACATTGATGGACCGTAAATGTAGAACGGAGTCTATGCGGGAGGATTTGGTTCCAACTTATTAACAGTAGGCTCGCTGGAACGTACTGTATCCATCTATAGGATAAGTTTATGCCATAGAATTATGCGCCAGTGAGTGCAGTGCACCTGCGTGAAGTCATAATCAACCGTCAGTAAATCAGTAAAACATCCAACGGTGGACGATCGCTGAACGCCGGAATCGATCACTTAAAAGCACTTTGAAAGTCTGGAGCTGATTACTGGACTGGAAAGCTGGGAATTCTTTCAAAAGCCTTTCACCATAGGCTGATTCTTGGTGAGATTGGAAAATTGCTACTTGTTTTCTATAGCCTTCCATCATACCGTTGCTCCATATTTTTAAAAGGATCTCATGACCGCCAGGTAGAACACGTTTTCACGTTTGGCTACAGGTATGTTTTAGGCAAGGTTGTAAACCACGGAAAACACTAAACACAGGTTTTATAATAACTGCCATAGGAGCTCTCAATTATGCCTTTCAGATATGACATTCAACATAGGTCCCCTTTAGTCATGTTGAAATATAATACGCACAGAACAAAAGGTTGGGAAAAGCTAAGCCTTATTTGGCCCAAAATATTTTTCGTTTTAATATCTGATTGACAGGTAGCAATATTAGTGGCGAAACAATAACGCCTCCAAAACAAAAAAAAAATCGGTAGTAACCCCTCCCTTTGATTGACGTTCTCTAGTCTTGAGTTGTTTATGTGTGACTCTGGCATTGGCGCCCAACGTGGAACACATATATAATGAAATCTTTTTAAGACCGCATATGTGAACTAGAGCATTGAGATCAAAACCAGCTTAGAATTAACTAAGTTCTTCATTGACTTCTTACGCAAGCTATGACTACCTATAAGCTTCTTTAAGTGGAAAAATTGTGCTCCCATTCCAGAACCATTGTTTATCCTTTTGTCCAGGGTCTAATATCCCAATGTCGTGAATTTATTATCATTCCTTATCCGAGACGTAGTTAATGTACCTGTACCGAGAGCACATTTTGAGTACACTTTTGTAAGGGCTTATACCCAAACCAGCTGAAACATTTTGCGCATTATTCACTCATGTCATCAGCTTGTATTGCTTTTGCGAATTTTATTTCCGGTGTTTTATTAGCTGAAGGTCTCTGTCTAGAGGCAACCTTTCGCTGCTGATTTGAACTCGAAATTTGGTCTAAAATAGATAAATTGCGTAGGGAGTGTGTACAATTTTTGGTAGCACGCTTATCCGCCCCTCACTGTGTATCTAAAAAGTCACAGTTATTACATCATATCTCATACAAAAATATAGTCATTAATCACTCATAAATATCGGTGTCGTGAAAACACTATATTTAAACATTTATAAATAATAAATAACAATTGCAAAAAAATAAATACTTTATTTATATACATAAATATATATATATATACATACAATTATGAACTTGACAAAAGGCTTCCCATAGTTTTCTTGTCTTCTAAATATTAAAACACATTACAACTAAAGTAGCCTACTAAAGCAATCCTAAAGTTAAAGATATGTTTACTAGCAATATATTTAAGAGAACTATATAATATATATAAATAAGTATATATGTATATAGAAAAGAAAGTCTATTTGCTTTATATATATATATTTATATTTATATATTTATTATTATACTGTCGACTGTGTGCATAAGTCGACACTAAATTAATTTTAAATTATATGAAAAAAAAAAAGAAAAAAATTCTTTAAACTGATTAAGTTCATATACTTAATATCCTATGCAAATATATTTATAAACAAAAAAAAAAACAAATCGGAAATATCGTAACTTCTATGTAAGACTACTTTAATACCGCTATGAGCAAACTCTGGGTGATGTTCATAAAGTATAATTCACAAAAACAAAACAAAAAAAAACAAAACTAGCTACATTTCTACTATACTAAACACTATGTGGAACACATTTTTTACTTATACATCTATATTTTAACTTAAAAATTACAATTTTATGAATTTAATTATACAAATAAAATATTCAGGATAATATAAAAAAACGAGGACCTACATTTTTACTTTTTTTTTTAATTTTAATTTTAGCTTTGGATTTCTTTTTTTTTTATATACGTATATATACATAAATTGTGCGCACCAAAGGGGATATGAATATCCTTATTCTGATTTCGCATAGGCGATTGAAAGAAAGAGGAAGAGGAACAGAGGAAGTAATAGTGCACGTGGGCTTTGAATGTTTGAAGGTTGTAAGGATGAGGAAATATAGAGCCTGGAAGTTCATTCCACATACGGCCTAAGCCAAATGTATTAGGCATCTTTTAAAATTCTTAATATCTTCAAAAACAAAAGATTAAATGAAATGAAGCAGATATGACAAACAGTGTACTCTCTTGCGGACACCCCTCATAACCGGGCAGATTTCAAAGAACCTTTCTTTTAAAGGTCCTTTTGTTTGATTTCTCATAACCGGACACCTCTCATAAGCGGACAAATTCTTCGGAATCGTCGGTGTCCTCTTATAAGGGGGAACAATGTATTGAGTTGGGCCGGCTTTGGACTTTGTGACTGTAGCGACTCTCTTGGGCAAAGTGCTGACTAGCTTGCGACACTCTTCCGAAGAAATATGACTCCACTCTTGCTGTAACACATTTTTAAGTTTTCTTTCGATGCAATCGAGTGCTCTTGGATCCTGCGCTTTAGAAAACTCCGTAGATGATCTATAGAGTTGAGATGCGGGAACTTCTCAACAGTTAGGGCTGATTTGTTTGAATTTGACATTTTCCATGTTGTGGTGTCCCCGAAAATGTTGGAAAAAAAAGTTAAAGTACATTTTCCAACACATTTATATACTTTCAGGAGTCCATCCGACCAGCACACACATGTATTTCACTCACACCGCTGGCAGCCATGCATCCCAGATTGTTATACTGCCTCCATTGTGCTTAACAGTCGGTAGCACGCATTCTGTTTTATCCCTTCTCCAAACCTTCGTCTCACAAAAGTCACACCAGGGATGCCAAATATCCTAAATTTTTTTTATAAAAGATTTAAAAAAGATAAACTCGACTAGAGAACATCAAAATTAGTTACATTTTTTGATGTGTAAATTAAAAGTGATCCTTAAATGTAACCTACCTTAAAGTCAGATTCATGTGACCAATCTTTTTCAGTGAAATGCACATGTTTTTTCACCCACTTCAAGCGCGACTTCTTGTTTTTTTCCAAGAGCTTCTTCCTTTGCATCCTTTACTTCCAACTTCCCCAAGTCTTCATCTAACGGTTCTTAAAAGAAAAAATTTCCCCGATCCTTCGATAATTCAGAATCAAGCTCAGATGATCTTTCGATTTTTGAGCGAAGATGGTATTTAAAATCGGTCATCCCGAGGCGTATTTTGTAGCGATTTATGTGCGAACCAGTCTGACTGTACCGCCTATTTGCATTTTGCACTGAACAACATGAACACTTCACTTCTATTCCATTTAATTTTTATTTTTGCTTTCTTCAAATAAAAGCGTTTACACGTTCTGCCAGACTAAGTTCACTTGTTTTTGGCATTTTAAAAGAAAAATTAACAAATTTCACACTTCAATAGAAAGAAGTTTGGTCACGCGTCTATCGATTTCGAGCAATGATCGCACGCTGATCCTACACCGGAAAAAAAATGTGTAAATCCACTATTGCATTATAACATTGCATTGGTGAACATCCTTAAAATATAAAATTCGTTTACAACCTCATATATTGATGGCAAAATTCATAACATTCAAATTAATTACTTCCAATAAGGGATTTGGCAGCAAAGAAAAAAAGAAAGGGGTGCGTAATACATTTGGCCAAGGCTGTACGTGTCGCTCGGCTTATGAACGAATCCCTGTATTTGACGAAGTTGGGCTTGAGAGTGAACTGAACATTTAGAACATTTTTTGTGGAAAAGCGATAAAATATGGAAGGACACGAGACATTTATACGATGTTTTAGTGAGACTATGGACCTCACAATGTCTCTATCACCTATAAGTTTTTTCGGGCGGTACTGGAACCTTCTTGTCTAGAATGTGCAAAACAGTCTTGGGTGCACCAGACCAGATGTGGGCGTTGTATTTCAGCTTTGGGCGGAGGATAAATGCCTTATAAATTGTGGCCAGATCAGGCGTGGTAACGTACTTCTTGAAACGCTTAAGGAATCCTGGACATTTTGAAGCATTTTTGGCGACCTCGAGTATGTGATCGTTCCATCGAAGATAGTTGGTAATACACATACCGAGAATGCCAAGTCTTTTGGTTTCTGCGATGCAAGTACCATTCATGGATAATGGTTGAGGGTCTTCAACTTTCGCTTGAAAGACAGAAGACAGCACTGTGTTTTGGATGCATTCCATTCTGTTGGTTAAACCCCATTTGATTAGGATGTCAAGGTCGAAATTTAATGACTTTAACATACGTTGCCGTTCCTCTTCTACGACCGAAGACAGGGACGTGAGGCTACTGTCATCAGCGAAGGAATGGATTGGATTAGAGGTTGCAGACAAGAGATCATTTATGAACATGAGAAAGAAAATCGTAGACAAAACTGAGCCCTGAGGGGCATCAGCATTTGTGTGGATAATATCAAACTTGAAGCCGCCCAAAGGTATTTTCTAATCCATTAGAGTAGAAACTCATCGATGGCATATGCACGCATTTTCAATAAAAGATCCTGATGCCAAACTCTGTCAAATGCCTTAGAAATATCAATCGTAATCATATTTATGTCGCCGAATTGGTTCCATTTCTCGGTGAGATATGCCATCAAATCATATGTTGCTACGAAAACCATACTGCCGGTCATTGTGAAGTTTTCGCGAATCATGACGACTGACGACTCATCAGCGTTTCCATGACCTTGGAATAAAGGAACGTACATAAGTGCAATGGGAAGGTAATTGGTCGGAGAGTAAGACTCGCTTTTTTTAGGAACAGGATGGACAAATGCTGTTTTCCATCTTCTCGGAAAGTGCCCAGAAGAGTAGGTTAGGTTAGGTAGACTTTGATAAACTGAATTTGAAAACAAGATGTATGTGGCCATTAAAAAAGCACACGGAACTGAGGCTGCTTAAAATCACAACTTCACCAATCATCCTGAGGGAGGTTGTCAAGTATGAATAATTGATATCCGTCATGATGTAACACAGTCGGACTCTGCTGATGTTATTTCAATTTGCCATGCAATTAGATTGCAACTATCATCAATAAATCCCCCTTAACTTTCCATCAGACAGGCTATACACCATCCACCAATAATGCGGCCTTGGGGAAAGAGGTATTAAATATACATATGTACATTCGTAGAGAACACGTAAGAGCGTATAGTTTTCGTCAGCCTACGACACAAGATGACCTTTGTCTATGGAATTAAATATCTAATATGTCGCATCGAAGGTCACAATGCATTCAAACTCAATGCTGAAGATTAGATAACAATAAATTTATTTATACTAAACAAATATGCTATTTACAACAAATTTACACGGCAAGAGAATTTTGTTTTTCCTTTCTTTTGTATACATACTTTCAGAAATTTTGTTTTCCGCAAATAAAAAAAGACTTCGCTCGCAGAGAGATGCGAACGTTTGAAGAAGTAATTAACTACGAAATTTTTTTTTTTAACTTAAAAGCAAATTCTTTAAGAATTAGTATAAAATAAGAATTAAAAACTTAAAAAACTACATATTTGAATATTCGGTCTAAGGTACGTAAAATTATTTAAAAAAAATGAACATTTTTCCTAAAAAAATCTATTAAAATGCCTTCTCTGCAGTTGACTCAAATGATCGAGGTGTGACAATCGCTTTAGATGCACTCGCCGCTCTCATTTTTAATCGATTGAATAACATCGATGATATCCTTGAAGTCGGGACGCATTTTCGGATTTTCATGCCAACAGGGCATCATTAGTTTGTCATACACATTGTCTGGACAACGTTCGGGTTTGCGTAGCCTAGAAATGCAAACAAAAAAAAAAAAAAACAGTTATGTTACAGGATTTTTTTAACTGAATTAGATAAACCTTTGTCCGCTTTCCAGTCTATTTAGGAAGTCCACTTGACTCAGTTCTTTGTTGGCATCGAGATTCGGTATTTCTCCTCGTGAGAACATTTCGAACAGTGTTACTCCATACGACCACACGTCCGATTGAAAGGAGAATTTGGTTGTCTTTATTGACTCAGGGGCATACCACTTGATTGGTATTTCTCGTTCGCTTTGGGCAAAGTAGTAGCCATCGTTGTTCGCAACCTGCGCTAAGCCAAAGTCAGAAATTTTAACCCTGTCCCTATCGACGAGAATATTTCTGGCAGCTAAATCCCGATGTATCACCTTTTTACTGCGGAGATATTCCATACCCTGGAAAATAATCTTGTGTTAAAAATGATGTTCAGGTCAAGTTTGTTAATTAAACCTTACCTTCGCAATGTCTAAAGCGAAATGCAGGAGTTTCTCGTTTGTTAGATTGGGTTTCATCGACGATAAGTACACGATAAACGAACCACATTCAACGTACTCCATGATGATGGATACTGGCGCCTCCACTGACATTTTTATTTTAACTATATTTGGATGATTTAACGTCTGAAAAGGAGGATTCATCAAATAATGCACATTGTACAGGATGCCGTTGAACTTACCTGCATAATTCGAATTTCTCTTATGAAATCCTGTCTGACTATATGATTTCTGCACTTTAGAGTCTTTATTGCAACTTGCACCGGATCGCTGTTGTTGTTGTGGTAGTGAATCTCACCACGGTACACTGTACCGTAGTGACCTTCACCGATTTTTTCCTTGGAAATAATTTTGCCATTCGGAATTGCCAGCACCGACGGAGTATCATCGAAATAGTTTGAATGAAGTTGATTCATTGGATTATGACCACGGAGGAGAGGTGCTCTGTCACACGTAGTTGAATTTGCAGAAAATGTGCAGCTTCTAACATCGCTGCTGCTATTTCCATTGAGAAGGGTTTGAACTGTGAAATATTTAACATGTACGAGTTATAAATTAGAAAATTCACAAAAATTTTCTATCACTTACAAGTATCTTCAGTCGTGTTGCTGAAATCCGAAACAATTGATGACACATCATCCGATATTGAGTCTGCAATCTCGATTGTTGAATAGTTAGAGGGTAAATTCTCTTTTGTCGAATTCAGTAACTTTAATATGGCCTGTTGATTGAAGCGTTTGTCAGGATCCATGCTCCAGCCGTCCATCATTGTTTGATAAATGTCTTCTGGACATTCGTGGGGCTTTGGCAGTATACCTCCGTAACGATTATAGTTTTGGCAAAGAATTTCCGCAGTGAGGTTACTGATGGGGGTGCCTCGAGCGAATATCTCCCAAATAGTTGTCGCAAATGCCCACAGTTCAGCATGTGGATCGAATTTTGCGGCGTTAAGATTTTTATGGTGTTCGAAAGGTATCCACGGTAAGCTGAAATAACAAAAGTTTTATTTTTATGCATTTCATGACCTGCAGTCATACGGAAATGAAAGGAACTATATACACAAGATGATTAAGGGTAAGCAGAGTTTTCTGTGGTTGCAGATCAGATAATCAGAGGTAAACACTTTTTTCCTACGGAAAAACTGAAAAACTTAGACTAATGGGTCTAAGTCTCAATGTACTACCTGTTAATAAAATTTCTTAGACGCTTCAGAGATGAATAAGTTGTGTCAGCAAATGATCTAGAAGCCGTTTCTGGCGGGAGGAGATTCCTTTCTCCTCTTCGTCCATGCAGCTTCTACAGAAGGCGCTAGCGAAGAGGCCCAGCCTAGTGGTGGAGTGCCTTCCGATAATCCAGTGCCCTGTAGTGACATCTAATATGCAGGAGATAAGCTCCCTTTTCTGTCTTATAAGACTGTTGGAGCGTTTGAGATCCAGTTTGGGCAAGATCCGTCTAGTGATTTAAAAGGTAGTACCATTTGCTCTTCTGCGTTACTGTTTATAGCGTTGAGCTTGAATAGCACTTTAACTGTAGCGATAGGCAATATAAACGTCGATAACAAGTTCCTATCTGGTGAAATATGTGAGCGCATGAAGCATAACGCTAATGAACTAATTGGAACCTATTAGTGCGGTGGTAGCGGTGTTAGAACTTTAATCAAGTAATGACACACGTCCAGTGCTGGATGCAAGACCATGGACTAAGCTCAGCAAAAAAGGAACAGAGACTAGGAAACGCATTAATATCATTGAGTTGCGGATGGGCCTTGGGCTGTAACCACAAAAGATTTAGAAAAGCACTTGGACGTAATTTTGGACTTTGAATTTCTTAGCGTTAAAATCGTCTTATGAATCTCGTCATCAGACTGTCTACAATAAATTCTCAGAGGACGTTGTTGTCGTTTTTAATTAGAGTATTCACGTGATTGCAAGAATGATACCAATCAATCTGGTGGCCGATGAAATTAAACGACTTTGCAGTACAAAAAGACAAATGTTTGAAGATAACAACACCGAGAGGCAGAGAGTATTAAAGGTTAGAAGTTTAACAAAATGGCAACGGCGAAGAGGGTAAGATGGACCCATCGCCTTATACCCTTATTGGAGGCCTGGTTAAAGCAAGCACGGAGAGTTAAAGTTTTACCAACCCAATTTTCTACTGGAAATGGATGCTTTGGGCAATACCATAATTTTAAAAGTAAATATGTTCCATATTGCCCAAGCAAAGAAGTGCACAAAAAAACGGAAGATGTTTTCTTCGAATGTAAGCGATTTATCAGCAAGAAAGAAAAACTTCGAGCAAGGCTGGTCAGGCGTCGGTACCGAGACTATAATTGCGCTCATGCTGAGATCTTAAGAGGAATGGGAAGCAGTAAGTAAGTAACATCATGCACAAACTCCTTAACCAAGAATGAGAAACATCGCTTGACGAGAATGCTTGAAGAAAGTTAGAAATGTAATGACCCGCCCCAGGAAGTAATGCCAGAGGTAGTCCTGTGGGGTAAGGATGCAAAGGGAGGTAATTTTAGCCGATAGAAATCCGAAATGATGTTGAGTACGGAAGCTCTTCAGTATCTTTCCGAGATTTCTATCTCTCACAGCAAAAAAAAAACCTTTGAGCTTTATTCTTTCTTCGGAACGTGATGTCGTGTAGGCGATTGTCATTCTCAACCTGTTGAAAAGGTACCGTGATCTTACTCCACCCCTAATGCAGGACTAGGTTGATTATTATTATTGACAGTGCGATTCATTGATACACTACATATAATACTAATGTGTGGTGGCAAGCAGGGCCAAAGATTGCTATTGGTGACTGCTACATGCATTGCAAAGGCAATAGCAGACAATCACAGACGACGGCATCTCCTAACATGTTTCGCAAGCCATTTAACCACAAACTTTAATAAAATCTGAAAAATAAAAATATTAATCTCAACTTACTCTTGAAGTTTGTATGATTTTGGAAGTCCGGGATCCGAGATTTTGGCAATAAGTAAATGTTTTTTTGGATCAAATTTGGTCACCATCAAATAACTGCATCGAATATATCCATGAATTAAGCCTTTTTCTTGCTACAAGAAACTAAGGTTAGTGCGAATGAAATTTTAAAAGAGTTTCTTATTTTCTTACCAAATAAGCAATACCACGTACCAACCCATGTACTGCGTCCAGCAGACATTCCATGGGTACCTTATCTTTAAGATTATACAAAAATTCACTTAGCGGTCCATATTTCGAGTTTTCCATAACCATAGTATACGGAGTTGACAGTGTTAATCCATAGAGTTTAAGAAATTCTGGTGAATAGATTCGGCTCCAAGTGTTTGCCAGCTTCATAAATTCCTGTCGTGACAAGTAAGAGTTATTTAGATTAGAAATCATCCAGAAAAGCATTTAAAAAAAACAAAAAGTGTGACCTATGGTAACTGTTTTGCTTGTAAAACGAATTTTAGATTAGCATTTGAAAACTGATCATGAATGTTTCTATAAAACGGTTGCCCCAGCATCACTTCATAAGAAACTTAGACTTCATCAAACATTTACAAACAGAAACAAGTTGCTATAGCAAGATTTAAGTAAGAAAAAGGCTGAAGACAAATTTGCATTCGAGGTAGCCCTGGTGCAGGTTTGAAGCAAGGTTCCACAAGTAACCACAACCACCGAGCGTAAAAAGGAAACAAATAAAATCTTAGTTTGACACCAAGGACAGGGTTTACTGCCTTATAGTAAAATAAAAAATGCACTTGGGATTTGGTTAGGAAAAAATAAAGGGATGATGACACCAAAATTTCTACGACCCCCACAGACAATGCCCAGATATGGTGTTAAAATTAAAGATGAAGATGACAAAAATGAAGCAAAAATCGGGGGTAATAATTTTTAGGCAGAATTCGGGAAACACACCGAGTGAATATCGTATTTAATCTGATTGACCCTACAGCAGAACGAAGTACAGAGTGCTATTTAAGCACATCTTTGCTCACTTGCACTGATAGCAGACATTTATCCCGGATACTACATCAGATAAATGCCTAACAATAGAAAGTATAACACACGTCGTGATGGTTAGACCACTGTGATCTCGAAATATCACACTTTTTGAAAGTCGCCCGATCGTTAATTTCTGACCTCGAATAGGAGGTTTCCGTGCGATGAGGTTAATTTCTAAGTTCTGAGCGACTAGTTCACGGTTTAGTTAATGAAAAACTACAATATATGTAAGTTTTATGCCATGGGAACTGACCAGTTTATGTCGAAGGAAACGAAAAAACAGCGTTTGCTCAGAGGAAGGTGGCTCCTCAACAAGTAGTAGCATCCGGAAGAACCAGGCCTACTTTGTTCTTTTTCCGACGAATACAATACAGGCCCAAAAGTTCAATACACGGAACGGCAGATGGTTGTGTGCAGATACCCTCACTGTGATGCATACAAAGTTTCCTGCTGGTTCTTGGAGTGGTGAGCAGCAAAGGTCATGGTATGCCTCCTTCATTTTTTCTTCATGGTCTTTGCGTGAATGCTGCCGGATACATCGAGGTGCTAGAGTCAGTAGTTAAGTCACTGTTACAACCATATGCAACAGGATTTTATGCGAGAGCACAAAGCCGCGATGACTAAAAAACAGAGAACACAAAAGACAAAACTCAGCCTAGAAAGTGATAGTATTATCAGATTCTGCAACGAAATGGAAACTTTTTGGAGTTTCTTAATAAAAAAAAAAACTAGAGCTGATGTGACTCAGTAATTAGTAGTTGGATTACCGAGCGGGAGTTTTGAATTTCAATCCAAGAAAACACAAAGTTTTTCAGGTTCACCCCTCGCGAATGTTTGACAAACTTCCAAGAGTAATGTCATGGTAAACTGCTCAATTTCACCTTTGGCTTTAAACTGTGTGTTCCCTTCCATTTGTGCCAAAAAACATATCAAACACAACACGAACACTTGGCCTTAACATTTGTATTTTTAAAGGTTTTTTGATCAAAGAATTTTTTTGGGCATCATTAGTTAGCAAGAACACAATCGTTCTCTCTAAGTGCAATACGCCTCCGTATTAGTAATAGGCCGGGACAGAACTAGAGTTATTAGCCAGAACACATAAGATGCTAGGCTTCATTCCTACAAAGTAAGAATTAATCTAACAGTTTTATAGATAGCTACTATGTGAAAATCATCTTTCCAGCTAGGCACAGTACACTGGAATAGGAAACACGATAACTGAGTTAAGGTTGCAAAGTATCGAACATTACCAAACACAGTAAAAAAAACAGCCATAAAAAAATAGTTTCCTTATATCTTACCGGAAAGTCTTGTTCTGATTTCAGAACCTTCAATGTAACCTTCACATCCCTCACATCTGTAGGCTGTATCCAATCCGCCCGCAGACACATCATTTTCCCATTATCGCAATCCCTTTGAGAATCTATGAAAAAAAAAACGACACGAATTCCATTTATTCAATCTAAAAAAAAAACATTTTATTCGCCACTCACTTTTGTACCATTGCAAGTCTTCTTTTGGGTCAAAAATTTGCACCCGTTTACGCTGTAGTTGGGCTTCACTCAATTCATTATCAGTCTTTTTTGGTAACAGATTCCTTGGTAGGCATATGAGCAACAATGGCGGTTTATCTGCAAGTTGTTTTCATTAAGTTCTGCATACTTTTTGTTAATAACCCTAACTTACCATACTCGGAGGGTGGTATTCGAAATTTGTTATCGGAAGCTGTTGGTATTCCCAAAGCTAACTCTATCAATTTATCAAAATAACGTATGTTATCGTTCATATGCAATTGCCACTTATCTCGATCCCTAGTTATTTTAAAAGTCTCTGTTTGTGTTCTATAAAAATAAACAAGATAAAATTACCACATTCTAAAAATATACGTCAAATTCTTGTCATACCCTTTGGTATTGATATCGATATAGTAGATATCATATTCCCTTTCGCATTGTCGAACAATATAGCTCCCGCATTTGCCTTCTTTATCTCGAATTTTCGCGTAAGAGAAGTCACCACTGAAATAAATAAAATAAAAATACAAAAAACAAGATAAAATTACGTGATTAAAATATAGCAAACGTAGTATTTACGTTTCTCTTCAAGAGAAACGATTTTGTTTATAAACAAATGAGTTATTTAAAGGAAATTGCGTAACCGATATGAGAAAATATAAGTTTCAATGATATTATCGTTTATTGCAATTTATTGTTCGAATTACTGGCTACGACGATCAAATTAAATGCTAACAAAACCCGTCGTCTAATACGTTTAAAGACAAACAATGTATCAACTCATGATTTTCCTAAGCAACTATGTACTATTATTGGCTGGATATTGACTCTACTTACAAGAGCGTAATGAAATTTCTTAATGTGACATAAACGATAAATTCCTTGCAAGAGGCTCGGTTCCTTGAAGTAGTCGTGATTATGTTTTAAAGCTGGCGATGAGCCGGTGCTGCGAGGACCAAGGACATAATATTGCTATCTGTGACAAGATTAACCGACTGAAGGTAAGTCATTTTTGCTTCGGTTCTCTTTGAGGGTAAGAGGGTTCTCCTAGCAAGTTGTCTGGTTCTAGCTAGGGACAGAATGCAAAAAGTAATGTACTTCAAGAGTGGCAACGGAATAGTAGGTAGAGTGCTTGCTTGTTACCTGACTGATGTAAGTTCAAACCTTGCTAAGGGAACAGCAATCACAGCCACCAAGTGCAACAGAGAAACGAATAAAATCGGAGTTTCTTCAACTAGCAAAAAGGTCTGGTAGTACAATGGACCCTAGATACCTATCTGTTGTAACTATTCAACTATTTAAACGTAAACTGCGTCCATCAGTATCTAAAAAAATAAAGTTTTTGCTAGTCTCACTTAGGTGAATTCGTCAACTGAATTCCCTTAAATCTTTATCAGTCTGACTACAATTTGCCCGCTTGTTCTCTCGATCAGATTTCACTTCTCACAGGGAAGTTCCCATGGAACCTAATGGTACTAGCTAAATTTGTGTACTGTAGCTTTACCGCTCCCCGCATAGTAACCAACCACCCAGACCATTTCAATATTCATCTGACAATTTTAACTTAATACGGATTCATCACTACGCAATCAATTTAAATTGGTTTCGATATTTCAGTGGAACAGATGTAGGCAGGAAGAAACCTAAAGCCTCTGACAGTAAGTGCAATTTACCGAGCCTGTGGAAAATCCCACACAAATTCCAGGGAATGCAAACATTTTCGCAAATACTTTTGCTTTCTCTCCAATTTTTTCATCAGAGTCTGACAGTAACGCCATCATAATATCTCCTTCCTTTTACTATGCTCGGATATCAATTCAACACCCGGTAGTAACACCAATAATAGAGCAACAGGGTCGCCATCGTTCCATTTGGAATGAAAACTTGTCTAACTGGAAGGAGTTGCGAGACTCTTTGAAACGCATATCACTAGTATCATAGCACCGACGTCAATGTTTTGAAAATATTCTTTTTCTTGGTTATAAAACTAAGACTATACTGAAACATAGTAAAGGATACACCTGTGGGTCCAATCCCAGAAAACCCCACCTTCCACCTCCCGCGAGTGTCTGACAAACGTACGAGGACGTAACCGCGGAAGACTTACTGTGTTCAAAATTAAGGCAAAAAAAGGTGACACTTTCTTATTAGGGAGATATGGAGCTACAAAGAAAAGGCAGAGGTGTGTTATTCTTATTCTTTGTCCTTCCAGTTGCAACGTAATCACGAGAGGAGACAAGCTTATTTGCCAATCAGCAAGGGACAAGGCCGAATTCTCTCCTTTCTGCAAATTTGTAAGAGACGGAATCATAGAAAACTGTTTGATATCTTCCGGTATTCGGACCTCAAATCTCCAGCTCAGTAATCCAATAAACTAATCACTGAGCTATGACGCAGTGCAAAAATACAAACAAGCAATTGTTTTGGCACCACAGCTGCCATGCGTTTATGACCAGTTGTAGGTCTAGTAATCCTTCTAGATGATTCTCATGAAGTAACATACTCAATAAAGCTTCATATTTACGGTTTTTCCATGCGATTAAAGGTCATAATATACTTTCGCTACTTTGTTTAACAAAGCCACCAATTCATACTTCCGCATAGCAAAATATAGTTGAGTTAGTATACAGCTGGCAAACAAATAGACAGTAAATTAAACTACGTTATCCAAGATAGGCAATTGTTATAATCTTGTATGACACCAGCAAATATCCTTAACGCTTGAAGGGTATCCATCATTAATTGCGTTGCGATCTGAACAAAGAAAGGAAGTACATACATACAAATGGTATGCAAACATCAAAATGCATGGCAATAAGTTTGGAATTTCCTGAATGGTGTTATATTTATTTAAAAAAATAAGGAAATGATAAGCTCAGCTAATCTTTATTTATATGCTTATCTCAAATTCCAGACAAACCTTTCTTTGTATCAAATGTGCTCTTGAGAGAAGTGTTTCACGAATTAGAGATAAAAGCATCGACTCGATCGTCTTTTAAGAAGTTTGAATTCCGCATGTGTACATACTATCAACGCAATCAATAGACTAACAAAAATTCTACAAAATCTACTCGTAAGGGTATGAGTTTCACAATAAAATAATTGAACGACCAGTCAGTTAATCTACCATTTAAAATATTCAAGTGATAGATAGAATGATATGCCACGGATGGTAAAATTTTTTCATTAACCTTAATTACAGTTGATGTATAAATCTGTATAATTTACTTTTTGGCTACGTGGGTTTAGTTAGAGGGTCTCAAACTTTTGGGAACGTATAAAATCCGTTCAATTACTCTTTCATTTTTTAGATTGCAATTGGTCGGAAGCGAAATAACAAAATTTGTGGTCAAGAGATTGCTTTATTTTTTGGTGGTGATCTATTTGCTTAACCCTTATACTTGCACGTTAAGAACGCAAGTACGGCATATCTAGAGTCTTAATTCTGGAAGAGGTACGTGAGTTAACATTCTGCATTACCGAAACTATATGTTTTGAAAAACGACACCACGAATATGATAAGAAATCAAGGACGCATTGACTTTTTTTGGTTATCGTGCCGGCACAAAGATTGATGTCTGAAATGTATAAGAACTCTTCTTGAACTCTTCGGTTCATATAAGTCTAAGCTAAATAAAATAGTTATCTGAGAAAGAATACCAGTAACAATATGTAAGTCTATTCTGAAGAGCCTTTCGGAAGTGGGATTACGCGCAAATTCAGAATAGATCTGCTATTAACACCAACCGCACGATCATAGGAACGACCGAGCCATCTTTAGAGGATGACAAAGATAACTTTTGCAACTAACTAGCCTCACACAATTTAATACAAAACGGAGGCATTGTCATTATAATTAAAGACCTCGCAGGCAGCGACAATGATGGCCTTATAAATATGGGAAAACATGGCATTGGTCACTGCAATGACAACAGTGATCGACAACATATTGATGGCACTCAAAAGCCCAAGTATTACATCGAAAGATAATAATTTAAATAATCAATATTTAAACGACCCATTGCACAAGGAATACAGACCATCAACAGCTCAGTGCATATCCATTCAAGAGCATTCAAATGATGTGAAAGATAATTTTACTTTGAGCGCAGAGACCGTATTCGATGAATCAAAGAGAAGCTACAAGACAATGCATAACCGAAGACAGATCGGAACACGTAACAAACTTAAAACAGATAACCCTGTAGTAGAGACGCGAGCTGAAAACTTACTATCGCTTAAAAATGACAGAAGTGCATGTAAAAGTCAACGTACAGAGGCAAAAGTAGCAGCAGTTTTACTTTGGAGGAGAACCGGTTCTGTGAGGAGCATTACTCTATGGTTTTAAGCCCTGTATTCATCGGATATATGCCTCTATCTGATCTCCCTCATATGTACCGCAACTCAGCAGTAAAGAATACATCATAACAGCCATCAAAGCACTCAAAAATAATAAAGCTATTACCCTTGACGATATTCATCCGCAGCTCTTGCAAGCGGAATGAGCTTTTAAATGCACAAACAGAAGGGACGCCAAAGTGTCTTCGGTGTACGATAATAACAAAATGTTATTATTTCAGAAAGACAAAAATGAACAAATATTCTTAACCTTCACCAAAACACAAAATTGTCCGTATTCTAGACGAGATAAACAGATAAACCTAGTATGCCGATTACAAAAACAGAATTGTTCGATCTAGCGTAAGATGTAATTTAACATAGCGAGATGACACCTCATGCTATTGGCGGTATCAGCAAGTGCTTCAACTGGAAAGTTACCTGACAAAAGCGTATTCTTTATTGTTTGTACAACTACTAGATAGAGCAACCCTAACTGCTGTAAGAACGTAGTGAAGGGAGCTGCTTTTAGTGAGAAAAACAACATGGCGCAACAGACCGTACGAGGGGCGGCTGATAAGTTCGCGACCTAAGGCGTTAAGTGAATGAAGATATCCGATTAAGAAATGTTATTTCTCGAGTGAAATGCTTTTCTCACATCGAGCATACAATGCCGTCTGATTACAAAGTGAATTCCTACGGCCGCCTTGATCTTACTCTCTTTTCTAAATCTCCGGTCTTTTTTAAATTGGAAAAAAGGAAAAAAGTCGCTCTGGGCCAAGTCTGGGCTGTAGAGTGGGTGGTCTATCGTTGAAAAAGCTGTGTTTTTAAGGCCTGCCTCGAAACCCTCGCCGTGTGCCTGAGTTTCCCACGTCGTTTCTGAACGACCGCTTTACGTACTTGAGTCAATAAATTTGCGTAATATTGTCCATTCATCGTAGTCCTCATTGGCAGGTAATCAATCAGCAAAACACCTTCGGTGTGCCAAAAAAAAAACAGTGGCAATTAACTCAGTGTTTAAATAAATGAGTCGATATTTCGGCCATAGTATACGAAGGCCCAGAAGAATGAAGACTCGAAAATGCCTTTAGACGGATTTCCTTTTTTCACGAGGTACTTTATCACAGCACGGTGCTCAAAATTGCGAGGATTTTCGATTTCCGCTCACACGGTGATGTTTATCCTACGACAGATAATAACAGAACGAGTTTATTTATGAAATGGGGTGATATTTATTCTACTAAAGAGAGCTGCAGTTGCTGCTATGACTAATGAGAAGATGACTCGTTGAGTATCTCAGGCCGCGAATTTATCGAATTTTTTTTTCTTCACACAAATGGAAGGGGACCTACAGTTTAAAGCTACAGTCTAAAATGGACATAGGAACCGGCGCTGGAGTTTTCTGTGAATCACTTAACATCAACGATTCATACAAACTCCAGGACGACTCTAGTATCTTCCCAGCCGAAGTCTTCGCCATTGAAAAAGCAGCACAGACGATACACGATAAGGTACTAAATCCATCCAGGATTACAATCTTCTTGGACTGTCAAGCGGCACTCAAGGCACTGGACAGCGACACAGTTAGATCAAAAACAGTTGCAACATGCCGGAAAACTATAAATAGAATATGCAACACTCAAGAAGTCACTCTCTGTTGGGTTCCCGGACATAGGAATATAGAAGGAAACGAAGCAGCAGATGAACTTGCACGGAAAAGGTCAGCATTAAATGAGGATTTCACCCAGACATCAATAGCCATTCCTATTGGTGTATTGAAAAGAAAAATAGACCCTAAAACAAGAGAAATGATCAACTCTTACTGGATAACTAGAGGAGACTGCGTCATATCTCGCAGTTTATGGCCAATACTGAACGATAAGAGGACTAAGAGCCTTTTATCTATGAACAAAAAGGAAATCAGCTTGATGACAGGAGAACTAACGGGACACTGTCCGATAGGTGCAATGGACGTCAGACTGGGTATCAACTCACCTGACTATTGCAGAAGCTGCCATGATACAGAAGAAACAGAAACCATCAAACACCTACTTTGCGACTGCCCCAGCCTCCAAATCCGTCGCTTCCACCACATGGGAAACAGACTATTTGAGGAACTAGAGCACCTGGTGGAAGTCCCACTCTGGAACATGATGTGTTTCGTAAAGAGTACATGCTAGTTCAACCATACCAACCGATAGAATTCAGTTATGGTACCACTATTTAAAAGGGAAACACAATGGACCAACTGGCCCCCGTGAAAGCACCTTCAGGTGCGCGTCCCTCTAACCATAACTATAACCATACACTATATCGGTTGCTAACGCATATGTAAGATTTTATTTGCATTGTAGAAATCACAAATCAGCAATAATCGCATCAATGTGTTGTTGCTAATTTGTACGTCAAACTACGCATACGTTTATACAATGCTGTGCATTTCTACAATCTTTAGGTCAAGTTCAGAGTCCACTTTATGGAATGCTCTTGTTTTACGAAGCAACATTCATTAACATTTACTAGTTTGGTAGCTTTTGCGGGTGAAGTCTAATTCGGCGTAAAATCATTTTTATTTACAAACCGCAATTTATGCAAATTTTATTGATTGCTTTCTTAAAAACCTGTGCAAATGATTAGTTACCTAGAAATTTGAGAAGCAAAGATCTATACTGGCACACGCAAAGTGTTGGTCGTTCAATAATTTGCTTTCGTATTCATGGAATAATGAGCGATTTAGTAATTATTATACTAACCATCGCCAACTAATAATTGATGGAGCCGTTCAGATACCTTTCAATGGTGTTTCATTATGAGAGTTTATTTGATGTCAGGTTGATAAATAGCTGCCATAACGGGTTTTAGAATAGAATAACCAACTAGCACTTGTAGTCAAAGATATAGTAAGCCATTGTTCAAAGTTATTTTCGCATGGCTAAATCATAACTTTTTCTTTGATTACGAAATACGTGGTCAAAAGAACAAATATCAAAAATATGTACGTGAAAAACAAAATTGGATTAGAAAACCATGACAAGGTTAATTTTCCAACGGCTTTTCTGAATAAATGCGACCTTTTCCCGTGTGGTTACATTACAAATCAAATGGAAAATATTTCAGTTGGTTAGAAGGGTATACCTGGTGGTCTTCAACTTTCTTAAAAATGAGGATCATGTGTGGATATCTACGTCGTAGCATCACAGTTGAAATTTTTCATTGTTTTGTTTTTATATTGTAACCCACTTAGTGACTGAGTATTATTCAATTGCCTGATTGACCTGGATTTGGTTTTTTCTCTCTACCTAATACAAGAATACTTACGAGCGTTAGATCCTTGAAGTGCTATACGGCGAAGACGAGGTTTCCAGGAATTTTGGTTGGTTTAGTTTTGGAAATAGTTGCTTGGTTTTTTAAGCAAATCTCTGGATGGTGGGCATCTTTTATCCCCTTGAACTGAGGAACTGTGGTATAAGGCGACTAGCCACCTCGTCACTAGGGCACAATCTAGTTTGCCAAAAAAAAACTATGTACAACATAAGAGGTTGTAGGTGAAAGATTTATTTATCAGTTAGGGCTCATGTATCAAAGAAACAGTTTTTAAGAAGAATTCTAAGAGAACTCAGTCCTGACCGGATGTGCCTTCTTATGCATTTGTTTCTTAGCGCGCCTGTAGTGGAGAGTAAGATAATGTGCTCGAGGCTCTCCTCTTCGTGTGTTGCTTCGGGCTGATGTCCCCGGAGTTTTCCCTGAACATTACTTGGTATCATGACTAAGTGGCATTTTAGCTGGTTAACAGCTACGCGGCTCTATTAGGACCTTGGCGGATTTGCAAGTTAGCAGCTATTTTCAAGCCCGTAAAATTTGGCAAACGAACTCTTAGCCGCCTTGACAACCTATACAAACATAAAAGGTTGTTACTGTTTGAATAGTCAGTCAAACATAGACCTGTATGCAGCAGTTAGATCCCTATGCTCGCCATAACATGCATGCTCAATAACAATTTGAGGGCAATTCGTACATACCTGTTAGCTAAGTTTTGTTTTTTAACAAGCAATGCAAACTGCAGAGAAAAGATTATCATCCCTTGAGGAATCCAGTTATGGATCTACTTCTCCTTTTCATACCGAGATTAGTATATTTGTTTCGGTTAGACTAGTTTTGCTGTACATAGAAAGGGCTGTCGTTGCGCACTAAGTCTTAATGTTGTTGAATTATTGTTTATTTTTAGAAAATCTGTAAAGGCTCAAATCCCTATGCGTATGTACATACATAAGTACATAACTATGTACGAATAGGCATCTTTAATGGTGTGAACGACGTCATATAGGGCTGTTTCCATAGGCTTCTCGTTGGTATAGGCATGTTGGCTCTTTAAAGCTTGGAAAAAAGATGCGAGTTTGATGACATAATGCAGAGAAAATAGGTCTTACAGTAAACGAGGCAAAACTACATACATACTCCTACTGTGCATAAATATTCCAGATATTGGTGTGGAGGGAACTGAACTGGTTAGATTTCGAATCATAGGCGAGGATATGTAAAGGAAAGAGACATTAGAGCCACAGCCTGGCGAATCTTTGATTTCAGCGAAGTAAAGGAAGGTCTTACATTCTATGGCAAGCACACGTGAAAAGGGACCTTAACCAACTTGGTATACGGAGTTAAAGGCAATTGGCCAAGGTTATTGGCTATCCTATCGTAGCACAATCAAAAGCAAAGAGGAAAAGGTAAATCAAATTTCGAAGAGCACTGCGGTAGTTTCTTTTAGTTATTATTACTGTCAGCTTATCAAAGGCATGCAAATTTTTCTCCATCATCGTACCAAAACCAATATTTTGAGCTCTAAAAATCGAGGACAGTTCTGATAGTCATTTTAAATTCGTAGACCAACGTACGTAGTGATATGCAAGAATTTTATAATGATGAACGCAATAGTGGGTAGACAAAAGATTGAGATTTGTTACATAATCAGGTGTTCATGCCAAGCATAAGAACGCACGTTTCATATACCCACTGGTTGAGATTATTAACTAGAATAACCAGCTCTTCTTTGAATGCTTACTTTGACAAAAAGCCAGAGGGTATGTCCGACTTAAATAGCCCGCGGAATTTATAAGTCTAACTTTTCTCTTTCGAGAACCCTCCAACAAATCTCAAGTCTGACAACTTACCCGACAGGTCCATGGCACCGAAGAGTTTTAAGTTCCTCTAAGGACGGGGTTACAAATTGTACACACGGATCGAACATCCATTTAACCATTAGTCTAAAATAAAGAAATTTATAAATTTACTTTGCTAACCAAAGGAGTAGACGTCATAATCTTACCTAAAATATCCAGATACGTAGGACATAAATGATTTCAGTTCAAACGGCCTGGAAAACTCCAAAATGTAGCCTCTCGGTGAACCGCTTATATCCAAGCGAACACATTTTTTGCCCATTCTATACAAAGCGTATATGTTCTCCAATTTCGTAACCAACAACCACTAAAAATGAAAACAAAACAAATCAATACTCTTTTCCACACGCCATTCTGTTGACAAAGCAATTCTTACCTCCTTCTTGAATTTCAGTGAAACCTTCACTGCAGGTCCCTCCGCATCGAAGGGATCCAGTTTAACAATAACTGGATACGGCCCATTATTACCATCCTCATCAGGTAAGTTCTCAGCTATGGCATTGTATGTTTCCATTAAGTAATTGGGCGACAAACCCGTAATTGTATGCATATAGGTTCGCTTCACATACGGCAACTCGTGATTTTTCTTGCGTATTGCCTGGAAGCCCTCACATATTTTCTTCCTCGCGAATATCTTGTGCGTCTTTACCAATTGCTTGGGCAGATAGTGCTTATAGTTCTTTTCCAAACTATCCGCGGGTGCTTTGTGCTCCAGAAAGTCAATGTACATATCGACCACCCCCAACCCAACAACATTGTCTTTATATGCTGGATATCGAATGTCACTTATCCGATCGCTCACCAGATCATGTCTGATTTGGACATACAAATATTCGTAGGCATTGCGATCAATTTTCAGCAGACTGTCCAATTCGGGGATCTTAAAGCGCATCCGGAACTCATATTTCACCGTCACCTTCGGCGTTCGACATAGCGTCAGCCACTTTTCGGTATCGCACACACGGAGTCCAAACAAGAGACGGGCTGTAGGAAGAATATTTAACGATTTACAGCACAGAATGCACACGTCTTCGCAAGTAAGGTTCGAGCGATATGGAAATTCCGTAAATGTATTCGTTTGGTAATTCAAGACCCAAATCCCTTGGCTATCTGTTGACATTTTTTACGATTGCATCTACTGCCAGCTACTAATTTTTTTTCGAGTTTTATCTCTTAGCTCGATCTCCTTCCTTTTTTATTGCACTTAATTCATTTGTTTACTTTAAAAAAACAAAAACAAAATCTTTTAGTTTTGTTTTAACTACATTTTAACGAGTCCGTGTCCACTTGCAGAACTTGCATTTTTTGCAATCTGTACTTTATATGCGTAACACTTTTGATAAATAAATCTATAGATTAATTCAAAACATTTGAAGAACGAGTGATAATTAAAGCGATTAAAATTTTCTACACCATTTTGTTTTTGCTAAAAAGATAAGTGATGCCAAACTACTAAGATTTGGTGGTATTGAATGAAGGATACGAAAGGTAGACATGGGCTGATATGCATATATTTTCTAATCTAATAAAGTTACGTTCTTCAATTCGCTAGAAAACGCTTTTGCTTTAATGGTGATTATGTTCTTCATGAAAAATCCCTGCTTTTGTTTTTATTTGGGCTGTTTGTATTTTGCGCTCATATTTGTGAACAAGAAAGATGACTATTGTAATAATATTGATGCTGTTTTTGACATCTTCAACAGTATTCTCCAATAAAATCGAAAAGGCAACACATTAAATAAAATCATTTGGATATATTTGGAATTGTTAGTTAACAGTAAGAAAACGGTAGATAGATACCAATTATATGTGAGAATTATTGATTTTGTTTTACAGTATTTTTGGATCTACTAATACCAGGAGGCAAGCTGTGGCCAGCGCAGAAGAAAGTGAAATACAGCGAACACAGCGAAATCAAGCTGCAAGAGAACGCAGTGAGCGGTCAGGTTCTCGGTTACGAGAAGCAAGGAACACTGATAATTGCGCACGTATAAATTTAAATCGTGCTGCATTAAACTATGACAGTCAAGTGGATTATAGTTCACACAAATCAGTGACCATTAGTACAATGAACAAAGTTCGTGAACATTGCAAAGCACTCAAATTCAGCACAGAAACACCATGTTTGTGCTGTGCAAATGGGAAAATTAGATTGCCGGCATTGAATTATCCACCAGAACCATTACATTCGTTGGTTTCTGGAACGTCACCAGAATCGAAGAATTTCTTGAAAAATATTCAGGCATACAATTCCTGTTTTCAAATCCAGTTTTCTCGCATGGCCAGCTCTACGTTGCATGCTCATGAGTCGGAAAACCATCTGCACTATTTGTTTACACGAACGATAATGGAAAAAAAACCAAGAATGTTGTTTACCAAAAAGCGTTGCAATAAATTTTTTTACCCAAATTGTTAAATTTTCTTTTTTTTAATGCCTGGCGAAGCGGGCGGGATTTAAGCTCGTATTTTATATATCAACAACGTAAATATGCTCTTTAATTTGATGACTTTAAGAATTTTGAAAAACTGTTATCTGTTAGCCGATGAGTAAAACAAACCACCACACCAAACTATAAATTTTGTTCAAACACTAGTGGTGAACATTCGGATGAATATAAGCTTTATAGATCGTAACCAAGTCTGTAAAAGTACTCAGAGGCATCCTTCACTATCTTTAGCAGAATCTAATAAGTTAGGGATAAGATACACTATAATAATAAAAATATAATTTAATATTCCATTTTAGCCAGTTGCATTGGACTAGTCCTCGAATGATTCACACTATGCCAAACTTAATGAATTCCAAAATGAAACCCACTATCTATTCACCGACTTCAAAGTAGATGACGTACATCACCAAGTATTGTACAAGATGGTGGCTTCGATTGACGCTCTAAAGGATACTGATTTTTTCTATTACATTATTAAGTGTCGAGTGGTACACCATAAGAAGGAAAGCTGAGTAAAAATTGGGTTGTTCGTCTAATATTTGTTTACGTGGGCAGAGAAAAAACTCTAAGAGCTCTACAAAAACGCAGATGTTCTCCAACAAAATAACCGGCCCAATAACGGCATTGCTTCGGTTACTTTGTACGCGGGGACAACAACGCTTTAGCCAAAAGTATTTTCGAATCTCACCTCCAGTTAATTAGATACATTATGTAAATAAGAGTAACGCTGTTATTCGTGCAGCACACCCTGTGAACAAATTTCGCCACACTGCCTTCTATTCATTCTCAATCTCGTAATTTGTCAGCGAATTCGGCGAATTGAAAGAAATTTTTACTTCTGTCACAAATCTGTTTACTTCTCGTTCTCGCTGTAACTGTTTTTAACTATAAAGGATATTTTTAAATATAATGCGTGATTTGCATAAAATCCTCAACTTATTTGCCGAAGAATACGCCATGGATTACTGTGAAGAATTTGACGCAATAAAATCTGTCCTGGATTATTGCCACGCTAAGGTGAAACCGTTGAATAAAGTTCGCTTTCGCGGAGGTAAATCCTGTTTTAATTTTCTTGTATGAGTACAACCCTCACAGGTCATATTTTCTTTAAGGGAATGATGATGTTATCAATGAAATTTGCAAGCGAGTGCAGGACTACTTCCTTAGAATGGAGTACATAGATACAGAGACAAAGAAACCCCTTGCCAAATACAGTCGTATATTCCGTAAAATTGTAATGTTCCTTCTTGTGAACACTGATGCCACCTACAAGTACAACTTACGGGATGAACCAGGACTGGGTCATGTTATAGAAATTTGTCCATTGCTACCAAAATTCTTACTTGTAGCAATTGTCTGGAATCTGGAGCTTGAACAATTTTTCTACGAAGCTTTGGCTCATTGTCCTAGTTGGTTCTCCTTTCAGTACTTTGAAACTGCCACGGACTCACTAAAGTACATCACCGATCCATACGAGGTGCTGACCAAGGTGGAAAACCTTGTGAAGTCTATTGTCACCAGCATTACCAAGACGAAGGCGGAGAATATTAACTTTGTGGACAAGAAAATCATTTTAGGCAAGCTTTACGACTACACCATGAACTTGTTGAGACAATTTTACACCCCAGACGCAGAGAAGTTTAAAAGTTTCACGAAGAATGAATTTTTCAAGTACTCGGGTTATGCCATCCACCATATCCTAGACATGATTATCTTTTCGTTTGATGTCTATGAGGAGCAGAAGGTTTTGAAGCCCGAGTTCGATATTTCCATTTATGAGATTTTCACATCGTTTTCTAAACAAAATCAGACATCTTCCGCAGAAGCTCACCCATTGGTCAAGGAGTACCAACTGAAGGTGATCACAGCGCTTCTCAACTCGTTGCAGTACAACGTCATGTTGGTGAAAATTGATGTTTTTATGTACTGGGTCGAGATCGATTTGAATGAACACGAAACGCTTCAGTCGATTATCGGCGTGAAGTCATATCTGGTGGGCGAGCGTATGCTGTCTAATAGGGATTTCCATCACGACGTTGAGCAGCAGCTTAAATCGATCGCCATTCGCCCGAAAAGTTTGGAGGAACTCATACGAGATGCTACAATTGGTGAGATTCTTTGCAAGCTCGATGAACCCATTGAGCCACATGTAAAAAAGGGATGGTTCGATGAACTTTTCAATCGAACCGTAGCCTTGGGCAACGACGAATGCTTGCAATCGATCAAAGTAAATATTAAGCTGATGAGTGTAGAGAATTGCATGCAAATACTGGATTACATCGAACTGGAGCAGAAGCAACGTGATCAAGCGGCTGATGAAGACGCAAGTGAAAGCATGGAGCTTGACTCCTCGTCTGATTTGACGGCGGTGCTTCTGTTAGCGCTTGAGAACTTCAGCTCCGAACAAATCATCAAGCTGATGGCATATGAAGTTAAGCGATTCGGACCAAAGGTGAATATATGCCAGGCTGATGGTTTTTCAGAACGAGCCACCGAATTTCTTAATAAATGCTCAAATACATTCGATGCACAGGCATTTCTAGCATTGTGCTTTGAGAATCCTCATTCCATGTGGACGAAACTGTTCGACGTCGCTTGCAATTCGGAAGAGCATATTTCAAATTTCTGTGCTATGGTCAAGATGGCGCGCCCTCTCTCCAATGAATACTTCTATACACTGTTGAGTAGCGCACTAACCGATGAGAGAATAAGACAAAAGTTCTTTAGTCAGCTCTTATGCAGTATTTACTTTGAATTGTACTTTGATCGAAAAACTGAATTTTTTAAAAAGTTTATTAACTCGAATGTGAACGAAATGTTGGAAATGGATCGACATGGTGATTTACTGCCTCTTGTGAAAACTTTGAATTTAATAGCGTCACGATCCAATCATGAAGGGCTGAACTTTGGAGAAGCAACTGCTCCAGTACTGCTGATGGCTGCACAAATTATGGAAAACGTCCGCTGGGATCTTCTCACGTACTCAGATGAAAAAGATGAACTCGTGAAAGGATGCATAACATTTATACAGAATACAACGAAGAAGTTCTTGCCGTTGGCCACCGAAAAAGGTGAGGTTGTTTCTATTCCTTTGCTAGAGCCTAATCTGTTCTCTTGCCTGTTAAGTTTTTTTTTTTTGTTTATAAAGCGATTTTTGTTCGTTTCAACTTAAAGACACTTATGTCGATACTTGATACTTTAGACCTGTTACCCTTCTTGGGGAATAGGATGTCAACAACTCATGTGCGTTATCGCGTTCGGATCTCTGCAATGCACGTCAGTTTTCTTCAACTTATTCCAAGCGCTCTTGCTTCTTTTTCGATCATTCTGCGGCACGTTAGTGATCTACTTTTGAACTAGTTTGATTAACTGAATTCTATTGCGCAGGGATGACTAATCCAATGAAATTTTCTTCGACATACTTGTATGTCTACAGGCCGTTGACTCGTTCTCGTATAGAGTTCTTCGTTCGAGATGCGGTTCGGCCAGAAAATATTAAGGATGATACGAAAACATTTGTTAGCGTAGGTTTTAAGTTTCCGTACCATATCCATAGAGTAGTACGGAGTTAACATTTAAGCGAAACAGTTGCTTTTTGGGTGACAACATTGCTTTTCCAGTTCTTAGATAATTTTACCGATTTTCCTGCCTGCATGCAGTTTGGAGCCGCCGTCTTTCGGAATAAAAAGTAGCCAAGACTTTTTTACTCCCCGTTTTTGTATAGGATGTCCTCTTTGCTTATGCGTTCCTTGCCAATTCGTATTGTTAACGTATACGGAATTCGGTGAAAATGATGATATTCAATGAATGAATGAATAAATGTTATCAGGTTTAATGGCAAAAGAGAAACTCTACACCCCTTTCACACTTTTATTGTATAGTTCTTTCATTGAAATTAATGTCTTTATCCCTTCCCTTTTCTATTCTACATATTTCTGCAGATAAAAAATGGATCAACAGAACTATAAAAGACTCTTACAGGCCACTAACACAGTATTACTTTCAAAGATTCTCATTAACTCCGGACCAGTCACCGAAAAGGTTTGACGAGTTTCTTATTCCTACAGAAATTCAGAATGCATCTGATGCTGAAATGTTCCTCATAAGTGTAAGTTCTTGTTTTTTTTTTAAACTGTTAACTTAATTGTTTACCTAAACTTATATAATTTTAGAATTATATACGTTGCACTACCAAAGAAACTGATTGGTTAGCTCGAGGCGATCGTCTTTTGCCTCATATGTCTGATATGATGCTCACACTTGGTGTTGTTGTCAATGAAACGGAAAATCCAAATGCTGTTTTAAACTATCGCAATTGCATGGTTAATTATGCTAATATAGTCAAAAAGTACCTACTCCCGGGAGTCGCGCAGGATACAGCCAAAGTAGAACAACTTATGACAAAGCTACTGAAGATCATTGAATTTGCACCGGCTGCAATATATGATGAAATGTTCATGAATTTCGAGTGGCTTCTGCTGGAAGTAATGCAACAATGTGTTGTACCAGTTGATGATACTGTTACACATAATGTCCGAAAGAACGTATCGAAAATGAAGGACTGTAAGGGCAAGGAACTATTTTTAAAAAATTTCGAAACACTTATTATCGAAAAATTAAGTTAAATAAAACAATGAAATTTGGTTAACGGTTGGTTTTCTTAATTCATTCATAGTTGTACTGTTTTTTGCGGGATAACTTCGAAACGAGATATTCTTAGCTAATATTACGACTAAGCTACGAGCTGTGCAGAATAAGAAATTCATCGTTGGACGACTTGGCATACCCGGGACAGAGTCTACAGAAAGCATCTCAGCAAGTTCACCAATGCCGCCAATAACCAATGAATTCAGTGTCGCGCAATCATCACATGTTTAGGTAGCCGAGTTCACTAAAGATTAACAATCCTCTTTCCCCCTCTTTCAAACGCCTGTGCCCTGAAAAATCAGCTTAAGGGTATTCATACCCCCTTGGCGCGCGTAAGTTATGTTCCAGGAGAGTTATTTATTGTATCTGCATGTATGAAAAAAAGGGGCGTGGTCAGAAAATATTTAAGCCTCATGACTACGAAATGGGACATGTATAGTTTAGAATTCAGTACACCTCAAACATTGAGTGGGACTTAAATGTCCCCACAGTATCGAAAGGGTAAGCAACATACATACGTATATCTACAAAGAGTGATAGCACACGAAAAAAAACCCAACATGACTCATTAATGAGGTAGTCCCATTCCTACCATAGTGAAAGTCGGTTCAGCTGTGAAAAGCTCAAGAACAAAAAACCTGCCGGTTCCGATAAAAGCATGACTGCTGACTCCGCAAGTCCGTCCCATCTACAAAAATAGGCGGCCCTATGTCTTGTAACCATTATCGAGGCATAACCCTGTTAAATGTTACTTACATGATCCTATACAACATAATAAGATAAATTTCCTTTTTACCCTTTTTAACTCTTATAAAAATCGTTCAGAATCGCTACGTTTGGCTAGGGATGCGGAAGGATGTCCAAGTGGCAGTAAGAAGTTGTATTCGTGTCCAAGTAGCAAAGTTAAGAATTACGATAGACTGCAGTTCAGCTATTATTCACCATTGCAAGCCCGGTTTGACTATGTAAACATTGACTTGATCGTATCACTGCTTACATCACATGGCTGTCGATACATACTGATGTGCATCGAACAGTCTTCCCGCTTCCTGATATCACGGCAGAGACCGTGGCGAAATCCCTAGTATCCGGCTGGATCTCACGATATGACGTTCCACTCCACATCACCACAGATTTGGGAAGACAATTTGAGAGTAACATTTTCAAAAAACTCACTCGCTGTTTTGGAATGAAGCACTTGAAGACAACGCACTATCATCGACAGTCAGTCTAACGTAATTATAAACAGACGACTGATGCAGCGTTCTGCTACAAGTTATTCTAGGACTAAGAACTACGACGTGCAGTGTCCAAGGTACGTCTTACTACTACAGTGCATCACGACGAGGTAAAGGTTTCCATACAGCCTAGCTTACTAACGTTTTTGTTTGCAACGATGCTGTTGGGACACCCCTGCAAAAATCATACGATGGACCTTATTAGGTTATCGATTGCCGAGACAAAAGTGAGAATCAACAGTGGTAAGGTAAACATCTCGATCGCTCGCCGCAAAACTTTTCTTTTCACTTTTCAAAAAAAAAAAAAAAAAACAAACTCCGTACTTCAGTTTCCTTTAAAAAACTTCATTAATTTGAGGGGGAGTGATGTGGCGACCTCTAGCTGTTTAATTATTTTTATTTATTCGAAAAGTACTTCTTTCTTTCCTTTAACTCAATTTTGCGGCTTTTTTTTTCTCTCGGGGCTTATACGCTAATTTTATGTAAGTGTCCCAGAGTATAAGTCTAAAATTTAAATAAAGTGGATTAAAACAAAAGTTGACAAATTTTTGACTCAACTGGACAAATTCCTGGTCCAACCAAACATCAATCACACATTCATAAATGAAACTGTGGCAGTATAACTACACTCCGGTTAAAGTCTGACGGTAAATGTCCAGTCATCAGGAAAGAATGTAATTCTCTTGAAAATAGAGACTATTCAAGATGTTTCCTTTGTAACGACCACTTCCTTTTTATCCGGGCGTTCGATTTATTTTTTCTTAACGCAACATTGGCAGCTAATACAAAAATGTACGCGCATGTTTAACAACACCAGGTTGTGACAGTACGTATGATAGCGATTTGTCATTAATATTGATAAAATTTTTTTTTCAATAATAGTTTGCAATGAGCATTGATTGTAGAGCAAAAATTGTTTTTGTGAAAATTGTTAATCTCGAAATTTTGACCAAACTTGGCATTACTTGGCATTATGGAGTATTTAAAATTAAAACATTGGGTCCCGCAAATGGGTAAACGGATTCACACACTTTCAACTTCAAGTATTAGGTCTGTGTGCTTATACCCCGACCTGCAATTATTTTTTTTACCGTATGAAAAAACGGTACTTTAATAATGGCTGATTCAATTTTCCGTTCATCTTATTATTTCAGCTGAGGAATCGGAGGAGAGAGACCAATCAAAAAGAGACCATACAGACCCCATTACATCCAGAAAAATGCACCTTTTGGTACAGTTTCCACACTGGTGACATCGTGGGAACTTATTTCTTCAAAAATCAGGGCGGAGCTTATATTCTGGTCAATGGAGCTAGTTAAAGAACGATGATAATAAATTATTTCTTTTATTTACAATTTACAATAGAGTAAAAGAAAATATTCATAAGCAATTCAATGAATGTGAAGAATATAATGAGTACAGATATAGATTCTAATGGTTAATAAACTTCTTTTTGTAGTTACATCCATTTTGGGTGCAATACATTCAGGAACTTGGCACCACCAAACACATTCATAAAATTCGAAATGAAATGCAACTCCATGTTGTTTTTTGACGTCATACCTTTATCGAATTCGAAATTTCTACTCAAAATATGACGCATGCGTTGAATTTCTTGCCAAAAAGCTGGAGCATAAAACGGAAGGCCGGGGCAATTTTCAGTAAAAAAAGTAAAATAACTATTTTGCAATTTTCATAAAGCCCAACGAGTGAAAACTACGTAATTTCGATCATAACGTTAACACTCACATCGACGAAATAACAGCAAAAACAAAGAAAATCTGCATTAATAACAAAACGCTAAGAGCTCTATAAGGAAAACCAAAATGGAAAAACGGGAAGAGCTATTAGTAATTGACCCAGCTAACGAATTGCGATTCCGTGGTATGTAATAATCATTCTAACGTATATACGACAATACATTTCATCCAAAAATGTCTGCATTTTTATATCCTATGACGGAATTTTGGGGTTAAAATAAGTATAACGACGAATCGCCCACTGTCAAAGTTCAATAATTTAATAATGCATTTGCTGCTAGTATATTGTAATTTATTGTATTAAATTACGATTGCCTGGGAATGTTAGTCTCAGCTAAACAAAAACAAAACAAATTGCTTTAGCTGCTAAGCTGGGTTTTCGAGAAATTTATGTGTTGCGTGGATGATGTGTGCGGAAAAATAATTGGGAAAACGTAATGTGCAACCTATACTGGTGCTCCTCCTCCTCAGCAGCACATAATATCTTCGTGACAGTTGCTCGTCATATCTCCAGTGGAGCTTTTTTTTTTATGTTTTTCTTGTTTTTTTTCTTGTGGTAAAAATCGATTTTTCTTTTCGATGTCAATAAATGAATGAATCCGATGGAGTACGCACCATAAAATGGATGATTGTTATCAACACACCTCATTCGTCTTCAGCATATGTATTTAGGAATTCAAAAATTGTGTCAGAGTTTATTTTAGACTTTTTTTTTAGTTTTTTTTTTTCACAGCAACCTAGTTACATTTTATGCAATGTAACAGTGCTGACATACATTTTTACAATGGCTACTTTAAAGGACAATAAAAAGAGGTATCTCAATGGAATTACTCATGCAGGTGTAGGGTACACCTGCACTTTAATAAGAAAAAAATTACGAACAGTATTGAAATCGGGTAACCTGTTTGTCAATGGTACTTATTCGCACTCGAGCCTTGTTCCATGTTGTCATGTCGTAAAGATTGATGTTTAGGAAATGTGCCAAGTAATGCTGTATAACTTTATTTACATTTAAATAGAACAAATTAAGGGCGATCAGGGAGGGTCATATATATAAATCTATTTAATTGTAATACGTTTGTTTACATCAACAAACATCACCTGAATACGATGATCAGAGAAGCTTCCCGTAATTAGATAGGAAACTGAGTCGATTTCAAGGTTTTAAATAACGAATTCTTTCTGTTACCCCACACCATTTGTACTTTGTACCAATAATGATCTGCTTCATGAGTTTGACTTCGATTGTGGAATTGTTAGTGAAAACGAGTTGATTTGAATGAATTGCAATCGTAAAGACATGTAGTGTAGAGCTTGTTGTTTTTATCCAGTGTAATGTGTAATAGGTCACCAGATACACTAGGTCCGTTCGCGTACTTTCTGCACTAAAATTCGTAGATTGTCAAATTTTAAAGAGTGGGGGTAAAATTCTCTCAAAGAGTGGCAAAACTACGAAAAAGTAAACGAACGCGTTGAACAAGAAAAGTTACCCACTTTTTAAACGTCGAAAACATATGTTTGGTTTAAAACAAATTTCAGTTGGAGGTTTGTATTTTTTACTCTGTTTGCAGTTCTATGTACCTACATAATGTTTTTTTTCCCAAACTAAGGAATTTTAGAGTTGAATTAATTAAATAACGAAGATAATCTTCCATGTTTTTCAAAAATAAATTAATTTTTGTCAATGAATAAAAAGACAATAACAATAAAATTGACAGATTTCGGTGATTTGACAGATCTCATAAATCTACACACAGAAATTTCTTGGGCTAAAATTCGCAGCATGGGGATATTTTTTACTCTCTCGTGTGCACTCTCTTCTACGAAAAACTACGAAATTTTTGCGTACGCGAACAGGATTTCGTAGATTTTCGTAAAAATTCGTTGTTTTGGGAGAGTACGCGAACAGACCTAATTTTTTTTTTGGTTTCAGTTACATGACATTTGAAGAGCGACACACACCTGATTTATATTCGACTCGCTTATGAGTTCGAATATCCTAATTTTTTGATTATCCGATTGACCCTCTGACCCTTTAATTTGAAAAGAGTTCATCAAGTATACAATGCAAGGAGTACGATATCAGTAGATCTGTTCACGTCCCCTCCCAAAACAACGAATTTTTACGAAATTTTACGAAAAACTAAGAAATCCTGTTCGCGTACGCAAAATTTCGTAGTTTTTCGTAGAAGAGAGTGCACACGAGAGAGTAAAAAATTTCCCCATGCTGCGAATTTTAGCCCAAGAAATTTCTGTGGGTTTATGAGATCTGTCAAATCACCGAAATCTGTCAATTTTATTGTTGTTGTCTTTTTTTTCATTGGCAAAAATTAATTTATTTTAGAAAAACGTGGAAGATTATCTTCGTTATTTAATTAATTCAACTCTAAAATTCCTTAGTTTGGGAAAAAAAACATTATGTAGGTACATAGAACTGCAAACAGAGTAAAAAATACAAACCTCCAACTGAAATTTGTTTTAAACCAAACATATGTTTTCGACGTTTAAAAAGTGGGTAACTTTTCTTGTTCAACGCGTTCGTTTACTTTTTCGTAGTTTTGCTACTCTTTGAGAGAATTTTACCCCCACTCTTTGAAATTTGACAATCTAATTCCCCTTGAATTTCTAACTCATATACCACGACGAGATTTAAAGTTCTTAAGCTAACCTGTGCTCGCCTTAAAAGCAGGAGGGCCATCAAGTCTTTCATTTAATTCTATTTTTCACATTTTTCACATAAAGTGTACCAGAAGTAGACTCCCCTCTGGTTCTTTTTAGCACAAACCACAAATACATAGCCTTGTCTATTTTTTCGTCCTCTGGTTTTTTCATTGTCTCTCTCCTTTTTGACCCATCTTTACAATCCAGTTCCGCCGCAAATATCAAAATAAAGTCCTTTTTGCTTTTAATTTCGGAGACTGTAGCTTTCTCAATATCGAATAACTTCTCCAGCGATGTTCCACTTTCACCTTTTTTCAGTCTCTTTATAATTTCTACATTTTTTCCGATTGATAAAACGTTTTGGTCCCTTTTTTTGCTGACGATATTTTAGAAACCGACATTCTTCACCGAACCAAAAGACACGAATAAAATTTTTAACGTGCATTGGCTTGTCCGCACAGACCAGCTAATTCAAATACCCCCACAGAAAATATTCCAAAGGCATGAAATCACACGATCTTTGGGGCTAGGCCACAGGTCCATTTCCAGAGATACATAATGTTGTCATCGAACAATCGATGGTTTCGCCGGCAGTATGGCATGTGGCACCATTCACGGTGATATTTTGATTTTCTTCATTTTCGAAGAAGTGCGGCCTGATGATGCCACCAGCCTGCCTATAAACCTAACCCGACGGTACATTTTTCGGGATGCATCGGTAGCTGATGGGTCACCCTTGGATTTTCCTCGCTCCATATTTGACAATATTGCTTTTTAACAAAGCCATTGAGACAGAAGTGAGACTCATCACTCAACAAAGTTTAAAGATAAACAAATGGATCAGATTAACATTCAGATGTCTGAATGTTGCTATATTGAAAAATCTTCTAAAAAACATCTTTTATACAACATACATATGTACATATGTTAGAATCTTGCATCTAGCTTTTATAATTTAGGACCTAGAAAGTGGTGGCAGACATACGAATGGACACACGAGCGAGAGTAATAGGGTTTCCTGATCTACCACGGATTTATATTTATTTTATTGCAAACTATGCCTCTGAGTCCGCTGGCAAACTTGCTTTTTTGATGAAATTATCGATGACACCGTTGCATCGTTGTGACTCCATGGGATAATAATACGTTGCATCTCCGCCTTAAGCTCAGAATTACTTCTGTTTCATAGGCTAACCATTCACCAAGGTTCCCACCGAATTTTCAAACAGCTCCACCCCTCCAAAAGCCGCACCAAAAAGTGATAATCGGCGGATGATACATTGGCTCTTGAATCACCCTTTGAAGCGAAATTAAATTCGGTACATTTAGTGCGATACCGTTTATTTGGAAATTTGTTAATGACCGCAATTAACACAATTTGTCGTACTCTCAGGGTTTTTTGAGGGCATGTCTGTTCAGTCGTACTGTTGATTGCGTTGATAACAGAAAATTTTATTGGGAACAATGCCTGATATATACCTAGCACAAGCAATGAAATGACTCGAAATATCGCGCTTTTCAAAGGCGCCTGATTGTTACTTGAATTCGTTGGACAGCTTTGTGTGGGACTTAGTTAAGCATGATCCAACAAACATCTCCACAATACCATCCGACCTATAAAGTATTCTATTGTCTAAGTGGCGGCCAACATAAACAAACACCGTTTAAGTCAGGCATGCTGCCGGTCTAGTCATTAAGGCTATTATCGATGGTGAAGGTGAGATCAATCTAACATCATTCTGTGGGTACCTTTCCATCCCCATTTCCATTTGCTAGGCCACAAGTCTTCAAAAAGAGGTTTCTTTATATCGATGTACTGCCAAATCTTTCTTTACAAATGTTGGGAGTTCCCTAAAGTTTTCTTTTTTATCTCTTCGACATTTGTTTGTAGTTTTCAAATAAAATTGATTTTTTATTCGTAATCTAATGAATTCCTTTCATGGTGATTGCGTTTTGAAACAAGTGCGGGAGGTTTATGCCGATATCGACGCTATCGCGAACTGTAATGCTTACTGTTTGCTATCAATGCCGTGCTGTTGATACGTATGTTTTAAAATGAATGGAGTAAGTGGTATTATCAATGCTTTATACTACGATCTTTGCTGTAGTTAGCAGATTATAAACGCTGCTAATCTTATTAAGCACGTTTTTAACTTGAGTTCTTTTCAACTATATCCAAGAGGAGTTCCATTAGGAAAACTCTAGTGAGCGATTATATACCATACCTACCATACTTTTAAAAAACGGGAACTTGTATGCATATTCGAATCCTTCGAGGTACTCTTCATTTCAATTTCGTTCATGCCGTCAGTCAAAGTGATGAGTGCAAATCACAAGTAACGATTCGGGGCTTTTTTTTTAATACACCACCCCAACGAAACCAAATGAAGTCAAGTTCAAGCAGAATCGCATATTGAAGCCAGAAAAAAACTTATTGAAAATTAAGATACGTAAATATGTTCAGAATCTGAAAGTGGTCTTTAAAAATTATGAACTCGTCAGCTTCTACGAAAGGAATTGTGTGTCTCTGGAGGCCAAAAACTTGATGAGTTGGATTCAAAGTAATGCTGAACAATATCTAAAAAAAAAATACAAATACTTGGCGCAATAGACCGTATCCAGGGCCTAGCTTCTCACGACCATTCTTGTTGTGCATGTTATATTTTCACACAAATGGAAGGGAGCTACAGTTTAGAGCCGTATCCGAAAGGCAAATTGAGAAGCTTTCTCATGACGGTTGTATGACATTCGTGCTAGGTGGGACCTTGAAAAAAACTTTTGGTGTTTTTTGGGACTCGAATGTCGATCCTCCCGCTCAGCACTCTGACGCACTAATCACTTGAGCCACGGCACCCATAGGTCAATAATATCTAACAAAATTAAAATTTGCTGCGGAAATCAAAGCTGTTTCTCGTGTTCTGAGTTATTCATTCAAACTCCGATGAGGTGGTTTGGATGCGTCTTCGATAGAAGCGACTGGTGACGATTGATAATTTCTATTCATCTATAAATTCTTTTTCCGATTAAATTTCTCTGAAACGATAAAAATCGTAGTGGGGAAAGGACCTCTGGTAGATCCTATGTCAGATCTCAAAACATCTGTAATGTCCAAGCTCGTAAAAATGTGTATAAAAAGATTGGACGATATCTCAGTGGCCAAGAAGGTGAATCTTTGTTGGTACCGGGCCACATGGATATAGCGTTTAATGTAAAAGGTAGCTAGGGCAGGGCCTGCCCGAGGCTAGCATAACGCTTAGCACTTTGAACAGGAAGATGAACGTCCAACGAGTCCAACGAGGAAGCTAACGCGTTGGTACCGATTAGATAAATGTGTCATAGCCAAATCGTTATAGCCAGTCTATAACAAAAAAAGATCCACAGATCTCATGAAACTCAATTGCAGGGAATAGCGACATTCGAATAGCTGTCGGCGTCGTGACAGGACACTGAGTGATAGGTAATCATGCAGCACGACTTCTGTAGGAACTGCAGAGACGAAGAGGATACAGTATCCATTCGCCACTTGCTAAGCGATTGTCCAGCACTAGTCCCTTCGGAGCTGGATGATCCAAGAAATATTGAGCTAAACAAACTCTTGAGATTCATACATATGTATTTCTGGGTGGCTTAGATCAGCCGTCGATAGTAAAATTTAGGTTCTCAGGGTTTACTATTGGGCACAATGGACTCATTGTTAGTTGCTTGCTAACTAGTCATCTACCTAATAGTTTTCCTTTATTCTCAGCACAGACTGTGAGTCGTTTTTACCTTTTGGTAAAACTTCCGACAATCATTCCTGGAGTGGCAACTCTCTATGTCCTCGATCGCGCTATCGCCTCGTTCGCAAGCTATATAATTTTCAGTGTGCGATTTCATAGGTAGGTAGGTAGGTAGAGGTGTCAGTTTCTTTAATTTGAAACACAATTAGCGCTAGAATACGCCGTTTTGATACCACAAAACTCATGTAACCTTGTTGTATAATGTTGTTTACGGTTGAGGTAAGAGATATACTACACTCATCCCGTCGAGTTCAGGTAGAGTATGAGGGCTCCAATCCTTCTGTCACATGTCTCTCTCAGGTCGTCGAAGAAGGGTTTGTCTAGAGTGCGTTGTTAGCATCGTTAGCATCTCTGCAGCTACGGCAGAAGGTGTTGTAAGGGATGTTAAGCTTGGCTGCATGGTCTCCTATTGGCCAGTGGCCCGTGCTTATGGCTACAATTCTGGCAATATCTGGTCTTGATCTGTCTAGTAGTTTATTTGTTTTAGGTTTTCTATATCAGTGCGATCTTATACTGATTTTTCTTTTCAAATTTGTGGCTGTGTCATTGCGACACTTAAGATTAACGGGCGATAATTATTTACCATATTTGATTTTCGCAGTCTTTTTTCTATACGATTACTGAAGCTTGGAAAACAATGTCAAATGGAATTGGCCTCACTTCCTTTAAAGGAACCGTTTAACTCAAAAGCACATGTGTCCACCATATACGTGTGGCATACGCAGTAGTTGCAACATGACACTCCCATACTGCGCCCATAAATCTATTGAAATTGTTTTATTGATGCATGAGTATACAACTTTAAACGTTCTGTAGTCCCGAGCTATAAAATAACAAATTTAATGGCAGATCATGAGCTAATAATAAAATGATTGAAATCTGTAAATCTTTGTGCAGCTATAAGTTGTGGGCAAAATAGTGTTCCAAAGAACAGAAGAGGATGTTTGTTTCTTTTTTAAGTTTAATTGCGATTAGATCACTTAAAAAAAAAAATTACGAGTTCTGCTGAATCATTGGAGATTGTTTTGATAGAAGTTGTTATCTCGTCTGTTAGTGGTATAATTCTTTTTGTTTTTTTTTTACGCATTGTTCGTATGATTGGATTGTTGCATATCAATGTTGTTCCATAAAATTAATCGTTTTGGTTGAAACTTGTGCAAGATAAACCTGCAACAGCGATACTACGAGTACATGGAATCACAAATAAACTTATAAATATGGTCAAGGGCTGGGAATCCCAGTCCAGGTAGTAGCCCTAATTAAAACGCAGTTTTTAAAGCCAATGAAATGTTTTTTTTTTTTTTTTGGCACACTTCATAAAGTTAACGCAACATTTTCTTATTTACAACTTTTTTTATACTTTTAACCAACAGGGCCCTTTACGAAACCGGTTGTTACAGTAATGAAACTGACGAATCCAACAGAACACACAATTCTTTTCAAAATTAAAACCACAGCTCCAAAAAAATATTGTGTTCGTCCAAATTTTGGCTCTGTGTTGCCAAAATCTAATACCAAGGTGGAAAGTATGTGTTTTTCTTTATTGTTATATGTAACGGAACAACACAGTCAATAATATAATTTTTCTTAGTTTGTCTGCAGGCATTTGTTTACGATCCAAATGAAAAGAACAAACATAAGTTCATGGTACAGAGCTTAGTTGCCCCGGATGGTGTTACAGATTATGGCAAACTGGTAACATAAAATTTTATTATACTCGTCATATCAAATTATCCTTTTTAAAATGAACGTTTATTTTTGAATTTTCAGTGGAGGGAAATTGAACCTGATCAGTTGATGGACGCTAAATTAAAATGCGTGTTTGAAATGCCAGCTGAGGCACCAGATGCAGATAATGCTGGTATTTATTACAGAAATTGATTTTTGTTTTTATTGCACGACTAAGTTGAGCTTTCGTACGTTTTAATTGCTGTGTGGTAGAATATGTAAGCAGTTTTTCGGTATTTGTGTTGTGTTCGAGTTCCGGCGAGGTATAACATGTACAGCTACCAAATATAAAAAAAAAAAAACAAAAAACAAATAGAGGCACTAGTGGCTGGTAGTCTAATGGACCGAGATCAGTCTCCGTGCTCGAAGTTTTTGAAAAAAAAGTAGACGCTCGCAAGGTTTCGTATGTTTTTGGCAGGCCCTTTCTTTATGCTGTCTGACACTTGTAATCCTATCTATCTGATGGGATATGCGATTCCTTCACAAAGGACTATGATGGTTAATAATTAAATCGAATTAAAGGCCGATCTTGAAGAAAAATTGAGCAATCGCAAAAAAGATACTCTTCCATCAAGACAATGCCAGACAACATATTGCAATAAAGTCTCCTTTCTTTCCTTTTATTGGACCGTCTCTCATTATAAGAACTTATGTATGTACAGCGCGTTTCATATTTGAAGTGCTGCGTTTATGAGGTTGGATACCATTGCGCGCATCAGAGTTCGTTTGCTTGTCGCTCGGTCCTGGATCGTATCGTAGTAGCTGAGGCCAGTTTTTATTTTATTGATCCAATAATTCTTTTTTCTGCCTTTTTTTAGATTCTTTGACACTTCTTTGACAATGCTTTCCTTACCGCGTTTAATTGCAGTCGCTTTTGAATGTGACAATACCAACTGATCATGTAACGTTTTCCGCCTCTTTTTCTTCTCTTACATTTTTTTTCGGATATTGTCTACGCGAAATTGACACCGAGTTAGATAACGGCTGCAATATTTTTGATGACTCGCTGGTATTTTTCTTACTGGTCTAACGTTTTCGTTGGGCATCTGGAGAACTCTTAAAATTTCCTTTGGACGAAGCCTGTTTTCTACAGATTGCAAAACTATCAATCACCTGTGTGCTCGTCAAGTAACCCTCTCGTTGTCCTATTGATATTGAAATGGGGAACTGCATGAGTTCACCACACTTTTCTTTCTCGCTGTTGCACAGGTTTCCCTAAGTATATTCTTCTCTTAAAAAGAGCTTAGCTTAGGTTCCTCATTGTCCCTCGTCCATGGACAGTCGTATTTACTATGTCGAAAGTAAACGACGATACGTCAATAAATTATAATCCAGGCGAAGCACCAACCGCATTCTGCCAGTCTCCTGCCAGCTCTCAATTTTTGGTAGCTTAGAAGCTCACAACTGCACATTCCACTTTATTTTGCCATGAGATTCATCTTGGGTTCCACGCTGAAGTGCTGATGTCTCTTTGCTTCATTTGTCTTAAACATGTCAATCGATGAATTTTGATTTTGCGGAAGAGCAGTATCCCGATGAGCTTCCATAAGATTGACCTAAATATTTTAATGCTGAAATGAAAACTCTCGTTTGAATTATTGACGAAAAACTTTTTCCAATTTAATTCCGTAATTTTTTTTACATTTGTGATACCTACTTTTCTCCTATGGATTTTTTCCTTTTTTGGAAGTTGGTTTAGAATAGGAGGAAAGGGAAACAGGAAAAGTATTTCACAGTTTTATTTTTCAGAATAGGAGAGAAGGGGAAAAGTGAAAAATTTTCTCCGGAATTTTTATTCATGTTTGGGCTGCATGTCTTCCGATTATTTATGGAAAATAATTTCATTGAAATGACTGCCGCGGTTGGCTTGGCCCATACTTTGCAGTATATTGTCGATTGTTCGTGGCTTTTTTTCGCGAATAGCTGTATAGTTTTTTTTCTTAAGTGCATCAATTGTTTGTGGATCGATGATGTAATAACGGTGCTTAAGGTACAAGTCCAACGGTGTTAAATCGAAGTTGAGCGGAAACAAGGCACGTCATCAAAACAGCTGGGTGCAAATCACTTAGTGCATATCAGATCGATTGTTCTTGTACCTTGAGCTATTTTCTCGACCAAAGGCCTATACAAGTCCACATCTTCCAATTGCACTGTAGTACACTCCGCTTTTCCATCTTAATTTTCAAAGAAATCGGACAATGATGCTACCAGCCCAAACCCATACCAAACAGTCAGTCATTTACAGTCACTTTGAGAATGCATTCGCTTCTCTACGACTACATTTATAGAAATCCCCTATCCTACAGACTTTATGCAATATTCTTCAGACAAGTGCGAAGGATGTTTAGTTATTGAGGTCTGCGGAGAGTTGAAGTTATTGGTCTTCTGCGTACACCTTGGGCAGCGGCAGGAATTATTTCGTGTGTGCACCGGACGTGCAGGCTTATAGCTTTTGTTATGAATGCGCATGCCAGTTTCACGAGCATACACATTTACTTAGGTTTATTAAATTTTTATTTTTTATGCCCGATGACTGTGCCCACGGTGCTTTTTCTTTTGTCTTCTTTGTTTGGTTAAAATATGCGACTAATTGTTTCGAAAGCTTTACGTCGTCGTGCACGCTTATCATGAAATGAATTATTAATTTTATTTAATATTATTTCAGCTCCGAAGGAGGTGGTGACTAACGAAGCTTCGCCAGTACCAGCAGGTGACGAAAAGGTATGATCTGATTTTTGTTTTTGTTTTTTACGTTTAACAGGTAAGTTTTAAATTTACTTGCTTACGTGTCGCTACAGTTCGGGTGAATTTGACCCGCAACCAACAAGCCTCTCAAAATATGTGACTTCAGCTGCGCAACTCCAAGTTGGTTGGGATCTTTTCTACTTGTGCGCGCCACCTACATCGAGGTAGTCTTCTCTACTGCGTTGTACTTCCGGGTTATATTCTAAGACACTGCAGACCGGAGCGTTGGAGTCCATTTACTCTTTATGTCCTAGCTACATATCTCAAACGTCCACATCAACTGAGCTCTCTTCGCCTTAGTTGTAGGTAATAGGCCGCAATAATGGTTGTGCTTCGTTCTTTGAAGCCGAGATCTTTTTTTTGATTAAGTTCATTCATCATTTTGGATCAGTTTTTCGTGAAATGGTGTCTGTATACAAAAAAAGAAAAAGAGCACTTATAACATCTTCTATGCTCCAAGCTGCTTAGACATAAGATTGTTTGTTATTCTGTCTAGGCATTACAGGCGCAATGCGCAACTGCCCAACTACAGCAGTAGAGGCCATAGTAGGGCTCTCACCTCTCTCTCTCAAGACGGCTGCTAGATGCGCCATCAAACTGCAGCTTGAATATAAGTTTAAACCAGAGGACTATATGGGACACTTGAAAATACTTAACTCAATCCCAAACATGTTTCTGTCCATCCCAGATACTATGGTTAGGGAATACAGTTTTGGGAAACTTTTTGAAGTATAAATACCAGACCGCGCCAATTGGGCCAATTGTGCTCTGCCACGAGACCCAAAAAGTCTGATCTGGTACACTGAAGGATTGAAAATGGATTCTCTAGTTGGAGCTGGAATTTTTGGATCCAAACTGTTGATACCCATGGAAAAGTGTCCCACGGTATTGAGATCCCCGCTGACTTAATATCCCAAGTGGGTATAAAGAGCGCCAAAATTCTTATCCCTTCGGATGGTAAAGCAGCACTGCTAGCACTGTCTTCTAATACGATAGACTCTATAATTGATAAATGCTGCTACGCTGCCTTACAAACTCTGGCCAGATATAATAAACTTAAACCTGGATGGGTACCTGGTCATCAAAGTATTGAAGGCAACGAAACGGCGACGAACTAGCTACGGCTGGATCAGAATCGTATTGCAGAGTCAGTTGGACTGTTGCCTTAGGGCTAATTTGCGACTGGGAACACCATTTTCCTCTTGACCACTGGGTAAATATCCCTGGTCTAAGACAGTCCAAGCGACTAATTAAGACTTAATCCTAACAGGAAATCCTTTACTTAAGCATTAGGAAACTAGCAAGCTTCCTAACTGGTCACTGCGGCCTGAGATACCACCTTAACAAGATGAATCTGTGCCAGGTTAAGGATTGTCGATTCTGCCTTGAGGAAGATGAAACATGAAAACGAACACATGCTTTGCGAGTGCCGGCACCACATTGGCTAAGGAAACGTACTCTCCACAAGGAGATACTTACTTCAGAGGAATTGAAAAGATCCACTACCAAGAATTTACTTACCTTCATAAGGGAGGTATTACGTCTTTTGGATTAACTCCAACCCTTCGATGCAATAGATCTTTCGGGTGGTAGTGTCGACGCCATGTGTGCAAGGGTTGTATACAAATACAAATACTTAGCGCAACATACCGAATTGGGCCAGTGCCTAGCTTTTCGCGACCATTCGTGTTGTGCGTTTTATATTTTTCACACATAATCGAAGGGACCTACAGTTTAGAGCCATATCCGAAAGGCAAATTGAGAAGCTTTCTCATGACAATTATTACTCTCGGACCTTTGTCAGACATTCGCGAGAGGTGGGGCCGTGAAAAAAACTTTTTGGTGTTCTCTGGGATTCGAACGTCGAACCCTCCGCTCAGCGATCCAACGCACTAACCACTTGAGCCACGGCGCCGTTGTATAAGAGGAAAAAATAAAAATCCTTAAAAAAAATCAAGTTCGTACATCACTTTTTGTTTTACTTTATTGAAAACTATTTAATTTTAAAATAATTAAAATTATGTGCTTTCTTATTTCACAGCCAATCGATTATCAATCAGATAAGCTCTTAGCAGAAATAAGGCAACTTAAAAACGAAGGAAGCGAGCTAAGAGAAGAAAATCTTACTCTTAAGGTAAGTACTCGCTTATCTTTCCATTTTGCTTTTGTACTGCTATTCACACACATTATGCATTAAAAAACAACAACGATTTTTTTGACTACAGAATCAATTAATGCGCATAAAATACACAACGTCGCAGCAAAGAATGGACGAACCATATTCACCGACGGTGGAAAAACAAATTCCAATGTTCTACATAGCGCTCTCCATTGTAACCGCAATTTTTGGTATATTTCTGGGCAAATATTTGCTCTGAATCAATCGAGTAAAGATTTTATGTTATTATTGATGAGAAAAAAGAAAAATAAAAAATTCATTAATATCAAAATAAATAAAAAATATAAAAAAAAACAAACAACAAATAAATAAATAAATGGCTAAAAAATATAATTTTTAGACAATTACACACAAAAAAAAGAAAAGAAAAGAAAAGGATTCAAAGTAACAGATGGAACGGATTAAAACATACATAAATGGAAAGCAAACTATCTTTTTAGATAAACAGAAAGGACATTCAGTGATTGATCATTATAGAAAAAAAACAAAAACAAAAAAATAGCTTAAGAAAAACACAATATACTGACTTTTGAATCGCTGTTATAATTCAATTAAAAATCTAATGAATTCTATACATACGTATACATGCTGGTATACGTTTGTATATTATTTCTTAAAACCACATGAAAGGATTATTGTATATAAAGGCAGATGACACGAGGTGATGGGGGAGTAAAGTTTTCAAATGCCTACACAAAATGTATGAAAACAGAGGGTTCCATTCGTAACGGTTTCAGTTTTAAAGTTTTTATTGTATGTCTATAATTTAAGAGAACTATTTAGTTAAAAAAAATAAGCCTTCAAAGAAAAATAAGAAAGGATGTAGCTGCCATTTTTATTGAAAAAAAAACAAAAACTTTATGTACTTAGAGGTGAAGGCTTCAAGGGAGAATAATCTACTATTAGGCATATTTTAGTTCTATACTTAACTAAGCACTTGTATTGCTTAACATATTACTTTTTTTTTCACCAATGCATGTTATAACAATTTTTGTTTCAGACAATTCTTCCTTTTAGGCCATCTGTTATTGTTTACTTGATAATACATGTACCACTGTAGGTAGCCCTATTAGCACTTTAAATTTTGAACAAAAGAGTCTCCGTATTGTATTTAATTGTTAAATGTTATTACTTGTAAGATGGTTCAATTAGAATCCTATATTTTTGGGCAACCTATAGATGAAAATTATTATTTACAACTAAAATGTGTAAGGAAGTTTTTATGTTGTATGAAATTATTTTTTTACGTAGTTTAGTCATAAAAAACTGATACAATTTATTGAGTTTATTTGAAAATAAGGAAACCAATTACATATTCCTTCAGGCCATCCAGCAATTGTGAAGGTTAGAAGCAAAGGTTTATTTTCCCATGAAAAAAATATCGTCATGATGATAGGGCGCCCCAAATTTTGTCTAAAAAGTAAGATTCTAAGCTCCACAATTGAGTTACATACGGGTTCTATCGGGATCTCAAATATGTCGTCTCTCATTTGTCATCATCAGAAAGATAACCTTAACAAGCGGTGTGTTTATCGCACCAAATTTAAATTAACAATTTGGTGCTTTTTCAATCGGTTAAAGTCAGTGTGTAATCATGTCTAATAGTCCACTTATTTGCTCTTGTGTGATGCTCTTGTTTTTTTTTTTTTACAAAATCTAGTCTTCATAAACTAACTCTACTGGTTCTGCTAATAATTGAATTTTAACATCCTTATTTACTGATTCTGTGCCATAGTTTTGTTGAGCTCAAGGCTTTTCGGTATTTGAGTGTTCAAATATTTCGACTTGCAGAGTCGTTTATGAAGGCATAAACGCTTTTTCCGATTTCCAATTCCATTAAGACGAACTCAACGACGACTGCTTGCGGCTTTGTTTCTACTGTTGCTTTGTATAAAAGCCTACGCAGCTGGCTTTGTCTGGTACATGTTTTTTGCCATAGGTTGCTTATAATCAGTTCATGTAGTCATCAAATTTGCTTTCGGTAACTGCATGTCTTACCGTTTACTTTATCGCTAGTTTCGTAAAATTGTCTGCATATTTTCGAATACGAAACAAAGAAAAAAAATCCTCAACAGCAGGATTCATTATTCTTTGTCTGAGAAAAAAACTGGTCGACATTATTAAGCGCTGAAATTTTCTGACTTAAGTTCGGCGAGGTTATGATCTATGTATTATAGGGATCATAAAACCTCCCACTGGTCCGCCTGTAGGCTTCGTCTTTCATACAATGATGTATTCATTATTATAAAACTTCCAGAACCAACGTTTAGAAAATAGGTTTAACGTTGATGTAACTTACAAGCTTTTTTTTATCACAGACTACAATTTTTCCATTTACACTTTTAAAATGTACAAGGTACGAAGTCTAATTAAGCCCAACCGGTATTTGAATTGTAAGAAAATTGTCACCGACTCCCTAACAGAGAGAAATAAATAAAATAGATAAATGGCTAAACATCTTACGGAATTTTCACTCCCAGAGACAAATTTAAATCTTCTGTATCGGACTTGAACATAGGGACGCCATTCTTGAACATGAAGCAATAAAGTTTTGGAAGCCAACATTTTTTATTGAACTAATAACTTGTAAGGTACGGTCTACGAATGTTTATGTTTAATTTTCTAAGAAAAGGTTTAGACTCAATATATTCCGATGTAAATGCATCTTGTGTTCACGTGTTTAGTTAACAGATTTGGAGTTTTTGCGGTTTTGACACAAATTATAGTAGAAGTCTGTCGCTTTTCTCTTTTGGTGGTGTCTCCTTTCGAAATAGAAACACATGAAGTTCCTTTGATACTTTGCTTTACCACGTCACCTTTGCAAATATTCGCATAGCGGTTCAAGGTTATAAGCTATTGAATGGTAAAATAGTACCACTGTAAGTGAACCTAAAAATAATAATTTGTTACTGTCTTCTCTCCACTCCGGGTGCCGTAGCTATGAGAATAGAGGTGGTGAACTACTGTGTAAGTTTTAATTTTTGAAATCGACGAAATGAAATCCAAAGAGCTAGACATTTGCAAATTTAATAGTTTCAATGCTCTTATACTACTAACGGAATGCCAATATCCAAATAATATGTGAATCTGACACTGTGGATTATGGGAATAAGCGTGAATGACATTACTAACCAAATATCACCCAAATTTGATTTGAAACTTATTTTGTAACAGTATTTTTTTGGCTAAACTATGCTACTATGAACGGTGTATAGTGATAGAATTAATATGCATTTGCTCAACAAAATTGTTGCTTATATGTACTAAAAATAGAGTGTTTCAGCATCGTATATTGTTTAAAGAAAATGTTACCATCCCTTGAACGATAAGTCTTCGCGACAATCCAAGAAGCCGTTGCGAGATAACTGACCATGTTTTCCATCAAAAAAAAAAAAAAATATTTTCCATCACCTCTTGTTATTTTGGCCAAATTGATAACATGAAAGAACGACTATAATTTGTTTTTCTTTTTCTTTTATTTTTCATTGTGCAAAAATAAGAGATAACTTTAATAGGTTTTTTTATTTTAAGGTTCTTCTTTAAAAATAATTGTATTAACTGGCGTATGAATAACGTTATAACTGACAACACACACTTAAAGTAAAAGACATGTTCTCTTTGCAAGTTGTGTTTGCTTTGTGAAAGTAAAATAAAAAAACAAAAACGAAAACATAAATACTTCATACCTATAAATAAATGTTTGGCGTATAAAAAAAAGAAAAAAAAAACTATTATTTTTGCTTATAATAAACGTCTAACTCAAACATGGTTATTTTTTTTTTCATAAAGAATGTAACAAGTTTTTAAATATGCCGTTATATATACAACAAAAAGAAAAAGTACTAAAAATAAAACTACCGATAAAACATGGTGAAAACAATCCAAGTGTATGTCCATAAAAACAATTTTTTATTTTATTTTTTTGCTGAAATATCTATCGCATTCAAATTTTGTTAGTTTTTGTTTTTTTTTTTTTAATTATTTTTGAAATACATTTCATTTAAGTTTTTCATCATTTTGTTTCAAAAGTTTTTTTTTAAGGAAAGGTGTCGAAAAGTGCATGTATTTATTATTTTTATTTTTTTTTAAATTTTATATTTATGTAATGAGCTAAACGCGTCAATGTATTGAAGTAACAAGAAAAACCAGACATAAATCGCATATATTTGTATGGAGTAGAATAATTTTTTTGGAACATGATATCACTTTTTTTCCGATACTGCATGACCATAACATAGTAATACGTTATAAACTGTTTAAAGAAAAACAAAACAAACAAAAAAAACTTATGCAAAGTAAATATTGATGATTTCGTTGAGAAATATATTAAATTTGAGTATTCTATTATAATGTGTTTATTGTTTTTATTTCTTTTGTTTTTTACTTTGTATTTTTTTTTTAGATAATACGAAAGCAAGTATTTCTATTTTTCTTAGAAGCTCTTGTTTTTGCGAAGATTAGTATTATTTATTACGTAAATCAAACCATTTTGCTTTCGAATTTGACGCATCTTCCAATATTCATTGCATTTATTGCATGTTTTAGTAAAAAATCCATTAGATTAGAAACCTTAAATGAAAATAAAATCTTCGATTAATGTATAACAGTAGAATGTGGATAATGGATTCATTTTCTATTATTATTCGATTAGTTAAGCCATGGCGGTTCAGTTGGTAAGTTTGCTAGCAGTGTTCCTTACTTTGTATTCCGTTTGGAATATCAAAACTATTATTGGAAAGAGATTTTCGATTTTAATTTCATCGAACACATTGTAACACTTTCGATTCGAATGCTAATGCTGTTAAATATGTTTTCATAATGTACGAATTTTATTGCAAGCTTAATGGCATTAATATAGAAGTGCTCTATCTATTTAATGAAAATTTCATCATCTTTTGCGAAAGTGGTAGAGACAAACACGTACTAAATACAAAACTAAAATACAAATACTTGGCGCAACAGACGCATACTTCTCGCGCCCATTCGTGTTGTGCGTGTTATATTTATCACACAAAATGGAAGGAACCTACGGTTTAGAGCCATATCCGAAAGGCAAATTGAGAAGCTTGCTCTTGACAATTTTTACTCTCGGACGTTTGTCAGACATTCGCGAGAGGTGGGACCGTGAAAAAAATTGTTGGTGTTACTGGGATTCGAACGTCGAACCTCCTGCTCAGCGATCCAACGCACTAACCACTTGAGCCACGGCGCCTCACAAGTAGTACAAACACATACTACAGGGTGCTATTTGAGAACTATTTGAAAATAAAACGGAAATGTTCCTAACTTATGCAAAAAATACTTTTATTAGAATACAATTTGGTAGATAACTACATATGTACAAAGGGCGGCTGATAAATTCGTGGCTTGAGATACTGAACAACGAGTCATCTTCTTATTAGTGATAGCACTAACTGGGGCACTCTGTAGTAGAAAAATAAGACTGCGTTTCAATAATCCTGTGTTAGGATAAACATCACCATGTCAGCGGAAATCGGAAATACTCGCAATTTTGAGCACCGTGCCGTGATAAAGTACCTCGAGAAGAGAGGAAATTCGAATAGAGAAGTTCTCGAAGATACATTATGTCAACGACTCTTCAGGATTCTGGGCCTTCCTATACCATGGTAAAAAATAGGCTCCCTTATTTCAACGAGAGCGCGAGAGAGCTTTGAAGACGACCCACGCACAGGGAAGCTTATGACGACTGTTTTTTGGGACAATGAATGTGTTTTGCTTATTGATTACCATCGTAGTCCCCGATGAATGGTCAATATTACGCAAATTTATTGAATCAAGCACATGAAGCGGTCGTACAGACGCGACGTGGGAAACTCAGGCACAGAGTGTTGTTTTCGCAGAATAACGCGCCTGTTCACACGGCTTGGCTTTCGCGGCAGGCCTTAAAAGATAGCCCAAACTTGGCCCCGATCGACTTTTTTTTCAATTTAAAAAGGAAGTTAGGAGGCCGGAGATTTACAGGCAAGAAGAGGCAAGAGATCAAGGCGGCCGTAGAAAGTCATTCTGAAGTTAAAAAAAAAATAAATATTTTTAGATTATATTGAGAAATAACATTTTTCTCGATCTCTTTTTTCACTTAGGCCTCGAACTTATCAGTCGCCCTCGTATGTCATGTACAGTTGGGGTAGACAAAGATAGCCCCATAAGCAGGTTAGCATTTATTTCAAAAGTTCAAAATTGAAGGAACGTTCTCTGGTTTGGCGAGAGCAGAATAATGCTTTTTGGTGGTGTCTCATTGTTATGTTAGAAGGCCTCCACAGAGTTTAAAGGACTCCACACACCGCCGCGATAGCGATAGCGATAGCGATAACTATCGCCACAGCGATAAACAACCGAGCACACCAGCGCGATAGCGATAGATAGCGATAGACGTCTTTTCTCAGTTCTATTTGTGTTCTCAGAAACTAAAGTTCCTACCTTCGAGTAGGAAATGTAATTTTTCCACATCCACCATTGCGCGATAGAGCGATAGAATGCAACATGCAGTGAGAGCCACGATATATCGCAATCTATCGCAACAATCGCCGATATTATCGCACTCGGTGTGCATGGACAAACTTGAATATACGTGTTGCGATAGATCGCTATCGCTATCGAAATCGCTATCGCGGCGGTGTGTGGAGTCCTTAAGACTTACACCTCAGAAACGGTCAAACGGGTTACAGCATAATGGTTTGTGGATATTTTTCCTTCCATTGTTTTGGTCCAATATATATTGAATAAGTCTGTACTAGGCACTGTGGCTCAGTGGTTAGTGCCTTGGCCTACTGAGCGGGAGAGTAGAATCCCCGAAAACACCAAGTCTTTTCACGGTCCTCGTCTCGCGAAAGCCTGCAAATGGTGGAGAAAAATCACTATAATGAGAAAGTTTCTAAAAACAAAGCCTTTTGGAATTAAATGGTTCGTGTTGATTTTGCCTACTTTTTGGACAATGGCATTCTTTAGAGCTTGCATGATACAGTGGTGATGTTTGTTGGTCATAAGCTTGTGAAAGAACGAGCGGGCTAGATCGAGATCAAGATCACTGTAGTCTGGACATAAGAAACAATCACGACGTCATCGGCGAAGACCAGATAAATAGGTAGATATTAGTGTTAATTGAATGTGTAAAGATACATATTTCCAACAGCGATGAGAGTATGCAGCCCCGAAACATACCACAAGGGCCTTAAATCCAAGTTCTATTAAAAAATAGAAGGTGAAGTATAGACTTGTACTTAAAAGATTTTTTTTTGATGATAGGCAAGTTGGACGTGTGATCGAGGCACAATGATCCTGAGCGGAATCCTGATCGACATCGAAGGTGCTGCTGCAAAAACCATCGTTGAACTCAAAATTCCGCAGTCAATAGATCAAGTTGGTAAGAATCTGCAAACGGAATCGAAATGTGATATTAAGAACCGGAACCGGTACATATGTATATATTCGTGCGCTAGGTAATGAAAGATGAAAGAGCAGACGGACTTACAAGGAATGGGTTGGTGTTGTATACTTTTCTTCCGGCCAATAGCCGTTAAATTCTCTTTATGCGTTACGCTTAGACTCTCGTGGGTGGTTTGTGACGAGGAAAACTCCCTTCTCTGGTTAAGCTGTGTCGCAAGTCGCTAGTAACTGCGTCGAGGGGAATACTTATTGTACAAGTTACGGAGATTAGAAAGATCCATCATTTGCTGTGTGATTGTCATGCCTTCTTCGACAGCAGAATTATGACTCTTAGCAATTACTTCTTCAAGGATATGCTTCTTGGCGGCTACTCCTTCATAGATCTGGAAATTATACGTAAAATTGCCATAAACGACCTCCTGAGATTCATACTCTTAGTGGTTCTAAATCAGTAGTTTTCTTTTTACAGTTGAGAAGAATACTCAAAAATTGACGGGATCCTATCTTCATCTTGCTCCACTAACATGTGCGTGAATGTATAAAGCTCACATCGTCAGAGATGTAGTCAATTTCAATGACCCAACGAAGATCTGCAGAAAATTTTGAACTAAGGAGGTGGCGTGGCTCAGTGGATAGTGCATTGGACTGCCAAGCGGAAAGATAATTGTTCGTATTCCCAAAAACTCTAAAAAGTCTTTTCCCGGTCCCACCTCTCCCGAATGTCTGACAAACGTCCGAGAGATAATTGTCATTAGGAGCTTCTTGATTGGCCTTACGTATGTGACTTTAAGCTTTATGTCCCTTCTATTGCAAGCACGTATAACACTAACAGTACGTTGCAAGAAGTTACGCCCTGGACCCTATACGGTCTGCTGTGCTAAATATTTCAGACCCTTTACACAAAAAAATACGTACTCTATTTCATAGTTTCGTAGAGATAACTAATTCATTAATTCCAAGGACACCATATCATTTCTCCGCGTAACACTCAACTGTGGTCTAACATGGCACGAATACCTATGCGACATCGAAACTCAGCGTCCATGAAGTTAGCTGTCTGCTTAGAGCAATGAAATACTTCTCATTGGCGCGCAAGCTATATCAGGACTTATCTTTACGTTTGGAGACCGACCCGAAAACATTTTCTTAATTTATTCAGCACAATGTAGTGGCAAGCTATCTCCTAATAGAAGATCCCGTAAATAACACTGACTTCCCTGTTGTTTCATGGAAGTGTTTATACTATGAATACTACTACAGATGCTTCGCAAAACTCAGTGACATGATCCACTGAAATATACCATTTGGTCGTCCCGCTAGACTAGAAGAGTTTACCCGCCTGGCAACCGTGACAATACAAATCACTTTTCTTACAGAACAATCAAACTTTGGAGACATTTTTCAAACCAGGATCAAGCACAGGATTGCTACCCCAGCATACGTTCTCCCCTTCTGAGAGAAAATTTATAAAAGAGTCATCCAACATAAGCCAGTCGTTGGCTAGCCAAAAAGTTCGAATTTACGATCGAAATTCTTTCAGTTTTCCATAGTCTCCACGCAATTGAACCGTATACTACTGGCTGTACTAAAATCAAGTGCACACTACACTAGCAATATTTACAACTTAATTTAGTCGCACCGTATGTCTTTGTTGACTTGTTTTTCTCAATCAAATCCTCCGTTAGTCGGCTGGTGAGGTGGTCAGTTTGCTGTATCGTCTTTTGTCAAATAGTTCTCCGGCATTGGTCACATTTAAAAGTTTTACTCGAATTAACTCCGGATCGGTGTAAGTTTTTTGTTTTTACATGGCTTTATTAAATTGGTTCAATTCTTGTCAAGAGACTACCAAACTATTGCGACAAGGTAAATGCAACATCGACAGTAATATCCAGAATATGATCGATATTTTAACCTCAACACATTTTGAGTTCGAATGTGAGGGTGAACAGAATCAGTGTAAAAAACAGTTTATCACACGGAAGCCGCCGGCCGAAGAACGTCCTCACATTCAGTGCAAAATGGGAATGGACAGCAGTGCCAACATTGGTGACAGTATGAAAATTCCAGAACCACGAGGTCCGTATAAGTTGCCAAGGTCACCAATGCCGATGCCAATGCCGCCACCGCCACCGCCTCAATATAGTGGTGGCAGTTCATTGAACTACAACTTTGATCCCGAGATGCAGCTGAAAGAAGGCGACCATAAATACCTGTCAACCTGCAAAGCACCATATTTGTGGAATGGAATCCTACCCCATCGCAGCAATCGCATAACGACTTATTCGCCAAAGGTATTCATCGGAGGAATACCATGGGACATGAGTGAGCAATCATTGAATAAACTGTTCGAGCCCTTTGGAAGGATACGTGTTGAATGGCCCAGACGAGATAAGCATGCCGTTCAGCCCAAGGGATACGCCTATGTTATCTTTGAAACTGAGACCAAAGTGAGAGAGTTGCTTGCTGCATGCACCACGTCTAGCTCGTGTTCGCCCAACGCCGGAAACTACTACTTCCACATATCGTCGGGTCGCATACGAACTAAGCAGGTAGAGATTATTCCCTGGACTATTTCAGACTCCAACTTTGTCACGGCCACTCATCAGAAGTTAAATCCAAGTAAGACAGTCTTTGTGGGAGCCCTACATGGCAAACTGACTGCCGAGGGATTGGCTAAGATAATGAACGACATGTTCGATGGAGTAATCTACGCTGGAATCGACACGGACAAGTACAAGTATCCCATAGGATCTGGGCGAGTGACTTTCAACAACAGCCGATCATACATGAAAGCTGTATCCGCCGGCTTTATCAAGATCAAGACGACCTTGTTCACGAAAACCATACAAGTCGACCCATATCTCGAGGATACTCTGTGCGCCCTGTGCGGTGTTCAGCATGGTCCGTACTTTTGCAGGGAGTTAGCTTGCTTTCGCTACTTCTGCAGGACATGTTGGCAATGGCAGCACTCCTTTTATGATTTTAAGCTCCACAAACCTCTTACGAGAAGTTCCAGGTCGGACACGTTAATTGGCTTTGATATAGGCAGTCCCTAGATAAATGTCAAGGCTTAGCATTTTTTGGGAACTTTTTTTTCTGCAAGCGAAAACATTGTTTAGTTAATTTAAACTTTTTCGCAGTAATTGGTGATTTGGTAGACTTGTTTACTTTTTTTTGTATTTTTATTGTTTAAATATTGTTTTTTTTTTTTTTTTGCTCCCTTTTGTACTATATGATAATTTAGTTTTCAAAAATGGATTGTTTTTGAGCATTTAAGTTATTAAAATTGCAATTTTTATTGTATACAGCGTTAATGTACGTGAATTCGAATGTATTTTCATCGAAATTACAGGCGATTTGTAAACCATTATTAATTTTAAAACATAACAACTTATGTTTTAATTATTAAATACACTTGTTGTACTTTCTTATAACCTTTGGTAGTGTTTTCTCGTAATCTCCATATTGTAAATTTATGTAGTTTAAGTTATAAATTTGTAATATACACTAATGTATGAAAAAAATTCCTCGTATATATTCTTAAAAGAATAAAAATTTATTTTGTTTATTTTTTTTACTAAAAAAAATAAAAAAAAATTCAATTTTGTTGTAAAAAGAGATGCGTTTTAATTTTAACCTTTTTTTTTATTTATTTCTGTAGGTTTTTTTAGGAGCGGATGGTTAGCTGTAGGTGCAGCTGGTTACCTTACCCAGCTTAAGAAAAAAAAGTGCCTTTTTGGGGACACAAGTTGGGGTACTACGATATAAACCTATTCCACTTGATGATCCTTGGTACACGTTAAGCTCAGAGACAAAACATTTCTTCTTTCCTTTTGTTCGGCGACTTTATGATCAGGATTATATGGATCATAGCCCTCCCACTTTACTGCATCCCAAATGGTCCGCTTGTGGGGTTCGTCGATTCGACCTTAAAAAGTATCTGCAGGCCTCCCGGTTTCGGAGCACTTTGTCACTGAGGCCAATCAAATGCTGCTGTTTTTGCATTTATGTGGACCAGGAGATTTTTGGCCTGTCTCTCTTACGCGCTTGTATGTGGACGTTGATTGACATTGTCTTTTGACAGGTTTTTTCTTTTTAATTAAAAAGCTTGCTCATGTGAATTACTTCTATCGGACGATTGTCAGACATTCACGAGAGGTAGGACCGTCATAAAAGCTTCATTGGTCTTTCCAGGGAACCTTACTTACTCACTTGGGTGGCGCTACATTTCGGGTAAATCTTGGCCTCAACCTCTCCAATTGGCCTAGACATTAGCTTACTACCTCCAGTTGCGCACATCAAGTTTGTTGAGGTGCCCTTCTACTTTTACGCACCACCTTTGGCGAGGTTGTTCTCTACTGCGGTGCCTCTTCAAGTTAGATTCGAAGACTCTGCAGGCCGGTGCAATGGTGTCAATTCGTCCTACATGTCCTAGCCATCTTAGGCGACTGATTAGTAGTTTCTTGGATAGGTCGATGTCGCTGTACAGCTCGTAAAATTCATTGAATCTTCTCCAAACCCCGTCAACGCAAACGGGACCGAATATTTTACAAAGAATTTTTTGCTCGAAACGATCGGGGATGTCTTCATCCGGTTTTGACAGTGTCCATGCTTCAGCACCATAAAGCAGGACTGTTAAAGGTCTCGAACAGAGTCTCCTAAGCTATTCGGGATAGGGCGTTACTACTCGATTGCCTTCCCCAGTCCAAACAAACACTGATTGGCCAGAGTTATTCATCGTTTGATTTCTGCTGAGATGTGTTGTAAGAATTTTAGCAGAGCCAAGGTAGACAAAGTGCCTTACTACCCCGAACCTACCGCTCAGTAATTCAACGCACGAACCACAAGAGCCCAGGTCTAGTACGATCATTTAAATCTTGAAAGAAATACCTACGAAGGGCTTTCTCTCTCAACGTTGGTAGGGCAGGACATGTTCACAACTGCTGAGTTATGATTTCTGTCTCCTTCTCTTCTCTCCAGCTCCTATGTACATAAATCTGTCCGATATCTCGCTATCCAATTTTATCAAATTAAAAGTCGTCACGATGGCTCAAGACCCTAATTTAGACCAACCGGCAATTGGGAAGGGGGAACCCAATCCAGGTAAGCTTGCGCATCAAAATACGTCTACAATTACCTAAGTTTGTTGTCGTCGAGTTTGTCGCCTCATCATTCCAATAACGTAACCCAACCAACGTAGTCATTATTTTTGATCAAAGACATAACCTCTTCCAAACTATAAAAAAAGTATCTTCCAAGGGTTTTAGTCTGCTTCGGGCAATACTTTGGCATTCACAGATTAGATGTGTTATGTCATCTGAGATGTGTACTCGTAGGCCATTGCAGTACCTGTATAAATATGTATCTGATAAACTTAAACTCATTGCGTGCTTCCTCAGAAGGCAATGACCAGAGAGTACTCTTAACGCTGTTGATAATTTCCTCAGAATTTTTCCGATCTAAAATTGGCCACAAGGCCTTAGATACCCTATGCCCTTCTATGGTAGACCATATTAGGTCGTCGAAGTTGAATATTCTCTTGAGAATAAATCTTTTAACCACGCACATGGTTCTATGCCTCCAATAACGTTTTTTGGCCAGTACATTGGCCCTTCCGCTACTCACTATGCCGCAGTTTCAAGGTAGCTACCATAATTTGACACATAATGGCAATTTTTCTTCTGACTACTTCAAATTTTATGACGTATAACTCCAGCGCCTTTATCACATCGCAGCCTGACTGTCAAGTATTCTACTTATTAAGTAAGAACATATAATTAAAGAAAGAAGCCTTTTCGTTGCCTTTCAGATCCAGCTTTGACTCGACTTGCTGTTAGCTCCTGTATCGAGGCGAAACTACATGAATTTTATAGCGGGGGATGGTTCCTCTCTTTTATCAACCTCCATGCATTTAAGCAATTCAGTCAACGAATGTTCTAATAACCGCGACATTGCTTTACCTTAATGGTCTAATTGAAGGAGAAGACACCACCCAGCTTGTGAAAGCTTAACGCCTAAGATTGCCTCGCCATGTCGCTAGGATGAGTGAAGATCGTGCTCAAAAAAATTAATTCAACGTAGTATCAAGCAGAGGAACTAGAGGATGCCCATGAGCGATGTGGCGAATGCGATACCCGAAAATTTGTTATTAGTTATTATTATAATAAGAAGAACAAGAAGGATGTCTGCATTTGTTTAGCCAAAAAGGCGTACTTAGAACTTAGGTCTAGCGTGGCAGTCACTGTTTTTGTCGATACGATCAATGTGTTTTGTTCCATTGAAAAGCGTTGCTTCTAAAATTTATGCTGGTACCATCACCTGTTGCTGTGCTAACACTTGTTTGTCCGTTTGCGTGTTTAACATTATCAGAAGAGCCTCTCACAGGTGGTTTGAAATAGTCTAATAAATGCGGTTAAGAAATTCGTGACTGAACGCACCCGGGCGTAACAAATATCTTACAAAGAGCGTTGCATACATTTAGCTGACGATCACAATGTTTGAGAAGCACTGCTAAATAACCGCTGAATGGTCACATACAAGGCTTAAGACTCCCATTGTTTCGTTGACAGTTTCAGCGCGATTATTAATTTAGCTATTCTTACATCAAACAAATGAATGAAAACAAAATGACGTCAATGCAAATTCTTTAGCAAAATCACATTGGAAACATTAAAAATAAATTATTACCCACAGCCCAACCCAAGTAAAAGGTTTCGAACGCAGCCATTCAAATGTCACAATTCGTCATCTTCGTTGGTTCGCAAAAAGTGGCATACGCTTTACAAAAAGAAGACGAGAGCTAAATTCTTCTGGACGTAGTTTTTCATTTCGTTTTTTTTTACATTTTAAAGTATTTTACAGTAAAATCTCGAAGGTAAACATTTCGCAATTTCATATCTCTGTCGAATTGTCTTAATGTTTTGCGTACGCTAGCTTTTGACAATTGTTTGTGCTGTGAGTTTATCTTTGTGTCTGAATCACTGCAGGGTTTCTTTTCTGTTTAGACAATCATTATTTCCTTTATTTACTACTTAACTAATTTTTGCTAGACACAGTGTTTTGAAAAAAAGAAATTAAATTCATTTTCCCCGAAATATATAGTTGCCCCCAATTTCTTTTTTGTGATTAAATTTGCTAAACAAAATCGATTAATGCCCTCTGTGTGTGGTATTCACCAGTATGACATCACATCACAACAGCATACCACACAAATCAAAAATTGAGTCATTCGACGTATATTCTGTGGTACGTTAAGCTTAAGGCTGGTTATTTTCAGGTTACCAAAATAAATGGCTGCAGGAACAACGCTTCAAAAAGCCATCGATTTGGTCACTAAAGCAACCGAAGAGGATCGCAACAAGAACTATGCAGAAGCACTGCGACTTTATGAGCACGGAGTGGAGTACTTTTTGCATGCAATAAAATGTGAGGCACAATTGTTACTTTAAAAAAAAAATTAAAATTTGTTACAAGAAAATCTTGGCTGTAGATGAAGCCCAAGGCGAGAAGGCAAAGGACTCGATTAGAGCAAAGTGTCTACAGTATTTGGATCGTGCAGAGAAGCTCAAGGATTACCTGAAGAAGGGCAAAAAGAAGCCAGTCAAAGAGGGCGAATCTGGATCAAAGTAAGAGCTCTATACATTTCTGTTTGCATGTACCAATAGTTATCCATTTTCAGGGACGATAAGGACAAAAAAAGCGATAGTGATTCCGATGGCGAGGATCCCGAAAAGAAAAAACTTCAGGCGAAATTAGAAGGCGCCATTGTGATTGAGAAGCCGCACGTTAAGTGGTCAGATGTGGCGGGTCTCGAAGCTGCTAAGGAGGCCCTAAAGGAAGCTGTAATTCTGCCAATCAAATTTCCACACTTGTTTACTGGCAAAAGAATACCGTGGAAGGGTATTTTGTTGTTCGGGCCTCCTGGTACTGGTAAATCATACCTGGCCAAGGCAGTGGCCACGGAGGCGAACAACTCTACGTTCTTCTCGGTTTCCAGTTCAGATTTAATGTCGAAATGGCTGGGCGAGTCTGAGAAACTGGTAAAAAATCTGTTCGAACTGGCCCGTCAGCATAAGCCAAGCATTATATTTATCGATGAAGTAGATTCGATGTGTTCAGCACGTTCGGATAATGAGAACGACAGTGTGAGGAGAATTAAAACTGAGTTTCTGGTTCAAATGCAAGGTGTCGGTAATGACACCGATGGAATTTTGGTCTTGGGAGCCACCAATATTCCGTGGGTATTGGACTCAGCTATTAGGAGACGTTTCGAGAAGCGTATCTATATTCCACTACCGGAACAACATGCTCGGCTGGTTATGTTCAAAATACATTTGGGCAACACATCACACGTTCTCTCGGAGGACGATCTGAAGATTCTGGCCGGCAAAACTGATGGGTTAGCTCAGCGGATTTGGTGTGGTGATTAAGCTTTGATTTAAAAAGGAACATTTCTTTCGCAGATACTCTGGAGCTGATATATCAATTGTAGTCCGTGATGCATTGATGGAGCCCGTTCGAAAAGTTCAACAAGCCACTCATTTCAAGGTGTGTAAAATGTCATAATTATGTTGGTGGACAAGACTGAAGTTCACGGTCTTTTTAAACCTTTACAACACTTCTAGAATGTTTACGCTTGCTTTGGTTTAAAGCTTTATTTCTCCTTTTTTTTATCTAGTGATGTGTCAATATCACCGTTTTACTATTTAAAGCCAGACATTGGCACATTATTGCTCTGTCAATTGGTTCGTCTTTTCATTTCATTTGATCTTCATTTATATTATCATCAAGGAATGAATGTAAATTTGTTGAGTTCCTGTGCATATTCCAACACCCATTTCCTTGCTCCATTTCCTTGTTTCTGCAGTTCTAAAAGCGTATTTGTTTTCCTGTCACCTGATCTTAAACGATCAGCAACGGCAAATTGCTGCATTGCGACCATCTTTGCGTTATTAGCTGAAGTCTTTGTCTTCAGATTCGGCAGAAGTGACCTACTTAGCTCATATGACATCTGCTCCATTTCATCTATCCATAATGAATCCTTTTCTGTCATCCACTTTAAACTCATCCGCATTTAAATATAGTTCACAGCTACTCATTGAACCAATTTATGTTTATTTGCATCCGGAGTTCCCCAGTTGTTTTGCATGGATTTAGTGACGAGCAATCACATTCTTGGTACTACAACAGCATAACTGAACAATGACTCGTTTTATGAAGTGAATCACATATTTGATAGTACTTTAACCTAACTGATAAGATCTAATTCGCAAACATTGATAACAGTTTACTACTTTCATCACCTGCAGCAAGTGATATGAAGCTTAGAGAAATGCTGTTTCGATCGTGACTAAATACATCATCGTCTATGTTGAATGGTACATTCTGCCTGGCAGCGGAATTTTGGTCTTCGCCACCTTTAAACAGGCTGTAGAAATAAATTTTTCCATTTTCTTTCTGTGCGGGCATGACATGTTCCCTTTGTCTTTTCGTAAAACTTTCAACAATCATTCGTGAAGTGGCATCTCTCTAAATCCTTGACCGTGCGCTCTTTCTTTTTCTCGATGTTTCTCCGGTCTCTTCTGCTCATAGAGCCGACATTTCTCGTCAAACCACGAGTTTCTTGGTGGAGTTCTGATGTAACTCAGCATATTTGTTGTGACTTCCTTGATGGCTTGGTGGCAGTATTGCCACTGGTCTTCGGCATTTGGTGTTGTCGCCATTGGACTTGTCGAGAGGTTACGGGATACGCTATTGGCGATGGTGTGCCGTTGCTGTAGCGTTGTGGATATCTGTATTCGTATCTGGGCTATAACAAGGTAGTGGTCGGAGTGTATTTAGGCCGCTCAGAAAGTTCGGACTTGGGTCGAACCTTTTCAATTTTGTTTACTGTTTGTGGAATAGAGGATCGCAATGTACTTTAATAAATATTGATGCGCGGAAATTTTTTGCTGGTTGTAGTGACGTTTCGTCCCGCAGCAAAGTCGCGTACGCAGGTTTCGTCGAGGAGCTCATAGGAACACTCTTTAGTAGCGTCATTTTTTTTTTCTGTTGGAGAGTGATCGCATCTTAGGCTTATGTTGGCAAATTTAATTTTGATACAAATCGTTAGAAGACGTTCACTTATATGTCGAAAGCTCAAGACTTCTTGCCTAAGTCTGCAGTATATAATAAATTCGTATCCGAAGAAGTGTTCTCTCTGTAGAAGTTATCGTAATAAATTTCACAGTTTTTCATCGTCTTTTTGCCCGGCCCAACCCATCGTATTTCCTGGATGTACGTCTGCTTTATAACAGTCTGGCCTCCGCTGACTCAATTGTATGCGGTATTTAAGGGTCTGAACACTTCGTACAGATTCGAATGTCGTTGCCCTTTTTTCGTTTCCGATGAAAGACTACTCGCAGGTAGTAAATTCTGGGTCAGCAATGCTTGTTGTTTGCTATCAAGAGTGATTCTTTTTGGCGATCTGCCTTTGCGTCCAGGTTTTTTACCTCTGCGATGCTCCCCTAATATCATCGGCATCGTGAGGGTTGGTAAACTCCCCCGAAATAGCCTCAGAGTGGCGTTGATCGCTAAAATTAGTAGTACTAACGAGAGCTTCCCCATTAACTCAACACTTTGCTTGAAAACAAAATAAATATACAAATAATACATCTTTCCTTCCATTTGTTTTTAACAGAAAATTTCAGGACCATCGCCCCTCGATAAAAATATTATTGTTGACGATTTGCTTACACCATGCTCTCCAGGGGATTCTGGCGCTTTCGAAATGACTTGGATGGAAGTCAATAGCGATAAATTATATGAACCTCCTGTCACAATGGTAAGCTATAACATAAAACCATAAAAATAATCTACCCTTATTCAATATCTATTTTAGCGTGACATGTTAAAATCACTCTCTCGTACGAAACCAACTGTAAATGAAGATGACCTTAAGAGATTGGAGAAATTCACACTAGATTTCGGCCAAGAAGGATAATAAAATTGATATTGGCTTGTCTTGTTTTGTTTGTAATAACACACAGTTCCCTCTTTATATTGAAAACATTTGTTGTCCATATATAAATATCAAAAGTTCTTTTTAACGAAACCAAAATATTAAAATTGTTGAGCTTTCGCAGCAGCCCTTAGAAGAATAGTTTGTCCGTCTTTTTTTCTCCTCAAGTCCTACGTAAATTATTTTCCATTTTGCAAATTTACAAAGAACACAGATACAAATATATGAAAAGTTATTTTTTTATGATACATGCAACAAAGAAAAAAGGTTGAGGACTTAATAAAAGATATGTTAATCGACAAAAAATTTAATAAACTTATTACACTGAAAATTTGTCGCCTATTTTCTAGCTTCAAACGAAGAATTTGTGTTAATAAATCTAAATATAAACAAATCATTAATTTTTAATCAAACAAAAATTATCTTAGTTACATTTTCGAATTTTAAGCACTTAATTTTAAATAAAATAAATGATTATTCAGAATAGAAATGTGGGCATAGTTAACTGAATAAATGCCTAAACGATTGGGGTGCATACAACTACTCGTAATTGTATTAAGGTAGTGGGAGGCATTGGTATTGCTGCATAAATTCGATACATTCGCATCGGTTATAGAATTCATTTCAGGGTGAAGAGTGATATGACGTAGCACTATTTTTGGGTAAACAGAACACGACCACACATACAGCTATGTGCAAATAGCACCATAGGCGCGTTATTAGCATTTATTAGCAATATTTCTCAGTTGATAGTTTTTTTTTGCACTTGCGTAGGACACCTGAGTCCCGGTCTTTCACTACTGCGCTGTGCCTCGCGGGTGGGTTCGAAGATTTTTCGAACCGATGCATTGGTGTCTACACGCTCTAAGTGATCCAGCCCCTCAACCTTGGCACTTCACTCTAAGATAGGTTAGGTTAGGTTGATGGGTTGATGAGGATAGATTGCTCCGATCCCCATCACGCTTAGGTCTGTGTAGACCCATTGTGATGCCCAGTACGTCCTGATTGTTGATGGACTGGTCCATTGCCTTCCTTCTGGTCATGCAACGCTGTCCAGGAATTTCGATGACCTGGTAAACCTGAAAAGATTCGTTAATGGTTGGTACTGTTGATATTTCAGTAAAGTCTTGGAAGAGTACTCCCACTAATAAAGATATAGTCTTCCTGTCACTTTTCATAAGGGTGTTGGTGCGGGACTCATCGCAGTTTGGCCATATTTTTCTAGAAATTTCACAGGTGGGTAGCGAGTTCCATCTGCTATTTGCCTTCATACGAATCTTCCATTCTACTCGTTTCCTAAGATCGCAGAGTGGGGGTTTGATCCATTGGAGGGTTTGGTTACGACCCATTGCAGATACCAGACGTGTAAGCTCATCAGCTTTTTCATTAGATTGTGTTGTGAGCCAAGAACCTTAAGCTCTTTGCGACAGCTCTGAAAAAGTTAGGATTTTATTTCGATGGCAGAAATTGCTTTTATGGCCGCTTGGCTGTCAATAAATAACCAATAGCAACCCGTTGTACTGCCATCATTGACAGCAGGCTGCCTCAGTCACTGCCAGAGCCTCCGCTTGGAAGACACTGATGTAATCAGGTAGCATTGGAGCTCATTTTCTGCCGAAAATTCGGTTACATGTGTAAAATGCAAATTAAGCTCTCATTAACTACCACGATCCATAACAGTGGAAAAAGAACTCCCCTTGCAGGGTGCCTCTAGAGGCCGTGACTTACGTCTCTTTTAGCTAAGTCGTAGCTATCACTGAAAATAGGGAAAATATCGGCTCTGACTACTATTTAATAGCAGTCCGATTCAGAGCTCGACTACCCAATGACATAAAGCTGCAGTAGCCAACCAAAAGGAGGTTTAACATTGGACGCCTAAGCACACCGAAAATAGCCAGAGTCTGCGAGGAGGGCGAATGGAGGAGAAGACATAGCCGCGAACTCTATGAGCTGTACAAAGATGTGGATGTATTCCGGAAGCAAAAATTCGTCGACTACACTGACTCGGTCACATCGAGCGAATGGACGACAAGGCGCCAGCTAAGAGAGTATTTGAATCCCAGTCCATTGTTTCGAGACGACAAGGGAGACCGAACCTCCGGTTTAAGGACCAAGTGGTCGCGGACGCAAGTAATCTTGGTCTTGCGAACTAGAAGCAGCGAGCCGAGGACCGTGAAGGATGGAAGCCAGCAGGTCGGGCTCTGACCCTCCAAGAGTCGCACGCCTACTAAGTTAATGCCACTGTACAAACCGTACAGTTCGTGGTTGTAGTTCACAAAGTCTATGCCTTTGCGCCATAGAGCAGGACTGGGGTAATTAAGTTCTTATGAAGGGTCACTTTAGTTATTCGAGGGAGGGCTTCGCTACTCAATTGCTTTCTTAGTCCAAAGACACAGCGGCTGGCAAGAGTTATTTTGAGTTTGATCTCAGCGCTGATGTTATCTGAATTAATAGCGGAGCCTAGGTGGACAAAGTCTTTAACTACCTCCAAGTTATGTCTGTCTACGGTGGCGTGATATCCGAGACGTCGGTGTTGCTTGTCATTTCTTGTTGACAGTATATATATACTTATGTACATACTCGGAGTGGTGCAGAATTTACGTTCATAAATGTAAAAAGACTGCATTAACATTGCAGCTGTTTTGGTATCACTTTCGTTCATAAACATCAATTTGATGCACAGCTGCGAGGATTGCCGCGATATCAATTTTGCAGAATTTGCGTTCATTTAGCTATTGCTCTGTATAGAGCAAGACTCAAGTATGACAATGTGAAGACAAGAAACGACGGTCTGTCCGACATGTCGGATGGCTTACAATTTTGTTTTGATATTTTGGTGGTCTGACAGACATGTCTGATAATGTAAATCCTTTTCTGTCCGACGTCGGCGGACATGACGTCTGTGTCCCGTCCCTGTAGTACTTTGACGACCTGGCCTACTTGCAAGGATCAAGAAGGAATTGTCGATGGTGTGTCTTCAATGGAGGAGAAAATTGACATCGACGCCGAAGAAGTGAGTGAAAATTTCTTATTTTTAAGTAGAACAAGTTTATTAATACAGTAATAAGTGTCTGTACATATCGTGGGGTTACAAGAAAAACTGACTAACAAAACAAGTTTTTTGTTTTCTTTAAATGCTTGTAATTTTATGATGTGACTGCGATTCTCTTAAGCTATGTTCAGACGATTGCCAGATATGTCAGTGAAAAAATTGTCCCAAATGTCTTACAACCGTGTGAACTTACAATTTTGTCAGACCGCCATCTGACAATGAAATTGTCAGGTATCTGGCAATCGTCTGAACACACAATTGTGGACATTTCTCATACGTTTAGGACATTTGCAGACTCATTTGCTATTGTCAGATGTGCTGTGCTTATGACGTCTGACAATTTCTTCATTGTCAGATAATTATTTCTCATATTTGAGGGAGCAAAACGAAGTTTCGGTGCTATTTTTTTTACATTTTCGAGTTTGATTTCTTTGCGAAGATGAGTGAAATAAATTCTGAATACGTCGACGTAGAAAGCGATCCAATATTTCGGCCGGTTGAAATTCCACCACTTTCGCAGTCGCCGACGAAGTCTAAACCTGCAAAGAAAACAAAAATTCGAAAATCCTATCGAAAAAAAGTTGAAAGTGAATGGTCCCAGGAACAAATTTTAAAACTGATTCAGGAAATCGAGACGCGACGCAGTTTGTGGGATGCTGGATGCGCAGAATATAAACTGCCGAAGGAAGCCTTATGGCAGGAAGTCGCGGACGCCATCCACATGACCATCAACAACTGCAAGGGCAAATGGTCCAATCTCCGCATAACATTCAACAGCAACCTTGACAAATATCGCAAAAAAAAATCAGGTCAAGGTGTTAGCGAATCAGTTCCTATTACCTGGAAGTATTTCAAACCAATGATGTTCTTGGAAGCTAATAAAGTTCTGCAGTCCACCCAATCGACTTCGTCTATGGAATTGGTAATTATTTCTTCGCCTTTATTGGTGTAATATTTTTAAAAATAATTCATGTGATCTTTGTATTCCTTTTTCAGAAGTCTGCCGTCGACGACCAAACATTTTTACTGGAACTTGGCAAGCGTAATACGCGGGAATTTGTGTCATCGTCACCATCAACGTCTGGGCAACGACGCAAACGCAGGATTACCACGTCAACACCATCGCCATCTCCGTCAGATACCAGCCGCGATTCGAGTTTGAAACAGATGACGGTAGAGGCACTGCAGTCCATTCGTTCTACGAGTTCGCAACCAAAAAATGCATCCAATGCCTTATGCGATTATATGGCCTCTGAGTTGCAAAACTTACCGCCGGAACAAGCTGCGTTCGCAAGGTCTAAACTGAGACGTTCATTCAACGACATAATGGATGATGCTGCTCTGATAGTGAGTGTATTTTCAGTTTCATTATTTTTTATACATAATTTAATTGTAAGATAGTTCGATATTGTCAGCTCATTGTCAGAATATTGGTAGACCTGACAATATTGTCAGATCTGGAAATTGTCCGAACACAGCTTTAGATTTTTTTATATTTCTAGACAAAATACCAGATAGGCAGTTTTTACAGAAATTTCTACTTGCTTTTTAATTTTGGCAGTTGGTCAGTTTTGCTTGTAAGCCGACGATATATATTATAGATATTTAAGCTCGATATTTATGTATTTATTTGTATGCTTTGGAAGTGCCCCGGTAATCTCAAAAATTTTTGCGAATCTCTTGCAAAATTTGGCGGATTGTTACTCTTTCCTAATTGTAAGTTCAGCAATAACACCTCGTTGTTTGCATCTGTGGTTGGGTTTTTGATATTTGTACTGCGCTGCGCAGATACGAAGTAGGATTTCCTTATGATGAAGATAACAGATCGCCAAGACAATATCAGTTACTTTTTCTGGAATTAAATGAATGTTAGTTAGAAGAAGTCTGAATCGTGAAGATATAATAGAAAATGCATATTCAACTATTCTTCTAGCTCGTAAAACACGGTAATTGAAGTATTCTTCTTCTTTTGTGAATTCAGTGCGACTGTAAGGTTTCATAAAATTTTCATTTAGTGGAAACGTGTCACCTGCGACAAAAATATACGGCATATCCTTTTCAAAATTTGAAATTCTTGTTTGTTTCGGTATGTCTAGCAGGCCTTTTTAATGATAATCGAAGAATTTTGTGTTTGAATATACACCGCCATCCGAAAGTCTTCTATTGGTTCCAGCTTCAACCATGGTGAACTCATATTTTGCATTAACGAGTGCCATTAAAACAATGCTGTACGTCTTTCATAATTAAGTATGCTCCTGAATAATGTGGCTCAGTTATTTTGATATGCTTCCCATCAATCCCATCGATACCATGTGAGAGTTCCAAAGGTCGTCAAATTCTTTCTATTGCTCTTCAGTTTTCGGTATCTGATAACAAAAATAAAATATAAATTTTTAATTTATTGCAGAGTTTCATGGAAAAAACAACAAAAAAAGAAAATAAAAAAAGTCACCGAGATAATCCCTTGAGTAAAGCAGTTGAGCATCTTGAATTCCAAAGGAAACCCGACGAATCCGATACACTTTGTGCGAGTTGGGCAATGCGGTATCGGAAACTAGACTCACAACAACAGCTGTATGCAAACATAACTATAGAGGAGGTGCTTTACCGAGCAGCGTTGGGCAGATTGGACGAGAATTCCTATAAATCCGTTGAAATCCTCCCTGCGAATGCACATTCTATGACATCCAGCTATGGAAGATCACAGCGTACCCCAACACCCCACAGCAATTTTTCATCACTATCCAATTTTTCCCCATCACCAATAGACGATAATTCCCGCGAAGTAAAGGATTTATTTGATGAAATAGACTTTTCATGAAAAAATATATTATACATACTTACCAAAATAAATTTTTTTAAAACGTGTCTTAAAACTCTGCATGTTTCAATTATAATGTTGCTGAGAGTCTATTTTTATAGGTGCAGAATCTCAAATCCGAATAACTACGCTCCGTTGCTAGGAATAGCAATGTGGCAGAAAGTCTTTATTGGGTGAGATAGAATCCCTCATGTTCGTATATTGTCGTTCAATGTACACGGTTTAACTTCGCCAACGTTCATTATACGTTTCCGCGTTCATTCGAAGGAGAGTCTGATAATCAGTTGGAGATTTCAATTTTAATTCTGTTAGCAAATTGACAGAAGAAAACCTTGGTCGCTTTTTAATCCATTCTTTTATCCAAATCCGCTTCCTTTTCTTTCTTCGATTTCTTTTTCTTCTGTAATTTTATCTATCACAAGCGCTGATACGACTACGTTCACCATCTTTGAAATCCACTGGAAAATTAAAGTCTGACGACATGTTTGACAAATGTGAACGCTAACGACAGTGGTCTGTCCAACATCCATCTGACCGATGAAAAGGTTGATGGTGGTGGATACCGACTAAAAGCTGCTGGGTATCTTATATGATCTGCCGTAGTGTGAAAATCTTTAGGCGTTAATACAACACGCCAGATAAGATCTTTTATGCTATGTTAAGAAGACTGTTGTTGGCGCAGTTCAGAGGGTATTCTTTTTTGAGGATCGAGCACAGTGCTAAGGTTCCATTCATCGGGCATACTTTCGCCCGATCACAACAAATAAAACACAAACAGAAATAACAAGTAAATTAAATTTGTTTATTTACGTAAAAAATAATTTAAACAAAATTGCCAAACTGTACGTTTGTTATGGACGGCTAGCCTGAAGCATTGCGTGTCTAATATCATAGAACACAATCATTTCCTGGAAATGAACAATGCAATAAAAGAACACGGAAATGAATGTGCCTGCGCTTACCTTACAAAGCTCCAAATTTATACTGCAAACGGACTGTTGTGTTTGCGCCACAAGTTCTTTTTCTTTTGAATTTGTTACACGAACGTGTGGATAGTTATCTTCACCCTTTTCAATCGCAATAATACCGTCTCGTGCGAGAAAGGATACTTGGAATGCATTTTCTACGGTATTCATAAAACTGGTTGGATCGATGATGAGCTTATAAAATGGAATTGGAAACCGATTGTTCTCTTCGAAAGCCTTTTAAAAAAGTTTGTTACGTAAGCGGGACAATATAATTTTTTTTTCAAATACCTGTGTAATCTGGTTTAAGATAATTTTAACCTTTTTGGCTCCTTTATCCTGTTTTTCTAATTGAGACACACTTTCGGGCTGGAGCTCTTCTGCATTCTAAAGATAAAAATTAAATAACTACGCTGCTTAATTAGTGTTTAAGTCTGCCTACATTCTTAGTTCTTCTTCGTTGTTGACGTTCTTTTATCACTTTTTGTGTTTCACTCATATTTGGATCAAAAGATCCAAACATAGAAGCGGAAAATTTTGATGCTCGACAAATTTCAACAGCGATATCGGCGAGGGCACTCCAATTGTCATTGTCGTCTCTGAAAACAAGAGAAGCCTGCAAGCGGTTGTGATTTGTGGAAAAGTTTTTTATTATTTTTTCAATCAAGGGACTTACTATAGCATTTTGATATATTGCGTCGTTGAAGTCAGTACCAGCTTCCATAACTTTTGCCACCAGTTGATGGCTCATCTTGAGAAGTTGTGCATCCATTACTACTTCAGCGGTGTGTTCGGCCCGATCACCAACATTACCCTCGCCGATGATCTCATCGGATTCGGTGATAATGTTCTTGATTGCATTTATGGTTTCGATAGTGCCTTCCGATTCAACATTTACGCCTACGAAAATCGATATACACATGAGTTTAACGAAAAACGTGGAGACGTGTCAAAATTTGGCCTACATAACAATGGTCAGGGTCAATGAGATCATTTCCGGTTATCTTGGCAGATTTGTGAGATCACCCGGCAGATTGAACTTGCTTTTCATCTTGAACCATAGGTAGTGGTGTTTCAATTAGAACTCTTTGCCATAATGAAAGCGGTCGAAACACTTTTATGAGACGCTTAGGAGGAAAGCCTAATCGTCATCTGCTTGGACAAAAAAAAAAAAAAACTACCACAAGCGCCATAACAAACTGCATATAAAAATCGCGACTTGTAAGGGAGTGAATGTAAGAACAAAGTAAGCTTGCTCGCAAGCCATAACAAAGTTAGCCTCTTGGGCACCGGGGTACGAGTGGTTACCAAAAAGGCCGACGAACTCTTAAGGAGTGGAGCAAATTACAATCAACGAATGGAATCGACAGGATTTTAACAAATACTGGGCAAATTAAGAAAGATGGAAAGTACCCAGATCCATTAAAAAGAACACAAGTACACAAGTACGATTGATGTTAGGTCAGATAACGTTTAGAGTTAATTTGTGGAAATCATTTCTAAAGCAAGCCAAAATGTTCATAGCGAACATTAAAGGAAACAAGATTTTGAGAAATGTACTACAAATAGGAGTAGGTATAATAATTTCTCTAAAGCTGCAGTTCATTCTTTTTATTCTTTTTTTATTCATTCGTTTGTTTGCTACATTATTCTGCGAATAAAGCATTTCAAAAAAAAAATTAGTCAGCAAGGCTTAGTATAGACAAAGACAGCTTAACATCGACAAATCATTGTAAGTTGTCTTTATGTTTGGTATTAACGTTTTATGCGAAGTTGTTCATCATTGTTTCAAAACTGCGAACAGTTCCTATTGACCGTACCAATCTGTTGCCGAGGTTTAAAATGCGCCACCAACCGCAGATACTAATACCACAGCTAAACCAAGTCAAACTGATTTGTTGGTGCGTAATTGAAGGCGAATTATTACAGCACGTTAAGAGCCGTGTTTCTTGTTAGAATATGAACAAATTTATTGCTTGTGTAGCTAAAATCAAATGGAAATTATTAAGTAATTTCTGAGGCGACAGCTTTAAACGTTTGCAAAAGCTGCTCATTGGTTCTTACAGTCACTAAATTTGCATTCAAAATGGTTTAATCATAAGCGTCAAAACATTAATGCTTCCTCTACGAAATATCATACGTTTCAATAAATTTAAATGAGGAAAAACCACGCACATACCAATTGCGTTTCCTTTGTCCAAGAGATTTTTAAGCCGAAGTTTCCGATCCGTTGGTACTGATTTATTTAAATCTGTCATGGTAGTCTGCTTTAAGTCTAGTTTTATTCAAATATAAAGGATAAAGTTGATTGCAGTTACAAAATGCGATTAAAAATTAATCGAGATATTGGCTTATCAGCTAAAAAAACAAACAATTTGAAAATGTTTGGCAGTACGGATGTCATTTTTAATTCTATTCAGGCCATCCCTGACTTCGCTCAAGTTGGCTGCATTCAGTGAAAATGAAATAAATAAATTATATTTTAATTTCCATTATTTTGGACAATTTTTAAAAAAATGTTTTTGTAAGTAGTATTATTAAAAAAATAAATCGGTAAGACAATTTGTACACCTAATGTCTTTTTACGCGAGAATGGCTCAGTATAATGCAACCTAGTACTATGCGATCCCAGAACTTATTTTTGTAGGAGGGGCATTCAAGGTCGATAGGTCGACATGGAACAATGTGTCGTAACTAAGGGTAACTACTCTACAACACAACTAAAGTATGATCCTAGTCTTCATAACCGAATGGCGTCGGTGGAATTCCCTAGATGGAATCAAAGGTGGCGTACGCAGTTCCAGTTAGTCCGAACTAATTGGTGAACACCTTATACATATGCACTACCTTGTTATATTCGCATCATAGGCCTAATTATGCAGCCCCTTTTATCCAAGGATTCCAGCAAAGGGCCTCGTCTTTTAGGTTAGAAGTTTCGTATTTACAGTCCCTCCATGGGAAAAAAAAAGTAACGAAGCAACCAAAAGCCTCAGGAAAAAGTGATGTTACTGTTGACTACCCTGGAAAAGGAAAAAGGACAATGGCGTTTGGATCTGTACATGGACCATTAAAAAGCCGCATGCAGCCGAACAACTGGCGGTGGCCAGACTACTCTAAAGCAGGCATACAAAGATGGGCCGGACAAAAAGGGGATGAAAAGCTGTGATATTTATTACGGTAACTGCTACAGAGCAAATGCTTATTCGGGTGCGGACTTGTTTTATACCACAGACTTAGTCAAGAGATCTTGAGTTTTCGACATACGTTATGAACGTTCGACATAACAATTCTTCTCAAGGATAAATTCGCTCCAATAGAGAAAAAGAACCCCTACCAAAGAGTGTTTCTACGAGTACCTCGACGAAACCTACGTACGAGGCGTTAGTATGACGTTAAAATCATGATTTTTCTTCACATGGCCATTAGGATTACGTAGATCTCCACTTGGAAGACATATGAATATTTATCTAACAGAGAATAGAGTCTCACGTTGTCGTCCTCCATACCAGCATCGTCCATGAAGATACCAGCATCGGACCGCTGTCAAGTTTTAGAACCACCCATAAAGTTACGATGGCATTCTTTCTTCTGTCGGGCGAAAGTCATTGAACTCCTAGAGGAAAGTCGACTGCGTAGTTGCCTCGCAATTGAATTCACGGTGTCATTGCATTAGAGGACATTTCCATCGTACGATTATTGTCGCATATGTACATTGAAGCTTCAATGCGAATGGTAATATAATCCATCTCGCTTGAGACAAGAGACGGCATTCAGTGTTCAGGGTAGATATCATCATAGAGTGAGGCAGATTTAGCAGGTCATCTAGAGCACAGCCAGACGTGATAGGGAAGACCACTACATTCGAACATGCGCAAATACTGCACATCTTTATACAAGCAGTACTGATTACGAGGAATCCCAGTATGATTTCAATAATAGACTAAGGTCTCTTTACCCGACAGGCAGGACTGGAATAAGTCTAGCACTATCGTTTAAGGTTAATACGTCTAAGCGGACGCCTCGGAGACGGAGAAAAGACTACTATTTCTTTTAAGCTGAGATCTACATGGCATAAAACGTCCTAAAAATGGAACTACCAACCATAGATAGAACCATTTACATACACAGCCAAACAACAATTAAAGCGCTGAACTGCAGTTTCGTAAACTCAAAATGTGTAAAGAACTGCCTAACGGCGCTTAGAGCTATCAATTACCACATAGTCTTGCCCTGCTGGGTCCCAAAACACAGCAGATGGTCTGGTTAGCGACGGTTCTGACATGGATATAACGCTTGCAGATAGGCATGTTCTACCGGCCATTAATGCAAATGAGAATTTATAGATAGCGTCACCAGGAATATGACTGTGGAACAATGGCGGCATATCGGTGGCTGTGTGATAGTTCGCTGTGTGATAGCTTGCAATCGACGCAAAAAAGTTCAAAATCGCTATTGTCTCTCGGTAGAAGCCTAACTCGGATATTTCTTGGTACGATAATCGGACGCTGTATCATTGGAAACATGGCCAGAAGGCTAGTTTTCTTAATTAAAGACTTCTGTAGAAGTTTGCAGAGAAATAGAAGAGATAGAACCAGTATAGCGCCTTCTAGGCCACTGATCCGGTCTCGAAGAACATCGAATAGCCATTGCCCAATTGTAAAGTGCCTTTATTGTGCAAAAGCAGGACAGCCGCATAGGAATTCTGCAGCGGCTTTGTCCTCTTTCAGACACATCTCACAAAGGCCCGAACCCCTAAGCTCTATGGTTTTCAGGTGTTCATTAACGAAAGTAAGACCCATGACGAGCCCTGTAATAGTTGTCAAGTAAATTTTGGGTAGATTAAGTAGAAACCTGGCTATGGACGCACTGGGTGTGTCGATCCACACCTTTGTCTGCCCGTATGTACCAATACGTCGCCGGTAGTCGAGATGCTGTTCTAGTAGTAGCTCAGCCATTGCTTGTTTAATGAATGCAAATCTGCAACCAATTGATGAAAGGATCCACGAAGAGCCTTATTGACCCCTCCCTGGCAAGAACATTGAGAGCAGTATCACCAAGTTACACCGTCCGAGGCTGGTTCAGCTTAACAATTGCCTCCTCCATATGTACAGTAAGGTCGATCAGAATTGGTCAACTGGCCTGCGAGTGAAACTGAACATGGTGCATAAAGTCTCCCTAACAAAAGAATCAAGAACACTATATGCCCTATATGCGGACAGATGGACGCGCACGCTTTCATTGCCTGGTTTAATGCCTATACGGCGAATCAAACCTCTTCGGCATGGGTTCACACCGAAACCGGTTTCCCTGCCTCCTGTCCCATTCTCCTGGGAAGTCTCCATGTAGGTCCCCGGTGCTGGTAGTGCGGTTTTTCTCCATAGCAGTATCCTTCTTTTGGATTAACTGTGTCCCTGCTGAGCGGGGACAACCATTCAACCCAACCCAAGCACCCCAGGTGTGTTCCTGTATGCTTTTAAGGCGGGATATAATTTTGTATCCAAATTTTTTACAAGTGGTTTGCAAAGTTATCGTCTTACGTCTTCCGTTTTTCAGTGAGAACCATCGAACTGCAATGGCTTTCCGATTCCCACATCATTGTGACCTTAATGAACGTTATGGCACAGTGCGGCGTCATAAACCGGAAACTACAATGAAGGCCCAACGGTGCGTTTAATTTCGTACACCAATGTTATATCCACAATTATGTATATTTTGAGATACTTTTGCTTTAGCAGTTCTTTTTTATCTCCCACATCTTGAGCAGAATTATTCTTCTATCACTCTGTGCCTATTTATCATTTTCTTTGCAACGAAATAAGAAAAAAAACAAAAAAAAAACGAATCGCGGTTTGGTAGCTGGCTCATAGCCTCATTATAACCATGCTCCCCACTCTGTTCGCCAGAGTTGGAGCCATGAATTCATCGCTGAGTTTCCACTTTCATCGAGTTAGTTACTCCGTGGCTCCCGTACACTTCGCTATTACATTGAAGTCCATCGTCGTCGTCTTCATCGTCGTGGTACCTTAAGTTAACAAACTCGCGCACAAACAGTCGCCATTCAACTCTGTCCCCACAAAGTGCATCTTCATTTCTACCACTAAAGTTTGCGAAAAAAGAAACTACACTACTCGCGCTTGTGTTTTTGTTCCGTCTCCACGCGTTTTGTTTTGAATGGATACGAATTTAATAAAAAAAAAGTTTACCTACTAACTTGAGTATTTTTTTTTATCTGTTTTCATAGTTATTGTGTTGACACGAAACAAGATTTCGAAACAAAATACAAGTCACTCACCGCGCGAAAGTCCAACACAAGACTGCATGGATAGTGCTGGACAAACAGTGCCTAGAATAAGTGTTTAGATGTGGTTTTGGAGTTCTCAAAGGTACGCATTGTGCAATATTAAATTTATTAAGTATATGAGCGAAAAAAAAAATTAGGAAAAAATGTCTAACAAACCATTTGTGTAGCCTGAAAGTGGTGCAAGGGTATTGTGCAGAAGTGGTATGCGAACAACACCGTTGCAACAATGTACGAGCAGAGATGGACAAATGATTTTGCTTTCAAATTGATTTCCAATGGCATGGCATTCTCTTGCAACTTTTAAGCTCCACCAGCATTGTATAGGTGCCGTATCTGGGTCACCATACTCTTGGAGTATGTTTGTTCTTTGGGCTGATTTTGTGTAAAAGTTACTAAATGAAAGTGGAATCAAATTATGAAATAGTGGTGACTGATTTATTATATTTCCTGGCTGCTTTTTTTGTTGTGTACCTACAATTAATGTGTTCAAGAGCCGTGGAAACCAAACCTAATTGCTAGAGGAATTGTTATGAATATTTTCGCTCGGCAAGCATTCAATGATGGAAGCGCAAATGGCCAACAAATTCAAGCATTTATTCGCGGCAAATGCTTTCACAGGTATTCCCTTGCCATAGTAAAAGCCAGTCGAGCATTGTTCCGCCGAGTTTCACTGCAATTTATAAGAAAAATAATAAGGAAACCCAAACCGGAAGAAATTTTGAGAATATGGTTTGGTGAACAGGTTTAGATGAAGTCTAATCTAATCACTTTCATTCCTTGGATTTTCTCTTTCTTTTGATTTGTGCTCCTTGGTTCAGGTTACGGAGATTGAATCACTTGGATGGTAAACTTGGTAGTCGACCATCGAATTTTGTGAATTAATCAATTTTTACTTATTTCTCGGCCTAACGTGTGCTCTCTGCGGTGCTACGAGTATTTTAACCGATTCAGGACACGATGTGTAAGTCGTATAATGTAATCCTTTAATGAGGGCTCTTTCACCATGTTTCCCTGTGGGTCATAGGGCCTCCACTACGCCTACGCGCCATCGTGTACGGTTCCTGGCAATGAGCTTTAGCTCTCTCCAACTCTTCCCCAATTGTGGTAACTCCTCCTCAACTGTTCTGCGCCATGTATTTCTCGGCTGACCCGTTCTTCTACCATCTTGTGTTAATGGATTCCATTGCATAGCGTAGTTTGCTATGAAACTGTCGCCTTTTCGAAGTGTATGATCAATTCACAGCCACTTCCGTCGTTGTGTGGTTGGGCCTATTGGTTCCTGACCCGTTCACTGGTAAAGATGTTCATTAGAGATACAGTTAGGCCAGAAAACCCTTAAGTTTGAGGTTTTTTTTATGATAGTAGCGGTCATAGAACAGCACGTATTCAACATTTGAACGGAACAGTCGTAGATCGGTGTTTAAGTTGACCTTATCTTTAACGTATCCCCAAAGAAAGCAGTGTAGCCGCATTAAATCGCACGATCTACGCATCCAAATAGTTTCTCGAAAAAAAAACTTCTCTCAACATTTTCGTTCGTAGAGGTCGCGAGCGCTCAACTCGTTTTTTCAGCACGCTTTTCATGTCTTCTGCTTTGAATCATGAACTGCCCTACATGCTTCGTCAAAACAAAGGTTTCTTTGTTTTTGGTCGAGTGAAACCCAGCCCATCAGAAGCGGCATCTCTGATGGAGGAGTTTGATGGAGTTTGGGTGATACTCGATCGACAAAGGCTCTAGTAGTCTCTTGCGATTAAAGCTGTTCGATGTCAAAATTTCTCACATAATTTTCCCGGTTTGAGGCCGCTTTGGATATCGGTAACTAGGTAGTCTGTTGAAAATTACGATCATTTAAGTTCAGTTAAGCCACATTGGTGGACTGCAGGGTTAGGCCCTTTAAGAAGTAATTGTAGGAAACTCTTCAATAATGCCAAAAGTACGAGAGACGCGCAAGATTGGGACTTGTACAAGGCATCCCTCAGCACATACAAAAAAGAATTAAGAAAAGCCAAACGAAATTCTTGGAGACTCTTCTGTGGTAAAATAGAAGAAGTTTCTGAGGCATCTAGGCTAAGAAAAATTCTCTCTTCAAATCCAATTACACCCAGCTACCTTAAAAAACCGGATGGAACTTGGACTACTTCCAGCGAAGACTAGCTAAAACTACTGCTTGACACCCATTTCCCAGGCAGTTCCCAAGTTGTTAACAGTATGGTTTCCAGCAGACCACTTTCACAAATTACCAACTCCTCAAACTTAATCACACTGAGCAAACTCCACTGGGCACTACACAGCTTCAAACCATACAAATCCGCGGGACCAGACGGCATAATACCTGCCGAGTTGCAGAAGTCATCGGACATAATTATGCCGGTGCTGAAGATGATTCTGCAAAGTTGTCTAAACCTGGTTTATATTCCAAAGATATGGAGAGAAGTCAAAGTTGTATTCATACCCAAAGCGGGTAAATGCTCTCATTCAAATCCAAAAGATTTCAGACCTATCAGTCTATCATCATTCCTCTTAAAAACATTGGAACGACTGATTGATATCCATTTACGCAACAGTATTGATAAGAAGCTACTGTCAGCGGCCCAACATGCGTATTGCAAAGGCAAATCAGTGGAGACAGCATTGCACTCACTGGTACGCAAAATTGAACATTCCCTGTTCCACAAGGAGTACACAATGGTTGCCTTTCTGGATATAGAAGGCGCTTTCAACAACATCAATACATCAGCGATAGCAGATGCACTATCAGATCTGAAAGTTGACAGCTCACTCCGCGAATTGATCAATCTACTGCTCAATGGTCGGATTATCAATTCAAAGCTGGGTGGGACGACTATCAGAAGATCTGTTAGTAGAGGCACTCCACAAGGAGGTGTTCTATCCCCGCTTCTGTGGAATTTGGTGGTCAATGAACTATTGATAATCATGGAAGGCGAGGGATGCACAGCGATCGCTTATGCAGATGATGTTGCCTTGGCCGTCTCGGGAAAGCACTTAAATACTCTGAAGGAACTCTTACAAAACGCTTTAAATAAGCTCACTAGATGGGCAGTTCGGTGTGGTCTGGGTGTAAACCCCCACAAAACTGAACTAGTACTCTTTTCAAGGAAATATAAAATTCCGCTAGTCGACCCTCCCTCTCTTAATGGAACCAGCTTAACCTTCTCTGATAAAGCAAAATATTTGGGTCTTATCCTGGATAGGAAGCTAAGTTGGAAACCTAATATTCAAGAAAGAGTAAAGAAAGCTACAGTAGCACTTTTCTCTTGTAAGAAAGCCATTGGGAATAAATGGGGATTACAACCTCGAATTACTCACTGGCTCTACACCTCGATCATTAGACCGATACTCACATACGGGGTGATTGTCTGGTGGACAGCCTTAGATAAAGCTATAAATCGCGATTATCTAAGTAAGGTCCAACGTACAGCTTGTCTGTGCATCAGCGGAGCACTACGTACAACTCCCTCCGCGGCACTGGACATTATATTCCATCTAATACCCCTCGATATATATAGCAAGCAAATGGCAGCAACTGCAGCCGTTCGCCTTGAAGCTACCCAACAGTGGTCAAGAAAAGAATTCGGCCACGCCTCTATTCTGAATAAATTCAAAATCTCTCCCGAAAACACGGACTACACCATACCTCGTTTAAATTTTGAGAAGAACTTCCTTGTCACCATCCCTTCCAGATCATGCTGGGAGGAAGATGCATTTTTAGAAGATGATTCTATTCACTTCTACACTGACGGGTCAAAAACCATAGACGGAGTCGGTGCAGGTGTTTTCTCCGATAAGCTTAATCTTAAGCTCTCTTTCCGTCTTCCTAATCACTGTAGCGTGTTCCAGGCGGAAATAATGGCGATAAAAGAAGCCCTATCTTGGCTTAAGAAAAACGTGATATCTGCTAGAGATATCCGCATCTTTTCTGATAGCCAGGCAGCAATCAAATCCCTGGAATCGACCTCTATAAACTCTTTAGTAGCTCTAGACTGCCGTTCGTCTCTTGTGGAGATGGCTGAGCAGTTCAATATTCACCTGTGTTGGGTGCCGGGGCATAGAGACATTCCAGGGAATTGTAAGGCCGATGAACTCGCCAAAGAAGGAACAAATTTACCCATCTTGCCGGATAACGGCACCTTAGGTATTCCAATCGCTACTCGCAAACTTAAACTCAAGCTGGATGCTATCGAGAGTGCAAATCTTAGGTGGACAAGTGGTTCAACATGTCTAGCGACAAAACAGATTTGGCCAAAGCTGGATCTAAAACGCTCTAAGAATTTGATTTCTCTGAACAGATTGCATATCGGCACCACTGTAGGTGTCATCACTGGACACTGTCTAATAGGCAAGCATGCTACAAGGCTGGGCCTCTTCGCGAACGATTTCTGTAGAAGCTGCATGGATGAAGAAGAGGAGGAAACTATTCCTCACCTTCTTTGTCTCTGCCCAGCTCTCTCCCGTAGAAGGAAACTCCACTTAGGAGCTCCCTATTATAATGATACAAGCGACCTGATGAATATCGACATCAAGAGCCTCCTACGCTTCATAAGAAGCTCTAATTGGTTTTAAGACGAGTAGGTGGAGGGAGGCTTCTCCCATGATCCACGTGGTATCACAACGGACCTCTTTGGTCTAAGTGTGCTGGCGAATCTTAGCTGGCAGCCACTTCAACCTAACCTAACCTAAGTTCAGTTCTTCGATTGCAGGCCAAAACAAATTGGTTAACATCGATAGCGCAATCCATTGACTGTGATGATGGCACCGGCTTCATTTTCGAAGGAATAAGGCCCGATGATGCCGTGAGTCCAAAAAACACAGAAAACTGCCACTCGTTGTAAATGGAGAAATTGCTCGACTTTCTCGGGTTTACAATGTTTCCGATGCTACGTTCTTGAACAAAATCTAGCATCCCCTGCCTGCATTTCTAACACCCAATCAGCGAGCGTACGGCTTTGTCCATGATCCACCGGCTTGAATTTTTGTGTCAGCTGAATTTTTTTAAAATGCATTTTAAGATATTTATACAAAATGCGGTGTAGGTTGGTTTGGGATAAGCCTAATTGCTGCGAACCTATTTTAATGGACAAACCAAACTTTTTGACATAAGACCAATGTTTTCGACTGACTGCGCTTTACGAACTCGAGTTGGAGTCTTCAGATCACTAACCTGAGCCGTTGATTTAAATTTATTGATCAAGTTCACAATATCTGAGCGAGAAGGTACTTCATAGCGACTAAAAAAAGTAGGAAATGTCTCTGAGAGATTTTGAATTTTCATAATTTCTGTTAGTTACTCACGTGTAGATCGTTCCATTTTATTAAACCGTACAGCTTTTACTCTACAGCTTTACATTTGAAAGGTCAAAAATACCGCGAAATTTAAAATGAACGCTCTAAATGGAATACCCTTTATTTCAAGATTTTTAGTTATAATGCAGTTACAGCGATATACTAAGCTTGAGCTTTAGTTAATGCCGCCAGAATAAAGACTGTTCATCTGCTACCATCTTCCACTTTAAAAACAAGATCTTTTGCAGATATTTTATAAATTGGCCTTCGTTATGTTAGACCTTCCTATCTATTCAATTGCAATACTCGGGTGAGATCTTTCACCAGTTTTTACATTTTAAGGCCTGCTTTCGAACGTACAACGAAATTTAAAAATTCTTATTTTAACCATTTAACACGAATGTGGAATGCCTTGGCCTTCTTGCACAAAATTTTAGTTTTTATTTCATGACCACTTACTATGTTAAGTTTCCTTCAGCACTGTCAATTGCTGTTTTCCATAATAGTCAAATGTCAAACTTCCGTACGCAAGAGCGAATTGGTTCGCGAATGGGTCCGCTCTTTTCGTAAGTGAGCAAAAGTGAACGAAAACTTGACAAACCGAGACAAGACGCTATTATGGTCGTACAATACAAGTTCGTTGTTTTCGTACAGTTACGTACGTCGACGTGCGCACCCATTCCACTTTTATACGAGTACTTTGGCATTAATCGATTTGGGTGATTATTTTTCGATCAAAAGAGAGCCATATTCCTTTGTGGTGTCGTACAGGTGGGTGTCGCACAGGTACTTACTTACTTACTTTTCACTGAAAGTCACTTCCTCTCCTTCCTTAACTTCATTGCAGCTTTACGTACGAGCATAAGTAATGCGTTAGTAGAAAGGCATTAAAATGATTCAGTTGCTCTATTGGAAGGAAAACCAATTTTGTCCAGAGTGACTGGGACTGCAGCAAAAACTGCATTTTGACTACAACTGAAGCAGTAAATTTCTTGACCGATGGTAATGAATTATTGCCATTCCTCGTACCTCTGCCTGTCTCCCCAAATGTAGCTCATTTTCCCATTCCTCACGCGGAAAATAGCAAAAGGCAGTGCCCGTGTAGTTGATGCTTGAGCATATTTTATGGAAAACCTCGTTTTCATTTGGAATTTCTGCGTTCATCAATTAAAATCAATTCACTTTTGCGAAACTAATTTTGAAGCATTTTTAGTTTATTATTCACGATTTTAGAGTCGCAGAGATATTAAAGTTATTGTGTGGAGACTTTCTCTTAACCTTTGCAAGTTGACCAATTCACTTTCAAAGTTTTTTTTTATAAAATTCCAATTCAATTCGATTTTTTTTCACGTTGAAGAGATACTGTTCGTTAGTTTTTCCGGTAGCATCTTGTACATGAAAAGATCGTTGAGCTTCTACCACCAGAACTAGCTTTTCAGCGTAGTACCTCCTTGCAATATTTAAAGACCTTCCACCACGGAGTGTTGGAATTTAATCATTTCAACTACCCCAGCCTAAGATTTGAATATTTATTTTTGCCTCATGCCGTAAGCCATTTGTTGATGTTTTTTGACGTGCGTGAAATTTTGACGCTGGCAGCACTTACGCTTCAACACCGCTGGGAAATATTAAAAGTCACAGAAACTGTGTGAATTTTGAAAGTAAAATTTTGACTTCTTGGTCAAAATGAACCCCTTCTGCGGCTGGTGTAGGAAAATCGATAAAGAAACTTCGTGGAACTGATGTGATAATGGATAACAAAAGCACTCCGCGTGCTCGTCCTTCACGCACAGACGAAAGAATTGCTGCTGTTACTAAAGGTGTGAAACTTAACCCAGGGATCTCAACTCGTTGGCAAGCTCAACAAGTGAACATCACAATAATAAAGACCTCAGATTATTTGTTTACAAGGTCTAGCTCACCCAAGAGCTAGAGCAAAATTGGGATCCACTTTTTTGTGGCGTCTCTGCGTAGGCTCTAAATCAGTTGAAAAATGACGTGGAGTTTGGTCACAAAATCATATTTTCGGTAGAAGCTTATTTTTATTTCGCCTTTAGGATTTTGTGCTCCTCCAATCCACACGTGGTTGGAGAGCAGTCTATACTTCCTCCAAGAGTGGATGTATGATTTTTTTTTTATTTTGGTGTGGTGGCATCACTGGTCCCTACTTCTTTGAAAATGAATCTTGTTGTAACGTTGCGGTTGACGGAGTGTGCTACAGAGACATGGTAATTAATTATTTGTGGCCGCAGTTGGACGATTTGCACTTGAACGAGCTTTGGCTCCAGTAATATGGTTCAACGTGCCATTAGCCCTCAAGCAATCGATCATTTGCGCCCTAAAACCTGTTTTGGAGACGCGCCTTAGCTACCTCGAAGCTGTGATTTGACGCTCATCGGTAACCAATTCATCACTCGCTCCATTTGAATGAAATCTGTCTGGATTTTGCGTATTCAGCATTAAGCCATGGCATAAATATCGCAGTTTTCGGCATTTGTCCTATAGGTCGACGAGTAAGAATCCTTGATGCCAATATCAATTCTGCAGGGACTTAGTTCTTGCTGCAGGGATATGCTCTCATCCAGGAGACATATACATCAATGCTTTGGCAGAAGGCTAAGATTTGACTGTGTTCAGAATCGGACTTAAAAATCAAATAAATAGCAAAAAAGTGTATGTAACTCAAACGATAAATGTCTCTGACTGGCGCCTAAATGTTTCCTGAATAACTGTAATTTCATACGAAAAACTTCTAAAGTCTGTGGCACGTAACAGAGTGCTTTAAAGCATTTAGTCTTGTTTGTCACTTCTTTCTATTGTTCAACAGTGACAATCACGTCACGCATTTCCAAGAATAGAATACTATTGTGGCGATGTCGTCGTAATTTGCAGGAAATTTATGTTAGACATGCATAACTACCTGTTATTTTGCTCGCTGTGCTTCGTTAAACTCAATCAGTTCAAGAAGATTTGCATATACGCGACCCTAATGTGAGTTGTTTTTTAGGTCATAATAATATTTCGGTCAAAATTGTTTTGGAACCAGAATGGCTTGTGTACTGATGCTTCATTTATTGGTTTAAGCTTTCGACATAAAATTATTTTATAGTAGAAACCAACCATTATTCCAGTAAAAACTGGGTTTGCTCATTTGTCCTAACCTGTACAGCAAACATTTAATTCTCACAAAAAGCCAAGAAATTGGAAGTTTTCTTAGTCAATCGGCTGCCGAGGAATTCATTAAGAGGCTGCTCCGTAGATAACGTTGAAAATTTTGATGAAAGGAATCCCTAAGTGCGCCAGCATTTTAGGAATCACCTTTCCGAAGGAGCCGAAATGATCAGCAACTTATTCGAAAGCGGACCAGAGGAGCATTGCAAAAGGTGTAAAAAGAGTTTTTGTGGCTGGTGTAGAAAGTTCTATCGGCATAAGACAGAGGAGTCACAGCATATGGCTGTCTTAAAATACCTGGAGTCGGAATCGAATTACAGCCTCAGAAGAAGGAGAGAGGTCTTGAGTTCCAATATCAAACTCAATGGCTACGTGAGTAAGCAAAATGTCGAATTTATGGTGCTGAAAACCCAAAAGAGATTCAAGAGAATTCAATGCATCGACACTCGTCACTATTTATTGCGGGTTTTGGACTGGTAGACCAATTGGGCCGTATTACTGGTTTCATTATAGGACGAAAATAACTGTTTTTTTTTGGCCAGAATTGATTGATTTCGATCTTAAAAACATGTAGGTTCAGCGACTTCTTCCTATTGTGGCGTATGTCCTCATGCCACAAACAATTCCTGAGGTTAGAAGGAGACACAAATTAGTTTTGCGACTATTGAGCCACAATGAAGCAGGGATGTTATAAAATTCTTATCAAAAAACAAAAATCTTGTCAGCAGAATAGTGGGTCCTATTTATCTGATTATCTCTCGACTGTTAGACAGCCATCAAATCCCTCACATCCAGCGTCGAGAGTTACAAACACAGATAGCTCAACAGTATAATATTAACTCTATGCTTGGTATTAAGTCACTGCGACATTTTGGGGAACTTACGAAGTTATAGTACTAGTACGTGAAGGCTCATCTGGTATGAACAGCACATGTTTCAACCATTAGGAGGGATCCAAGTCGTTTGTTAATGCACATCGAAGTAGTAGGTAAGGTAGATATGTAGGTAGATATCTACTTCAAAGTACATTTATCCCGGTTATGATATGTATTAGTTAGTTTTAAGATGGCTCCTCTATCGGGAACCATAAGTTATGATACACGAGATGGGAATACCAAAGACTAGAACCTCTTTGCAACAGAGATGATGAAGAGGAACTTAGTGTGGATGAGCCATAGCTAATATCAGAAAAACTATGAGAATACTTTTCCAACGACCTTAATTATAACAAAAGTGTTGCAAGTTTTTAGGTACCCATCTCTACTTAGTGTCAACACAATAGACCTACTTTTGGTCTAAGTGTACCTCATTAAGGGCCATTCCAAGCTATCCAACCAACCAGATCGTAAAACAGCGCAGAGAAAATTAAACTTGGAAACGGAAAAAAATAAAATAAAGATTCTGCTTACAAATTGAAGACTCTTTTTGCACTTCAAACGGAACACACACTGTACCCGTATCTACGGGCATTTTCTTCAAACCAACATGCTGCGCCTTTTACAGAGCTATTCACAGCAATGATAGTCGTGTGTTACTTAGAAGATCTCATTACGTACAATCCGTGTATTTAGCCACAAGATGACAACAGCTGCGGGTCTTGGTGCAGATACAGATGCAGAACGATGATTTCGAATAATTTACTAATGACTGTGCCTATTCTACAGAAAAGTAGAACAAGAGTTAGTAGAGGAAGCAATAAAATAAATGCCTACAGAATGATTCACACAACGAATTTGCTTAATGGAGTTAGTTCTCTAGAACTCGTTCCAAATCCAATCGTAAAACAGAATCTAATTCTCAAAGACAGCCTTGATGCAAATGTCGAACTTGTTAGCCTTCTCGATCGATAATTGCTGAGATCTACTTTCAATGAACGTTTCAACACAGTTCTATGCGATAATGGCAGTGAATAGTTGCATGAGTAGCAAGACTTCTTGGAGGTCAGTCGGTTTCACTTTCATACGAAGCTGGCCTAAACCAACTCGAATAGCTCTGATCTAATTAACTGATTTATTATCTTAATTGTTTGAGAAAACAAAGTGTTGCATCAGAGTTCATTTATTGATGTGTGGTAATAAAACCGTGGTGGTTATTAATTGTGTGTTGTTTATTTATCGAAAGGAAAAGTGAAGACATAAAAAGGGCTTAGAATACTCGTAAAATAAAATATTGTGCAATCAAATACTCGTAGATACTCGTAGATGCAGTGTAAAAGAGAAACCAATGGACACCGGATACTTTTGTGTTTTTTGTTAATCCAAAGAGCATTCTTCTGGCTTCTTTTTATCCACACCCTAACCACCGACACAGTTAAATGCTAATGAAGATGAATTTAGAAACGTTTTTTCCCAAATAAGTGTGGCATCCATCAGTGACAAAGGGATTAGGCATTTGGGATTATAATTGTAGTGGTACGGAAGTGGTAATCCTTGGGCGCTGTAAAGGGTTCCCCATGAAGCAATCAAGAGAGCCCTCGCAAGAAAAGTAATAAATCCAACGACATCTAACTGGCTGTGTGAGATATTAAGGACAAGAATGGCTGAAACTATGGTGGGACATAAAACCATAGCAGTTAATACAACTAGTGGTTGCCCACAATTAGGGGTTCTCTCACCACTAATCTGTTCTCTACTTGTAGACGAACTTCTGCAGATGTAAACAAGCATCGGTATAAGCTAAGGATGTGCCGTAGACATTATAATCATTGCGAGAGGAAAATTCGAGGAGACACTCGGTGAGATTAAACAGAGTGGATTAAGACAAACACAACAGTGGTGCATAACGATGAAATTAAATATAAGCCCGACCAAGACCACAGTGGTACCCTTCACCAGGAAAGGGAGCTAAAGCACGTACAACCCATAGCACTGAATGGGATCAGAGTAGAACCACAACAGCAGGTCAAGTATCTAGGTAAAACAATAGACAGCAAACTTCTCTGGAAGAAATATGATGAAACTGTGGTTGTCAAAGTAACGCGAGTACTGATGGTGTTCAGAAGCATTTCAGGCAGGCCCTACACAGAGATGGATCTACACCATAATAGTCAGGCCCGTTTAAGCGTACGGAGTGGTAGCTTTGACTGGAAGAACAAAATTCAGCACAACAAGGAAAATCCTTGGAAAAGTACAGAGGCTAGCTTGCATCTGCATAACAGGGGTTATGAGAATGTGTCCCACAGCAGCAGTGAAGACAATATTGTGGGAAGCGAGAAACACTTTGCAAATCAGTCCTGCTTCTGAATTGGCAGAGAGATGATGTGGTCAAGAAATACTGGAAATTCAACTGGAAGCTGAGTGGCAAAGTCGGGATGAACCAACTTAAGCAAAACACCATGAAGTGGTATACGGACGGATCGAAAACATCCATACAAACGCGAGTAGGTGCATACGGGCCCAGAATCAAATATTTGGTCGCCACGGAAACATTCACATTTTCCAAGCGGAGGTCTGCGCAATCGAATGATGGGCCCAATTTAACCTCGATAGAAAATGTCGCAAGACACCACGATACTGTCGAGTAGCCAAGTCGCAGTCAAGCCTTTACGCTATTATAAAATCAGGTCTACACTGGTGTGTGAGTGGCTTGCCAAGATAAACCGACTAAGTGAGAACAACAGAGTCAACCTTTACTAGGCACTAGGTCACGTGAGACTAGAAAGAAATGAAGCAGCTGATGAACTAGCAAGAAAAGGCTCAGAAGTCTTCTTCACTGGCTCGGAACCAGCTGGGACAGCATACTATACGAAAACAGCTAGAGAAGGAGGAAGACTGCAAAAGAACTTTTTGGGAACTATAATCGGAAAAGAAGTAAGATCTGTATAAACATCAACAAGAACCGGCTGCGCATCCTTACAGGTTTTCTAGCAGGTCATTGTGGGCTTGAGGAGCAGCTCAGAAAGCTGGGTATAGAACAACGATTGCAGATTGTACGGAGATGTGGAGGAAATCCCAGGGCACCTTGTAAAGGAATTTGGGGCACTGATCCACAAAGTAAGAAAACACCTGGATGTCTACCAACTATCAGAAGAAAAAGATCTACCATTTTTAGGTGCACTCCAGGTTCTCCGATTTATCAAGGAAAGGACTGGAGTAGGTGCCCTAACTTGGGTATCTTATCGACTTGAGATAGATCTACAAAGGTCACAGTGCGCTTACACCACTATAACCAATCTAAAAAGGGTTTCTCAATAAGAGTGCTGAATTCAGTTTTAGAATTAGACACGTTTTTTACTAAAAGAATATGACTCATCGTTAAACAAGATCTTTTTTTTATCGAAACTGTCGTAAACTAGCTGATGTTCTTCCTCTTTTGCACCCATGCAGCCTTTACAAAAATCGTTTGCGAGGAGGCCCAGCCTGGTGGCGTGCCTACCGATAGTGCGGTGCCCTGTAACGACACCTACTAGGGCTGAAATGTGCACCCTTTTTTGTCCAATAAGACAGTTGGAGCATTTTTGAGGCCATATCTGTCTAGTGATGATAGTGTCGGCCATGCAATTCCCTTCCCTGTAATGCCCTTGTGGCCCGCCAACCAAATGGGACGGTAAGGTGTCAGAGGAATTTGAAGTCCTAAGCGGAATACGATTTATTCCTTGTAGTAATCAGTGACGTGATCCCGGCAACTCTGTCCGGAGAAAACATGACGCTGAGATGGACTATTACCCTCAGAATAGACTTTTTCAGAAGATGGTGGTACTGAACTGACGGTGGACAGCAGAAATCGTGAAGCAACGACTGCATTCGGTATGCTGTCCTAATTCTGAAAAAGCACCCAAAAATCTAGCTGAGACTGTTCCGATCAAACGCAGAGAGCTACTTTATTGGTGTCGTACCTGGAAAGCGAACTACAACGTCACAAGGAAGCCGCAAATCTGCATAAATAGATGTCTTCGCGACATCCTAAGGATCATCTGTCCGAACCGTATATCGAGCGAATGCGACAATGGGCCAGGAGGCAATAGACGTCAAAACTCGCAGGTGAAAGTGGTAGATTGTTCACACCTTCCTCCATTGCAAAGTACGCTATGGAATGGAATCCACTTACCCAATCATGTAGACGAGTGGGCCGCCCTGGGCGGACATGTAGAAGTACAGTCGAGGGGGGATTTTGATCATTGGGGATGACTAGGAGGAAGCTCAAGCGAGTTCCAGAACTCCGTTGTTGACGCCCTATGCCCCACGAGGGGTCAGAGGCAAAGTTAAAAAGTGAGTTAAAGGTGACGGATTCCATAGATGGATTCCCGCTTAGATGTCACATTGTAATTTATCCACGGAGAGGCTTCCTTTATCGCCATGATCTCCGCTTGGAAGACGCTATAGTAATTAGCGAGGCGGAGCGAGATTTCTAACTCATGGCCCTTGGAGAACACAACCCCCACTTGACGTCTGCACTTAGAAGTCAACATTTTTCTTATTTAGCGTCAAGAGCTGTCTGCGTAAATAGTTTACGTAGCGTGTCAAAGGTTTACACGTTTAATCTCAATTAAAGCGGCCATGAATTTGAATCATTACAGTGACCTTGTATATTTTGTTGTTTTCATTTTTTGTCACTCTTTAAGTATCTATCTATGTTTGCATTTGCCATTAAGCCGCGTCGAAATTTTATGTAAACACTACGATCACGTCTTAAAAATTTAATTATTCGCCTTAATGGCAACACAAAAGGTTGTACATCGTATGAAATTATAGAAAAACGTGATATTAAAGTGCATTCTGTGGGTCAAACAGCAAAAGATACATTTCAAGCCACGCTTTTCCCTACACAGATACAGTTTAAACCACGCTTTTCTGTGCGCAGTCAGCTATTTGAAAATCTAACAAAAATGGATCCACCCCTTTTGAATATCTCCGGAAGTATTATTCAGCTAAAATTTACAAATAAGCATTATGGCTTCCTAGTTACATACTCGTGTCTATGTTATGCATGTATACGCATGCCTTAATCATTTCGTAATAGACACAGATACAGCATACATGCGGGACGGTTTTTTAGTGGCAATTAAGGTTTAAGACTGTGACTACGCCAAAGGAATTTTAAATGACGAATTTGATTGAAAATATTGGAAAAATGATTGTGCGGTGATTTGTATGTGCTGAAGGCATCCAACATTTACTCGTACATTTACATATTTGCATTTCGTACAGCTCCGTGTATCACCCTTACCTAGTTACCAAGACGAATTATTATAAAATTTGTTTATGCAACAATGACTGCCTTGATGAAAACAATAATGTACGAGTATCTACGACTGTGGTGAAGGCAAAAATGGGAAAATATTGTCAATAGAATGAATTTTATTTTCCCAATGACGGCACTTTATATGGTTGGTTGGTGGTAGTTGAAATGTTTTTTAAAATTTTTTTTTATTTATGTTCATGATTACATGAGTGGTTGGGCTTTTTGACGTCAAGCCTACATGAATATGGAGTGCGATGACGAATATTGAAAGTCACTATCGTGAGCGAGTATCTGTGTCTTGTATGGTGTGAGGGTGCTTGCACGTGGGCCTTTTGGCCCATTCCTTATAAAGGGTGTCTCTTTTGGAGGTTAAGAACTTTAAATTGACATGGAACAGATCGCATTAATGGTTATTTTTTTTATTTTATTTGATTAAAAAATGTTTGGCATTTAATGTTTGAATACAATTTCGGGCAAATGACAACCACGACTACGTTTTTCAAATGTCATCCCGTCCAATTTTTGACCACTTTTTCGACTGAATCGACCCGTAAATCGTGATTAGCAATAGGTGTTTTTCTTTTTTAGGTTCAGAGTGGAGCTCTGAACAGAGCTCGAGTACATCGAGCGTGCTCTGAACCGAGCGTGTTCAGAGCGCTCTGATTTGTTTTTGAAATACAGTTGAACTGTTTTTTTTTATCCCACTTTCCAAGCGTACATAATTCTCTTTTATTTCGCCGATTAATTTAAGGATCCTACCTTTACTCCATTTAAATCCTAAAAAAATGTTTGCACATAAGCAGAATATCTATTGCTAGTTATTTTTTATATTATACTAGCTGTACCTTGCGCGCGTTGCAACGCCACCAACTGAAATAAATTTGAAGGAAAGACATTACACAAATATTCAATTCATTTTGAGTCATTTTATTGATTTTGTTCATTTTGAAAAAATTGTGACATTGCAGCGTTTCGTTTCAATTCGATATTTATTGAAGTGCTGTGGGATACACAATATTTCGTAAACGAATAAATCAAAAGGTTTTCCGACGCGTGAGCAGGCCAGATAGAGCTGCCCATGTGAGAAGCATGGATTCTCCAAATTTAATCGCAGTCAGATCCTTTACATACACATTCGATGATCTTCGTGAGTTCACTGTAGAGAATGAATAAAATCAGCTCACGGAAACTACGAAAATTCAATTCGATTGAATTATTTATTTAAGTCACAATGAAATGCACAAAACTATTCGAAAAACGACAATATTGTCTGTTCCATGTGAGCCGGACATGAATTTCACAATTTACATAAATTCTTATGTCACCCACAACTCGAAACGTCATCATTCGTTCGCTGTTTTCGTTTCAATCCACATCAGCATGAACTGTCACGGCAATATTTGAAATTAATTGGAATGACAGTGGCGCCATCTGTCGAAAATTGGTCGTACCAACTCAGAAACCTTCGCGGGCTCATGCACAACAACTTTGCTAAAGATCATCACATAATCAAATGCATAGTTTACGATTCTATAAAGGACATACAGACAAACATTAATTTTTATATACATATATAGATATAGATTACCTTCTACGCCAGAACAACAAACATCGTCCGGCATTTTAATTGTTTTGGATTTTTTTTTTGTTTGTTTTCCCTCCCGTCACATAAAAAAAATGATCGTGCTCAGCTTTTTGCTCTGAATGCTCGGTCAATTTATTCTGAGCTCATAGAGTGCGCTCTGAGCATGCTCTGAACGAAAAAAGAAAAACGAATTCAGAGCTCTGATTTGTCTGAGCTAAAAAGGAAACACGACATTTTTTTTGACAACTCAGGCTCTGTTCTGAACTAAAAAAGAAAAACGCCTAATATTGGCGTCAAAGTGGTCAATAGTTGCTAGTTTATCCGTATAAATCTATGCCACTAAAGAAAGCGGTCGAGAGGTGTCAAATCGCATGATCTCGGAGTCTAATTGACAGGTCCATTCCGCGAAATTACCTTCTCGCCAAATTGTGATTTCAATAAATCGATAGTTTGAGTTGATGTATGGAACGTAGCGCCATCCTGTTGAAACCACAACTCGTCTCGATCCATACATATTAGGAAATAAATTTTCCTTAAGTATAGTCCGGTAACGAGCTCCGGGTTCATTTTTGAAAAAAAGGAAGACCGATGATGCCACCACCATGTAAACCGCATCAAACCGCATCTGTGTTTCAAGGGAAACTCTTCAGGATTCCTGAATATAGAAATGACCCACTCCAGATACTCCGATTTATCAAGGAAATTGGACTGGAGGATGTGTTTGAAGTCGAGTATCGAAATCGAGGATCGCAATGCGCCTACAACCCTATAACAAATCTACAATCTACACCCTCTTCAAGATTCTCCTGAATCCAAATGCGGCAATTCTCTTTACTAATATACCGTTAAGCCAGAAATGAGCCTCGTCACTGAACACGATTTTTCGGCAAAAAATTGAATCGGCTTCTAAGTGCTCACACAGGTCTAGATATGATCGATGAATGGTTCACTAAGTGGGCTTTCGGTCAACTCTCTAAAACCTAAGATTGTTCTCTTTACCAGAAGGAGGAATGTGATAAGTCTAACTCAGCGAGCACTAAAGGGCGTCACTATTCAGATCTTCTATGAAGCTAAAGATGTAGGAGTGATCCTAGATAGGAAACTTTTATGGGCAAAACATGTGAAGTCGAAAATGTCCAAAGCGCTCTCAGTCTTTTAGCAGTGTAAGGGTTTTTTTTTTGTTGGTGCAGAGGGCTCTATGTCACTGCCTTTTGTACTAAACTCTAAAGAACGGACTGTCTCGGATGCCCGGGAGCTTTTCCGAGTACGACTGCCTCTGCTTTAGACAGTCTGCTTGATTAACTTTGCCCTAATACAACGCGGTATTAAAGCTTTTGGTATCATCCGAACCGAGGTTTCGATGACCTTGCGCGACACTTATTCTACGACCTTGGTTTCATGAATATCCCGTCAGATACAATGACGCCGGAACTTTGGCTGCTGTGCAAATTAAGAGTCGACTTTCCTTAAGAGCCTGGAATGGTCTTCACGGATGGCTCCAAAAGTGGTTAAGGGTCTGACTCCGGTGCCTTCGTGGAGACCGACAACACTAGACTTCAATATAAATACAAATACAAGTACTTGGCGCAACAGACCGTATGTAGCCCAGGACTTAGCTTCTCGCGACGATTCCGAGAACTGCAACCAAAATGCCAGAACTCTTTGAATTTGGTCACAAGACTGACCTCCCTGACTCTCGTCTGGGACCCAGATCACACTGGGATTGCGAGAAATCAGATCTGTGATGAGATTGCTAAACAAGACTCAGAAGACCTGCGTTGGAACTTCCCGCGTCCTCGGTCAAGAAAATGAAACTTCTATGGGTGCAGGCTAAGATTTTTCCGTAAAATTATTCACGTAGTGGATGGGCAGAGGCATACATAGGTGTTATGAACAGCTGTTATGATCTTCCGTCACACTATCGATTACAGCGACTATATTTTCTTTAGTGCGCGGAATACAAGGTGGTACTGAAATCTGAATGGGTATCGTCCATACTGTACACGTGGATAATAATTCATCTATGGTTCGTCGAATAGTTAGGTCAGACGGACGCTTACGAGTACCAAAAATGGACGAAGTGCTCTATAAATTTGGAGAACATACCACGAATAATGGAAACAAATTTAAACAATTTGTTATGGTGCGAGTCTTTCCTCTATAATTGGCCATAAGCTGCGAGATATGACAGAATCGCCTCTGGCTGACTAGGAGGCGTTTATGTTTTCTCTCGCTTTAAGGTCTATTTACATTTTTAGTACGCTAATAGTGACCGATGCATAAAATAGGTTTGGGCTTATCCCAGAAGTCCTCCCTGATGCCACAGGTGTTTCCACTTGGCTATCCAGGTTCCAACCGGAGCTTCTAATAAAGCGGAGGGAGTGCATGATGTCTAAGGATGCCAGTTTGCTGATGTTATTGAAGGAAAGAACCCCTAAATGGAGTAGCTTCCTTTGGGATAGGGCCGGATAGATGTAAAGGAGACGAAGTATTGTTTTATTTCAAAGATGCCCAGTCTTTTAGTTGTCCCATGAGGACACCGATTATGTGGTCAATCTCTGATTGTTTTAGCATAACCAACCCGGCACTACGTGTCTAATCCAGCCTAGGTCGAGTAATTTTCTCATATGTGGTTGGGTCTGCTGAAAGCGTCCAGCTTAATTAGATGTTTACATGCAGCGGCATATCCAGGTAGAATCCTAAGAATTGTTGCATTTCTGGCGAGGTCGTCAGCATTTCAGTTTCCCGGAGTGTCTTACGGTCAGGCATCCAGTAGGGGAAAATATGGAACTGCTCCGTACACCAGAGACGAATCGGTAGTTTGTAAGGAGTAGTTCTTAGTGAACTGTGAGTGAGCCGTGTAGCTCTGTCATACTCTCTTGTCCATGGCTTTTTCCATAGCTTCGAATCAAGGATCGTTTCTATGTACGAGGCTTCTGAGGAGAGTGTTCGTTCAGCTTTACAAGGTTTCAGTTTTCCTCCGAACTAGTTCGGTTTTTATTGAGTTTAACTCTAGACCGTTTGGTTCCACCAATAAGAATAATCCTTTCAGTGCAGATTCAATGATGATGCTGATTGTAGGAAGATGTTTCCCACCGATCATGGTTCTTATGTCGTCTGCGTAGGTCACTGTTTTTATTCATTTGGATTTGAGAGTCTTCAGAATTTTACTAACGACTAGAAGCTACAGCAAAGGAGAAATAACTCCCCCCTGTGGAGTTCCTCTTGTAAACGTTTTCTTTACGAGACTCTTTCCGAGCTCGGAGTTGACTATCCTACTGTTAAGCATTCCATCGATCCAATTTGTAATCTTTCATTAGGGCTGCTTCAATTGACTCCGTTTTCAAAAGCTCCTTTTATGTCTAAATTAGCAACCAAAGTGAATTCTTTGCAGTGAAGTCCTTTATCCTCTGTCTTCTGAGACAACTTCGTGTAGTGCTGTCTCCTTACTGACTTCCCTTTAAGCTTCGTATAAACGTCAGAGCATTGAAAAGGCATGAGTCAACTTTGTACATTCCACACAGAAAACTAGATGGCACCAGGCATGGTTAACCTGCAAACTGAATCAAATTATTTTGGACATGGAGTAATTTAGCTGTCAAACGTTATGTTCTACCACTTGTCAGTTGCAGACCAATTTAGAGCTCGATTGTCCAGCGCAATTAAGGCGTAAACCGCCAAGAAGGAGAAATTTATCTTTGGTGACATAACCACGCGTGGAGTAGATAAAGATTACAGAGACCACTTGTGTCAAAACCCCTTCAGTTGGTCACTGGTAATAGGAAATGTGTTCTCATGTAACCTGGCCGGTGCAGGTTTGAAAAATGCCAGGGGATACCTATCACAGCCACCGATCATAAAAGAAAAAAAACGAATAAAATTTGAGTTTCTGTAGTGGTTATCTGTCAGTAGAATGGACAAAAAACGAATCAAGTGGTCTGGGATTTGGACTTCCCACTAGACCAGGTGTTTACACAGAGTGACGAGACGAGTAGTGCGTTTATTTTTCTTGACAATGGTTACGATCTGATGTTCCGTTTTCCATTGTTTTGTTGATTGTTGTTACCATAAGGCGTTCGGAATGGCATTACCACGGTTAAGATCGTGACAATTAAAACGCTGATCAGAGGGTTACTTTACGCTTTACTTAAGCATAGTCGATCAAAAAGTACGAGCACACTTCATTGCAGGAGGTCGTTATAGTGATGTGATATACTGATCAATCCAAGAGTCGGTGGACTATCAAAAAATCACTATCTATGGATTTAGGAAAAAGTGTTCAGCTATCGATGTAATCCAAAAGCTCGTCGATATCGCTTAGAAACTGGGATTCTGGGATTCTAACGTAGAACTTCACGCTTAGTAGTCCAACGCATGTATTGTTACCTACTTAAGGTTGAGCTACAGTCCGGGGTGGACTTGGGTCTCAACCAGCAAGCGTGAACAGCCAGCTCTTTAGCTAATGGTCTCCAGTTTCGCATGCCAAGTTGCTTGGGTTTTTCCATTTGCGTTCCACGACATGATATGACAACAGATACTGGCGTCCGACTAATACGCTTTGTAGCAGATCGTAATACGGCGATAAGTGGCCTTACATTTGCAAGACTGCGAATCATCATTCAGAGAGTCTAACGTCGACTCTTAACTTTTACCAGTCAGATTCAGAGCTCGACTATCCAACGAGAAGAAAGTGTAAATGCTTCAAGAAAAGGAGACTTAACGTTGGACTCGTAAGCACATCTGCACTGATAAACTCTCTGCTGTGCTTTCTGCTAACGTAACAGTGAATCCAGGATCTCAAAATCATCAAAGAAGTAACCGAAACCACATTGGGGTATCAACCACTTTAAAAAGGAGGCCTTGGTATGACTATGTCTCCGAATACTGAAAAAAGTGATAGAAGATGCGCAGTTTAAGATGCTGCAACGTAGAATAAGCGCAGCGAGGTAAAAATACTGAACCAGAAAAAGGGAGGAGAAGAAAATCCTTTGTAGGGAGAAGAGGATATACGCAGTCTCCAAGCTCAAGGAAATCGAAGACTTGTGGAACAGACATAATATTCGGCACCGGAACGCAAGCTCTTCGAAATAGTTAAGGTAAATCACCGACGTAATGAGAATTGTGGACGGGTTTAATCAGGACTTCCAGCAGTTGCTAAATGGATATATTGTCGAGAAGGTTATAGGGCAAGAAGAGAACCTACTTCCAGTCAGCGAGAAGTAATCATCTCCCCTAGTATAGAAGAGGTTTGTGCAGCTATTCATCAAGGCTGATGGATTGGAATATCACCTCTATAGGCCCCAACCAAAAGGAAGGTGATACTATGTCTAATGTCATGTTAATCTCTCTCCGCTCGTAGGAAACTGCATGAAGAAGTCTACTTTTTCAAGAACCTCGGCGAAATGGCTAATGCAAGGATCAGTAGCCTTCACTGCTTTATTACTAGCCTCTCCCGGTTCAGTGAGTAGCTTTTTGGAGATGCTGATCCTGTGGTAACACAATGGATCTTACTGTCCTAAGTGATGTTGCATCAACTGCAGTCTGCCACTATAACCTAACCTTACCTCTACGTTTGTTGCATTTAGAATAAGTTCCGAATTTGCTGCTTACTAAGTTCAACTACTAAGTGGTCTAGTTATTACATTGGCCACTCCTCAATCCTTGATCTCCTCAACTTCAAATACGGACTACACCCCGCCGAAAATGAGATTTGGCGGAAACTTCCGTACGGACATTCCTGAACGGGATGAGTGGGACAACTTCCCCGCTGTCGATGGCAGTTCGGTTCACTTTTTTACAGATGGCTCTAAGGCGGAAGGTGCGGTGTCGTGTTTTCTTCGAAAAACTCAACCTGATAATCTCGTTACGCTTCCCTGATCATTGTAGCGATTTTCATGTGGAAATCATGTCGAATAAGGAAGCCCTGTCCTGGCTTAAGTGCAATGTAATATCTGTCAGGGATGTTACCATTTTCACTGACAGCAAAGCGGGAATCAAGTCCATGGAAGCGTACTCCTTCACTTCAAAGACCGCTTTCAATTGCTGTCTATCTCTTATGGAGATGACAGAGCAGTTCAACATTCACCTATGCTGGGTGTCAGACCACAGAGACATTCCAGGACAGGGCAAACGAGCTCCCCAGACAGGGTACTACTCTAAGGATTCTGCCTGATAGGAAAGCCCTAGGTATGCCTCTCGCTGATTTCACTGAAGCTGAACGCTATTAGCAAGACCAACCTCAGATGGGAAAACGGCTCAACGTGTCACATCTCGAGGCACATATGGCCTAGGCTGGACCATAAACGTAGTGCCGAGTTGATCAAACCGAAGCGATTAGCTGCGTTGTCGGTGTTCTCACTGGACACCGTCTTATAGGCCAACATGACAGAAGACTTGGCCTATTCTCTAACGAATTCCGCAGGAGCTGTAGCGACTTGCCCAGCCCTGTCGCATAAAAGAATGCTCCATCTAGGGTCCCCCTTCCTTGAAGACCTTGGCGATCTGGCGTCGTTAGGCGTCATGTGCATCCACCGCTTTATCAAAAGCTCCGGTTGTTTTTGTTAGTCCCTGAGTGGCCTAGTGGTTTAATCCATGGTATCACAAAGACCCTTACCGGTCGAAGTGTGTCTGCACTCTCGTGCGGATAGCCAACTTAAGTTCAGCTACTAAGCCTGAAGCCAAAGACTTACTTTTAACAGAGAAGAAACCGTTATACCGAGAGATTGGTTCAAGTTTTTGCTAAGGTACAACGCAATTCATTCATGAATGGATTGACGTCTTTCTGACGTGTGTTTGCTTCCATCAATTTCATGCAAAAAATTATATAAAATCGTTAAAAAAAAGGAGCAATTAAACAAATTTTTCTTCTCTCATTTCAGATCTACATGCGTCCAACTTGTTAGATACAAACAAGTTTGAGTGCGCGTGCTCTTGCGGTGAAGTGAAAGCCAACCAAGTTCGGTCGTCATCAAATCATCAAACGCACTCACAATAGTCAGAGAGCTAAAACCATCAAAACTCCCCAGTCGTAGTGTGAAAGTGACACTTTCATTTTTCAAGCCCGCTGCATCAAGCGGTCCCGTCGTTTTATTTGTTTGTTTGTTTGTTTATTTAATACTCACAATTCACGCATATTACGAAGAAGAAGACGAAGAAGGAGAAGGAGAAGGAGAAGGAGAAGAAGAAGAATCTATCTGTATCTGCTAAATGATAAATTATGTGAAATTCGTAATACAAATTTGACCAGTGATAGTCGAACGTAAATTGGATTGAAGAGCCGTCAATAAGAATAAAAAGGCGCGTCATCGACGGGCGCTGTATTTAGCACCTCTGTGAATTTAGAAAATGAAAGCGAGCCTTACGTAAGAATTCCCAATGCAAACAGCTGACACTCAGACAGATACTTCACCATAAACTCTGTTTGGAGCGAACCACAACAGAAAGATCGTTTTGTGGCTGAGTACATAAATGATTTTGTTTATAAAAGATACAAAGGCAACATCCAGGGGTACAAGATGCACGGAGCAGTCGTGGTATTCATCGCGTGTTTTGCGATTCACACATTTGCAGCAGGTGAGTGGGCGGATTAAAGAGTTTAATTTTGTATCCGCATAAGTTAAGCGTTACGTACATATTTGCAGAAGTATCGCAAATTGAACTTGTACATGAAGATACAGTTGTTTATTTACATAATTACTGAGTTAAGATACTTTAGCAGAATGTTAGCATTGTTTGTCAGTGGTATCACCAACTTCATGGACAGACGATGCGGTGTTGTCCCCCAGTGTACTCATCATCATCATCAAGTTCCTTCAACCCCAGGCGGGGCATAGGGCGGCAACAAATATCTTCCATCTTTCCCGGTGTGCGCTAGATATTTCAGCTGTGGCCACGTTTTCTCTGGGTCGCTGCTTCTGCTAAGACAGTTGATCTCCACGTTGTTCTTGGTCTTCCAACCCACCGCGCACTCTGAGGATTCCATTCGAAGGACATCGCAAAGCATGTTTTCATTTGGCTTCCTCAGTGTGTGGCCGATTCAGCGCCATTTTCGCTGCCTTATCTCGATATCCAAAAACTCTTGACTCATTTTTCGCCACAATTCCCGGCTGGATATAACTTGCGGCCAACGAATCTTCAGGATGTATTGCAGATAGCGATTAACAAAAACCTGTAATTTTCTCGTGATGTTTGCCGAGACTCTCCAGGATTCACAGGCCTACAATACGGACTTCACGTTGCATTCGAAAAATCTCAACCGAATGCGTAAGGAGATTTGACTGGAGACAGAATACCAAAGGCAGCGTGAGCTTTACTCCTTCCGCTTTTAACTTCTAGATCCGTTCCGCCATCAGATGACACAAAACTCCCTAGATAGTTAAGCTGTTCGACCTCTTCAATCGGCGCCTGTGGGCATTATTTTTTTCTTTTTACTTTTGATCCTTAGACCGACCGACTCTCCATACATCTGCAGATTTTGACACATCTCGTCTTGCCAGGAAGCATTTAACATCGGCACAGTTCAAATGACTAAGCCTTTCAAACCATCTCCTTTGGATGCCATGTCTCTCAGCTGTACCTACGGTGGCAGTCAGTACATCATCTATCGCCAGTAAAAAAGAGGATTGGCGACAGAATATCCCCTTGTCTCACTCCCTGTTGCACTTCCAAAGAGTCTGAGAGCTGTCCATTGTGCAGAACAAAACACCTTGGGTTGCAGTACGCTTAGGACTCCTTTATAAAGCAACTATTTTTGGGGGATTCCTCTGGCCTCCATATGTATTCGCGAGATTTTGAGAAGGCTCTCTTAAAATCTACCAACATGAGGTAAAGCGGTGACTTGAACTCGGCTGATTACTCGGGAATGATACGCGAGGTGTTGATGTGGTCGATGCACGATGGACCACTGGGAAAGCCCGCTTGATGCCTTTTGAGTGTAGTCTCGAATCTAACCTTTATCCGCTCGAGAATGATTAGTTTTGGAAAAACGGACAGGACGGTAACACCACGCCAGTTATTGTAGTTCTTAAGATCGCCTTTTTTTGGTATCTTAATAATAACTCCGTCCTTCCAGTCCCTGGGATAGGTTTCATTTTTCCAAATGTCAAATTCCTTGTAAATTTCTTTAGCCAGTCGTGACTGACCACCTGTTTTTTGGGAACAATGGGCTCATCGTTAGTCTAAGTGAGCCATTGACAGTTTCCTGTCAACTAAGGCACCCATCTACCTAACCTAACCACCGCAAATACTTTCACTACTTGAACAACTGTACAAAAACTTTTATGTAGCTCTTGGGTTAATGTTGAACATAATTGACAAGATCAGCATGCTTAAGGATAGCTCTTTCCCTGGCCTTACCCGCAATTGTTCTAAAAAAATGTGTGAACGTCTTATCCCAGCCCCTTACACCACTTTTTCATTTATTACTCTCGCAAGTCGTCTTCCTATTACTGTGGAAGGACTCATTCATTTTTCCTATCCACAAAAACGGCTCCAAAAACAAGATATCTGACTACCGACCTGTTGTCAAATCATCTTGCATCTCTAAGCTCTTTGAGAGCATTGTTTGGGACTGAATGTACTTTCACTGCAAACCTTACATTTCCCCAGCGTTATTAATCAGAGGAAAATTCGAAGAAACAATCTCGGATCTTCTCCAGAGGGCCTTCAATCTTGTTGCTGACTGGTGCCAAAAAGTCGGCCTTAACGTCAACCCAAAAAAGAGCACCATGGTTGTATTCACCAAAAGAAGAAAGCGAGTTAGATTAAAAGCACCTACACTCTTTGGTGAAACAATAGAATTCTCTAAGGAGGTCAAATACCTTGGCCTTACACTAGATGAAAAACTCACCTGGAATTCTCACCTTACAAAACCAATAGACAAAGCCAGGAGCTCATTATGGACCAGCAAAAGTCTCATTGGTAGAAATTGGAGCCTAAATTCCAAAATGATGTTATGGCTATATACAGCAATAGCAAGACCGATTATAACATATGCAGCACCAGTATGGTGGCATAAAACAAAGCAAAGGTCTACACATGACAGGCTCAATAAATTACAAAGACTAGCTTGTGTATGCTCAACAGGTGCAATGAAAACTGCTCCTACTGCAGCGCTGGAAGTTATTCTTAACTTACCACCTCTACATCTTCATTTAAAGAAAGAAGCTATGGTTAAAGCCTTCATGCTCATCGCAGAAGATGACTCAAACTCCAAACTAGTTCACTCGGATATTGCACTTGAGCTCAACAGTAATGAACTACTAGGAATAAGAATCACGGACAAATGTCTGCCAAGATTAAACTTCAGCCACAACTTCAAGGTTACATTCCCAGATCGCAATAACTGGGAACAGAACAAACCTAAATTTGCCAATAACTCTCATGTATGGTACACAGACGTATCCAAGACAGATGAAGGAGTTGGAGCTGGAGTATACTACTACAAAACCTTCATTCATTCATGTATGGAAAAGAGTAACTCCGTATTCCAAGCTGAGGTATTTGCTATAGAACTATGCATCAGAGAAAATCTAAACAGATCCATAACCAATAAGAACATTTTTATTTTATCAGATAGCAAGGCTGCTCTACTGACAATTAAAGCTTATGAAATAACATCCAAACTAGTATGGGACTGCCTTCAATTACTCATATCGCTAGCCAGCACAAACAGAGTTCATCTCATTTGGGTGCCAGGACACAGTGGATATGAGGGAAATGAAAAAGCCGACCTGCTAGCCAGAACAGGAGCTGCGTCAAACTTTATAATGCCAAGACCACTCTGTGGGTTACCAGTGAGTACGGCTAAAAGCTGTATCAAAGACTGGCTAAAAGAAAAGGCGAACCATTACTGGATGGAAACTGAAGGTAACAGACAAGCCAAAATCTTTCTGCGAAACACTTCCCTCAAAGGAACGAAACAACCCTACAACTAAATGGGAGTCAGATTCGTATAGCCACAGGTTTGCTTACAGGCCACTGTCAAGTGAAAAACTTAACTGCCATTGATTACATCAAAGCCGTTGGCATCATCTCTCTCATCACGTCATATACCTCTAACTTTGAGCCCTCGGTTTTCTACCATGTTTTACTTCCTCGATTAGATCATACATAGTCCTCTTTAAATGTTCAGAGTCCTACTCCATGCCAATTCTGGCGTTCCTCAAGGAAGTAATCCTGGACCACTGATATTTGTCTTAACTATAAATGACTTGGGATTCATTTTAAATGAATCCGATGTACGCAGATGACAAGAAAATCTTTAAGATCATTTCTTTCCCATGCGACTCCCATTTATTGCAAATGACGTAGATTTGGTTTACACATGATGCAGATTTAACTTACTAGAGCTGAATGTAGATTAGGTAAGGTAAGTGGGTTGATGAAGGAGATAATTCCTCTTCATCGCACTCAGGTCTATGTAGACCCATTGTGATCCCCATTGGGGTTTATTTCCAGTGGTCTTGGTCTGGAATTTGCTTCCTTCTACACATGCGGGTCGTTGTTAGGTGCTTTTAGCCAGCGTGATGTGCTCGAAAACCTGTCAAAATCATCCGACAGTTCTTCAATGTCTTCTTCGTTCCCCAGGTGACAGAGGCTTGGGCGGTGGCAGAGAAGATGGGAAGTATTTTCATGTACTTCCTCGTCCTCGCACCTCTGCACAAATCGTCTTTAGTTAGCTTAAGCTTCAATGTATGGTTTCTTAGCAGATTGCGACCAGTTAGTACGCTTATTAGTAAGGAGAGCGTTCCCCTCTCTCTTAGCAAAGGCTTATTCGTTCTGCTAATATCATAGTTTGGCCAAAGTCTACGAGATATTCCACAGGTGGGAAGTAAAGGGTCTTCCAATAGGGACTTCGGAATTTTGACAGTTGATAGCGGCCATATTGTTGAAGATACATCTGTCAAATTAGCTGTCATTTATTCAGCCTGTTTTGCCAAATCGCCATGGATGGATATAGCGTTCAACAACACGTGCAAATAATAAAATTGTTTTATCAATTGTTTCTGTTCGGGCAACGTTCCGCGAGCTTCGCCCATTTTACGGTCGCCATAATCGTTCTTCCGAGAGGACTATTCGCAGTGTGGTGGATAAATTTAAGTCAGTAAACGATCAACCAACAACCGTAAGTCGACGAAACGCAAGATCTATCGAAAACATCCCCGCTGTCCGTGAGAGTGTGCAGGAGAATCCGAGGCAGTCGATTTCGCGTCGCTCACAAGAACTCGCCCTTTCGCAGACCACAGGTCGATGATTACCAACTTCTTTTGGCCTGAATTGGATCATATGGACACCAACGACATGTGGTTTCAACAGGATTGCGCTACGTGCCACACATTTAGTTCCCATCTGGTGTTTGCCGCTCTACTATACCATTGAGATTGCATAGTGGAGTGCTGACCGATTTGTCAGCTCGTTCAGGCTCAAGCGCAGACCAATTCCTCGCCGACTCGTCGGCTGTTTCGTTTCCCGTGACGCCCCTGTGGCCGGGGACTCAGCAGAGTTTTACGTTGTGCTGTGAGTCCAGAACCTTGAGATCTCCGCGACAGCTCCTAACAAATTTCGATTTTATTTGTACAGCAGAAATTGCTATGGCTATCAATGAAAATGGTAATATCCTCCCGTGGTATCGCCATTATTGAGGCTAGATTGGCGGCTTTTGTCACTGTCAGAACCCCCGCAGATTTGCCGCAGATTCTGATCTAAAGGCAGTTAACCAAGAACAGTTTCCAGCCCCGTTATTGGAGTTGTTCTCATAGCGCCAGTAGTACTGATGCATGTTAGGCTTTGTATTTGAAAAATTGGACATTTGGACCTAATTAACCTAAATTTTTAGGCTTATTTTACTACCCTTAATCAGTGATTATATCGTATACCAGATAATTAATATTAGTACACTGAACCGTTAGAAATGAAAAAAAAAAAACTAAATAATTTCCTTTTAGATTTCAATTTTAGGTGGCGAACACCACAGCGGGAGGCTCTGGACGAAATCAACGATAGAAAGCTTCTGAAAGCGGTACAAGAATCCGTCAAGGAATGGGAGTCGAATCGTCAAACGCATCAAAGGTTTGAAATAAATAATTTTAACAACATTAAATCCTCTTCGTGTTCTCTTATAACAGGAAGAAGAGAGCCATCAAAAGGGTATGCTACAATGAACTAGGATGCTTCGACGATTCAGGACCATTCAGTTATTTGGAAATGCTACCAGGATCACCGGAAGAAATCAATACGAGCTTTTATTTCTATTCAACGAAAAATAGGTAAGATAAAGGCTAGTGCAATTGGCCGGTCGATGCAATGGCCGCCAATTCGTACAAATCAGAAGGTCTTGGGTCTGATTGAAAAGAACAGGATTTCTTAAGCTATTTCCTAAGAGCCTGACGAAGTCAAATTCATGTCAACGGAAGCCTTGTTTTTTACTTAATAATACCTCGATTTAATTAATTGGGGTTCCAGGTTAAGTAAGATTCGAGGGCATTCACTGGATCAGTTTGCTTTAACCAACTCTCAGTACAATGTCCTTGAGGCACCCACGGGTCAATTGCTATGCGCATCAAGAAACCAAATCGCTGAGGCGTTTTCAAGTCAGCTCCAGCAAAAGACCATTTAGTTTATCTAGCATACAAGGCTTTGCTGTTGGTTTTGATGTGTATATCCAGTTGGAGTAACAATTTACATGGACGAGGCATTAGACATTCCAGGCGTCGGTCTGTAGAATTTTATCAAGTTTGGTAACTTTGTTAGCCTTCCAGTATTGAATTGTTCCTTCCTTCGATTAAGAACTCCGCAAGGGTTTCGAAGTACATATTTGGACCGATTTAAATGACTTTGTTCCGGCTTGGCTGACTGAGCTTATTCAAGACCCGCCTTCCTTGATCGGCGCTGCGTCTGTCTGTTTTTTTTCTAGTTTTCGTTGCTTCGGGTAGTGGTTTGGAACTCTTTGTAGAAAAATAGCTGTAGTGCCGCATGCATTCAATATCAAATACATTCGACCATTCGTGTTGTGCGTGTTATATTTTTCACACAAATGGAAGGGACCTACAGTTTAGAGCCATATCCGAAAGGCAAATTGAGAAGCTTTCTCATGACAGTTATTACTCTCGGACGTTTGACAGACATTCGCGAGAGGTGGGACCGTGAAAAACTTTTGGTGTTCTCTGGGATTCAAACCTCGAACCTCACGCTCAGCGATCCAACGCACTAACCACTTGAGCCACGGCGCCCACAATATCCGTATGTAAAAATAATAGCGAATGATGCCACTATAGAGAAGCAAGAAACTGAGAGAAACTAAACTCAAATCTTGGAGGACCCACTTGGAGGGCTCACCCAGCGAAAAATCGAAAGCTTCCGGACAGCAGCTAGTCTGCAGAAGGCATGAGCTCAAAAACCACTTCAACTACCTAAGTTTCCAAAACCAAATGGCAAATTCACTGGTAGCGTCGGGGAAACCTTACAATTACTAGTTGACACCCGCTTTCTTTGAGGAAACCTGTCAGTTGCTACTCGAGACCCACTTCTCCGATAGTGTTGCCAAAGGTGGATGGCATTTTTTCCTACCTCCTACAACAGGGACAAGATTTACTCATACCCTTCCTCACACAGATTGTCTGATTCAGCCTTAGACTAGGCGGCCTAGTGGAAAGAAAGAGTTAGGGTAGTTTTCATACCGAAACCGGCAAAGAAGGCAAACCTTCTTCCTTAAATTAATGGAGAAAATAGTCGATGACCATTTTAAGGACATGTTGCTAACTCGTGACCCTTTGCATGGAAATTAATTTTCCTTCTAACCTGGAAAGTCTACTGACACTACCATTCATAGTCTAACACAAATTTACAAACCAATGCCTGCAAGATAAACCGCTCCCTGTGTCTCTATCGGTATTTAGGTACAAAGAGAATGGTGGATGGTACTTGAGAAGCAATACCAGCTCTCAAACCGCACCAAAATCCAGAGGGCAGCGTGTATCGGAGTCATGGGATCAATGAGAACAACACCGACAGCGGCAATGGAAACCATGCTTAGTTTCATTCCGCTTGATCTATACTGTAGCAGTCTGGCTGCCAAAACCGCGGTAAGACTAAAAGAAGGTCGACTATGGTCATCGAGCCTCTACGGTCATGCATCCATTTTGTCTCAATGGGAGACTACCAACAGGTCGACGGAAACTGATCACATGAACCCGATATTAGCTTTTGAAAGGAGATTCGCTACAAGAATTCCTGACAGAATGTACTGAAAGAACCGTAGGAGCATGAAAAAGGAGCTGGCATTCTACACCGATGGTTCTAAGATGGACATTGGCACGGGAGCCGGAGTTTATTGTAAAGCCCTAGGAATAAACCACTTCTTTAGAATTCACGACGACTGCAGCGTCTTTCAGGCCGAAGTCACAGCCATCATACAGGCTGCTGAAATTATTAGCGAGAGTAATATCGTTGGCCAGGCAACCATTAAGGCTCTGGACTCCGCGGTAATCAGGTCGAGGCATGTGAGAATCACGGGTTGTTTCTGGCATAATTACTGGACACTGTGCTATCGGCGTGCACACGGAGCGACTTGGTGTGCTACATAACGACATTTGCAGAAGCTGCAGGGACGAGGAAGAAGTTGAATCTGTTCGTCACCAGTTGTGTGATTGTCCTGCCCTATCCGTCATAAGAATGAGGACTCTTGGAAGTTACTTCTTTTCGGAACTGGAGGACTTAGGAAATGTAGAGCTGACGGACCATATCATCAGATTCATATCATTATCTGGGTGGTTCTAACAGCGGTTTTACATGTTTCCAGGGTTAAAAAGATTGGGCACAATGGACCGACCTGGTCTAAGTGAGCAGCGATTCTATGTCACAAGGCACACATCTACCTACCTACCTACCTAGGTACAAAGAACCTTCGACAACACTTCATACGAAGCTATTAGAAAATAAATCATATCCCTCATCATAAGCTGGGTACTCCCCGTGCTGGAAGGCAAAGGAGACAGAATGTAGAGGATCGCTTAAAACAATTATAGCCACTAGAGGATGTCCACAAGGGGATGTGCTCTCCCTACTCTGGACTCTTAGAATTACTAAAAAAAAGCTGATCGTGGAGTAAAAGGCTATACAGACGATGTTGTCATGTATGTCAGGCGAAAATTCGATGACACCTTGTCAGAAAAGATGCAAAGTAGCCTTAAACTTTGACGTAGTGCAGGACTAAAGGTCTGACCTGAAACTGTCCTTGTACCTGTTTCCTGGAAAAGAAAAACGTGATTTCAGACAGTTGTCACTGGGAACCATCCCATTGATCTGATTATAGAAGCGAATTACTTTGGAGGAATCCTTAGCGAAACGTCTTCTTAAACTCAAGCAGAACGTAGGTGAGACAGATGGTGGGACTTATAATAGAGCTCATCGATCTCAAAAAACATTCGTTAAGGGCTATTATTACTAAAAATGCGACCTAATAGTCTATTGTTTGGGTTTGTTTCCTTCTCCGAGTTCCCTTCACATTATAATTCAATTAATTTAAGGGTTCCATACTCTCGCTTTTGCTAAGGCGAGAATCGTAGGCCATAGAGGACTCTCTCTAGTCCGGTTTCTCTAAGGAATCTGAGAACGAGAAGTGGGTCTGTGGGCGGCATATACTGATCTGAAATTCGGTACTTTCTCAGATATTTCATTCCCTTATTGGTCAAAGCCCCAGAATACTTCAAAAAGTGTTCCGGAATATCCATGAACTCATTGCAAAAGCTGCAGAGACCTTCTTCTTCTAAACCTAGTTTCCTCATGTGTTCCTTGAGTTTGTGTGCCCCGTTAGGATGCGTAGGTTGTTCTTGCATAGGCTGACGCAGGCTTTGAATCTTTTCCGGTTATAGCTCCCTAGTAGTTTCTTGGCTTGCCTCAGACCTTGAGTACTGTTCCTGGCCTTAGTCCTGTTTCTTCCTTAAGGGTGTGATCTCCTATTCCACAGAACGGTTCAGGTAATACAAAGGTTTCTGCTGTTCATTTTCTTGCTAGAGAGTCTACTTCTCTTATCCTGTCGAGATTGGTTTGAAGGCAATAGGCATCTGTCTGTGGCGTATATTTCTACCTGAAAGGTGCTGGTACTTTTGTCCATGGGTTCGGAGTATTTTGTTCTCAATCCAAATACCCCTGATACCGTTGCTTTATTAGTTCTAAACGCGTCTGTATACCACTTTATCGTGTGGTTGCTCAGTCTTTCATTTGTGGAAGAAGCCTCGCTAAGAAGTTCTTTTCAAGTCGAACCTTCTAATACCATCGTCCCTATGGATTGCTAGAAGAGGAATTTTCTTGAAGAGCACATAAAATATCTTGATACACCTTTCCCTCTCTGTTCCTTCTTTTGTCATTCTTAGGATCTTCTTGTCTACATAATCTTCCACCACTATGTACATATTTGCAAGAAAGTTAGTTTCGGGAACACCTCCATGACTGCGATTGGGCACGTTCTCATGGCCCCAGTAATACAGAGACAGACATGACTAGACTGGCCTGCTTTGCGCATGCTATTGCTACATAGGTTATCGTTGGTCTTGCAATGGCAGTGTACATATGTACATACATCTCAGAATGCTGGGGCTTCATCAGCAAGACTTGTCTGGTAGGCTCCTGCATATATTAAGAGCACGCATTGCCTTTTTATATTCCCTCTGTGTGCTCCTTCCAGGCGAGTTTACTGTCTAGGTGTAACCCTAGATACTTTATATCAAATTCAGTATCGTGTCGGACAGCCGAACGGGCTTTTGCTTTAATTCAAGGTTCAAAAGGAGATAGCCCTCCTCCTTGTGGGAATCCTCTTGTTGTGTTGACATTGCTGATTCGTTGCGTATTCGAATTTCTGCTAATCTTGTGCACAGGAGCTCGTGCATCCACCTCAAAGCTGAGTTGTTTACTCGCTTTCTTGCCGGACTTGCTTGATAGCTTTTTTATAGGTTAGGTTATCAAATCCCAGAAACACTCAGACTCTACACGGTCTTTGTACTTCCAGGCAGCAACTCCTTTTTGGTGTAGTAGTTGGAGAAATTCGGATTTTATTCGTTTCTCTGATATGCTCTGATATGCGATTGCTGCTACTCTGGCGGGGCTTGAACTTACATCGGTTTGCTCAAAAGCAAATACACTACTACTCCGTGGCCACCTCCTTTTGATAGCTTTATGTGAAGTGTTATCAAATGCCCCTTCTATGTCCAGAACCGCAAATATAATTACGTATCTCTTTCGTTTCAAGAGCAATGATTTCCGTAAGCTTACACAAAGCAGTTCCTGTAGACTTTCTCGCTCTGTATTTATGTTGACGGTGGAGCTGGCTGAAACAAGAATTTGTGACAACAGTGAGGAGGAGGAAGAAGATGTAGAACACTTTTCTTACCACTATACTGAGGAAAGGAATCGGTGACATATTGCAATTTGCTTGGTGTACCAGACGGCTTCCCGATCACTACACGATGTAATGCCCTTTAACTAGACATGATGCCAATACCTGGTTCCCCTCTTAATGCAAAATTTCACAATGGAGGCCTAACGATGAGCGTAAGCTTATCACTACAAACAGCTAACCAACCATGGAATTGTCACTGGTATTCTTCGTGAATTGAAACTTTGCAAACGTGGACCACTCCAACTTCATTGTGAGCTGCAAAGAAGCTCCACAATTTTCGCGTTTCATTATGATGAACGATTCCTTCCTCTCAGTTTCTTACCCAACCATTGCCAATCGCTAAAGGTATTCAGCTGTAAACTAAAGAGTACCAAACACTGAGATCCCTTCAATAGCTATCTGAAAAGACACTTAATCGTCTAGCTTGAAGGTATCTACATTGGAGTTGATCGATAGCTTGATAATACGTCCTTGACTCAGCTTGGGCCTGATCTGTTTACAGACTTACTGTCTGGTGTCTTAAGCATAGATTACCACGATCATTGTTTGATCTCAGATCTACTTCATCAGACTAGAAGGATCACTTTTATACGGGCGTCTAATGAATCTTAACACCCTCACCTCCGTGTTCTCACCAAAATGGTTTCGGCAAGGACTTTGACGTTTAGGCATCTCTACTCACAAACTTTTTAATTTTTTTTGTTTTTTATTAGGAGTGATCAGCCACTAATGGAGCTGCCATTTATAAACATGACAGCCACTTTCGCCAAAAAAGAAGACACAACACAAAATTCAACTGCGGATACAGCGACACCACTGTCAAGGTCTTCCTTCACCCTAGATGATCTGAGAGGCCTTGATCAACTGTCCGTTCGGGTAATAGTCCACGGTTTCGGTTCAGCATGTCCCCATGTGTGGATCTATGAGATGAAAACCGCTCTCATGGCTGTCGAGAACTGCATCGTTATATGCGTAGACTGGGCGAGTGGAGCAACGTTCCCAAATTATGTCAAAGCAGCTGCTAATACCAGGCTCGTGGGGAAGCAAGTTGCGATGCTGATTAACAACCTCAAGGAACACAAAGGCTTGGACCTAGCCAAGACCCATTTAATAGGATTCAGTTTGGGCGCACATGTGTCTGGGTTCGCTGGAGCCGAGTTACCCGGATTGAGTCGTATCACTGGGCTAGATCCCGCTGGGCCATTATTCGAAGCTCAGCATCCAAAGGTTCGGCTGGATAGTAGCGATGCAACTTTTGTAGACGTCATCCATTCGAATGGAGAGAACTTGATTCTGGGTGGACTGGGTTCATGGCAACCAATGGGACATGTGGACTTCTATCCGAATGGAGGTAGGGTACAGACTGGCTGCTCGAATTTGTTCGTTGGCGCTGTGACGGATTTTATTTGGTGTGAGTTCAAAAATTTTATATTTTGAGCACAGAATGTATTCACATTTAAATTTCAGCACAAGCTGCAGAGGACGAAGAAGGTCGCTCGCTTTGCAATCACCGGCGAGCCTATAAGTTCTTCATTGATTCAGTTGCTCCAAGATGCCTGTTTCCTGCATTTCCTTGCAACAGTTACGATGACTTTCTGAAGGGAAACTGCTTTCCGTGCTCTAAATACGAAACGAATGCCACAAGCAATGGAGCAAAGTGTGGCAACATGGGCTACTATGCAGATCGATCGACTGGACGTGGTCAGCTGTACCTGGTAACTCGGGATGAGGAGCCTTTCTGCGCACATCAATTCCAGATACAGATTTTCAATTCATTTAATGACTTACCGCTGCGGACTATTGGCCGGATAGAAGCTACGCTTGAGGGTGAGGGTGGACTCAATGAGACCTTCCTTATATCTGAGTGAGTATAGGCTTGCATTGATCGTCACAGTCTTCTAATATCGCCTTGTTTTCAGGAAGGATGATACCGAATTCTTCGCCGGGGATATTGTTTCCAAAATAATTGTTCCTCATCCTGCCTTGGGCTTTCCCACAAGCCTAAGCCTCCAGTACAAGTCCTACAGTGGATGGTTGTCAAAAGGCTTGCCACATTGGGATATCGACAAAATCCTTTTGACAGATAGCTTCGGACGAAGCCATTCGTTTTGTAAGCCCCAAGTGAAGCTGTCTTCCGGTAGCCCCATTCACTTCAAACTCGTGTCGGGCAACTGTGAGATTCCCAATGAAAATGACTATGGCAGCTTCACCACCGAAAGTGCAACAGAAAAACCATCTCCCGACGGTGAGGATGAGAATGATGCTGTAGAGGCAATCAAAAGACGAAAAGATGAAGTCAACCTTGAGTCGGGCTCAAACCGAAAGAAAAACAAGACTCAGGAATTACAAGAAACTACTGAAGGCACGTGGCATGCCATCCTAGAAGGCAACTCCCTAGACAAAGAAGTTGGAGAAACAAGCAGAAGCCTGTCAGAGATCTCAGAAATATTTGAGCCCGTCTTGAAAGATCGTCGCTTAACTGTAAACAAAGGACGAAACCTACAAACCGACGAGAGTCTTGATGAAATCGTTGAACCACTCCTCAGGTCCACCACTCCGAGACAGACGAAACTCACATCAAATGATGGCTCCAGATCGCATATACAAACCATAAGAGCCAATTCCTCCGAAACTATGACCGTTCAGCTGCTACCCTTTAGACTTGGCGAGTTGCTAGAACGTGCCGAGAGATACGCCAGAGAGACACTTCTTCCCCTGATATCTGTTCAAGCTCCGAAATTCTTTAACTTAGGCAACAAAGAGGAAGACAACAGAGAAGAACGCAAACCTAGATACATTCCTCGCATTGAAGAGGACTACATTCGACGTCATCTGAACACAACGATTGGCGTGAAGAAATCACCTCAAGTATACGACCTTATGCCTGCCGAGACCGGAAATCATCGAAATATTTTCGAATTGATGCGTAGCCAGCACAGAAGGAACAACGATGAAGCACAGTCCTTCAATGAGGTGGCTTACTATGCCAATGATCTGACAGAATCACGAGCTCTAAAGCCTCTGAATGATGTGCGGGAGGTTGTACACATAGACCTACCGACTTACAGGCCCACGGTTCGGAAAACAACGGATCGGAGGAAAGTTCAGCGACTGAATTAGTACTTAAGTCTTAGGTTTCTTGTTCTTCGAATTTATTTAAAATATTTTTTTTTTATTTTTTTAAATTTTTTTTTGAACAAAGACAAATGTTTCTAGTCTAGCGACAGTGATGGCATGTTGCACTGATTTTGTCAAGTTTCGGTTACCAGTGAGGTCGCCTTGTTAAATATTATTGTTAGAGCTCACCATTCCCCTTAATTATTTATGTTGTAAGCTATTTTATTCTGACATTGTATGTAATTATGGAATAAAATTCACAATAAACTTCTGAAGAGAAGGACAAAGGTTTCGTGGAGACGCCGGGGGGTTTTATTGCAGTTTGACAGTCGCCTTGCTTTGGATAAGGGTGATGGTAGGTTAGGCTAGGTTCGACTACATCTTCATTGAAAGATGACGTGATTGCCTTTAGTCAGCTTCGGTAGCGCCCCCATCCTCATCCTCTTTACCTGAAGCGCAGGACACTCGACCTATAAGCTTACAGCAAATAAAAGAAAGTGGGTCAGCAACCGCTTTTGGGTAAATTTTATCCTTGGTAAGGTTAGTAAAATTCAGGCCAATAAGCCTCATCTCTTTCATCCCTAAAACATTTGAAAGACTGATTGATATACACATCCGGCGCCCAGGGGATTTATCCCCAGCCCAACACGTTTATTCTAAGGGGAAAAGCTTTGAAACAGCGCTACACAGTGTCGTCAGTACAATAGAAAAGTCACTTAAAGGCAAAGAATACACATTAGCCGCATTTCTTGACATCGAGGGGGCCCTCAACAATGTCAATACTGAAGCCGTCAGAAGAACATTAAGTAAGCTGAACATCGATAGCATTCTGGTAAGCTGGATTGTCAGCATACTTGAACAAAGACATATAATAACTGAAGTCGGAGGAACAAAACAAACTGGAAGCATATGCCTCTAGAGGTACCCCTTAAGGCGGGGTGATCTCCCCACTGCTCTGGGTTATCGTTTTGAACGAGGCCCTACAGCAGCTTGAAAAATTCGGCGTCAAAATCACCGCGTATGCTGACGATGTGGTGCTGCTGGCAACTGGGAAGTTCCTCCCCACTCTAAGTGACCAAATCGACGGGGCCCTTAAGACCCTTGTTAGATGGACTAGGAATTGCGGTCTCAATATCAACCCACAGAAGACAGAAATGGTTTTATTTACGAACAAAAGGAGGATTCCTCAGTTCGATACACCATCTGTTGGAGGCACACCCCACAAAATCTCTAACAGCGCAAGATACCTAGGACTTATACGCGATAAGAAACGCAGCTGGAAAATGAGTATCGAAGAAAGAATTTAAAAAGCCAATTTAGCCTTCTACTCGTGTAGTAGAATTCTTGGGAAGACCTGGGGACCTTCTCCAAGGATAATACTCTGTATGTACACAGCTATTATTAGACCCATACTGACTTACGGCAGTCTCGTATGGTGGCCAGCGCTAAAAAAGTCCACCTATCTAATGGCACTCACTAAAGTTCAAAGACTAGCGTGCATTGGTGCCACCAGTGCAATGAGAACAGCTCCAACTGCAGGCCTTGAGGCTATTGTCAACCTGCTTCCGCTAGACATCTTTACAAAAACATCAGCAGCCATTAGTGCCCCGAGAATCAGTCAGTCAGCGAACTGGAAGTCAAATGCAACAGGGCATTCGACCATCCTGCAAGAATTTTTTTTGGCCATGTACCCAAAACAGACTACATTACGCCATATTTGGATTTTAGCATGCCTTTTACGGCAGCCTACCCTAGGCCCTGTTTAGATGGTTACTCATGAGTGCGCTATATCAGTGGTTTTTGGGTGAGAAGAGTGAGAGGAACAGGGAAGGCGACAGTCACGAAGAAAATATAAAGTCACGTTCCACACTCAAAATGTTCCGTTTCTATTCCATTTTGTCATAATCTATTCGATCGTGGAGCAGTAAGGATTGCGGATTAAAATGAATACACATTTGGATAAGAGAGCAAATGGAAGCGTTCGTTGGAATTTACGTTGATATCGCAACGCGAAACTACCCACATGCTCGAAGACACACAACTGCTCCAATTCGCTCATTCCACACCTAAGCTTCAGTAAAGTAATGCAGCCCTGGGCACTACACTGTGTAAACACGACATGACTGCCCACTCTGTAGTGGAGAGCAATCATCTAAACAGGCTCCTAGCAGAGAAGAATGGAAAAGCGGAAATATATGTAGCTAATACCAGATCCATAACAATATATACTGACGGATCGAAAATGGACACCGGTGTAGGTTCCGGCATCTTCTCTGAATCGCTACGGCTATCGAGACCCATGAACTAGAGTAGAGTAGATTAGACATTTACAGGGTTTCCATGGGCGGAGGAGCACCTTTCACCCCCTATGGGTAACACAAAGGGTCAACACTGACCTGAGTGCGACAGGAGGCTTTTCTCTCTCTGCCAGCCCGATTACCTAACCTAACCTAAGGTTAGTAAGAAGGTACGGTTTTGAGCGGGACCAAATTGACAAAATTAATTACCAGGAAATTGTTGATGAGTGCATTATATTCCATTCAAGACAACAGCCAAAAAAATCAACGCTTCGTAGTGCTGCTGTCCTCAAAAGTAGATCAAGGACGATCGCAAAAGGAGCAACGTTACCAAGGCTACCGTCCACAAACCCCCCTATTACTCACGGAAAATAACTTTATTCAAATGGCTGCCGTGACTAGCTTGGCAGTAGCTCATATTGTCAACCCAATTCCGGAGGATGTTATTTCGTAAACAGCTCGTTCGATAAATTGGTTGTATATTGTCGGAATAACAATAGTTCTTAACAGTTCCCCATAAGAATTGTCTAATGGCGTCAAATTGCATCTGCGTGGTAGCCGAGGTACGTCTTCGGCTTATAACACATTTACTGAACTTAGTGCGCAAAATATGGACTGTTTGACCGCTGGCATGGCACACTGCGCCATCCTGCTGGAACCAAGTCTACATATGTAGGTCAATTGGAGTCACAAAAAAGCGACTATTGAAGTCAGACCAAAACGAGGATAGCTTTTGTTATCCATAAACATGTCACGAACTTTGGCGTACAGGAACGCTACGAGTACATAGTGTGGAATATGAGTATCTGCATACATATAGAGATAACTTACATAGTAGAGAGCATACACTAACTCATTTCCAAGTTTTTGTTCAGACAAGTTTACATATGTCTGCTGAATGGAATCTCAAAATCTTTTGCCCGATCCACAAGAAAAGAGACCCCCTCAACTGCGCCTATTACAGAGCTATCGGTCTCTTCAACGTGGATCTGCCAAATTGTGTAAACGCCTGAAACCCTTCGTCAACAACCCGAGTGGCCCCTATCACTGTGGTTTCAGGCCAGAAAAGCCCACAATCGATCAAATTTGCACACTTCGGCAGATCTTGGACAGAATCCAAGAAGTCCAAATCGATATCCACCATCTTCTTATCGATTTTAAGGCCGCGTATGACAGCATGTTTAGAAACGAGCCCATCAAGACCTTCGATGTCAAAAAAGTATTTAGAGAAAGTGATACGCTGTCATCTCTTTCAAAAGACTGTGTAACTACTAGCGCTGGCCGACGTCATTGACATAATTAGCAAAACATAGCGGGCTGTCTGTCATTGGTGCATTCGCTGGTATTGATATGGAAGCTGTCAAAATGGATTAAGAGATAAACCCAGTGTATGCCGTCAACAAGAGGGGACACATAACATACAGAACGTCACGGTTGGACATGACGTCGACTGCTATAACTTTGAGGTAATAAGGGACTTTGTATACCTTGGCGCTGCTATAAATTCTGAAAACAACATCTCAGGAGAAATCAAACGAAGATAACTCTTGCCAATCGCTGTTTCTTGGGCAGAGAAGGCAATTGAATAGTAAGGCCCTATCCCGAGGAACTCTATACCAGACCTAAATCATCCCAGTCCTCTTTTATAGGACTCTGTTAAAGGCACCCTCGATCGTTTCGAGAAATTTTTCGTAAGATATTCAGTCCCGTTTGCGTTGACAGGCTTTGAAGGAGACGATTCAACGATGAAATATACGAGCTGTACAGCAACATGGACCTAGTCAAAAAAAACTGTGCATCAGTCGTCTAAGATGGCTAGGTCAAAAAAAGTGAATGGACATCAATGCTCTGAACCCCAACCCACTTGGACTGCAGTTAGCTAAGGACCGGGCTAACTGGAGAGGCTTGTTGGTTGAGGCCCAGGTTCACCTGAACTGTAGCGCCACCTAAGTAAGTGCATATAAAGATACAGAATCAAAAATTGGTCACGAATTGAAAAGCTTGTTTTGAGAGGAAGTAATTAGAAGAAATATAATTTCACTGCAGAAAGCTATTAAAAAAGAAAAACATGTTTAAAACTAAATTTATTTCTGACCATCTGTCGTAAACATGGCAAACTACGTTCTGAAATATCTCAAATTCTTGACCCTCCTTAAATCAAAAGAGGTTCCACACAGGAGTGACATCTGAGTAAACAAAATATTTCCGCTCCAATATTAAACAGGAATTTTTCGGCTGACGTAATGTGGGGCAAAGTAGACTCATATTTATTGAAATATGTAGCCTGTCTGGCTACATGATGTTTTGTATGGTTTTGTAAATAAAGGTTAATGACAAGCGCAGCATAGTGTTGAAAGAACACCTGAATGTGTTATTCTGGTTTTCTATGACGTATATGTTGATATGTAGTTTGAATCTTATGTTTATGGATCGTAGATCAGGGGAAAGTGAAGCTGTCGAAACGATATTTGTCATCTTGTCACTTGCTTGGTGTCTTACTTGTTAACTTTGCTCATATTAAGGCGGCAGCGAAAAATTCTCCAGTCATGTTGAACTATTGTACTCGTACCTTATATTTGACATATTTAGAGCTCAGACCAATAAGGATTTCAAAGGCGATTAAGTTCTAAATAGGACAACGGAATCTTTAAAATACGCGAAGTAGGTCACTGATTTTGATTTCCGCCGAACTCTTGTCATAGAGCTATTAACCAAGAAACTGGCCCTCTAGGCTGGGGGTTGTACCGTCGGAGTAACTTTCTTACCACGTAAGGAATTTAATTTATGACAGAGACGTCAAACTCGAATATATTGGGCAAAACACAATGTGGCGCTCGCGCGGTCGTGCGTTTGACAGACATTGTACCGACTTACGATAGTATTTGTCAAAACGCGCGACCTCAAAATTTGCAACACAAAATGTGGCTTCACGACGGTCGTGCGTTGAGAGGTTAGGAATATGGCAGAATTATGTTCTGTTCCCTCAAATTTCCCACACACTATTTCGCGGCAGAAAAAGGAGTAGAAATGTACTCTTTTTATTTTCATGGTTTGATTAGGTAATACAAATATAAGAAATAACTTCGAAAACGAATGTGTATGAATAAGAATATAAAAAAATAAAAAACTCTGCATACTCTTACATAATTAATTTGTGTTGAAAAGACATCAATTAGCAATTAAAATTGTTTACATATTAAATGCTAACCATTCGGAGTACATATACGACACAATGGTTTCCCTTTTTGCTAAAATCGAACAAACCAAAGAATAATGCCAATCCAAAACAGCTGTGAGCTGTCAAAACGCGCGACCATAGTAGAAAATAGTAGAGAGTAGCTCTACTTCGACGTTGAGGTCGCGCTTATGATATTTACGATCAAAAACCGACCAAACGCGTGAGGTCACATTTTGTGTTAGCCCATAAGATCCCATTGTTTCTACTCAATCTGTCAACGCGCGAACGCCACATTGTGTTTCTACTTTATAAGTTAATGGGTTCCCTAATTTACGAACACAACCTGGAATAATCGCGGACTACGATCTAAATGTATGCTCTTGGAATATACGCACTTTGTACACCCCAGTTGCTACTAAATTTTTTTGAACAAACGACGTATCGTTGCGTAGTATAAGGTAAATATAACTACGATCCAAAAAATGTGCTGCATAGAGGGGAAATGCTACAACGGACAAACAGCGACATTTATTAGAACTGTCACAAACGACTCCACATGTCTTGGGAAGTCAGCTGCAGTCAAGTGTTATTGACTTTAACATACCTTTGTACAAACCCTACCTGACGAGTCTGAAGATCCTATTAAGGACGAGTTATGAGACATCCTTAATGGACCCTACGCGATTATCACGTTTTTCTTAAGCTACGATAGGGCTTCCTTGATCGCCATTCTTTCCGCCTGGAACATACTACAATGATTTGGAAGACGGAAAAAGAGGTTAAGATTAAGCCTATGAGAGAAAATAACTCCACCACCGTCGGTGGTTTTTGAGCCGTCAGTGTAAGAATGAATCGACTTTTCCTCTAAAGATACATCCTTCCTTCCAGAATGATCTGGTACGGATGATAACTTGTAATTTTTTATCAAAGGTTGCAGTCCGTGTTTTCGGAACTCATTAAAAATTCTGGCGTGGCTAAAATCTTTTCTAGACCACTGAGCGTTTGCGTAAAGGCGAATCGATACTCTAGCTGCCATTTGCCTGGTTAAGATGACGAGATCTATGAAGTGAAATAGAATGTCCAGTGCTGCAGAGGTAGTTGTACGAAGAAGTTCTTGGCTTTATCTAGGCCCGTTGAGAATGAGCCTGAAGCTTTCAGGATGAGTGTTGAAGCGCGTTCCAGAAGTCTGAACACTATGGGGCGCAGAAGTTGTGGATGACTTATGCCTCTCGTGGGATGACAAGAGTAATTTCAAAATGAAAGAGCACTTAATTGAGTTTGTAAAAGAAAACCACGAGTTTCCTTTTAATAAGTTCAGAATCGGTTCGATCATGTCGATTTCCATTTTAAACCAGTTTAGTGGCAAACAAATTTTCGAAACTCATCAGCTGTCAGTCAGCGAATGACATTAGCTGATGCGCTGCATGCCAAAACAATTCTGCACATCTGTTTCGGGAATAAGTCTTAAGGAAGTGATACCTTGAATAAATTTCAGCTGAACAGTGTTTCTGAATATAAATGACGTATTAAAACAGAAAAATCCCAATTAACAGAAAATCACCCACTTACCGACCGCAAAGAATTACCACACTAATGTATGTATGCTTAGCTCTGTGTTTGCTTTAATAGCTGGTTAGGTCACTATTTCTGAACTAAATACCTGCAAAGCTAACACAGATTGTGAGTGATTCATAAAGAATTTAAATTTTTCCCCCCATAATCATGCTCACTTAGTGTGTCAACAGATGAAGTAATTCATGGCAAATAAAGCCGACCCAGTACATGTACTTTTTTTCCTTCAACGTATAATTTTTATCACATTAATTTGATTGCCGAAATTAAATTATCTGTGTTCTTTACACTTACTCGCACCTCAATTATAGTACTCATCGCTTGTTACAAAACGCGTGAAGACAATGTGCTCGTATCTCATTCGAAAAATTGCGACGAAAAATCTAAAGAGTGTGTGTTGTGCTGTGCGAAATGATTATCTTTATAGCTTGGGAACGGGTTGATGAAGTTAACACTACAACAAGTCAAAAGCAACAGATTAAGGTGTGCTGACAATAAAGTTTCAAGAAACAATAAGAAGTACAAGTACCTGTTTTTCAATAACGGAAAGAGTTGAAAACAGGTCAATGCCACGGAACAGATAATGTGTGAAATACATAGGAGTAATGATATTGACTGTGCCTACAGTGTCCTTATCAGGAATCGGTCATAGAGTTATCTACCACGCCTACGTAGCACTAAAAACACTTGTTTCTGTAGATACAATATTATCGAACTGAGTGCACTACATGCCAGGGAAACTGAAAGCTAAAATAAATTAAATAAACAGTGACCGAATTCGAGCTTCCTGTATTGGCAGCACTGTAAATCAAGCACATGTCAGTAAACACCTGCTTTTAAAGTGTCAAATGTTAGTTTGAAACAACACATTCACGAAATGGGTCGTTTTGCCACCGTTCAAGATGTTTAAATTGTTCTACAGAAATAACAATTCTGAACGAACTGTGTATCGAAATATGCTGGAAGATTTCGGTCAGTTAAATCGTCCTTGTAAACGAGCAATTCGCGTCGTAAGAAATAAATTTGAAGAGACTGGAAGAATTGCAGATGGATTAAGGCCTGTGGAGGATTCCGTTCAGTAGAAAATATGTCTTCTGTAAGTGAAAGTATGACCGCCGAGCTTCGCAGCTTTTGGGCTTGTCTTATGGCTCCCTTTGGCAAATTTTGACGCAGGACTTGCACCTACCTTGAACCCAAGAGATAATGGGCAGCGAAGAATTTAGGCAAATTAGGTGTTAGAGCAACAGGAAGTTGATGCAGATTTTTCAAAGAAAAATGAACTCGAAAGTGAGGGCAGAGACTTCTTGGCTGCAGCGTTATTGTCCATGCGCTAGATGTGAGCGAGTCAATGTAGATGACTCGGACTACATCTACAACGTGATACAGCTTATAGAGTTTGTATCTCCATTTGCCCCTTTGCACACAGGATCAAAAATTCGACGAGGAACCCAATGTATAGAGCACGCATTTTGCCCTCTGAGGTTGGAACGACCAATGATGTCCATATCGTCTGGATATATATATGTGTATGGGCACACCTACCCTAAGCACTACTTGCTCCAGCATAAGACTCCGGTTCATGTTTGGAATCTTTCAGAAGAGCTAATTCAAAGCTGTGCATTGATCTCGTCTTTTTTAGCATTACACGGCACAGCTGGCTTAATTTTGGCAGGATCCTGAGCTCAGTCAATTCCCTGCAGATGAAAAGATGATGTGTCTTGACTTGTAATTCGTTGGTCTTTTCCAGGATTGACTTCTGTGTGAAGATTTGGTCTATCTTTGACCTGTCAGACCAAAAGCCACAATGGTATTTCTCGATCAGTGTGCCACAGAAAGGCTTTGGCCGTTGAAACTGTACGACATGAAGCAGTGATATGCCTCAGTAGATGGTGCAGGACATGGGATCACTTTCCTTTTAGATGGGGTCTATGATGGACCGGGCAAAAGCAGGACATCTACTACGGTGATTGCTACTGAGAGCAAAAGCAGCTCTTATTCGTATGATGATTTGGTATAAGCGGCACACTTATGGACAAAAAGTTTTGAGCTCTCGACAGGTAAGCGAACGTCTTATCACAATTCGCATCAAGGCTATATTCGCCAATATCAGCCTAATATGCACTCATGCCCCCACAGAGGGTAAGGACTACGCCACCAAGGACTATTTCAACGAGCTCCTTGACAAGACCTATGAGCAATGTCCTAAGTATGATGTTGAAATCATGCTAGGCGCTCGATCGAGGGTATTGAGAGATAAAAATCCCGGAATACTGTACGAAGGACACCTTCTAGTAGAGTCACAGTCATGCTGGAGATGACTTGGGTCAAATGAGTGCATGTCTGATGAATGCAATCTCATGGAAAGCGCACATACTCCTTCAATAGCGCCAATTACAGAGACCACCTCAACATCGCGTACAAGCTCTTATCTGCCATATTGTGTGAACGCCTTTAACCATTCGCCAACAACTTGATTCGTTCCTATTAGTGTGTTGAACAAATTTTCACACTTCGGCATATCCCGGCGACAGCCCAGAAGTCCAAATCGATACCCACCATCTAGCTGTGGAATTCCTGCCAAACTCGTTCATCTGTGCATAATGCCGATGGAAAACGTTCGCTGCTCCATCAAGATCGGTAATGACCTCACCAAGGCAAGGCGATGAACTGTCACGTGACTTCTTTGACATCATCCTTGAAAGAATTGTGCGAAACTCAGAAGCCAACACCGGAGGCGCAATTTTTCAAAAGTCTGTGCAACTACTGGTGTACGGCGACGACATTGACATAATTAACACAACACAGCGAGGTGTCACTGGTTCATTCGCTGGTATTGAAATGGAAGCTGCTGCGATAAATCAAATGTATGCCGGCGAATTGGACAGACAGTCACAGTCAACAGCTATAACTTCGAGGTACTAAGGGACTTTGTCTACCTTGGCTCTGCTATCAATTCTGAAAATAACGCCTCAGCGTCATTCAAACCAAGAATGAATCTTGATGTTTCTTTGGGCTGATAAGTCAATTGAGTAGTAAGGCCCTGTACCGAACAACTAAGGAGTTCTATGCAACACCTTAACCATCCCAGTCCTCGTTTATGGTGCTGAAGCATGGACTCTGTCGGAAGCGAATGAAAATATTCTCGGTCGTTTCGAAAGAAAAATTCTACGTAAGCTCTGGAGGAGAATATTTAACAAAGAAATTTACGAGCTGTACTGCGACTTTGACCTGCGCATCAGTTAAGATGGGTAGGACATGTAAAGCGAATGGCCCGCAGAGTCGGCTACCACGGAAGGATAACACAATAGACGGCGACATCGCCTAAGGTGGCGCGCAGAAGTAGAAGGGGACTTCAACCAACTTGGCTGAGTGCGCAACTGGATGCAGTTAGCTAAGGGCTCAAATCCACCCCAAACTTCACATTCTGATGCAAGAGTCGAATATCTCGCCGACTAGAGCTCCACGTCGGGGGAGCCTAACAGATCGACAAGATCGCAGGTCGTTTACACCTCTAAAAGAAATCGACAATCTACACTTATCAGATGCAATGACACACGGGGAACGTGGTGTAGTCAAAAATTAGCCCTGATTTCGAGTTGATAAAAGTGTCCCATTGTGCCACATGTTCGAAAAAAATCCCAGTTCTGGTCTATTCTGCAAGATTCATTATTTGCGATCTCGTAAAAACGGTGCAATATTGTATCAAGTACACACTTGTACTTATATCTCAGGAAAAATGTATTCATCACTGAACAATACTGCGTAAGTAATGTATACATTTTATTCTAACCCATGAACAAGCTGCAAGCTGCTTGCAAACTTCATTTCCAAGGGCGTAAACAGTTCGTTTGAATCCGGGACTTTTCGAAACAATTTTGCGATGCAAAAAGTTGCTTTATTAGACACCTACATGTAGTAAGTCAAAGCAGTAGTAGTTTTTATTTGAGAATCCCAGTGAAATTCTACTGCATCACATCAACCAGTTATAGATACTCGTACATCCTCATTCTTGATTTACCACTTAGCCAATACAAAACTACATTTTATACGCAAAAACAAAATCTATCTCAACCCAATAAACACATAATGACATTCGCATTGTTTTCTCTCAAAATTTTTGAAAAAAAAAAAATATTTTTCTTAATTTTGTTGTTGTTTATCTTATTCTCATTTAGGAACATGTTGACACGAACCGTGTGAGAACTGATTGTCAGTTGTTCGACAGACAAAACTCAACCAAACTAGTATAAGCAACTAATTGCTTTCAAGATAAAAAAAAGATATTTTAACTTCATTCATGAGATATGAAAAAAAAAAAAAAAAAATTGTTGTCTGACTGTGAGCGGGACAGGTGATTCTACAAAAAGCACTCAAAGTACCTAGATACTCGCATGTATGTTCTTTCTTCCATTGTCGCTTATAGAGGTCGTAGTTTCACCCAGACCTTCCCACTGATCCGTAAGGTGGTCTGAAATCGTTCAGTTATAATTTAGCACCGGCTAGTAACGGTGTAGTAATGCAGCGCAACAATAATATATTTTGCACCGAGAAAAAAAGAATTAATTTTGGTTAAAAAAAATTTAAATTTTAAAGAACTTATTAAATAAAAAAAAAATAAATCATCATGGAGTTACAAAACACGTCGTCGTCGTCCAATCCTGAAGTAAGTTTAGGCAGAGTGAGAAGTTTAAAATCGTTTTTTTCTTGTTTTATTACTTTTTAAACGGGTGCCAAAGCTTAAACTCCACTTTAATGTATAAATCCGTCATGCGAAGCTCCATTTAAAGTTGTTTATGTCACGTAAATGAGTCAGTGGATCTGTTGATAATGATCATAAAGTGTCGTGATTATAGTGGATGACTTATGGAGAGTTGAACGTTAACATTTAAAATTCGACTTTAATCACCTGGCAGTTTGTAACAAGTAACCTAGCAGTTAATTAAAAACTACTCGAATGTATCAATCTTAAAGTGGACATTAACTAGATAATAAGTAAAAAAAGGTGGAAAGGTATTATTAATGTGACAAAATTTCGTTCAGTTTTAAGGAGACAATTAAAACCGTTTTTAGGTTTTTTTTTCTGCGCGAAATAAAACAATGTTACCATAAAAATCGGCAGCTTTGCAAAATTATTTGTGATCCTGAATATTTTTTAATTTAAGACTTTGGTGTCCACCCTGTCTCTGTGGTTAGTGCATTGAACTACTAAACAAACAGTTTTGGTTAAAATTTCAGAAAACACGTCTTTTTTTGTAGATCCACTTCCGGCGCATGTCTCACAAGACGTTTGAGATTAAAACATTCTTAACTACGTCGTAATATTTTCTGCGATAGACTACGGCATCATTCCCCCTTCAGTTGCGAAAAACAGACAGAACGCGACTGGCTGTTAGGTGTTTTTGCCCTTCAAATACAAATATTTGGCAGAACAGACCATCTACGGTCCAGGACCTAGCTTCTGGCAACCATACGTGTTGTGCGTGTTATATTTTTCCACACAAATGGAAGGGACAGTTTGGAGCCATATCCGAAAGGCTTTTTCTTAGAAGCTTTCTCATGACAGTTACTACTATCGGACGTTTGTCAAATACATATTCGCGAAAGACGGAAACTTTTTGGTGTTCTCTGGGATTAGAACCTCGAACCTCCCGCTCAGTAATGCACTAACCACTGAGCCACGGGGCCCACTTTGTCTCATAAGACATTGGAGATTAAAAAAGTCGTGAGTTGCGAAAAAAACTAACCACTGAGCCACGGGGCCCACTTTGTCTCATAAGACATTGGAGATTAAAAAAGTCGTGAGTTGCGAAAAAAACACAGACCACGAGTAACTGCAAGAAGTTACATATGTAGGTTCTGAAGCTGCATGGGCTATAAATACAGATATTTGGCACAACAGACTATCTGCGGTTCAGGGCATAGCTCCTTACAACCATTCGTGTTGTGCGTGTTCTCTAGCCTTAGGTCCCAATGAGTTACGGTCGGTTCTCCTTGTCCTGAGTCTCCAGGTTGGTCTGTCCTGAGTTGTCTCATAAGATTGTAAGGTCGCGGTAGTACGTACATATGTATGTTGTTTATTGTGCTCAATCCTAATGCCATTCTTTGGTCATCGCATCGCCTAAAGCCACAATGTGGTCGCAAATTCCTTTCATAACGTGCCCGTACCTAGTCTCCTAGGCGTTGTTCTTTAAGTTTTTCTCGTATTGATGCTATATGAAAGCTTCCGCTGATGTGTGTAAGCCCCTCTGATCATCGTAACATTCTCATCTCCGTGGTAGAGATCTTGTTTTTATCAGTGCTGCTCGACGTTCTGATTCATACATCATTGCTGGTCGAACCACCGCCTTGTAAATTCGTCCCTTCAGTTTCAGGGATATTCTCTTACCGCCGGAAACATCCATTATAATTTCATCCGGCGTTTATCCTGCTGGTTACAACATCATATACTTTACCACAGTCACTGATTATTGAGCCGAGATATTTGAGAATGAGCTCGTTATCGGTTCGCCTTTTATTCGTTAGCTGCATTTCTTGGTCCTCCTGTTCTTGTTTCACAAAAGAGGAGGTGTAAATGATGGATTCGTTCCACACAGAGAGTTGTTGTTCTTCCTTCAATGAATGCGATGCCATCTGCATACAGGACATTTCATGGAAATGATTGTTGAATAGTGGGCGCCGTGACTCTAAGCTGTAGTTCCACAGTACGCACAAATCAAAAGGATCTACAAACAAAAAGCTCTCTCGTGACAGTTGTTACTCTCGGACGTTAGTCAAATATCCGCGAGAGGTGGGGCCGTGAAAATTCGTTTGGTGTTCTCTGGGATTTAAACCTTCTGCTCAGTCGCCGGGTACAGATTTTTTATTTCCTTATTTTAGGACGGTTCTTGACCATCGTTTTGATCTTAGGGCTGAACTATAATAGTCGAAAGCAATAGGAAGATAATGTCAAAATTGTACGTTGAGTTTCCTTCAGTACTGTCAATTGCACAAGTTGCCCATAATAGGCGTATGTAAACGGAAGCGATTGTCAGTGAAGTCGCTTTGCCTGTCATTTGTGCTTTTTGTGTTGTTTTGCAAAATAAATTAAATTTATATATTTTTTGTAATTAATAATAATTAATTAAAATGTAATAAAACAAATTTCTAATTTTAAATTTACACAGCTGTTGAAGTCAAATGTCAAATTTTCGTACGAAAGAGCGAATGGATTCGCTCTTTTCGTAAGTGAGCAAAAGTGAACGAAACTTGACGAATCGAAGCAAGAAACTACTATGGTCGTACAATACAATTTCCTTGTATTCGCGCAGTTACGTACGTTGACGTACGCACCCATTCTACTATTATAGTTCGGCCTTTAGATGCAATTGGGGAATTTAACTCATACAATACTGATGTATGGAGTGATCGTTTGGTGGACTTCAAGGACAATAGAATAGCATGTCTATGCACTGGTGGGATCCTCAGGACCAAACCATTCAACTGCCTTCGACATCCTGTTCCATTTGCTACCCCTCGACATAATTGGCAAACAAATAAGAGTTTGTGCATGCATTCCATTTAATACCACCTCTCCGTGGTCCAATTTGCATACCGGACACATTAATATTTTACCAATCTAGAATTCTACAAATTCATCCTGAAAAACACCGACTACACTCTATAAGGATATATATTTACAATAAAATTCGAAGTTACTCTCTCTTCCGGCCAAGAAATGGTGTAGCAGTTGGAGAAGCTCAGGTTTTATTCGTTTCTCTGTTATGCTATGTTGCTGTTTCACTAGCGGAGCTTGGACTTACACCTGCCAGATCACAAGCAGACACACTACCTACTACTCCGTGACCTTTTTACGTGTCAGGTTACTAGACAAATTTGGGATAAGAATTTGGTATCCGATTGTATATCAGCACAGTAATAAGTGGTGTTACCGTGTACTGCCTCATCTGTAGACAGGCCAAAACACATGGCCTCTTCTCAAATGAGCTCTGCAAGAGATGAAAGAACGATGGGCAGTACAACTAACTCTTCATCTAATCTGGAGTTGCCCAGCCCTCTCAACTTGTAGCAAGCTTCGCTTAGATGCACAATTCTTCGGCAACTTAGGTGAACGGGTTAGTACGGAGTTCAGGTGCTTTTAACACTTCATGTGAATACCTAGATCCTTATGGTATCACAATTCACTTATATTTGGTCTAAGTGTGTCTTCGGTCTACGTGCAGAAGGCCACAACCTATTCTAGCCTAATAGGAAGCAGCTTCGTTTTGATTTGGGCATATCGTCGTGGCAAAAACTCATTGACGTAGGTCGGTAGAAGAGGCGGTTCCGACGGAGTTACCGAGAGCCCAACTATCTCTGATGCGCCATTTTGATGATCACAACCCACTTGACCTGGATGTCAAAGGAATCTTTGTTGTCTAAAAAGGAAAAGAAAGAATCCTTAGATCTCCTTGTGGTGTTGAAAAATCTGATCAGATCTGCAGTTCTTTTCTTTAATATTTCTCTGAGGTCCTCGAAAAAGGTTTTGCGTAGTCTTGCGGTATCTGGTTTTAACTGGTGCGGACATCCGCAAAGGAAGTAAAAAAAAGAGAAAAGAGTTACCTTCTCGTTTTTCTTCTTACAACTGCAGCAGTGTGTATTAAATGGAATGCATAATGTGGCCGCAACGAGTCTGGCAATATCCGCACGAGATTTGTTAGGCAAATTTACAAATTAGGCTCTTCCATCTTCAATTGACTTTTGACAGAGTGTAAATACAAGAAGATTTTGCTCTTAACGCCTCCCAGTCAAGGTTAAGACAATTCTTCGGATGGATTATTCCAATCAATGTTGCTTCGATCCTGAACTGGTTAACTAGACAAGTTCTTGTTTGCACTGTTTGACCAATTTTACGGACTTTATTGCCGACTTAAGAGCTTGATAGTTCTTAACTCCTCCCGAGAGCCCATCAATCAGAGATCCGTCTGTGTAGTAGACAGCACTAGATGGTCCAAACCCAGCCCATCTGCCGTTTCTCAATTCCGAAGCCATCGGAGTTTGCGAGAGCAAGTTCCATTTGCTTGATATCCAACGCCAGATTCCAAACGCATGGAATAGGGCTGAGAAGATCTTCTGCCTCACGCCCTCAATGCCGTTCACCAAATGTTACTTCCCGTGGAAGGTGCTGTAGTATTCCTTGACCACTATGCAACCGCACCACACACAATCTACAGTCTGATTTTACCAGTGTACATATATCCAGCGGAGCACCTTAAGGTTTAAGCCCTAGGTCCTACTAAACATTCTGATGGCTCTTAAGATCTTAGTCTGAAGGTGTTCATTAAAAGCAAGATTAGGGTCTAAGATGCCTCCCAAGTATATAACTTTCTTCGAAAGTTGTAACTGGTACCCAAAAAGGATGGCCATCTCACATGAGGTAGCTTCCTCTTTATAGTATACACCATCCTCTCGGTCTTGGCTGAATTGACGGACAATGACTGTTCACAGCACCAAGTCCCGGAAATGTTGGGAGCCGCCTGCATGCCACTACAAAGAGCCAGTAAGTCGCTGCCTACTGCCGGCTCGTAGTCGGCAAATAGTATAGAAACACTCGTTAAGCTTACTCAGTAGTGAGTCTACCAGTAGTTTCCACGATGTTGTCGATAGCACGCCACGCTAAGCCTTTTACAGCCTGCACTGATGTCGTGCAACTGCAAGAAGTAGCAGGAGTGATTCTGCACCTAAGCATAGCGAGGATTCACTCCACTAGTGGAGATCGCGGGATCGAACGGTTTACGATCGAGTGCCCACCACACTCTGCCTGTAAGCTTAGACTTACATACCTCTCTCGTAGGAAGGGTGACTGTCATGTAGCGACAAGCGGGTTAACGCGCTTTAATTCAGTTGCATATCGACCAACTTTTCAAATCCCTTTAGCAGGGAAAAAGTAAGGCTTATAGTCCTGAAGCCCTTGGGAAGATCGCTTCGCCAGGTCACATAGGGCAGATCAATGTAGAGCAATGTACATACTTAGATCCTGGTGAGCATTGCTGACACTAAATATATAAATGCCGTCAGGCCCAGGAGACTTGTGGAAAGAGAAAGATGAGAGCATAGATCTAACTTTCTCTCTACTCACAGTCGCCACTACAGACCTCCACTGTTTGCCAGTGGGTGTTATCCAGCTAAGGTCAGGAAAGTGCGTTTCCATAAGCAGTTGTACTACTTCCCCTTTCGAGTCTGTGAAGCTTCCATCGGGTTTCCGAATTCGGTAATTGGGGTCGCGCAAGAGGACTCTCTGCAGAATCTCCCACCAGGATAGCCTTGAATTGGCTTAATGAGTAGGTAGGAAAATGTCTCCATGGTTCATGTGGTATTGCAATGGACCGTCCTTTGGTCTAAGTGTGTTGGCTATAACTTCAATTCAACCCACCGGGATTCGTCAAAAAACGGGTTAGAAAATTCCCACGGAAAAAAGCTTAGAAATAGTTTCCAACTCTGAATCACATTTGACTCAATTATGCATAAAAAATACGAGTGTACACCTGCATAAGTACATATGTATATGCACACCTGCACCTGGGTATATCAAAACATTCTTTGCTCAGTCACCTACGCTCTTATAGAGTCGTGTAGTTTACATGATTTGTTAATTACCGAGTGAAGTACACTGCAGCAGGTATGTACGGATACATTCATCTTCTGTAACCGAGAATTTAGGGGAATTCCAGTTTTTAATTTAATTTCGTTTAAGTAAGTCACAAAGAAGACGATCGACTTCAAGATACAATTGATGTTTATGCGGTTTAGGTAGCGATCTAAGATTATCTTTAACGGCCTTCCGACATGCGATATTGCCGAAGTGCCTTAACTATAAAATTGTTGTTCTCTAGAATTTTAAATTCTTTTAGTCACCATATCTAAAACGTCACTTGAAGTGCGGAGTACATGACAGATACAAGAACTATGGATGGATAACAAACGTATTTGCGGTTTGGGTACGATTAAGTGGGAGCATCTCCTTTAGGTTAGGTTAGGTCTTGGAAGGATGTGTGATGGATAAGGACTCATCACGTTCACTCGCAGACCTAGTGGTCCATTGTGAGTCCTTTTTTGTGTGGAATGATGAAGAAAAACAGAGGAAGACAAACTCCAATCTTGTTAATGACCCACTTGCAAGACATTTTGGTATCCTTTATGAGGTGAAGTACATCCCAAGATCTGTAAGATGGGGTGCTCGCTCTCTTTCTTTGAAACCTAGTGGTAAATGAACTGCTTTTATCCTGGTAAAGGGAAAGCTGTGAGGTATTTGCCTACGCAGGTGATGGTGCTACAGCAATACCCTCAGAGATCTTCTGTAGAATGCTCTCTAGATGGCTGTTGTTAAGTCGTTAAAACTAAAACACCAGAACTAGTTCTCTTTACAAGGAAAAACAAAATTCCGCATTTAGGTCCCCTAAAGCTTTGTGGAGTCACGTCATTCTGACACTTGCAGATAAAGCCAAATATTTGGGCATCATCCTTGACATAAAACTCAGCTGGAAACGCAACATCCTAGAACGCGTCCAGAAATGAACTCCAGTTCTGTACTGCTGTAAAAAAGCGTTAGGAAATAGATGGGGACCAGGCCTATACTTACGTGACCGTCCTTGGAGAAGGCTGTTTTGTGCCAAGGTCTACTTGCATATGCATCATTGGAGTTCTAAGAACTACCCCAACAGCAGCTCTAGAAATATTGTTCCACTTGCCACCCTTAGATATCTACAGTAAACAGGTGAAGACCATATTTTAGCGGTCTAGTCTACGTAGTGGACACTCCTCTGTCTCCTCTGTCTCTAATTATAACAATTTGTTGGAGCTCTGCTCCTTTTTCATAAAGTACGTCGCCACTTTCGTTACCCTCTCGCTTTACTTTTGACGTACATAGATGGCGATATTTTTGTCGGACATTGATGCATAGAAACTCTACTGAAACACATTGCACGAGTCTGGAAGTCTCCGAGCCACATGTAGGTTTATTTCTCTACCATATATACTTGACCCCGTACCCTCACTGGTTTTGGAACCATCCGTGTTAATTTCGGAAACGAAATACCTTCCTTTGCCAGTCCTCCCTATCAGACTACATAACTTGGTATGTTGTTCTGAAGTCAGTACTGCCTATAGTGGTGAAAAATACAAGAACAGTGCAGTCATGGGCGTAGTGTGCGGAGTACCACCTGTGGTGGCAATACAGCCTGATCTTTACACCAAGCCCTACATATCTCGGGTATCTTCAATTTTGTAAGGTTGTGTCGTCAGAGCAGAATGCCTTGACGGAAAACTCTGGTTGTAGAAATATCAGGCTAAACTTGAAAGTTACCTCGCGGTTTAACTTTTGACGACTATAAGTCACTCGGTCCTGAAGGCATATACTGACTAGCGCGGAAGTCGTAGCATCCTAGTTTTAAGGGCTTCCTTTGCTCAGAGGTATATGCCATCTCTTTGGTGCATTTTCATTCCCCAATCAGGTGGAGAAGCCTATACTTTGGCGAAAGACCAGAAAAACCACATGAATTGTTTTAAATAAAGTCAAACAACGAATTGCCTAGATGCACAGGGTGGCCCAAAAGTAGTTTTCCTACGTATATCTGGAATAACTTCTGAACGATAAGATAAAAGCTAATGAAAAAGATTACAAATAAAAGCTTAATTCATGGAAATTTCATTATGTATGGAAATCATATCGATTAAGTGGCTACCATTAGAATGCATGCAATCATGGGCTCTTTTGATGGCACTTTCCATGACTTTTTGAAGTGTTGCCGGCGTAATTTAAGCGATTTCTGAGTTGAGTTTCAGCTCCTGTATAGTCTGTGGTTTGTTGATGTAAACCTTTTCCTTCAGGCCATTAAAATTCACCGTTTTTTGAGATAATGCGATTTGGGAATTGTTCGCGCAACAAGTTCATTGTCTCGCGAGCGGTGTGAGCGGTAGCTCCGTCTTGCTGAAACCAAATTAGCTCAGCATTGTTGTCTGCTTGCACAAGTGGAAAAAGGAAGTCCTGAAGCATTGTTCTGTAGCGGCACCCATTGACCGTAACGCTGGCACCCGCATCATTTTCAAAGAAATATGGCCCATAAATCTTACGCGAGGTTATTGATGGAGATTTTGGGATTCTGTGTGCCCCAAAATCTGCAATTTTGCTTGTACACGAACCCGCTCAGATGAAAATGTGCCTCGTCGGTCATCATAAAATTTTCCTAAAATTCTTCGTCATTCTCGGCGATATTTAGGACAGTTCTGCAGTACTCCAGACGTCTTTCTGGGTCACCAGGATTGAGCTGTTGGACCAACTGGATCTTGTAAGGGTAAAGGTTTTCTGTCTTTTCTTTCCTCAAAATCCGATGAATCGTGCTACGCGGTATGCCTAACTGTGTTGAACGTCGCCGTGTCGATGTTTCAGGATCACTTTCAACAACACTTTCCCTAACGACCTGGATGTTTTCGATCGATCGTCCAAAACGAGGCCTGCCCGAACGTCTCACATCTTCAACGTTCCCATATTGCTCAAATTTGACCACCACAGCACGAATAGTGGGTGCTGTTCGAACATATCTAACGCTGAGTACAAATTATTAACTGGCTATTTTCAAAAAATAATTTAACAATTTTTGTTCGCGTAGTGCTCCGTCCTAAATCTCCCGAACCTTATGTTTGAAACAAAAAAAAAATAACTCAAAAATATCTATAAACAAAGGAGTTATTAATTTTTTTACATAGGAAAGAGACTTTTGGTCCACCCTGTACTTTATGAGAATCAAAAAGTAGAAGTAGAAACCATTAGAAAAACTCGTTTCAAGTTGTTTATACATACCTCGGAGTTTAAGCCTCTTCGATATACCGCTAAATTTAATGACGTTAAGTGGGTCTTGACTGCACCGTTCCACGATGGGGCTTAATTAGCGCCTTGGTGCTATTTTAATACCACAACTAACGTGACCTGATTTTCAATATTGTTGTAAAAAAAAACCTAGGAGAAAAGGGCGGGTGTCCTCTACAACTATCCTGTGGCATTTAGGACACTTATCTTTTTCCTCGAAACTTCGTTAAGATTGTCAAAGAAGGTTTTACCCAGTATACGATGTCTGGCCCTGCCTAGAGCCGGATACTCGCAGAGGAGATGAAACACTGTTTCTTTCTCTCTTTCAATGTTGCAGCTGCGACAATGTGCTTCGAATAGGATGCCTTATCTAGCCGCGTGTTTTCCTATGGGCCAGTGACCCGTACTAATCGTCTGTGCGAGTCGTCTTTTGCAGATCTTGTGTTCCGAACCACTTGAAGTTAGGCCACATCTGCCTTGATATGATACATGGGCCATTGGAGAAGACACCTTCACCCAGCCCTGATCGTGTCTTAGATCCATCTGTATAGAAACACATGGATTTCTTTGTAACCCAAGATCTCCTTGCTAGTCTAGTCTGGAGGATATTCGGGTTTCCTACCGTTTGTCAAACAGAAGTTGCGAAAGAGTATAATCCGTGTCTTGCGGGAGGAACGCAAGATCGTTGAGAATAGAGGAGTGTCCACTACGTAGACTAGACCGCTAAAATATGGCCTTCACCTGTTTAGGAGACTGCACTATTGCACCAGCTTGGAAGATGTAATATTCGATGCTAGGGCCTTGATGGCAGCCTGGCTGTCAATAAGAATGGCAATATTCCGGATCGATGCAGGGTTGTCTTCAAGATGCGACAAGCTTCGAGTACTGCCAGCACTTCAGCCTGGAGGGCGCTGGATGAATCTGGGAGCCGGTATGACTCAGATATCTGGAGTGTTTTTTTCTAGAACTGGGACCTAGAGAGATCTTTTGTGCTATTCGTAAGTTCCCCTAGTAATGCAGAAAGTAGTTATCACGAGTAAAGATCATTGTCATGGAGAAACCTTAGGATCGTTTTTGCGGGTGACGGGTTGAGGAGGGCGATATCGTACCCAACCCACTGAACTGAACTCCCTCCGTAAGCGTCTTTGCTTGCTTCGAGCCATGGGGGACAATCGCACAGGATATGCTCGGCGGTCTCCTGATCTTCCAAACATAATCGGCACATGTCTGTAGGACTTATGTCCATCTTTTGAAGATGATAGTTGAGAGAACAGTGTCCGGTGAGGAAGTCCGTGAGGAGCTTAGCATCAAGCTGTTTCAGTGCGAGAATTTCCTGACTTCTCTTGCTATTGGAAACATTGATGAACCTTTTAAACCATTTTGAGATTCTTTCTTGGCTATCCCATAAGTTAAGCTCCATCTTTATGTGGCAGTTGGTGAACAAGCGACAAAAGGGAGACGGGCCAATGAATGAAGATTGCGGTCCTAGTCTGGCTAGCTCATCAGCAATCTCATTGCCTTCTACTCCCTCATGTCCTGGAACCCAATGTATGGTAATGTGATTGTAAGCAGCGAGTTGTTTTAGGGCGTCCAGGCAGTTACAAACGAGCTTGGACTCAAAACGAAAGGAGTTCAGACCTGATGTACCTGATGACATACCGGCGGTTCAAATCAGCTGGGAATGACTTGGTAGAGAGCATAAACCAACTCATCTCTAAAACCTGGTCAGACGGATGTATGTCTGATGAATGAACTCTCAAAACTGTTTGCCCGATCTACAAAAAAGGAGACCTCTTCAACTGCGCCAATTACAGATTAACCAACCAACTTGGAGTGCAGAAATGAAGGCAGTTAGCTATAGACCGGGCTAACTGCTTGATTTAGGCCCAGGTTCACCTCGCACTCTCTCTTCACTTACTTGAGTAAGATTTCTGGATGTGTCTCCAGATTTTTTTTTTTTTTTTTCGATGCGCTGGATGGGTGAAATCCTTTAGGGATACTCAGTAGCCCGTGCTACGCGAGTTATGCTAGACTCCATGCTCCTGCATGTTTTTGTTCATTGCGTATTCTTCGCTTTCTCTTCTCTCTTGTTCTAATCTCCTCTCAGCTCTTGACATATATCCTTGGCATAAAGGCTCACTGCTACTCACTCTAAGTGCACATAATCGATTTACTGCTCCAATTTTCATTTTGTATGAAGTCACTTTCATAGCTCCGGCCCAAACTGGTGATCCATAAAGCACTACAGATGTAACTACTTTAGCTAGGAGTAGTCTGCGGCTATATCTGGGTCCTCCTATATTCGGCATAATCCGCGCAGTGGAGGCGCACGCCCGAGAGTATTTGTTGCTTACATACTCCAGATGTTCTTTAAATGTAAGCCTTGCGTCAATCATAATGCCAAGGTATTAATTGGCTGGTTTGGATACTATCTCGTGTCCACCTAGTGTGAGAGTAATGGTTTCTCGTTGCTTTCTACTGGTAATTAGTACAGCTTCCGTTTAATGTTCAGCTAGCGTGAGGCCCATTGATGAAAACCACCGTCGAACAATTAAAATTGTTTCGTTGCTAATTTGAACTACTTCTTCCAGCAGTTTTGCTGTTACCACTATGCCTAAATCGTCTGCAAATCCCACAATTTTTGATGCACCTGGTATTTGAAGCCGGAAGACGCCATCGTACATGAGGTTCCATAGCATTGGTCCCAGGACCGAGCCCTGGGGTACTCCTTCAGTAATTGCGTATTCCCTCACACCATCATCTGTGTCATAGAGCAGCACTCTTTGTCGGAAATAGTTCTTCAGAATGTCCCTAATGTAAGTTGTTACTCTCATATTTCGTAACGCTTGAAGGATATGTTTCCAGCTCGCGGTGTTAAAAGCGTTTTTGACGTCCAGCGTTATGACGCAACAGTGCTGCTTTGCACCTCTTCTCCATCGTTTTCCTTCTATGGTCCTTTTCGTTGTGTCAACCACATCCTTAATGGCATCAACAGTCGAACGTGCCTTTCGAAATCCGTACTGGTGTTCTGATAGTCCTCCTGCTTCTTCAATTGCTGCTTCCAACCTGTTGCCGATGATGCGCTCCAGGACTTTTCCCGCCGTGTCCAACATACAGAGCGGGCGGTAGGCTGATGGATCACCTGCTGGTTTACCTCCCATGGGTATTAGTACGAGTCTCTGTTTCTTCCATTGATCAGGAAAAACTCCCTCGCTCAGGCAGGTGTTATACATGTCCACAAATATATCAATTCTGGTTTTAATCGCCGCTTTAAGGGCTACATTCGGGATGCCATCCGGCCCAGGGGCTTTTTTATTCCCAAACCTGTTGCATGCCTCAAGAATCTCTTCTGGTGTTATCCTAGGAATTTGTTGTGTTGCTATAGGTGGCTCGTCCTCCAGGAGTATTCCCGGTTGGCTTGGAAAAAGGACTTCGACTATTCGCTCCAATACATCTGTGCGTGTGGGAGATGGGGCTCGAAAAACTTTCAACTTTTTCATCACCACTTGGTACGCTCTCCCCCAGGGGTTTTCATCTACTCCATTGCATAGTTCGACGAAATTCCGGCGTTTGCTGGTATTTATTGCCATTTTCAATTCTTTTCGCGCTGCTTTATATCGGTGGTGCGGTGCGGCGGATGTGTCCCCAGCTGTATCTTCTCAAATGCACGGATCTATCCCGCCCTATTACATTGCTTCCAGTAAATGCCATTTACAGCCATTTACAAATGCAGTTTCGTTACTCAACAGAGCTGTTAAAAAATGTCACGACTTTTAGCGAGCAGATGAGGCAAACACTAGTAATTTATATTAATAATTTATTGTTAATAAAAAAAAGAAAAAAAATTCCTTTTATGGCTGTTAAATGTCATCGAACTTATTTTCTGCTGCCACTTAGCTTACAAGCAAACATAAGTCATTACAAACGCTGGTTAGAGTCACTAGCAAGCTGAGACTATACTCTTGTCGTGTAAATTACACTGAAGATAGTCTATGTAAACATTTGTAAATATGTCTTCTTTTATGCACGTATATACCTATATACATACATATGTACATGCCTTGGTGATTCAGTACTTATTGTTGTTCGTGTCTTGTCGGTTGTACACTGTGGAACATATGACAACACATCGAGTGACACCGGAGAATGTTGTTAGAACAGGAATTTTTTTTTAAATGTTGATTCGTGTTTCTTAGAAATAAAAGTTTTGTTATCTGCATAAAGTACGATGTAGAGTTGGAATGAAAAAAAAAATTTAAGTGAATTAATTATATTTCGACGGGCGTCTTAAATGCTTGGGAAAATGTAGGGCTTCTTCTGTTTGAATAGCGCACCCTAGTGGATCCTAGATATGCCAAATAATGTCAATCAACATCCACTCCATCTGTCATATTGTACATCCGCCACCATTTTTTTTTGTTGGCATACTCGTGCGAATATCATCAAAAGGTTTCGTCAAATTCACGATTATTTCATTCACCCTCCTCGTGATCGCTCAAGTGAATCAGGAATCCGTAAAATATTGTGACAAATCCAAGAAAATGTGAACGTTGGCAGGTTGTAGAGAGTTTCTTTGCCCAGTCCGCCTGAAAGGAAGCATCACCACTGTCAGTGAAAATTTGTGCGAATAACGATTCATTTCAATTCTTACTCTTACTCACTTACCGTACTGAATATGCCGTAGAGCTTTTGGTAAGACGCGGGGTTCGAAACCGATGCAAGTCTACTGGATTTACACTTGCATAGTGAGGCCTATCCGACTCTATGGAGTGTTTGTATGGTGACCGATAGGAGAGAGGAAATACGCCCTTTCACTGCTTTCAAATATCCAACGTATGGATTGCCTTGAATTTCCGAATCCCAATCCAATACCCTCACAGCGGTCACGAAGATAATCTTGAACTTACTCCCTATAAGACTAGAGGTAAAAAGATCTGCCGAACTGGCTGCTGTTAGACTCAAGAACCTAGGACATTTGAACGAACCGGACAAAGGGCTATTTGGAAGAAAGTAAAGGCGGTCTCTGTACTCGTGAGTCATCCGAGCGACCTTTTAAGTAGGGAATACCATTTCGACGCAAGCTATACAGTTCGACTCTCCAACTGCGAGAAATGGCAGCAGAGCACTGCCGTTCCAAACGAGGATGAAATCCAAGTGTACACGGGCCATACATCGATGGAAAATCGGGGTGGGGGTCTACTGCCGAACGCCACTTCTCACTCAAGCAGTCCATCTGGAACAATTCGTGACTGTTTTTCAGGGAGAGAATTTTGCTATACTTAGGGGCGCCGAACTACTACTCAGTACCGGAACCCAAAGCACGGCATTAACATCTGCTCGTGTCAAGAAGCCCTAATGGCACTACCAAGCCCAAGAACTAGCTCGAAATTGATGAAGGATTGTAAGGAAAAAGTTAATATCTTGACACCCTCCTCCCAGGTCAGCCTGCTTTGGGTACCTGATCACTGCAATGTCCCTGTTCCCGTCAGGCAAAGAGGCACTCGATCTAGGCAGAAGACAATTAAGACAGACGCAGCAATAAACACGCCTGCAGACTGGGACTGTTGACTTTTAGCACTTGCCCGTGATGCGAGGAAGCTTCGACAACTTTTTCTGCGAGTGCATTGAGACAGGGACGCTAAGACACAAACAACTGGAGAGATAAGTCCTACCCGGGCTGAGTTATCTTAGACGTTACAGTTCCGAAAAAATTCTGGAGCTCGTGAGACGTACAGGACGTATCTCTTAATAGTGAACCCCAACCGACTCTTTATCCTCATAATAAACCACCCCCTTCACCCACAAGACTCCAGAAAACGCTCTGGAGTCTCGTTGGACTCATTGCAGAATCTGCAACGGCCATCATTTGTTATGCCATGTTTGCTTTGATGCCCCCAAAATTTGCAGTGCACCGTTGGAAAACCTGTAGATAGTTTTTGCTGAGATGCATGCTTCGAATTGTTTTCGCTTGTAGGAGTAGCACCCCAGAAGGTTCTTAGCTTGCCTCATCTCATACCCGGAGTGTTAATCGACGTCCTTGCCCAATCTTTTTTCTCCATCTTCCTGAGTTCTTCGCGTATGGTATGATTCCCTATTCTGCAGAATGGTTCAGGTCCATTGAAGGGTTCTGCTGCTCTTTGTCAAGGAGACTGCTTCTTCATTACCCATTATTCCGACATGGCCTATTCCGATCGTTCCTGTTGCTAGAACGGAAAGTTTCTTGAGAAGCGTATCATATTCTCTCGAACTGATGCATTTCTCTCTCCTGGTATGGTCTTCTGCCATCCTTTGTATCGTCCGCTTTCGGTTATGCTAAACTAAGAGGAAGCGGAGCTAGCTCAACAAATACCTCTATGGTCGCAGTTGGACATGATCTCATGGCTCTAGTAATAAGAAGTCATGCAAGTCCTTGAACTATAGTGAGTGACTTCTTCATTGTGGCTCTCACTCCGTATGTGATCATTGGTCTCACAATGGCGATGAACATTCATCTTAAAATGCTGTGGATGTGTCCCTAAGACTTTCCCCTTAGGCTCCTATGTATGATGTGAAGACGGGTAGCCTCTTTGGATATGTCCTCTGTGTACTTTCTCCACAAGAGTCTAGATGTAGTTCTAGATGTGTTACCTCTTTTATTGGTCAGCCCGATTAGCGTCAGTTCAAGCTTCATTTTTCTCGTAAGTGGTACTATTGCAATTTCTGCCCGGTTTATGTTGAACGCAGCTGTGCGGCAACATTTTTGAGTTTCTATACCGACCCATTGTACTTACGTTCGCTTCTTGCCAAGGCCACGGAAACGATGTTAAATCGTCAGCTCATGAAATATTTTGAGTTACGACCCAAATGACCGAGAGTACAGTTTCGTAGCTAAAGGATAACACTAGTGATTTGATGGCATAACTCACCGAAAAGTAGAACTAGTCCCTCCACCACTTTGGTTAAAGTAAAATGATTGCTTTCGATATTTCTACAGCATTTGGCAAAGTTTGGTGTCCAGCTGTTTTGTCGAAAATGCGTGCATTCGGTATCGGTGAATCTCTTCTTTGTTGGATTAGAAATCAGCTTGCTGCAGTTACTGTATTTTTTCTCTTTCACAATACACAGTTTTGCATGCCCTTGAACTAGTTCTGAAGGTACTAAGTCCACCGTTCCGAAACCACCTCTGAAACTAGACTTTCATTGGCATCCATTGTGCGTTGCTTTAGTACTGCTTAATGTCACTCCGCGCATTTTACCATTTATAAAAGGGAATAAAAATAAGTAAAATGTCCTACATCTGAACTGGTAAATGTGATATCGACTCCACGCTTGAGATGCGTTGTAGTCATGATGGTACATTGGAGTGATGGAGAAGAGTTCGTTCTCAGTTTCACCCACTTTTTGGAAAACATCCGATGGTGGTGTGCCAATCAGCATTAACCGGAATCGTTGAATCTAGGAATGTAGTTCCGTAGTTTTTGCATAAGTACATTATTGTCCACATATTTTTTTAGAATTTGCACGTGCCCCATCAGACTGGGTTTGGCTTAGCCGAATAGCACTATTAGTAGCAGGAACTCTACCAAAAGGTTTAGCCTCCAGCCCCGCCTTAGGAGTGGTTCTCATTGCCCCAATGGTGGCCATTTTTGAACCTTTGTCAGTAGCTTTGCACTAGATCAAATTACCATACAATCAGCATGGGTCTTACTACCAGCGTGTACAGCCACAATTTTAGGAGAAGGATGCTAGAAAAAAACATGGTGTCAATGTCATTTGCGAAATAACCGCAAGTCCATGAATAAGGCATTCTTTTCTTGGTCACTAAAAGTTGGTGAGAATTTCCCTGTCGCTAGCATTGCTGTCGTCTGTTTATACTTCACTCTGACTCCACTAAATTTTAGCTAAAATAAGATTTCTCTGACCACTGGAACCCAGAGAAAGAGTGATAGAAGTCCACTATGAGGAGTGCCTTTAGGTGCTGACACCGTGATTTGTACACCATGTTTTAAGCATGCACATTATCCAGTTTATAATAATGTTGCTCACATTCAGATGTACTAGAGCTCTTTTCTGTGTCGGTTTGGACACTTTGAAGGCCCCTTTAATATCCAGAAAGACAGCAAGAGTTTATTCTTTGTCCTTCATTTGTTTTCCATGGTACTGACGATACTGTGTCGTGCTGTTTCTACACCTTTGGCTTTGCTATAAGCTTGTTGAGCCGGAGATATAATTTTCGGGCTCAGTTTGCTCCGAACTTATGTGTCAATTAGTCTTTAAAATGTTTTCAAAATAAATGAGGTTGGGCTAATGGATCTGTGTGTGACTGGGCTTGCCTGCCATGGGTATAAAAACAGTTTCAACTTAACTCCAAGATTTTGGTACACATCCCCAAGTTAAGAGGGATTATATTTCCTTCACATTTTTCTAGCATTATAGCGAAGCTGCCATCTGTTTTCGGAGATTCTTATGTTTAGTGAGAAGTCAATTTAAACTTTAATAACCACCTTCGTATATCCGGATGACATTTGCAGTGTTTCGCATTTGACAACTGCTACCACTCTACATAGATCGTTCAGCTGTCAAGTGAACTCTGTATACACATTGTTTTCGAAGTCTCTTCCTAGTTCGGTACCTTTTACATGTTTTATATCTAACACAAAAGCTTCATTTAAGGTTTAATTTTCCTTGGTCACCAACAGCTTTCATTTAACACAATCCAATACAGTCTTGTGTTTAATCAAAGTACGGAAAACGGAACTAAATTGAGATTTGCATTGAATAATACAGAAACAACTTTCGTATCGTTTAGCTGCTGTTCTAGATTCTTAAATGCAATCAACTTCTTTCGAAACTTTTACCATAAATTGTGACCTTGTGGGAATAGAAACGGCTAACTTTTGCACAGTACCAGAAACCAGTTTTTGCCTGCTGCTGCTTACATGTAATTTACATTTTCTATAGCAGAGCTAATCTAATTGATTATTCTGAAAATAGACATTAACTAGGAAAAAATAATTAAAAGTTTACATCACGATTGACTGCTCATATCAAGGTGAATATTATGGAAGTAACGTCTAGCGTAGGTAGGTTGGTTCTTTCTGTGTAAATACTCGTTCGTACGCAAGAAAAACGTCAGTCCGTGGAATGAATAGCGCTTTTAAAATAATAGCATTGGGGAACATCGCCAGTATTGTAGCAACAATTAGTAAAGCGCAGTAATAATTATGACATGCATTATGGTTTTTTTGTTTTGCTTTGTGGGGAAATGCAGGTGGATGTCACGTCAACTGCAATTAAGAGAATATTTGTGGTTATGTAATAAACACGAACGTTAAATGGTGTGAGCGATGACCACCCAGGTGTCTCCTTCATTGTACTGTAAGATGCCCTGGGGTTCCCCCAACATCTCCGCAGAATCTGCAATCTCTGTGCAAATCATGCGTATAAGAACCAAAAGTGTCTACTGTGCCCCGACAAAAAGGACACAAGCAACAACCACGTGACTGGAAGTGGAAAATGTCCAAGAAGGCCATGAGAGAACTAAAGATCATAACATGAGGATAATTCAGCTAAACCTCAACCACTGTGTAGTAGTTCTTGACCTCCTAGTGCAGACAGTTGCGATCTTAAGTAAAGATCAACGATAGCCCTCACAGCACACGATGCACAGATTGCATCGAAAGGTTGGAACGTATTTCAGTGCTCATGTTTTCTAAGCGAAAGGAAATCATTAACAAGTATCCTTGTCCTTGAAGCGCTGATCAAAAGCATAGAGCTTACTGGCAAGAACACATTATTGGGTCTGGAAGCTGTGTAAAAACTGTGCAGTTAATAACAATTTGACACAGGCTTCAATGAAGGGATGTGTAGAGATGGAAGGGAATTAAAAAGTGGATGCATTGTCTAAGCAGGGTTCTCAAACAACTTGCTACATTAGACTAAGGAAGGGGCCATTGCTAAACACCAGCGTAGGCAAGTCAAAATTTCTGTTAAAATGTCCGAAGGCTTTACCACGCGAAAAAATTTAAGTATAGGGAAAAGGACACTCAAGTCGTAACTTAGGATGCTATGGGAACTTCAAGAACCATCTAAAGAAAGTGGGTATTAAGGAGGATGACACGTGAAGGCTATGGCTTGAAAAGGTGAATACAGCAGCACATAAACGAGTACTATGCCATGTGAAGAAGAGTGATCTTGGCGTATCACTTAGTAGAAATTCAGACGATAGGTAATTTTGAGCAGGAAGTCTTCATAAAACCCCAGCAACCATAGTGGACCTAAGCCTAAACCCTTTCACCCATTAAACTAATCTCCCTACAGAATTTAAATAAATCACTATCTTGGATCAAACACCCATCCTCATCTTAACTATTAAAGAAGTATCTTCCAAAGTTTTATTGTCCGCGGAATGTTTTGGCATTAACAGAGCAGATGTGTTATGATCTCTAAGACGTGTAGGCCACTGCAGTATCTGCATGCATGCGTATTCGATAGACTTAATCAAATTGCGTACTTCCTTAGAAGGCAATATTCAAAGAGTATCCCTGTCGCTGTTTTCCACGATCTGCTTATTTTTAAAACTTCCTCAGATTATTTTCCATCTACCACTGGCCACAAGGCCTTAGACACCCTGTACCCTTCTAACTTAGATCATTTTTAGTCAGCCGAGTTGAAAATTCTCTCGAAAACAACTCTCCTGGGCACGAACATTGGTGGTTTTATGCTTCCAATTATATCCCTTTGTGGGAGTTCTGCTCTTTCAATGTCCTCTCTATTGCACTGTCCAGGTACCCAACATAGCACAGCTAGAACCTCTGCTTGGAACAGGCTACATGCCTCCGGAAGTCTAAAGGCCATTTGTAGGTTTATATCCCACGAGTATACAAGTATACCGGACTCCGTACTCTCATTAGTGTACCAAGGATTTCATCTGCACTATCAGGGATTTTGAGAATTACTGGTTTTAAAGAGCCCAGCGTTAGTGAACCGAAGCTTGTAATTTTATTTGTAGATCTTCCGGTATAAGATACAAAAATCACTTCGAAATTCAGACGATAAAATAGATTACTTTCAAGCAGATGATTTTAAGGCGGAGAATTAAGGTCAAGGAGGAACTGTGGAGAGATCTAAAGGGCATCCCTGGCTGAAACGACACTCTGAACAAAGAGACAAAATGGGACCCAACAAGGTGGGCCGAACTTGAACTTGAACTTGAAGTAAAAAACTGAAAGGGAAGAATGTATTCAATGTAATTCTATGTAGGTGACTGGGTGCGTGTTCCTTGGATGAACGTGGCAGAGTGGCTGTTCATTCGGCAAGTTCTGCTTTAAGGTGAAAATGCTGTGTGTGGTAGAATTGATTGCTTTAGTGAAAATGCTGTGGGAAGGTTAGTGACAAATGAGACGGTTGTCGTTGAACTGCAGAAAATTTTCATTTGCTTTGCAGCTTTTGATCTACAGTGCTCAGTTTTTCCTCCCCCTCAAACCTACACAAAGATGAACGGCTTGAATTTCATCCTCAATCTAGAATTTAATTTAAACAACAAGAAAAACCTCAAAAATGTGTTTGTTTCCAAAAATTAAGAATTCCCGACCGGTTAAATAAAAATACTGGATAATATCAATCAAATCCAGTTAAAATGAGTTTCAACCAGAAGCCTCGAGTTGTAAAATAGATTTCATTTTTATTATCGATATATGACAGCGATTTTTGAATTTTGCGCATCGCTCCTTACTCCAAAGCATTGCGCATCAACGCCAACCATTCTAGGTCAAACGTCGATCGGAAATGAAACTTGTTTTCGAAATGTCATTAAACGAGAAATGCCGTCGGTCTATTCAACATTTAACGCCACTGGGTGTTTATCAAACAAAAACAGCTTATCCGCTTTTTCAATTCAAGTCCGGTGCTTGGACTTTGGCCCACCTGCTTAGAGCTTAAGGTTTAAGCGCTAGTTTAGTCATTTATTTAAAAAATTGTATTTTTTTTTATATTTTCCACAGACTAATGGGGTGGAAAAAAATAAGAAGAAGGACGAGTCAGAAAGGCCAAACTGGTCCAACGGACTTGAATTCCTTATGTCCTGCATATCGATGTCAGTTGGGCTGGGAAATGTCTGGAGGTTTCCGTTCACTGCCTATGAAAATGGTGGTGGAGCCTTTCTCATACCCTACATCGTGGTTTTAATACTTATTGGTAATATCAGAGACATCTAGGTGTGGACACATTTACTAAAAAAAAAAACAATTTACAGGCAAACCGATGTACTACTTGGAGATGATACTCGGACAATTCACAAGTAAAAGTTCGGTGAAAATTTGGTCAATGTGCCCTTCATTTATTGGTAAATGTTCGACTTAAACTGAAAGGATTTTCTTTATAAAACAATTTTTTTTTGTTTTGGTTTTCAGGAGTTGGACTGGGACAGGCGTATGCTACTATTGCCATTATAACATACTACTCATCGCTACTGGCTCTGACGCTTTACTATTTTGGAGTGTCCTTTCAGGCAGTACTTCCATGGACTTATTGCAGAGAAGAATGGGGTCCTTTATGCGTGCCATCTGATGGAGGCGGTAACAGTTCATCTAGTCTGATAGGACAACTGCAGACCAGTTCGGAAATGTACTTTTTGTAAGTTTTTTTTTTTTTTTTAAATGTTGATAGCAATGACGAGGAAAGGTAGACAAAAAAAACCGTTAGATAAGGAGGTTAGGTTAGGTTATAGTGGCAGACTGCATTAGATGCCAACTGACTTAGACCAGTAAGATCCATTGTGTTACCACAAGATCAACATCTCCAAAGACCTACCCACTGAACTAAAGAGCTGGAGGCTACCAGTTCGCCGAGGTTGTTGAAAAAGTCGGCTCCTAAATGCAGTTTCCTACGAGCAGAGGGAGCAGAATCCGTAAAGAAGATGTAGTACTGTTTCTTCCTCTCCTTCATCCATGCAACTCTTGCAGAAATCGTTTGTTCACTGGTTGCGGTAACTGCAGGACTTGGGTGTGTTCCTTCTGATTGCTGATCTTTTAATGGGGTTTCCGGGTGTCTTGACAACGTGATACATATTTTATTAACCGCTGATATAATTTTCAGGAAAAACGTTTTACACGAAAAGAACGATATCTCGGATGGAATTGGATATCCGGACTGGAAGCTGACAATAACACTGTTTCTATCGTGGGCTATAATATTTTTGGTTATAGCCAAAGGAGTAAAGAGTTCTGGAAAAGCAGCTTATTTTCTAGCTCTCTTTCCGTATGTGGTTCTCATTGCTTTGCTTATAAGAGCCGTAACCTTAGAAGGTGCTGCTGATGGTATAATATTCTTCTTGAAACCAAACTGGGGTGAATTGCTTAATCCAAAGGTTTGTAGCTTTCTTTTTGGGAAAACCCTTAGGTACGCTTAACTTAAATTTGGATATCATTCTCGTTTAGGTTTGGAAGGAAGCTGTCGTGCAGTGCTTTTTCTCGTTGGCTGTTGGACTTGGACCGATAGTTATGTTTTCGTCGTACAACAAATTCGATCACGGTATTTACAGGTAAGATAACCTCTATCATTGCTACTTAACACTAAGCTACATGTGAGAATTTTTTTTTTTTTAGAGATGCTATGATAGTAACGACTTTGGATACTTTCACTAGTTTGTTAGCTGGTATAACGATATTTGGAATTCTTGGAAATCTTGCGCATAATCTGAACATTGAAAATATTTCTGAAGTGGTTCGTGGTGGAACTGGATTGGCTTTCATTTCATATCCAGATGCTATTGCTAAATTTCAATTAATACCACAGGTATGTTACTTTTATATGCATATTCGAGGCGGATTTGAAAAGCACCGTTGATTTACAGAATTTAGGGAAAGGTTGCCAGGGTTCCATCGCTTGTATGGAAATGAAATGCAAGAACGGAGCACATACGACGAGAGTTAGTTGTGTTTCCATCTGTTTGTCCGTCTACCTGATAGGTTAAGTTAAGTGGCTATTCTCCGCTCACGGTAGGATCCACTTGGATCAGAAGAGATCCAATGTGTTACCATACCATCCGGTCACCTGCGTTACTCTTGGAACCATTTTCAGTTTTGGACTTCCAGATTTTATTGAATTTGCTTTCTTGCTGAAGATAATTCAGGGCAGCTGTAGAGTATGTGAAATGGTGATTCCTCCTCTTTTCATCCATGGTGCGGTAGAAGTCGTTGGCCGGGATTCCGATCCTCAAGGTATGCCTACCTAGCAAACAATGACAATGAATGAGTAGTTGAGTTATGCGTGGTCTGTTTCTAAGAAGCGGACTTTCCATCTTGCGTCTACTTAACTGTTGCCACATCTGCCTAGTATGGTTGCATGTATCAAGATTACGCCATCTTGCATTTGTCTGATGCTGAGCTAATGTAGAGATATTATATCTTGCCGTTTCGATGGGTAAGAGAAGCCCCCCTTCAATAGTCGAGAGCTCTTGTTTAGTTCCATTTTTGGCTAACAGATCATCAGCCTTAGGTTAGGTTATGTAATTGGGTGCTAATAGAGTCACAGCTTACTTAGACCAACAGTTTGGGTCCGTTGTGCCCATTTATTTAACGCAGGAGAAGAAGATAAGTATATCTACTGTATTAAAACCATCCAGATAGTGATATGAATCTCAGGAGGTCTATCAGCTCAACATAAGTTAAGTCCTCTAGTTCCAAGAAATTACTGTGAAGAGTCCTAATTCTTATGACAGTCAGGGCGGCATAATCTTACATCAGGTGGTGAACAGATTTAATTTCGCCCTCGTCGATGCAGCTTCTGCAATAGTCGGTGTGTTGTACACCAATAGCACAAATGTCTAGAGCTTAGCGTCGGTTTACTACAAAAGGAAAAGTCTGTGATGTATGCAGCTCTGATCCATTTGTTGTTTATGAACTTCAGCCCTTTCTTTTCCTGCGAAATCTGCGCATATGATCTGGTACCCATCAGAGGGTTACCTCATTGACTCTAGATGTGTTGTTTGAAAGTGATTTGCTGATCGTTACAAGCTTCGATCTCATTGCATTAAAGTCCAGAGCCTTAACGGCTGCCTAGTTGTCTATATAGACAGCCGAATAAAGTGATTTCGGTTTGAAAAACATTGCAATCATGGTAAATTCTTAAAGAAGGGTTTATTCTTAGGGATTCACAATAAACTTCGGCACCTTGATCAAAGTACATTTAAGAACTGGCGGTATAGAAGGTCAGTTCTTTTTCAGTCATGATTCCTTGATGTTTTTACTAAACTCTGTCCGGAATCTCCTTTCAAATGCTAGCGTCTGGTTCATGTGATTACTTCCGCCGATCTATTTACAGCCTCCCAGAGAGATACTATGAAGCCTTGGCGTAAGAGTACGATGACCACAGTTAGCCTCCCCTTACGGCGGTCTTAGCTGCATCAGCTTTTTTCATTTCGTTCTTGAGAAAGATATTAGAATTAGAGGAAGAAAGTTCAGTGCTAAGAATGGACTGAGTTAAATTGGTTTGAGTTGAGGCAGAAATATTGTAGCAGACCTTTTGCGAGTGAGGAAATTTGGTGGAGGTTTCGGTACGAAGTCCTCTTACATCTTGAGACTATAGAGATAGAAGCGCCAGGAGCTAAACTATACCTATCCTACATATGTAGGATCGTATCCTGCCCCTGGATAAAATATATTCATATTTGTGAAATTTTTCAAAGAATGTGCGTTCTGTTAGCAACTTTTCCATGGTTAATAGCGTTTTCTACAAAGCCGAAGGATATTTAAATCAATCCTTGATAAACTTTTCATCTCCACCTCGTATATGCATATGTATATATAAATTTTCTTATTTAAATAACATTTCAAAGTAGTGCTTCTGTTTTATAGTTATTCGCGGTTTTGTTTTTCTTTATGTTGTTCGTCCTAGGAGTGGGCTCAATTGTAGCTCTACAAAGTACCATAGTTACGATCATTTGTGATCGCTTTGCATCATTAAAATTTCCTCATGTAGCAGGTGCTACTTGTATCGTGGGATTCTTATGCAGTCTTGTATATGTGACACCAGTAAGTATATTTAAATTCATTTTTTTTTTGTAATTTGCTTAAATTGAAAACATTGCCAACAGGGTGGACAATGGATCCTTAATCTGGTGGACTTCTTTGGCGGCACCTTTGTAGTGTTTGCTTTGGCAATTTTCGAAATGATTGGAATTGCATGGATCTATGGTAGGTTTTTCAACTTTAAATACCCAATCTTTGTTAAAAACACGACTTTTAATTTAAAAGGATTACAAAACTTCTGCGATGACGTTGAGTTCATGACAAATCGTCACGTGTCCATTTACTGGCGCTTATGTTGGACAATCTTTACACCCGGACTTATGTTGGTCATTTTTATATACTCAATGACCACATTAGAGCCGATCAAATACAGCGGTTTTGATTATCCTGAATCTGCAAATAGTAAGAAAAAAATATATAATTCAGCACTCCTGTTGATACTTACATTGAGTTTCTTTTTTAGTCGCTGGGTGGATACTACTGTCCATTGGCTTTGTACAGTTTCCATTATGGTTCATATGGGTTGCATCGAAAAACTGTGAAGCCAGTCCTTATCAGGTACTACAAGCACTTATTGATTTCTTATTCGATGATATAATAAAAAAAATACTTTCTGCAGACATTACGTAAAATAACCCGGCCTACTGAAGACTGGGGTCCACTTGACCCGGACACAAGAGCAAGTTGGCTACTTTTTAAAGTAGATTTGGCTGAACGAAGAAGAAAGGTGAACGAAAGCAAGAAAATTAATTTTCTATGGCAAAAGTTGCACAATCTTTTTGGACTACATAAGTAGAATTAACCAAAAAAAGGATAATTCCCAGAGTATATGAACATATGTACATATAAGTAAATACGTATATAATGTTAGTCTTAAGTTATAATTACAGATTTATACATAATTTTTTAAATAAACTTTACTGCTAAGTAAAAAATCAGTATTACTGGAAGAAAACACGAAATAAAATTACAAAATTGACGTTTAAACGAAAGAAATATTTATGAATTCTTTACCAATCTGAAGTGTCACTCTTCGTTAAGTTTTGTTAAATGTTAAAAATATCTTTTTCGCAAAAAAATGGGTGTGAATTGAGGAATAGGCTTAATACAATGTTCGTAAAATAACAATGGCGCTTAATTACTTACACCAGTGGAGGACACGAAATGCAAATAGATTAATTTTGGGTGAACCTCTAGTAGTGATGTAAAATGTGAATACATTTGACTACTCGTACTCATTCGTTATTTTTTTATAAGTAATTGGATAAAAGTAACGAGTACTTAATACTCGCGAGTACCACCTATAAAATACATTGGAAACTATGCAAATACAATTCTGTCTCTTTTCTATGAACCAAATACAAAAGTAGTCTCTTGCCTTGTTTCCCTCAATATTGTATCCTGCTCTAACAAATATAATTCATTAGAAACAGATTTTTCTTTTCACTTTTGCCAAGCCGTGTGTTTGCTTGAAAGTAAACAAAACATATTGCGTGTCCGTGTGTACAATTTGTCTGCCTCCTTGTGAGGTGATATTGTTTTGTTGACATATTTTACAAAGGACAATTTTATACGATTATAGTATTGGTGTAGGGCGAGTTAGAAAATCTCTTAAAATAATTCTTGTTGGTAGTGCAAGAGAGAACGGGTATTCGAATACATATCTGTGGCGAATAAGAGTCCCCTGAAATGTGTTGGGTAGTGCAAACAGAATGAGTAAGCAAATACGTATCTGAGTACTTTGCAGGTAACGAGTACGAATGAGCACATGGTAGTAACGAATACATTGTACCGAATGAATACTTTTTTAACCCATTTAGGACGAGAACGATTTACTGGGAATTTTTCGGAAAAATTTTCAGGAGTGCATACTAATAACCTTAGCAAACAATTGTGATAATTTTTTTATTTGGCCCGCTGATCATTTAGCCGATCGAACCTGTTACCATATGGTCACCGTCGTCCATACCGCATATAAATGCGATTTTGCATAAAGTAAGAAATAAAAAACCAATTTGCGAAGTAACATCTTTATTGGTTCGCTGAAATTAGATGATAACGCTCAAAACATGGTGGGCAAAGGCCTACATCACACTTTTTACAAACTAAGCGAGTCGTGGCCTTGCAAAATTGGTAGGCGCACCTCCGCCGTGTTGCAGAAGGTCCCACATAATGACTCAATCCGTCGAATCTTACGTCAGCATCCGAAATTTTGTATTTTTTCTTAGCCTTCTGAATACGAGTAAGATCGGCATACTTGTTGCAGTAGTGCGTTGCGATATCCCGCCGAAATTGCTTATGGGAAAGGTTTCCTCCACCTTTCCTATGAAGGATCCAAGCATTCTGAATACCTACATCAATGAAATAAGTAAAAATGGACCACCACCATTTCTTCTTCCGGGTAGATATACGAAAATATGATATGTTTTGGTCCATCCTATCGGTTCCACCCATAGCTTTGTTATATTCTTTCAAGACGTTAGGTCTAGAAACGGTGATGTGGGTGAACGTCTCACGTGAATAACGTTTAGCTATTCCGATAGGATTTGCTCCAAATATGGTTGATGCCACACACACCACGGAATTATCCATCCATTTGGTAATTGACATGCCCAATTTCGATATAGTCTTCGAGTAGTGGGTACCCCTTGGCATCTTATTCACTTGATCATTTTTAGGTAATGGACAATTCCGTGGGACTCTTCTTTCTCTTATGGTTCCTGTAGCATCATAGCCCAAATGCTTCAAATAAGATAGAATAGGAATTCCAGTAAAGAGATTATCGAAGTAGAAGCAATATGGAAGAGCCTTCAATTCCGGGGGCATGGTGTGAATCATTTCCAATAAGGGAGCTACGCATTTCCCAAATTTGGTTTCCAAAACAGGGTTGATACGGGGGTTTTTGCCTTGGTATATCTCAAAATTCACCAGGTATCCTAGTGGTGTATTCAAACACCAAACTTTGTACCCAAAACGTACCGGTTTTCCGCGAATAAACTGTTTGCATCCATGGCGACCATATAGCATACATGGACTCGTCGTAAGATAAATCTTGCTCCGGATGAAAGTTTTTTTGACAGTTTCTAATGAGCCGGTCGGATACTGGTCGTAATTTCCACATTTTGTCCTTAGGATTCATGGATGTAGGAGAAGAAAAGTGAATAAATTTTGAGATGGTGGTAAAGCGATCACGGGCCATTGCCGACGCTATCATCTGATTATACAAGTCACCGTCCTTGCACCAATATGACTTCGTGTCTCCAACTTGCGAATATCCGGTGACTAACATTATATCAATAAAAACCCTCAACTCATTTGGAGTTATCTCTGGATTGCAGTTTTCCTGAAGAATTCCATATTCATTGCTTTTTTCGGCGATCATTTGCAACATCTCAACGTCGAAAAAGCGTTCGAACATATCCCAGGCAGGAAGGCAACAATCTCTATAATCTGGAGCTGGAAATATTGGTCTAGTAGCTCCTTTGGTATCAGTTTTCCATTGAAATGCATCGCCCAAGTGTGGTATTTTTTTGGAACGTTGCTTGAAGAAGAATCAGTTGACACCTTTTCGGTTATCTCAGCAATGGATTGAGCAGTTGTGCCAGGCTCCACTGAGACCGACGCAACGCATTCCAACCTCTTCATACGCTTGGGTTGAGGAGCTTTCAACACTTCCGCGTTCTCTAACATCTCAACCTATAGAACAAGAGCATTTAAGTATCATATTTTCAAGAAGTAAGTAGTCAATGGCATACATTCAATAAACTGCTCACGTTTGAAATAACATCAGAGATATCCCCATAAGCACTAAGGTTCGGGAGATTATCATCATCTTCGCATTTCTGATTTTCCATCCGAAGTTCGCATGGCTGTAATAACAGTGTACGATGAAGATCATCACCGGTACCTGCTTCATCTTCTTCAGCATCATCTTCTCCAGACAATGCGCCTGAATGCGGCATCTCTATAAAGAGTGTGCTTGGAAATATATTGTCGTCAAGAACCGAATTCACCATCTCCTCCAAGTACTCTAGAGCTTCATCGGTAGTTTTAAAATTATTGTATCTATTAAGAATTATAACCTATATTGTATTATAATTCTCGCACCAATACGAAGATAATAAATTTTTCATAGAAGCCAACGATAAGAAAATATATTTAAAAAAAAATTGCTGAACAAAATGTCATTTGCATGCGGTATGTACGACTGTGACCATATGGTAACAGCTACATTCAAACCAAGATACCAATATATCCGACTCATCAAAAAAGTTATAAAAAATGTTTTCTTATATTTTGATGTTGTATGCAAATGACCAAAGTCACGAATCGCAAACAAAATCGTTATTCTGGCACGTATAGACATTCTTACCTAAAGGGACGCTCCATTTGACTTTTTTTTAATACTTCTGAAAAATACAAAATTATGCGACCTGCTATATGTCTAATAACGTGCGAATAAGTTTCAAATTGTATCTCAGCAGACGGGTCAACGCACACTCAGTTGCACGAATACTAGCGAGTGGCGATATGTCTTTACAACTGTTTAATAAATATCGGTAAGTGGAGCACTACCAGTGTGACCGTATGGTAACAGTCGTCCTAAATGGGTTAACACCACTAACCTCTAGTAGCCCAACATTGTCTCTAGCTGACGGATTTTTTCCACATTAACTGTAAAGCTGTAGAGAAAAAATAAAATGCTTCAATATAAATAAGGACAGAGAGCAACTTTTCATCGAACAACTTCAGCACTAGTTTAACACATCCAGGCCCGAAGACGATTTCAGCACACAAGAAATGAGGGACGAACTATTCGGAACATGTATTCAAAAAGCAAAAATACTCCTCGGGGTTTCGAAAGGACGTCGAGAATTAGAACGCGAAACCTGGTGATGGATTAACGGAACAGACGGTTATATGCGAAAAGAGGAAAGCCTTCCAAACGTGCACCAAATGCCAACAACGAACACGAAAATAACGATTTGGCTCGAATATGAGCGATGCACAAAGACTATTAACCAGGTGGTAGCCAGAGCACGGATAAATGCGACTCGGAAAAGTTTTCCAACATACCGACCGACACCAAGCGACCCGGTAGTTAAAACACCAAAGAAGGAACGACACGGTGGGAATATTTTTAATCAACGTAAAGCCACGCACCTAAACACATCGAAGACGCAACGGCTCGAAAGAATATTTCAACGCACTCCTAAAAGAATTTCCGCGCGGAAATGTACTTAGTGCGGAACCGGTTGAGGTAACAAGCTCAGATGAACAAGTAGGCAGTAAGAAAGATGAAGCGCAATAGAGCAGCGGGACGTGACAACATACCATCGGAATTCTGGTTAACAATGGACACAGCAGGGTTGAAATGGCTCCCCGTTCTTTATAATAAATTAATGCGAGGGGACAGGATGTCAAACCACTGGGGCTATATAAAAACAAAGTTGACACGTGAAACTGCACTACTAGTCGACTAGGTACGCAAAATAATAAAATTCAACGGAAACCAGTGTGGTTTTGTTAAATGCAAATCTACATACGCTATATTACGCTATATTCATAGATCTCGAAAAGGCCGCGATAGAGTACCGTGAGATCTTATAGGACATCATTCATTAAAAACTCGGATAGTGCCGAAGACGTACATAACAATGATCCAAGACATGTACTACGGAGTAACAGCAAAAGTCAAGTGTTCTTTGGATATATCGGAAGCATTTTCCTTACTATTTAACACCGTTCAAAACTTTCTTTTGAAACAACATGCCGTACAATCCGGAACAACCTGCGTCCTATTTGCAGATGATAGCGTCATCATGAGTGAAGACGCCGTAGCCCTCAAAATGACACTAAATTGCTGGATAACGTCACTGGAAGATAACGGACTAAGAATTAGTTGCGCGAAAACCCAACATTTATACTGTCGTTTATGTCCCGGCAGAAGCACGGAAAAGAGACCGAAAGAAAAACAATTAGATTACTCAATTACCACTCCTCCAAGACCAAAAGTCCTACAGATGGGTACTCAGGTCTACAAACTTAGCTACCCCATGACCGGCGCAGAAAGCCAATGAAAATGGGAGAACTATTTAGCGTATTTGTAAGCGCTATATAATTTGAAAGCTGCAAATAGGCCAAACACCAATTCATAGGATTCAAATTACAATGGCTGCCATAACTTCCATGTGACAGAAATCAGCACACCTGGCTTACACTCCAGATCTGGTACCTTCTCAACTTGTTTTATCCAAATGGAGAATACTATTTTCATTGTTGGTGACACATAGTCACAAAATAAGAATAGAATATTTAATAACAAATACAAATTTTTATTATAAAATATAAAACAACATATTCTTAAAGATAAGGATCCCATCCAGGATACAAACTACATAAATTATGGGCATTCATTGCCTCATTGATTAACCTCTGAATCTGGACTTCAACAACTGGAGTACCCATTTTACCCTCCTCCTTACCTTCTAGTTTATCTTGCACTCTCAATAAGGCTCTCTGCGCAGTTAGATTTTTTCCTTCATCTGTAATTGAAATACTTTTTTAATTAAAGACGATTTCAGTTGATCGTTCACATACTATCTCCATCTAGTGTTTTCTGGGATGACCACTTCCATACATACAAAGGATCATACAACAATACTTCTAATATTGTTGTAAGAAAAACATGATTCTTTCGCAAGATCTTCATCGTTTTCTCACAAGTCTTTCGAAAAACTCCATCCGCTTCAGAGATGCCCATTGGTGCAACAATATCACGAGTTAAACGGAATGGCACCGTCTCTGGTGTTGGCATGATTTTACCTTGTTCAAATGCGATTCCTTAAAATTTGCAATTTAGTAACCGTTTCTGAAAGGCGTCTGCTATTCTACTCACCAAAATCGATGTGGATAACTTCGCCAGTCAATTCATCAATTAAAATATTTTGTAGATGCCGATCACCCAATCCAAGAATGTAGCCTACTATGGAAGTTGTGGCAACGCTAAAAAGGGGGGCTATTTAGTGCCATTTGCATTTAAAAGGACGACTGGTGGAAATTACCTTTTTGTGTAAGCTAGCCGACGTTCAAACCAAATCCCGGGAACGATGAATTTTTCGAAGAAGAAATAATGGAAAACTGGCTTTATATTCTCACATATTTTCAGGTAGGTCGCTAGTCGATGGTCAAAATTTTGCTTTTTCATTGCCTCCTGTGAATGGTAATAATTTTCATTTTTAAAGAAAGAGAAGGAAGCCAAAGGAAGCTTTGGAGTCAAATAGCTAAACTAAGGCAAGCAAAAGCACCACTCGGAAACTCCATCTGTAAAATATCTAAGGCATACACTAGATTAAGCAGAGACTGAGTCCATAGCCTAACCGCTAATAACACCAAGCGACTTACCAATGATACTGATCTGCACTTTGCTACAGTATAATCGCCCGGCCTGTACTTCTTATGAGCTCCTTCGGTTTTCTTATCCCCGCACAGATAAAGACCAAGGGGAACAGTATTCTTACACCATTCTAAAATGCCACTACGCTGTGTAAGAAATTTCTTTTTTAGAGAATTATTATGCATAAAAAACAGTTGAAACTACCATAGAAAGAGGAACAATTCGATAAGTGCGCAGTAGTAATTTTTGGTCATTTGTTTCGGGATCACTCTTCACCAAATCGTTTACCATCGACAGTACTTGTTGCATTACAGCGTCCTGACGGAGATCATCTTTGCCCTTCAGTAGTTGTGGTCTAGCAACACCATCCGAACAGACACACATCAACTTTTTAGGTGCATTGATTCCTCCAACCAAACCCACAGTTTCTTCCCATTTTCGAACATCTTAAAAAATAAATCAAATTAATATGATTTTGTTCGAATGCAGCTCTTCTTTTAAACATACATGTAAGTGTGTATTCCTTATTAATTGATATTGGTAGGTCCATTGTAGGACACTGTACGCAATCGAGATTTTTCAATTTTCTAAGCTTATCACTCAGTAGAAGTGAAGAGCTCTTTCCCGAGTCCTTATTGGCAAATTCAATTAGAGCTGAAATGGTCGCTTGTGTTATAAAATAGTTATTTTCGAACATTAACAAGTTACCGGAAAACATGGATTCCATTTGTTTAATGCAAACACTACTGGATGCGCTTTTAGCTTTGTTTATAATATTTTTGGCAATGTTAACACGATCAGAAGTTGTTGTATTTCTAGGTGATTTAAAAAATTTATAATATTTGCTTGAATGGATTGTACAATACTTACTTTGGATCGTCAGCATAGGCAAACACTAAAGCTAGAATTTTATGCAAAGTGTGATGAGGGTGATCTTCAACGCATTTAACTGAAAAAAAAGAAGTTTCTTTTTCAGTTACTGGAAAACTTACATAATTTTGTACGTACCTAAGATCTCTTCAAGCAACTGTAGGAATGATGGATTTTTAGAACTTAGACGCGCACTCATTTGATTGACAACGCAGAGGAATTTAAAGCTGGGTATTTCATGAATGATTTCTTTAATTTTCTCATGAAGATTTTCGTCATGTTTGTTAGCAAACCACAGAGCTATTATGCGGTACACAGCAGGACTGGTCACAGCATCATCCAGCTTGCAGAACTTTATGTAGTTCCTAAATATTAAGAATATAATTTTTCTTACTTCATAAAGTGACATACACACCGTGCTTGGGTTACCATCCTTTAAATAAGGATTCGTGAAAGTAAACCGAGAAGCTTGTAACAAAGCCGACAAAAAAGTCTGGGGAAAAATATACTAAGTTGAAGAAGAAGAAAATAAAGACTTTCCAAAAACCCCAAACAACGACTACAACATTGCTGGAAAATGCAGTCAGCGTACTGTTACCTTAAATCTTAGGAACACTCAATGCAGAGTTTTTGAATACATTTTTAAAATACTGGCAGACTAACTCAAGAATAGGTTGCTGCTTTACGAAACCAAAAATAGTGCAAAGCAATATGAAGTCACAGGATGCGTGCCTTAAGGTTCCGTGTTGGAACTCCAACTCTGCTGTGGAGTATAATGAATAATGTCGCCCCTCAAGATGATCAAAAATCTTTGGCTTTGCTGACTATACAGCAATGAATGAGACTAATCAGCGGAACAGAAACCAGAGGCGCTAGTCATCAGTAGTAGAAAAATAATGGAGACCATATGGTAAGAATTGGTAACCATACGGCGGTTTGTGAACTGGATGCGTGCCTTAAGGTTCCGTGTTGGAACTCCAACTCTGCTGTGGAGTATAATGAATAATGTCGCCCCTCAAGATGACCAAAAATCTTTGGCTTTGCTGACGATACAGCAATGAATGAGACTAGTCAGCGGAACAGAAAGCAGAGGCGCAAGTCATCAGTAGTAGAAAAATAATGGAGACCAAGTGGTAAGAATTGGTAACCATACGGCGGTTTGAAAACTAGAAATTAAATATTTTGGTGAAATCCGGCAAAAGAGGCAGAAGTCGAACTCAAGCCATCATTAAGGCGGCGATTGTAAATGAATAGCAACGGAGATGGGAGGTCACGATCAAAAGTTGCTGGATGCGCAGAGTGATACCCAATATATAGGTTGAAATGTGGATAATACGCAGGCATGAAGTTGAATTTCTATCGAACAGGAATGATTACAGGCCATGGATGCTTCAGGGCGTACCTATGTATATAAGTTCGACAACACTCCAATACTGCACAAACTCGGTCGGGGTGCATGCCATACTTCGCACAGACACGGTCGAAAATGCGGTGCATGGCATACATATTTCGTTGCTGACGCTACGATGAACAAGACAACTCGAAGAAAACTTGGGAGAGGTCATGAGCCCTATGAGTAGTCAGCGGTACTGTACCTTCAGTACAGCGCCGACAGGAGCGTAAAGAAACACAAAGATGTGCCAACCGTAGACATAAAGTTAAAGTCACCCTCTCGATGATATGTTTAACGGCGGAGCTGGTTTTACTTCGTAGAAATCCGGCATACTATCGAACCAATCGTTTACTTTTTCCACCTTCCGATGGTTCAGTACGGAAAACGTACTTATGTATTTTCTAAGCGAATTGAGACCAAAATCATTTAACAGAGTGAAAGTCTATTGCACACCTGATCAAAAATGTTCCAGGGATTATGCGAAGTTTCTATCTCCTGTGCTACATGTTTTTGTTATTTTATAAGCGAATGCGCCGAAAATCATTCCCCATGGTCATGAAATATAGAGTCTTAACTACTATTTGATATAACTCGAAAAAAAAAAACGAATTGAATAAAGTAGAAGACTAAATCACGGGCTTTTGCTTGGGCAACGTAAGTTAACAAGATCGTCGTTACCCAACTCAGCTAAAAACTATTTAAAATTAAAACGTTTAAAATAGTGTACTTACTCCATTGCGATGCACAAATTGTCTGACCGCTTCTTTTCCAGCATTTTGATCTCATTGCTATCGATAACACTATTCTTAAGCATAACACTTATGCCAATACATTTATCTCGATCTTTAGGCTGTTTATTCAGGCTATGTGCTTCCTCCTTATTTTTTGTCATAATTTGTACTTTAGTACGAAAAGTTTCCGAATTTAAATAGGTATTCAACTACAGCAACCAAACGAAATATTTAAACTCGGCGTACATACAATGCTAACTTACTTACCTGCGTGTACTCCTTATCAGCGTATTTGGCTATAGTAGCGAATGCTAGTTTACGACTTTCTCTGTCGAAGGCTTCAAATTCATTCACATTAAATGAGCTGAACTTTAAGACCCTATCCCTGTGTTCTGAGTATTTGGTTAGAAGTTCTATAGAACGATCAAAAAATTCCTGATGGACAACATCAAATGTTTCGTTGTTCGTCTCTAGCAACAGTTCGCCATACATTCTGTCAAAGAATAAATATTCAAAGGTCCTTCAACAACTATAGACATATGTATGACATACCTGTGAGCTTGAATTCTCTCAAGGCAGTATACAAAGTCCTTATTCAACATTACATTGTGAAGTATTTCTTTTGCCATTCTTGTTTTGCCAGTTTTCCAACATATGTCAGCGTCTTCTATCAATGCTTTCGCCTAGTTGGGTACAAAGCTTTGTAAAAGTGATTTTCACCAGCTTATAGGTTTACCTTTAACTGTTCTGATGTTTCTATATTGCTCAGGAGAGCAACGTTTCTAATTGCCAAATTTATGTTGCCAGCACTCTTGCATTCATTTATGCATTTCAGGATACACTCGCCAATAGCACTTTTATCCTAAAATAAGCAAAATAAGAAGGAAACTTATACGTACAGTCACATAAGTTTTGCATCCATTACATTAAAGAACTCTTTAATTTTCCTTCCTGCTCGAATTCCAGCGGTTTTGTAGAGTGTCATTTGGTGAGATAGCACAAGTTCCGTACAATAGAAGTTTCCATATTTTAAATCTTGCTCCAAATTCCACTTGTGCAGGATTGCCTCTGCATTGGGACCTAAAGCAAATTGAATCTAAGAAATTTAAATTAATGCCAAAGTCATTCCCTGTCCGACTTTTACTATGGTTTACCTGACAAAAGTCTTCAGCTTGTTGCAACAGATGAAGCCAAGTGAGATACTTGTAAATACTCTGCAGGCATTCAATACTAATTTCTTTTAAAATTGATATGATGGCTTGTCGGGCCTTATCAATCGCAGAGATACAATTAACTTCCTCTCTCTTGTGTATCGATTTTAAGGCATTGAAGTGGTTCTTCTCAAATTCATACTCCAAGTCATTCAGATTGCCAATTTTCGAGTTATTCTCGACGGCAGTATCCCATTGACCCAGACGCCAACAACATTCGTAGTCAACTTTGTTGCTGAATTTGTCTGAACTTGATAACATCAGAAGACCGTTTCTGGACAAAGAAAGATACATTAACCTCTTTTTAAGGAGGAGTATTTGAGACTTACCTTTTGAGATTTTGGACATATAAACTTTTGTTCAAATCATTTGATGCATCGATTTCTAGTAAAACTTGCGACCAATCACCTTCCAAGTTAAGATATTCTAATCTAGAGGTGAGGGGATCCAGGAATCCAGATATAGCCTCTGCACAGTCTATCGATTTAAAGGCCTATGTGGATGCCAAACGTAATTTGTTGATCAGTGAATGTTATGAAATAAACATACCACGGTTGCTATGTCCTGGAAAACTGGGTTTTTTATTATTTTAGCGTTTTTATCCGTCGGTTTGTCCTTTTCTTCTAATGCCCACAATTCCAAATATAAGATTCCCATGAAATATGCTTGGCAGTAAATACAAGCCTTGGCAACATAGAGTGTACTAACGGGAACATTCCTTAATTAAAAGAAAACATACGAGTTTTGTTCAAAAGCACTAGTAAGGCGTTCCCAATTGACCCATTACACTCGTAGCAGATCGTTGTTGAGGATACTCTACGACACAGCTTTTTAAACAAATTTTCCGATGGAGGAAAGCCGGCATCCATCCCTTCTATAGCTAATATTCAACGTATTTGAAGGAATATGTATACACAGGTGGTTGCATATGCGGATGACGTAGTGATCTTAATCTCGGGAAAATTTCTCCTGAGGTCATGAAAGCTGCCCTAAAAGAGAAAACTTCTCGGCTACAAGTTGTGGACTTCAACGGCGCTTTGCTCGCAATTCAATCCTTTCCTGACGGCAAGAGTCTTTGACTTTTAAAGTTGTTAAGCCCTTTTAATTAGTTTGAACTTTTTTTTCCTTTTTGATATGAAAACATTTTTCCGATACAAATTTCATTGATTTCGTCGTCTTTATCTCTTTGTCTCTCTATCTGCCAGTCCATCCGAGTGCGTGTCATTGTGTGAATAGAAATTAAAATTTGGTACAAAACAGCATGTAGTGAACCAAATATAATGAAGACGAAGGATTATAAGAAACATGTTTTTGGAGGAGTTTACGGAACAGAAAGCACCCGGTTTGAAATATTGACAGATATGTAGTGTCAAACCTACGCAACAGGACGTGAATTGTTCTACGCTTTAGAAGCGCTAGGGGTTATTGGAATAATTTTCTATTCAAGTGCCAGTTTATGCCCAGTCCTGTGTAACATAATGCATGATGGCATACTGAGTCTGCCGAGGCGGAGCGGAGAGGACATCTTCGGCTACGCTGACGTTGCAGTAATCGTCGTTATAGCAAAAACACTAGATCAAGTGTCCGAAAACTGTAGCCAGACGATCGCAAATAGGTATCATCAGATATTTTGGAATGTTGCTGGGCCCCAGGCTCATATTCAAAGAGCACCCGCTATATGCTCGCGAAAAAATATCTCGGACATTGTGCAGACTAATGCTAAACATTGGAGGATACAGGCAGCCGATGAGAAACCTACTAACAAGGGTAAGCAGTGCAATCTTATGTGCATATGTGTATGCAGAACGTTGAATAAACTTTGATGGAATGCTAGAGATATATGTACATCGGCCAAAAATATGCTAGAAAGGGAAATTACTGCGCAAATGATACAGTGAGAAATGAGTATACTAACCCTGGCATCTGAGAAAAAAAAATAGGAGGATTGTCACGCCTACCCCTGCGACGAATGCCTTGACGGTGGTGCCGCAGGCGACAAACAGGGTAGAGAAACGTAAACATTCTCAGCGAATATGTATGAGTTGCGCATACCTCGTAGTACGAACTATGAGATCTGTATCCATCCCGCGTATCGATGTAAAGAATGTAGGGTAGGGTAGAGAATCAAAGCTTTACCTCTGAACAATGCTTGCACCATTCATCGATCTGCAAGATACACAAGTTTATGTACTACAAATTGGGAAACGGATTCACTTGTAATAAATACAATACCAAATGCAAATAAATTGCGGTTTCGTCTGTCAACGCAGGAATTTCTAATAAGACCGCACGATAGACTACTCAGTCTTAATAAGAACTGTATGGAATCATTTGTACATTATACTCACCAGTTATTGTGGATTCGTATGCACTCACAAATATTCAAGAAATACTTAATGACTCGTTTGTCGCTGTATATATTCCTAGATGTCTTAGATTCTTCCTGTAATTTTATCACGATTATTTAAATATTATTTTAGGGGAAAATGATTGTAAGTACTTACATTTTTGATGGCTTCGAAAGTCCGCGAGAAAAACTCTTCCAACTAAAAGTTGAAATATTTCAAATTCACATCGACTGTAATTGTTTAGATCGTTTCTTACCATAGCTACGATATTATCAAAATGAGTTTCTCTATTTGCAAGTAGCACTTTGAACATTGGGATGATGGACGATTCACTAAACGAAAACTGCAATTGTGGACTTTATTAGACAGATTAAAAAAAAAAAAAACAATAAAACGCATCATCGAGTAGTGATATTTCTACAGTCTGTTCAACAAAAAGTGGCCGCCGAGGTTAAGTGGTTAGTGCATAGAACTGCCAAGCAGCAGGTTTGAAGTTTCAATCCAAGAAAAACAACAGGGTATCTCGCTTAAGAGTACTGCTGCAAAAAGCCCTTTCTAGGAGAAATATACATTCAAAACCGTCTTCAATGGGCTGAGCAGAATATCGATCTTCACAGACAAGTCTTTCTTTAATTAAAAGTGTTTGGTCAGAGAAAGTTGTGCCATTAGTTTGACTGCAAAAAAAAACTGTGCGAGACCGACATCCGGAATTGGGAACAGCAAGATGATAAGGATCCAAAGCATCGCAGTAGACTTTGTGCCCAGTGGAAAGAACAAAATGACATCATTACCATAGATTGACCATTACAGTCTCTGAATGTCAATCCAATAGATAATGTGTGGGCTCTAAAAAAGCTTAAGATAACCGAGAAAGCACCAAAAACGACTGCTGAATTCATGCGTGAGCTAAAAAAAATGTACCGACCACTTACTCGAGGCTTCGCCAGGTTTACTGAAAGTTCCCCGGCGTGGGTGTCGGGAAATAAATAATAGTATGGGAGATTAAACTGTGTATTAAATGCTACGTCAGACAATTTTAAGTAAAACTTTTTCTTAAACTTACAACTAATTACAGATTTTTATTGAACAAAGCGTATATTAAATTTTACTTACGTTTAGCTCACATAGTTCTGCAAATGACTCCCAATGGCATTGCTTAAAGACACTCGATGAAAATGCTTTTACCCATTCGTTGTATGCAAGACTTTCATGTTCTTTCAAAATGTCCATATAACTAAAAGGTGCAATTGTGGAATAACTATCCAACACACTTCCCCGCCCTTGTTGAAGGAAAACGCTTAATGATGAAAATGAACCAGTTCCTGTCAAAATAACAATATTAGCGGTGCAATATTTTTTAAGTATTTCGCACACGTCCTACCTGATATTTTCGAATAAACTTTGGAATTTGCCAGATCCTTACATACCGCGTACATTTCCACACATGAAACCGAGTCGTATCGCAGCAATAGTTTATCTAGTAATCGATAGAAACTTTCAGCAAAGAAATCCATTTCATCTCGATAAACAGATTCCTACAAAGAAAAAAAAAAGATGTAAAATCTCTGAAAATTATTTTTAATTGCTTACCATGTTATAGAAAGTTGTATCGCATTCAAAATAAAACGATATACCCTCAATTTTTACAGAGCCAATTTCTCCCAAACATTTTGCTGATTCCATGGCCAAATTAAGATCATCCCCTCGAACGATGTCTATCAGTCCCTTTAAGAGATCGTACAGCAAATTCGAAGAGTGAACACCCTCCAACGAGAGATCTTGAAAATCACATTTTTTATCTGCAATCTAAAAATTCCGATTACAAACGAAACAAAATAAAACAAAGCAAACAAAAAAGTGAATACTTACACATTGTTTTATCGACCTTAGGCCAACGGAACCCTTGGTGTAAGCATTGAGAAAGCCTTGAACAACCCATCGAAGGTCTGTTTCTCTACTCAAATTAATGCTTCTTTGTACATTCCGAAGGTTCTGATAAATATCCGAGTCAGGGAATTTATCTAAGAGTTTGATAGACTCGTGGAACTCTGTAGTGTGATGGCATATTATCAGTTCTAATACGTTGATTGCCATTTCCTGAAAATTTGATGGTCCACAGTTCTGTATTATAGACACCAGTATGGCAGCAATATCGTTTAGATGTTTTTTAATAATGTCACAAAATGCCGAAATGTTTTTATCCAAGACGTGGTAAATAAAGTGTAGACCAGCCTTTAAGACTTCAGACTCCTCTGTGCGGTTAAAAATCCATTTAAAGTATGATCGTTAAAATAAATATAGAAGCAAACCTTTTACATTATTCATTAGCAATGTATTAAGAACAAAAAATAGAATATCACGGAGAAAGAATGTTTGTGTACTATCTAGGCTAGACCTTGTAAATTGTTCAGAAATAGATTCAATTACTATCTGAGCCAATGAACAAAACCAATAGAATGCTCTAAGCTTATCGCCAATAAATATAAAATCACTGGATTCCAATTTTAATGCAGAAAAAACGGTCAACAAAGGCACGGGATCCTTTTTAATCAACATAATGACACATTCATTGAGGCTGCTAGTGGAACTGTAACATTTTTTCTGTAAAAAAAAAATAGAATGTAAATACGGTATTAACGACATGTAGAGGAACTTACAAGGTAAAACTCCAAAATATGTTTGAAGCTCACAAAGTTTAGGGATAGCGCTGAAGTGTTGGTATACAGATTGAATCCAAATGTAGCTGCAAAGTGGCATTCATCCCAAAGTTGCTTTATAGCATTGTATATAGTGGTCCAGTGAATTTTCCAATTATTGGCAATCAAATCACTACCTAAATTCTTTAAAATGCACACCAAAGCCTTTGCTTCGGTCACATAAGTAACTGAAGGATGTTGGGTATTTCCGGATAAAGCACTAAGTAAGTATGCATAGCAAAAGGGAAGCGCTTTCTGTGAAAAACAAAAATATTATGACAATGTTTCGGCTACATTAGAAATTACAAGAAAGGCATACCCAGACTTGCTGTTGTGTTTTGCCATATTTAAGGCGCTGTAGCTCCGCCAATCCTTCAGTTGGAGAAAATCTAAGCTGGTAATAGCATATTTTTGGAAGCTGAGCAACAAAGAACTTTTGACTATTCTCCGCACAGAGGAAATATGGAAATCTACGAAAACAAAAACAATGGAAATAGAAAATATGTATCAAAAAGAATATGTAATACCTTATAATTGGGTGCTTCCTTTGGGTCCACGAATAAAGCAACGCATCAACATAGGGCTTTGTAAATTCGGTAAGTGAACAATTATAAAAGGCAGCAACCTGTCCAAACTTATAGAAATTATCTGAAAGAAATTAATTTTTCTTTATTAACTGTTTCAATTAATTAAAAAAAAAAAGATAACAACTTACTTTCAGTGAGACTCTGTGCGGCATAATAATTGCCCAATTCCTGGAGAGCAACTTCCCGATGAAAAGAACTAAATGCAAAGAGAGAAGTTAGCAATTGAATCGATACCCCAATGCTGTTCTTCTTAACATCATCACTATCCATCTAGTCCAGAAAATTAAAATGTCTCTAAATATATGTAGATACCAAAAGCAGTATGACATCAATTTACCGGAAGATTATTCCAATTCAATTGGGAATATACTGTCCAACAGAAATTGAAATACTTTTCTCTATTTGACGAATGCATAGCTATCCAATTCGAATCCATTAATGCCGTTACAGTATTAATAGCTGCAAATGAAATAGCAACGCTTGAAGACGATAGAAATTTAGCTGAAGATAGACAAATGGTAACGAAATCTTCTACAGCAATTAAGTTAGGACAGTATTTTACAATTTGACGAATTGTTTTAATTATCTTCGTAGCGAATCTCGTTGAATATGTCTTGTTAAAGGCTAACTTAAGAAAAGAAGAAATGATAACAAGAGATGACGGTAGCTCATCGGGATAGGGTTCTACATATCGGACAATTTCTGAAAAAATAAATAAATTAAATGAATCAAACAAATTTTGAATGAAAACGTGGCAGAATACCTGGAATTATATCAACTAGTTGTTCACTTATCTCTATGTCTGAACGATAGAGTTGGCAAAATGTTTTCAGTTTTTCTATGAACCAAACTGCAATCTGTTCACTTTGTTGTTGCTGGCAAAATATCTGATTGACGCAGAGAAATGTTGATGGTTGAGGTCAAATAAATAAACATATCTTTTCCGTTTCAATGCATTACCTTAGTGATGGCAAGAATCCCTCGCATATTGTCTTTTATGGCCAGTCTTTGTTGTTTAATGGGTGCAAATGCTTTTTGAGAATGTGCTGCACTAGAACATAGTGTTGCTAGTAATTCTAAAGTTTTCAGTGACAATTCCTTGGACTCTTCTAAGTTGTTTGGCTCTGAAGAAAACGAGAAAGCCAATACAGGCAATGCAATTTACAGTAAAGAAAGAGTTACCACTTAGTCTTAAGGTAGAGCCAGCAAAAACAATTAAACCGTCAATGTTTTGTTTACCCAAAATTTTAAGAAACGGAGTACATGAGCATATATTGCTAAATATTTCCAGAAGCATTTCAATAGCTTCTAGGAGTTCCGACTTGGATGTTTGCTGCACAACGATGCTCTTTAGTTGGAACTGCAAGTAAAAGAATTATTAGTGTAAAACGTCTTAAAAATACTGGATACTAATGTTTACTTTTTTTTTTAAATAGGAATGGGGTTATTCACTTGTAGAAAAACGAAAAGATAATTAGAGTGCGAGTTTATAGGTATACCTAGGCGCACTATGTAGAAGAGAAGTACGAATTTTTAACTAACTATTGATAGCAAACAGCTTTAAGTTTCGGCCAAAATTTCCACCGGCTTTTGTCTTAAGTAATAGCTTCATATTAAGTGATCAGTTAAGAGCTCAAGGCCCATGAATTCGGCCAGCGCTTGTTTGACCGCTTCGTTGAAGAGGTGTTGTGTGTTATTTCATCTTTCATCTAAAGTCGCGTCGAGGTTAGATAAGAATTTGTTAAACAGACGAGAGGAATTGGGCTAGGATTGTTCTTCGTTAGCCGAGTTTTACCTTCGATTACTATGGGCAGTGGGCGGCCAAGAAGGACTATGTTCCGGCGGATTATGACAGCTTTGGTTACTGCTGTGGCGCCGTTTAATCAACCAGCACTTTTAACAATTAATCGTCTTTCCCATCGATCAATGGCCAGTCAAGTGCCAAAGAAACATGCCGACTTCCAAAAGCTTGTAGCTGAATACAATAAAATACTAGCATTCTTGCAAACACTCTTTCCGTATTTAGCAGCGACCTCAATCAAGGCATGGACACAGGCAATTAACTTATGTTTCGAATCGCAAATATCTTAATTTCCGGCCCTATAACAAGCAGAACCTTCACTCTGCCGACCCTAATCTAAATTCTCCGAGCAAAGGGAGACGTCCAACCGAAAAAATTGGCCGAAAGGCAAATCAAGTGAATAATAACGCCAGTAGACAGAAAGAAAGTGGCAAGATGTATGGAAGAAACATATAGGTCTGCGGCAATATCCAAACTGTAGTCAGGCCGCTGCTTAACCTATTTATCATTGTAAAAGCGTCTTGCCAGGTCAGACTAGAATCCTGAGAAACGAGATCTTCGATGAACTTGAAAGACTAGAAAAAAGTCAGAGGAAGTGAGTGAGTTTTAGCGACACAACCATAATCTGCGGCGCATGTCAGAAAGACGATGATAAGGCGGAACATTTCGTCTGTTCTTATCCGGCATTTGCTCGCAACAGGTGGCCGCTCCCTGGGTCCGACGTGGTGAAAACTGATCATTTAAGCTCTTAAGCGATAGAGACCCTTCCCCATTTGTGACAGTCGAGAAAAAAAAGACATTAAAGTAAGGTAGTTGAGCCTTAGTGCAGCAGTAAGTAATAGAAAACCCAATAAAAAAAGCATCGAGCTGAAAAAGGAATATAAACGTGTTTCGTCCCTAACCACGTATCCCAATAGTTACTAAAACTAAATCACACTCACGTCTACATTGTCGAAGAAAAATCCAATTCGTTTCATAAGCGGACAAGTCACATACGTACTCTCGTTGAAAATATCATAGTCGAAAAAGTTCCTCGACAGCAATACCATTTTTAGAAGACGTGACAGATCGAGGTTAATATTAGGCATGTTCGCCTCTGTTGATGTTTCGAAATTCAATAAACGCATCAGAATTTCATAATTACTCTGAATGATACACCTGGCCGGCTTTCCGTTCATCTCCGCTATATTCGCTATTTTCAACTCTTTTCCATGCTCTTCAATGCAAATATATTTACGGCAATACTTGTAATTAAGAAGCTTCGTTGTTTGTTCATTATCGAACTGGCACATCTCCTCCTTGAATTCAGAAGAAGATGAATCGAGAAAGTTAATAACCATCAAAGCACTGGTATCAGCAATAAGCTTCTCATTTAATGCTTCTATGTTTAGCAACAAACTCTTGCCATCGACTTTATTACTTGATTGATAGAGCCATTTCAGAAGTTTTTCAATTAAATCAGAAGTTTTATCGAGACTGCAGTTCTCATTGTAGCGCATTATCTCGCGAACTGTAGCAATGCATTCGTTGCGGCGCATTGAACTATTCACGAGAAAAAAGTTCAAAAGAGTAACGCAATCATCGAGGCATAACTTATTTGCTCGAATCAACTCTTGCAGCAGCAGGTGCTTTTCTTTTACAACATCTGAATTGTTGGAGGTGTCTGCAATTAAGAATTCGACTATCTTTGACCATTTATCTGTCTCGATTTTGACCGTCGAAAAAAGTGATTCTTCCCATTTCAGTAAAGTGCCAAATACAAGCCTTAGGCATTTCAAGTTTTGCCAGGAATTGAACAGCAGAAGGGAACGTTGGTGACTCTCCAAAATTGTAGTGTAATTCGACAGATTTATCAGATGAGGTTGCGTTACAATAAGTTCGGTGAAGATTTCTAACCTAAAATTAAGAGAACATTAATTGTTGATAATAGCCATTTATTTTGTCTAGAATTTACCAAATTTGATTGATGGATTTATTGTCGTTTGTTGTGGATGCCAGAAGAATCTCAAGTTTATCGGAATTACGAGCAATTTTCGTCCTTACTTCCATAGTGTCTTCCTCTGAAGGGTGGGCATTTCCCCAATTTATCTTAAAAATTATGTGAAATGATTCATTTAACAAGTAAAGTAAGCGTTCCATTTATACCAGGTATATAATCAGAGCAGACATTTTCACAAAAATTTTCAGGCAAATATCAGCCTTGGAGTTGGTTGGCCTTTGCAATTGAATGGTTTGCTCTTTTGCTTCTACGTCGACAATTGACATTAGTTTCTGCAGAGTTCTCGGCCAGTTTTCGCTTAGGGATATGCCAATTGGATTGTAGTCACCACTGGTAAGGTTTGGATAGATTGTTTTTAGTGAGCAATAAACACCACGAAAGAAAAATGTCTAGAAATATAAATATTTGTAGCATATGGTAACGATTTATCATTAGCGGTGTGTGTGTACCTTTGACTCTTGCTTCATTCGGTAGCTGTAGAATCCACAGAGGATCGGTAAGACTTCTTGAATGTGCCCGCAAACAGAAATATGATAATCAACTGAGAGCTGAAATAAAGTAAAAAAATTAAAAAATTCTGTTTTTTTTTTTTAAATCTCTGCTGGTTTACAACCGGACTCGGTAACTGGAAAAAAAAGACTCGAATGCTTCGTAGGGTGAAGCTCCTTATTGACGACTACAAAAATATGGGTAAAAGCGGTAGAATTAAGTGCCATCAGATCTGAACTAGGTAAAAACTGCCGCAAAATATGCTTAATGCATTATGCAAGTACTAGTATCTGATAAGACTACGTTTGGTATCTGGACATTGTTGTATAGATAGATGGAAAGTTTGCAGGTCAACTGGCAAAAAATAGGGGGAATCGCCTCAGGACGAAGTAGTAAAAAAGAAATCTGAAATTAGCTGTCCAAAGACGGTTGCATTGGCCAGATTTTTAGAAGAATAGCTATAGGAATGTTAACAGAATAAGATTTCTCTGGAAGTAATCTTGCTAAAGTGTTACGGCTTACACCCACGGGCATATGGTAGATATTGGAATGGCTTACATATGTTTTATAAGGCGCACCCCAAAGGCAGACCAGGAGGGATGCAGTAAAGTGGGAGAGTTATGATCCCTATAATCCTGGTCATAATCTCGCCGAACAAAAAAAAAAACAAAAAAAAAGAACAGAAGACATATGTGTTGCAAGGCGTATCACACGTTTTATTAATCAAAACAGATTTGGAGCAACAAGCTTCTTGCTACTCCTCGTGTGGTGCGTGTTATATTTTTCGCACAAATGTAAACGATCCCGCAGTTTAAAACCATATTCGAACTAAAGGTGGAGCTCAACTCCTGGGAGCTTCAAGAGCATCTACAGTGAAGAGAACGCCACTCAAGCTATTCGTGTAGCCTTCTCAACACAAAATACAGTTATCTGCTCTTATTGAACATTTATAACCTGCTGCCTTATTGGTCATTGCTACCTAAATTACTGCTAACCGTTCTTGTACTATTTGACTAATACGCAAATTGAGACGATGAATACCTTTATAGATTTAAGCATATTTTTACCTCAGATATAAATAAGTAATATAATTTGATGACTTCCGCCTGTTTCTGCTCATCCCGGGCGTCTTTTGCAAGGGGTTCTAATTCGTAGCAGTAGTTATTAAAGTCCAATCCCATCTGGACATACTGCAGGGAAATTTCAAATGTTTTGTTTATGCACCGAATTACCCCTAACTTGAGGCTTTCATCATTTGGTAAATTCGTCTCAAAGAGGTGTGATAGAATCGCTAAAATTAATATTCGCATATTGAAAAACGATACAAAAGCTCATCGAGTATTTAAAACTTACTGCTTAGCTCGGAAACCTTAAGCGTCCTAGTGTTCTCGATGGATTCGTAAACGCCTCTTTCTAAAATTTGCAACAACAGCTTACCAAAATTTTTTACAAATTTAGGATCAGAGAAACCATTGCTGAATGCGGTCAATACCGGATTTTTCTTTAGAAAGTTATTGTTATCTAGAACAAATAACAAATGTGTTCATGCAATTGGCATTGAAATTCAAGAGAATACCTTCCAAGCTATAGTCGATAAGCTTGTTAATAATGGAGCTGTAAATGTAGTTTCTGTTACGAAAAGTCTGGAAGCCTTTACTCCCCTGCGCTTCATGTATCTTGAGTGCATGCTGAAAGGACAATGAACTCATAAGCAACTGATAAGAAATTTTTCTAGAATATACTTACTATCTGAGCTGAGTCAAACGCACTGTTGAAAATCTGTCCCCAAGAAGGGTCAACCCTTTCTGTTGTCCTGCTGTAGATCCTTATAAGGTCATTCTTTGAATTGGTCAGAATACTATCCAATCGCTCCACTGCTTTGTTCCGGTTCATTACCTTATCCGAGCGCACTTCCGCACATATTTGGCTGAGTTCATTTAGTAGAGTCAATGAAGACATCTCGACAAAATGAAACGGAATAACGACGATTCACATAAACTTTTAAAACTAAAGAGTGATTTCCTTTCCTCAACAACAAAATCACCGGCCAACGAAAAATTAAATTTCCCGCGAACATAAAAAAAAAAAAAACAAAATGTCAACTTCAAATCAAAACAAATAAAAGGTTTGTTCAATTCAATAGCGAAATTGAACAGACAAGGAATGAAATTATCAGACATGAGAACAAGACCGGACGGCGGTAAATACTATATGTAGTTAGATTATATCGACAGCCAGGCAGCTATCCAATCTTTCATATCCAGCATTGAAACATCTAAGGCAGTGAAAAACCGCCACATATCTCTTAACGAGAAAGCTGGGCAGTACAGCCTCATTCTTTTGCGAGGAAACAGCTCACTGTGACATCATGAGGAACTGCGTGGCTGACGAATTGACTAGACGAGGCTCTTCCGGTAGCATAACTATAGCCAACATTGACGCACCAATCTCTTTTGATAAGTACCTCATTCACGCCGATGCACTTAATAAAGCTAACGGCAGATGGAGCCAACTTGGCCAGGCAGCTACATATGTCCAAAACTAGACAACAGGAGATCTTACGGACTTCTTAAACATAAAAGAGAAACGCTCTCTACACTAACCAATGGGCACTGCACGATGGGCAGGGATGCTCAAAGGTTGGGCATCCCCTATAGTGGCTTTTGCAGGAATTACAGAGACGAGGAGGAGGAGAAACAGTCCTTCACTTCCTGTGCATCTATCTTGCACTTGCTAATATTAAGAAGGCACCATTAGGTCACCATAATTAATTGGCTCCAGGAGCGGACAGGGTGGCCCACATGCCCTTGCCTAGTGGCAGTACAATGGAACTATCTTGGTATAAGTGTACCGGGTTATATCAACCAACCAACCATCTCTGTTCTATCTTTGTTTTGGACGACTATAAAGAAAATTTACTACTTTTTCGTTCTTTTCCCATTTTAGTCCAACAATCCACAAATGACAAATGACTCATTTACCGAAAACATTCATTCGCTATTTGCGAAATTGAGTAACAAACAATTGACAAAGTACTGTAAGATTTAGGTGAGAGGATGGGCTGCTGCTAAGTCACCTGCAAGATCCATTTTAATGAAATTAATTTTCATCAATCAGAGGGTGTAATATTGAAACCCTTTAAATATTTCACTCAAACTAAAAAAATCACTCCTGTTCCCAAATAGCTCAAAGTGTCTCTAAATACGGAATGTTCTCATTTTCAATATTTTAGCTGAATGGTTTCATTTTAATGGCGCCTATGAAAACTAACCTCAAAGTAAATTTCTGTCACAATCTGTAAACCTTTAATCAACAAAGCCGCATCAAAACGTTTGAGACGTTTTCGTGTTTATTTCTTTATTTAGTTTAATTTGTGTGCGATAGTTTGTTGTAAAAAACAAACAAATATATATTTATATTCTTAGTTTTGAGACAAAGTTAATAAAAACAAAATAATCATGTCTGCTGCTATGCCCATTAATCCGAAACCATTTCTGAATGGTTTGACCGGCAAAGCAGTGTTAATAAAGTTGAAATGGGGACACGAATACAAAGGATACTTGGTATCCGTTGATGGATACATGAACATGCAGTTGGCAAACACCGAGGAACACATCGATGGACAGGTCACAGGTAAAGTTAACAATTCAATTGCGATGTCTCCATGGCTTCTACGTCTGTTTTTTCTTTTTAGGTAACTTGGGAGAGGTTCTTATCCGGTGTAACAATGTTCTTTACATAAAGGGTATTGATGACGATGACGAGGAGGGCGAAATGAGAGACTAAGACCGTACCTTGACTATGAATCAGTAGTTTTTATGTGAAAGTTAATTTAAAATGAAGTGTACAAAACTGAATATAAAAAAAAGTAAAAATGAAGTCACGGATAATTTATTCTTAAACTAGGACTTAAAGGACTTCTAACTTGACACCAAGGAACTTAGTTACACTCTTACTTCGTCTACAACACCTAGGCGCATTAAGGAAGGTGTTTGGGGATATATGTTAATTCTATACGACTGTTTACCATTTGGGGTGATCTCTCTGGCATGCACCAGTTTTTGGTGCCACTGTATCATTAGCTGGTGGAGTTGTTATTGTTTGGGAAAGTAACCAAGAAACTTTCATCTTTTAAACGGCTATTTCTATTGCTATGATTGTTGTTCTCTGGTTTCGGGGGATCTAGTTAATTCTCTTATGAAAGGAATACAGACACTGGAAAACCGCTTCAAAACGCCAACATATGTGTGTTGATTCTACGCTTAATAAGCTGTAGGTTGCGGGTATCTGGTTCTAGAAGTATTCTTTAACACAATTAAATTTTGGTAAAGAAATGATCGCGGAGTAACGGGACGCTCCGTGGGCAGTTTTTTGCGATTACAGGCATTCTATGTTAAACTTTCTCACAATACTTCTAGGATTTTGTGGTCGGAATATCTGCATCTTTAACTTGGCTACAATCAAATGGTGACTCAAATATAAGTGGTGGAAGTTTTTGAATCCAAATACTCGAGAAGAACTTTGCTTAATGTAATATGGACATTCTGGTGGACGGTTTACTAGTTATCGTTCTCCAATTTTTCCACAAAAAATGCTCTCGTTTTCTTTTTTTTTTCGATTGTAGGGCAGTTATTCTCTTTCACAAGCCCTGAACCTGCATTGTCAGGCCCTTAGATCAAATGACCATGTAATTCGATGTCATCAATAGTAAAGTCATCCGTTTTTGACGCTCATTTTTGCTTCGTAATTAAAAATTTTTCCAGGGTTTATGTAACTGGAAAGATATCAGATATTTCGAATTTCTCTTCGCTTTGGTCTAAGAGAAGCAAATTTTGGCTGCCATCGTCTGGGTTGTATGGAGCATTTTGCCTTGAATGGAATTTCAACGAAATTTGTTATCGATTGTTTAATAAGGTTAGGTTGTTAATGGTGTGTGATAAATAGATCATCATATCCGCTTGCAGACCTAAGCGTCCAATGTAAATCGCTTCTGTATTCTTTTTTTTGTTTAGAAATAAAAAAACTACAGCAAAGACCTATCATATAACCGACAGGTTTGTAAATCTTTCCGTGCTCCTTAGAAATCTAAGAAAATCGAATATTTGTGATCTTGCTGCCTCCGCGACAATTAACAAGAACCTGTACGCTAGTGTACATAGGCGTAGTCCATGTAGAATGGTGCAGAAGCAAACTGATGTTAGCTTGATTCTATGTACATCTTCCCATCTACAGCTTCTCCATAAATCTGTGGAACGAATTTTCGTTCCTGTTCCCTATTAAACAGTTCAAGTTCTGTCTGTTTCACCCATCTAAGCTTTGACAATTTGTCTGCCTTTTCGAACACCTCAACATTCCCATGTCCAGGAACTCTGTAAAGTTTGAGCGTGTGGTATACTATAAAGGTTAGTTAATCTCGACATTTCTTAATTACCTTTGACTGATTGTTTTCGATTCCACCGATTTTAAATCCACTTTACGGTCCACAAAAATAAAGATAATTATATTCGACGGGGGAAGGTTATCATTCAGGTAATCTAAAAGATTCCTTTTCCTCTGAGTAAATCGGCTCCTGTGTTTACTTTTTTTCTTGATCCATCTAGGTCGTGATTATGTTCGTTGATACTACTTTTTGACTTCCAAACTTCTCTGCTGGGGAATAAAATAGGAATATTAAGATTGAAGTTCCGTTCCAGGTAACCATGTGGTGTGTGAATGTATCCCCCATACTTTTTATTGTTCTTAGTATCGCCATATGTCTGGTATTCTGCTTTCACAAGTTCGATTCTAACAGCTTAAGATGCCGTTTTGCAACAGACTCCTATTTGATCATGCTCAACAGAATAGAGAATGAGGCATTATGTTCCCACCTGCCTGCGATGTATTTTTTACAACTCCTGCAAGGCCTTTCATTGTGCTCTTTTCAGTTAAGATAGATATATAGTTAAGATAGGTCCCTCAGAAGATGATGGGTCTGATGATGTGTATATACTTGCAATGCATGATTCGCGGCTCACGAGTAGCTAGAGAAAAGGTTATCGATCGGCTTACTTTCTCATTTTGATCCCGATGGCGTTAGGCGTCTGAATACAGACTTCGAGACAACTTATTCTTAATTAGGCCGTCAGCCTAGCGGATTCTCTGTATGGCGTAGAAGAGGGTAGTCAAGAGGTAAAAGTACACGACTTCAAGCACTCGGAGGAGTATTTATTAGGCAGCCTCCAGTTGTTTGCGCCGCTTAAAAATCATTCATCCAATTTATGCCTCACCGTCAACATAAAGGCCACAATCCACATCCTTGCAGGTTACTGTTCTGTGCGAACTGTGTGAATGCGTGGAATTTTTTTTTGCCATTCCGTAAGATCCTTTGGCTTTGTCCTCTCGAATCTCCGGATTCGGTTTCTAGGTATGTTCCAGAATCTGTAAAATATTTGTGTCTTAGTGATTTAAGAGTGGTTGGTGATTTTTAACTGCCGTAGATTTTATTTCTCCAGCATCTTTCGGTATTCACACGTCTCTGTGGATATCGCCATTTCTTACGGTGCATTAGCAATCGTTTTCAGCAGTTTATTGTGAGAGCGTTGAATGGGTTCGGTAATAAATTTCTTGAGGCAACCCTAGAGTTACGATCCATTCGTTCATGTCGGTTTAAGAACTTGCTTGTTATGATAGCAATTTTGCATTTAAATGAATTTTTCGATTCTGGACTCATTTTCATCTCTTCATCTCTTTGCGTTTCAGGGTTTCGTATATATGTAGATCACGGAACATTTTTGCTTTCATTCGTGCGTTCGTTCATTTCTCTGTCTGTCACCAGCTTTTTACCTCCATAAAGGACCTACCATATATAGTCCTGTCCGAAAGATGATGACAGTTATTACTCTAAGACTTCTGTCAGGTTTTCGTGAGCTTAAAAATTTCAAAAAAATCCCGCTAACAGAACATGGATGAAGTCTCAAACTCGAGATGTCACAATTTATACGTTCATAGCCCATGTTTTGTCTTAAATTTTTCGAATATAACGCGAAGGCACAACGCAGTAGAGGACTGTCTCGCCTAAGGTGGCGCCCGCAAGAAGGAGGGGACCTCAACTAACTTGGAGAACACTGTATTACATTGAATGCTGTTTTCTATGACATTAAAATCGTGTTAGGTGGTTTTAACGCCGAGTTGAGAAAGGAGGACATCTTTGGAAGAACAGTTGGTAAGCAAACCCTACACGACGCCAGGTCTGGCAATCGACCTAGGCTTATTGACTTTGCTGCGGAGTGAAGCGTCACTATAGCCAGCACCCGGTTTTCCCATTGCAATATAGACAAGACCTACCGGTCGCCTTATCATGAAACGATCAACGAAAATGATCAACATTGCGATCGATGCATACCTCTAGTATTCTGGATGTTCGAACCTTCTGAACAGCCAACATCAACTCGGATTGAATCTTGTTGCAGCAGAGGTGGGCATGGGGTAGTAGGAAGTGTATTTGCTTGTAACCTGGCCGGTGTAAGTTCAAGCCCCGTTAGGGGAACAGCCACCAAGCATATTAGAGAAACGAATAAAATCTGAGTTTCTCTCCAACTACTACACGAAAAAGGAGTTGCTGCCTGGAAGTGCAATCGTCCGTATAGAGTCTGAGTGCTTCTGGAATTTGATTACTCCGCTGAAATTGCAAGACACCGCCAGAATCTTTGCTGAGGTTTGGTTGACGACGAGGTTCATCCCGAACTGTGAAGTAAGTAAGCACGAAGGATCTATTGAGTTCACAGTGGTTTTTGAGCCCATTACCCCAACTTTTCAAAGAAAAAGTACAAAATTTTCGACTCCAGTAGGCATTGCGATTTTGCCTACTTACTTAAGTATATCCTGTATCCCCATGCGGGTCTTAGGGCCTTTCAGGCCTTTCAGATCTCTCAGAGTCTTCCCCAGATGCGCTGTTCGTTAGAGATACGGCTGGGCCAGAATATCCTTAGAATGGCACCGGTTCACAAACGTTTGCAGTCTTCTTGTGATAATGGAGGTCACTTTTCCCTTATAACAGACGGACTGGACTGAAGCGAAACAGTCTTAGCTTGGTGTTTAAGCTGATAGCATTGCTTCTCCATATTTTGGACAACATTCTAGAAGCAGACCTCGCTCTTTTGCCATTCGGTTTGCGACATCCGCTTCGGTTCCTTCATTGACTGAGATAATGCTTCCAAGGTACATATTTTAAACAATCTCAACCGTCTGTCGAGCAATATCTATTTGAGCGAGAGAATTGCTACCATGGCTGAGTTCATTTTGAGCACTACGACGTTCGTCTAAGTCCTGGAAAAAGTAACTCCCAAGGAATTTGTTCCTGCTGTCTTGGAGACCAGGACAGTGACATAGGAAGTGGGTTGTGTCCTCAAAAGCTCCCTCGTCACTGCAGCCTCTGCAGAGTTTTCCTCGGTCAGACGTAGTTTTTTCAAATAATACCGTTGAGAGTTGTGCCCCGTGATAACACCAATTAGGGTGGAAAGAGATTTCCTGTCTTCCCGTATGAGTCTCCCGGTTCTGCCTTCATCAAAGAACGGCCAGTTTCCTCGTAATTACACAGGTATCCATGGAAGTCCATCTGGTGTTCGCCTCTTTTATGGCTATTTTCCCTGCTACAAGCTTGAGTGCGCAAGGCGCCATGTTCGCGAGTGGTTCTGCTTGTTTTGAAACGGCTGCAGTACCATTTCTTGCTAATTCGTCAGCGATACGGTTCGTTACCTGGAATACCCTCATGTCCAGGGACACAGCAGAGCAATACCTTGTGCTATGTTCCAAGAATCTTAAGTTGATTTCTGTAGCAGTTATTGCTAAATCAGAAGGTGATACCCTCTTGTGGTATTGCCCTTACTGCAGATTCACGGGCAGCTGTTGTTACTGCCAAAACCTCCGCTTGGAAGGCGCTGCTGTAGTTTGGGAGGCGTATTAATTTCGATATGCCTAGCCATTCGGAGAAGATGCCTGACCCTACACCGGTGTCCATTTTAGAGCCGTCTGCATATATGGCAATGGATTGCGCATTTGGTATCTAACCTCTTAACCCCTCCTCCCTGGTAGGATAGGCGTCTATGTAGGTATGGCGTGATGTAATCAGTAATAGGTACGTGACCAATATATGTACTTCTGAAGGATAGTCGTATGCGCCATTGCATTTGATTTCCATGTTTTTGACTGGCTGATTATACTGGCGCTAATGGCTGCAGCTGTTTTAATGAAGATATCTAGCGGAAGCAGGTTGAGAATAGCCTCAAGGCCAGCGACTAGAGTTGTCCTAATCGCACTGGTGTTCCCGATGCCTGCTAGTCTTTGAACTTTCGTGACGGCCATTAGGTTAGTGGCCTTATTTACCGCCGGCTAGTATAGGTCTTATTATAGCCTTATACATCCAGAGAATTATTTTAGGAGAGGGACCCTAGGTTTTCCCAAAGATTCTGCTGCATGATTAGAAGGCTATAGTTGCCTTCATTGAGTGTCCATCGAATTCCATCAGTTCCCGATGACAGAGCAGAGCTGAGCACATCGCAAATCACCAATAAAAAGCAATATTGGCGAAAGGATGCAACTTTGCCTGACTCCACTCTGTATTTCGAACTCTTCCTCTATGCAGTACGTGGCACTTTTGTTTGACGTATATAAAATGACGCTTGTAAGGCCATGCTATTAATCTAGTAGAAAACAACCTCCGGGCCATTCGTAATCCCTATGGCATCATAATATCAATTGTCTCATCTCCCTATGAATATCCTTCGGTCAAACTACTAACGACAAGTTAAGCCACCGCATTTCAAGAAACATTCTTCAACTGTCACTTAGAATAATCAATTCACGTTTGATTGCAGAAATAACGACCTACTGTGGCTTATTGACACAACTTGGACTAAAAATCAATATCCCCGGCCCGAAATGGGGACAAGGGACGACCAAACTATTCCTAATTTTGTTTAGCTAAAGAGCTTTACATTGATTTTCAACGGATTTCCAAAAAAACATTGATAAACCAACAGATAAAGAAAAATAGCAGATAAATATGTTCGATTAGTTTTCGTGTTTTTTTTTGTTTTTTTTTTTCTCTCGAAATTAACTAACTCTTTTTTTTTGTTGGTCACGACATTAGTATCTATTGCGTGTAATTCAGTTGATTAAATAGTTAGCACATACATTATGTGTGTATCTATCCTGAATTATGTGTTTCTAACTAAATTATTCTCATACGTGGAACAAGGACTAATGAACATTAATGAAATTATTGTGATGAAGGTCTTCGTCAACCCTTGTCAACCGTAATGTAACTCGAGAGCAGAGTTATCCTCGAAAATTCACTTAAAAGAAAAAAAAAAAAAAAACAATCCTTAGCAGGTACAACATTGTATAACCCTACGTCCTGAAAAGTTATTTAATGTACAAGAGTAGCTCGCTTGAAGTTATGCTTATCATCACTTCTCACCTTCTTCAAACAATGAAACTTTCGAAAAAAAAAAACTCAATTCGAAGTTATAAATAGAAAATTCGTACATATGTATGTAGGTATATGTATGCCTGAGTGTAGTTGTATATAATACAGACAATTACAAGAGACATTAACATCGGTGGTGTGGGGGGTGTGGGGGGCGGAATGACAGCGGAACAACGGGGCGGATGAGGTGGTGGGGGGGGTTGAAAATTTGTTGACTTGGTTACGCCTCCCAAACTGAATAGAGAAATGGTTTTCACGTCAAATGCGACAGAGCAGCGCTCAGGTGTCCCCACAATAAGACCATTATTATGATTGATAATGTTATGTTACCAGGTAAATGTGCAACTACTAGCAGATACCATGAGGTAGTGTTCAATTCCAATGGAAATCCTTTCAGTTTTGGTTGGGTATCGGTTGATTGGACACACGCCAAATTCCGATGATCGTCCTCGCACGAGTTATGGACGAAATCCTGTCATAATATTGTTTATCGTGCATGTGCTATTCATTTGGATTTGAGCTCGCTGTTGAATATTGAATGCTTTGACATATAATTTTGGTTAATGTACTTATATTTCGAAAATGGTCGTTGATGAGTGACACTTTTTTTTTGGAAAGTCCGACGAGAAAAGTGCTTGTGTCGTGGACAGATAGTAGGTGAGCTTTATGTTTAAGATGTTTCTATGACCTGATAATTGAATATCTGAAGCCTTGAAGGCAGTAATTAAATGAAACAAATTGTGGGCTGGTTTTTGTTAAGAATATTTAAAGTTTAGATACTTAAAAAGTGCTATGGTATGGCATGGTGGGACGGAAGTACCAATATACAGCGCTGGCTGGCAAATTAGCACACCTCTTAGGAATTTCATTTAAGTTTATTTTTCTACAACACTAAGGTTTTAAAAGGTCTTACTTACTTACTTAGGTGGCGCTACAGTTCGGGGTGAACCTAGGCCTCAACCAACAAGCCTCTCCAGTTAGCCCGGTCCTTAGCTAACTGCCTCCAGTTGGTTGAGGTCCCTTTCTACTTGTGCGCGCCACCTTAGGCGAGGTCTTCCTCTACTGCGTTGTCCCTCCGGGTTAGATTCGAAGACTCTGCGGGCCGGAGCATTGGTGTCCATTCGCTCTACATGTCCTAGCCATCTTAGGCGACTGATGCGCAGTTTTTTGACTCGGTCGATGTCGCTGTACAGCTCGTAAATTTCGTCGTTGAATCTTCTCCTCCATATCCCGTCAACGCAAACGGGACCATATATCTTACGTAGAATTTTTCTCTCGAAGCGACCAAGGATATCTTCATCCACTTTCGACAGAGTCCATGCTTCAGCGCCATAAAGCAGGACTGGGGTGATTAAGGTCTTATAAAGAGTAAGGAGACTCTTTCGAGATAGGGCCTTACTACTCAATTGCCTTCTCAGCCCAAAGGAAGAGCGATTGGCAAAGTTATTCTTCGGTTGATTTCCGCCGAGATGTTGTTGTCAGAATTAATAGCAGAGCCAAGGCAGACAAAGTCCCTTACTACCTCGAACTTATAGCTGTCGACTGTGCCGTTCTGCCCGATTCGTCGATGTTGTGTGTCCCTTCTTGTCGACAGCATAAACTTGGTTTTGCCCTCATTTACAGCTAAACCCATTTTGGCGGCTTCTGTTTCGATACTAGCGAATGCACCAGTGACAGCCCGCTGTGTTCTGCCAATTATGTCGATGTCATCCGCGTAAGCTAGTAGTTGCACAGACTTTTGTGCCTCCGGTGTTGGCTTGCGAGTTTCGCACAATTCTTTTAAGAATGATATTGAAGAAGTCGCATGCCAGCGCATCACCTTGTCTAAATCCTTTTTTGACATCGAAGGTCTCGGTGAGGTCATTACCGACCTTGATGGAGCGTTCTCCATCGTCATCCTGCACAGACGAATGAGTTTGGCAGGGATGCCAAAACTAGACATGGCTCTGTATAGCTCGTCTCTATAAATGCTGTCATATGCGGCCTTAAAATCGATAAAAGGACGGTGAGTATCGATTTGGACTTCTTGGGATTTTCCAGGATCTGCCGGAGTGTGAAAATTTGATCGACTGTGGACTTTCCTGGCCTGAAACCACACTGATAGGGGCCAATCAGGTTGTTGACGAAGGGTTTCAGGCGTTCACACAATATGGCAGATAAGATCTTATACGCGATGTTGAGGAGACTGATGCCTCTGTAATTAGCGCAGTTGAGGGGGTCTCCTTTCTTGTGGATCGGGCGAACAATGCTGAGATTCCATTCATCAGGCATACACTCGTCTGACCAAATCCTGGAAATGAGTAGGTGTATGCTATCTACCAAGTCATTTCCGGCTGATTTGAACAACTCGGCCGGTAGGCCATCAGGACCATTTGTTGGATTTAAGCTTGGATATTGCTATCCTCACTTCGTTTTGGTCAGGTGGACGGAAGTTTTGGCTATCGTCGTCTATATTGAATGGAGTATTCTGCCTGACGGCGGTATGTTGGTCTTCATTGCCGTTATACAGTCTGCAGAAAAAGTTTTTCCATATTCTGAGCACCGACTGTGATTCTACTACCAGGTTTCCTTCCTCATCTCTACAGGTTTCCGTACGAGTCTTGTTGGCCTGACACGTTCTTTTTACCTTTTCGTAAAACTTCCGTACGTTTTACCTGGAGTCTAATCTCTCAATATTTTCGATCGCGCGCTTCTCGTGCTTTTTTTCTTCTTCTGGAGAAGCCGATGTTCTTCCCGTCTCTTACGCTCGTAGAGCTCACGAGCAGCCCTCGTCCTTCTTTGCAGCGCCGCTTTGTACGCGTCCTATTTAGCTGCATGTGTTTGCCGGCATCCTTCGTCAAACTAAGGGTTTCTTGGTGGTTGTCGACTGAAACCCAGCACATCAGTTGCGGCGTCTCTGATGGCATGTTGGCAACGTTGCCACTGGTCTTCGGCACTTTATACTGGCGGCATAGGAGTCGTGGAGAGATTTCGGGATACGCGATCGGCGAAGATTCTGGCGGTCTCTTGCGATTACAGCTTTTCGACGTTAAATCTTCTCACAGTTATTCTTCTTTGTGGCGTTTGGGATATCCGCATTCGTACCTTGGCTGCAACAAGGTCCGAGTCGATGTTGGCTGCTCGAAAGGTTCGAACATCCAGAATACTGGAGGCATGCCTTGCGTCGATCGCAATATGATCAATTTGATTGACCGTTTTATGATCAGGAGACCACCAGGTCCGCTTGTGGATATTGAGATGAGGAAACCGTGTGCTTGCTATTGTGACGTTTCATCTAGCACGATTTTAACGTCGTACCTAGGATATTGCTCATAGGTCTGGTCGAGGAGCTCCTTTTTTCGTTTGCCAGGGTCGTCAACAGTAGGGTCATTCCTTTCCAAGGCTTGTTGATTTTTCGTAACCGAGGTTTTTTTTACGTGGTAGGGAAGTTGCTCCGAGAACACCCCAACCTGGAGGGCCAGGGGAATTCTAGCGCTACCGTTGGCAAATTAAGGGCTCCTCCGCCACCAACTCTTTTTCAAGACCCTGCCTCAGACGTAAAAATTCCTTACTGACCTGAGCTCCAAATATGTCGGAGTAGCTCGAGTAAGGCTTCCGCCGGTCTGTCTGTGGACGTCACCGTTGATTCCGCCGTTGGAATTCCTCCGCTGCACGTCCTCCTTCTGAGGACCTCTTGTTAGACATCTGATCCACAAAGTGCGGGTCAGGTCAGCAAGAGATGCCTCGCCTGGCACACGCGTGCTGGAGTTAACTCGGCTGAGCTTGCGCTGGTCCGAGTGTCCAGCTCCACATATACAGTCAGACTCAGCATACGCTCATCGTTGGTTCACTATTTAATAGCTATCCAGCAGGCACCATGTGGAGGTGATGATGCCTTTTTGCCCACCTTTAAAAGGTCTTGCAAACTTATAACATAATAGAAGGTTCCAGTAAGTTTCAATTGGAAATAATGTAGCACGTGATTCAAATTTAAAATTACTTGGAAATAATTTTCGATGACGCCAGAGTTTGAAGAAGCCAATGGTTTCACAAGTAAATCGGAGGAAACACTTAAATTTCGCCAAAACTCATGTATGCGAAAGTCAGCCATTTTGGAATTCCGTCATCTGGAGCGACAAATCCAAATATAATCTAGTAGGACCCGAAGGAAGAACCTACGTACGATGTCCACCTTACAAGGAATTGGACCCGAAGTACACCAATAAGGCAGTCAAAAAACTGAAAAATATCGCGGGGTGTATTAATTATAGAAATCGCCACCCCTGTCTATATATCATTTCAAGAGATCTCGAATCAGATCACAGCTATGCGTCCCTTTCATCTCTCTTCCACGATCCATCCTAGCCCAAGAGACTCTTTGGATTTCTCCTCGCGTTAGCATCTGTTTAACAGAAATCTGGTTCATCTTCTGTGTTTCTACTCAGTGCAGCCCCAAGACCTCCCTTATTCTGCTAGCTAATGCCGAACATTCACTCAATATATGTATGTGCCGCCGTCTCGATTTCCTCCAGGCATAGTTCACCACATAAATGCTGGTGTCCCACAGGGCTCAGTTTTGTCTCCGACTCTCTTTCTCATTTTCATAAATGATCTCTTGTCTGCAACCTCTAATCCAATCCATTCCTTCGCTGATGACAGTACCCTCAGTTTTTCATATTCGTTCCCTAACTCACGTTCCTGCTCTTCGGCCGTAGAAGAGGAACGGCAACGTATGTTAAACTCATTAAATTCCGACCTTGCCAGCATAACCAAATGGGGCTCAACTAACAGAGTGCAAATTAATGCATCCAAAGCTCAATGCTGTCTTCTGTCTCTCAAGCGAAACCAAGACCCTCAACCATTAGCTATGAATGGTACTTGCATCGCCGAAACCAAAGACTTGCCATCTCGGTATGTGTATAAACAACCATCTTCGTTAGAACGATCACATATTCGAGGTCGCCAAAAATGCTGCAAAATGTCTAGGATTCCTTAAGCGATGTAAGAAATTTTTCACCCCTGATCTGGCCTCAATATATAAGGCATTCATCCGCCCAAAGATGGAATACAACGCCCATATCTGGTCTGGTGCACCCAAGACCGTTTTCCACATTCTTGATAGGGTCCAGAACCGCGCGATAAAACTAATAGGCGATAGAGACATTGTGAGCTCCATGGACTTACTAGAACTTCGTAGAAATGTCTCTTGTCTTTCCCTATTTTATCGCTTGCATTCCTGCATTCCTCCCCTTCAAAATTTCACCCGCAATACGCGTCACGCTTCGAATGCACATCAGTTCACCCTCAAGACCAACTTCGGACGTACTGTCAAATGCAGGGATTCGTTCATAAGCCGAACGACACGTATGTGGAATGATCTTCCAGGCTCTGTGTTTCCTCATCGTTACAACCTTCAAGCATTTAAAGCCAACGTGCACCGGTACCTCCTCTGTTCCTCTTTCCCCCTCCTTCAAACGCCCGTGCCCTGAGAGATCAGAATAAGGGTATTCATACCCCCTTTGGCGCGTGCGAGTTATAAAAAAAAAAAAAATTAGCCTGCTTACAACCTTCCACGATTAACCACCTCATACGGTGATCCGGCGCGGCCCAGTTGTTAATCAGGTACTCCACCATTCCTCTGCCAATAACAGCAAATGGTTCCGGACCAGAGAACTCCGAGGTTGACCCTTGCTTTGCTTGAGAGTCCGCCTTTTTATTGCCCTCAGTCCCAACGTGCTCTCTCACCCAGAGCAGCGTCATCTTATTTCGAGATGAGCAATCATTGAGTTTGTGAACACATTCTATTGCCAGGGATGTATTTATGTATGTCTGTTTGCTCCATGCGTCTAAACAGTGCTATAATAATATTTTTACCAACAACTCGACTTTCTGTCAGGTGATCTAACGCATGCTTGCTAGACTGAAAAGATACCTGCCCTGCGGTCCATCATGGACCCATCCGTAAAGCTGACGAGGGAGGTACACTTTTGAGGCTGCTTACAAGGGGGCCTTTCGATCCATTGTGATTCCCTGTATACTGTGGAACCGCATCTAATTTTGGTTTTAGTCTAAGGTTAGGTTAGGTAGAAGGGTGGACTAACGATGAGTCCATTGTGCTCCCTGAAAACCTAAATTTCATTATCGACAGCTGAGCTAAACCAGCCGTGGGCGACGTGGCTCAAGTGGTTAGTGCGTTGGATCGCTGAGCGTGAGGTTCGAGGTTCGAATCCCAGAGAACACCAAAAAGTTTTTCACGGTCCCACCTCTCGCGAATGTCTGACAAACGTCCGAGAGTAATAACTGTCATGAGAAGGCTTCTCAATTTGCCTTTCGGATATGGCTCTAAACTGTAGGTCCTTTCGATTTGCGTGAAAAATATAACACGCACAACATGAATGGTCGTGAGGCGCTAGGCCCTGCAACCACATACGGTCTGTTGCGTTAAGTGCTTGTATTTTTTTTTTAACCACTCAGATATACATATGTATGTATAAATCTCAGGAGTTTGTTAAGCTCAATGTTTCTTAGATCAACCAGCTCTGCAGAGAAGTAGCTCCTAAGTGTGTCCTTCCTTTTGGCGGCTGGTGCTGGACAATCACATAGCAAGTGGCGATTGGATTTTATTTCCTCTTCGTTTCATGAGATCTGCGGATCTCTTTTTCTCATAGAGTGGCCATAACGGTTTGGCTATGGCCCATGTATCTAATCGATACAAATGCTTGTTAGCTTCCTCGTTTGACTCAATGCCTGTCTTTCTGTTCATAGTGCTAAGCGGTGTGCTAGCCTCTTGAAGGGCCTGTGATATCAACCAGTCTTTTAATGTTGGTACGTTTTTACGATCTTGGACCGGTTGGTTTTAGACCAACCGAAACATATCATGCTTCAGGAACTTGAGCTCTTCAAAAAGTCTGCTTCCCACGTAGCTTAAGCAATGAATTTGAAGGTTTTGAAAATAACACAGGAAGAGTTTGATAGTTTTCTGTATCATGACAGCTGCCGTAGTATTGTATTTGTGTAGGGTCATCTTGCACTGCGACCTAATGGTCTATTGTGCCCCCTGCTGTTGCCTTGGAGAGGTTCGTTCCCTCGTTAGAGTTCCCCTCGCATCCTGATTCCATCAGAATTGTGTTTGAGGGTCATATCCTCTAGCTTTGCCTTGGCGAGAATATTTCACCTTAGAACTCTTTCTTCAGACCAGTTTCTTTTAAGAATCTGAGTATGAGAAGCGGGTTCATGGTTGGCATATCCTTAGCTGATAATTGGTACTTGCCCAAGTATTTCAGTCTTTTGTGGGTCAGTGCTCCACATGATTCCAGAAGATGCTCCGGAGACTCGCTTGACTCGTTGCAGAATCTGCAAAGATCTTCATTTGTTATTCCTATTTTCCTTAAATGCTCCCTGAGTTTGCAATGCCCCGTTAGGATTCGTAGGTTGTTCCTGCTGAGGCTTATGTAGGCTTCAAATCTTTTCCGGTTATAGTGTCCCAGTAGTTTTTTTTAACTTGCCTCAGGCCTATAATGTTGTTCCAGGTTCTCGCCCTGTCTTCTTTCTCCAATTTCCTGAATTCTTCGCGGATGGTATGTTCCCCTATTCCGCAGAATGGTTCAGGGCAAATGAAGGGTTCTGCAGCTCCTTGTCTTGCCAGTGAGTCTGCTATTTTATTGCCTTTTATCCCGACATGACCGGGAGTGTTGGCCCAAACCAGAAGGGGAAGTTTTTTAAGAAATGCGTCATATTCTTTCGAGCTGACACATTTCTCCCTTCCAATACCTTCCTTTGCCATCCTTAGGATCGTTCGCTTTGCACTTTGCTCCACTATGAGATGGAGCGGAGTCAGCTCTAAGAGTACTTCCATGGCAGCAGTTGGACATGTTCTCATGGCCCCAGTGATACAGAGGCACGCAAGTCTTTGCACTTTAGTGAGTCTTTCCCTCGTTGTGACCAGACTGGTTCGTTTTGCCCAAGCTATCGCCCCATATGTGATCGTTGGCCTCACAATGGCAATGTTCATCCATCTTAGAATGTTTGGGCTGAGTCCCCAAGTCTTGCCCGCAAGGCTCCTACATATCATTAGAGCGCGGGTGGTCTTTTTGGATATCTCCTCTGTGTGCTTTTTCCACATGAGTTTACTGTCTAGGTATAGCCCTAGATACTTTACCTCTTTTACCGGTGTCAGTAATACGCTCGACAGTCGGATCGGTTTTAGTTTTAATTTTATTTTCCTAGTGAATGGTACTATCGTGGTTTTAGTCGGGTTTATATTCAACCCAGCCTGATGGCACCATTTTTGAGCTGCTTTTAGGCCCCTTTGTATAATATCACATAGGGTCTCTTCAAACTTTCCTCTGGCAATCAGTACAATGTCATCAGCATAAGCTTAACAGTTGATTCCGAGGTTTGTTAGCTTTTCAAGTAGTTCGTCCACAACAAGGCTCCACATTAGAGGAGAAAGCACTCCTCCTTGCGGACATCCCCTTGTCGTGTTGACCATGGAAGCTGCCGTAGTAATCAGAAGAGTTATTGAATAGTCTGGCGCTTATCGGACAATGTCCACTTAGTACACCTACCATGATGCTGGTCTCTTTTTTATTGGCTTTTAGGCCTTCTTTCGTTCAGAGTTGGGTATAAGCTGCAGGTTACGACACAGTCGCCTCTGGTTACCCCCGAGGTCTTCATGTTTTCTCATGCTTTAAGGCTTACGAGTATTTTCCTTTTTCGTAAACCAATAGAGATAGCTAGGGATATATGGGTTAGGTTTAGGTTAGTGGCTGCCTGTATCAGTATTCATACACACTTAGACCAGAAAAAGTCCTTTGTGATGCCCAGGATATTTCCACTTGGTTATTCAGGGACTAATCAAATCAATCTGAGCTTTTAATGAAACGAATGAAGTTCATGACTTTAATGGACACTAGTTCGCTGAGGTCAAAGGTGGAGAGGTCGGAGTGTCTGCGTCTGTAGTGGAAGTCAGGCTGCGCTTAAGGCATTGCTCAACCCATCAACTCCTTGGATTTGGTCAGATGACTGAACTCTTTGACTCTTGTCTGGGTCGCAGGTCACAATAGGATGGTGGGAAATGAGACCTGCAATGAGATTGCTAAGCAAGGCTCAGATTGCTCCCGAGCGTTTGTAAGAAATCAGCGGCATTCTTGCTGTCTCTCAGCAGAAAAGGCTTGTTGGCAACTTGTAGGCCTTCTCACTGGACATTTACCTTGTGCCAAGCATCATAGTGTACTAGGCTTAAGAGACACCAATGTCTGCGACGCTTGTGGAGAGGGCGACGATACGTTGGATCTTGCGTCCTGATAGTACAACGGACCAAAACGATTTAAGAAGCTTAACGGGCTACCTAAAGGGATGTTGTCCACTTAGACATCTTTGTACAAAATGAAATTGTCATACACTGCTCTGTGCCGACTCTATGGGAAACATTGGAAAGATAACGCCACTTGGCGCGGGATTCTATCAGTCCAGAGGATATTAAGAACGTGGAACCTAAAGCCATACTGAGATTTATTAAAAGATTCTGGTTAATTAAATAGGCTAGCACCTATTTAAGACCTCTTATAGGTCGCAGTGTATATCTAGGGTCTTTTCGTATAAGAATAAGAATAATAAATCGAAAGGTAGCTATGGACACCATTTTGATGGCAACGGCAGGAGTATTTTTACATCAACCGAAATCGATTTCTGTGATAGATTATTAATTTCATTTGCTAAGCATGTATACGAATGTATTACGAATGTAATGTCCCAAAGGGATAACATCGAATTTCAATGATTTTTGTTTTTGTTTCTACTGCACAGCGGAGCTTTATTTACTTGCATAGTTTGGTTTAATGTTTACCTTTTGGAAAATATAGGTCAATAGATATGTAGGTAGATACACGACACGGTTTGTTTAGGTAACTACATTTGGTATACCAATTACGTTCAACTTGATGTTACAATTACGGTCAGAATTGGTTACGCTTTTGCTTGAAGTTTCGGACAGTGTCCCACCAGTAGCTACCGGTTGGTTAAGTTGCCACTTAAGTATGCAGCATGATAAAGAAAACTTCAAAATTATTTATTTTTTTTCGAAATATTCGCCTTGCATGGGGGTGAACAGGCCCGATAGTACTGACCCCATAGTGTGTACTAAAGGGTCATCCAACAAGAGGTGTCATTTTAAATTTCGCGCCATTGCTGAAACGTCAACATTCAACTGTCATTGCGATGCTTTTTGACAAGCAAAACTAGGAGGTTATTAAATATGGATCGATACACACTCGCACAAAGTATTTTAATAGTGAAAATTCACAGCAAAAATGGTGAAAATATCACGGAAACGTTTCGTAAAGTTCGTACTGCTTTGATCATCACAGCTTCTCGCCTTCTCGCACAGCTAAATCGATAAATTTGAACGTTTCGGAGAGGTACAATGCTGCAAGAAAGTGTAAAAATTCATGTTTTTGTAAGTGATCGTGTTTGTCCGGCAAGGTCAGCTTAAAATATTGCCGCCGTATTTGAGAGTGTGACTGGAAACCCAGGTGTGTCCATTTCGAGACGATCACAGGAATTGGAGCTGTCCGCAGCCACTTTGCACCGCATTTTCCATAAAGATCTTGGGCTGCATGCTTATAAGGCCCAGTTGACACAATAATTGAAGCCAGCAGACCTCGTAGAATGCCGTGCTTTCGCTGATTGAGTGCTGGGAATAAATGAACAAGGTCATAATATTTACACAAAATTTTCGAAAATGATGCTGGTGCGCCCGTTTCACTGAATGGATTGCGTTACCGAACGATGTTGACTGACTTTTTTGCCTGAAATGGATTGTATGGACGTGGACGACGTTTATTTCCAGCAGGACGCCGCAGTGCCACATGCCACACAGCTGGTGAAACTGGCTCTATTGCTTGCTCTATTCTCGAAATGGAGACTTTAACTGGCCGTCGAGATTGTGCGTTTTAACACCATTAGGGTATTTCCTTCGGGGCTATGTTAAAGATTAAGTCCACTCCAATGCTCCACCAATGATTCATGCACAAAAAAAAAACTATCAGACCTGCTATTCGCGAAATACAGGCGCAATTATGCAAAAAAGTGAAGAAAAATTTCATCAAAAGAGTGGCTATTTGTAGGCACAACCGAGGCGGACATTCGACGGATATTGTGTTCCATTACTAACCTCAGAGTTTGTATGTACTTTAGACTAAAAAAATATCACCACTTGGCTTTTTCTATTGATTTAAAATGACACCTCATGTTGAATGCGCCTATATAAGAACAACAAAAACTTGGGAAAGATTTTTGTGCATTGCTAGCATGACGCATTGTTTACCTGCCTAACAGGCTTTCAGAGAGTCCCAGCTTGACATACTGCACACTTAGATGTGATTTGATTCTGTAGAAGTTGCTAGGCTAGCCTTTTTCTTATTTAAGACCGTCTAGCTATTAGGATCTATATTTTCCATTGCAAAATTGAAAAATTATAGCAAAGCACTATAGGTATTTATAGCGACTTATAGTCTGAAGCTTGCATAAATGAATGGGTTTAGCGTGGATGCTAGGATAAAATATTGGTCACTAGAGCTGCTTTGAAACCAATAAATAGTTGGAGAGCTGAACCTAGGATATATGGTAAGACTAGGTTGTTCTTTAGGCTAAAAACTGCACTGTACGGGTCATTCATCTTATCAACAGGATTCGATACTCGACGGTCAGTAGGACTATTTCATTGTGCTCCAGTCTGGGTGTCATTCTCGATCGCAAGCTCAACTTGAAACTCAACAGTGAGCAGCGAATAAGGAAAGCATACATTGCTTACTATGGATGCAGTAAAATCTTCCACAACAATTGTACGGATGTGCACAGCGTATTCTGTCCTGTACTGGCCCAAGACCCGATAGTTTGGTGATATTTAAAAAAAGCTATGTAGTCCACAAAGAATAGCAATAAAGGGTACATAAGGGCCATGAAGGCCATGAGATGATGTTCAACTGAAGCCCTGAATCTATTCCTCATCTCTTACCCTTAGACCATCACACTAAATTTAGTACGCAGTGCAATGAGACTCAGAGAATCTGAGTGATGGTCTGTAAAGCCATACGAGCTTAGCAGGACTTGAAATTCGTTACCAAGCAACCTGAAAGTGACTTCTACTGATTACAAAATTACCAAGCTATATTTCAGTTAATCCTTCCGGCAGGCAGGAATGGAAATAGTATAAAGTAGAACACATTTTCGAAGAATCAATTTTTGCGAACGGATCAAATCGATTCTGAAGGCGGAGCGTGTATCTTTTCAGAGACGCTGAATATATCCCCATCTCAACGAGTACCATGTTCATCCCAACAACTTCCACGCGGGATTACTGGCAATCCGAGAGGCCTGTCAGGCACCTGTGTTCAATGTTCAATTTCATATCCATGCCACTAAGGACTTAAGTCGGCTCTGACACCATAATGTGTACTTCATTAGTCCTAGCTTACTTCCCGTTCTTTTTCGGGAATATTGACGATCTCCTTGTCGATGTTCTATAGTTCCTTCAGCTTGATTGTGAGCTGAAGTGCAGAAGTGTCCTTTCTGTGACTCTTACCATATTCCATAGTGTCTTGTGGCTTTGATATATTGCTTTCATTTTTTCGTTACAGTTTCGTACATTATTCCTTCAGGAGTGCCTTTAGGTTAGGTATATGTGTGCCCTAGTTGACAGGAAACTCTCAGCGGTTCACTTAGAATGCCGACAGGAATGCCTTTATATCGATTTAAATGTGCTGTTCTACTACTGTCTGCCTCTTCTTTTTGTAAATAACTTGGTGCACTTCCTGTTGTCCTTCTTTGCTGAGTTAAACTGTGTCAGTTTAATGGGCTCTGTCGGTCAAAACTGACGTTTCAAAGGCTCACTTCTGATGGCTTGCTGGCAATATTTCCACTGGCTTCTCGTACTTGCTACCTCCTAGACATTTGACTCCTCGAGGGGCCACCTGCGACTGCAACCACGTTGAACTTTCTCACACTACTTTCCTTATGAAGTGCTGTTCAGGATATCTGAGGTGCAGACATCCAGGCCGCATCGCAATATGATAAATTTTGTTCTTGGTAAGTTCATCATCCGACCGTCAAGTCGTCTTGTGAATGTCGGTCGATTTGATAATCGCATGCAAGCTACGTCGATGTTTCGGCTCTTTTCAAAGTCAATAGGCTTGAGCCCGTTTCGAGACGTAGTGTCATGCTGTCTACATATATCCTGGTTCCCGGTTGTTTTGTAATCAACTTTTTTTTTACGTGCTGTGGCAGTTACCCCGACGGCACAACCTACAACTTGCATAGCCCGTTCAATTGTTAAACGTTGCTCCTTTTAAACCGCCTGACTTAGCGTTGAAAAGCTTAACTGACATTGGGTCCAAACATGGCGATGTAGCTCATACTCATACAAATAAATTAATACTTCGGGCAAAGAGCGTTGGTCGTGTTGTACTTTTTCCAAGAATCAAAAGGACCAACAGCTTAAGACAGCGACTGAAAAGCGTTATTGGTTATTACTCTCAGACGTTTGTCAGACATTCGCGAGAGGTGGGACAAGGTCCTGGGAATCTGATTCTTTCTGATTCTTTGTGGATACTCGTATTACAGGTTATGGCCGACTTCTGCATGTTATGTGCTTGGGGTTAAGACATTCCATCGTTTTCAGGACAGGTTTTTACATTACGTCTTTTTCTCCTTATGATCCGGGATTTTCCCTCTCTTGGGGTCTTGGTGTTTGATTTTCCCGCTGTAATTCCTGCATGATGCTCCAACGATTTTGTTGGCAGTGTGCCATGCTTTCCTCGTCGATAGCATGAACGATCTAAATCTCCTTGAGGATACTGCATTGCCTACTCGTATCTCCTGTTCTAAGGAATTTCTGATTGCTTCGTATTTGTTGGAGTCCGGCAACACTTGGTCAGCATTTTGGACTTTGTCATCGCCGCCAAAATGGGCGAAGGAAGTAGTATATTTGTAAAGGTTTTCTAGGAAGTTTCCATGTCCCGTTATGAATGTAAGTTTACTTCACCGTGCTTTCTTCCAGTCGACTCTTCTATGTCTGGGAGGAGTTTGTTTGCTTACTCAATGGACTCATCGTTAGTCTAAGTGAGCTGTTGTGAGCCTCATGTCAAATAGGATACCCGTCTACCTAACCTTGTTTGCTCGCCGAGCGTTTTCTGAGGTGTTCCATCGCTATTGCCTTTCCAAATTGGTAATTGCTCTGATGTCCTTTCTCTTCGCGTTTTCGCCTTGTATATAAATGCTGCTACTTTGACATCCAGCTCGACAGACATGCACACCGCTATCACACTTATTGTATCCATCCAGACCGTTCTGCATGCGCAGCAGAGGCTATCCTTCTCGTGTATGAGTTTGAAGACGTTGGCGGTGTCCATACAGGAACTGCGTACTCACCAGAATACAACGTCTAGCTTGCATAGGCACGACTAGTGCTATTAGGACAACACCTACCGCCGCTGTTGAAACCATGCTCGGGCTATGCCCACTTGACCTCTTCACGAAAGAGGCAGCGGCTAAAAGCGCCCTACGACTCAGAGAAACCTGGACGTGGAAAAACAGCCAAATCGGACACAACACCGTTACCAAGTGGATAAAGGTCAACGAACCTTCAGACTACATGGCCACACACTTGGATTTCAACCTCAACATCGACTCCAAATTTCCGTCCAGGGAAAGCTGGACAAATGGTGAGATCATAGACCCCACCTCCATATCTATCTTCACGGATGGATCAAAATTGACGTTGGTACGGGATCCGGTATTTTCTCAGTGGAACCTTCAATTGCCCGGTCGATGAAACTTCCAAACCACGCAAGTGTATTCCAAGCGGAAATTCACGGTATCACCGAGGCCTGTCGACATCTTTCCACACTGAACAACAACAGACAGGTTGATTTTTACATAGACAGCCAAGCAGCCATCACCACCAAATCCAAATTGGTCAAAAGATGCAAAGAGGAACTCAAATCCCTCAGCATGAGGCATAAAATCACGCTCTGCTGGACTCCGGGCCATATGGGTATCCACGGGAATGAGATGGCCGATGAACTAGCCAGAAAAGGCTCAGAATCAAATGACCTACAAGTAGACAACTCTGTACTATTGTCCATCGGTCTCCTCATGTCCAAAATCTCTACAGCCTTCTTAAATAAGGCCAACGCAAGGTGGAAAACCATCAACGCATGCCGAGTCTCTGGAAAACTTTGGACTCAATTTGACAAAAAGAGGACCAAAGAACTCCTATCATTAAACAGACCACAGCTGTCACTCCTTATTGGAATCCTTACTGGCCACAATTCAATGGCGGCCCATCTCAGGAAAATGAGAATCAGCACAACCGACCTATGCAGAGGCTGTGGCGACACAGAGGTAGAGAAAAACTCAACACACTTCCTCTACGAATGCCCAAGCCTCTTCAGAACCAGATACTCAACCCTTCAAAGACCTTAGCGAACTAGCAAACACGCCACCTAAAACTACCCTAAAATTCATCATGAAATCGGGCTGGTTCAGGAGGGCCATCCCTGCTCCTAACTAATCAGCTAACCCACCGCCATATCTTTCTTCTTTTCTTGTTGTTTTTGTTTTCAGGTATCCCACACCGGGGAAACACAATGGATCCGTCGAGACCCGAGTGAGACTGCACCCCTGCTGATGCAGTCACCCCCCCTACCTACCTACCTACCTACCTAGGCGCTCTCTACAGTTGAGCCTGTGGTCAAGCAGTACTTCTAGGTACGAGTATGTAAGGCTTGGACTGCATATACATATGTATGTGTGGTCCAACTTTCAACTTTCTTTTGGCTGCTAATGAGGACAGCCTCTGGTTTGTGGCCCTCTAATTCCAGACCTGATGTTCGAAGCTTTACGTCTTTGATGGAGTTGTTGCAGTGTTGCATCAGCTCCTCTACGGTTTTAGCCACATACAGACACCATGTGAAGCTGATGATCCGATTTCGTCCGCCACTAGAAGTAACCGTGTTCAAATCCATGAAAACACCTAATCTCTGTTCCGTTTATCTATGAAATGTTTCCTTTAGTCAAACCTAATCAGGGTGTACGCTGTGGTGCTTACCTATGTTTTTATGTCCTGCCGGACTTAATTGACTCCAAACGAATCGCAATTAGTGAAATGTTATCCTTCTGTCCCTTCCATAAAGATTTATAACACAAATTGTTTCGTTTTTTTTTTATAGTATCTGCTCAATGTCACAGGACATGCTATACGTATCGTCAAACATTGGAATTTTATAAGCAGAAATGACCCTCGCATTAATTAGGTTCAGTTTATCAAGATTTCCTCGACTACATTTTAATGGTTCCTTGATATTTCCATTATAGCTTCAAGCCACTGCGTTAAGGGAAACCATTTATCATATTCGAAGGGGTTATTCCGTAATTTCCTAACGAAAATCTTGCGCACGTTCAGTTAGCTCGGAAGGTTCCCCTTTTCTAATTGTCAAGGTCATTAATTTTAAGTTCGTGGAAGGAATTGTACAGCACCGTTTTATGAAATATGTAACAAGGCTCCGCCGGGTTGTAGAGTTGGAAAGAAGTCATTTGCAAGAGCCATGTAACTTATGTGGTTTCGGTGGAATGTCTTTTAGATTGATTAACCCAATTAAGCAGTGCTTTCAAATGAGTTGGCATGGCGAAGGGGCCTCACTGGCTCTCCCCCTTTTTTTTTATTTCAAAGCTAGGGATTCGTGCGTTCTGATAAATTAGATTCGATTTTGGAATGAGGCTTTGGGTTTTGTAACTCCAATTACCGTGGCTGTCAGAATTAATGTTATTGTGATATCCGGCGACAGGCATTTACAAAGCCTTTTATGCTAACAGAATGAGTTTGTGTTGTCGGTGCTAGATGATGTCCTTGGGAATTTCGTTAAATTGAATCGAATTGGTCATCATTAGGGTGCAAGTCCCAACTAGCCAGTAGCTGCCGCTTAGTCAGACATTTTTTGGGTTCGTAGGAAATGCAAATCCAATGAAAATTCAGTTTCCCAAACAATCAGGACGCAAGGGTGCATCGGAGGTATGAAAAAGCACAAAAGTGAGTGAGTACCGCTGTGTCACGTATCATCAAAAAAGATTTGACACAAAAGACATCTACATGGCGCCCCTTTTGCTTGGCATTCGCAGAGGAAGTGCTCGAGGCTTTCTTTCTCTTCCTCGCAACCCTTTGCTTGATGAGTGCTACCCCATTCTGTAGGCGTGTTTGTTCAGGTTGATGTGGCCGGTGTGCAGTCCTACCATCTGTCTTAGTTGTCCTCTACCTAGGACGAGCGCCCTCTTTGCTTGATGGTGCAAGGGCGCTCAATCATGGCTTTGGCAGCTTTGCAGGCTTGCAATCCTTCCCACATTTCGTCGTGGTGTTTTGCGAACGTGCTGCTATATGCGGTTTTAACTACCTTCAAGGCTACTCCTACGGTTGTAACCGTGAATGTGTCCGTGTTACCCGCCCCCTTTCCTCGCCAGTTCATCCGCGGCTTCGTTGCCTAGTATGTTACAGTGGCCAGGCATCCAATCCAGGCTGAGCTGAGAGAAGGTTGCCAGGATGTTGAGTTTTGGTTCTTGGGTTTACTAGTGCCATTAGGGCTGCTTGACTGTCCGAGTAGATGCTAACGCTATTACCTTGGGTTCCAGTACTAAGTAATAGTTCCGCCGTATAACGAAAATCACTGCCTGAAAGTTTCAGGTGGACTGCGTGATTGAGAGGTGGCGCTCTGCGGTATTCTCCGTCGATATGTGATCCATCCGTGTACACCTCTATTTCGTCCTTGTTTGGAATGGCAGTGCCCTGCTGCCACTCCTCGCGTTTGGGGAATAGAACTGTAAACTTTGTGTTGAAATTGAATTCCTTACTTAGAAGGTCTTTCGAATGCCTATCGATTCTAGAGGTCGTCTGTACTTCCTTCCAGATAGGCCTTTGTCCCGTTGCGGTCCACTGGTTGAGATGTCCTAAGGTTTTGAGTCTGAGGGCCGCCAGTCCGGCCGATCACTTCACCTCTATTCCTATAGCAAGTATATTCAAGATTGTCTCCATGGCTGTGGGGGTACTATATACACTCAGAGATCTTCTGCAGAATGCTCTCTCTAAATGGATGAAAGGTTGTGGTTTAGGCGTTAACCCTAAAAAAACAGAACTAGTCCTCCTTACAAGGAAATATAATATTCCGCATCGTGTTCCCCCAAAACTTTGTGGCGTCAGTCTGACACTTGCAGGTATGGTCAAATAAACTCAATCAGCTCAGCTGTAAATTCAATATCCTGGAACGCGCCGAGAAAGCCACTAATGCTCTGTACTGCAGTAAGGGGACTACAGTCACGAATGATGGTTATATGCATCTGTCAACAGACCTATACTAACGTATGGCGTGATTGTCTGGTGGACGTTCTTGGAGAAAACCGTTCACCGGAACCATTTGGGCTAAGTGCACAGGTCGACTTGCATACGTATCAGTGGAGCTCTAAGAACTACTCCAACAGCTGCTCTAGAGATGCTGTTCCACTTGCCACCCTTAGACCTCTAAGAAGGCCATATCACAGTGGTTTAGCGTACGCGGACTTATTTCTATTCTCAACGATTTTGAATTCCTTCCGCAAGACACCGATAACACTCTTCCACAACTTGTGTTTGACAAACGCTTTGAAACCCGAATACTCTCCAGACTAGATTGGAAAAGGGATCTTGGGTTACAAAAGGAATCCATGTGCTTCTATACGGATGGATCTAAAATAGAATCAGGAGTGGGTGGAGGTGTTTTCTCCAACAATCACAACTTAAAAACCTCCTGACGCCTTCCTAATCACTCTAGCGTCTTCCAGCCGGAGATCAGGGCGATAAAGGAAACCTAGTCGTGAATAAGGTGCACTGTGACATCAGAGCGGGATACAATCACTTTAACTGACAGCTCAGCCGCGATTAAATCTCTGGAATCCGTTGCCTTGAATTCATGAACTGCCCTAAATTGTCACCTATCTTTTAACGAGATGGCTATACAATTCAATATCCACCTCATTTAGGTGCCAGACCACAGGTGCATTTCAGGGAATTATATGGGAGGCAAGCTGGTCAGGCAGGATAAAACCCTATCAATTTTGCCAGACAACTTAACCAATCAAGGACTAGACCAATCTGGCCTAAGCTGGATCAGAGACGCTCCAACTGTCTCATTAGACAGATAAAGGTGCTCATTTCAAACATACATACGTGGTAGATATCGTTACAGGCACTGTATTATCGACAGACACGCCACCAGGATGGGCCTCCACGCAAACGAATTCTGCAGAAGCTACATGGGTGAAGAAGAGGAAGAGGAAGAAACCATACTTCATCTTCTTTGTACATGCAAAGCCCTCTTCGCTCGTAGGAAACTTCATTCAGGAGTCCTTAGGTCGCGGCGAACTGGCTAATGCAAACATTTGTAGCCTTCAACGCTTTATTACTAGCTGCTCCTGGTCCAGAGGGGTAGCTCTTTGGAGATGTTGATCTTGTGGTAACACAATGGACCTTGCTGGTCTAAGTTAGATTCTATCTAGTGCAGCGTGCCACTATAACCTAACCTAACCTACTCACAGTCGCATTGCGAAGCCTTTACGCGTAGGTTCGCTCGTCGACTATTTCTGTTCACTGACGAGAAAATGATGGGGTTACCGACCTTCATTTCAACTTTCTGAAGCCCCTCAACCAAACAATGTTTGCCAAAAGCCGTGGACATTCAAACAAGGTTCTGCAACAGCTCATAAGCGAAAAGCACTCAAAAACAACGTTCGCACTTTATATCAGCGGATGATTGGCCACCCGGCAGTCCAGACCTCAATTCGTTGGACTAATCTGTGATCCGTTTAAGAGGGCTGTTAAATTCTGCACCGAAATATTGAGTCCTGAAAGCGATCCCTTGTCTAAGTAGTGGATCATTTTCCTATGCATCTGGTCTCAGGTTTAGGAATGGCAATGGTGTAGTGGTGGCGTCATCGTTTGTCAAGCTGATGTTACACAGTTCAAACCCTGGTGTCAGCAAGTATTATATGATAAGAAGCAGTCCGATCAACTGCGAAAGTTTATGACAACTCTACTGCGAAGGCATAACACTGGCAGTAGGTTTGTCATGGCTGGAAAAATTGTTCGCTCTGTTAATGATTGATATGCTTATGACACCAGGTGGACTACGAAAAACATACTGTGAATCAGAAGCGAGGGCAAAAAATAGATGACAGCAATGAAATCTCCCCAGTTATTCTGGACACCACCCCTGGAGCTAATGTGAAACCTAATACAGCTGAGTTTCAAACCACTACACCGATCTCTTTCTCTCTCTCTCTCTATCTATCTTTCCAACGCCCGCACCATGTGAAAACATGTAAAAGGGTATTCATAACCCCTTGAGTGCCTGTTAATTATATAAAAAGGTCGTGCTGGAGAGCAAATGGCGGCCATTTTGAATAATGTGTTCTACGATGCGTATTCATTGAGTGACCCAATAAATAAAATTTGGCATCAATTTTTCCTTATACTGTTCCGGTGGCCTCCCCCTTCGGTAAGGTTTATGCTTGAAATCATAAATTAAGCATCAAGTATGGGTATTCCCGAAGGGACCTAGTAACTTAACTGAAGATTGAGTTCCAATTCCTTTAGAAGCTCTTTGCTCCAGTCAATGAGAGTTAGGTGGAGTGTTTAAACCAAGACACCCTTCCTTGTATTCAGTCGACCACGAAAGAATTCTCCCGATGGAATAATTGGCGGCGTCGACAGTTCCAGTTAGGTCCAACTACTTAGCAAATACCTTCGTTACGTCGGCATTATTGGAGAGGTATATCTGGCTCTGCCGTCCTATTCTGATTAATAAAGGTTTCGGCTGTTCTTGTTGAGGGCTGCGCTGCTCTGTGAGGGTGGGCGTACTTGTCCGGCTGCTTGAAAAATGCCAGTGACGAAGCGACACCAAGCCTCAAGTGCGCATAATCCTACTGTTTACGACGCCATTAAAGCCGTCATCTCCTGGTAAAGCAGATATAGCAGCCCTAATGGCTGCGACGGGATAGATCGGGCAAAAACTGCAGCATATAAACTTTGTATTGGCACGGCACCCACTAAAAGGCTTTAGACGAGGACTTTTGTCAATCCGGCAACTCGCAGGTTCTTCATCTGATTGATTGGCTTAGCGAATGCATACCAGGCTAGGTCAGGTTAGGTTAGGTTGTAGTGGCTGCCAATTAGGAGTCGCCAACACACTTAGACCAATGGTAAGTCCATTGTGATATCACGTGGATCATGGGAGAAAGTTTCTCTTTACCTACTTGTTAAAACCATTTTGAGTTTCTTATGAAGCGTAGGAGGCTCTTAATGTCGACATCTATCAGGTCGCCTATAATCGGGAGCTCCTAAGTGCAGCTTACTTCTACGGGAGAGAGCTACGGGAAACAAAGAAGGTGAGGAATAGTTTCCTCCTCTTTTCCATCCATGCAGCTTCTACAAAAGTCGTTCACAAGAGGCCTAGCCTTGTAGCATACTTGCCTATTAGACAGTGTCCAGTGATGACACCTATTGTGGTGCCGCAAATTCTTAGAGCGTTTTAGATCCGGCTTCGGCGAAATCTGTTTTGTCGCTAGACATGTTGATCCACTTGTCCACCTAAGATTTGTACTCTCGACAGCATCCAGCTTAAGTTTAAGTTTCCGAGTAGCGATTGGTATACCTAAGGACGGGTATAGTTGTTCCTATTCTGTGGAATTCATAGGCCTTACAGTTCCCTGGAATGTCCCTATGCCTTGGCACCCCATCCAGGTGAATATTGAACCTCTCATCCATCTCCGCAAGAGACGAACGGCAGTCTAGAGCTACTAAAGAATTTGTAGAGGTTGATTCCAGGGATTTGATTGCTGCTTGGCTGTCTGAAAAGATGCGGATATCCCTAGCGATAGATATCACGTCTTCCTTAAGCCAAGATAGGGCTTCTTTGATCGCCATTATTTCCGCCTGGAACACGCTTCAATGATTTGGAAGACGGAAAGAGAGCTTAAGGTTAAGCCTATCAGAGAAAACAACTGCACCAACCCCGTCTTTGGTTTTTGACTTGTCAGTGTAGAAGTGAATTGATTCATTCTTCTTGCAGAGCTTACTGTATCAGCATCCACCACATCAGCTTTAAGTGCCAAGATCTGCCACCTGATCCGAGCAAAGGCAGGAAAATAACAATGCAAGTGATCCGAGGTATCGTCTCTCCCTTCACAAGCGTCGCAGACAGTGGTGTCTCTTAAGCCTAGCAAAACGTCTCGTGAGAACGCCAAAAACTCGTCCCTTCAAGAACTTTCGGTCACCAGACTATAGCCGTGTACAGCCAGTGTGCAGTATACAGCCATTGTATCATTTTGCGACTGAGCCACCAAGATATAGGCTCCTACTGGTCCACGCTCGGTGGCAGACTTGATGTACGAATTCCAGGTGAGTCGTTTGTCTAGGATGTTAAGCCAGATTTAGCTCTTCTGGAAAGACCACCCTTCTCTATTGTGAAGTAAAGGAACACATCAGCAAGTACCCCATGACTTTAGCTAATCATCGCCTTGGCATCGTAAAAGACAATTGCATGATCACCGGAGCAACTGAAAGGCTTTAGACGAGGACTTTTGTCAGCCCAGCAAGGTTCTAGTAGTTCCTCCTTTGAGCTCAGTTTCCTTCTCATTGATCCCACACAAGCTCTTGTCCTTTCTCCATCTGATTGATTGGCTTTGCAAAAGCATACCAGGCTAAAGGTGCAAGAAGATAAAATCTAAAAAAAAGCCTCCAAAGCGATGTAACACTCGATGGCATTCAGTCAACCGTTCATAAATGAAGCTCGCTCCTAAGAGAGAACGAGTCCAAGTTCATCCTAATCATGTCGAAAGCTCTCAACGATGACGCGCCATGATGATAGTGACAGTGGTATAGCGAATATTCTACCTGAACATCCCCCAAGTCGTAGTAGTGACCATCAGTGGTGACGTCCTTTCCAAGGTGGTGTCTACGTTATTTATTTATCAGCAATATGTATTTAGGTTTGTCCTCGTTAATTTTGTAACCAACTGACAAGGGTGACATGCTGATAATGATGTCAGTGCTAGTCTGTGAAACGCCTTTCGTGCTGACACCTGCCCTTTTAACTACCAGCTCCAGCACGAGATTGAAATAAAAACAAAAAAAAACAAAAAAAACCCAAATCACAGGACACTGCACTCTGGGGAATGCTGAAAAGCTCAAATTATGAATTTGTTAGCACGGTTAGAATTTACATATGTATAGGGTTTACACCTACCACCCGTTAGTTAGACTTGGTACATCGCTCCTGATAAAGTCAATGACGATAGATGCCGTCATACGGAACCTTGAGATCGATAAAAAAGGTGGAGAATATCGATTTGAATGTGACTTACGTTAGAAATATGATATATTACCGTTGTTGTCAGGATTTTTGGGGGCATGAGGCTATTTAGAATTTAGGTTACGATAGCTTAAGGCTGAGCGGAACGGGAATACTCGTAGTTGTGGCAAATTATTGCAAGACGTAGAAATGTCCTGGTTAGGCAGAGAGTGGTGCGAGTATAATGTAACCAGGCCTTGTGATTGAATTTGCATTACGATGAGTTTCTATAACCTGTTATCGGCAGCCTTGAGTTAGCTTAAAATTATTCGAACCTAGGACATTTCCTGTTAAATTGGAGGTGGAACAAGATAATAGGATCGTTTAGCTGTAGCCCAAGGCCTTTTGATGGATTTTGCATTGTAATTTGTGCGATGAGCTTCTAGTACCCAAGGTCACAGAGAAGAGATTTAGTGGGCATTTATTCGAAGGCTGGGAAATGTCCTGGTACAGTAGAGAGGGAATATGGTTGGAGGGTGAGGCTCATCAGTTTGTCACGTAGGCAAACATTTTTCCCTCGGGAAAACTGTAGTTTGGAAAGGTGTCTCTTCTTTGGCTTACGATATTAAAAGCCAAGAGTGGGTCGTGGTTCGTTCACAACGTAAAAGAGCTGTGTTAGCATACAAGACCCACGTCAGGAGTTGCAAGGGAGCCGCCAAACTGATGCCTCTAGATTTCGGTGAACGTTATGGCTCCATTAGTGGTGTAGTCAAAGAAATCGTCCACAATCCAGGTCGTGGTGCTCCATTGATATCGTTCACTTCCGCGACCCGTACCGCTACAAGGTACACAAGGATATGTTCATCGCCCCCGACGATAGGAATACCGACTAGTTTGTGTGACACCACTGCCCCAAATGCCTAAAGGTAGCACCATCTGCAACTTGGCAGACCGGTGATCATGCCCGTTTGACATGTACCTCTGGCCATAGTGATTGCTCACAACCCGAACATAGGACTCGTGTTAAGTTGCCATGTGCGTCTAAGAACGTTGTCCCATCGGCCAACCTTAACACGGTTGGGATTCTTGCTAGTGACAAGCCAATTCTATCCTGAAGGATGGTCGCGCCAAGGTGAAGAGGAACAGCTGGGCAATAGTTCGTCGTGTTCCTATGAATTATGCTGAAAATCCCCATGGAGGTGGTAACCATCCATCAACATATTGGTAAGGGATCCACCGTCAAGCGAGGAACCTCTGCCGGTCGTGAGTTTGGGCTCATTGCTGCCCGCGGTACCGGTAGGATACGCGGTGGTAACGAAGACACCAAAAAGGATGCCAAGTTGATTTATTCCCGAAAAGAAGACATGCACGTAGACCTGATGGTCCTTTGTACACACGATTCGCCGGCATTAACCTGAACTCAGGAATTAAAGGTGCACAAAAACTCTGAGCTCCCACTGCAAAGCTTGGTCTTAACCAAAAATCTACTGGATACCGGGCCACGTAGGCGTTAAAGACAACGAATCTGTCTCTCTGCTCACCAGGAAGGGGTTCTCCGATCGTTGGAATTCACCCTTTTTGTGGAATCTGTTACCTTACAATGATATAAATGAGCCTATCCCACTAGAATGACCCCCAAGGACTCAGAGAAGATAAAAGTGGCTTCCGACACTACCATAAAAGAGCAGGAGATGTCCTCAAATACAGCAGAGACGACATAAGAAGGCCTGTGAGCTTCCTTTCTGGTTCAAGAGTCACCTTCACAAAATGAGAATCATTTGGCATATCACCTGCCGCCTCTATCCAGATGAAGACGAAACGGTAGAACTATTATGTGTTAGTATGCGACGCGACGGTGTGTCACGAGATTATCTCTCAAAAAGTCCTTCGCAGCAGTAATTCCTGTTTTCGTTAGGAAGTGGATTTACTGCTGACTTAAATGTAGATTTTGGTACATGCACAACGTAGAAAAAACATCCCAGGACACTACATTAATGGCAGGTACGGCAATAGAAGCCCTCCGTTGTAGAAGCTGCACAGACGTGGATAAGGAAGAAATGAAAACTCACCTACGAGTCTACTTCTTCGGCCCACATAAACAATCTTTACAACAATCTTCGGTTGGGTCTACAGGTAGTTTTGGGGTTATCCATATCTTTTTGTTAAAAATGGATCTAACCTGGTCTAAGTGAGGCTGCATTCAGTGCAAATTGGCACTCTAGCCCACCCTAACCCATCGCAATTCGGTCGAAAGCTGGGCGTTCGTTAGTAAAATTTCAAGCTCCGAGCATCTTACACCAATGGTTTAAAGATGCTCATTTAAGCCAGTGACGAAGCCTACTAAGGTTCTGAAGCGAACTCGTCCGTCTGAGCAGGATGACGATGGACAACAGTTGCCGGTCCATCAAGGTCTGTGCCGACCTCACGGAGAGCTTCTATGTCAAAATTAGGATTTAGACAAGGTGATGCGCTGTCATGTGACTTCTTCAACATCATCCTTTCACAGTTCCATTTCCCTCTACCCTCACGTGACCTGATACCCAGTACTCTGTTATTCTCACTCGGACTCTTGGCAAGGTACTCTAACACCAGTGTAGACATGATTTTACGAGAGCTAAACTCCTTGATGGTGGGTCGGCTATCCACAGTATGTCTTGTCCGCTATACTTTCTATCAAAGTTACAACAAATTGGGCCGCGTTATCGACCACGTGGGCTGGAGTATGTTGCCATGGCTTCCGAGTACCCGAGTCCGTATACCCCTGCTCCAGTTCCTTTAGATGTGTTGGATCCGACCGTGTACCACTTCATTGCATTCTGTTTGAGTTGGTACATCCCGATTTCTTTGCTCCTTTCTCAGCTTCCAGCTGAATTTTCTCTCGAAGCAGTATCTCTGGATCATATCATCCCAGGGGGACTGATTAGTGCGGTTTCCTTGGCAATCTTTTCGAGCACTAAATGTAGAGGAGTGAGTCCCTTAAGCTTTAACTTTGAGGCAGTTAATGAGCTTATCTACCTTAGAGTCAACATTAACTCCGGCAATGACATCTTGATCTGTCGAATACTGTCCCTTGGAAATCGCTGCTCGATCGGTTTGGCGAAACAAATTCTACAACAACTCTTGCGCCAAGTGGATCTGTGTGTACCTGAGCTTTGCTATGAACTCTGACAACATGAAAATTCTTCATAAGATTTCTGTCCCGTTAGCGTTGATGGGTTTTGGAAAAGAAGATTCAAGGACGAGGTTCACTAGCTGTACAGCCACATTGATCTATAGCTTATGTTAGATTGATGAGTTGAAGAGGATGGATTACTCTGTTCCCCATCACACTTACATAGGTCTGCGTAGACCTATTTTAATGCCCGATTTAGGGGTGCGTCCTTGTTGCTGTTGGACTGGTCCATTTTCTTCTTACTTGTTAACCAACGCTGACCAGCCATTTCAATGATCTGGCAAACCTGAACAGATTCAGAAATTTCTTGGAAGAAGTAGCTTCCTAAAGTTCTGTTCCTCAACTGACTAAGGCTAGGCCTGTGGAACAGAAAATGGGGTGTGTCTTCACAGCCTTCTGCATCGCCACATCCTTTGCATATGTCGTCATTGCTGAGATTTAATTTCATAGTGTGGTATCTAAGAAGATTATGACCCGTGAGTACTCCCACCAATTAAGACATGGTCTTCCGGTCATTTTCCATAAGTTTTTTGGTGCGGGACTCATCGTAGTTTGGCCATGTTTTCCTGGAAATATCGCAGGTGGTTAGTGAGTTCCATCAGTTATTTGCCTTCATACGGATCTTCCATTCTACTGGTTGCCTAAGATCACAGAGTGGGGGTTTAATCCATTGGATGGCTTGGTTACGATCCATTGCAGATTCCAGACGTGTAAGCTCATTAGTTACCTCATCACATTGATCTATAAAGCGAATGGACTCCAGTCCGCAGTGTTTGAATAAAACCCAGAGGAACAACGCAGTAGAGGACGATCTCGCTTAAGGTGGCGCGCACAAGTATTTAGAAGGGAACCTGAACCAACTTGGAGTGCGCAACGGGAGGCTAATTTGAAAGGCTTGTTGGTTGAGGCCTAGGTTTACCCCGAACTGTAGCGCCACCTAAATGAGTTCTCCGAGGGTTTACATGTTCAAGGGATTCAGTAGTGCCTCCCTGTGCATGTGTTGAGTACCTCATTGTCCAAGCACCCGGTGTCCAAAAGTGGTTTCAGCTACCGGTTGGCGAGCTTGTAGGAAAGTATTCTATGAAGGTATGCTAGTCCGTGCTTTAGAGTTTCAAGCAGGTCTTACACCCCGTAGCTTGGTCTGCCATACTCCATCTCTGGTTGGATAGACCACACCTCTAGGGTGTGGGAACATCCGGTTCGATGTAAGGTGTTTGATATCACAGGGTTTTCAATATCTAGGAAATCCGGACGTGAATCACTTCTTGGGTTAGTATTGGCACTTCCCCAGGCAGCGTGTGCAAAAAAATCAAGGAACAGGAATAGTTGGCCCTTTTCCAAGACTAAAAAATGTCTCTTTAACGAGGAGTTGAAATGAGGAAACAAGGCCTCTTGATTGATTTCGCATCCTACGTATAATTTGCTTAATGAGTTCATCTTTGTCAGCTCGAAACGAAGATAAATACCTTCTCATCGACGTTCCTGGCAGCTGAGACGATAACCACATCCCCAACCATTTGAGCGTCAATGGCGCGTAAAAGCTTCAAATGCCTAAATACAACCAATGAGTAATATTTTATAAGCCTACGTTAAGCAGGAGGTATACCTCCATTGAACTCTAGTTCCCCCTTCCAAATCTCATCAGAAATTCATTCAATTTTTCTACAAACTCCCATGTATCCGCGACAACAGTTCCCTTGGAGGACTTACCGCAAATGTGCTTACATTTTGTGCTAAGCCTGGAACGCCAAAATCCATAGGTCCCACATTATTTCAGCTGGCTGCCTCATGCTCTCACCCCTAAGTTGGCAGTATTCATCATTAATACCTGTCTAGGATAATCAAAGTCTGCATTTAAATTGGGCGAAGCTTTTGTATCACCGATGAAAACTGAAAATCCACCCCTGAGTTGGGAAGGGATTTACTGGAAAATAAATGTTCAATAGACTCTAGAGGGTGGAAACTGTGGAACGGAGAATTTGTTCCCATTTATCAGTGTTGCTATCGATAACACTGATTCGCAAGATACCATATTTTTTGTTGGTAATCCATCCAGACAGTCGTTGACCTGGTTGAGTTCATTGAATCCAGAGTAAGGTGAACAGGAGTTCTTCCTTTACCAACCAAAAGCTCTGGATGACAGTCACTGGAAGTATATAATGCATCCTCCTGAAATGAATGGTATAAACCACCAGATGTGGCCCTCGATAAAGTGCACTTAGACCAACATAGGTCCATAGCGCTGCCACTAGGTAGGGACAGATGGGTCACACTGACCGCTCCTGGAAATAACTGCTTTTTCTCATGAAGATGTATTGGGATCATTGAAAAGGTAATGGCTTGGTGTAGCTCTCCTCATGTTAGCAAGTACAGGACACTATTAGTAGCGCGAAAGAACATCGTCAGCCACGCAGTTCCCCGGGACACAAGAGTGACCTGATACGCAACAAACGGTGAGGTTGTGCTGTCCAGTTATGCAATGGTTCGGAAGGTGAAAGGAGAGGCGGATGCCTAAGTCCTCCGAGAAGACTCCGGCGCTGACTCCTTCTTGGACTCATCCGTAAAGATTGACAGCGATCCGTTGCAAAGAACATCGCTTTGCGTCCGCTCTCATCTGTCCGGTATCGAGTGTTTGAAGCCTAAGCTAAGTCAGTTTCAGGAGGCAAACGGTCGGTGACCTTGTTACCTCTGATTAGTATCGCAATATCGTCTGCGTAGCCTTGGACATAGCAACCTTCGTTGTTAAGTATTTCTAGCAGATTATTAAGTACGATGGACCATAACAGTGGGAAGAGAACTTCGCCTTTGGGGCAACACTTCGCAACAGTGATTAAGTTTATTGCTGCCTCTTTCTGTAGGGTTAGGAAGCACTCCACTGCATCACGTAGATAGATGCAACTGGTTCATTGTACTACCAGATAACAAGACCCAGTACTACACATTTTACTGGAATTTTCTCGGGAGCAATCGCATACTCCATATGCATCCTGAAGAGCTGTGCCACACACAATAGGGTTCGTAAGAACGCAAACCGTCAATGTAGGCCCTGACCGAGGACGCTGGAACCCCCAACGCAGATTCAGGTCCTCAGAAAATATTCTCTAAGCCTTACTTAGCAAGTGTGACCTGCGACCCAGACAAGAGTCAAAGAGTAGAGCATATCCATGAAAGCATATCCATGGAGCCAAGGTCATTGAAACTCCAGGATGATACCAAAACCCACCTCGTCTGGGACGGTAGATTGCTTTGATAGTACAACCCCTATATGTGTGTATGTACATACGTATGAAGGGAAGGTAAATAAAGAAGATCATCTAGAGCAGAGGCAGACGTATTCAGAAAAGCTCCCGTGCAGCCGAGACAGACTGTTCTTTGAAGTTTAGTGCAGAAAACAGTACCATACTTACGCAAGAGCCCCGTCTACCAAACAACTTGACATGCTTAGCCCAAGAAAGTTTCTTATCTAGGACCACTCCTAGGTGTTAAGCTTCATCGGAAATCTGGATAGTAACGGCTTTTAGTACTAGCTGAGTCCGGTCACGTTCCTTCGTCTTGGAAAGAGGACAAACTTAATTTTTAGAAGGTGGCCGGAAAGCTCGCTCCTAGTGCACCATTCATCGATCTTCGCCTTCGCCCAGACCGTCTCTAGGCATGACCCTGCAGAAAGTGTGGCAACATCTTCTGCGTATGCTTAAGGGTAGACGTTTGAACAATTGAGAGCATGCAACAGAGAGTCAACCACCATGCATCATAGCAATGGAGACAGAGCGCCACCTTGCGGGTAGCCTAAGGGCCACAATCCACTTTGTTATGGCTGTCTAGTGGGATGTTAACTTCCCTGTCCTCTAGCATGCAGCTCATCCAGTTCCATGTAGTATCATCGACTCCTGTGTTTTACAGATGTCTGTGGGTCTGAGCACATTAGGGGTATGTAGCGCTTTGTTCTTTGACAGTTTCGTACGACAGTACTCTGTTGCGAAAACAGTCAAGCAAATCCCGCACTTCTCACGATATTCCGACACTCTTCTCGAAAAATATTCATATGTCAGCACACATACGAGTACAGTATCCCTGTTTGTCCCGTTATCAATGTGTTTCTTTCTTAAAAAGGATCAAGACAACACGACGCACGATAAGGCGAACTCGAACCCCTCAAATTCTTAAATCAACTTTGGATTCTTTTACAGTCCACAGTCTGTGTACTTAAAAAGTAAAATTATTATTTCGTAGAACTTTTTATCAATTCCGTTGATGGCGTCGTTTCCTTGCGACTAAAACACCATGTTATCGCGTTTTATGAAGGAAAATCTTCCTTTCTATACCTAGCATAGGTTCGTATGAGTTATCTCTTAACAAAGAAAAACGAAAAAGAAAAGAAAACCCAAGAAGCCCAGGATACGAGTACAAGAAGGCAGAAATAATTTGAATGAGTTCCAGGGGTTGAAGGCGGGGTGGGTGGCAAAATGCGTTTCCTTCTCCAGGATATGATGCATTCAATTAAAAGAGGTTTTAAGGAACACTTTACAGAGCGTGTCAAGATGAATTTCTATCTAACTTAGAGGCAGACATCTAGGTTTTAGTTTAATTAAGTAAAACTTGGTTAAAGTCGTAATCCTTGATTAGTTTAAAACGTTTAGCAGTTTTCACAAAGTGCTTCATCCCCAGATGGAAGAGTTTAAATTCAGTCATAAAATATCTGAGGGATTTAATGGTTGCGGTGGATGGAATTTTCCTTGCAAATTAAAGAGTAAGGATTTAAATACTACTCGTCTGTATCCTTAACGTAAGGCTGCGTTCAAATATTTCATGATTTGATGAGGTTTTTTTTTTGCGGTGACTTATAATTGTTCCTCGTGGACTACGATCTTTGGTTGCGACTATTTCACTATGGCCAGCGTCTTTGAATTTGAGGGAGGAAACAGGAAGGAGTAAGGATATAGTTTTGGGGAGATGTGTGAGGAATGTAAAAATAAAACGGAAATGTTCACACTTACTTTCTACAGTTCGGGATGAGGTTAGGGCTTGGAAGGTATGCTTCCGATCATAATTACTCCGATACTTAAGGAAATCTGCACGAATAGTCTCATACGAGGACGTAGACCAAGCCTAAGGAGAGAGGTTAAAGTGGTTTTTATACCAAGCGCTGGCAAAGCAAGCCGTAGTACCACAAAGTACTTTAGAATAATAAGCGTTACCTCCTTCATCCTGAAATCTTTCGAAAGACGATGTATAAATTTGTAGCAAACTGCGTCTAGGAGACCTACCTCCGTTACAACATGCCTATACGAGAGGTAAAGGCGTAGAGGTAGCGTTGCACTGTCTCGTCGTTGAAGGATACAGAATATGTGCTATCTGTTTTCTTAGAGCTGGAAGGGGCTTTCAACAGACGCGCTGCCTAGATCCTCAACGTTGCTCTATTCAGACCACAATCTAATGAATTGGATTGGGAGTATGCTAGAAAAAGGATACATCAAGACTGAAATAGGAACGATGAATCTAGAAGTTTTTAGGGGCACACCTCAAGGTGGGGTTTTCTGTTATGGATCTGTGTCCTAAATGAGATGCTCCAAAACATAGGATTTATGTAGTTCTAATAGAGACAGGATTCCAACTATCAGCTTACTTCCAACAAGCGAATGGAAAGGGCCTTACATATATTGGACTCTTGGACCGAAAAATGTTGGCTAGCAGTCAACTCTCAGAAAACAAAGAAGATACCACAATTCACAACACCTTCTGTAGGAGGTATCTCCCTCAGAATCTCTGACAGAGCCAAATGCCTTGAGCTAGTGCTTGTACAACAGACAATTTGGTAAAACATGGGGACCAGGTGTCAAAATCAATTTATAGAAGCACACAACTATCGTAAGATCTACATACATTCACTTATGGCAGCCTAGTACAGTGGCAGGCCACTAGCAAACCTACCGGCCTAACAGCCATCACAAAAGTACTAAAGATAGCCTACATTGGAGCTGTGCCATGAAGACAACACCAACAGCAGGACTCGAGGCCATCCTCAACCGACTCTCGTTAGACCTTTTTATAGAAAAATCGGCGGCTATAACTGCACTCAAATTAAGTCAATCGGATAGCTGGAAACCGAATACATGGGGATATACTATGATCCTACGGAAACATCTAGGCAATGTAGCTACCACCGGTTTCATAACATCGTACCTAGACTTTTAAGTCATTGCCCGAGTAGGGAAGAGTGGATAAGCGGAGAAGTACCAAGCATGCAATCCAAAGCCATGCTTACTGACGGGTCCACAATGGACGTCGGAGTAGGTGCAGGTATCTTCTCTGACATGCTGAACATATTTAAGTCAATCAAACTTCTTCCAGACGGAGGTCCTAGTAGTGACAAAAGCCTCCGGTTAGACTGTTTGAGGGTAGTGTCACAAGAGGATATTACCTTTTTCATTGACAGCCAGGCAGTGATAAAAGCGACATCTGCCGTAGAAACAAAGTTGAAGCTTGTGAAGTTTTGCAGCGAAGAACACAAGGTTTTTTGGAACACAGCACAAGGTGAGGCTCTGCTGGGTCCCTAGACATGAAGGAATACCAAGGAATGAGAAGGCCGATTAACTGGCAAGAAAAGGTCCGGAACTAAACCTAGAACAAGGCGATAATTCAGTGAACAGCAGGGGAAAAATCCTTATCAGAGACAAACAGTAGATGGTGATCCTTGAGCACTTGTGCTACAGCAAGGAAATTATGGCCACTATTTCACAAAGAGAAAATCGACAGAATCATACAATGAGTCTCTACCCTCATAGGAGTGATCAAGGGGCACAAAAAGTGGGCTTGTCTGTCGTTATCTAATCATAATCCTTGGATGCAGATACAAACTAGAACTGAATCCTCACTGTAAATGGCTTAAAGGTTCGATCGCTTCGGCAGTTGGTCAAGTCAATTCCCTGAACTAGTAACCCACAACATCCAACACAAATGCTGGATCCCATTCTGCAAGATGTCAGTTAAAGTGTCTTTTAAGCCACACTCCCTTAGTCACAACCAGCAATTCCTTGCAATAGGCTACTTTCCAATGGTCTTGTAGCCAATTGAGTTATCCGTCATGAACCCCGTGTGAAAATGCCTGCCTGTCCAGCAGTTGTTGCACTTCTCATGGGTTAAATTGCACGCTAATTGCCATCAACGATGAACGTCTGGAGCAGTATCCGACTTGGTGATTCCATTTCGATTGAGCTTTGTGCATGAAAATGTTGTTGGAATTATGTCAGCGACACAGAAATAAGTTTTTTGACGAGTTAATAAAATCCTTTGTGCCTCTTACTCGTAAGGATTAGCGATACTTTCAATTATGAAACGACGTTGATTTATTAATGCCTTAATGTAGGCTAAACGTCTTTGCAGCAGATGGTTGCATTATAGGGCTCATTCGGACGAGTAGAGAAATAAAGGTTTAATCGTAAGCAGCTATCTAAATAGATTGCCATACCAAGGGACTCCTTGAAGGAGCTCTCCCTAAGTCGGCAATCTGGTTGCAAGTTTATATTCAACGCAGTTGATTTCGGCATCTCAGTGGCAAGCAAAGATACTTCCGATGACTTGAAATTTAATCTCAACAAAATGGTTACATGAACCGGTAGCTGTGGTCTCCGCATTAACCCGACTAAGGCTGAGCTGGTCTTTTTTAACAGGGAACATAAAATCCCTTTGTTCAGCAGTCCAAAACCCTCTTAGCATCCCGAACAGCGCCAACTATTTGAGACTTAAGCTTGAAAGAAAGCGAAAGTTGCGCTCTACTTGTGCAAGTAGGCTGTAAGCTAACGTTGGAGCCTTTAGCCAAACATAAGCCATTAGTTCTGCACTTGAGTAGATTGGCGTCCTTTCTCACAACTGGTACACTGCTGTGGTGGATTGCAAACCTGCCTAACAGCCGCCGCGATAGCTTCGTCCGGTCCTTCTGGATGTCTTGAGCCTGAGCGTTGGGATTCGCAGATCCATTACGCTGGCGCCCCTTCGTTGAATGTGACCTGGGATGACAAGTTGCAGCGTCTGAAAGTCACTTTTCTTCATCATATCACAAGTTCTTTTTGGCAGTACCCTTAGGTGGTTTGAGATAATGGTAGTGACCCAAGTTGAAGTAGCCATAGCTAAGCTTAAATCCTATAATGCCGCTGACTTAGATAACCTAGGAGTTGTGTTATTCATGGCTGTGGTACTGCACATCTGTAAAATATGGTCCTCCGTCATTGAAATCATAGGAAACTTGGAGCTGCCAGAGCTGAGCTTACATCTTATAAAACCGCAAGCACAGATGGCTTAGGAGTGGAGCTGTTCAAGACCTGGTGGTGGAAGCATGTTCCAACTCATTTGTAAGATATGGTTCAACGAAAACACGCCTGATTATGGGAACTTTAGCTCCATCTGTTCAATCCATAAAACTGAAGATCGCTTCACCGGCGCCAATAACAGGCATAAACCTTCTCAATAGTGCCCAATTCCCAGGACAACACGTCAGTTCAATTGATGGGTTGGACAGATGACATTAGCATCGGCCGTAGAACGAAGCAAATAGTCACTGGTCCTTTCGCAAGCATCGAATCAGAGCCTGATAAAATGGGTCTGGGTGTGTACGAGGATAAAATGAAGTACATACTGTCTACGAACACTGAGATACAAGACCGGCATCTTGGCCAAAACGTTACGATGGACAGGTATAGCTTCGAATGCAGTGAAGGAATTAATCTAGGCTCTGCTATTATTTCTGTCAATGATATCAGCGTAGAGATCAGACGTAGAATAATACTCGCACAATCGTTGTTACCTAGGCTTTAGGGGACAATTGTAAAGTAAGGTCAAGAAGAACCGAGACAACGCTATGTAAGACCGTCATTATCCTCGTCATGCGCCTAGGCTCAAAACATGGAGTTCGTTAAAATCAGATGAAGGCTCAAGTCGCGAAAACAATAAGTGTGCCTTATTGGACGAATTTAAGATTTGAAGGATGTTCGAAGAGGCATGATATCGTATCATATTGGGCGCACTGAAAAATGTGATTTCAATGTGGTCATCCTCTGAGACCGTAGATCGTAGACCTTGACCCCAGCGACTATTTCATCTTTCCTTGCGTCGTCCTTCCTTGTTGGATTCGATGACTTAGCGGGCCGGAACAATGGCTCTATATATCGTAGACATTTTAAACGTCCAATGAGCAGTGTTTTTTTTTTACTAAGTCAGTGTCAGTGTCTCTGTAAGGCTCGTGTAACAGGTCTTTGGATCTACTCTAAAAACTGTCAACGTAGACGGGACCAAGTATCTTACGAAGAGTTTTCCGTTCAAAAAAATAAATATCGAAACGATCGATATTTTTATTCCTTTCGAAAGGGTCCCTACTCATGTGCCGCAAAGTGGAATTGGCATGAAAACCAGTACATAGAGTCTACTTAGCTGCTCGGTACAGGGCCCGGAGAGGCAGTGATTGGCAAGAGTTGTTATTTTTAGTGGAGGAGAGGTAGATGCGTCCACTTATTACTTCGAAAATATAGTTGTTCTCTGTGACATTTTGTTTGATTCGTCGATGTTGCGTGTCCCTTTGTGTTGACAGCATATACATATGTACCTTGTTTTGAGCTTGTTTACCGCTAGACCCATTTGACAATGCTAATATCCTTGACGTATGCAACTATTTGTAGAGATCTTAGTAATATTGTGCCTCCGGTGTTGGCTTGTAAGTTTCGAACAATCTTCCCAGGGGTGATGTTGATGATAAGTCACATGACAGCATGCCATCCTGCTTAAATCCTTGATATTAAAGGTCTCGTTTAGATCAATGCCGGCCTTGATTGAGCAATGAGTTTACTCCATTGTCATCCTGTACAGACGGACGAGTTTGGCAGGCATGGCGAAACTGGACATAGCTCTGCATAGCTCCCGTCTGTAAACGCTGTCATATGAGGCCTTAAAAATGATACAAAGATGGTGGGTATTGGACTCCTCGGATTTTCTCCAGGATCTGCCGAAGTGTGGAAATTTGATTGACGGTGGACCTTCCTGGCCTGAAACCATACTGATAGGGGCCAATCAGGTTGTTGGCAAAGGGGTTCGCACAGTGTGACAGATACGATCTTGGACGCTGATACCTCTGCAATTAGTGGAGTTGAGTGGGTCTCCTTTCTTAGAGGTCGGGCCAACGATGCTGAGATTCCATTCATCAGGCATGCACCCGTCTGACCAGGGCTTAGAAATCAGTTGGTGTATGCCCTCACCAAGCCATCTCCAGCTGCTTGGAATAGCTTGGCCGGTAGGCCATCAGGTACAGCAGTTTTGTTGGATTGAAGCTTGGATATTGCTATCCTCACTTAATTTTGGACAAATAGACTGGTTTTGGCTATCATCGTCTATGTAATATGGTTCATTCTGCCTAGCAGCGGATTGTTGGTCTTTGAGGCCATTATACATATTCCCAACACCGACGGTGAATCTAGAAGGTTTCCTGCTCTATATCTGCAGGTTTCCGTTTGGGCTTTTGTAGCTGTGGCATTTCCTACAATTTGGTCCAACTTTCCAACATTAGTCCTGAGTGGCACTTTTCTGTGTTTTTGATGGCAATCTTCTTGTGCCTCCCATGCTTCCGTTTCTTTGACTTGAAGAGCTTACGAGCAGCTCTCGTCTTTCCTTGCAGTGCCGCTCTATTCGTCACTTGTTTTGCTACACGAGCCTGTTGACATTCCTCGTCAAACCTAGGGTTTTTTTTGGCGAAGGCCTGGTCAAACTCAGGACATCAGCTGAGGTTTCCTTGATGGCTTTTAGGCAGTGTTGCCACTGCAATTGACAGCATTGGATTACTCGAGGAGTTATGCGATTGCAGCTTCTCGATATCATATTTCTTCGCAGTAATTCTTCTTTGCTATGCCGTGAGGATATCCGTATTATTAGCTTGGCTGCAACAAGAACAAGTGCTCCGAGTTTCTATGCATGTTGGCCGATCGGAAGGTGCAGACATCCCGAATTTTGGAAGCGTGTCTTGCATTGTCCAGTGTGTTGATCAAAGTATCGCCATGCACCCTTATGAATATTGAAGTGGGGAAACCGTGTCCTGGCTATAATGACGTTTCGTCACGCAGCTAAGGCAATTAGCCTAAGTTTGTTTCCAGACGTTGTGTCATGTTTCTCTTCATTCGTTAAGTGCTTGAAATATTTCAATCCTCTTTTGAATTTTAATCAGTTCCTCGCTGCCTAGTGAGAGTATTAACGAACAACTTGTTATCGACCGAATGGTCCTGCGGGTAGTAGTAGTATTCTTTAAGAAAAAACCCGTACCCGTTCACTCGCATGTCTTTAGGAAACTGCATGTTTCCTATTCGTCAACCAATCTGAAAAGTGTGTACGTTTTTATTCAGTAAGTACCCTCCAGGAATTGAACCCAATTTGAAATTCTACTCAAAGTGCCAGAGTGTCAGACTGTTTTCAATCAAATTTCATACTTTTTATGCCCCAGTTGTTCCATATCCAACCCAACGATTTGGTTAATAAATTATTTACAATCTGAATTTCAGTTACAGAGCGAACCAAAATATTCGTTGGCAAGATAAGAAAAAGAAAAAAAACTTTTTTTTTTTACTTTCCTTTACTTTCGTTCTTTTTTTTTTTGTTTTTGAACACAAACTCCGAGGAACGAACAGTCTGTAGCTCTCATTCCTGGAACATGCGCACTCCTCCCAATATCCACAATCACAGCCAAAATTGCCATTGTCACTCGGCACCATCACACCATGTTGAACTGAAAAGCACTTTACCTATCGAATTGGGGCCACATTATGGTACTGAAAATCTACGAATACACCTTTCTCAACATCGTTAAAAAACAGAAAAAAACGAAAAAAACCAACTCACTAGCCTAGGTTCATAGAGGCTGTTGTAAAAAGCACGACCAAAACAACAACGGGGTCAAGCAGCAGCAGTGTTTTTGTGTGTTTCCTCGTTGAGTCTTTCCTTTGGATTTTCCTATGATTTTTATTTGTTTTTTTTGTTCCCTCCCCATTATCACTTCTCTCTCGTGCGCACCGCTCTACATCGTATTCCTCCCTTTTGTGTTTTTTTTTTGTTTTTTTTTGTTTGAGTCTTTTGCCTCCCACTATTACAGCGCGCCGAGCCAAGAGTGAAAATGAAACCATCCAACTCTTGTGTTCTCCTCCTGACCAGTTCGTTCCTCGTTGTGTTGTGTGCTTCCGATAAATTTCTGTGTTCTTTTCAGGTGGTACGTAGGTACTGGATAATATATTATGTATTTCGAGGAGCAGTTTATATTTGGACGCGTGTACCGAAAAGTGGATTTTTTTTGTACCGTCTTGCACTGAATTCCTTAACTTTTTCGTTGCCTTTTCTGTTCGTTAGTATCTATTTAGAAATAATTTTTTATTTTCGTTTAATTTTACGTTAACAACAAAACAACAAAAAATACGCGCAATTAACAACAAAATGTAAAACATAAGAAATTTTTTTAAAACAATTACCGTGTTACACTCTATGGATGAAGGAGTGGAAAAGTGTTTTTTATTTTTATTTTTTTTGTTATTTCAAAAACTGCGTTTTCGACCATATCAGAGAGTTTTTTACTATCGCGAAGTGCGGTTTTTCGTATTTCACTAATAAATAATTTATCGTGGAACCTGTGTATACCTTAAATAATATCGTCCATATGCATATCACGGAATTTTATAAAGGAAAATTATGTGTAACGTGTAGCCAACAACACCATAGCCACCACCACCACTATTATCATCCTCCAAAAAACACGAGAGGAGTGTTCGAAGAGAAAAATGTACGCTTGCATTATTAATGAAACAAAATTATAATTAACATTCAAAGTTGAAGTGTTAATTTATTTATGTAAAAAGAAAATTAAGCAAAAAAACAGGAAACTCAATAAATGAAAAAAAAAAAATATGCCCGCTTGGGAAATAAAATGACACTGGACTGCAAGTGGAGTGCAAGTGCAACTGCAAATAAGATTCAAAAACTCAAAAAAAAAGAAATCTATACCATGGTAGTATTTGGATAACAAAGCAAACTACATCTTCTCTTTTTGACAACAACTTTTGAAGAGAAAAACACCTCAGTCAATTTGAAATTTATATTTCCAAAAATAAGAAACAGAAAAAAAAATTAACCAAAGGTAGGTAATTTTTGAAAATCATTGTCTTTGTAAAAAAATCCAAAAATCATACATAAAGTAAATATCTTTCTATTTTTAAACACTTAGCCAACGAAATTGTAATGAACAAAAGGAAAAAAAGTAGTAAGAGAATTGCAAAGTCTTTGCTTTTTTTTCGTCCTTTGCCTAGTGTGTGTTTCCTTGTGGTGGGCGATGACATTTACATTTAAGTATATAGGACCAGTCGAACCGGCATATCGGTTTATTATCAAAGACCCAACCATATGGTAGACGTTTTTATAGAGAGATTCCCACAAAAGATACTTTTATTACGCAGAAACCAATTTTATCCGTTGGTGTGTTGTTGTATATCTTTTTCAAGTTTACATTTTGTTTCCTTTGTGAATGTGATATATTTTTTTTTTTGCATGTTTTTCAATTAATATTGACAAAATGAAAGAAAAATTTATTTATTTTGGACAGAAGATATCTATGAATTTGGACAGGTGCAGTAGCCGTTGCTGTTTATTATTCATTGATAGAAGGATAATAAATTCGATCTAGTAGCGTGCGGTTGTTGCAGATTTTTTTTTTTTTCTTTTTGGCCATAAATCGAACGTAAACAATGCAGAACAAATGAATTATACACAATTTAATTTAATTTTTATATCATACTGTCATTTACGTGCGTAGATATATGACGAGTTTTATACATACGAGTATCACCAAGTGGGGTAGTATATTATACGCAACAAAAAATGTATATAAAAGCGAAACCGAATAAGTGTCGTTCGGATACATTTTAGGTTATAGGTTAATCGTTTTCCTCTTTTCGCCCACTTTAATGCATTTTTCGTTGGATAAATGCAGCAAAGAGTGCGGAATATCAATGGTGGACCTTATGTAGGGTACACTTGGGTGTGTAACTTAAGTGCCTGTGGAAATTATTTTTTCAATATTTAAAAAGGTTCCATACATAAATTTCAATCCGTGTGGAGTTATGAAAACGAACATAAAGGCTTAATCAAATTTGTTTACGTTTAAGTATCGAGAAAAGGACGAGAACGAGTACGAGTACGAGTATGTATAATAAATTGTGGATGGAAAGTTTATTTTCAGGATTACTTAGGGAACTTTTTATGACATGTTGGGAGGGATAAGTTTCAGTGGATGGAATTTAATTGTAAGGAATCTCTGAACTTTAAATGGATTTCTAATTCGTTTCGAAAATTAGTTTTCAGCTTATCCACTGAGTGCAACTCATGGACTTTGCCTGAAACCACTCATAATATGCGGGTAGACTCCAGCCAGTGTTATACTAGTTACGAGCCATCAAGAAGGGGTACTTGACTCCATTTGCTGAAAACTGTTCTTTGAATGTGGTTTTCGACCTTTAAGCCTGTGTACACGGTCTCTGTTCATCTCTGAACTTTAAATGGATTTTTAAATCCTTTCAAAAATTAGCTACCAACTTATCCACTAAGTGCAACTCATGGACTTTGTCTGAACCCACTCAGAATATGCGGGTAGAATCCAGCCAGTCTTATACTAGTTACGAGCCATCAAGAAGGGGTACTTGACTCCATTTGCTGAAAACAGTTCTTTGAATGTGGTTTTCGACCTTTAAGCCAGTGTACACGGTCAATGTTCTTCTCTGAACTTTAAATGGATTTTTAAATCCTTTCAAAAATTAGCTACCAACTTATCCACTAAGTGCAACTCATGGACTTTGTCTGAATCCACTCAGAATATGCGGGTAGAATCCAGCCAGTATTATACTAGTTACGAGCCATAAAGAAAGGGTACTTCACTTCATATCAGGAAAACAGTTCTTTAAACGTGAACAGTTCTTTGAACAATTCTTGTCAGCTGGCTCATAGGTCTAGGAGCCAGCTGACAAGGTCTCTATTCATCTCTGAACAGCTGCCAGAAAAATGCAATTACTGGTGACTTGTTCCTCCCATTATCCAGCCATCCAGGCTGTCAGCTATCGCCAATATACTTAGATCAGAGATAGGTCCATTCCGATACCATATGGATCATGGAAAATTGAGCTTCTGATGAGGCGTATTCCTCATATCTGTATTTATCAGATCGCTTAGACAGTTGTAATAGAAGGCTCCTAAGTGAAGAGAGATCCGGGCAGGTACAAAGAATGGTTTCTCTTTCTTCTTCGTCGATGCAGCTTCTACAAAAGTCTTTCGAATATATGTACGTCAAGTCTTGTTGCATGCTTGCCTATTAAACAGTGCCAAGTGATGGCATCTATTCTAGCGCCAATACGCGATCTGTAGAGAGTAATGAAATTCTAGGAGAATCCAGCTTGAATATGGCTTTGAAAGTAGCTATTGTTATACCTGGTGAACATTTTGTTGGAAGGATGGGTATAGCTGGTCCATCTCTGGCGAATTCGTTAGCCTTATAATTCAACCGAATATCTCTGTGCCCTGGCACTCAACAGAGGTAAATATTGAATTGCTTTGCCTTCTCTGTTGGAGACCATTGGCAGTCTAGAGCTGAAGACTGAATTTAGAGAGACTGATTCTAAGGTTTTGATTGGAGCATGACCAATTGGAAAAGGTGCGGATATCCCTATCGCATATCACGTTTTTCTTTGGCCAAGATAAGACTTCGTAGTCGCGATTATTTCCGCCTGGAACACGGTACAATATTTTGGAAGATGGAATAAGAAGTTAAGATAACCCCTATCACTGAAAAAACTTCCACCAACCCCGCTGTTGAATAATCTGGTAGGGATGGTGGCTTGGAATTTTTATGGTAGTCTGTGTTTTCAGGAGAGATTCCGAATCGATTTAGAATGGATGCTTCAAGAGACAGCTAGTGCAGCCGTTTGTCTGTTAAAGATTTTGAGGGGTATCAGGTGAAAAAGAGGGAGTTGTACGAAGTGCTCCACTTAGCTGAGCGTTGAACTAGATTTTTTATAGTAGTGCAAGGGCACTGTGATCTTTGTAGATGTATTGTGCTCCCCCGACTTGGACCTCTAGTCTATGAAATACTCGACTTAGACTACCTCCTCCAGTCACATTTTCTTGATGAATCGGTGTACATGGTAGGCATCTAGGTGCTTTCTTCTTTTGCGAATCCGTGCTCAACATTCCTTTGGAAGGTGCCCTGTGGTTTCCTAAACTTCTCCGCAGAATCTGCAGTCTCCACGTTGATCTATACCCATCTTCCTGAGGAGCCCCATAATTTCACAGTGAGCAATTAAGAAGCCTGTTAGGTACGCACCTAGTTTTTGTTGATGTTTGTACAGACCTTATTTCTTTTCCGGTTATAGTTCCCGAGAAGTTCTTTGGCCTGTCTTAGTTTATGGAGTTCCCTTCAAAGTTTCGCTATTTGGAGTGCTCTTCTTGTTCTGAGTTCTCTGAGTTCTTTCCGTATCGTATGCGGTCTCCGCCTACAAAATGGTTCTGGGTCGGTAAAGACGTTTTCTAAGCGTTCTCTTGCTAGTTCTTCAGCTGCTTCATTTCCCTCTCCGTTGGATGTTTATTAGATCGCAGTTTGTGGCCTCATCTAAGGCTATCCACCAAACAATACGTGAGTATCGGGATAGGGATTCAAATCATTCCAATTCTCGTCGGTTTTTCACGAACCTCCATTTGGAGGATTTGGTGGCAAGTCCTTGGCATCTACTAGTATAAAATCCATTTAACACAAAAGCCAAATGACCATTTGTTTTGCCTTAAATTTGCTGACGAAGGTTAAGAATAAAGGATGTCGACCTGACAAGACTCATTTTGGGCTCGAAGGATTCTTAAAACAATCAAAACTGTCGTATATATGGTGCGCGTATTGTATGTTGGAGGCGTTATCGGTCCCTACTTCGAGAAGGATAAAGGCCAACCATACAGGCCCCAATAGGAGAGTGGCATCGGGCCATGGCACTGGTATTTGTTTGGCCCCGTTGACTTGGTATGGATCTTCAAGATAAGTTCTTTCAACACGATGGCAACACGTGTCGAATGGAAAGAAGGTAATTTTGTTTGCTATCCTCTACTCTTGGTCCTTGCTCCACTATTATTGATTTACATGAATAGAAGTGGATTATCTTGACTGGAGCGTAGGTAGGGTTCTCTCCATTTTTTCTCTTGTACACAGGACTTAATATGCGAAAGATTAGTTCATCAAACGTACAGAGCATAGGTTTAACATTCCAGCCTATCGGCTGCCATATGAGCTACAATTTTCATGGAAAGAAGTTGTTCCGTGATTTATTACAAGGTTCTAATTATGTGCATGACTTCCCTTCCTCCCTTATGTTGAATAGTTAATAAGCACAATCTGTGCTTTGATTTCCAATCAAGTGAGTGTCCATGATGGAGGGCAGTTGATTGGATATTTTGATTTGATCAGATCCTTAGTTGAACTTCCTTGTTATTCGGAGAATAATAACCTATGAGCGCTCTAGCTAGCGAAAAGTTCTAAGTACGGAGCGAGTAACACTCGAATAAAGTGTTGGTTGTGATGCTTACAGGACATGGGAGAGTCAGATATCATCTAAAACGCTATTCAGGAGAATGACATCCGAGGAAGAGGTGGGGACCCTCTAATCAGTGGGGACCCTCTAAGCAGCTGAGTGTCTACCGATCACCAGAGAACTGCCAATCAAACTGACCATATGGCAGGCGTTTCACAAGTTCTCCTTTGAATATCCGATCCAAACCAGGCGTAGAGCCGACATTGGACTGGAACAAGATCACCAACTTATTGTAGCTAGCATCCGGCTCCGAACTATAGCCTTCCGTACAAGCAATTACATCGCGCTTCGGGGAACCAGGTATGATACCGATAGTCTAAGTCATTCCCTCCTCCGTCAACACCTTAAGGATCTTATTGTTCAAGGAACATAAGCAATCATCAGAGTCATCAATTTTACGTGATAAAGAGCTGGAAGTCATGCCAGAAGATCACGGAGAGCCCTTGTGACGTGATTATCTTCTTATACCACGAGACTAACTAAAGAAAACAGTATAAGGTTCCCAATGCAGTCACCCTTGCAGGTGGTAGAGGCGAGCTTTTTTTATAGCATCGCGCCACGATTTGACAAAGGTAATACCATCAACGCCCTGGCTGAATAAACAGCAAGCAGATGCAACTGCAGACTGGTCATAGCTTGCGCCAAAATACGGTGAAGAACTGGCTGCACAACCTTGTAAAGAATCACCAAGAAAATGGCAGGTGGTCACAGCTTGCAGCAACATCCCGTGAAGAGTTGGAATGAATATCTGCTGATTCCAGATGAGGAAGAGCTTAGGAGGTGGATAGATAAGCAGCATAGTGGATGATGGCTTGCCTCAAAATTAAAACGAGTTCACGTCTCCTAGTAAGGACGAAATCATTGCTATTACAAAACTCAAGCAAAACAAGGTTGTCTGACTTCACGGCCTTCCTACGGAGCTCTACAAGGCTTCGCCTGCGGTGATTTTAGACCTTCTGAACAGAATCAGGTTTCTATTCTGGATCCTACCGCGTTGACCACATTACCACCTTTTGAATCTTCGTCGAACAGTGCGTCAATTATACAGATCCCCGCTACACCTGCTGTTGATTAATTTCGAAAAACCTTCAACAGTGTAATTTTATGGTCTGCCTAACGCAGGAAAGGTATTCCAAACAAATTAATCAATAGAACGTCAATTTTGCTGCTAGAGGAGGAGCTTTTCTCAAACTCAAGAAGTAGCGGAGTCCGTAAGGAGTCGTTTGCTTCTTGATGGATGTTTGCCCATAGGACTTATTAACTTCGAGACTAATTTCTTTGGTCTGTCGGTGTCGTATACGTAACTTTTTACAAAGGCGATCTAAATTCTATCTGCCATTAATCCCTTCTCCTATAGATAAGCCCAATTCAAAACAAACGCTGGCTTGAACCGGCTTATGTTGGTTATTTCTAGAAGTTTCAAAAGTAATATTTTGAATATTTTGTAACTGACTCACTTAACGGCGTCCTGACTCGTGAAGAGTTTCTGTCTGAGACATGGTAGCCTTCCATCCTCGCCGATCTTGGGCACTCTACTTTCAGTTATCCACGATAGCTTGCTCTTTAAAGCAGAGGTTCAGTCTTCTTTATCGTCTCAAACCTAGGGGCTTGGGCTGGTATTCCAAGACCCTTTTGCTGTCAATGCGCTCGATGTCGTCAAGCTAATGTTTGTCGATGTATCTTGTTCTTTTGGATTTCATTCATATCTTGATACTGCTCCAAGAGTTTGCCATTATTCACCTCGCACACATGACCAAAAATTTGATGAAGAATTTTTTGCTCTTAAGCGCCCAAGATTTGCCCCAGTATTCTACATATCATTCAGCACTCGGCATAGTGCTGTAAAACTGGCAGGATGAGCATGAAGCGACCAATGATCCTGATATTGCCTGCGTACATCAGGGGCTGGACAGATTTGTTGAAGATAGTGCATTCTGTGTTCAGACCTGTCCTATGCCCTGTCAGTTCCAGCTGAATAATTCAGAAGAATTACTTCCCAAATGCACATTGAACTCAGCCCTCTTCCCACGCATTTGGTATCCTTCTCCTGGTTTAGTATCCTTCCTTCGTTGCCCTTGTTTTACGTTCCAGAGTTTTATTATGTACTACATCTTCTTTCCGGTGTTTGCAAATATCACCTTACTATCACCTTAGTATCCTTTTTTGAGGTAGGTAGTATCCCTCCCAGTGTAGTTTCGCCAATTTCTTGAGCGACATTGCATTACTGGGTTCACTGGGTGTTGGCATTAGTAGAAGGTAAATGCACAGCGGAAAGTCTCTTATTCAGGTTGTGGTCTTTTGATAGTTTCAGGAGTGTTTAGCTATCCAACCTTAAGTCACATTTATTTGCGTCATTCACAGCTACTTCTTTTTGGACAGTCGAGCTAGGAGATAATGTTCAGAGTTGACGTTTACCCATGCATATCTCGCAAAGGTCAGCACATGTTGGTTGTCGGTTCAACCCAATGGAGACTGCCAGGTTGTCTGGCTGGAGTAGTTTTGGGAAACTTGTGGTTCTTAACATTGTGTTAAGAGCTGCTGCAAGGTCGATTCGTAAGAAGCCGTTATCTGTTGTCTTGCCCCGTGGAGGTTCTAATAACTTGCCCGAGATGTTTTCCTTACCGATTTTAGCTCTGAAATCCCCGAGTATGATTTCGGCACCGTAAGGGTTTTCGGTACAGGCATGTACACATATTAGGCCGATATAATAGAAATTGGCTTTGATGCGGATCACAGCCAGATGATCGCTTACCAGCTTAATGTCTATAACTCTTGACCTAAACCGGTTTCCTACGTCGACTCTACATCAGTCAACTGCGCAGTGTTTTCCGGCAGCAGTAATAGATAATAGATGTCACAAGCTTTACGTTTGTGTGTAGTATGGTATATCCATCGCATCTCCTGAATCGCATCGATATCAGCTCTGTTCTACAAAAGGACAATTTTTGAATAGAACTCAGAGTGTGCAGTGTGTATTTGAGCAGGATTATCGTTCTCTGAGGCTCCTGTCACTCTCGTAACTAAATCCCTGACCGGAAGGACCAGTTCCACTGAAACAAAAACTCGTAGTACAAGGGGTCGGTTAAGCAGATGTCAATAACCCACTTCGGAGATGACCCACTAATGGTTCATTCTCCATTATCTCTTTTCCACAACCATATACATAGATTGGTTATAACGGGTAAGCGCACTGCAATTTTTGTAGATCTGAAAAGCTTCCCTGACTTGGAGTTCTAGCCGATGATATACTCGACTTAGAACACCACCGCCAGTTCAATTTCCTTGATGAATCGGAGTACCTGGAGTGGATCCAAGAATGGACGATTTCTTCTGATATATGGCAGTGACTCAGTCATGAAAATTTTCCTGACTTTAGCTTCGAATATGTCAGAGTGGTTCATGGAAGGTAATCCCTTGCCCGACTGAAGGCGCCGTCAGACAATTCTCCCGCCACACTTACTCGTTATGGGATCTATTGCTAGACGTCTGAGATGCATTTCTCGTCCGTCTGTTCAGCTAAAAGGCTTAATACAAGCGTACTGAAGTGCACCTAGATCTGCTTGCGTAAGTAGTCAGCTATACATATTCACTCGTGCTCAGCATCTGCTATCCAGCTGGCACCTTGAAGTTGCGGCATTTCGCCCATCGAGTATTATCTAAAACCGTGGCCCGAAATGAAAGCTCGAGGCTTTCTATTTGTTTGGCAATAAAATTCTTGTTTTTTATTTTTTTTGTACACTCCTAAAGGACCTTTTCATTTCATTCCATTGAAAGCAATAAAAACTTTATAAATAGTTCAGCTTAGTCCTTGTGCAACTCCAAGTGGTGTAAAATAGTCAACGACAAAGCATGATAAATTAAATTCCTATCTTGTGTGCTGTCAACTTAAGTGGAATGCAAATAAAATTCTGAAATTGAATCCTTCGCAAAAGTAGTGATGTAAGTCGTAATTTGAACTCCAAGCAATTGTCCAACTATTTCATTGAAATCGAATGGCTTTCCGCTCTGAGCGGGTTTCTTGATGGGCATGGAATGGATATTTACTGCGAGGTACTAAAGACTTTCTCCTTCTTAAATGGAAGAGTTGCTGAGACCACAAGAAGGATCTCTTTTACGTTATGAAAAGGAAGGGAAAACCTCAGAAATATTTGGTCACATCGCTGAAGTATACTGCTGCAATGAAGAGTGCATTTGCATCGTTTTGAAATGTTGCATCTGCATCACTTCAGATGGAGGAAAAGAGCGCTTCAAGGTGAATCGTTTTAATCACATTAAGTGACGAGGTGAACTGAACTTCAGCATTAGGTTCATCCACTTATTGATTAATGAGTTCAGGAATTCAATCACCAGTACTTCTTGCTTCAAGGAGGCGTACATCTGGTTTTGGGTAACCGATGGACAATCACATTGCTCTTCTCGTGCGTTTTTCATTTTCATGATGTAAATCAAGCACAGATTTACCGGATCTTTGAGGTTCTTCGGATCTTGAGGCTGTATTCCCGAATTTTTGTATTATGAGAGTGTCAAACTGGGAGTCTTCAGGACATAGCTCGAGTAGGAAGACCGAGAGCTACATCTAAGGGTGAGAATATTCTAATAAATAGCAGGCGGACCAGGCATAAATCCGCCCAGAGGTCAATAAGAGCCGGTTCAAACCTGTATCGGATAGTGGAATACAGAGGCAACTGAGAGAAGCAGTGAGCGTTGAGGAATCCCTTGCTTTGGCCTGCTTATAAGAAAAAGAAAGTTTCGAATAGACACTGCACTGAGACATCGAAGCTATTGAGAAAAAGGCTTCAGAAGAGTCCTTGAAACTGACGAATCGATGTTTAGGTGAAAAATGTGAATTTTGGTCCGACGCAGTACTGTGCAGTATTTACGGTCAAGCATCGTGGTGGCTCCTGTCTGTTCTGTTGGTGGTTTTTTGCAAATAGAGAAGGAGATTTGGTCCATATCAAGGAATTGATGAGAAAAGGGGACTACAGGCTAGTCATAGAAGATCATGCTTTGAGATCTGGTGTCAAACAGTGCGAAAATAGTGAGGCAAGTTTTAGTGGCAGGCTGCACTAGATACAACATACATGGACTAGTAAGGTCCATTGTGTTGTCACATGATTAACATCTCCAAAGAGCTATTCATTGAGCTAGGAGGACTTATTGGAGCTTTGACTAGTTCGCCGGGTTTCCTAAAGGCTCCTAAAAGCATTTTCATACGAGCGAAGAGACCTTCAGATGTGTAAAAAAAGTTGCTTCATCCATGCAGCTTCTGTAGAAGTCGTTTGCGAGGTGGCCCAGCATGGTGGCGTTCCCGCTGATAAAGTAGCTCCCTGTAATGATACCCACTATGTTTGAAATGAACAACCTATTCAGTCTAATAAGACAGTTGAAGCGTGTCTGATCCAGTTTAGGCCAGATCTGTCTAGGAATGAGACACGCCCATCTGCGATTGGTTAAGTTGATAGTGTTAAGCTTGAGCAGCAGTTTAACTGAAGCGATGCCGAGATTCACTTTGTCCAGCAAAAACGAGAGGGTTGTATCCTGTAGGCCATGCAAATCCTGGAATGTCCCTGTGAACATGGGGTGAATATTTAGTTGCTAAGCCATCTCGTTAAGAAATAGGTGACAATTAAGGGCAGTTCGTGAGTAAATGGTAACGCAATTCAGAGATTTAATCACTTAGACATTCACATTGCACTTTATCTACGAATAGGCTTCCCTTATCGCTGTGATCTCCACCTGGAAGACAGGGAGGAGGAACGAGATTTTTAGGTTGTGAGCATTGGAGAAGACACCTCCACCCACTCCTGATTCTGCTTTAGATCCACCTGTATGGAAGCGTATGGATTCCTTTTGTAACCCATGATCCCCTTGCCAGTCTAGTCTGGAGGGTATTCGGATTTCAAAGCGTTTGTCAAACAAAGGTTGTGGATGAGTGTAATCGTTGACTTGCGGAATTTAACATGGTTGAGAATAGAAGTGTGTCCAGTACGTACACTATACCACTGAGATATGGCCTTGATGTAGGTAGCCTGTTTACTGTACAGATCTAAGGGTTGCCTTTTTAGAGTAGGCTTTGGGGTAGTTCTAAGAGCTCCGCTAATGAATATACAGGCCGACCTTCGCACTCAGCCCAGATGGTTGCGGTGAACGGCCTTCTCCGAGGATGACCACCAGACATCCATCTACTTCCTAATGCTGGCTTACAGCAGTACATAGCTGTAGTGGCTTCCTTGAAGCATTCCATGATGTTGGGTTTTCAGCCGAGTTTCTTGTCAAGGATGATGCCCAAATATTAAGTTCTATATGCAAGGCACAAAGTTTTGGGAGATCTCTGAGCGTATTGAGGTATTTACCCGAGAAAGCTGCAGCAACGTCATCCATATAATTACTATACGGCCTAACCACTCCAGGATTAAAATAAGTTCATTCACCTCTAGATTCCAAAGGGAAGAGGGCACCGCAGCTTAGGGAGAACCCCGAACCCCTACTTACGAACCTCCGACGTCGCCCAGCTTAGAGTTGATATCCCCGTGGGTCAACCTCAACAACCGGTTGGAAAACCTAAAGATTTTGAAAAATAGTTCAGCACCCATTGTGCGAAAATTGGGTCTTTCAATAAGAAAACGACGGGTTGGGTAGCATATGCCCTTTCTATAATTCACTGTATCGAAATCGCCTGCTTGAAAAGCAGGGCAGTCACACAGGAAGTGTGCGGTGGTGGCACATCTCACAAAGGTCTGAACACCTATGGTTCTCAAGTGTTCGTTAACGAAAGGAAAACCCGTGACGAGCCTTGTAATAATTCTCAAATCAATTTGGGGTAGGTTAAGCAGAAACCTAGCACTGGAATGCGCCAAGCCATTGCTAGTAGTCGAGATGCTGTTTTAGTGGCAGCTCAGCTATTGCTTGTTTAATGCCAAGCTGCATACTCGTGATGACTGAGAACTGAGAACCCACTAACATCAAAAGAATCTGGTTGTTGATCCACAAGCCGAAAATGTCCTACATTCACTACCCAGTGGACCGAATTCCACTACACAACACACAAATTTAACTTCAAAATGTGTTTTTCTGTAGGATTCCTATCCAAATCTGAATGATAAGCAGACACTATTAGAATAGAGGTCAGAGTATCTCTATTCACAGATGGTTCTTCCGCATCTCAAATTTATCCAGCGTCGTCCACACAGAAGGCCTGCCAGTAATGGAAGCGTAAGTTACTCATGAACACGATACCCAAACAAAACATAGCTAGTATCTTCGTCGACAGTCAGGCCGCGATTAAGGCATTTGATTCAACCATGACTAGGTTCTAGTTTGTTGAAGATTGCAAGGACTGGCCTGAGCTGGCGATCGTTTCAAGATCACTCTTCTCTCGCTTCTCGGGCATAGGAACATAGAGGGGAATGAAAGAGCCGACGAACTGGCCAGATCTGATTACACTCTTTGCCAATAATCTCCGGATGTAGTTTATTCCCCATTAGGACTCGTGAAGGGAAAAAAGGATTTAAGTGAACGAATCCGATAAATTGCGTTATGTCCAGGTAGATTTGGCATACATACAGGCTTATGTAGACCCTGTTAAGAGGTATAATCCTTTAAGTGTAGATTCCTGATTCCGGCGAACAAAAAATTGTATAACAGGGGGAGTCTATTTTCACCCTATTTAAAGTTATAGCCTGTCGAAGTGGAACGCCTCCGAATTAGGGGTATAACCACTTTAAAAGGTATAACTTCTGAACTACAATGTCATACGTAAGCACCCACTCAGCCAAACTCGGCGTTCCACATAATACCCACTGCTGAAGCTGCGGAGATGCAATCGACAATGACATCATTGATTTTCTCCATTCCAGAGGCTGGTTTCGAGCTCCACTTCCATCTTTTTAATAAATTTAAAGGTCTTGTGAGTAGTGGTCTCCAAATGGCTAATTGAGTTTCCTGTTGGCAGGAAGTCGGCAAACCAGCCACTTTACCTAACTACTTACACATTTTGTCTAGGTCTGATGCAAAGATTTATCCAATCATGGACTTTGTACGAACTCAATTTCCGGCACACAACTGTCACTTCTTCCGGATTTCGTGCCCTTTTTAGTTTCCATCGTTTTTTGTCGCTTTTGGTTAAAGTGTTCCACAAAGCTGACCATTTTCACGTCTAACAATTGTATTCATAGTCAGATGCCTAAAATTCAGATCCCGGAAAATATTTGTGTCCTTATTTTTCAAAGTCTTGCAGTTTAAATCTGTGCTTTTTTAGAGAAGGATTTCGACATATGAACGTCGAAAACTAAAGCATTACCTAACTGAATCCCTTAAATGAAAATTAAACAAAAAACAATCAAGAGCTTCTGAAGCTAATAAAGGCAGTCAAGGCAATCAACAATACCACTGTTATAGTTGAAATGTTGCCAGCATTAATGAGTCCATATTTTACGCCTAAAAACTTGGTTACAAACGATGGGTGCAACAGGCGAGAAAACCTACCAAGAACATGGTGTACTTTTACCAGACACGTGTTCTAACATATCTACAGGCAAAGACAACAATCTGAACAAAAGGATAAAAGCCTTTGGATAAAATTCCTGGACCAGATCCAAAAAATAATGCAAAGTGTTGCATTTCCTTTCGAAAGGCTAATTCTTTCTAAGATTTATGGTCCCGTGAACGTGAAAAAACTTAAATCCACAACCATTACATCAAAGTATGGACGCATAAGCTTTTAGGCAATCCTGTTGCATTGAAAAAACTACGGATTGTATTCGCATCCCTGATTTACAATAGGTAAACCATGCAGCATTGTTTTTTAAGTTGCTTAAGCTTTCCACATCGACCAGCATGCATCCAGGATTATACGTAGTCTTATCCGTAAGTACTCTGCGTTATTCATCTGCTTTTAGAAAGGTACTCGTGAGTTTTTTTTTAATTTGGTTTTGGTTTTTTATCATCCAAGTTTCTTCAAGTAAAAATGAGAGACGCAACTGGGCGGATAGTTTGGAAAACTAGGAGGGGACGCCCATGTTTTTAAAAACACTCGTTGCGCTATGATGTCATATTTAAAATGAAAAACTTCACAAAGGTTGTGTTTGGATTGTCCTTGAAGAGTTCTTTTCAACGATGTATCGCAAGCCTGTAAACAAAGCAAGACAATGTAACTTCCACCTTTGCTTATAATGGAGCTATCTTCAAAATAACGGTTTTTTGAAAACCCGCACCGACTTTAACTCTTTTCTTTCCATAACATAAGTAAAAATCATGGTAGTTTAGGAACTAGAAGGTGGTGACAGACATGGGGACGAACGTACCGATAGATCCACGAGCGAAAGAAATACAGTGCCGTCATTTATATACGGAACTCCAAAAACTATCTTAAAAAATAGTAAAAAAAAAACATGTTTTCGTGATGCGAACATCGAACCTTCTCTTCAGTAGTCCAACGCATCAACCTTTGCTCCACAGTGCCCTCTGATTTTACCGAAGTCTACAAATCATAGCGTTTTTTTTTTTTTTTTTTTTTATATAACCCTTGCCCATGTGGCAGACACTGCGACCTAGAAGATCTATTGTATCATAAGGGTGTTCTTAGTCTAAGAGACCGTCTACCTCCCTAATGAAGGATAGTAGGTCCTTAGTAGCAGAGTTTTTCATTTCTGCTGGCGTACATATTTCTTTATAGAAAATACGTCTCCTTAACCAAGGTAATGCTGGGCAAATGGCATGGAGTTCAGCCTGAAATACCGTGGGACACATTCCCATAGGTATCGAGACTTTGGTGTTGGGTCCAAAGACACCAGCTCCAACTCCAGATTCCATTTTCGATCCGTCTGTGAACCAAACTAGACCTCTAGGATCTGATACCGGAACACCATTAGACCAATTTGCACGATCTAATATTTCTACCTCAAATAGCCTACCGAAACAGTACTCCTTGACCATGGTGTCTGGGATGGTACAAAACATGTCTCTTTTGGGGATTGAGTCAAGAATTTTCAGATGTCCCACATGGTCACCTGATTTATACTTGTATTCTATCTGCAACTTGATAGCACACCTAGCAGCTGTCTTCTTAATGAAGATATGAAGGGGTGAAAGCCCAACGATTGCTTCTAAAGCTGCCGTCGGGCAGGTACGCATAGCACCTGTGATGCCGAGACAGGCAACTCTTTGTAACTTCTGGAGTTTAGTTGCCGTTGTCCGTTCAAGAACTTTCGGCCACCAGATGATGGCCGCGTATGTGATAATAGGCCTCACCATCATTGTATACATCCAATGTATCATCTTTGGATTTAGGCCCCAAGTTCTGCCGTACAGGCGCCTACAGGCCCACATGGCCTTATTAGCACGCTCGATGGCGAACTTGATATGAGAATTCCAGTTGAGCCGTTTGTCGAGGATAACCCCGAGATATTTGACTTCACTGGAATAAGCTAAAGTAGTGCCTTTGATAATGATAGGTCCCAGATTGACCAGTCTTTTCCTAGTAAAAAGCACTAGAACAGTTTTGCAGGGATTGATGGATAGTCCTTCTCTGCTACACCATTCTAAAACATGTAGTAAAGCACCTTGCATGACGCTGGAGATGGTTGCGCTGTGCTTGCCACTAATAAGTATCGCCAAGTCATCCGCATAACCAATGGCGGTATAGCCTAATCTATGAAGATCGACTAGAAGGTTATCTATGACTAGTGACCATAGAAGGGGGGAGAGAACTCCACCTTGGGGACAGCCCTTAGCTGCGGTCACAGACACAAAAACTCCTCCCGAGGAGGAAGTCATAATTCGACTTTCGAGCATGGCTCTTATCCATTTGCTGGTCGAATCTTCGATGCCTCTGCTACTGATTGCTCTCTCTATTGAGCTGTAGCCAGTGTTATCGAAAGCGCCCTCAATGTCAAGGAAGGCACATAGGGCTATTTCCTTAGAACCAAGAGTTCGTTCAATTTTCTTCACAAGATAGTGAAGAGCCCCTTCTGTGGATTTGCCCTTCCTATATGCAAATTGACTTGAGTGCAGAGGGGTAGACAAATCTAACCGACCTCTAATGTGAACATCGATGAGTCTCTCCATCGTTTTGAGAACAAATGATGTTAGACTTATGGGTCTGTAAGATTTAGGCAGCTCACTGGGCCTATTGCCCGGTTTGGGAATAAAGATCACGTTTACCTGTCTCCAGGTAGTCGGGATGTATCCCCAATAGTAGCTGGCTCTAAATAAAGCTATGATACCCGGCATGATGAGGTCGATAACTTTCTGCAAAAGTGCTGGAAAGATACCGTCACCGCCGGGGGCTTTGAATGGTTTAAAGGAGCTCACCGCCCATTTAACCTTATCTGGACTAAAAATTTTTCCGGATAAACTAATTGCTCTATTAGCAATACCGACCCTATGGTGAGCTGTGTTAGAGTACAAGTGTTGTACATGGGTGGACGAACCTGGAAAATGGACCTCAAGTAAGGTTTTGAGAGTGTCCATACGGTCCGACGTGTAAGTGCCATCAGGTTTTTTTATTAAGCCTACACAGTTAGTATGATCTTTAACGAGTGCCTTATGGATTCGTGCTGCTACTGGCAGGTCAGCAATGTTTTCGCAGCATTTTCTCCATGTAGCACGTTTAGATCGCCTCAATTCTAGATTGTATTTAGTAAGAGCGGACCTGTATTCGTCCCAGCTCTTCGTGCGTTTAGCATGGTTGAAGAGTTTTCTGACTTGCTTCCTAAGTTTGGCAAGCTGATCATTCCACCAGGGAACCTTTCGTTTACACAAACTGGTTTTATGAATACAGCTGTCGTGGTAGGAAGTAAGCAGCACATCATTCAATTGGTATGCCGCTTCATCTAGGTCCCCTATGGACTCGATAGGTGTAACGAGCATATCCAATTTTGAGAGAACAAGTCCTCGATATAAATTCCAGTCCGTTGACTTGGGATCATATCTACTAGAAGCATGTGACAGTTTGCCTTGAATGTCGAACCTGATGTGTTGATGGTCCGACAGCGAGGCTTCGTCAGAGACATGCCAATTTTCAATAAAATTAGAAATAAATGGACTAGCAAGGGTGAGATCAAGTACCTCTTCCCGAATCGCATTTATGAAGGTAGGTTTAGAGCCTCTATTTAAAATATCTACGCAACTGCTAGTAAGGTATTCTAAAAGACACTCACCTCTTCTGTTGATGCCACTACTGCCCCATACAACATGATGCGCATTTGCATCACAACCTATGATGTAGTGTAGGTTGTTTTTTTGGCAGTGCTGAATAAGTCCTTGGACCTCTGTAGGCGGGATGATGTCGTCGTCGTCGGGGAAATATGCCGAGGCACACACGATGTTTTGTGTTCCCCTCTCGGTCGGGACTTCTATGAGTAGTGTCACCAGGTCCTTCGTGATGTATTCTGGAATAGGAAGAAAGTTTATATTTGTGCTTATTAAGCAGGCCGCCCTTGGCACTGGCTCCCCACACTTAAAAATTAACTTACTTGACCTATTCCGTAGACCCTTTAATTGTCCGCAAATAACCCAAGGTTCTTGGATAAGACCAAGGGTTATGTTTTCTTCGGCGAACCGCTTACTAAGGGTAGCGGACGCGCCCTTAGCATGATGCAGGTTCGCCTGTAGCACTCTTATTGTGCCCATTAATCCTCCTTCGAGGATCTGGCTTGCCGGAGTAATTGGGCCTTTTTAGGACCCTTTCCTCTACGACAAGCAACCTGAGTAGAAAGACCCTGTGGTCTGCTTCTAGTCGGCTCTGGAATCTTCCGATAAGCGTGCCCAGTGGCGCCGCTTGACGGATGAGGTGAACCGGTCACTTTACCGGTCGAAGGGGCTGATGTTTTTCTGCTTTCTTTGCGGTGACCCATTGGTCCGGCTGGCAAATTAGCAGATGTTTTGCCAGAGACAGTGGGACCAACATGCCCAGTGGCGCTGCTGGTCGAGGAAGTTGGTCTTGGGGCCTGCTTTTTAGGGACGGCTCCGGAAACATTCTGATCACCATGCCCAGTGGCGCTGGTGATGGAAGTGACTGGTGTTGCTGCCTGTTCCATGGGAGTTGATCCGGAACCGTCAGGAGTAACATGCCCTGCGGCACTGCTACTAAAGGGCAGGGTGGACATAGTTTCCACCGCAGGTAATGGTACGGCCTTCGCTGTCTCAACTATACCGCTGTCCGATGCTGAAACCTTGTCGGTGCTCTTAAGGATCAGCTTGACAAAATTAAACCGGTAGTTAATCTTGCCTTTTAGGAAGTTGAGCCTTTTCATGGAGGCGTCGTCTATCGCTAGCACGAGATGAAGGAGCGCACCTTCCTTCTCTCTCTGTACGACCTTCCATGTGTTGGCCTGCAACTCAGCGTTCTGAGAAGCGATTGTCGCTAGGATCTTCGCAGAGGAGAGCTCAAGACTCTGTGGAAAGAACCCTCGGACGATGTGTGATTTCGGGAAAGACCCCTCTTCCACCAGCGTCACGTTCAGTCCACATTTAGCTCTAATCCTCTCAAAGTTCGAGCGCATCCACTCGGCAGTAGAACTGTCTGCGCAGATGAAGGTTAGCCACCCCGATCTGAGATGCGAGCCTGAAAAGGATGGCCACACGCCACTGTTGCTCATCTCAATCGAGGTGTCTATAACAGCCTCTTGGAAAAGAGCCATCTGCTCATTTGAGAGGGGCTGGGTTGATAGGTCAACCGGGACAACACCCAACCTGACAGCACTAGCCACTTGGCTAAAAGTGGGAACATCAGGTGCAGGTCCTGCCTTGACCTTTTTGGCGGCCGAAGCCGGCGGGGTCTGATCCTCTGATCTGACCCGCTTATTTTCGCGTTTTGCAGGGGGGGCGGAAGAGGCGGGAGGGGCGGTTTTGGCAAAGATGAGAGCACTCTCCCTATCTTTACCTATGCGTAAAGCATGTTTAAACCGTCTCCTCTCTGTTGAATTGAGTTTGACGAACCCACTCTGCTGATGCTGGATCTGTAGACCGTCTAGCATCTTCCCAATGGAAGAGCATCCAGATTTCTCCGAGACGACGCTACAGGCATCAACAAGGGTAGATGCGTCAGAATCTGAAGTGGCCGACTCCACTTCTACAGATCTGGGGTCTTGGGAGGGTTCAGATGGGGCCCATATGGCATCGCCTTCTGACTTCCTGACGTTGTTCGGCTGCTCAACAGCAGGCCGAGAATTGGAGGCCGTGGGATTGTTGGCCGATGAGAGCACTAAAGCTTCTCTAGCTACAACGGGTTGCTCGACAGCAGAACCCGAGGTTGATGCAATAATAGATGCATCGGTCTTTAAGTTTTTTATATTATTTTTATTAATTTTGGACCCACGAGTCTCCGGGAAAGGAGGTCGCCCATGACAGAGCCCGGCATGCCACAGGAAGGCTGGCTTGAAACCGAAGGTAGCCAGGTATTCGGAGTTCGCATACTAACGACTAAGCACCCTCTTAGCCATGCATCCCTCAGCGTATGCTGTTCCACCTTGGATTAGGGATTTAATATTGGGGTTTACTCCCCTCGTCGCTCACTTTAGCCGGCTTTCATGCCGTTGCCGCAACCGTTCAACCGGGGCACAGGAGAGGCACATAAGCACAGTAGCAAGTTCCTCGGCCGGATGGTGACTGCTACAGCATGAGGGCCGTTGCCCGGTGGCCGCCACGAGGAGGCAGTGAGTCTTCTTGAAACGTTTGCCTGTAGGGATCGTCCAACGACTTTACCCTACAGGTACGCACCTGGCCACCAAAATCATAGCGTTAGTACTTTATCAGACTTCCTTGAGCTGTGCCTACTGCACCAAATTTTGTGGGAACAGATTTTACAAGGTTCTGTCAACGCAGGGCGCAGGTCTGTCGAAGACTTCCCATACGTGGATGTCCTATGGCATTAAGGATATTTTAGCTGCTAATGGATATGAGATAACAGCTATTCTATGACGTTTTTTGGTGTGTGCTTTGGGTCACTACAACATTCCTCGTTACAAGATCCCTAAACATTTGCTTAAAATCCTCGGCAAAGAAATATTTTGTTTCGAAATCGTTTTTAAAAGGAAGATCAAATTCTAGCATTCCACAAAATAACATGGGACAGTGGTAGATGAGAGGCATCGTAATAGACCACTTAGAAGCTATTGGGCGAGTGGATTGTAGATGGATTTCAAGGGTGTAAGTGCGACCTTGTAGATTTGTTGTGTTCTCCCGACTTTTGCAGCTCAAGTCGATGAGATACTTGACTTAGAGCACCTCCTCCAGTCCAATTTCCATAATGAACCAGATTTTCTGGAGTTTATCCGACGATGGTAGATCTTCTTCTGATATGTATCCAGGTCTTTCCTTCTATGTAAATTTGTGCTCCAAATTCCTTAAGAAGGTGATCTGGGGCTTCCTCAATATCTCCGCGTTGCTCGATACCCAGCTTCATCAGGTGGTCTTTAAGTCTGACCCATGTAAGTCTGACCCTTGTAAGAATGTGAAGCCGGTATTCCTCGACGTCTCGAACTGGACTGAGATTCGAAGATCATCTTGGTCGGAGCATTGTTGCCATGTATTCATAGTGGCCAATGTGTCTTTGGCTTTTCGGACTACATTTTCATCTTTTTATATGTAGCTTGCAGAGGTCGCGGTTGAACTTGTCTTCCGTTCGAAATCGTCGAATACCCAGTCTGCTAATCTGTTTAGCAGATTAACGTCCTCTGGGAGGATTAACGTCCTACCAGTTCGAAGTAGTATCGGTTTCTAAGGCTCAGTCTTCGCTGAATTGGCACGACAGTATCTTTCTTGGAGTTTATATTGACACCGAGTTAGATGAACTCCTTGTCCTCTTTATCAGCATTGAAGTTTTGTCCTTAGTGATGGACAGGTGATTCTTTGCTATCGACGTCCACAAGACCAACTAGATGTGCTTGTTCGTCAATTGTCGCGGAAACTGTTACTGCAACTTCCTGGGAGTGACTAATAACATTAATGACATACGTTTATCCCAGTAGCTGGACAGATTTGTTCAAATTTGTTGTGCCCTCCATGTTAACACATTTTCTACGTAATGCGAGTATCTGCTTCGGCACAAGATTGACGAGGACACTTGATGGCGCAACTACATTGTAGAATTCAGCTAACGTTTTATAAGGCTCATCGTATGTAGCTTTGAAGTCGATAAAAAGCTGTTGTGTCTTGACTTAAAATTCGTTGGTCTTTTTTAGGATTTATCTCCGTGAAAATATTTGGTCTATCGTTGATATTCTGGGCCGAAAACCATAGTACGACGGATATATTTGCACAGATGCGCCTCTATAGTTTGTCTAAGACAAAGGATCGCCTTTCATGTAGATGGTGCATCTGGGGCTACTATTCCAGTCATTGGGGATTCTTTGTCCACTTCGTTGATTAATTGATGCATTCTACCAGAACTTCGCGTCCGTATTTGAATGGTTCCGGTGGAACAACAACAGGGGCGTCGTACTTGTCATTCTTCACCTTATGATTAGGTGCGTTAGTCTCTTCTTCGGTGGCTGGATGGGGGCTCTCTTTTTGGCCTATAGCTCCTTCTACATTAAGCCTATTCAGCAGTTGAGTGAGTACTGCATGAATACATCTACAATTGCTTGTGCATCGGTGACTGCGTTCCATTCACTATTGCGTTCCGGTATTGTAGCAAACTTTCAGTTGCTTGGCTTTCGTTATAGGAACGCTGTACGTTAACAACAACAACCGCCAGTGTCAACAATCTTTGCATAAAGTGAAACTTTTTTGTGTTCTTTGTCGAAAATTTTGCATCAAGTGTGAGGCTCATCATGTTCTGTCCAGGTCATCCCAAATTTCGACGCAGAGATTTCCGCTTTTAACAACGAATTCATCATGAGCGATGAGGTTCATGTTAGTTTCAGTGGACATGCCAACAAGCACTAACCCTCTCCTGTGGCTTGAGTTTAACTATCCAACAGAGCCAGTATAGATTACCAACCAATGAGATACAACAAATATTTACCCCTGACCTTAACCACTCTCCTTTAAATCCATTAATTGAATGCAGTGAAACGCAGCCACCCTGTAAAATCACACTTTATTACCGAAAAACTGCAATCAAATCCAGTAATTCGTTTTTTAAGGATATCGCGTTTATCCTCACATAGAGCGGGAGATAGTTTTGGTACGCGTCATCCTGGGGATGCATTAACGTTAATGATTATACGCTCTCCTGAACTTGATCGCTTTGGCTAAGCCATTTATAGCCTGTTCCCGAGAGATTAATGCATTGTAAGACGTTAGTTTTGTCACCAAGGAGACCTTTATTTTGAAGTAAAAGCCAGATTAGATCATCTCGTAACGTAATGGTTAGAACCTTGTCTGAGGTCCTGTATCTATTCCAAACAGTGACGCTAGATTGAAGTTTTTACGCTTGGATATAATGACGATGTGTAAGGACTGGAGGAAAATGTGGTTGTTTGTTTGGATATACTTTCTTCAGCCTGGATGCCTCAGGCTTGGTGGTTAAGTTGCGATGATACTCGAAGGGGCTTTGTAATTATCAAGGCTTTTATGTCCACTGACTTCACTTCCTTTTTCTTGCAAACTCAGGGGAGAATCCCGAACGTTTATGTCTAAAGCGGTACTAAGAGACGGTCATTGTTTTAAACGGGAAGCCGATTATCCAAGGACTGCGTAAGCTACGTACCACGTCACATCTCAGGGATATTCGCACTAAAGAAAGTGTAAGGACTGTAATGTCTCTGCATTGTTGGTTCCATGCGAACATGCCCAACTGCAGTCAAGGGCGGTGTTCTGAAACTGACTGCAACTCATTATTTAGGAAACGTAAACAATCGATCCTAACGATCTGTATGTTGACTAAAGGAGGAACAACTGACACGAAGAGGTGCTTTGGATTGACAGATTTCCATGCATTCCTGAAAGAATTTCCCTTTCTAGCACCTACTACGGGTAGACACCTTTTCGTGTAGTTTGTCTGCCAGTAAAACGAGTGGCTTCATGCGATGTCCAACGGCAGCCATGTACATAAGTGTCTCTGGAATTAACTGGACTACATCTCTTGGTTGAGGAAACCAGAAAAAAAAACTAGATTCTAAGGGTGGAGTCTATTGGAAAACACACATAAGTAGACAAAATCCGTAACCATTTCGAAGCTATAGTTGTCAACGGTGAAGTTTCTTTGATTTGCCGGTGTCCCTCTGTATAGACATGAATACCCTTCGCATTGTTCGCAGACAGAATCTATGTTTGCTGTTTCTAAGACAGCCGCTGCGTTCCTAAAATAATCTCAAATCGTCAGTTTATACGAGTGAGTGCATGGACTTTTGACCCATTATACCACTTTTCGAGTTAGATTTTGGAAAAGTTCACGATAATGCATTGCCTTATATTAAACCGTTTCTGACAGCCGATTAACTTTGACGTATAATATACAAGATGGTGGAAAGATCTTCACTCGATTTCTGAAAGCAGTAACTTTGTTTGGTTCGATTTATCCAGACGTTTAAATTTTTTCCTATTAATTCGCGAAGATAATAGACCCGTGACTTCAAAACCCTCAAAAGAAAGAAGTCTTGAACGGTCAAATCGGGCCATCTTGCGGGCCATAGCGAATCGCCAAAACGAGAGATTACCCGTCCGGGAATCGGTTGGTGAAGAATGTCCGTGCGTGCAGTTGCACAGTTCTGCTGGAACCACATGTTCTCCAAGCTGAATTCGTCAATTTCCGGTAGCAAGGAATCGTTGATAATGGGTCTGCAGTGCTCACCAGTAAGAGTGCTGCTGTCTTCGAAAAAATATGAACCGATAGCCAATTTGTATCCGCAAACGCTACATCAACCAGCGAATTTGAGAGGATGTAATGGCTCTTCGTTCATTACACGCGGATTTTCAGTGCCCTAGAAGCGATGATTTTGCTCATGATGATTGTCAATACAAACCATCCTCATTGTGATCGAGACTTAGGAGGGCTTAGCTGTAGTTTACACGCGATCGCCCGTTAACAGCCAATAGCTGATGCATTTTGTACGGGTACATTTTGAAGTTTTCCACCAAAATTCCCTGTAAAGACCGGCTATTGATACCCAATTGCGTGGCCCGTCGTCTGGTTGATGTTTGGGGGTCTTCCTGGACATCAGCAGTCACGGCAGCAATGTTTTCGACGGCTGCTCTGGGACTAGTCATATCTGTTACTGTCCCGTATTAACCCAATCTTCTCGAGGTGAATGGCTAAACGTCCTAGTGCTTGTCCAGTTGGTGCCACATGATCAGGGAATTGACAATCGAAATTCACGTTGAGCCAAAACCACCGATCGATTATTTTTCAAATCCATCGTTTACGAGTTCTGCTTGATTCCAAATATCAAAGTCGCGATGACATAAGACGCCATTTGCAGCTTCCGATAGGGTGTTCCATTTCAAATCTCCAATAACTATACTTCATTGGAAAACTTCTTAGAAATGTTGCAATACTTTCGGTAAAACATGGGGTAGGAATCTTGCCCATGTTACACTGTTGCACCTAGCAATTGTTGGCCCAATCCTCACCTGCCCGTCTGTAGTTTTATGGTGAAAGACAGCTGAAAAGTCCTCCTTGTCAGTCTGCAAAACGAAGTCTGTCTGAAGCAAACCATCCCTGGCGACGCTTTGCTTAATTTGTTACCATCAGGACTTAATTTTTAAGAAGGATGCTTAGAAAACAATGTGTGGACCCAGGGAAAACTAAATCCGCCACGAGGGACATGACTTTCGACGTGGGGCACAGGGCTATAAAGCCCTGTTGTCATGTTGTTATCCTGAGGATGAAAGTCGAAAATCACAATGGTCTTCAAGACGACACACAGATGATCTTCTGCACAGAAGGCTCTAGCAATACAAATGGAGCTGAAGCTGGTTGATATTTGGGTGAATAAACGAAATATTCCTGGCCTTGGACAGATTGACGACATTTTTTCAAATGGAATTTTTTGCAATACTCGGTGTAGTCTCAACTAGATACTTGAAGGGTGTATTTTTTTTTTTTATGGTTGCGCCAAAGGATGTGGTAATCTTCCAAAGATACCAGTAACCCGGGTCACTAGCATGCACGATTCGCAAACCTGAATAATCGATGTCAGGAATACGCCTACGTACTAACCCACACCTTGCACACTTCAACCACTCTCCCGCGGAACTGCCGCTAGGTATTACTTCGCGGGGCTGGTTAGCTCTAAAGCTGCGCCACGTTTCGCTGTCGCTACTGTCTTCTTTGCTCCCTCATGATGGTAGCCACAGTTTCGCTTACTGCTTCCCAAGCTTCTTGCGTCCTCAGCATATGTCTGGTGATGTTCTCTGGTGTTAAGTCCATTAAGTCCACGCCCAGTCTATTCGCCAGCCAGTTACGCTCTTCATGGTATCGTCCACAGCGGAACAGAATGTGTTCCGCATCTTCGACCGCTTCCGTGCACGTTGGGCAATAAGGGTTTTCTTCGTGTCCAAATCTATGGAGATAAGCTTTGAAACATCCATGACCAGTAAGCATCTGCGTCAGGTAGAAGTTCAGCTCTCCATGCTTCCTATTAATCCATGGGTCTATGTTCAGGATCAATCTTTGCGTCCATCTGCCTTTGTCAGACGAGTTCCATTTCTCTTGCCATTCCTCGAGGCTTACTTCTGGTGATACTTCAGTGTCACTTCTACCCGTCGCTGTTGACACCATTGTCCTGTTGGCACGATATTTCCGCTCCGCTTCTTTAACGAGGAGGTCTATTGGCACCATTCCAGCCACTACGCATGCCACGTCGTAAGAGGTTGTTCGAAAGGCGCTGCATGTTCTCAAGACATTGGTTCTGTAGACCGCCTCCATCTTTCTTCTGTACGACTTCGTCCTCATCGCACCAGCCCATATTTGGGAGCCGTAAAGCAACATAGACGTCGCAACTCTGCTAAGAGCAGTCTCTTCTTCTGTTTAGGTCCTCCAATATTTGGCATGATCCTTGCCAGGGCAGCCGTTGTTCTTGCTGCCCTCTCAGTTACGTGTTGCAGGTGTTGCTTAAAAGTTAACCTTGCATCAATAGTAACGCCAAGGTACTTCAGCTCTGGTTTCGAAACTACAACGTGATCACCTAGGGTTACTCTTATAGTCTCCATAACTCGTCTACTGCTGATGAGCACTACTTCGGTCTTTTCCTCTGCTAGTTTAAAATCCATGTTTACTAGCCATTCCTGTACCATCCCGATAGCTTCATTACAATCGTGCTCCAAATCTTCAAGGAAGGATGTAAGGCTAGTGCAAGGCTGCACTGAAACCACTGAAGGCACTTACTGAACATTTACAATTTTTCTGGAATGCAGGAATATACTGAACAGAATTTCTAAATGGAATCGCATTTGTCGTAATCGTATTGATGGAGTGTTTGGAGACTATGTATTCTTCTAGGCTAGAACCAACAATTGGTGTCAGTCTAGCAAAAGGATCCGAAGCGGTGGTCCAGTTTAACAAACTCGTATTGCGGAACCACCAAATGTTTTGTGAAAGTGTATGCAATTCAGTATGTTTTCTCAATTCGTGTAGAAAGGACTACAGGACTACAGGACTACAGGACTACAGGACTACAGGACTACAGGACTACAGGACTACCATATGACCAAAATGAAAATCTTTGAAGATTCAACTTGTGCATTCTGTCTAGAAAGCGATGATACAATGTAGTCTGTGTCCTGCTTTTGTGAGAACGTGATTGTATACTTTGGACATCCATGTCTTGGGAATGGGCTGACGCTGATCTCTATCTCTGATGAAAATGTACACTTCCCTACGACTACAAAGGAATATAATGGACGACTTTTGTACCTGAGTGCTTTCCCCTCCACCACAAGTCTTTCATTCATTCTTTCACCTCTTAGTGGATATTTTTGACAACTTTACCTTAATGTCCTTCAATCCGCTTGGATTTAGCTGAGCTAATTTTAATACTCATGCATAAATAAGTTTTTCACAAGTCGCATAATTTATAGACACCTCTTAGGCGCCCTTGCAAAATAAGGACACACTTGTACCTACTTTTAGCTTTGTTTACCTTTCGTTGGAACACCTAACCCTTTCCAAAGCTTTTAATTATAAAACGCATCAAATAAAGCTTCGTGCTTGTTTTTTTTTAGATCCTTAAAAACGAATTCGTAGAATCCACTGAAATAGGACACAGAAGCGTCCAACTTCCACTACAGTATATGAGTAGCGAAATTTATTGCTCTTAAAATCGCGATCCCGTGAACCGCACCTCACTGATTATGTGCAGAAGAGTCAACCGACCAAGGAGTTTTCTAAGGGTTAGGCAAACACCTCGTCCCAAATTTCGCGTGCTTAGGGGCAAAAGTTCAAAAGTAAAATCGAACGTAGACGATTTTTTTTCGCTCCAAGATGATGGTAAAAATAAATGAGCATTGAAAAGCACTAAAGCAAACCGACTGAGGACTGGATAAGGGTTGTTTTTTCTTATAAGGGTGAGACTCTATTGTTCACCGTGTTATATAATTGGCGAAGCATAGTTTTTATTGCATACGAGTTTTAGCGAAAGAGAGTGCAAGCTGAAGTTCAATAAATACCACGCCAGTCTGTACGGTATTTGGACGGTTTTAGTGGTTTTCTAAATTGAAAATGCTTTCCACTATTTTTTTAATTTAAAGTTTAAGCCATTAAAGGAATTTAAGAGAACGGAGAACGAACTAAACTTTAGCATTCCTCATGTGTGGGTACTGGGTTAAGATGTTTAGTGAAAATCTCGCACGCTACATGGCGTGCTTTAAAAAAAGGCTGCGCAATGGTATACCGCGGGGCCTATGAACTCTGCTCTAAGAAAATCGACCAGACTGTAATTCAATTTCAATTAAATTTTATGCCCACGTACGAGTATCGAGATACAAAATCCACGACATAAGTGGATGACATAAAAAATAATTAAAAACATTGTTAGGTTAGGGTAGAGTGACATTTCTAGGTATTTCTCAAAAACTACATCCAGAACCATGTCATGCTCTGTACGAAGCATTGAAGCTATCTGACTTTTGTAGGTCGCTTAGGTTAGGAAGAACTATTCTCATAAGTAGAGCTCCATAGTGCTGGGTTGCTGTATAAAGGAAACGTTCCGCTGCACCATCCCCTTCCTCACAGCAAGGTCTACTGGTTGTATAATAGAATTGGCCTATAACGACTTCTGCAATTCGTCTGCAGTCCATTCTCGTGAGGGGCAGAAGGAAAGCTGCGAACTTTTGGTCTAGCAAAACCTTGTTATCGACTATTCGATTAACGAAAATGCCAGTCATCGATGGAACTAATAACCGCGGATGCTTAAGGTTGCCCACACCTGCGGCGTCCTTTCACCTCTACTATGGTCTCTAGTCATAGATGACCTCAGTAGTTTAGGGTTTAATGCTATAGACTATGCAGAGGATCTAGTGATCATAATCAAGGGCAAGCATGAAGACAATGTGCGTCAATTCATGCAACCCTAGCAAGGCAGTCGTTGTACCTTTCACAAGGAAAAGGAAACTGAACCTTGAGTCACTTGCTCTCAATGGGACTACCCCCTTCCTTGGCAGTTCATACGCGGCTTCGTTCCCTGATATATTGCAGTGACTAGGTATCCAAAGCAGGTTGACCTGGGAGGAGGTCACTATTCCAGATGAACTGAGTGATCGAGATGTGGTTTTCAGCAGTAGACCCCCGATCCCGATGAAATTTTCTAAGGTCTTGTCCGGCAGATCTATTCACCTCTAGTCCTATAGGGAGTAAGTTCAAGATTGTCTTCATGGTGGCTTTAGGAGTACTGGATTGGAATTCGGTAATTCTTACTCCCCATAGAGAAATCATCTCTCAAATCGATCTGAGGAACTCCTTCTCAATTGGCCTTGAGTTCTTTTTTTTTCTTTGCAACTAAGCACATGACCATTACGCTTGGGAGACAGACACATAGTGATCTAACGAAAAATTGAGTCTAATGTTCTCGCCTTCCACGAAGACAGTATCACTGGACTCCTGTCAAGTCTCTGAACCATCCAATACGATGGCATTCTTTCTCCGGCTCAGAGTCTGCTCAAACCTATTCCAACGCTAGGGGTGGACTGCGTAGTTGTGTCGGAATTCGAGTTCCAATGTCATGTTATTAGAGGGCATATCCATTAGACTGGGGTCGTATGATTTTTATCGCGCAAGGTTATTGAAGCTCCAGTGCGAATGGTACCAAAGACCGTTTCTCTTTAGACGATACATGACTTTCAGTTTGCAGGGCATGATGTAAGTATCAAAGGGAAGGGATATTCAGCAGGACATCGAGAGCATAGCCAGGAGTGCTGTTTTTACTCTTCCTGGTGGAAACCTTGCATATGCACCGATGGCCGTAGCCCATCCAGAAAAGCCATCTTCCTTTCGTCCCACTGTTGTTGCCAGACCGGTATGCTGTGTTTTTTTTTCGGCTTTCCTTCTATGGGTGTCTGATTGCCCATTTTGTACTCCCCCGTTGGATAGTTTTTTTTTTAAACCATCGACGAGGATGTCGATGGCAACATCCTGAAATGATACCGTATTCTCCGACCCTAAGACTAATCGTCTTTCGTACGTTCTAACTGCTGATAAGTAAAACTTTGGTTTTATGATCCCCAAGTTGCAACCTGGTCCCAGAACTTTATTGTTCTTACGGTCTCATTACAGAAGAGTTCTGTTCCTTCGAACATTTTGGCAACGACCACGATTACGATGTCATCCGCGAAGCCGATAATTGATGCTTCCCATTGGATTGGTAGACGTAAGATATTACGTTCCATAGTAAAGGACCTGTGGTACACCGCCGGTTATAAGGTACTTTTTGATTTCGTCATCGGAATCATAGTTTTCAATAAATACATCGGCACATACATTCGGCGGAGACAGTCCATAATATGCTGCCAATTACTATGACGCTGTATTTTTATAACGTTTTCCTTCAACAGTGGCTTGGGCTCTACTTGTTACCACGTTGATAGCATCCATTGTTGATCGGGACTTTTGAAAATCGAAAATCGTGCTGGTGTTCCGCTAGACCACCCGCTGCTTTGATGGCATACTCAAGCCTAGATATTACTAAATCAAGAATTTTTCCCATCGACTCGGGCATACAAAGGGGGTGATACGACGAGAGTTAACTAGGTGGTCTGTTTCCTTTTGGCAGCAGTACTAGTCGTTGTCGCTTCCAGAGCTCTGGAAAAGAGCCTTCTTGAAGGCACGCGTTGTACATTTCTACAAATATTTCTGGTCGAGTTCGCACGACTGTCTTTAGCGCTCGATTCGATATACCGTCAAGTCCCAGCGCCTTTTGGTCTTAGGCCTTTGGACACCTTATCCCATATATCTCCATTAAAACGTCCGCAGAGGTCCCTAAATTATTGTCGCTTGCTGGACTTAATTGCTAACTTCAGCCGAGTTGGTGCATCTCGATGTATTTCCCGTAGCTGTAGGTTGTTTTCGTCATTTCTTGACCGATGGTAGGTTCTTCACGCCCGGAAGGAGTGCTAGGGAAGGCACATGTGCAGCAGCGACTAGCTGTTCTTTGGAATTTAGTAAAAGAATTTCTGAATTATTAATTTCAGCAAAAATGATGAATTAATGTATCCTTTGCAGTAAAAAATACATGTACACCTACGAGCATTAATATACGCATCGTACGATTAAAATTAAATTTTACCGGGAACAAATTCAATTTTGACACAAAAAAAATGTAAATAAAAGCAACAGATACTGAATGGCGACTAGATGGATGCGTAGAACTGTTAAAATACTTTTAAGGAATCATTAAACATTTCAAACTTTTTCAAGGCTGTGGGAGCATGCACATATGCCTTCGCCGCAAACTGTTTTCTTAGTAAATAAACAAAATGGTGGGCAATATAATTTCGCATCTGGTCAGGGTATAGCGGTAGCTTTTTAGGCTGTCGAATGGAATATTGCCATTTCAAGAGTACGCGGTTCATTTGATTTTTGTTTGAATAGTTTGGAGTGCACACAAACATCCGAATAAAAAATAGGAGAGGAGCGGAGTATAAAAGTCAGGAATTTGGTGTTGATGAAAAAAGTTTTTCGATATTGACTGACAGTGGGTGCTGTCAAAGCGAAATGCCACTTCATTTCGTTTCTGATGGCTTTCGAAGGATGAATCTCTGAGTTGAAGTTTCCAAATTTCGAAAGAAACTCGATCAGCGTATTTCAAAATATATTCAAACGAGTCATAAATAATGATAGATATGTAGATAGATAGATAGGTAGATAAAATAATTTATTTCCGCAGTCAAGTTTTATAAAAATAGAGTTTGCTGGTATTAAAATTAATTAATTCATTACGTGACAATAACTTATAAAAGTTGCCTGTCAGGTTACTAGATTAAACTATAGTATTTTAGTTTAGTGAGATTTTAAGTTTATGAAAATTCAATTATAAGTGATCGGTATTGTAAGGCATACTTCAAAAATTTGTATTAGTGCTTGTAGTTGTATCCATTCATAATGCTAAGAAACTGCTAACGGTTGAGTACATGGTTATGGTTAGGGTTGGAGGGAGGCGCGCCTGAAGGTGCTTTCACGGGGGCCAGTTAGTCGATTGTGTTTCCCTTTTAAATAGTGGTACCATAACTGAATTCTATCGGTTGGTATGGTTAAACACATCACTTTACGAAACATATCATGTTCCAGAGTGTAACGTCCACCAGGTCCTCTAGTTCCTCAAATAGTCTGTTTCCCATGTGGTGGAAGCTACGGATTTGGAGGCTGGGGCAGTCGCAAAGTAGGTGTTTGATGGTTTCTGTTTCTTCTGTATCATGGCAGCTTCTTCAATAGTCAGGTGAGTTGATACCCAGTCTGACGGCCATTGCACCTATCGGACAGTGTCCCGTTAGTACTCCTGTCATCAAGCTGATTTCCTTTTTATTCATAGATAAAAGGCTCTTAGTCCTCTTATCGTTCAGTATTGGCCATAAACTGCGAGATATGACGCAGTCTCCTCTAGTTATCCAGTAAGAGTTGATCATTTCTCTTGTTTTAGGGTCTATTTTTCTTTTCAATACACCAATAAGAATGGCTATTGATGTCTGGGTGAAATCCTCATTTAATGCTGACCCTTTCCGTGCAAGTTCGTCTGCTGCTTCGTTTCCTTCTATATTCCTATGTCCGAGAACCCAACAGAGAGTGACTTCTTGAGTGTTGCATATTCTATTTATAGTTTTCCGGCATGTTGCAACTGTTTTTGATCTAACTGTGTCGCTGTCCAGATTGTAATCCTGGATGGATTTAGTACCTTATCGTGTATCGTCTGTGCTGCTTTTTCAATGGCGAAGACTTCGGCTTGGAAGATACTACAGTCGTCCTGGAGTTTGTATGAATCGTTGATGTTGAGTGATTCACAGAAAACTCCAGCGCCGGTTCCTATGTCCATTTTAGACCCATCAGTGTAGAGTTGAAGATCCTGTACATTGGTTAATGTGTTGGATTTCCACTCCTGTCTTTCGGGAATAAGAACGGAGTATTTCTTGTAAAAGACACTGTATGGTACTACATAGCCCGTTGCTCTTTCGGGATCAATTGATCTATATCTGTGAAGTATAGATCCGTGTCCATAAGAGTTATGCTTCCCAGTGCTAGATTGTTTAAGACGGATCACGCTTTTGGCAGCTGTACTACATATGAACTCAGCCAGTGGAGGAAGATTTAGCATCATTTAGCATGATCTCTGTGCTCCAGTAATGCTAACACATACTAATCTTTGTACTTTCGTAAGATTGTTGAGGTTGCTAATTTTATCCGTTGCATTCCACCATACAATTGTTCCGTAGGTAAGTATGGGTCTCACAATCGCAGTATACATCCAATGGATTATGGGCGGTCGTAATCCCCATCGTTTATCGAAGGTTTTCTTGCACGAGTAAAAAGCACATGATGCCTTTTTCATTCTTTCCTCTGTGTTTCTTTTCCAAGTGAGCATCGAATCAAGGATCGTTCCTAGATATTTGGCTTCTGAGGAGAGATTCAGGGTGACTCCATTTACCTTTGGGACGCCGAATTCTTCAATTTTGAACAGGACCAGTTCGGTTTTTGTTGGGTTTAGTCCTAAACCGTTTAATTCTGCCCATGAAGACAGTTCTTTCAGTGCGTATTCCATAATGTTGCTGATTGTAGAAAGATGTTTCCCACTGAACATGATTACTACGTCATCTGCATACGCTATTGCTTTTTTGAGTACATCATTTCCAAAGAATTCTCTCCTGTATCTGTTGAAGATGGGACAAATTCCAACGAAGTGAAAAGTATTTTCGATGGCATCTAGGTTGCAAATCGTACATAGACCGAAGGTATCACTCCTGAATGCTCTGGCATTTAAATTAAGCAGACGTGCTTTCAATATTAAGTTGATCATATCGCGGGGATTTTCTATTAGGCGGAAGTGCGACTACTCTGCGAATGTATGCAAGGTGCAGTTTAAGAGTGGTTAGGAAGGCCATAGGAAGTCCAGTCTCTATGTGTAGAACGTAGTTAGGTGTGGTGTCCGGAAAGTGAAATAATCTAGAAAGATGATTAGTTGGTAACGTTTATTTCAGTGCCATCAAAGAACCATTTTTCCCTTGCAGCCCTGCGACCACCATATTGCGAAAGATAACAATTTCAGACTTACTGAGGTTTACTGTGAGGTCCCACTCGCAGCAATAGTTGCAGAAGCGGTTGATCATCAGCTGGAGGGTGTTAGGACTATCAGACAGAAGCACCACTCATAAATAATGACAATGACCTCATTAAACGTGCCAAATTCACAAATGACCGAAAATTGAGGCAAAAAAGAAAAAATGCCTCAAGGGCGGTAAGAACTTTTGGTCAAAACATTAAGAATTCGATTCGACGCTTATTTACAATTGCATTCCAACTGTCAGCTCTTTGGATACAGCCATCCATCCAGCTCTATGCTTCTAGAATGTACTTTGTCTCCGCCTGTACTTGAGGGCATCGAATACAAATTCACTTTCACACTCGTACAGTAGCAAGCGTAATTAAAGATCCTAATATTCACAAATCCGCTGGCAGATTATTCATAGATTGGTTATAGAGGTGTAGAAGCCCTTGTGGATCTATTGTGCTCCCCCGACGTTGAACTGTAGTCGGTGAGATACTCCACTTAGACTACCTCCTCCAGTCCAATTTCCTTGATGAATCGGTGTACCTGGAGCAGATCTAACAATGGCAGATCTTCTTCTGATCGTTGGTAGGCATCCAGGTGTTTCATTCTTTTGTGGATCAGTGTTCCATATTCCTCTAGAAGGTGGCCTGGGATTTCCTCAGTATCTCAATAGAATTTGTACTTCTCAACGTTGCTCTACACCCAGTTTCCTGAGGACCTCCTTAAGCCTGCAGTGACTAGTTAGTAAACCTGTAAGGGTGCGCAGCCAGTTTTTGTTAAAGTTTAAACAGACCTTACTTCTTTTCCAGTTGCAGTTCCCGAAAAGCTCGTTGGCTTAGGGAGTTCCTTCAAAGTTTCGCTCCTTTGCATTCTTCCTCATTCCTTAGCGTTTCTGTATCGGACCTTATGCGGCCACAGCCCACAAAACAGTTCCGAGCTCGTAAAGACGGTTTCTGACCGTTCTCTTGCTAGTTTTTCAGCTGCTTCTTTTCCCTCTGCAACCACGTGATCTGGTACCCAGTAGAAGGTAACTCTGTATGCAGATAGCGTCTCAGCCACAGCACTTCTAGGTGCTCTTTCACGCTGGCAAAACCATCTGTCCTACTCTTTTGAACTCTTTCAGAGTAGAAGGAATGTTCAGTCTGTCCCTAAATCTTCTTCATCCTCTAACTATCGACCCATTGCACTTACGTTCCTTCTTTTCAAGGTCATGGTAGCTCAGTCATGCGTTTTAAATAAACTCTCAGCGCATGAAGTATCTCGAATCATTTAAACTCTTCCATGACCGGCCATATGGTTTTTGTAGCAAAATGTCTGCCGGTAAACTGATCGTTTCGTAACGCTGGAGAGCACATGATGCAATTAAATTAATCCCTCTGTGGCAGTCCAAATGGAACGGATTCGTGTAAGGAGATGTCCTATCGTGCGACTTCTTCAATCTCGTACTGGAGGAGATAATGCATAGAGTAGATTTGAACACGAAAGGCACTATCTTTGACAACTTCATCCAGCTGCTGGGAGACGCTGATTACATCGACATTATTGGTTGCTCCCAGGATATCGTCGCTTCCACGGTAATTGAAGAATAGGTGAACCGAGTTGGTCTTGTGGACGACGAGACCGAAATTAATTACAAATTATCAACAATCAAAGAACAGTCTGCCCACCTTACTTAGGTGGCGCTACTGTACGGGGTGAACCTGGGCCTCAACCTACAAGCCTCTCTAGATAGCCCGGTCCTTAGCTAACTCTCTCCAGTTGCGCACTCGGCTGAGGACCCCTTCTACTTGTACGTAACACCTAAGGCGAAGGCGTCCTCTCATGCGTTAGCTTCGAAGACTCTATCCATCACCTAGGACAAAATATAAGTGTTGACGGGGAGGATAAGGAATTCCTCTGCCTCGAAATGAACATCAACTCGACGAGTGACACTTAAGGAGAGATTCAGTGAAAACTGTCTCTTGGAAACCGATGCTACTTCAGTGTCTTAACAGCAAATAGTGTCATAGCTCCTTAATCGTAAGGCAGTATTCATGTTCTAAAGGACGATGACCTTGCCAGTTCTACTGTATGGCAGGTAGGAAATATTACCGAATATTTAGCTGTATACGCGAGGAGAGCGGATGAAGGAAAGAGATACAACCGCGAACTCTATGAAATGTCTCCAGTTGTGCGTTGACTACATTGACTCGACCATATGGAACTCATGGACAATAACGCTTTATCCAAGAGGATCTTTCGCCAAGATTCGGACGACAAAGAGGGCTGACGTTCCGTTTCAGAGACTTAGCGATCACAGATGCCGGATCGTCGCCAGCTTACTTGACTTCGACGTGTAGACTCCTTACGTCGGTTAAGGAAAACGTACCCAATGAGCTTCTACTGCAAAAATATCCGGCCAACTTGGCTGTACAATACCGCACATTCAGTGAAGAAACCACGCAAGAATTTCAATGACGTTTAGTTCCACTCAATTTCACTCTACATAATGAGCTTAACAGATTCAGTTGCTGAAGCACAAATGTACCTCATAGCTTGCTAGTGGATACCCGAGAAATAATTTAAGAAACCGAAAACGTGAAGGCGTTCGAAATATTGATCTTTTTCAACTCTGTGGTACGTGATGGCAGAAGTGATTTGTGGGATGATTATACCCCTCAAGCCATTTGCAATGAAATTAGGCCTAGCAAAATGGAATGTTCCGCCTTATGCCGACGAGACCAGTTCCCGCACAACATAACTCAGCGAAAATTTTAAAATTAAACTTTTTCTCCTTCATGGACAACATCAACAAAACGAAATGTGGATGTGGAATTTGCAAATACAATGCTTTACAGAAACTGTCAAGCCCACGTTTCACCAGAGAGATGTTGATAGAACCTGTCTATGTGCCTCTAATTGTTGCAGTCAAAAAATAACCTTCTATCCTGTCAGCTAAATCAATTAGTGCTTCAATCTTTCTACAAAATTGTTTCGCTCCAATAAACAACCGTAAGAGCTTTGATGTTTAAAAACAACGAAAAGTAAATTTTTTTTTTTGTTTAAATTAGAAAATTTCGGATCAGCAGCAGCAGCAACAGTAGTTCCAGGAATTCTCGATGAATTTTGTTAAAAAAAAAAAAAAATAAATAAATTTATTCACTAAAATGTTAACCCTTGCAAATGAGAACCGTAATATTCATGACGTGGCTATGGTCGTTGTGGTGACCATATGTTCCATTGTTCTATTGCCGTCCTTGCTAAGGAAGACGTAGTCGTCCACATACTCATTAAGGACTAAACGGGGTTGGTTCGAAGGCAAAAAAAACGAAAAAAAAGCGAAAAAAAAACGTTAAACTACAGGTGGATATATGTACATGTATGTAGGCATTGTTTTAAGTATATGCCGACTAATTTTAGACTTCAGGTACAATACTCCCTTAAAGTTGGTTCTTTTATTGAACCACTATACGAGTACATGCGAGTATGTATGCGAGCACCTACTCGTATGTGCGCAGATGAGAGTTCAAAAATAGAACCTGCACTAAAGGCATGTGGAATGTATTTTTTTTCTGGTTTTTTTTTTTGCTTTCTTATTTTTAGTGGAATACCAGGAGTAGCAGTTTATTGAAATTGCGAACATTCCCTGTAATAATCGGTTTTTTTTTTTTTTTTTTTTTTTTTTTGAGAAACCAGAAACGTGAAAGTCGAAAACAAAAACATGGTCTTCTGCATGGGAAGAGGAGCGCCTACACGGATACGGACACGGACACGGGCACACTGTTGTTATGGTTTAACCGAAATTAAGAACTTAACCAGGTGTATGTAGGTATTTATGACTTGGGCGAGATGTTTACTTCGTTGATTTGGTTTACATTATGTTGCCTAGGTCGTGGGTAAATAGCAGACCTATAAATTGGGTTAGTGTGGCCCGGTATTTTGGATAATATCACTGGGAACACATCGGGAGTTGTATTTGTTATTTTAAGGCTATTATTAGTTTTTGGTTCTGGGGTTGGTCTGGGTTTCAATCAACAAGCTTTGTGAAGATTAGCGAAGGTGTGGTCGTGGTCTGCCTTTCTCAAGATTTTAAACAAAGAAAATCATGTTCATCTCTTTCACCAGTCAGGACTATCGGAGGCGTTTAGTTGTTTGTTCGGAAAGTGATTAGTTGCTTTGATGGCTCAATAGCTACTGGTCCAGATGAGTGGTTATTTGTTTCATCTTCGGATTAGTATTTTAGCTTCTTTATCTAGATCATGTCACCGCTGGAGGGGCGTAGAGCGTAAACAACGCCATCTTGTTCGGATTTCTGTGATGTGTTTCAGTTCTTCTCAGCTCTTTCACAATAATTTTGATTCCTTCTCGACTATTCTTCGCTCTGTTTGCTTAGGCTGCCTACTCTTCTGCCTGACAATGAAGCTATTGTCACGCCGTAGGTATGACCAGTCCAATGCGACTTACTCCTCCGTGTGTTGACGTCTATAGCTTCTTGACCCGTTCTCAAATAAAGCTGTTCTGTGGAGTTACTGTTTGGCCAAAATATCCTTCTGAGGTTAGGTTACCGTGACAGGCTGCGGTATGCAACGTCACTTGGACCAATAAGGTCCATTGTGCTAACACATGATCAGCATCTCCAAAGAACTCTCCGTTGAACAAGGAGGAATTGGAGATGAAGCTCGTACTTGCAATATCTAGTTCGCCAAGGTTGTTGAGGAAGTAGGCTTCTAAATCCAGTTTCCTACGAGCGGAGAGAGCTTCGCATGTGCAAAGAAGATGTTGTATGGTTTCTACCTCTTCTTCAACCAAGCAGCTTCTACAGAAGTCGTTAGCAAAGAAGCCCAGCCTGCTGGCGTCCCTACCGATAGAGCAGTGTCCTGTGACGAGACCTACTATGCTGGAAATGAGCTCCCTTTTCTGTCTAATACAGTTGGAGTGTTACTGATCCAGTTTTGGGCTAGATCTGTCTTGTGATTGAGCAGGTAGTACCATTTGCCCTTCTGCGATTGGTACTGTTAATAGCGCTGAGCTTGCGTAGCAATTGAATTATACCGATAGGCATAAAGAGATTCGCCTTACCCTGCCTGGTGAGCTCGTCAGCTCTGGAAAGTCCCCGGTACCCAAAGAGGTGCCTTAAGATGTCACGTAGATATCTATTTACTTAGATTTGCAGCATTCGAGTGACAGGGTTGCTGACCTTTCAAGTTCTACACCCGTGCAGTAGTACTGTTTCTTCATTGGATCTCAACACTCTCAGTTTGATTTGGATTTCTTGATAGCATTCTGGACGCGGTTTTAGCTTTCCCGATTCCCCTGCTATCCGACAATTTTTAGATGCTCAGAGCCTTTGTTTTTCCCGTATTTGCCTTAAGTCCTATTTTATTTGAGCCATTTCATGGAGATCCACAATTTCATGTGAAAGGAGGCTAACATCGTCAGCGGAATCCAGGCGTTAAAGGTCATTGACCACTCAGTCCTTGGATTCCTTCACAAAGTTCTGCCCGAATTACATCGCTGATGACCACTAGGAATAACAGCGGTGAGAGTATAGTCCTGGCGTACTCCACCATGAACTTCAAAGTGATCTGGAACCTTACCAATGCGCAGAACTTGACATTTATCACCCTCGGATGTACATATAGCCTTAATGACGGTTTTCTGGTAGACCTCTCCTGCGCAAAGCTATCCAGATAACATCTCTGTTCAAACTGTCGAAAGTCTGTTCGGAGTCGATGGACAGTAGATGAAGTGGAGACCTGAACTCGAAGCATTGCTGTTTGATGATCCGCGAGTTGTTGATGTGCTACGCAGGAAGATCCAATCCGAAAGCCCGTTTGTTCGACATCAAGTGTTGAGTCTAGCTGCTCTCTTATCCGCTCTAGAGCCATCCTAGGTATAACTTTGGCTACGGTTGGAAGAACGCATATTTCTTTCCAGTTCGTGGATTCCATCAAATTGCCCTTCTTTGGCAGCTTGGTGATCATACCTCTTTTCCACTCTTCCGCGACACGGTAATTCTTCCAAGCTCTGAGCGGATAGAGTAGCTTTGCCGATGTAGTTAGCGTCGCTTCGAATAGCTCGGTAGGAATACCATCAATGCCTACCGTCTTATTTCTTTTGAAAGATCTGACAGCGGTTACTATGTCTGTGTTGCTGGGAGGTCTGGTTGGAATTCGCAAATTTGTTGTTGCGGCACGCTCGTTGTCTAAATTATTTAGCACTGACGCGAAATGTTCCCTCCACCAGTTGAGCTAATGCTCATCTAAAATCAGCAGACTACCATCTAAACCTTTCATTGGATGTTGTCTGGAATTTCGACAACCACTCACACCTGCTAGTTGCTTCTTCGAGTCTTGTCATGTCCGACACTACGCTGCACTTCCCCCTTTTTCTTTTTTGCTAAGGCCGCTGCAATCCGAGCCTCATGGAGTACACTCATGGATCCGTCGCCAGATATCTACTAATAACTACGTGCTGTAACTTCTCTTCCTTTCGCGGATGTAGGTAGCTGCCCTGGTAACAAAAACAACTGAATTTTTGGCGCACTAGGGGATCCTGAAGTCTGTCGGTATTGTCGTTGGTAACTCGAGGCAAAATTTTAGCGGTTTCTGTTGACGGATGCAGTACGGAGGCGTATAGCAGCTAACGTAAGATAATGATTGCGCAACATTCCGATATCGGCTCCAAGTTTGTTTCGGATGTCTATGACACAATTCCTGAAACTTCGACAGGGTAGCCTTCCATCTCTGCTGATCCTGTGCATGCTGTTTTCAGTTGTGAAGACTAAACGCTTTGGCATCAATGAAAGCTTGATCTTTACAGAGGAGATTCGGTCCTTCTGGTCGTCTTCACTCTGGCGGCTCAGTTTCGAAGATTCTCTTGGCTGGAACATTGTTACTCTTGCGCTCGATGATGCCGAGCTAATGTAGTTAACGTATCGTAACTTTTTGGACATGAACACGTAGTTCTTGGTACAGATAGAGTTGGTGGACGTTTGTCCGACATTCACGAGCGGTGGGACCTTTTTTTTTTTTGATGTTTTCTGGAAATTTAACCCTCCGCACAGAATATTACTCTGACATATTCGAAGTCCGAAGCCCATGCAAGATGACGCCAGCGTTGATCCTCATTCTGATAGCTTTAAACTAGGCTGCTGAGGCGTATTTCAGTCAATCAGGTGAGCAAGAGATGCCTCGTCCGTCCGTTGAGCTACAAGTGTGCTCAAGTTCGCCTAGGTGTGTTTACGCAGGTCCAAGTTATGGTCCAGCTATAGATGTTCAGTCGGTCTCAGTATACGCTCATCGTGAGTTTGTACCACGAGCAGGTGATGATGCGATATTTTGCGCAAGACACAGAACACGTTTTCTTTAAAGAGTTGTATAAAATGGCTGGACGTGTCATATATGTATAGTCCAACATGGTTAAAGGCTGGACCTCTTTTCAACGACTTCTACAGGAGTTGCTGGCGCGAAAAGAAGGAGCATACCATCCTTCACCTTCTATGCATCTGTCCGGCCTGTTCCGGAAGAAGACTGCTCCATAAAGGGTCTCTTTTCTTCAATAACATCAGCGAATTGGAGTCCTTAGACGTCATGATCTTTCTCCGCTTCGTAAAAAGTTCCAGTGTGAAGTTCAAAATGAAAAGATCCGTGGCATGACAAAGGACACTTTCTGGTCTAAGTGCGTTGCTATTCTATATAGGGTGGCTGTCTACCCTAAGCTAAACGTGAATCTGTATAAAGGAAACTGCTTCACGGATCAAATTGAAGCTTGGTATCCTTTATTGTGACGCGTGTACCAACATCAGAAAACAAAATTCTGATAGCAATGCCATCTCTGTGCTTGGTTCAGAACTTTTCACATTGTTTTCGCAGTGGTCTTCTACTGACAAATGGACTTGAAAGCGTCCAGGCGTTCTTCACGGTCTATGCCGCACAACCTGATACGAAATGATGCGTCCAGAGGGTGATTAAGTGGACATACTGCCATCAACTAGTGTCACAGAGTCTTCTTAAAATCAACACAAAAAGACTGAGAGCTCTTTTAAACTAAACCAACTGATTCAGAGACCTTGGACTGAATGCTGCAAGAAAAAATTGTCTGTTTGAATACTCCCCCCCACCCATCGATTAAACATTTACACATCTTCTCATTTTTCCCGTTGATTATTCAACTGCATATCAGGTTACATTTTAATGCTGACTATCAGTAGCTATCAGTATTGACTTCCATTTGCTTCATTACATCTCTTTCGAGTTTCTAGCAATCGATTGCTCAGTGAATCAAAATGATAATGACTATCCTAATTGATATGTCGCCAACAGTTGTTCTAATTGTTTTACAGTTTTTCAATGGTCCTTGGTGTCCTTTGATGTTTCATTTAAAGTGATTGCACGATAAGTTGATAGTGCAGATTTTATCCCCTCGTTCAACTGAAGATGGGTTCAACTTGGCAAAGACAACAAAACAAAAAAAAAAAACTTTTTTTTCTTGTTCTCCTAAGGACTTTCATTTAAGCCTAATTTAAGAGCCTGATGTATGTATGTACACACATAAGGGTAGCTAATATCCATCAATGCACGCCCCTGGCGCTTTACCTCATCACAAGAAGGACTGTTTCGCACATTCCTAATTTTGTGGGATTATTTGTGATACGTTCCAAAAATCCCCTCTGCTAAGTGGTCCTGTTGGTTGCAAGGATATAAAAAAAAGGAGAAAAACATATAAATCCGCATATACTCGTACGCACGGATGCGAGTATTGTGGAGAAAAAAATGTGAAAAGAAATAAAAACAGGAAATCATACTTAATTCAATGATACTTAATTTATCAAAAGCGGAATTAAAGGAAATTGTAGAAAATAGGGAATGACGTCTTCGAGTTGGAAATTATATCGGACAAGGAGATTGATTGGATTCACGGAGGTTTACTCGGAAGGATGTTGGGAATTCTGAGGTCGTGGTGTGTACGTAGCTTAGACAGCTCACGTTATTGTGACGTCTTTTTGCAACTCTTTGATTACGGTTGGTAGTACTGGTAGTGTGCGCCATGATTCTTGGAGGATTAAGAGTCTGCATGTGACGCACGAAATAATTTTCAAATTTGTAAATGACACTATGGCACTTTAAATATCTAGATGCTGCTTTCGATAATCCAATAGATATCGACGCAAGGCTTAAGTAGGGGCAACACTATCGAAAAATTTAGGAGTAAGGAATAGCTCAAGCCAAGGCACAGTAACGTAAATGGGAATGAACGGTTCAGGCCTCGGAAAGTCCCTCGCAAGGTCTGGTCGCATACCGTTGGGACCAGTCAAAGGAAGAACCCTCTCGCACTCTCTATCAGAGGCCAACACAAGGTGACACGAGTTGCAGAATAGTGCCATATCAAGGCAGATGTGGCGCAACTACAACTGATCCAGAGCACAAGATCTATAAACAGAGCTCGGACAGACATTGCAAGGATCATAGCGATTAGTACTGCTCACTGGCCTATAGAAACACACACATCCAGATTAGGCATCCCATTCAACACACATTGTCGCAGCTGCAACAATGAGAGAGAGAACAAACTCGATGCATTAAATGTAGATGAGGAATAGTTACAAGTCGATGCCATTGACACTATTTTTTAGTCATCTGTAGTAGGCATGAAGCCGACATCGAAAGGGAAAGCAATGGCTATCCTATGGTAGTTGATATCTGCCTTCGTACTGTCGCCGTCCGAACAAACGAAACACCATGCGTTAAGGATTCCGCAACAGGAAGGAAGGACAGGAAGTCTGTAGCACGTGATTATCCATTGTGGAGACGGATCGGCAGATGTATTTGAAATCTCCCATGCAGATGATAGAGGGAGTCTTGAGTTACCCGAATCATACGAATATGAGTTTAGCGTTGTGTAGCCTGTGCTATAAAAAAACCTTTAATCAACACATTGCTTAGACAAGTTAAAAAAAAGAACAAGTAGAGGCTACCTATATACCGTCATCAAGGAGCTTATAGTTAGGTTAGGTTAGGTATATGGGTGCCTCTTCTGATAGCACTGTCAGCGACTTACTAAGACCACATACGGTCCATGAGCCCATTTATACAAAAAACTCTGGGAACCTTAAAATAAAAATTTAACATAAACTTAACCATCCAGATAGGTATACAAATCTCTGAAGTTTGTTTGACTCAGTGTTTCTAGCTCTGAGAAGAAAGAGGAACATTTCTTCTATGTGCTAATGTAGTATAGTCTCATAATAGCTAACGAATAGATTCAAATTCTTCTTCTTACCTGTAGCTTCTACAGTTATCATTTTAGGCTAGACCTAGCCAAGCCCTATTGTTGTCTATGTTCAGGTTTCCGGTCAGCGTGCCAATAGCAATCCGGATATGCTTGTGGCCTAGCTTTAGTACATTGATATACCGCTTATTATCGTAGACTGGCCACAACGAGCTTCATATAGCACACGCATCTAATCGACACCAGCTTTTGTTCTTTCTCGAAAGACTCTATCCCTAGTTCCTAGTTCCTTGTGCAATATACTAGCTTCATCTAGTTCATCCACTTTTCCGTTTCCGCAGGCGTTCACACCCCCCGTATCCAACAAAGGGTCGCTTTGTTGGTTGTTCTTATCTCGTTCAGGTTTATTTTACATCGTTTAACGAGCTTGCATCTTACCGATGTTGATTTCAAACGTCATCACAGATGCTGATTAATATCCCTGAAATATTTCCCTCTGCTATCAGTCCTACAGCTTGTCTTATTGCAGTAACTTCGAAAAAACCCTGTATCCTGAGACTCACAGTAGATGCCAGCTTCTGTATCTGGAATCTAGTACTAACCCGAGGTATTTTGTTATTTTCTTAGAAACCTCATAGGTCAACTCATCTCCAGGTCGCTCTTCTCCATGGATTTAGTATATATCCAAGCCTTACCACTCGTTTCTTAAGCAAGTGTAGTATGATATCCTGTTTTCCTTCCTGTAACAGATCGATGAAAATGTCGCCCGCACTTTCAGATTTGAACAACCACAAGGTGTTCATTTGGTGGTCGATTCAGCAGCTTCTGTATTCTAGTCAACTGAGTTGAGTGTGTTGGCTTGGCAATCTCTCTTGCCGTTCTGACCAGGCTGCTTGGTAAGTGTGTGTAATAGGAGGGCTCTTTGCTCCTTGTTTTTCTAATGGCTGTCATTTTACGTTTGTGGAGCTTGATTGCCAAGCTTGCTAGGTCTAGCCGGTGACATTGTAGGGAAACCGCTTGAGGGAGTACACAAGGACTGTCTATTGTCTTGCTTAAAAGTGACATCGATTTAAACGTATTAAAACCATGGAATACGATATAAACAATCAGAACAATCAGGCCAAACAGCAAGCTCTAACTGTTCCATGTGCATAATAATGTTTCAACGACTCAAAACCGACTGTCAGTGTTACAAAAAAGCTACAAATCTTTGGAAATCGGCCTCGTGGGAATCATATTACGTGTGTTTTGAGCCAATAGTAAAGTATCTTCAACAGACAGCAGTACCTACATACAAAGAAGCTCCAATACAAAAGCGAAGCTGGTGGTGAATTAGTCACATCTTACAAAAGGATGAGTTTGTGGGGCACTTGAAAATAATTAGCTTAATTCACAAAAAGAATAGAATCAGGAAGTTTTATTTTAAGAGATTATTTAAGGTGCATCGTACTGATCTTCCTTCTTCTCTAAACTAAAGCTGATGTCTTTGGAACCAAAATCAAAGTCTTGTTATTACTGGGTATACGTCCTACCATTTGCAAGTTCGACACACCACCGATCAATGCCTCGTTTAGCCATAAAACAGCATTAGGGGCGTTAAAATTTATTTCTCTGCAGATAGGCAAGCAGCATTAAAAGCAGTGATCCCTTATTCAGTGACCACTTAGGTCCTTTGATGCATTGGTTTTTCCCGCTACATACAGCAATTTGATATTTTGCGCCCGATTTTACGATCTGACTAGGGCTGACTCGAATGTCTCATTTTTAGGCTTGGAGCTTTGTAGTGTCAGTTGGACTGATTAACGATTCGGGACATCATCTTCGCATAACTTATTGAGGAAATGTCCTTTTATATTTTGGATTGCTTAGGCTTTAAGCTTTATTGCTACAGAAAATCATTGCAATAAATAAGGAAAGCATAGGAAAGTTGATCAGATCTTGCTTGACTACCATATTAGTCAGCAAAGCCTTTGCATGAAAGAATAGTAACTTTTTTCAGATGTCCAGTTTGCTTAGCTGGTTTCGATAGTGCATCCTACATAGACAAGTACCTATGTATGTCCTCATGGAGTTCAAAAACTCCTCCTTAAGGGAACAATGGTACGTTTCTCCGGCTAATACTATCCGTTAAAAAATAAATCTCCATAGTTCGGTAAACGGAAACGGGTCCTGATCATTCGAATTATGGTCCAACAGTAGCATGAAATTTGAAAATTAAAACATTGCACTAAGACTAGAGCACTAGACCATAGTATTTTGCGCTGTCGGAGATTCTGAGAGGGATACCTTCTACAGAAGGTGTTGTGAATTGTGGTATCTACATCTCGTTTGCAAATAACTCTGTTTTGTGAGGGTTGACTCCTAGCCCACATTTCTTGGTTCAAGAGTCCAATATCTTGATGGTCTCTTCAATTTGCCCGCTAAAAGTTGGAATGAATTTTCCATCTAGCCTTTACAGATCATATATGGCCTAGGGCCTAGCTTCTCGAAGCGATTTATTTTGTATGTGTTATACCTTTCCTATGAATGAAAGGATCCTCCTTTTACGAAAGGCGTAATCGAGCAGTTTCTCATGATATTTAATACTCTTCGACGTTTTTCAGACTTTCGGTAGAAGTTGGACCGTGAAAAATCTGTCTAGTATTTTGGCTCGAACTCAAACCTCGCGCTCTTTAGTTTTGCGCTGCAATCACTGAGCCACGTTGCCCACTAACGACATAATGGTGGTCAATTTTTGTTCACTAAAAACGTTGGTCTTATGCAGTTACGATGTACCCTTTATAATTAAAATTAATCCCGCTAACTGACATCCAACGTAACCAGCCGTTGGGTATCGCAGAGGTCACAAAAAAAAAAAATACTTGGCGCAACAGACCGTACGAGAATGTGGTCCAGAGCCTAGTTTCTCGCGCCTATTCGTGTTGTGCGTGTTATAGTTTTTTACACTAAGAGAAGGGACCTACTGCTTGGAGCCATATCCGAAAGGCTTTTGTTTGTTTTTGAAAAGCTGGCTCATGGTGGCCGCCGTGGCTTAAGAAGTTAGTGCGTTGGATCGCTGAGCGTGAGTTTCGAGGTTCGAATCCCAGAGAACACCAAAAAGTTTTTCACGGTCCCACCTCTCGCGAATGTCTGACAAACGTCCGAGAGTAATAACTGTCAAGAGAAAGCTTCCCAATTTGCCTTTCGGATAGGGCTCTAAGCTGTAGCTTCTTTCAATTTGTGTGAAAAAATAACACGCACAACACGAATGGTCGCGAGAAGCTAGGCCCTGGACCACATATGGTCTGTTGCGCCAAAAATTTGTATTTATTTTTGTTGGATCATGGCAGTTACTACATTCGGATGTTTGCCAGACATTCACGAGAGGTGGTACGGTGAAAAAACTTTTTCGTGTTTTCTGGGATTCGAACCTCGAAGCTCCCGGTAAGTAATTCAAAGCACTAACCATTGAGCCACGGCGCACACGAGGTCAACGGCAGTGCTACCACAAAATCACACGTACTTTCTGTCAGTATTCCAAAGTGGAGCAGAAAAATGCAAATTTTTGTCGACTCCTAACGTCCCAGAATCTTATTCTTGTTCCGACGTCGGATTTTACAAGAAACTCATATTTTTCTCCGCCCGAATGCACTGCGAAATATAAGACTTTCGTGCCTTCCTGTACTTTTTTTTCTGATCTAGCTCATCATCTGGTACATTGATGTTACTTTTACGAGGCCTGGTTAGTGTGGACTATTAAAATAGCTGTCCAATTGGGTTGAAAAATTTTTCCAGAGCACTCAGACTTATCTCGGTCCATTGTACTACCCCTTTTTGGTCTAGTGTTTCAAAAATTCAGATTTTATATGTTTCGCTTATGTGTTTGGTTGTTGTAGTTACTGTTCTCCGTCGTGGATCGAACCTACACCGGCTGCATCACCGTGGTCACCTCAGCTTGTACATGAATCTCCTCAGCAGCTGTTGTCCTTCATGAATCCTCTTACAAATATAACCCAGTACAACTTTCTCTGACAGCTGTAGTAAATGTCACAATCCTCGTCTTATCCTTCACACTCTCTCCAAACTCGCTTATATTGTGACTGATTATTCGACGAAATTATTGTCCCCTAAAATTCAAACGGAAATAATTAATAGGTTTGGGGTGTATTAAAAGTGAAATCCAACGTATATCTAGGTCACCTAGCCTTATTCATAATTGGGTTCTTTCGGGTCCGTCTTTTCGAAGTTTAAAAGGATCCCAGAGATAATTATAGTCTTCTAGAGTTCTTTGAACTAAATAATTAATTATGGCAGCGCAATTAATTGACACCGTCATCGTTTTTTTTTCTACGGAAAAATCGATCCCACTTTGTAGAGAAAAAAAAAAAAACACAACGAAATCCCTCACGAGTTCAATGAATCACATCCGTGCATTGTATCCATAGAATCGCTTTGTTCCTCCTCCACATGTATTTCCATTTCCACTTGAGAAAGTGAAAATGCAGAATGCGCTTCAGCTTCCAACTTCCAACAGACAGACATGCAATTCGTTTTACCGTTGCTTGTGGGGGAAAAGCATTGACGTCGGGGAAATGACTCATATTTCAACTTGATTTACACAACCCCGTCAACGTTTAAGAACTTTTTTTTTCGGTTTCCTTTTGCTATAATAATTGTCATTGCCCTATAAAAACAAAAAAAAACAACAAAAATCCCCCAGGATATACGACTACATACTACGGATATAATAAAATAAAAACGTCATAGTACTGTCTATTTCCGTCATCAATTTTGCCTTAATTGCTGGTTAGGTGATATAAATCGACTTGTTTTTGGTTCACATTTACACCCACCCTTGTCCGGGCATAGGGTGGGGGTAATAAATCAGCCATTTTTCCCCTAAACAACCCTTTACCGCTAAAATATGCGCACACATTTGTCTTTATCGTTACAAAAACTAAAAAAATTTCCAAAAAAAAATCGAAACTTTTCAAGATAAATGTGAGCTTTCTTTGTAGAGCACACCTTTGTTTTGAAGGGTTTATCAAGAATTATGAGCGGCTAGCGGCCCCATAGCTTTTGAATAAAACCGGGAGGGCGACGGGAAAGCTCCTTTAATCCGGTCGATTGTTCATTGATTTTTGTTGTAAATAAATTTAACTCAAGTGTGAATATAAAGCACATACCTAGGACGAGTGTGCATTCACGTGACTTGAGAGTTTTTGTTACCTTATTTCATACACACACACTCTCGAGTGTGTACACATAGATACTTGAAAACCGAATGGGGTTAGAGGACTACTTTTTTGTTTTTTTTTTTATTACCTATGCCAATCTATTGTTTTAAACTTAAGAAAACTATTTTTAGAATATTTAGGTTGGACAACCCCAAAGGAAATGATTCTTGTAACTGTGGGGGCGAAGGATGAAGAGCTGAAAATAACGTGCACTAACGTTTTGTGAGATATTTTTAGGGTATTTTTGGTGATTCAATTCAATTAAGAGGAATACCCGGTAGAATGTGTTTCCTTTGCATGCTAAAAATGTAGAAATCCTCTGCATGTTAAGTAGGATTTAGGTGAATATCCTTGGAGAGCATAAGAATTCTTGCTAGCGTACGAAAATAGATCTCCTGGAATCAGGACTCCGTAGGTATTATTTTTATTCTAATCTATGGAAAAGCAAGAAATGAAATTTGCTGTGAATTATTATTGTTTTGGGGCGGTCTTATTAGGTGGATTGTGACGTAAGAGAGGAGCAAAATATGCAGGAAAGCGAAGAACTTTACACAAACATAGTGTCCCATAGCAACATCTAACTGAAATGGATGAGAGCATGCCGACAATGGATACTTAAATGGCAGCTAGATACCTTACATAGTACGAGGGTCTTTTCAAAAGTTCTGAGTCGAGCAGAGGAACTCCTTTGCTTATCCTCTTTTCCTTTAAAAACGCAAAATTGATTTCGATATCGCAGCATGCGCTCTGCAAAGCCATATCTAGCTGGAGACTGCCTTACGCTCCCTCCTTATGATTACTTCCTGTAACCCCTCATGGAGCATAGGGCATCAAAAATGTCTGAGCACCATCGTGTCCGGATTTCTGCAACGTGTTTTAGCTCCCTCCTATCTTCCTCCTCAACTACCATGCGTCAAACTTGCTTAAAGCGGCCGACTCGTCTTTCAGCTTGAGTTAGTGGACTCCACTGCATGGTATATTTTGCAACTGAATTTGCTTTGCGCCGTAAGGTGTGCCACTTCCTTCGTCTTATTATGATATCGTAGCCCGTTTTCCTAAAAAGATTCAGTTCGGCCAGGATATCTATTGGAAATCTTTTTACAAAGGTTTGCAGCCTCTGAGTGGCAGTTGCAGTCACAGTACTGACTCTGCATTAGAGCAGAACAGTCGTAGCTTGTTCTTAAGCTGAAATCATTGCGCTTTCAGATTTTGAATAGCATGTCGAACGCAGCTTTACTTTCCTAATTCTGGTATCCACATCGAGTTCTGTGCCGCCGCCCGAGACAATGCTTCCAAATAAAGGAACTTTCTTGATCTGCTGGCCAGCAATATTCAATTGAGCGTTATTGTTCGAGAGACTAAGGATTTTGGTTTTAGCCGTAGTAATTCTCAGCCCCTCTCTGCTTGTTTTACCTCCTAAACATTTGTTGCAAGTCCTTAAGTCCTTAATTCTATGTAAAAGCAAGCAGACATCGTCAGCGTAGTCTATATGCTTTAAACCTCGTCAGGACTGTCTGGATAACATCGCTTGTTACCACCAAAAATAGCACACTCCGCAACGTACCTCAAGGTCCTCCGACGTTGTTTTTTTGATTAGGAGGTGTCATTTTACACACTCTTAGGAAGCCTTGATAAAAGCTATAAGTTTCTGGGGAATATCTCTCCTGCGCATAGCATTCCAGATCGAATTCCGGTTAACGCTGTCGAATGCTTTTTCGAAGGCAATAAAAAGCAGATGGAGGGGGATCTACATACGTATGTATACATATATTCCGCGCATTGTTCAATGATGATCTGAAAACTTTTTATGTGGCCGATCCGATGCGGAAGCCTGCTTGTTCAACATCGATTGTTGATTCTAGGTGTTCTTTGGAACGTTTTAGAACTATTGTAAAAGTTCGTCAGGAATGTCATCAAACCCTGCCCCTTATTATAACAGTAGGAGCATCGCTGGCTCACAAGCAATTAACGATGGCAGCCTTCCTCGTTATAGAGGACGCTTTCAATAAAACCAATACAATAAAACCAGAGGCAATAATAAAAGCGCTGGAAAGACTAAATATTAATGCTAGGCTAAATCACTGGATCAACAAGATACTGTTAAGCAGAGTGATTAATTCAGAACTTGGCTGTAGTAAGAAGCAAGCACCCTTCATTGTGTGCGATATTCCAGTTTAGCTTTTTACTGTGAATGATATTATTTCCAGTTTGGAAAGCAAAGGATACAGTGAAAAGCATCCCACAAATTTGCGAAATCCCATGGAAACAGCTCTGGTAAAGTTAGTTAGTTAGTAGTTAAGTTAGTCTTCCACCTGCGTGCGCCACCTGAGTAGCGGTCTTCCTTTACTGCGCCGTCCCGCGGGAATGAATGCCTCTGCCTCTGAGATTTTCCGGACCGGAGCATTTGTGTTCATGCGCTCCACATGACCCAGCCACCTCAGTCGTTGGACCTTCACTCTTCTGGCCAAGTCGATGTCGATGTCGTTCGCTGTTGTATCTCCTTCTCCACTCACCGTCTATGCAGACGGGACCAAAAATCAGCCGAAGAATTTTCATCTCGAAACAGCCAAGAGCGACCTCATCCGCTTTTGACAGGGTCCATGCCTCTGCGCCATAAAGCAGGACTGGGATGATTAAAGTATTGTTTGGGGTCACTTTAGTTGCTCGAGAGAGGGCATTACCGTTCAATTGCCTTCTTAGCCCAAAGAAGTAGCGATTGGTAAGAGTTATTCTTCCTTTGATCTCAGCGCTGATGTCGTTCTCTGAGTTCATAGTCGCATGACAGCACGTCGCCTTGTCTAAAACCTTTTTTGACATCAAAGGTATCGGTAAAGTCCTTACCGACCTTGTTGGAGCAGCGTGCATTCTCCGTCGTCATTCTGCACAAACGAACGAATTTGGCAGGGATGCCAAAACCAGACATTGCTATATATAGCTCGTCTCTATAAATGCTGTCATACGGGGCCTTAAAATCGATGAAAAGGTGGTGTGTATCGATTTGAAGTTCCTGGGTTTTTTCCATGATCTGCCGTAATGTAAATATTTGGTCGATGGTTGACTTTCCTGGCCTGAAACCACACTGATATGGACCGATCAGGTTATTGACTAATGGTTTCAGGCGTTCACAGCAGATAAGATCTAATGTAAGGCCTACGCACCACCTTTTCGGAGTTCTGCAACGTGTTTGAGCTCTCTTCAACTCATCCTAAGTGATTTTTCATCAACGGCAGGCTTAGCCGATTCCCTTGCATGAAATACATCGCAATGCAGTTGCCCTCGTGCCGTAAGATATGACCGAAGTGACTTCTATCCCCGTATGGTGATGTTTTATTGGCTCCTAACCTTTCCTCGTATGGCGTTGTTCGTTTGGAATACGATTTGGCCAGATAACCCTAAATATGATACGAAGGTATAAATATATTCACGAAGGTCTGCACCTTACTATTGACCAAGACTGTCACTTTTCAAGTACCTATATATGTGTATACACATAATAAAGAAGAACTGACTCAACGTTGAAGCGAAACGGTCGCAGCTTGGCCATAGTGAGGTATGCATTGCTTTTGCAAGCTTTGGGTAGCATACCGGACGCAGCCTTTGCTTTTCCGATCCTGCAACATCATGGTTGGTGCCTCTGTCAGCAGAGATAGTGCTTTCTAGATAAAGGAAGGTATCAGCTTTTTCGACATCTTTATTATCTTTAGCACTGTTCTGTTTGACTTGGATTAAATGTGGTCGGAACGATTCTAAGGAGAAGCCTGCTTATCTGACATCCAGAATTGAATCTCTGAACCTTCGGAGGATTATCGGATAACAATCCATTTTCCATACGCTTCCTATGAGAGGCCTCAATAGCTCTGCCGATTTGCTTGGCGCTACTTCGAAAAATTCGGCAGGGATTCCATCAGTGCATCGCAGTTACAGTCTCTGTATTGTATATGCCAATGTATGTATATGTTGCTTGGGTAGTTTCATTTAACTTAAGGGCCTCAGCGCTATCGTTCAAATGATTTGACACTGTCGCTGCTCTTCCAATCACCTGATCTGCTTGTCATTTGTTTTTATTTCTTGGAGGTGCTTGTTGGAATAGCATAAACGGTCCCACTGTAGCACCGATTCGCTGTAATTCTTCCCCTTTTCGATGAACCTCTGCGGTTCAGTCGCAAAAACACATTTTTCGCAGAACTCCAGTGGTCGTCCATGTTTGTGTGTTCAGAACAGCTGATTGTTTTCGCTCCCACGTTAAGATAGTCCCTGAACTGTTTACGCTTTGCAGGATCCCGAAGTCCATTCTGACGGTGGCGCTTAACTACTCAAGTGACAGCTTATCGTAATATGGTGTATCGCTACAAATAAGATGAGATTCAGCTGATCTTGTGTACTTCCGATAACTAGGCTGTTGACATATTCGCTTCCTACTATGGGTTCCCAATTAGACGTTAAATTGCAGACGGTACCCAGTTATTTTTAAAAGTTATCCTTCACTTCCTCAGTTGCGGTTTCCCTCGGTGCGTAAAACTGAATAGTGAGTATCCAGTCACTAATAGGTTTCCAAGATATGAAGGCCTTTCGTGCTACTGGCTTCGGCATCAGCCATACACTGGACTCCCGTGCATTTTCATTTGGTTTGCCAGAGTAGAGTAAGACATACATATGTTTCCAATTGGCTTCGTTACTCAGCCCCAAGATAGCCAGCTTGTACAGCTTGGATTCTCGCTCAAGTTGGAAGAATTTGACGTTTTGAATATATTATGAGCCGGGAAGGGTCTTCACGTCAATAAAGAATTCGTCCGTATCACAGGCGTTTGTTTCCGTTTCAAAGTAATTATTTTTTTTTACGGATGCGGATGGGCCACAGATCAATGAGCCTTTTCATGTTTTGTGACGTAAGATGCTCACCATTAATTACGTTCACTTGGCAATTTCTCAAGAGATCCCCAGATGGTGCTGCGGCTAGGCATGAAGTATAGCAGAGCTGCAGAATGGTCGGCTCTTTCTCGTTATTTAGTGAAACAACACCCATCGATAGATCCTACTTATACGAGCCGCAATACCAGTGATTGGTAACCAATTTCTCTAGAATGTCTACCTTTACACATTTCAGTTGGGCTCTGCGATATTTTATGAAAGGAAATATAAGTGGTGAACGAGGACGAGGAGAGGGATTTAACTTAGAGCCGGATTTTGTGAGGATTTACAACATGAAGGGCTATGGACGGTTAGTGTTTACAGAAGGAGTTTTGGTACGAGAATATGGATTCAGTTTTGAAAGGGTATTGGGCTTTTTATTTGGCTTATCTACCCAGTTTGATACATGCAAGTACTTATCCCGCCAAAGACGCCATTAACAACAAATGAGCACTGCAGTCTATGCGTTTAAGTTATCGCGGTGATGGTCTTTTTCCTGCACTTCTACAGAAAGTTATCGATCTCATCCTACCGGGTATTATTGCTTCATTTAGAATCAGCTACAATTGGGGATACATCCCGATCTTCATTCCCAAACCGGGCAACAGGCCCAGTGACCTGCCTAAATCCTACAGACCAATAAGTCTAAATTTGTTCTTAAAACGATGAAGGGACTCATTGACGTTCCTCGAATTCGGTTAAATTTGTCTACCCCTCTGCACTCATGTCAATTTGCATATAGGAAGGGTAAATCCATAAAAGGAGCTCTTCACTACCTTGTGACGAGGATTGAAGGAACTTTTTGTTCTAAAGAAATACATAAATAGCTCTGCGTGCTTTCCTTGACATTGAGCGCTTTTTCGATAACACTGGCTACAGCTCAATAGCAAGAGCAACCAGTAGCAGAGGTATCGAGGATTCGACCGACAAATGGATGAGCGCAATGCTTGAAAGTCGAATAAATAGTTTCTCCTCTGAAGGAGTGTCAGTGTCCGTGATCGCAGCTAAAGGTTGTCCCCAAGGAAAGGAGGAGTTCTCTCCTCCCTAGTATGGCCACTAGTCATAGATAATCTTCTAGTCGATCTTCACAGATTAGGCTAAAAAAAACACAGCGTGACCATATCTATCGTCATGGAAGGTGTTTTACTAAACGTATTAGAATGGTGCAGCAGAGAAGGACTATCCTTCAAACCCTGCGCAAACTGTTCTAGTGCCTTTTACTGGTCAATCTGGGACCATCATTATCAAAGGCACCACTCTAGCTTATTCCAGATATAGTCAATACCTCGGGGTCATCCTCGACAAGCGGCTCAGCTGGAATTCTCATATCAAATTCCCCATCGAGCGTGCCACTAGGGCCATGTGGGCCTGTAGACGAAAATGGAGTTAAAGCTGGTGTCTTTTGACCCAACACCAAAGTCTCGATACCTATGGGAATGTATTCCACGGTATTTCAGGCTGAACTCCATGCCATTGAAATCTGCGCTAGGTTAAAGCTAGCAGTCCTAGACACAACAAGGTAAAACTTGGATGGGTCCCTGATCATCAACGAATTGCTGGCAACGAACTAGCAGATGAACTAGCTAGTGCTGGCTCAGAATCTGCGTTCATAGGACCTGAACCTTACTGTGGCATCAACTGGTCTTCCGCCACAGCGCTGCTTAGTAATTGGGAACACAAATTTCGTCTGGACCACTGGGAAAATGTCCCAGGGTTGGGACAATCCAAACTGCTAATCATGCCTTACTCCTGTAAGTATAAACTAAACCTTAATAAGGACAGTATCAGTAAGCTGGTGGGCTTTCTCACGGACCATTGTGGCCTGAGATACCACCTTAACAAACTTAATCTGAACTGAGACATAGAATTTAGGTCCTGCTCAGAGGAGGATGATTCATCCCAGCATTACATTGGTTAAGGAGGCGTATTTTCTATAAAGAAATACATACAGTGCCGTTCGAAAAATGTTGGTCAAACATTTTATTACCCATTTCGGGCGCACTTCTTGGAATTTATGAGAGCTACGGGGTTTTTTTGCACTAGGTAGCAAAATGTCGTTCAAAAAGCGCATAAAATTCGATGTTATTATGAATAAGAGGTGCATTTAGCTCGTGAAAGCAGTCCGAAACGAACCGAAGTAATTTAGTGAAAAAAAATGGGAAAAATCAGTTCGGAGTGCAAAGCTAATATTTTGTGTCTGTCACGTCTCAATTTAACAACACGTGAAATTTCTACAAAATCAAATGTTGCTCAACAAACTATGGCATGAAATTTAAAAAAAATATCGTGGGACCGGGACTACCAGCAGAAAGAAAGGCTCAGGGAGGCCAAAAAAGACGACCCCAGTGGCAGATCTTTTTTTGGTGCTGTACAGCCGTCGGCATCGGTTCAAGACTTCGGTGGATCTTAAAAACGATCTGTGTCGAGCTACAGGAAAAATAATTTCGTCAAGCTCAGTGAGGAAAAGGCTCGTGAAAGCTGGACTTAGAGCACTCAAACCAGTACTGAAGCCGGAGTTTCCAAAAAGAGTCAGAGAAAAACGATTGCTCTGGGCTCAAGAGCATCTCAATTGGACTCAAGACATGTGGAACAATGTTATCTTTTCCGACGAATCAAAGTTTAAGCTGCATGTTGGAGATAGGAGGGTTCTTGCGCGAAGAGAACCAAAGGAAAGACTGAGCTCTGAATGCATCTTACGGATGCCCCCCAAAACTTAAGGTGTGATGGTCTGGGGATGCTTCTCTGGAGATGAAAAATGTAGAATGGTCTTCCTAGAATCGAAAGTCACTGCAGTAGTTTACCTACGGGTTCTGGAAAATGTATAAGAGCCCTCGTCGCTGGAGCTTTTTGGTGACACTTGCAGATTCATTTTTCAACAGAACAATGCTCCTTGCCATACAGCCAAAATTGTAAGTATGAACTTGTTTTTTTTTTTTTAAATATGAAAGACTAATATCAAGCTTTTAAATAAGCTAGAACTTTTATGACTAAAAATAATATTTGCATTTTTTTTTTTATTTCTTAGGTTAAAAAGTACTTCGAAGAAAATAATGTCGATGTATTAAGTTGGCCTCCCTACAGTCCAGTTCTCAATCCAATTGAGAATATCTAATCAATAATGAAACTTAAGGTTGCGAAGTCAATTGAAAACCTAAAAAATTTACTTACCTGGAACACCATACCTGCTTCTACATGGAAAAACCTATCTGAGTCAATGTCTCGCCGATGTGCAGCTGTAATAAAAGCAAGAGGAGGTCCAACAAAGTACTAATTAGAGAGAGAATGTTTCAGGGAAGCAATAAAAAAAAACAAAAACACTGCACCAATAAAGCATTTTTCTTTAATCCCTAAAAAGGAGGCAGGTACCTAAAAAACCCATTTTTCGGTCTAACAACTTTTTGCTCCCGTGTGACCGCATGTGAAAATTTTTAACACTCTAAATGTATCATGAAACGATCGAAACCGCATAAGAAAACAAATTCTCATTAAAAAATATGTAGTTATTGCAACAAGGTTGACAAAATTCGAACAAAAAAGTTTGACCAACATTTTTCGAACGGCACTGTATATATGTATGTACGCCAGCGGAATTGAGAATTTCTGCCTTCATTAGGGAGGTAGTACGCCTCATGGATTAATTATATCCTTATGATACAATAGATCTTTTAGGTCGCAGTATCTGCTACATGGGCAAGGGTTATTCAAAAGAAAAATAATAATAATAAGTTATCGCATCCTACTTGCAACGACTGAAAGGTACTTGGCAGGGTCTATAGCTCATAATCTGCACACATTGCCATATCATATTCTTAATAAAGTGGAAGTCTTTCTAGTTTTTTAGTCCTTCTTCGAAGCTGGGAATATGAGGTGTTTTAAACCACACCCTTAAAGTTTTTCTTAAAACTATGTTCGTATGGCAAAAGCTTAGGAAACCACATCTAAAATTCTGTCTTTAGGTTGCCCTATCTAAACATAAATTTACATTTTTCATCGATCTATTTTAATTGAATCCAGCAAGCGTGTACGACAGAACCCTTACTAAAAGGATACCACCACAAATGTCCCGCACATTCCATTACTTAAGCTAACAAATCTACTTTATGGAATAAGTGAAAACTTAAATGTTTATACAAAGAGAAAACGTGACCAGTCATGTGCTTATATCACTCAAAAATTCCCCTGCTTATGGGAATATGAATAGCACGATACTCAAGTCGGTGATATAGAATAATTGCATGTAACACACATACACACATGTACATACACACCTCTGTATGGCCTTCGAAAGGAAAGTAATAAAAGCTCCCTTAGATCGTTGGTTATGGTTATGCTTATTGCAACGCATTTAGAATGAAAGGGATTTAGACATGTGAAAGAACGATTACTTCGCAATTACATTTAGCTGTTATCCGTTGGATTTTAACTAAAAATATCCATACACACATCCCACATCATCTGCGCACATTCTTACATAAATGCATGCCGGAGAGGCGGGGTTCAATAAACTAAAAAAAAAAAAAAAATGAAATAAATCATTCCCTTGGAGGTGTCCTAAATCTAAAAATAGCTACTTAAAGTTTTTTTTAATAAAAAAAATAAACTGGGCACACCAGGTACACAACGGTTCTTGTAACCTGGTTTTACCCCTCATACATGAGTGTGTGCTGATCGAAAGGTAAGGTAACTTTAGTCACGTGAATTGGTTTAAATTTTTATTAGAAAAAAAAAAAAAAAAAAATCAATGAGCCAAGGGAAGCTTTCTCAAAGCTAAAGGATTTCCTTCACAGCGAAACGAGATAATTTTTTCGGAAACACTGTCAAAATTTCAGTTTCCAAAGAAAGCTCACAATTTTGAAGTTTTCACTTCCCACGGATACAAAGATAAATGGGTGCGCATATATCAACGGAAGAGGGTGATTTATTGTACACGTTTTGGGGGGTGGAATCGATATGTGTTCGTATGTTGAACACGTTAATATGCGTCACTTTGCCGGCAGTTTAAACGTTTTTCAAAGACGACACAAAGAACGTCTAACATTTTAAAGACAAAAATGTCACTTGCGTACGTGTTATACTCGTATGAATTTAAAGCATGGCCTTGGGTTAATGTCGGGCTGACCTTTAAACATCAGGGATTACGTGCGCGAGGATACATGTGACACCACTGCATTGCATACGTTTTGTTGTCGGTCTCTTTGTTTTTTTTTTTTGTTAGTTGATTAGATACATTTTTTGGATGAAAAATTTATTGTCGAGCGAGGATTTGATGTTCACTCCATGGACAGTGCTATTTTATGAGAGTTTTTTTTTCGTCTTTTTTTTGTTGCTAATAAACACAGTTTGCATGACTCTGCTAAAGAAAGACCAACCGTTCCCAGTGGTACACTTCATAAGATTATTCGAAGAACTACCCTGAAGTAAAGTATGTCACCGTCGAATCTATTTGGGATGAGGTCCTTGCACACCCTTCTACACAAAAAGCTGACAAAAAAAAAAAAACGTTACTAAATGAAACGATGGGTTGAATGAAATTTATGGAATTTGTCATGCAACCGTGGAATCGGGGATACAAATTGAAACAAATGGTTGTACGGCATGCCGGGTAGTTTGAGGGTTGGTAGGGGTTGAAATATGGAAATTTCTATTTTTTTCGGTGGTCGCTTTCGCTAGATTTCGTTAAAGAAGATTAAAAGAAATTCGAAACACAAAGATAATGTAAAACGGAAAAGAAAATTCTCAAACGAAATCTTTTACTGCAGAGGATTGAGAAGGAACTACGTGACGTTTATTGCGCGGTAGAGCCTAGAATTGACAATTCTATTATTCAATCGCTTGCCTAGATTTAAGCAGAGTGCGTACTTGAGGATTTTCATGGTAATGCCTAAATTGAGAATCTCGTTTGTGGTGTTATTATTGTTTTATGGCAAATAAACTGAAAGTTCAAAGGAGAGAAAGGAATTTGCTTTGTTTTGGAATTATGTCGGTGGATTAGATTAGATTAGATTCTGGGGGGGAGGAGGCGATATCTTTGGCGGTGTGAACACAAGTGGGCCAATTGTGGTTTTCTCTGGAAACTGATTTCGTGTAGTTGAGTTGTAAAACTTAGTTTTTTTTAATGAAATTGCCGAGGATATTCCAACAGAAGCTATAATCTACTGGTAGACTCACTTAACAAGGGGGGCTACCCTGCTATAGGGTTTGCCGACAACGAGGTTATTTTCGTAGTGATCTACCTGCTATTCGTTGTTCCATGCAGGCGGCATTAAGCGTTGTCGTGACTAGTCATTGTCCGTCAATCTATTCACTATGTGGAGAATGTTACCTCCAGCGAGATGGCCATCGTTCTTGGGTACCCAGTTACAATTTTTGAACAAAGTTAAGTACTTGGACGTCATCCTAGACAGTAAGGTTGCTAGAGACGAGAATCGTGAGAGCCACCAGCATTGTTTGGAAGTGCAGTAGAATGTTCAGTAGGACCTAGGGCTTAACTCATACGATGCTTCACTGCATATATGTATACTGACATAGACAGTGGTCAAGGGATGCATTTCTCAAACGCAAACTCGATAAACTGGAGCACTTTTCCTGTGTCTGCATTATACTGGTGCGATGAGAGGAACTCCGACTGTCCGAGATGGAATCTCTTCTGTTCCTTTCTTTTTTGCATGTCTTCATCGAGTAGGTACATGGCTAGGAATCAGTTTTCCACATTGGAACGCTGCTTGAGAGGGCTGCTATCTTTGGCGTAGGGCGCAGAGATGGTGAGGCTGAAGAGCTTTTCAGCCCTATTGCACGCGTTCGGGATGGGGTGTTAGATATCATGCGAAAGGAACTTAACTTTGAGGGTAGATTTCGAAGCTCTTTTCCGGAGCATTTGGAATGGAGAAACAGCAGATGGACTGGGTCTGATCCATCTAGCACTGACGGGTTTTTGATTGATGGGCTCTCGGTAGGAGGCGTCTATTCGGAAGAAGAGATTGTGAACAGGGCTATTCCACTAGGTACATATCCCACGGTCTTTCAGGCTGCAGTCCATGCTATTGCAAGTACAGCTCACGTAGCTCTTAAGAGGGGTAGAGCTTGGCATGTTAGAGCTATTTACATCTGCGTCGACAGCCAGAATGCGATTCAGTCTTGTTCTGCTTCCATGATTGTCACCAAAATCGAGAAGCAGGCAATTGTTAAGCTGATTTGGCTTGGGCGGTGTAACTTGCTGACATCTGGGCTTCGGGGCATTCCGGGATATCGGGTAACGAAAGAGCAAATGCTCTTGCCCGGGAGGTGTCAATGAGCTCTTACAACCATCAATAGGCTGCAGCTTGGCATTTTTTAAGCAAACAAAAGCAAAACAACATCTTGACTACGGGCGACGTCTTGGTATATGCCGGCAGACGAAGATGTAGATCCAGGTCTGCTGGCAAACTCTTGCCTATTTGATGAAATTTTCGATGGAATCATTGCGTGGTTTTGACTCGATATTGGGCGTTGAATCTCCGTCTAAAGCTCAAGAATTATTTGGGGTTTATAGGCATAAGGATATGTACTTGATCAACGGCCTCCCAGATCGTGAAGAGTCTGCCAGAGATAGGCAGACGATTCCGGGCACACTGTTTCGAGCTGTCTGGCGTTCTGGCATCCACGATACGTTCGTTTTTACAGTGGAAGTTGGGTTTCCAAGAATCTGAAGATCCTCTCTTTGGAGCATTTTTGTCCATATACTCAATGTGGCCAAGCCAATGTAGTTGACGTACCTTGGCTTTTTGAAGTACATTCATGTGTCTCGGTACAGCTAGTAGAGTTCAGCTGGAGAAGAAAGTCAACCAAGAATTTTTGGCTCGAAAATACGGAGGCGCAGTTGAGGAGGTGTCCTTGCTGGTCTGACCTGATCTTTGAAATGAGTTAGTGCATGCTGTCCACCAAGTCATCTCCGGCTGCTTTGAACAGCTCGGTTGGCAGAACATCAGATCCAGCGGCTTTGTTTAGCTTCGATATTGCTATGCCCGTCAATGCTTAAATGGCTGATTCTGCCTGACAAAGGCATTTAGACTTCAGCGCCGTTCTACTTACTTACTTAAGGTGGCGCTACAGTCCGGGGTGGCTCTGGGCCTCAACCAACAAGCGTCTACAGCCAGCTCGATCTTTAGCCAGCTGCCTCCAGTTTCGCACGCTAAGTTGGTTGAGGTCCCTTTCCACCTGCGTGCGCCACCTGAATCGCGATCTTCCTTTACTGCGCCGTCCTTCGGGAATGAATTTGAAGACTTTCCGGGCCGGGGCATTTGTGTCCATGCGCTCTACATGACCCAGCCACCTCAGACGTTTGACCTTCAATGTCGCTGAACAGCCCATACAGTTCGCTGTTGTATCTCCTCCTCCACTCACCGTCTATGCAGACGGAACCAAAAGTCACCCGAAGAATTTTTCCTCTCGAAGCAGCCAAGAGCGACCTCATCCGCTTTTGACAGGGTCCATTCCTCTGCTGTTTTTTCTTCTTTTTGAGGAGTCGATGTTCTTCCCGTCTCTTGTCCCCGTGAAGTTTACACTTAGCCCCCGTTCTTCTTTGTGTGCCGTTTGTTTAGTTGCGTATGCTTGCCAGCATTTTTCGTCAAATCAGGGGTTTCTTGGTGGCGGTCGGGTGAATTTTGGCAGCGTTGTCACTGGTCGGCACTTGATGCTGGCGGCATCAAGTCGTCGTCGAGAGATGTCGGGATTTGCGTTCGGCAAATATTATGGCGGTCTCTTGCGATTGCAGCTTTACGATGGGATGATACGCAAAGCGCAACCTGGAGGGGCAGGTCCTTGGTTTTAGCCCGTAGAACAGGGGGTCGGATGAACCAATACCAGTAACTCACTTCAGAGATGCGAGCGTTACCGTTGGCTCAGTAAGGAGTCCGCTGCCACCATCTCTTTTTAAGGCCTTGCCTCAGTGCTTAAAGTTTCTTACTGACCTGAGCTGGAAATGTGTTGGAGTAGCTCAAGTAAGGCTTCCGCTAGTCTGGGTGTGGATGTCAGCGTTGATTCGTTCAAGGGTATTTCTCCGCTGCACGTTCTCCTTCTGAGGACCTTTTGTTGTACATCTGAGCTGCAGGTCGGGTCAGTAAGAGATGTCTGTTCTGGTATATGCCGAGTCCGAGTGTCTAGCTCCATATGAACAGTCAGACTCAGCATATGCTCATCGTTAGTTCACTATCAAATATGTAGCCATCAAGTGGAAGTGATGATGCGTTTTTGTCGCTAGGATTGCTCGGTGTTTTTATGTAGAATCATCAGCCAGCTGTCATGGTCATTTTCGTTAAGTTAAACTTGTGTAAAGGCCTTTTCCACATCGGCCACGTTTGGCGCTGCAATTAATCTCTTACATCATGAATATTGGGTGCTCATCCCCTTTTTCTGTAGCCTACTGTCCTTTTTAAATTTTGGTTTGTCTCCATTGTTTTTTCTTTTTTTTTTTCAATGAAAATTACCCCCACACCCAACTGTCGTAACCGCACTGTACCCAACGGATGTCTAAATGAGCTTTCATGACTCAGTGAAGGACGTCCATCTAGCCTAGCCCAACCTAAATAAACTTGACAACATTCCAATTATGAAAACACTCTTTTTTTTATTTTTATTATTTAATTATTCAAAAAGTTTGTTGACCCTAAATAAACAAATAATGTAACGTAACGAAAAAAAAGCAAAAAAAAAAAACAATTCAAGCACAAAACTGCCAATGCAATCTGTTGTCTTGTGCAATAAAACCAGCATCTTATTGCCTGTACCTGTCATCGATAGCGCAATTGTTTATATTATCAAGTGAAGATAAAAGTCTACTTCAAATATACATACTTTTCGGCACTCCAATAAAAAGTTACATCAAATTTACGTGCAAATCAGAAAATTGGTTTATTTTCGAAGCGCGTTGGTTGTATCCGCGGGACGTGCAAGAAAGACAAGCGCGAAAAAAAAGACCAGCTAAACTCTGAAAATAGATTTCATCTGTGCGATTCTATAGATACAAGTATCCGTATGTGCTTCCTAGCTGTGCAGCAGATGCAGTTTATTTGTTCATTTGAAACGTACAAACGATGACATCATTACATTTGACGGTGAGCTATGGCGCGGCGTCAAATTTGCTGCTACTGCTGCTCCTATAATTATTTATTTTTTCCCACTAGACTCTGTTCTGGTCTAGCGCTAGCGCTAGCTATTGTTCGACTTTCGCCATCCCTTACTCTAAAAGTATGATCTCAGAAAAAGACTGAAAGGAAGGCGCATGCAAATAAATTTGTTTAGAATTTCTGTTGTGAAAGTACAGGCATTCTGTGTGCCTTTCAATTAGTTTGGCTATAGCATCATCTTTTGGACGTCGCGCGGTGTTTAAATTAAAAAAAAAAAGAAGAAAAATAGCAGAAAATTATAATTTTATTTATAGTTTTGAACAATTGGCTTTGTCGGTTTTGTTTTAGGTGAAATATTCTTGAAAACATTACGAAAAAAAAGCCAACTAATTGCCGTGTATTCGTTGCTGATTAATCTGTTGAAATCGATTTCAATTATCGCTATAAGAAGTTAAATTAAAGAAATAAAATTCTTGTGTATTGCAACTGCGATTCAAGCTAATCATGGGTAAGAGAGATGGGGAAAATATACATTTACTAGATACACAACAATTAAATTCTTTATATCTACACAATCGTAAGTCCTGCAAATGTCAGTCGTCAAATTCTTAGTGCCAATAAGACAGCTCATGCGGCTTGAGAGCTGTCATGTGTTAGAGTCCCTTCAAGTAATAAAATCTTTTTCAGTATTCATTGGCGGGGAGAATACGTTAATATTTCATATTCGTTGAAACTGCTGTAAACACACTTATAAATGAAAATTACAAATGACACTTTGGCAGCTTCGGCGATTATTGTGCCAAGTTAGTCGTACTCGTACTCGTACTCGTGTGCCTCTGGATGGAGTAAGTTATTGGCTATATTGTTCCACGATATTCGTAATTATTCTAATTAAAGTGATTATACTTTTAGGGCTTCAGATGATAAAAGACTTGCGAAATGCGTACATAACGTTTCATGTCATGCATTTGCGGGACTATTTTTGCGGTTGAGATAGCATTTTTCGATACACGAAGTACTTTGTTGAAGCTGGGGTGGGGGTTAGGATAGCGGAACTCAAGGTCGTGGTATGACTTGCAAATTTGGGTATTCCCAGAGCATGTGTTTTATGATATCAGACTTCTGTGTACCCTGGGGGATACTGCAGTAGTCCGGCGATTTAATAGATACATCTAGAAAGAAGTTGCGCTACGCTAAGATGTCGCTACAGTCTGGAGGAGACTACTTACTTGCGAATGTCCAGTATTCCCTTGTCGTACGCCTACGTCCTATCGGCTACCAATTCTGGAAATAGTATGTCTCAGCTCTGCTCAACTGCCGTAACTCCATCTCGATCATTCTGCGCCATGTTTTCCTCAGACCTCCAGGTGTTCTGCGATCCTCTGTAAACGGGTTCCATTGCATGTCGTAGGTATCTTCTGTTATCTACGGCACCTCCGCCGTTGGGTGATTGTGCCTACTGCTGTTTTACCCGTTCTCTTGTAGAGGGGTTCCTTAGAGAGACCAGAAAATCCTTAAGATGATACGCAAGAACCTGTTAACGAACGCTTGCAACTTTTTCGTGACAGCAATGCTGCACCCATATACCAATACGAATATACATGGAGCCGAACAATTTTAGTTTGGTGTGAACTGTACTGAGTGTAAACGAATGCGGACTTTTCTTTGACGTTTCCGTTGGATGTATCCAGTTCGCTTTCACCATTGTTCGAGTCAATATTCCCAAAGTACTGGAAATCCTCTACTCTCTTCCGGTTGTCTAGCAAAGCATTTTTGAGCTGATAAGTTTGTTCCTTAGTTTTTGCGGTATTACTTTTCAGAGCGACTGCAGGCCTACACCTAACTTCTGCATCACATATGCTGGCAATTGTTGGAAATCTGTGAGAGACTAGGCATGCATCGTCAGCGTAGAAAAGATGTTTCAGTTAGGATGTAAGAGTCTATCAAAATCCTTCTTCTACTTGCCAGGAATGCTCTCAGCTTCTAAAGCTCTCTCCATGAGGGGGAATAGTAGCTCAGCTGATGTTGTTGATACTGCTTGTAAGAGCTCCGCGGGAATACCGTGAAGTCGAACTATCTTGTGTCAGTGCTTTGATATTCTCATACTTACTAGGGAACGTGGAGCGTATTCGAGAATTTCTTGCCTTGGGTCTGGAGCTGCGACCACCTGTCAACTCTTTGGTGATTGTGGCGAGGGTCATAGTGTTGCATCGGACCGTAGTTGCGCTTTTCACGTGGCACGCTACCCTGTACTTCCTTCATCTTCAAGCGATACAGAACCTCTAACTAGCTCCTCTCTGCGGGAGTGGACTAGGCCTCAACCAAACCGCCTCTAGCTAGCTTCAATAGCTGCCTTCAATATTGCACGCGAAATTGGTTGATGTCCTTCTCTAACCATACGCTTCACAAGGTAAGGTCCCGCCAGTGTGGACGGAAAAATTCATCGGGCCGTCGTATAGTGCTAATTTTTTTCGTTAAAATATTTGCGACCAGTGTTTGACATCTGCTTTGAATACATTTGTCGCTTTGTTAATCACGTACTTCAGGTACTGTCTAAATGAGTAGCGTATTTATCACTATGCCAAGGTACTTGAGTGCTTCGATATGATGTCCAACTACAGATTTCCTTTATTTTCTGAGCCGACTTAAAATTCATAGATGTCAGTCACCGATGTACCATTCCTATAGTGGTATTGGTATTGGTTGCCTAAATACACCATTACGTTCCACAGCCATGTGGAGCTCCGCCTGTGACCTTATATTCCTTTTTACGATTTTCGGTATCATAAATGAGGACCCTATTTGGAAAATTGTTCAGTATGATTGGTCTTTATGGCCGTCACGATGTGGTTCCAGTTCGCCGTGCTGAAAGCTTTTTTAACGTCAGGTAGCATAATATTGTTTGGTTCCATGTTTCCATTCTTTTTGCCACATTATCCACCTCTGCAATTGGGTTTATTGTTGACCACTTCTTTCAGAAACAGTATTGGTGTCCCGTGAATCCCTCTGTATTTTCGATGGCATCCTCAAGTCTGGCATATATCAAGCGTTCTAGGACTTTGCTGTACACAGCAATTCATAAGGGACGATACGGCTAAGGATCTCCTTTGGGAGTAGTACCAGTCTTTGTCCTTCCAACTGATTGGGGAGTACACCTTTACGAAAGCACGTTTTGTACATTTCATTGAGTACATGTGAGCTTAGTTTAATTACTTAATTACTTCTAATTGTCTGGTGACGTTTTGGCACATTTGTCGATATTGTGTGTCACTTTTTGTGGACAGCATATATTTCTTTTGGTTGCTTCTGTTTCAATACTGACGTAAGAAAGCTTCTAAATGAAAAGCCTTTCGGATATGCCTCTAAACACTCACAATACGAATGGTCGCAAGAAGCTAACTCTTGGACCTGGTTGCGCCATTTGTGTTTCAGCACTAGAAGACGCTGCGCTGAGAGCCCTCTGTGATCTTGTAATAACGTGAACACGCGTTTTAAATATTATACATCTTGTGTTCGTCTACGAGTTTCATGTAATTTTTGTAAGTAAGGCCTTCAATAAGTCCCTGAATACCACACCATTTTACTTCAAACTGTTTCTGACATCAAACGATTCGGACAGGTTTGTGCTGGTCTTGAATGAAGCAGCGTTTATACTTCATTTTGATTCATAGAGGAACGGGCTCATTAAACATCGATTTGAAATTTTGGGGCTTTCTTCAAGATCTGTGAATTTCAGGTCGGCCTACCACATACACCCATAAGGACTAATCAGGTTATTTACGACAGGTTTTACGCTAAAATGTGCACAGTTCCGAGTGTCTTGTTTTTTGGGGATCTCAAATACTGTGCTGAAATTCTATTCATCGGGCATACATACATATTCTCATCCGATCTCATTTTGCAGTTGGTAGACCATCAGCTTATTAAACCTTTATTGCTGCTCTTTTCACTTCGCTTTCGTCAGGTGAAATGAAGTGTTAGCTTTAACTATCGAAGATGAGAGGTTTATTCTGCCTTACAGCGGCCAATTGCTCGTCAACGCCGGTTAACAGTCTACAAAAATGTTCTCCCCTTTTTCAGTACGGACTCTATTACAAGTTTAGCCTGTTTTTCTCTGCAGGCTTTCGTTCGGGCCTTATAACACTTCATGCTCCTTTTTCTGCTCTCGAAAAAGTCTAGCTAGGAGTATGGACTCGTATATATACTCGTATGTACATATGTCGGTGGCAACCCTTGTTTGCTTTGTATGCCTGTTTCTTACTTCAGTTTTCATTAAATCAAGGATTTCGTTGTGGTTACTAAACTGAAACCCAACACATCCGATGTGACACTTGTAATGGATTGTTGACAGTGCTTTCACTGGTTTTCCAAACGTGACATGGGCAGCAAAGGGTTTGTCAAGATTTGAAGAGACTCTTAACCAGCGAAGGTTCTGGGAGTCTCTTACAATTTCCACAATAATCTTTCCGCAAGTGTTGGTTAAAGATGCCCATTGTATGATGCCTGTTGTATGCGTCCCAATTTTCCACCTTCATTATGCATGATCCATGCAATCGAACTTCCTGGATGGCAGTCATATCTGCTTTGAAGCAGCCCAAGATGTCTGCAATTTGTTCTGTTGGGCGTGGCTTGTTAAGGATTCGATTGTTGTATGGGTAGATGCGAAAGTCATTATCCTTATTTCGCTTTATGGGTCTTCAACAGTGAAATTATTTATTTCCGACGCTGACTGTTGCTTAGTTTCATGGTAGAACTCTAAGCCCTTAACTTGGGTGGCCAGATTCTTGGTTACAACCCCTATGATAAGGGGCCAGTTGAGCTGATACCAGTAACCCACTTCGGAGATTTGACCCGTGATCATGAGAAACAATTTTTTCTGGGATTCGAAGATGTCTTCTGGGATTTGAATGTCGAACCTTCTGTGCAGTCCAATACTCTAACCCCTGTGCCACAGCGGCAATAATTAAGAATAGGAATTCTATCTTTTAATGTTCATCTGAGATGCATTTTTCCTACCCTGACTGTTGCTCTTGCTTTTTAAACTCTCCCCCTTGGAATGGCAGAGTAATTCTTTCCGAGAACTGGGTACCTGTCTTACGAACCGCCATTATCCCTGCCAAAATACGAAAAATTATCCATGAACAGCTGGCCTCCAAGTCTGAAAAGATTTCATTTCTCATACTCTATCCACTGTCAAAGCTAGGGTCCTATGTACATATATGGAAGTCGAGGCTCGTAAGGTTTGGTACTGCCTTGTATCTATCGTGAGTATTTTTACAAATACCAATGAAGTGTAAATATTTTTAAACAAATCGATACAAGGACTGGGGAATATCAAAAGGTCAATCTTGTAAGCTGTCAAACTTTCATCAAAATCATTATTGATCCTCTCTAATGTGGGTTAAAAATTTCCGAAAAATAATTCGAAACTCATGCGAAACCCAAATTATTTCGGTCTCAGCACTTCGAAACATTATACTTGGACTTTCAATTGCTCAACCGACCCTCATCTAATTCCAACTACCCATTATGCGCTGGCAAAATAACCCCCTAACTAGGTGTCTTTTTATTTTTTCGTCCTTAATATCATTTATTCCCCTCCATTTAAGTCCTTGCAAGCCAGTTAAAAAGAACTAAAAATAAAAGAACATTGCTGAGTTTTTTTTTTCTCTGCTTTTTTTTCACCAAGTACTATTCAACCTTTTCAGACTTTTGCGGTAGACGCTTATAATTACACCCAACTAAGCCTTAGTGACAACAATGTCATTACGGCAGCTAAGACCTGTTTTCTTGGAAAGAGAGAAGGAGATGAAAAAGAAAGGAAAAAAAGCTGTAAAGGGTACTTTTTGCCTCCTGGCGTTATTAAAATCGTCACAAGTAGGCAAACGAGAAAGAACTACACTGGGTGCTACACGTGTGGGGTGCTACTATTCGTACATTCTATCCCGTATTATGGCTTCAAGGACGAGCTCATTGAAGAAACTGTTTCGCTTTTAGGTTATGTGCTTCACTCTATACGGGTCGTTACTATTCTTTATAATTCAGTAATTGAAGAACTGCCAGCAAGGATTTATGGCATTTATGGATTTAATTAATTAAATGCAAATACTCGCACATACGAGTGCGAGAAAGTTTGCTGATGTGTTGTGTGGAACGTGGAACGCATCAGGGATGTAATTACTTATTTTATGGACGTCTGCATCATAAATTATTCATAATTCAATTACTCAATTATTAAGTATGTGATTCGGATATGACAACAGTTGATTGTGTTTGTATCGATCAGTTATCGTTGGTGGAAGTGTGTTTACATTGGAAGGACTCACACGAGCACAACGGGTTTAGTGGTGGGATATGAATTGGTTTTAGTATCTCGATAAATGATAGGAGACGAGTGGCAATTAGTCGGAAAATTGCAAACAGCAGACACATTTATAATGGTGTCCCTTCTGCACGTATACTTAGGCCTGAGCTATATTTGGAACTGCTGGGCTACTTCAGAAGTTTTGGTTGAATCCAGTTAACAAATCAATGGCTGCTAAAGAAACCACCCTCTGTGCCTTTACTGATATTCGGGGAGCCTTGGACAACACTTCTGACGTGGCTATCCATCATAGAATGTGTATTCACCATGCAGAACAATCCAGTTAGAATGTGAAGGATGCCTTAGCCACCAGAGGATGTCCCCAAGGGAGTGTGTTCTCCCCTTTGCTCTGGGCTTTGGTCATATGCGAACTCCTAGAACAACTAAAAAAACCGGGTCACAGAGTACAAGGATGTGCAGATGATGGTTTCATCCACCAGGAGTGCATTCGGTGATACCATACCAGAAATGCTGCAAAGTGCCCTTAACTTCACTTCGAGGTGGTGTAGTACTAAGGGCGTGACCATAAATCCTATAAAAACTGTCCTCGAAACCATTTCCTGAAAAAGGAAACATGATTTCAGACAAGTGTTTCTGGAAAACTTACACGCTCATCTGCCCACAGACCAAAAGTACTTTAGGTTAGGTTAGGTAATTGACTATCATGTGACCAGTAAAATCACTTAGACCAACAGTTTGGGTCCAATTATTTAACTCGAAAGCACTATAAATAATGTATAACCACTTAGATAGTAATATGAATCTCAGGACGTCCATCAGGTCAAGAATACCTAGGTCTTGCAGTTCCAAGAGGGATAGGGCGGGAAATCATACAGGAGGTAACAAAGAGACTCAATTTCTTCCTCGTCCATAAAGCTTCTGCAAAAGTTGTTGTGCTGTGCTGACTGAGGTGTTTCGCAAAGCACAATATGCAGTAATTTTGCCAGAGACGACTAAGTATCACCAGAGAAATAGATCTCTTCGTCCCGGCTGTTATCAGCCATAGATACATATTGCCCTGGCTGTTGCACATGTGTCCAGATGAACCAAACGTCGGTTTGCTCTACCGGTGGTTTCATCATCTATTGTCCTTCTTATGGAGCTACGAGTAATTGGGATTGCTACATGCAGCACCGAAATCTTTCTTGCAAGATCTTCATAAGACTCGACCTATCTTCTGCAGAGTCCAGAGCCTTAACAGCCATTGTCGATTTCAGAAACGTCGGTATGGACATCCGTTTGCAGCCTCCTATTGGGATAATATTAAGGCATGGCTGTTAGGGTTTGATGTCCGTAGGCGGCATTCCCTCAGCCTTACAGCGGTTTTGGCCGCCAGACTACTGCAGTATATCTAGATGGTGTTTTTTTTTTATTGATCCTTTGATACTGATGCACTGATGCTGCCCTTTGGATTTCAGTGAGGTTTGAGAGCTGGTATTGCTTCTCAAGTAAGTACGTTCTGCTATACCAGCGAACCATATGTAAAATTGGGTCAAATTGGGTCGGTTACCAACTGGGCGGCTAGGGTAATTTTCATGTGCCAACGCCTCTATGAGAAAAACTATGGACTATGGACTGAACCCTAAGTTGATTTATTGGTCGTACACAATCAAACGCCATATTCAGACCAATGAACAACTGAAGAAAATACATATATCAGGTATCACCCGGACAATGTACGACTACCATAGGAGCAATTCTTAGTACACACGGCTACATTTGGCAGTGCAGAAGGAGGCTATGTATGTTAAGTGCCCTCAAGCTGGTCAAGATACTGGATCTTAAAGGCAGTGACTTTACATATCAACTGGGAGTTCTAGAATATATTCATCATGACCCAATTTTTAAGATTCCAGATACCATGCTCAAAGAATTTTGATCCTTCGGGAGTTTCGAAGTTGTTGTCTCTTAACACTGCCAATTCCCAAACCTGGTTGACACACGGTTCCATATTGAAAAATTGCAGCAGGGGTATATGGCCCCTGTCCCCAAATATATTTCAAGCTAAGTCTCATGCACGAGAATGGCCTTCCGCACAGTGAAGCAGCGCTACTAGCCCTTCAATCTTACAAGATATGGTCTAAACTGTCTCAATCTACTGGAACATTTTCATTCAGGAACAAAGTTTCCGTTGCCTGGTTTCGAATGCAATGAATGGACTGACTGTGCTTTTCGCTCACTCGTTAGTCCTGAGCTCTATGAGCTCTAACAGTGCCGCCTTTAACATAACAAAATGCTAGGTCGAATGGCTACCTATTGGGCCAACCCTCAGCGACTTTAGCAAATGAAAAATTCAATCAGCCCCAACCAATATAAGGCCAAGACTTTTCTTGATAATCAAAGACAACTTATGAACCTTAACGGGCCTTAACGACTGATATGTGCCAGCTCAATGGAAACCAAAAACAGACGGCACAGTACTTCTCTTGTATTTCTCCAGGAGCCGCAAGGAAAAGATTACTTCCCTTGCCGCGGAACTCTACTAGTCCAGCAGAAATCAAGAACCTGGAATCTAAACCTGCCTATACTCAGGGTTATTAAGGGCCTCAAGTACAAATGATCTTAAATCTCGGTGTACGCATTAAGGGCCATAGTAGAGGTTTCAAGTAACAACTTGGTTAAGATCTGCCTTTCTAGAGAGCAAATTCCTCCAACCCATCCAACATTTAAACTTCTGTGATGTGCAAGGATAATAGGATTGAGTAGCACTCTCACTTCTCCTTAAGACTCAATTAATTATGACAAAAAATTTGCATACATTTCTAGTAAATTTAAGTTTATTGGTTCCGTTAATTTTCTGGTCTTTTTTGTGTGGAATTTATAATGTAAAGGAAATGCGAAGGAAAATTTATGCTTACATATGTAGTTGTTGACCTCTTATAAGTGAACTCAATGCACCCTCCTCGTTGCTATATGAAGAACTGTGCAAGTAAATAGTCTTCTGAGGTTACGACCACTTGCATAGGGTGGTTCATGCTGAAACTTTTAGGTTGGTTCTAGTGATGGAAGGTTTAGCATAACTCTGAGACAATTAGGGTGTCCCACAGATTCTTAGGAAGTTATCCGATTTTTTTATTGAATCTACAATGATTTGGGTTCCTTAGCCTAAATTCCTGAGGTGTTCACAAAGTTAACACAAACTTCTCTTATCGATGTCTATGGGTTGGATTAGGTTAGGTTAGGTTGGACGGCTGCCCACGTACAAAGCGCAGGCATATTTAGACCAAGAATAGGTCTATACTAGTACCAAAAAAAATCTAGGTTTTGCCCATTGGCTGGATGTAGAACCAATGAGAACTCTTTATGAATCGTTGTAGGCACCGACTTTCTATAGTTGTCAAGAAAAAGGCGCTCCTTAGTAGAGGTTCGTAGAAATAGATCGGGATTTGAAGCACATAGAAAATGATGAATTGTCTCTTCAAACTTGAGACTTTTAAATTAGATCTAGTAATAGGAGGTCTGATATCCAAGACAATTAAATTTTTTGAATCGTGTTCCATACGATCCGATACCATGATTGGTCTCCAAGCGCACTGCGCCATGTGAGGTCTATTGTGCTAACTGTGCAAAATTGAGGCTTTTGATAAACCTCCAATCTGCCTTGGGTTCTAGGCTCCAAGTTTCCGCTGGGTCCATCGTTAGATAGACCCTCGTTAAGTGGTGTACCTGTTTTATTGCTGTCCTTCTGCCGTTTCTCTCTATTTTCCGAGGAGTCTACACATGGCTTTAGCTTCTAGTTTTATTAGAGTCAGTATCTGAATGGGCAATGTCCGATTAGGTAGACATTTAAATTTCAAGTTCAAGTAGTTTGCTTGCTTTGTTTTTGTTTCGGTTGATGAACTTTTTTGCTTATCTTAGGGCCGTTTGATGAGCCAGTATTCGGCGAGTCCTTCAGCTTCCCATTGTATTATTGTGGAGTGGATACTAGTGGGTGGTACTCCGACGACTGTGTGAGCAGCGCATCCTCGCTCGTTCGTTTTCCTCATACAGGGAACCATCTGATGATAACTAAGTTGATAGACATGAATCTACCAAGGAGGTCAAAACATTTCCACAAGAGATGTGACCCTGCCGTGTAGGAATTAGGGTCTCTTAGTGCTGTCTTACTGTCCGAATAGACATCGATGAGAATTATATAAGTGTTTCCCTGAAGGCATTCCCAAACGCATAGTTCTATCGCATGGACCTCTGCTTGTAAGATGGTAGATGATTTCCCAAGCTCAGCCGCACGCTAAAATTTGGGACCAGAGCTTTCCGTTTTCTAAGTGTGTGAATGTGTCTATGGTTTCTTCTTTGAATCTTTGTATGCAGTTGGCTTCTAAATCTAATTTTCGAAGATGCTCACGAAGTTTATAATTCGTCTTGAGGAGGTAAGTCATTAAGGCTTGCTTCTGCTAAGGTGCAATGAAGTTATGGATCTTAGGTCTTAAATTTAAGGTCTTTTAGAAGTGAAAAAAGGGGGGAGGTAATACAAGGAAAGCACTCTAATTACTGGTAATTGGTGGGCCACCAGTTGGTTTCTTTTTGAAAATCAAATTAAAACTACAACGTTGAATACGTTGAATACATTTCCAATGCTTCCTCCTTCATTGAAGAGAGTTTACATTCCGATTACGTATGGAAATTAATTTCATTCAAATGACTGTCGCGGCTAGCTTTGCAGTAGACCAACTTGTAAACCAAATTTTGCATTGCAAAATCGACCTTTTGCGGCTTGATTTCGTTTATAGTTCGGTGGATGTCTTCCTTAAGTGCGTCAATTGAAATAGAAGCCCATTGCAATATTATGCCCAAACCCAACGATTTGCGAGTCTTCTGGTATCGTAATCACAGCACTTCCTCGTACATAGTGTTCCACAACAAAGGCCCCCTGCACTAATCCCTGTGGTTACAGTTAGCACTGGCGTCAGGAGAGATGACTTCGCTTAACTTCTTCGAGCGCCATCTACACCTCTTTTTCTTTATATGCTCTTCTGATGCATCGACTACCGCCTGTATTGTTTCTTTGAGCGTGCCTTCTAGAGCCGTATTGATGATCAGAAGGACCCCCTGCTTTTTCTAGTCTGTTGTAGATGTTCGTTCTAATGCCATCCCGAACGTATTCAGCATGCATACTGGACGATGTGATGACGGCTCGCTAGGTGGTTTATTGTTTCCCTTAGAATGCAACGCGATCCGCTGACGCTTGCACTGATCTGGGAAGACTCCTTCTTTTAAACACGAGTTGAGCAGGTCAGTGAATATGCCTGCACGGGCTTTTAGATATCTGGTCAAGTCCAAGTGCTTTTTTGTCACCAAAATGATTATGAGGATGTTGTAAGGATGTAAAGATAGCTTTGTGCATCACTTCATTCATAAATATGCTTTTCTGCTGTTGTGGAAATAGACCTGCAATGAGGTTCTTTAGAAACTCAGGGCATGCAGGGTTAGTTGCCATATAGCCACGGTCTTTTCAAGCTGATTTGTATAATATTGCGAGAGAAAGGTTCTGGGAGACAAGAGGTACGTCTGTAGGTGGAATGTCTTGTCGATTATTAATGAAGGTTTGACTATTTCCCTTGTTACAGACACCAAGATTAGTGCCTACTCGATATTCAAAGATAAAGTCACCTGAGTAGTCGGTCTTAGCCATAACCAGGGGTGTGGACTCAAAGGTCATCCATTTTTTTTTACAAATATGACTTGAAAGCGATAAACTGTCATAAGTCCTCATGAAAATAATCGTAAGCCTTCCAGTATATCGCATGTCCAATCCGCCTACCCTTTTAGTTGTCACAATAATAAATGAAAAAAAAAAAAAATATTTTATATGAATCACCCTGTTTCTATTTACCTAAGCAGACCTGCTCGATATGCAATTACATGAGTGTGTTGAACCGAGGGTGCATAGCAATTTTCCATAGGTATGTCCTTACATGCATACATTTGCATTTAATTACAGAAATTGTAGAAATTTTGAATTACGAAGCTCGAAGCTAACTTGCGGGCTATCGTTAGCCATAATCGCAGCCCACGAAGTTATTCCCTTTTGCCTTGTTTTTGTTTCATATGAAAAAGGCCGTTCTAATGTCCTACGGCGAACGTATAGAAAGCAAATACATATTGCAACGTGTACGCAAAGGAAAATGGCTATACACGTACATATTTCAAAGTCCTTCAGGTTCCTCAGTGAAGGTGTGACATAAAATTGAAAAATTAATGTTTTTTATGGACTTGGATGTGGAACACATTGCATTATGGTTCCATTAATCAACTTCCAATTTGACAAAAACTAACGGAATAAGGTGAAGTAAAATATTGCAATGGCTACCGCTCCTGCATGCAAACTTATTTCCGCTTTTATGCACATGAATATGGTTCAACGTACGATGTCCTTGGTTAATTAGAAAAAATGGTTGGAATTACTTTTCAGGACAAGAGAGAGATTTCGTAATTTATTGCGAGTTTTTTTTTTTTCATTAAGGATGTGAGGATTTGGTTTCGAAATCTCGTGAATTTTCCTAGCTTTTTTTTTAAATAATGAGGAGGGATTAACTGCAAACTGATTCTCTAAGTTTTAGTGGGATATTCGTGTCCTGGGTTTTTTGCTTTTACTGCAATAAAATAATGACTGCCTTAGTTGACCAATTAGTGTGTAATTTTAGATTCACATCATTAATTGAGTCTATCCAAATTTGCACACGAGTTTGTATGAGTGGTTCTGTGATTTCATTAACAACAACTGGGATAAGTGAATTTGTGGCACAATGGACTCCCACCAGTTCCTTTACAATTCCCACTCTGCACCACTTTCTCATTGTAAATTGAAATTGTGTCTAGAGCAGTGAATTCGATCAATTAGGATTCACTGTGGAAAAGTCCTGCGGTACAGCATTTCGAGTTTAAAGTTGAATTGATTTTATGCAAATTATTCGAAGTAGTTAGCCAGAGTCTGGTAAATTGTTTCGATGCTTTGGATGAAGCGTTGGAGCAAGCTAGTAACGATGATGAACACACAATGGATGAGTGATTGCATTGACCAAAGCGCCGACATTTTGACTAGGAACAGTCAGTTTGGAATGAAAAGTTTGAATAGTTTTTGTTTTTTGAGAGAAGCGGAATAAATATTTCTGAAAAGTATTGAACCGAATTCAGCATAGTTGGAGACATAAAGAGTACATACATAGCTCGCTAGCTAGGGAGATAGAAAGAAGATGACACTCAGAGTTTACCACATGGATTTGAGAGTTGTAGTGGCATTATGTGTCGGCGACTGTGTCTCTATGTGACTGTGTGTATTTGCATCTATTCTATAAAAAAAAAAACAACTTTCCAAAACCTAATTAACCGATATCCTTTCCCTGTTTATTTCAGATGTCTGCACAAAACATTTTAGAAACGAACAATTCCGGTTACGTTAGCTCCGAGGAAACCGACTCCCTGCTGGTGTCAAATACACCAAAATGCAAACCATCGGTATTGCGTCAAATTAAAATGGGATCAGCGAACGGGCCCACAAACATGTCATCGGGTAGTAAACCAACACTGATACGTCAAGACCGCACATCAACATATCTTACCAGTCCGCAATTGTCCTCGCAGACCCAAGTTGGCTCCGACGAGAGCATACGGGGACCAGACGAAGATGTCGAACAGGGAATGCGTCCATCGGCAGTTCCCGACATAGAAGTACATCCGCATGAGGACCAGCAACCGACCATATCAATAACGAATCTAAGCAGCTATCACGACCAATTGCAACCGCATCAGACTTCTTCATATCAGAACATTTCATCATCGATAACAACGACGCAGAACAGGTGTCGGGCGTGCCGCAATTGTAGCCGGCGTGCCTCAGCTACACCAATTTCCACATCCAAAATGGATCGTTCAGCCTCAAAGGATAGCGTCAAAAGTGCCTTTCATCAGGGAAACCTCGGTAGCTCAGCGGTGATATGTGTGTCTACTATGACTGTGCAACAGCAACAGCAACAACAACAACAACAACAACAACAGCAACAGCAACAGCATCACCAACAGCACCAACAGCAAGTACCACCGGTTCTAGTAACATGTTCACCGGTAAATGGTTCGCGAATTATCCGCCAGAGTTCGCAGCCCGAAGCCAGCAATATTGTGTGCTGCGGCGGCCATAATACATGCGGCCACTCACACACAGTGCCCAATGTATCCCTCAAGCAGTTACGTGACAACACAACAGATGGCATCGCAGGCATTGCCGCGGACTCGCTGCGCATTAATGGCGGCATGAGACCCTTCAAGCAGGTGAGTCAATTGACATGTGGTCCCTCACAAGTGTTGTGTTTTGCTATAGACCTGGTACTGCCACCGACCCCACTATGTGAGTACTCGAGTTCACGTTGCGATTAGATGTGCTAGCCCAGACGACAATTACCATTAATATTAAAATTAATTAGCTTTTGTTTTTTACACGCAAATGCTAACACTCTTATTTTACTGTTATTTTCGTCCTTAGTTCTCAGTTCCGTTTCTGTGTGTACATATTGGTTCTTTCGTTTCGGTTTTATTCGTTTTGTTGGTTGTTTATGTCCTCCACCCCCTCGTATTTTATTGAATCATTGATTATATTAGGGACCGCTGCACGGTTCCTATACCCAACCCAACCCTGACGGAAGTGAAAGGATACCTAACCTACCACCCTCTCTTGGAATGGTTGATATTCGAAGGATGTTGTACTAATTTACAGAGAATAACGTGTCCTTGAGGAGCTCATAAATATCACTTTTTTTCCCCTCCCCCTCCCCCAAACTGCCTTGTGTTGTAAAATGCCATTGGCGTGGCGTTGTTTTTCGCGCGACATAAGTAGGTATCCTTCGAGGCGGTACTTATTGTTCATCAAAAAAATATGATGGCAGCTCATAACTTATGGTGGGCCATCGTAAAACAATTTGCCTGCTCGACTTTTTTTTTTCCATTGAAGTAGTACATGGTATGCTCGTAATTATAATACATTACCTACACAGGATGTGTAGTGAGCAGGTCCTACTCTCGTTGGACTTAAATACAGCAAATCGCTTGGTGTGTTATTAGAGCGCCACGGAGCGGCGTTGTTCGTGTTCGGAAAGGAAATGCTGCAAAGTGGGCAAAGTTTTGCATTTAACTTGAGTGACACGTCCGGGGTGGTGGCACATACAAAATGCTAGTGCCAACTCAATTTGTTATTATCGCCAGCGAATTAAATTTAATTGTTTAAAAGCATTTAATTTCGAGAAGAAAAAAAAATTTCAGAAATGTGATAGCGAATGCATTAAATGTAGGGCAACACTCAGTGAGTGTCGTCCTTTTCCATTTCCTGTGCAATTGGATGCCTTAACGGGAATGGAAAAATTAAAATTTACTAGCTTCTATCCCGGTAGTGGAATGTGTCTATAGGTCGTATGTGGTTGATCGACCTATGCAGAGCGAGGTTGAATGGGCATTTTGATTGCTTAAAGCAGTGGTAGAGCCTGGACGAATGGTCCTACACCTCATTTAATTATTTTATGCAGTTTGCAATTGAAATAGATGTTTAATCAGGCGGAGTCGGTATGATTGAAAGCTTGAAGACTAGGTTATGTTAAGGCGTGCGGCTAAGGTTAGCTAAGATGGATTATGCAGATGAGACAAGAACCTGCGAAGACACTGACAGACCTGGAATTTTTATATACGAAAACTACTTCGTCTCTGCTGTAAGATGGCTGATACATATCTCTGCGGGATCACTGTAATGTACGTCTCGCGCGGTGGGGTTCAGTCTTCTTATCCTTTTGCGCAATTTTTTCCGCTCAATTTCCATCTGTGTTTTTTAATTCTCGCCACTTAGGGCACCGTGCCTCAGCGATTAGAGCGTTGGACTACTAAGTGGAAATCGAAATCCCAGAAAACACCAAACACCAACGAGTGTTTTCACAGTCCCCCACCTCTTTAGAATGTCTGTCAAACGTCCAAAACTCTGAGAAAGTTTCCCAATTACGGAGGACATGGTTTAAACTGTAGGGCGCTTCCAAATGTGCGAAAAACACACGCACAACCCAGTCATGCAAAGCTGGGCTGTTGCACCAAATATGATGAACTAAAAGGAAAGGATATGGGGAAGAACTAGGGGTCAGATAGAGTAGGAAAGAGAGTGAGGCGGCTACGCGCGTTACTATTGAAGTTTTGCAAGTTATAAGTTTCATGGAGTATTGAGGGGAGCCAGTTATTCCATATCGTGTCGTGTTTTTAAGTAACTATCTTATGAGTCTCAAGGAACTGTATGAAAGAAGCTTTAAGATGTGAGAATGTATGGAAGCTGTCTCACATATATTGGGATGAAATGACGGTACAAAATCATATGTTTCGTTCGACCACTTATGGTGAATATATCAGCACCTAAGATGTTAAATGTGACTTTCCGAAGGAATTTGACGGAAGGAGTCTGGTTGTGGTTCGGTCTGCATATACGAGTTTTAATTGAGTAGGAGAGAAAAATCAACCAAAGTCTTCGACATATCCTAAGCATCTAACACCACTTTCGGTAGCGTGTATGATCTGCTGATTAAAACGAAGATCTGGGCTAACTGCTCGCCCATCAATTCCTCCACATTAAACCTATTCATTGGCTGCGTTAGAGTTCCGCTTTAGACGCAGAGGAGAACACATGATTTTTGCCGCTCAATCTTTGGGCTGCAAATGATGTCAAAATTTGAGCTGTGTGAACATATGTATGCATGTATACTGCCGTTGAGACTCCACAGACTGAAGCCCTGGCCATGGGACTAAACAGTATCAGTAGTACTGTCGATTTAGACAGAAAAGATCGCTGAAAAATATAAAAAAAGGTTGGGAGATAGGATTGAGCCCTGGGGCTCACCGGCATTGGTTGAGGGTATGAGCGTATAATAATGTTTGTATTGATCGTCTACTACATATAATAATCCATTTCAGAAAACTGTAAGCTGGATGATCTTCAAGCTTGCTTACGAGGGTGCTATGCCTCATTTTGTCAAAAGCTTTCAGGTTTCGGGGGGCGTACTTCCTGCCTATGGAACGCTACTACCTGAAACCATACCGGAAGTCCTTAAGAAAATGATTTCTTTCAAGATGTCTCATAATGTAGTAGCTGACAAAGATTTCAATAACTTTAAAAGCACTAACGTAGCGGTAACCGTCGGTAGTTAGAAGGATTTTTCGCTCCATTTGGAGAATTTACGTAACCTACGGAAATTTCTATAAACCCGAACACTTGTGTATCGAAAGCGAAGAACTCATCTTCGAAATAAAGAGATAGATCCAGTCTGGTCCTGTAGTTTTGTTACTCGATACAGTACAAATGGAAAGACAGAGCTATCTGCTAAAATAGTACATATATCCTGCGAATGGATCAGCTTTCCGTTTTTGTGTAATTTGGAAGTCGGGATGGTCGATGAGGTACAACATTTATTGTCCTTAGGATATTGCAGTATTATTTACCTCACTTTTTGATCTCACTAGAATTCGATTGGCAAATTTAAATGGCGTTACAGCCATTTCTAGCTTTGATTTGCCTCGGAAGCGCCATAAGGCAAAGTCTATTCCTTCTTCTGACCAGCAATCGCACATGTTGGTTGAATCCAGAGTTCTCCTTCAGGTTTTAAAGGAACTGACTCAATGGCGTTAAGGAATGAAAGTATTCCAAGCTAAATAAGGTCTCTAATTACTCGTATGACCAAGGAGCATTTACGTTCCTATCGAGAAAGCATAGGGTGGTCCAAGCCCCAAGGAACGAATTAAGTCCGCTGCAATTGGCATTCTGTTAACTGAGCACTGTTATTTGTCTTTGACATTCAACTGCGGAGCTCTTTGCGTATATCCTTGCTAATTTTCTCTCAATGTATCTCCCGCTTTGCAGTCTAATGAAGTACATTCTGGATACTCCTCCACTCTGCTGCAAATTGAAGAGAATGGAACACGTGCAGATCGATGTAAATTCAATGGACTGTCCATCCTTACTCAGCATTTCGCAGAAAAAGATATCTACTATTCTTGTTCACAACACTATGGATAACGATCCTTTTACTGAGGAATTTTTATTTTTGTTGCCAGTTCGTTAGGAAAAAAGAAACGCTCTCTAGCAACTTGTGTTTCTTCTCAACCGCTTAACAGTCATTGCATCCTGTCAACAAGGATATCTACTGGTATCTTCCAAACTACAACTTACTTATGTAGGATCATCAGAAACCATTGGAAAGGCGCAATATATTTTTAGTGTACTGAGTTGCTACACAGAGCTTATTGTCCTCGCATTAGCTTAGCTCTGTCCAGCAGGTCTTTTACTCTGATTTTCGTATCGTTCTTGATTAGATATCACTCACGCGGGATGCTTTATTTACATGTTTTCTAGATCCCCTTTCATGAGAGCCTTATAATTGCCGGCTTCAAAGGCGTTGCAGTCCGAATGTATGAATGGTACACGAGAAAAGACCTTTCCGTCAATATTTTCAAAAATAAGGTTTCTCTCTCAGTTTTTCAATGAAAAGATGGAAGCCAGTGTCAGTGTTCAAAGGGATCATAATCCAAATCGCCAATGATGCTAAGCACTTAGGAAGCGTCCTGGATATGTCAATTTCTTTGATCAAAACATGGAACTGCGGAAACAGGTTGTCCTGGATCTAAAAAGTTTCTTTTTTAATATATGCGTCGGCTGGTTGGTGGACGAAGCTTCGACGTAATATGCCGCTGCTCTTTTCCTTAAACGTCAAAAACCTTTTTTTTTTCGTCTGCCCAAGGACCTTTCCGTTCCTACTACGTCTGACTCTAGATGCATTGTTCCACCTTTTCCATTGCGATTCTTATGTCATGGTCATCTCTATAAAAGCTATCTTGTATGTTAGACGAGGCGATTTTCTCGCACAACCCGTGCTACGAGTATAAATATCTTACAAACGCAGTGATACCCGAACTCCGTTTGTTGCACAGATTCAAAGTCGATTTTTCTCGGGTTCAGTACTGGTTCTATCTAGAGTTTGAGCCAGGAAGGAACGACTACATTGTATCTAGGCAACTATCCATCTGTCTTTTAAATGGGTTCTCATACAAGGGTACCCATACGTTCTAAGGGATAGGAGATGGATAGATAGAATGAAGTATCTCCGTTTGTTTAGACAGCCAGGCTGCGCTTAAGACGTTTAAGAAAAAACTTTCATTCGGTCACAGGTGACAGATTTCCCATGAACTTAGATGGCATGACTAATGCAGGGAAATTAAGTGGAATCTGCTAGAGATCTGAGCCTTTTTTTGGTATTTCAGCGAAATAGTCTGGCGTTTTTACGAGAGAGATTGCCTTTGGGAAACATTCCGATACGCTGTGCTAGATTCAGGTGACATTCCAACCTTCAAATACTTGGCACAACAGAGCGCATGTAGTCCAGGGCCTAGTTTCTCGCGACCATTAGTGTTGTGCGTGATATACTTTTTCAAACAAATGGGAGGGACCTACAGTTTAGAGCCACATCCGAAGGCAAATTGAGAAGTTTTCTCATGAAAGGTTTTACTTTCGGACGTTTGTGAGACATTCGCGAGAGATGGAGCCGTGAGAAGACTTTTTGTTGAAGTCGAACTTCCCGCTTAGCGATCCAACGCTCTAACCACTTGAACCACCTGACACTACCTACAACGCCTACTATAAAAGAGAGACGATACTGTTGAACAACTTCTTTGCGATAGTCCTGCCTTTGCCCCTGTCAGGTGGTCGATTTTTAGAGCTAATGTCGAGGGCGCTGATATCATACGCACCTTCTTGCCGAACAACCTTCTTAGGAGGTTGCTTCGTGGTAGTACAACAGACAAGTACCGAGTACCGCGTTCCAGTAAAGTTGTTTCTATCTTAAAAAGAACGTGTCTATCTTGGCTCATAAAACATTTTTGCTTCTGCGGTGTTCGCCAATTTACCTGACTTTTGCTATAGACATACTTAATGTGCACGTTAATTCTTGCATCGGCCAATGATACAGATCTGTCGAACCCTAATCCAACCTCCTTTTCAATTCACCCGATTATAAAGCTATTTCAAAGCAATAGACGGTTGCATGTAACTGGTTCTATGAGAGCATACATATGTAGCGGCAACTTCCACGCCTCTCCCCCCTCCGATGAAGGTTGCCGGATGACACTTTCCTTATTCTTGAGATAAAAGGTGCCGTTGTCAATATCTGAATATTAATGAGCAAGCAAATAGCTCCTGACGACCCTCCAAAATGTCGCTAATGGAATAATGTTGTACCGCGCATAGAGGGTCGGAATGATCGACAACCGAACCGTACCATGTCCATTCCATTCGCAGTTCACATTTAAATCTCCATCATCATCGATTCAACACAATCCTCCCTCGACAATTGAAAGTGTGATGCTTTTTAAATGACTACGAAAAAAAAAATTCAGTAATAAACACGTGGAAACGTGGAAACGTATTCGCCTCCGTGTGCTACCTGAGCACCTTGACCGAGATATGTATCCTAAAACAAAGTAACGCAAACATTGCTCGTAAACCAGAAGTCTGTGGTTACTTCAATGATGGACAATGACAACGTAAAACATTAATGTCCTGGAACACCAGAACAACAGTCTTTAACAGGAAAAGGTCAATTTTAGAATCTGAAGGACATGCCTAGCATAGAACACTTGACCTCTTGCTAACGTCCCACCTGAGAAAAACCATTAATTATAGGTGAATCGGTCCAAGGTTACAACTGCTCACAAGCCACTGAAACTAGCCAATTTACAACTGTTGAAGGTAGAAGGTAGGTTCTTAACACACAAAACCCTAAATTCTCCCAAGCCATCAAAAACTATGTTAATAGCTCTCACAGCAAGAACGGCATCGTCAAAAATGCTGGCCAAATTCTTAAATAGGTTATTGCTTACGCTTATGTTTGAATACTTTCGTAAAACGCAACCAAACTTTCCTGCCAAGTCCTTGAAGCCCTCATCAACCGTTCCCAAGAACATAATAGAACAAAATAGTTGAACACCACCACCCTGTGACTGTATGTAAATACCCCTACAACACCACGCATTTATAGAAGCAAAAAAAAAAAAAACAAGAAATACACTGTTGAGAGCAATAAACGATTACACTATGGTTGACAAATAAGTGCTACAAAACAGGAGTATCCGTCCTGGTAGGTTGGGAATGTGATATATTCATACACACGCGTAGTACCGATACAACAAGTACGTACGAGCCATGTAGATATGCCGAAGGTTGCGATAAAGTATGGAAATGTGTGAACATGGAAGTGCCTTGCTAGTATTGCTGAGTTTACGATTCCTTTTATGAGGGGGTTGGGGGTGTCTCCACAAGTTTTTTATTCGCAACAATGTTAAGTGATACATCATTTTTAAGGGGGTTTCGGATACGTAATCGAAATTGAAATTTTTATATTTTCTTGTGTGTTTTTTTTTTATTTTATTTTTTTCGTCCATTTGTCGTTTTGTGCATCGTTGAAATAATGTATTGCTTCACCTTGATGAGGGTTGTGGTATGGCTTTGGGTTTGGTATTAAGTTTTCGGGTAATGTGGGCTTGTAAAGGGTACTACGCCTGGGGGAAGTTAGAAGTAGTGGAGAAGTGCTTTAAGGTGTATGCATGCTGTTTATGATGGACGAAGTTTAAACGGGCCGGTTTAAACTTTTTTATGGACAGTGCTTAAATCGTATCTAGGCGGATCTGAGTGGGCTTCTTGTTTCATAGCGCAGCACTAATTTTATGATTTTTTCTAGTTTGATGGCGTTAAAGAATGCCTATTCATGGGCAGGTCATTGCATAAATCCCGGGGGTCTGTCTTATATGAGCGAGCACTTAGGAATTGTTGGCCTGTGAACTATACCGGAAGGAATGTATACAGGCTCTAAAAGCTACAAAACCAAAGCAAGGGTTTCAGTAAAGAGGTTTTCCTTTAAAATATTTATAGCTCAATACCGTTATAAAAAAGGCATCGAAAATTTGGCAAGTAATTCAGTCCGCTAGATTGGCTAGTTAAATATACTGCCGCATGACGTGAATAATTGGTGAGATGTCCTGCCGACCTTTTATGTTTACCTTAAAACATCGCAGGAACGTGTGAGTAATGAGCGAGGTGGGCGTGATAAACGATCGTTTTGACAGCAAAGTACGGCAAGTCTTAGCAGCTCAAGAATTGTTTGATATGGGTGCCCCTGTTGACTGAGCATGAGCAAAAACCTCGGGAGTCTAGACATAAACCATCCATATGGGGATATAAATCTTAGGAGTTGGTCTAGCTCAGGTTTTCGTAGCTCATCTACATCTGAGAAGAAATGACAGTCCTAGCCGGCTTGCATGATTGCATCACTAAAGCCCGCATTCATCCAAAGATTTGCCAACATTTTCAAATGGTGCTTGAATGAGAAGTATACAGGGACGTTCGAGTAAATTTGTAGCCTTTAGAAGCCTAAGTGAAGAGCGCAAGGTCTTACACCAACCAACCAACCAAATTGATACTTAAAGCTTGACTTTTTGGCTTAGCTGCTACTATACGTGGAGAAGATTTAGATGACTTCTACGGATTCATCTACCTGCAGGCTCTGTTTATGGGCTATTATCACTTTTACCAGCCTTTACATAGAGCATGGCTATACCCACTGCCGTAAAGACACTGCAACCAAAGAGATCCTTTGTAGCATACGCCATCTTCAAGCCAGCAGTAGTTCCACTTTCCTGATGACGGCGAGAATTTCTGCGCGGAGGAGTTCCTTGGGCTTTTTTGAGAGATAGTCTCCTTACACACAGCAACATATTCACTTACTGTCCGATCTACGGTTTTGTCTTCATCTGTACAGAGGCGGCAGATGTTATTCCAAGTGAACTTCACTTTGTGGAGGTGATACTTAAGCTAACGATTCACCAGAAAGGAAGCTTACAAGCGTCTTATGTCGTCTCTGATGTATTTGAGGGCATCTCTTGCCTTTTTATGGAATGGAGTTGGACGGTTCTTTTAGCTTCCCTGAATCCTTGGGTGTTATTCAGCTGGGATAGGTACATGCTCTTTTCCTATCTGGAGAATCAGAAATTCAACAAATTGTTCATTATTCGGGTCCAATCAACAAATCAGAAAAGCCTTTCCCGGCGAACAGACGACTGCATAGGCGGGTGCCCACCACAGTTTTATTTTTATCCATAGGGCCCAGCTTTGCAGATTATTAAAGCAGCGTAAGACTGATTTTGAGTTAATCGAGTGGAAGTTCAGAGCTTTGAGGATCGCTTATCCGTGAGAATTTGGATATGGTGGTACCTTTAATGCTTTAGTTCAGGTTGATGCCGGTGCATATATCGATGGTGTGAAGCTCGGCCTGGAAAACACTGGGACTTTTCCCAACTGGTCTCCAGATTTTCCAATTGGATATATGTGTATATCCCAGCATCAAGACCAGAATTCATTGATATACAACCACTGGTCCATGAATTCCGTCTTGGAATCTCAATTTCGTATAAAGTCGGAAACGCTCCTGAGCATTTCATGTGATTCATCTGATGACATGGATTATTTTCATCCATCTTTCGAAGCCTGACCGCTCTATTCAGGGGGTGAGCCCTATAATATCCACGATGGCTGCCGGACAGGATAAATGTAAGTTACGAGGTACATAAGCACACGCTAGCCCATTGAAACCTTTTTACCAGGCAGGGTAATACTCCTCATTTCGGCTCCGGCCCCTTGACTCAGTTGTCATTGCGCTGAGTTGCTAAAGGCGGAGATCGACATTTGAGTCTCGGAAAAATATGAGAAAAAAAATGTTTTCAGTTCCGCGTCTCATCATAAGAAGCTTCTCAATTACGCCTTTCGGATACGGCATCATACTGTAGAGCCCTTCTATTCATATGAAAATATAATACGCACAATGCAACGCTCTGAACCCTACGAGTATGTGTGCAGTTTGTGTAAATTTTTTTAATTTTTTATGATGACCGTCTTAAATTGTTCGGCACCAGTCTTTTTGTCACCAATACTGGAAGGTACCTGGTACCTCTTATTTTATAAGGAGAATTTAGCTTGAAATCTAACATCCATCCAGCCGTGCTTCTTACCTGGCAAGATCGCATCAGTCCTTTCATTACCTTGGATAAGTGTTTTGCCAGAGACCTAGGTCAGCGTCTTAGAGTTAAATCGCTGATTAGGTTCCGATAGGTTCCTCCATGACTTGGTATTCATAACAGCAGAGTAGGTTTTGATAGTACCTTGGATATCTGAGCAGATGTGCTCACACACGGTTTTACCATTCTCCTTAAAAAGAAGTTCGGTGCAGTAACGATAGCAAAGGTCTCCACCTGAAAACCAGTAGATACTCTATCCAAGAGTGTAAAATGCTTGATCCGAACACCCTAGAATAAAAGGTTGTCAATAAGTCATTTTCTTAAAGAAACTCCACCCCATACAGCACCATTCCAAGTGAATTAGGACGAGATCACAACATCGTCGCCCAAAGATCTCTGTAGCACGCACAGTGTCAATTGGCCCCTAACGATGTCCCAGAATGGTCTCGGGCTTTTTATCCCTTGGGCCTCTTAATGATATTGATCCGCCAATCAAGCGATACAGGTCCTTTCTACTAGCTCCACTTTTAATATAGAAGTGCCGGGAAGAAAAGCTGTGGAAAGCCTTCATTGCATCAGTGGGAGTTCCTCTCAAACACGCTAGGAGTTGAATCTTGCGCAAGCGACTCTTGAGGATGTGAAATACGGTCTAAACATCCAGAGTACCAACCTGAGGACTCAATTTCTGCTGACATATTTTTGTCATTGATGGGATACGTTAGTAGCCTTAGAGGTTTTATCCTCAATATATCTTGTAAAGGCAAGTTTCGGATCGAAAAAGACGCCCAGATACTTAACCTTACTAAATAAGGTTAGCTGATTGCCCAAGCATACAAACTACCTTGAGCTGTTCATAAAAGGTCGTAGGTATAGAAACTACACTGACCTCTGTCAAAGGCGTTTTAAAGTAACACTCAGTCACATGCCACCCTTGTACTGTTGACTTGAATTGTTCGAAGTTGAGTACTGCCTATAAAATGTTGAATTTTGTGATGAAACTTTTGTGGGTGTTTGATCATCTCGATCAGGTTTGCCTTGCATTCGATCTGTTGCAGCTATTGAGCAATAGGGGAAGTGAGTATCTATAAAGAGATTAGGTTAGGTCAGTTAAATGGCTGCCCTTGTTGAAAGCATTGTCAACGGCTCACTTAGATCACTAAGAGTCCATTGTGCCCAATATTTAAAAAACCCTGGCAACCTAAATATCAATCTTCGACCGCTAAGTTAAACCAGCGCCAGGAAAGCCACAAAGGAGGTGCCTATTTCCTCTTTGTCCCTGCAGCTGCTACAGTAGTCGTTGTGCGGTTATCCTAGCCGGGCTGCATGATTACCTATCGCACAGTGTCACGACGCCAACAGCTATTCGAATATCCCTTCGGCTTAGTTCCATAAGATTGATAGATGTCTTTTTGTCGTGGACTGGTCATAATGATTTGGCTGTTGCGCATGTATCTAATCGGTGCCAGCGTTTATTAGCCTCCTCATTGGCCTCGATGTCTATCTCCCTTTTCAGTATATTGAGCGGTATACTGGCCTCAGAGAGGGCCCGTGAAGAGTTCATAAGCGACCCTTGTCTAGCTAGTTCTTCCGTTTTTTATTTACTGGAGATATCCGTATATCCAGGTACCCAACACATGGTCACCGCTGAGATGTCATCCAGTCGCTTTTTACAGATTTTTACGAGCTTGGATCTTATCGATGTGGACTGCAAAGCCTCAATGGCTGCTTGACTGTCGACATAGATGCTGATTATTTTTTCTGAAATATTTTCCTCAGTAATTATGTCCGCAGCTTGTTTTATTGCAGCAACTTCAGCTTGGAAAACACTGCACCTGTCCTCAAGCCTAAACGAGCGAAATGTGTTTCGAGACTCACAGTATACACCGGCACCCGTACCATCGATCATTTTAGATTTATTGGTGAAGATGGCCAGTTCATTCTCAAAGGGGACTCTGCCTTCATTCCATATAAAGAGATTAAAAGACTTTTCATGACGGAAGGTCTAAAAATCATCTAATTTGCTCGAGTAGCTAGTTCAATTGGACAGAACTAGGACGATGGGAGTAAAAATATTGGTCTATCTTGGGCTAAATTACGGCCTTAACCGTGAGCCTAAAAAATTGTTTTTACATTTTTGCAGGAGCCATGTAATGTAGGATGCCTCACTGAATCCTGAGTTTCGAATAAAATGTCCGTTGGTAGATTCATTCATAGTTCTTCTAGTTTCTTGAAAAAGTATTCTTCGAGCGGTGCCTCCTATTTTCGCAGCTACTTGGGCATCCCCATATTTGCAGAGGACCTTGTACTTATAGGAAGTATGTCGTGGCTTAATGTTACCAAATTTGGGCACATGAGGCGGCTAATATAACGAGGGAGTCTTGAGCCTTCGAATCCAAGTTAGCACCCTGGATCGTCCGAGAGTGGTAACCATGGTCAGAAGCTTCGCGATTTGGCCTTTCTGAAGCGGAGATAAATCGAAGTCGCCGCCCATTTGTATGAGAAGGAGGCTATTTGCGCCAGGTATAGATATTTTTAAATCTATAGGTTAGATTAGGTTAGGTTGAAGTGGCTGCCAGTTATGAGTCGCCAACACACTTAGACCAATGGTAAGACCATTGTGATACCACGTGGATCATGGGTGAAAGTTTCTCTTTACCTACTCGTTAAACCATTTTGAACTTCTTATGAAGCGTAGGAGGCTCTTAATGTCGACATCTATCAGGTCGCCTATATCGTTGTAATAGGAAGCTCCTAAGTGAAGCTTCCTTGAACGGGAGACAGCTGGGCAGAAACAAAGAAGGTGCATGCAGCTTCTACAAAAGTCGTTCACAAAGAGGCCTAGCCTAGTAGCATGCTTGACTATTAGACAGTGTCCTGTGATGACACCTATTGTGGTGCCGCAAATTCTTAGAGCGTTTTAAATCCGGCTTCGGCCAGATCTGTTTTGTCGCTAGACATGTTGATCCACTTGTCCACCTAAGATTTGTACTCTCGACAGCATCCAGCTCAAGTTTAAGTTTCCGAGTAGCGATTGGTATACCTAAGGTGCCTTTATCCAACAAGATGGGTATAGTTGTTCCTATTCTGGCGAGTTCATCGGCCTTACAGTTCCCTGAAATGTCCCTATGGCCCGGCACCGAACACAAGTGAATGTTGAACTGCTCAGCCATCTCCACAAAAGATGCGGATATCTCTAACCGATATCACGTTTTTCTTAAGCCAAGATAGGGCTTCTTTTATCGCCATTATTTCCGCCTGGAACACGCTACAGTGATTAGGAAGACGGAAAGGGAGCTTAGGGTTAAGCTTATCGGCGAAAACACCTGCACCAACTCCGTCTTTGGTTTTTGACCCGTCAGTGTAGAAGTGAATTGATTCATCGTCTAAAAATGTATCGTCCTCCCAGCGTGATCTGGAAGGGATGGTGACAAGGAAGTTCTTCTCAAAATTTAGACGTGGGATGGTGTGGTCCGTGTTTTCGGGAGAGATTTTGAATTTATTCAGAATAGAGGCGTGGCCGAATTCTTTTCTTGACCACTGTTGGGTAGCTTCAAGGCGAACGGCTGCATTCGCTGCCATTTTCTTGCTAAATATATCGAGAGGTATCAAATGGAATAAAATGTCCAGTGCCGCAGAGGGAGTTGTACGAAGTGCTCCCCTTATGCACAGACAAGCTGTACGTTGGACCTTGCTTAGATAATCGCGTTTTTGCTTTTTCTAAAGCTGTCCACCAGACAATCACCCCGTATGTTTGTATCGGTCTAATGATCAAGATGTAGAGCCAGAGAGTAATTTGAGGTTGTAAACCACATTTATTCCCAATGGCTTTTGTGCAGAAAATAAGTGCTACTGTAGGCTTCTTGACTCTTTCTTGAATGTAAGGTTCCAGCTTAGCTAGCCAGGATAAGGCCCAAATATTTAGCTTTATCAGAGAAAGTTAAGCTGGTTCCATTAAGGGTCGACTAGCGGAATTTTATATTTCCTTGAAAAGAGTACTAGTTCAGTTTTGTGGGGGTTTACACCCAGACCACACCGAACTGCCCATCTAGTGAGCTTATTTAGAGCGTTTTTTAGGAGTTCCTTCAGAGTATTTAGGTGCTTTCCCGAGTCGGCCAAAGCAACATTACCTGCATAAGCGTGATTATCAATATATAACTAAATTTAAATCGGAAAAATCGGACATCTACCGGAGCGCTAACCGAAAAACTACTTAAAACCGCCGCTATTTCCTCTGAGTCGGAAGGATGTCTTACCTATGTGTTTCACTATAATTTTGCATTTCCACGTAAAGAATTGTATGTCAATCGTTTTATGGTATGTACGCACACTTTTCATGTATTTTTAGTCTAATTTTCAATTTGCATGTTAACACCTAAGCGCTTCGTCATGCATCCCCATTCACGAATCCGCTTATACAACCCCGTCTAACCAAATAATGCCGCAACACGCAGATACCACACATGCTATTAAAATAATCACAAATCCACTACTATACAGGCACATGTTTATCTCTAGAAATCCTCGCATCTAGGACACCGCTGGTTTCTGATTGAAGTTCACCCGCTCGTATGTTGAACGTACTTTGTATCTGCAATAGAAATATCCGCTATCTATGCAAGCTTTGCATGTATTTGATCAAAAAAATTCCTTTCGGAAGAAAGTTAGGCCTTGATGTGGTCATTTTGTTTTACAATCTGACCGCTAGAGGGCCAATTCTTAAGTAAACATTTCAACCGAAAACTTGTGTTTGAAAAGCATTGAAATAATTAAGTTCAACGAGCGAATGTATTGCGACCAACGAGCTTGCAAAAAAGTTATAGGAGTTCCCATAAAAGTTCCAGGACAAGGAATAGAAATTAAATGAAACTTTGCAGATATCGATATCTCCTATCACACGTGGTTGATAGCATTGAATTGAATTCACCGTCGTTACCCGGAAAGCTCACCTAGCTATAGCTATGCCACGACGTCATATAAAAGTGGTTATGGCCTTAGGCAGACTCAAATGTACTTGAGTCAAAGTTAAACTAGAAATAATGCCACTTTGTTCACCCAGTTTAAGTCGTTCGTATAAAATGGCAATAAAACATTGCTCGTAAGCTTATTTCTATTCGTTGCCATCGTGGTTAATTCATTCGTGATTTTCGCTTGCAAATCCTGTCCCATCCTTGAATTACAATTCACCTGTGTTCTGCGTATTCACTTGTGACTTGTACTTTGTCGAAATGGAGGTTTTTAGTGCCCATTAAGTTGCTTTTATATCTGATGCTGCTATTGGAGCAACATGTACTCATAAGCGAAGCTACAGCATTTAGAGTTTCCATGAACAAAAAATTTAAAAAATATCTTGAAGCGTGAAAAAAGTGTATTTTCTCATATCATAGTAAATTCTGTCGATAAGCGTTTTTTCTTGTCCAGATACTTCTTTATATTCATCACTGTCCTTCCACCTCGGTCATTGTCATCGTCAATTCTGTCGCCAAGGGCTCTGCCCCCACAGGGTAATTTTCTTCATCTATCTTTCACTGGTCGTGAGTGTTCCGTCCCAAGTGACATGCACGTGTATATGTTTTAGGGTATATGGCACTTTAGTTTTTACATCTCATTTTCTCATTGTGTATTCCACCCTTTAGCGATGTAGCTAACATGGTCCTTTCTGTGTCCACACTATTCTGCAAATGGCTCAGATACACAAAGCGCTACGGAGGAATTCTAGAGATGAGTGAATTAATCGAATTATCCACGAAAGAAAATCAGGAACAGAAGACTACATTCTGAAAATTTTACCTTAAAACGATCAGTTTTTTACAGTACAAGGCCAGTAGAGATCGCCCATAGGTATCGGATAGATATCATAGAGTAGTATGCCATCATACTCGTGCGATGCGACATTGCGACCTATGTAGATACATTTTGTACTACAGAGTAATTTTTTTTTTAGGACTGTCTCTGTCCTCATGAAAAATGGGACGGACCCATGGGGCGTCCTTTAATTCTTTATAAGTGTGAACGCATTTTTCGAATAGTTTAATAGAGCCATACATTTATATAATATGCATTCCGCAATGTCATCTGCTTCTAAATAGAGTCTAGTCCTATTCACTCAGTAACTGTTGTGGGAATAGCTAGAGAGGAAGCCTAGAGCCGTTCCAATACCCTTCTGGGTGACTTTTCTTTGCCTAAACCTTTGAGAATTTTTTCAGCGGGATATGCAGCTTTTTCTCCTTTTTTTTGATGCGCTGGAGGGGGATTCATCTATGGCACTTCACCGTGCTTTCTTCTGGTCCACCCTTCTATGTTCTGCAGGAGTTTGTATGTCCACGATAGTTTTCTGCAGCTTGTGCTCTCGCATCTGTTAGCGATGGTAAGGCTCTTTGGATCTCTTTTTAGCCAGTTCATCGGCAAGCTCGCGATCCTTAATTTCATTGCGATGTGGTACGCACCGAAGCTTGTTTTGATTAATGAATTAGCAGAGCGTGTGAGGTACCTATCGTTTGATGATCTCTGTTTAAGGAATCCAAATGCTTATTGTAGCTGATTGTGCTACACAATCTTTAAGTTTTTCTTTCGTCCAACCGATGGATGGTATCTATTCGGAAACAATGCACATCAAGAAGTCTCTCAGACTACTTTATTCCTGCAGCAATTTCCAAGCGGAGATGCCAGCTATAGGCAAAGCAGGAACTATCGTCGTAGACAGTCAAACCGCCTTAAAGTCGGGAATAACCAACACTGTCAAAACCTAGGTTATAAAGAATTGTCGGAACTCATTAAAGATAACCATAACTACAACCACAAAATCAAGCTTTGCTGGGTGCCCGGACTGATTCATATCGACGGGAAATAAAAAAAAAACGGATTGGCTAGCAAGACGCTACTGTACCACTATACATACATTTAAAAAAGAAACCAATATCTCTTGGATTTCAAAGAGAGATTGTAATTCTTCTCAAATTAATGGCCAGAGCTGAAATAAAAGAACAGAAAGCCTTACGGCTCTAGACAAAGGCTCAATTCACATGCTCACGGGAATAATCACAGGTCCTTGCCCTATCAAAGCCATGCTCTGCAACTGGAATCTAGAAACCAACAATCTATGCAGAAGACGAAGAAGAAACAGACAGATCGCTTGTATCACTATCACGCTCTTCACGAACGACTACTTCGATCTCTGGCGTCCAGGTTCTTCGAAGGCTTGTCAGAATGATAATAAGTCCACTCGATTTTTTTGGCTTGGCTGCTTCAACATCACACGAAGGGACTCACAATGGGCTTTTAAGATCTGCGAGTGGAAATTATACATCGTAAGACTGTCGTAAGACTTGGTTTGCGTTAGTTTTGGTGGGACTAATAGATAAGTGCCCATTGTCTTGTCCCAACCTTTGCCACCGACACTTTGCCGGAACTAGATGTTGTTTTCCAGCTTTCAGGCATCGCATCTAATAAGGCAATAAATTCGATTTTATTAACATGGAAGTTCCCTTCTTCATATGTTTGAGTGCTCGAAGAGTACAGGGTTTCCTATAGGGGGCTACCTTTCCTAAAGAAGTACTAAATCAAGTGCAGACGTTGGGTGCGGTGTGATACTTACTTACATATTTACCAGGCTCCCAACTCGTGGAGGGTCCCTGCCTGAGATACACTAACCTTTTCTCCTCTTCGATCCTGAGCACACAGCTTCCAGTTTTCCAGACCAAGCGCTCTGGCATCCGCAATAGCTTGGTCCTTAAAACGGAGGTTCAATCTTCTATGTCGTCTCGAACCTGGGGACTGTGATTCGAAGATCCTCTTAGCATTATTGTCCATTCACTCGATGTGGCCGAGCCAGTAAACTCGACGGGTTTAGGCTTACTAGACTACATCCACATCTTGATACAGCTCATAGAGTTCGCGGTTATAACTTCTTTTCCTCGCCCTCATCGCATATGGGACCGTAGAGCAGAACTGGCAGGATAAGTGTTTTGTAGCGCATGCATTTTGTCTTCCGAGTTAGGAGTTTTGAATCCAGTTGTTTCGCCAAACCGAAGTAGCAGCGGTTTGCATGGGTTAGTCTTCATCGGATCTCCACTAAGATGTCGTTCATGGAGTTGATGTTTACTCCGTGGTAGGTAAACTCCTCAACCACCTCGAAGATACTTCTGTCAACGGTGCGGTGTAAAGGAGCATTTTATTCAGGATTCAAATTGTGTATATTTAGACGAATTTGCTGTAAACGTGAACTACATTATCATGCTCTCTAGTCCTACTTCACATAAAAATGATATGACCTAAGGACCTGCAGATACTCTTGCATTAGATATAAGTAGAAGGAATTCAGTTTTCGGTCTTTTGCACAAAGAATACGCCTAAAGGACCGTAGCTTCAAATGGAGAACCAAATTATGAAACCCCATGAAATGTCCTTTTTCGTGGCATTGCAGTTAACTCGGGTGCAACGTGATATGACCACATATTCGGTATCGCAGAGTCAGAATCCATTACACTGAGCTGTTTGTTTCAGGCACACAACGGAGCTTCTCCTTCTGTATAAGTTGCAAAGTAGCTTGGAGCTTGAACATTGTCTTCACGTTTGGAGTTTGGCCCAAATACATTCTCTCAATCTTCTCCATACTCGTGGTATTCAGAGACGAGAAGTTAGCTTCGTAATCCAATCTCAAAACAACGAAAGGTGATAGCAGTGGATATCATTGTATGGTAGTATCAATATAATCTCCATCGTATAGTATTGCCTTTAACTTTTCGTACCGTTCTGTACTACTTTATTGTCTTATAGACACTGCTATGGTTTTTCAAAGAATTGAACTGTTGTGCCAATGCAGAGGCCAGCGGTTTCTCTCTACTTTAGAGGCTGAGAAGGAGTTTATAACTTTCTTAAGAGGTATTGTACCGAAGAAAACCAGTAATAAAGGGTCCTTCATAAAGCGCTTCCTATCTTCAAATTTAAATAAAACAAAGTGTGTATGAGATATCATCGAAATTTTTTATTCGTTTGAAAGGCCTATCGATGCCATTATGTATGGAATATAACATCGTTCAAATGTCCGCCGCGGCTTCTCTGAGTGGCGCGCATCCGAAATGTCCAATTTTCCATGACTCTGGCGCATAAATCAGGCTGAATTTGACCGGTGGCATGGGTTATGTTGGCTTTGAGGGCCGCTGTGGTTTGTGGCTTATTTGCATAGACCTGCGACTTCAGAAAACCTCACAAGAAAAAGTCTAGCGGGGTCAAATCGCACGATCTCGGTGGCCAGTTCACATCACCTCCACGTGAGATGACCATGCCCTCAAATCGCTGGTGCAGAATTTCCAATGTGGCGTGAGCTGTGTGGTATGTAGCGCAATCCTGTTGAAACCACATGTCGTTGGTGTCCATATGATCCAATTCAGGCCAAAAGATGTTGGTAATCATCGACCTGTGGTCTGCGAAAGGCCGAGTTCTTGCTAGCGACGCGAAATCGATTGCCTCGGATTCTCCTGCACACTCTCACGGACAGCGGCGATGTTTTCGGCAGATCTTGCGTTTCGTCGACATACGGGTGTTGGTTGATCGTTTACTGAATCAGTGGACGCAAATTTATCCACCACACTGCGAATAGTCCTCTCGGAAGGACGATTATGGCGACCGTAAAATGGGCGAAGCTCGCGGAACGTTGCCCGAACAGAACACCCATTTTGATAAAACAATTTTATTATTTGCACGTGTTGTTGAGCGCTATATCCATCCATGGTGATTTGGCAAAACAGGCTGAATAAATGACAGCTAATTTGACAGATGTATCTTCAACAATATGGCCGCTATCAACTGTCAAAGTTCGGAAGTCCCTATTGGAGGACCCTTTACATGTTCGCTGCCTAAAGTCCTCTTTTTAACGCGTGTAGAAGCGAGGCATTCTGTAAAAATGTGGAGAAAGATCTCTATACTCTCTAAACTTAGCTTAGATATATATGTGATCTAGTATCTACGGTGTTTCTACGACTTCACCATGTATAGGTGCACTTGCTTCGAATGCTTAAGGGTTTTGGGCTTAAATTTCTTGTGAGAGAGTGCGGGAAAAAAAATACGTGCTACATACGACCATCGAGATCCGCCCGAGAATACCACAGTATCTCGGGTCTGTAACTTGCCACTCCACAGAATGGTTCGGACCAGTTAAGGTTTTTGATGCGCCTATCTTGACTAGCGAATCGGTCATTTCGTTACGTGATCCTTAAAAATATGATATTCGGGCATCGTACTAGACTTGCCTCACTATGCTACATTTGTCGACACCTAACAATCATGCTAACATATCACGCTTCTTAGTCAAGAATCTTCAGATGATGAGTTAAAGGAGTCAAGACAGGCTGCAGGATGATTGTCGTTCTGCGTAAATCTATAATAAGCTGCAGCCTATCATTTGCTGACAAAATTATAAATGAGTCAACCAACCGTTCTGACTAGAGCGCACATTTTTTTATTTTCCTTTATAAAGCGTTGGCCATCTGTTAGTTTCTTTTCGAAATCTCTATTAAATCCAAGCTGTTCAATACTTTTCAATGATTATTACCCTATTAAAGAGAGTACACATTCCGATTAAATAATTTCAATTAAATGGCTGCCGCTGCTGACTTAGCAGTAGCCTACCCTGTCAAAGCGATTTCGCAACACAGTGTCTATTGTTTGGTGCTCTACTTCGAAAATAGCTTTATGGTTGTTTTCTTTAAGTGCATCAATTTATTTCTGAATCTTTGGAGCGGCCTTTTACATCTTTTCATTAAAAAAAAGTCCACTGGCTATCTGGTGGTTAATTCAGGTCTCCAAAAGGGCTGATGAAGCAGTTTATCCCACTTATGGCTCATAAAATCGCTGCTGAGGTACTTTGTGCCACCCAACCGCGTCCAATTGCGGCACATCGCTGATAGTGATTAGTGGTGACTGCCTCCAAGATCAAGTCGTACATTTAAGGCTCATCGCTGATAGTGATTAGGAATAGTAGTTGTGACAGTTCGCAGCCTTGTCTTACTCCGCCTTGGACGTTGTATTCCTCAGATAATTAACTATTGTACAAGACGCGATGATTTACATCATCATAAGTAGCTTCGAAGATAGTTTTTCTGGGAATCTCCTGCCGCGAAGCGCTTGTCAAATAAAGTCATCACTGACTCTCTCGAAAGCCCCCTGGAAATCAAAAAAAAAAACAAGTCGAGGAGAATATTTGTGCTCTACTCGCGGCTTTTATTTGATCGTTAGGGTATTTTTGTGATCAACACTATTCGAAATCCTCCCGATTGCCTTCGAGGCTTCAGTCTAGTGCTTCCTTAATTCGGCCTATAATTTTGACAACCGCAGGAAGAACACATAAGTTTTCCCTCTCCATTAGGTTATCTTTTTTGGGGAACTTGATGATCAACCTATTTTTCAATTCTTGTAGAAAACTTTCTCTTTTCCGTGCCTTTCCTGCAAAGAGTTTGGAGTAGCAGAACCGATAGGCTACTTGGGAAAATTTTGCTGGGACAACTTTAAGTCCCATTACCTAATTTTTCTTGAGTGTTGTAATCACGGGCTTGATCTGCTCTGATCTCCTCGGAGGACCGACATGAATTAGGAAATATATTGCCAATTCCTGTCTCATGCAAAATGTCGAAAACATGTCATTGATGTTCAGGAGGTTCAAAATGGCCCTAAGATGTTGCTTCCATTTATTGAACTGATCCTCATTTCAGATCTACAAAGAACCCTTATACCTCTTCCTCGGGTTATTATGCAAGGGTATTGGTGCGATTTTGCTTATCGTAGCTTACATTGCACTTTCTTCTCCTTGATGTAGGCTACATTTTCTCTACTGCTAAGGATGCTCCGATCCGAACTTCTTGTAAGCAACATTCTTTGATTCGGTTCCAGATCACTGGCTGACAGTTGAGATAAGGGGGATATATAACAGGTTACCTAAAACTCCAAGTTTCCTCAACTAAGACAATTCCTTTCCAGAAGAAAGAGGCAACAGATATGCTTTGGAGCACTCCAGACTAGTCTGGACCAGTCAAGGTTGTGTTAGCTTCTTCGCGACTGACGCAAGTTCATATCCGAGAGATGAGCTGTAGTGTCCTGCAGTTAGTCACCCGTTAGCGGTACGTCCAACTTCTGGTAGAGGAATATATAAATCACACTCTAAAGCCATTTTCCTGGACTTGGTTCAAGCCATTAAAGGCTCCTTAAAAACCATCTAAAGAAAGGTAGTGTATAGGTAATGTAAAGTAATGTAAGTAAGTAATGGGCTTAAAAACATCAATTAAACTGAAAATAAACACCACTTGCTGCTAAAACTATTCAATTCTAGTGACATTTTCCTTAATTTCATTTTAGTTCTATTTCAACTGCTGTAGTATATCCTTTTTTCAATTTTCAGTTGTAGTTAAAATTTCAGAACTTCTCTTTGCTAGATACTCTCTGTCTCTCTCTCTATCGTTTAATAGTCCTTTCGGACATTCTTTTATCATAGAAACATAATCCTTTAAACTATATTTATTTAAAATTTATTTTTAGTTGTCTGGGCAGTGCTGTTTGCAACGTTTTAACTATTTCTATGCTATGGGAGGACTACCCACCATTTAATAAAATAAAAAAAAAATTTCTTATAAGATAAATAGAACATAAAACAATGTCACAGCCATTGGAGTTCTTATTAATTTTTTATTATTTTTAAACAATACATTTTTCTCACTCGGTTAAAATAAAGTTTTCAATTTAAAACTAAACCTCTGCACTTTAAAAACATTTTTCTCCAGGGTGTCCTTCTTATGCCCCGTACTTTATCTGAATGTAGGAAGATACGACTTCGAAGGGCTTTTACTGAGGCAACAAATGATACTCTGGCGTACTCCAAAATGGTATAATACATCATCAAAAAATAGTTAATAATTTATTTATCAGTTCGAAAGCACCAGTAGCTTAGCTATGTAGTGAGCATTACCCTATGTTGTAATTTGAAAATGCATACGTGTTTGACAAAAAAAAAAAAAAAAAAACAAAATTAGAACCAACACAAGGTCCTTTACATTTATTTATTATTTGCGTCCATAATTAATTGCCAAGCCAATACAGGTTGGGATTATATGAAACATCTGTCAGGACTCAAATTACATAGTGAATATTAAAAATACACACGAGTATATCGCCTGGTTTATGGAATGGTACCTATGGATGTGTACTTACAACATTTGTCGCCGATTATATTTCCGTTTGTGTGCTGTGTAAGTTATTTGAGCCGAAAAAGTTAACATCATGTGAATATACTCGTGCAGAAGCCTTATTGACTAAACATTTTTTATTGAAACCCCGGAAGCATTGAGTTTGACAACTTTTCGAAGCAAGTTGATGTAGGAAAGGCGAACACTATTTCGTTTTCTATTCAACGTGAGCGAAAACTTTTATTTCAAATTTTTGATTTTAATTTAAGGTAAGTTTTCGATTGGTTTTGTTTGACTTGACTGTAGCTAGATAGATAGATAGATAGTTTGTGGGGGTGTACGTAAGTGCATTGCGACCCTTATAAAGTGTGGAGTATCGAAGTTTAATCCTTGCTATTTTTTTACGTTATTCGGAATGGGATCGCTGTCCTTGTTTCGATTGGTAGGATCGTCAACAGTTGGGTTATCCTTATCCAACTTCCGGGTTGGAAACATTTCTCAAGTTGCTACCTCTTGATCGATACATGCAGGAATCTGCTACCAAAAGTGCTCTGAGGCTTATCAAACAAACACAGGCCTGGACCTCAAGCCCAATTGAGCATGCACGGATTCTTAAGGATCACGGAAGGTCAAACACCTCCTCCGACTATCTAACCCCATTTATCGATTTTGATATACCCTTTATCTACATATTTCCTAGTAGAGAGGAGTGGGAAGCAGAGGAGTCACTAAAAGAATTAGCACTGTCCATCTACACGGAAGGGTGGAAAATGGATATAGGCACGGGTGCTGGCCTATACTCCGAAAGGCTTAATACACAAAGCTCGCTAAGGCTACCTGATTCCTGCAGCGTCTTCCAAGTCTTCTAAGCGGAGGTTCTGGCAGTAACGAAGCCAGCCAACCTACTGTCAATGATGGCAATACCATTGGATGATATTAACATTTTTGTTTGACAGTCAGGCGGCCATAAAAGCAATTTCTGCCATCGAAATAAAATCCAAACTTGTTCAGCGCTATCGCAAGGAGCTGAAGGTTCTTGGCTCACAGCGCAATGTAAGACTCTGCTGTGTTCCTGGCCACAGGAATATACAAGGTAATGACAAAGCTGATGAGCTTGGACGTCTGGGATCTGCAATGGATCGTAACCAAGCCCTCCAATGGATCAAACCCTCACTCTGTGATCTTAGGAAACGAGTAGAATATAAGATCTGTATGAAGGCAAATAACAGATGGAACTCACTACCCCCCTGCAAAATTTCCAGGAAAACATAGAAAGCTGTGAAGACGCACCCCACTTTCTGTGCCACTGTCCTAGCCTTAGTCAGTTGAGGAACAGAACTTTAGGAAGCTCCTTCTTCCAAGAAATTTCTGAAATATCCACAATTCATCGAAATGGCTGTACAGCGTTGGTTAACGAGTAAGAAGAAAATGGACCAGTCCAACAACAACAAGGACGTACCCCTAATCCCGGCATCATAATGGGTCTACGTAGACTTATGTGTGATGGGGAACGGAGCAATCCATTCTCATCGAACCATCAACCTAACCTTTTGGTTTTTTTTCCCGTAATAGAGGAGTTACCTCGATTCACAGCCCTCAATCTGGAAGGCCAGGTCCTTGATTTAACCCTTAGAACAATTGGTTGGATAAATCGAAGCCAATAACTTATTTCGAGTATGCAAGCGGTGCCCATTAAGGGCTCCTCCGCGCTTTTTGCCTTGCCTCAGTCTGGAAAGATCCATATGGACCTGAGATCCGAATATGTTGAAGGCATTCCCTAATCTGGTTGTGGACGTTACCGTGTAGTTCTATGTAGAGGGTCATCCAACGCCATTGTTGAACTGTCAACATTTACCACCATTGCGATGACTTTTGATAAGTAAAAAGTAGGAGGTTATTACATATGGATCGATACACACTCGCACAGAGTGTTTAAATAGTGAATATTGACTACAAAAATATCGCGGAAACGTTTCGTAAACTTCGTACCGCTTTTGGTCATCATCAAGCGGTTTCTCGCACAGCTAAAGTAAATTTAATCGATAAATTTGAATGTCTCAGACAGGCTATTGATGTAAAGACTCCAACCTGTGTTCGTTCGGCAAGGTTAGCTAGAAATATCACCGCCGTAGCTGAGAGCGCTACTGTGTCCATTTCGAGACGATCACAGGAATTGGGCCCATCCGCAAACACGTCGGAACGCATTTTGCATAAAGATCTTGGCCTACATGCTTGTAAGGTTCAGTTGACACAAGAATTGAAGCCAGCAGACCACATAGAATGCTGATTGGATACTGGAACTGAATGAACAGAATCATGATTTTCGAGACAAAATTTCTTCTGAGTCTCACCACACAGATTTCTATTTGTCAGGGTACGTTAACAAACAAAATTGTCGTATCTGGGACTCCGAACATCCAAGAGAAATAGTGGAACAACCACTCCGTCCACAACGCGCGACGGTTTGGTGCGATTTTTGGGCTGGCAGTGTCACGTTTTCGAAATTGATGCTGGTTCGACCGTTTTAGTGGATGTATTGCGTTACCGAACGATGTTAACTGACTTTTTTTTTGCCTGAAATCGATGCTTTGGACATAGACGACTTGTATTCTCAGCAGGATTGCGCCACATCGTTAGTTCACTATCAGATAACTATCCAGCAGAGACACCATGCGGAGGTGATGATGCGTTTTTGCCCACCGGGAGCTGGCTACTGACAAACAAATTTCAGTTGTACTGAACAGATACGGATATTTCAATCTTCATTTCTCCTTCGATCATTTTCAAAGATACAATTTAAAATAACATTTGTATCTTTTCCCAAGCCCCTAGATATCTCATAATGAGCTAATAAATGCTCCAGAGCAAAATTCTACTTTCAGTTATTAATAACTTTTGGTAGCACCTGAACCAGACACGTCGTTCCCCTGCTCCTTATGAGCATCTCCCTCTCGAACAAACTTGGCACTTCTGCTTCCAAAATTAAGGATACCAATTTTTATCCATCGGCTTCGCAGTTGTAATTTTTTCCCCATAAAATATTACACCTATCCTAGACAAAGGAAAAAATGTTTCATACAACACATGATGTGCTCACAAGCTATCCGTGGTCTGGAATATAAATAAGGCGAAAACTTTTCTGATAAATTGACAATAAACCGAAGTTCATTGTGTTTAATACACTGGAATAGCGGCGAAAAAAAATAACTTCTTAGTGGTGGTAGTGTGACCTGCTTCCTTCATCATGAAGAAGTTTGCCACCACTAACAATGTCGGGCGCCATTGTGTGCACAGCTTTTGAGATTATAGAACTGCAAGAATAATAACACAAAAATCCTACAGGAAAACAAACTTATTTTGGAAGAAATTCAATTCCATGTACAGACAACGTATGTATCTTATGCATTTAAGTATGTCTTATAGATGCAAGCATAATGTACGAGTACGTACGGACCATTGTCTACGACCTGTTTTGGGTACTAACCAACAGAAAATATACTCGTATCTCAATTTTTTGGCATTAATTTTTTTAACTTATACATAATTGAGTTGTAGAAGAGACCGCTATTGATCTATCGGATTTTCTTGTGCTGCTATCCATATAAACTTAGCTTTTGAACTGGAAGTTTAAATTTTTTTTAATATACATATTAGACTACGGTACTAAAATCTATATATATAAAAATGAATGTTTGTCTGTATGTCCTTTATAGAATCGTAAACTATGCATTTGATCATGTGATGATCTTTAGCAAAGTTGTTGTGCATGAGCCCACGAAGGTTTCTGAGTTGGTACGACCAATTTTCGACAGATGGCGACAATATTGTCGTTTTTCGAATAGTTTTGTGCATTTTATTGTGAGTTAAATAAATAATTCAATCGAATTGAATTTTCGTAGTTTCCGTTAGCTGATTTTATTCATTCTCTACAGTGAACTCACGAAGATCATCGAATGTGTATGTGAAGGATCTGACTGCTGATTGACCTTCCGAACGCATTTGCTGTGCAGTTTTTTTCGGATATCATCGTGAGTGGAATTAAAATCGATTTCAACAATTCTCAAATGCTGATTTTTTTCACTTCAAATTTTCCTCAGCCGCGTATCCCAATGATCTCGACAGATATGCCATTCGAATTCAAACGTTTGCAGTTCCCGGTGCGACTCGCTTTCGCAGTGACTATCAACAAAGCACAAGGACAATCGTTGCAAGTGTGTGGATTAAATTTGGAGAATCCATGCTTATCACATGGGCAGCTCTATGTGGCCTGCTCACGCGTCGGAAAACCTTCTGATTTATTCGTTTACGCACCAGATGGAAAAACAAGAAATATTGTGTATCCCACAGCACTTCAATAAATATCGAATTGAAACGAAACGCTGCAATGTCACAATTTTTTCGAAATAAACAAAATCAATAAAATTACTCAAAATGAATTGAATATTTGTGTAATGTCTTTCCTTCAAATTTATTTTAGTTGGTGGCGTTGCAACGCGCGCAGGGTACAGCTAGTTTAAAGATAAAAACGTGAGCTCTTAAAAGACAAGTTTTCCTCAAGTAAAACGGTGCAGTTCTGAAATTCAAAAAAAGAAGTTATTTGCTTCGAGAACTAGAAATTCAGTTGCATAGCTAGCTCCTTCTAAAGTCAAGCGAAATATCTAGGATCAATCCTGTAAAGTAAAGTCAGTTGAAAACAGAGATTTCAGGATCGTGTCTTGAAGGCGTTGATTTCTATAGGTTAGGTTAGGTTGAGTAGGGTTATGAGGTCATCATAAAATACTAGGCGACAACAAACTAAATTTGGTCCAGAGCCTAGCTATTCGCGAAGGAAGGGACCTCCAGTTTAGAGCAATAGCCGAAGGGAAAATTGAGGAGCCTTCTCATGACGGTTATTACTCTCAGACGTTTTTCAAACATTCCCAAACATTCCCACCGATTTCGGTGTTTTCTGTGATTCGAACTTCCCGCTCAGTAATCCAACTCACTAACCACTGACACACGGCGTCCACTTAGCTCCACTAAAAGCAATCGAAAGCATCTTACCTTTGTACTTAATTTCCCGAAATAGTTGAAAGAAATCATAAACCCCCTCCCCTTCTAAACCATCAAAGAAATATCTTCCAACGTGGTTTAGTCCCCTCCGGGCACAGAGTAGATGTATTATGTCCTCGGGGGCATGTAGTTTACTGCACTATCTGCATACATTAGAATTCGGTTAATTTAATCTCATCTGCTTCCTCAGAAGGGAATAATCAGTGGGTATCCCTATCGCCGTTCTTATCCGTGATCTGTTTAGTGGTATAATTTTTCCAGATTTGCTCTTATTTAACCTTCTGACCAGAAGGGATTTGACACCTTGTGCCCTCCTAAGTTGGATCATCTTAGGTCAGCCAAGTTGAAGATTCTCTCGAAAATACATTTCTTAGCCACACACATTGGTGGTTTTATACCTCCACTTTGTGGGAGCTCTGCTCCTTATTTGCTGAGTTCGTAGGCATCCACATACATGTGTACCTGTCGAAAGTCTCTGAGTTGAGTATAAAGTATTCGACGTAAATTTGTCTGCTGGTTGTATGTAGTGTCTGTTATGTAGAATCTGGTGCACAGCACTTGACTTTGGAGAAAATCTAGTAATTTCGTCTACTGTGTCAATAGAAACGCTAACCTGCTTTCTGCAGACATTTTCGGCAGGAAAACGGCCTTAAGGTCAAAACAATCACATCCACCATTTCTTTTTTGTTTTCGTTGGGCCAAAAGATGAGTAATCTTCTAAAGATACCAGTAGCCCGGGCTATTGGCATGTACGATTCGCAAAACTGAATTCTAGGGTGCCACATCCTGCACACTATAACCAAGCTTCTTGTCGGATACCCAGTTTCTGTGCCAGTAGATTCCATTCATCTTCGTATCACAGACAATGGAACGTGATATATTTAGCGACTTTAATAGTTCCCGGGCAGTTTGGACAATCTGCGTTGTCGTCGCGTCCAAATCTGAGCAAATAGTCCCTAAGGCGTCCGTCACCTGTAAGGATCTGCGTCAGTTGAACCACATTTTGATGTTGGTTATATATTTATGCGTCCGACGTCCTTTTTAAGAGCAATCCTATCTCTGCTCCGTTGCGTACTGTAAAAGTTTTTTCGTAGGTAAGCCGTGCATCTATGACTATGCCAAGGTACCTTAATTAAGCCTTAAAACTCACAACGTCGTCACCGACGATTACCGTTATAATCCTCATGACTTATGATCTGCTGCTTATAAGTATTATTTTCGTCTTTTCTTTTGCAAGTTTTAGACCCATGCTTGTTAGCCAGTCTGGGACGGTCCTTATAGTTTCATTGCAGTCAACCTTCACTTCTTCTATATGTTTTGCTACAACAGCGATGACTATGTCGCCATCAAAACCAATTAATTTTGATGATCTTGGGATTTTCCGTTTCAATAACATAAGGTTGTTAAGTGTTGGACCCAATACAGAGCCTTGAGGGATGCCACTTGTCAGAATGTTTTGCCTGGTTGTCCATATCGTAGAATAATGCTCTATTGCGCAAGTAGTTAATCAGTACCGATCCCGTCCTTAATGCGTTCAGTAGAGATGACAAACCTATAAATTATCGGGAAGTAATATAAGCCTTGAAGTAAGCCTTAAATTTAGTTCGGTAATGCAATAGCCATGAACCACTAAACGAAATTGCTGTCGAAAGCAATATTGGAAAGAAAATTTTAAATAGTATCGATCCGTTAAGTCAATTGGTTATCTTATGGATTCTAAAGACTAATTGGTTTAAAACATGGCTTTTCAAACCAAATATATCTGACTAGGGACAACCTCCAGTCCCCAGGCATGAACGTAGAAATGATTGCTGCAGTGGGGGTCGCTGGAACCAGCTTACAATTAAAAGAAGAAGAAGATGTTTTTAGATCCATTCTATGGCCTGTCTCACTCTGATTCTTTTTTTTGTATTTCATTAAGGCTTTCGAAAAAGGGTCGCTTTTCTTTTTGGCGGACGTTCTAAGGGGAAATACAGATATATGCGAGTTTTCTTCTCGTTTATATTCTTATCCTGAAGGGCTGATGGTCCTAGCACTAGCATTGGCTTCACGAATTGGCTTTTTGGTCTGGAATTCATACAATTTTGCGACCTTTTCCTGGCATTTTCTGGCGTTTTTATCTCTTTTTTATCTTTTTCTGGTTCATTTAGGAGTTTTGGGCGATTATTCGCACAGTCTTTTTCAACGAATACAAAAATTTAAAATAAATTTAAATATATATTTGGTCCAGGGCCTAAAGGCTTTTTTTATTTTCTTTAGTTGAGAACTTTCTCATGACAAAGATTTTAGTCTCGGACGTTTGTCAGACATTCGCGAGAGGTGGGACCGTGCAACATTGTTTGATGTCTCCTGGGACTTGAACCTCGAACTTCCCACTAACCACTAAGTCCCGGTGCAAACTCAACAAGTAGGGTCGGAAAAACTGTTCAGTTCTGGCAGAGCTAAATTATCATAAGTGACCTCGTCTGGGATGACCATTTTCATCAATTCTCTTTAAGCACCAGCTATTAGAAAAGTGTTAATACACCTAAAACTGCGACTTCTAAGGGCTTACTCCCCCTTCTTGTCTGTTGCAAGTTTGGTACTTAAGATGCACATACTCAGTTGCTTACTTATATCGATACTGTCTCAAACTGTGTGACGCACTTGCATCGCAACCAAGAGCGAGTTCAGTGCTCTACCTCTCTGCATTAACAATATCGTTCTCCCCACAATAGCCGAAGGATATGTTTATATGATTACGTTCTACCCCAGTAATGAAGGGTTTATGCATTTTCGTAGATCCTTTTTCGTCGAGTCACAAACGTAGATAAAATCTGTTAAGTGGTCTATCTTCTCCTTAAAGGTAATGATGAACATAACAATCCCAACTTATTATCTGCATAAAACGATATCAAAGGGTGCACATTATCCTTAATGACAATCTTTATTGCAAAACAATACACTCGTACTTGTGTCATGTTTCATTTTAAAAGTATGGGAGTGTCTCGTGGTGGTTGTTTTTTGAAACATTCTTACAAGTGAGACTCCAGTCGTTAATACCTAATACAGAAGCAAATAAAAAAAATGAGGAATTACACTAAAAGCAAATGCACACTCTTGGAAACGGTCATTAAAATAGTAATGACAGCAATTAAAATTTTTATCGGTAACCCATGAAAATCTCTAAAATAAATCGTTATCCTTGCAATAATCTTTCCTTCTATTTTTTTTTTTTTTTTGTGGTTTGGAGTCTTAAAATGCCAGATCAACAAACTGTTAATTAAATCATTGTCGCGGACCATTTCACAAGTGCCATGTGTCTAGTGTCAATTTATTAGCGACAATCTATTAATATTTTTCGGCTTTTTTTTTAAAATTTTTTATTTTTAACTCTCCCTCTAAGCAAGGAGAAAGCTCTCCATCATAGAAAATGCCATAAATACCAAGTTCATTAGAGAGATGCACATGGCTGGTGAGCATCGTGGTGCGTCTATCAGATCGGGACACAGAAAAAAAAAGAAAATTGTTTGCCATTATATGTACGACAACATATGCCATAGAACTCGGTCAGTAGTATCCGTTCAACATTCTAGTTGTATCGTCCGTGTCGTCCGAGTCGCGATATTTTGTTTTCGATTGTTTTTCAGTTTTTCAGTTTTTCAAAAATATCTAAAAATTTTCGAATGAATTTAATCGGCAGCGTAATAAATAGAAAATATAAAACACAGTTGTGCCGCTCATTAGTGAACACCACACCGGAATATTTAACGCAATTGATGTGGAATACATACACATGCAAATACAAATACAAATTGTAAGTTGGCACGCAATCTGCTGTCTTTTTGAAAGTAAGAGTCTATAAATTGGTTACTAATGCTAAAAGTCTTTGCAAAACCATCGCAAAAGTGCACAATCGACTTGACCATAAATATGCTTCTTAAGTGTTTACTTGTTTCCTCCTTCTCAAAACAACAAAAAAAAAAAGATACCACCCACTTATCCTCTTGTGGCACGTGGATTACACCACAAGGAAGTTTGTTTTCCTGCGTTCATTTAATTTTACAAAAAAAAACAGAACCAGAACAAGTATGTATGTGGGTGAGCTCTGCTCTTGAATTAAATGAGTTCACGATTAATGCGATTAATCAATCAAAAGATTTTATTTACTGTACTTGGCAAGCAGATTTTGTCGTTATTAATATAAATGACAGCCTACCAGGGGGATAAGTGAATGAATCTGTTTTAGAAAATCACAATCACAAAAATTTAAAAATATATTATGCTCCTAGTCGAATGTACGAGTAGAATACATGGGGAATGTATCTGTTTGACGCATTAGTTTGCACACAATTATTGATTCTGTGTGTGTATTAACGTTTATCGATACATTTATGGCATGCAGAACTTTGATTGATGATGATTTGAAGAGTCTCTAAGGGATAGCTTACACCATTGACATTGTTATTAATAGAAATTTTCTTATAGATACATCCATGCCTTGTGTAGAGAGATGAAGAACTATTTATGCTTCCTTGTTGGTTTTGTCGCATAGAGCATATTGCAGTGTGTGCCTCATTTCGGAAACAGATGAATCATTTGAAAGTATGTCAACGTTAATTAAACATCAAATAGTTGTCAACGTTTTTTTTCACGGCAATTAATGGCGGGGGATACTGCCAGAGAAAAGCGTCAATGCCCCCAAAATAAATAGAGTGTGAGCAGTGATTTTTCTTAATTTATGACAACAATGTTGAGGTGTCAAACAATCTTTTTGTTTGTTTGACAAATTTCGTACCGTTTGCATCAGGGAAAGAAGCACAGTTGCGACTGACGTAAGGGATACTTGCTTGCTCGCTTTCACATGTGATGGAGATACGAAAATTCTTGACGTAAAGGCCGAAATCATAATCGAGGGTTGCAAAGATGCACAGCGAGTTAGGGTGACGTAAAACTATGTGGTCTCCTCCTTTGTTTAAAGAGCAGTAACGCTGCAGGTTACGCTAGGTAAATGGGTGGCCTAGTTGACAGGAAGCTGTCTTAGCTTACTTAGACTAGCGATGTCGTCGCCGTTGTGTCGAATAGTAGACCCCTGAGATTTCAGTTATCGACGGCTGAACTAAACCACCCAGATGTGTGTATGAATCTCGGCAGTTTGCTCAGCTCAAAGTTTCTTAGATCATCCAGCTCCGCAAGGAAGTAGACTCCAAAGGAATTTTCCTTTTTGGTAGCTAGTCCTGGAAATATCACACAGTCTCCTGTCACGACGCCGGCAGCTGTCCGGATATCTCTGTGTATAACTTTCAAGAGATCTGCGAATCTGTTATTTTCCATAACGATTTGGCTAAGGCACATGTATCTAATCAATACCAACGCTTGTCAGCTTCCTCGTTAGTCTTAATGTCCATCTTTCTGTTCAATGTGCTAAGCGGTGTTCTAACTTAGATGTGATCCTGCCCTGGCTAGTTCATCCGCTTTTTCGTTACCTGGGATATCCACGTGGACTGGTACCCAACAGAGGTTCATCTTGTTGGCCACTGAGATATCGTTCAGCCTCCTTATGCACATTTTTACGAGCTTGGACCTCCCCGATATAGACTGTAAAGCTTTAATGACAGCTTGTATCCCCCGATTATCATGCCCGCCACTTGTTTTCTGGCAGTAACTTCGACTCGAAAAACACTGCAATCGTCCTTTGGTCTGAAGAACCGGTTTGTATTTCAAGACTCGCAGTAGACACTCACACCAGTAACGGTGTAACTCAAGTCTGAGGATAAACCAATTTCGATGACGTTTACAAAAAAAAATTTTTTTTGGTGTTTTCTGGGATTCGAACCACGAACTCCTCAGTAATCCAAGTGGCGCAAGTGGTTAGTGTGTTGGATAACGAAGCGAGAGGTTCGACGTTTGAGTCCCAAAAAACACCAAAAACTTCTTTCACGGTACCACCTCTCGCGAATGTCTGACAAACGTCCGAGAGTAATAACTGTCAAGAGAAAGCTTCTCAATTTGCCTTTCGGATATGGCTCTAAGCTGTGGGTCCTTTCCATTCGTGTGAAAAATACAACACGCACGGCTCTCACGGAGCCAGGTCAGGCGAATAAAAACGATGTAACAAGCCCACAGGATTTCATAGACTTCAGTCATGCTTTGACGTTATGTGTGTAGACGAAGTGCATTATCCTGGGTAGGCAACATTTTTTGCTCAACATTTATACTTTTTATTTACTTCCTATCGCAGGTGACGCAAAGAACTGAAGTAGTAATCGGAGTTAATATTCGAGCCTTGACAGGATAAACACCCATGATGAATCCCTTTGAGTCCCAAAAAAGCGATGCCATTTCCTTATCCGTTGAAATTTGAACTTACCTGGGAGGGGTTGATTCAGATCCTTTACATTTTCTTATTGCTGTTTGATGAAAATCAGGTTTCATTTTTCGTCACAAAAATCCTCCCAATAGCTCCAGATACTCGCAAAATATCGTCGATCGATTACGTTTCTGTTTAATTGAAAGCAGTATCGGAGCCCATCTTGCAGAAAACTTGGAGAGAATCGCATGGAAGAAGTGACTACCAAGAGTCCAAATCTTCTACTACCCAGAGGGGGGTATTCGCAAAACAAGTGCGGAACAGACTCTATTTTTTCTTTGTTCCTGTACTCCTGAATGCTCTGTGTGAATATCGATAGCACAGTACGTTAGGAGGCATTTCTGCCGGTGAATTTAATCAAGAAGGAAATCTTGTTAAAGGCTAGGTCAATACGTGTTCGCTTTGAACATGTGTCCAGACTGGTCCTGGGTACATTAACTTTTATTATCTGGCATAGTTTCACTGTCAATCAATCCAATTGAGTAAATAGGGGAGGTCATAGAAGGCATCCATTTCTGACCCTTTTCTCCCCTCATCGACTCTTTCATTATCTTTGATATTTGACCCGTATTCGCTGGTAATATCTCATTCAGGTATCGCTTGAGTATTTTCACTGACCTTTGCTTGACCGTTGGTTATTTCAGAGCCTTTGCAGCGCTTGGTCGTCAACATACATGATGTTAATCTTTATGGCTATGTGCTGCTATATCTGATTAATTTGTTATAGAGTAACCTCGGCTTGTAATCCTACAGGAGCAGTCAAGCCAATAACAATAAAGTTTCAAATTGCAGGGCCGGATTCAGATAACAAGTTTCTGCTGATTCCTTCCTCTCCTCCACAGCCTCTCTAAGCCTAAGTGCGATCTTTGCAGCTGTGCTACAAAGATGCTACAAAGAGACTCAGAGGGGTGAGATTTTGCATAGTCTTATCAATCTTATCCGGGATGCAGCCCGGAAGGTGGGATTTCTGAAGAATATTGAAGCAGACTGTCGTGCCGTATGACAAAATAGGTCCAACGACCGCCGCATACAACAATTGGACCAATCTAGCTTAACCGAACACGCATGCTTGAAAGCCATAAACGTGTTTTTATGACGCTATTAACGATGTTCACTTTCCAATTTAATTTTGCGCCTCAAACTTTATACAGATACTCTGCCGAATTTATAAGGTCCAAAGCCTAGATGGTGGCTGACCTTCAAATTAAATTTGAATTTTAAGCTATACCCCGGTATCTTGCCAACCGTCCTCATGTAAGAGAACTTAAGCTCGGCAAAGAGAAATAGCACGACTTTCATCTCAGAAGGAGGTACCCAGTCCCTGACCGCCAACCCAATTACTTACAAGCTTAAGTGCTTAGCTGAATCCTTTATTTCTTGCAAGACTGATCGTGATACGAGAATGACAACATCGCCAACATATGTATGCTGTCACGTTAGGTCTAATCATCTCTAGAATCTGAAATATCTCATTCACACCTCCCTTTTTGGTTTCCTTTCCTAACACTGATGTGCTCTAAGCCTGCTTTTAAAATGCAAAATATGAGTATGAACCCAAATTAGACACAAAGACCGTCATGAGGTTTAGTCTTTCGGGGATTACTATTAATAGCATCGGTGCTTACGTTCTCAAAGGCCCCGTCTAAATCAAGAAAAACATCGAGGATGCATTCTCCTTGTCGCACCGACTATTTATGCAATGTTCACAGTGATCCTTAGAGTAAGCCTGCTGTGATTTAGACAGAGAGTTGTCCCCAATAACTTCTCATAAAGAGCAACGGAATAATAGTCTCATATTCTCAGTAAGATAGTGAATGGTTGGTCTTTGAGAATAAAGATGACCTGAAGCTCCCTCCAAGCTCTAGGAATGTAGCCAAACAGGCATCCTGTGTAGATCAGTTTCAGGCGTGTGACAAGAATTTTCTCTGGCTCATGCAACATCACAGCGTAAATGTTATCCATTTCAAGCGCCTGACATGGAGCAAATTGCCTGCCCGCCTGCTATCTTTTTGATTGTGTCGATATCTGGTGTTCGTAGAGAAGGTAACCATGGTGTAGTGTTAGTGTGCTTGCTTGTGACGCGCCCGGTGCAGCTCCGTGCCCCACCAGAGTGCAGCAATCAGAGCCACCGAACATAAAAGAAAGGCTTACTGCCAGCAAGTGCAATGGACCGAGACAAGTCTGAGTATTCTGGGCCGTACAAAACTAGCAACAAATCCACTAAATTCATCCTTCCAAAGTCAATGCATTGACTTTACTGCCTTGATCACAGAAAACTAGGGTAAACATTTACGACAGTACCCGGATAGCTGCATATGGTAGCATTCATAACCAGACCACTCTATCGTATACCTAGTCCATGCAGTCTAAAAGCTGCCATTTATCTGACTTTAGCATCTCAATCGATATCATACCCGCATAGTGCTAAAGCCATTCCATTTTCCGCACTCCAATCTGAATAAAATCCGCAATCCAATCCTGAAAGAGTGAAACTATTACTTTAGTCACGGATTGCAGAAATTGCTTCACCCTCCCGGGCTGTGATACCTTGTTTTTCCCTTTTTTTTACTAGCTACGAGTATCTAGCTTCCACTCGAGAATAGTTTTCATTTCAAAAACATTCTTTATTTCACTTTTGTTTTAAAAGTTTCCAACGCACGGTGGCGTATACGTAACTTTTTTTTCACTTCCACTGATGTGTGTTTCTCTTAGTTTTTTCCCCCCAAACGAACTCTGTATAACTTATAGCTTCCTGAAAGCAATTAGTGAATCAGATTACAAACTCACATTGATACTAATTGTATCTGTGATAAATTTCATCCAACTGTGTGGTAGAAATAATCTTTAACCAATTACTACGGCATGGTTCAATTAGTGCCATCAAAATAGTTTCGATTGGATGGTTCTATACAATCCGTATTGTCTGGATTCATAAACCAAATGATTATCTCGAGTTATTGCAATATATCGATACAGGGTACAGCTCTATTCATAGTCGCTGCCTGCCTCAATTCATATGGCAAACCACCCTAAAACAGTCACGTACTACGTGGTGTGGTTAGTGCGGTAAGCGTGCTTGTGTATTTTTCAAGTGGTCCATATTTCTCTGGCGAAAACACCCGAAATAAAAACTTATTTCAACTTAGTCCACGCCACTCATTAGTTCTGAAAAGAAAACAACAAACAAGTAAAAGTTTAAATGAGCTCTCAGACCATGTTGTACAAGATAAGCACTCATGTGCAGTCTCACAGTCGTGTGAGTTATAACAGGATACATGTGTTGAGTATCTTGTTCTATTTAGTAACACTTGCTGCAACTTGTTATGCGCACTACAAATCTGATTACCATTAGACAAGTGTTCAGTTCATTTTTTGAATTTATCTTCAATTTTGTCAGTCAAACTGGGTGAGACTACCTGTGTATCTATATTTACATGCGACGCATGTTTTAGTAAGACACACAATTTTTATCTAAAAATCCATTTATTTTGGCTTAATCTAGGTCTTGCAGTGAAACTCGGACGACCAGGAAAACATTATTTTTGAAATTACTATCTACGATGTGCCCATTCGTTTCCTTGGCACTTAAGAATCACAATTCCTATTTTACAGTACATTAATTACAAATTCAACTGCAGGAGTTCATTTGGTAACAAATAAACAAAAAAACACCAACTGGGGAGATAGATGCAGACGCTTTCGGAACATCAACAAAAACAAAAAAAAAATCTACTATTTTCGGAGAGCCAATGAACTTTTGTCAATAGTACGGAATAAAAGCTACTTTACAATGAAAAGCTACATTTCTCCCCGCAATGGAATGAAAATTCCAACTCAGTTGCTCTCAAAAAGTTCCCACACACATTCTATTTTCTCAGATGAGAGGTATATTAAATTCGAATAGATACGGATACTCTGACTCTCTTGCTGGCTGATTATATCTTAAATATTCTGTTTGTTTCATGTACGAGTAGTATCGGGGTATCTGTGCGTCATGGTAGAGCTTTAGACTTAATGTAGAGAAAAGTTCAAAGGCTCCATCGAATAATAAGTCCAAAACGTCCTTTTTTTTGTTCAGTGGATTTAAGTGAGGATATAGAAAAAGGAACTGTCCAAAGAGAGGGAGGTGAATAGCGATAGGGTTAGTGGCAGCTTAAATTTTGATGCAAACTATGATGGAAGTTGCCTGGCATATTTAAATGCAATCCTCTGTTTGGGGGCGTATTGGGATAAAATGCTAATGGAACTCGCAAAAGATATTCTTTATCGAATGCATAAATATGAGGATTTTTGCACAGGGTGATTCAGTGGGAGGTTTTGGGTCATTTGTTTTGAGAACGTTTAGAAGCAGAATTGGAGAACCTTTTCTGGATTTATAGACGCTTGGAGGGGTCGAGGGGGGCCATATATGTACATTCTCGTGTTACGGCCACTTGGCAAATCTTGTGCTGGAATAACAATTATTTGTATAAGGTAGGTGTCATGTGGGAAGATACAATTATAAATGGGGGTATTTCGAAGGATTTGGTTTAGGAACAATAACAATTTACTGTCAGAACCCACTACAAACTTAGTTTTATTGTGAAATGGTGATTTTTTTTCAAGCTCGATAGAAAACCAAATAACACAAAAGTCAGTTTTCAACCTTTTTTATTCGAAAGATCAAGTCATGGTATTTACATATATATCTGGTATTTGGCCACGATGCACATTCTCTTTGTCCAAATTTGGGTCGCAATTTCTAGCAATGGTAGCTGTACATATGTATGTCAAGCAGAGTTGACTTCCAAGTCGCCAATTGTTGCTGATTTATTAGAATTAGTCAATGAATTCTCTTCAAGAGGCGTCGAATGGCATGATCTTTGAGTCCAATTAGCAGGACCACTTCTCGACAAGACTCTGAGGGGCCTCCTGCCTATCCTTATGAAGGGCAGACAAGCACTGCGACCTAGAGAGATCTTTTGTGCTATCCCTGGGTTCTCCTAGTAATGGGGAGAGTAGCTATCACGAGCAAAGATCAAGGTCGTGGAGGAATCTTAGGATCCTTTGTGCGGGTGGCTGGTTGACTATGTTTGGGGAACTGAACTCCCTTCCAAAGTGTCTTTGCCTGCTTCGAGCCATGTTGGGACAATCGCTCATATATGCTCGGCGGTCTTTTGATCTTTCAGACAAAATCTCTTCTGGGTTGGTCTCGATTAAGACTAAAAATTTTCTCGCAACGATTAAGGCAATAGGTCAGCTTGCAACTGCTCTAGACTTCAACCGGCGAATGAGCTATGGCAGATAAACGGACAGAGCTGCAATTGCTGCGATGGATGGCAAATCGAGTCGGCTTTCATTTATAGCCACGCTACATATTGTCTTCAGGACGCACATTCTTTTAACTTGTTGGTGTTATCGCATAACTTAGAGAGTCTTCTTCTTCTTGTCATCCTTTCCTCCTTATGTGGAACATAGGGCCTCCACGATACTTTTGAACCTGACTCTATTTGGTGCCTCTCTTGAGATGTCATTCATTCCATGTATACTGCGCACGTAGAAGTTCTTCCTTAACTGTCCTTCGCCACGTCTTAACTGGTGCTCCAGGGCGTCGGCTACCTTGCGCGTTCCAGCGAAGAGACTGTCTCGCGATGTAGTTATTAGGTTTTCCGTAGTGTATGTCCAATCCAGGACCATTTGGGTTTTTTGATTTCTGTGACGGCTCTCGTTTGGGCTAAAACTAAAGTTATGTGCAGCGGATATGGAGCTGCTGTAGCCCCTGATTTTAGATTAGGCAATGAAAGCATCGAGTGCGTAACACTCGAACAAATACTGGTGGAGCAGACCAAGACGTCATGTCACGTATCTCTAAGGCCAAATTCTAACTAAGGAACGTATGGAAGTCCACCCATATTTCTTTAAATACTAAGCTACGTATTTTCAACTTAGAGAGTACGTAGTACAAAATTTATCCCCAGTTGGACGCATCGCTTGCTCAAATAGACGATTAAGTGCGCCATCAAAATCACAAAGTCATGTATAAGCTTCGGGAATCGGCGACGGTTTTTAAACTGTATCTATTCACGATGATTTGTCAGACTATACTGAACATAATTGTCAAAAAGACAGTATGAAATGACAGCTCGGTTTGGCAGTTATCTCTGTTGTAAGCTCTATCTAAACTGATAGCCACGGTGTATTAGGAAGTGTGTTTGCTTGTGACATGGTCGGTATAAGTTGAATATACATACGTCACACGCCCTATTGCCTAGATTTACAAACCATTCCAAGAGACATATTGAGCCTGTTGTAAAGGGAAGTAACTTACTTACTTAGGTAGCGCTAAAGTTCAGGGTGAAGCTGGGCCACAACCACAACCAACAGGCTTCTCCAATTACGTCGGTCCTTAGCTAAGTACCTCCAGTTACGCACTCCCAGTTGGTTGAGATCCCTTTCTCTTTGTAAGCGCCACCTAACTAATCATGTAGGATAGTCGCAAGAGCAGAAAAAATAAACTGCAGAAAGCTCTACTACTTCAAAAAAGGATTCGTGGAGCGATTTCTAGTGGAGTATAAGCAGTATTTCCGAGGTCGGTAAGTACACTTTCTATAACTCAACATTCTCATAGGGATTTTGAGGACATCATTTTGTTAATCTGTTGAATGAAAGGAATCTAATTTGCTTTCGAAGTCGTTCGGAAACCTAATGGGCTCGTCCACCAACTAGATAAATTTTTGCAAAGAGCACTGGCGCTCATTGATTCCATGTATATGATCCACCCACCTCAGGTGCTGACTAAATACATATTTTCTTAAGGAAGTCGATGTCGCTAAACATTATGCATAGATTAAACCACTATCACATGAAAAGTTTTTCCGTAAAACTGTGAGGATACGTAAAACTTTGCACTCAATCAGCAAACGCTTTAGCCATCTTCCACGATTGTGGCCATTCTACGTTAACCTTTCCCCACTGCACTTTCTTATACTTAGTTAGCGCTACAGTTTAGGGTGAACCTGGACCTCAACCAACAAGCCTTTCTTATGAGGTGTGAATAATAGGTATTTGGCAGCAATTAGGTAATGATCTGACTCTGTGTTGGCCACTTGGGAAGAATGGAAGGAATGCGTGGATTCGTTTGCAATATTATCAACTGACACACAGTCTTCTCCTTAATAGGACCATAAATCGCACAAAGAATTTTTCTCTCAAAGAATCCAAAACACTTTTATTCGACCTTGATTAAGTGCACGTTAACAGAATTAACAGTGGAGCTTAAGAAGAGGTGGGTCTTGACTACCTCGTTTTTAAAGCTATTCATGGTGACCTTTTTATCAACAGCAACAGACCATATGTAGTGCAGCTCCTCGCAACCAAATCCGAACGTCTTTTTTTTAGAAGCTTTCTTATGATGGGTATTACTCTCGGAGGTTTATCATCGCATTCGCGATAGGTGGGACTGTGAAAAATATTTTAGGTGCTTTCTGGGACTCAAACCTTTCGCCCAATGCACTAACCACTGGGGCACAACGGCCAGGCTCATTTATGGAAAATTTTTTGATATGTCCTTGCAATTTTGATCGGGATGACGCTTCCGGTCACAATCGTGCCTTTGCTACCACTATGTAATGGTCCGAGTTGATGTTTGCTACTCGTAAAGTTCGTAGATGCAGCACAGAGGAGCAGCACCGTCCATGAATTGTAAACTTACAAATTTCGGTTGGCGGTCTCTTGCTTAGATGACTCTCTTGTTGCCTTGTTGATATTGATATCTGGGGTTTTGTGCTGCAGACCATGATGTGAGTCGGTTTGCTGAAGTGATATCCTCCCAACGTTCTACTTCAAGATCGCAGAAATACGCTCCTTTTCGTTTTTTGTGTTAAAATCTCCAAAAAAAGGTACTATGCGCTGAGAAAATAACTTTCATTCCAACTAAATATTCAAATCCCATGTTTTTCTCTAGTCTTCCTCAAAACCTATCCGTTGGTCTTCTGCGATTACTACCATTATTCCCTTGAGACATCTTGTCTCTAGTCAGAAACGGCTCCCGACCTGTAAAGAATCTCCGTTTGGGACACGTCTGCCTCCAATCTGTGCACATTGCTCTAATTCTCTTAACCAACAAGTCTTCCTTAATGTATCAAACTCGAGGGCTGGGATGCGAGGATCCTCTTGACTGGAGCGTTTTTCTCCATTCGTTCGATTTAATTGAACGTTTCGTTCAGTCCTCGTTTACTTCAGGGAGGATTTCATGATATCGATGTCGTCTGCGCATCCCAGCAGCTGTATGAGCTTCCTAAAGATAGAGTCTTCCACGATAAGGTTAGGCTCACACAGTTCCTCTTTCCGAACGAAATATAGGAAATCAAAGAACAGCGTAATTATTTCCAAAAAAGCACAGAACAGTTTTCTGAAGTTGGTCGAATTTATTGGGGACGGGTTTTCAACTAGAAATTCATTGGTCTTTACAATATTGATATTTGACAATTTGGTGGCTAAAAAACGTGCAAATATTAGCCATTCGTTATGGCACTCAGGCTTTGAATGTTCACTCAGTAAGCTGCATAAGCTTTTGTATGGAACATTTAACAGGAATATTCCTCAGGAATTCTTACATCATGTACTAGAATCGCATTTTTTAAGGTGACCATGCTTTCGTCAAGTAATAGTGGATTAATTGCACCAATTCATTACCTCCATACTTACAAAGGTCCCCAACCAAGTGATGGAAAGCCGTGGGCTTGTTAATTTTTTAGACTTCGAATAGCCCCGTCATCCTTTTCTATATCGTTTAGAAGGACTGTTTCCTCATTTAATCGAGGTAGATTTTTATCTTGTTGTACCACAATGTCGCTCGTTCCACAGCTGCAGGAAAAACTGTTTAAGTAAACATACAATTCTCTGTGGACTAGATTTCCCTTTTGTATTGTATTGTAGCGGGCTGTCCATCATTAAACAGCAGCACATACATACATATGTAGTCCCTGAGGGAACATTGTACTTCCGCCGCTCCATACAAGACAGTAGCAACAACCCTTATGTGGTTTGTATTATCAGCACTCCAAACCTTCCAGTACGCTTTACGAAACGCTGTAGATCAGCAAGGTTGAGCGTAGACAGATCCTTGTACTTGAGGATTAAATTGCCAATGGTAAACTGGTTGATTTCTGTAAAAGCAGGACAGTTGATGTCCCTTGCGCTTGGATTTTTTTGTACAACTATGAATGATGTCAACCCCATGTATGTATGTACCTTTAATGTTCTCAAGCTATGAAGCCGAGTAGGTACTCTTTTTCTTGCAAAGTATTTTCTTTTTCTGGCTAGATACGAGTATCTACATCTCTTAGTTTGATTTGCAGCTTCTACAAGTGAGTATCTTTCGTCACACTTTCCAAAAGAATTTTTATTACCCACTTCTAATTATCTTTTACCATAATCGTGTTAAAGCGTCAAGCGTTGAATCACTGTGCAAATAATTTAAATGATTTGCCACGCATTTACCACTCATTAACACGGTAATTAATATTTAGAATGCTGCAGTGACATAATCATAATCGGTATCCAACTTGCTAGCGATTTTAGGTTCTGAAGTAGTTCGATTTATAACTTAGCTCGTGTTCACGTCTCATTGGATCTGGGGCAGTTGCTAACAATCAATCAAGATGAACGGTTATCTCTTGTACAAATATCCGGTAAGTGTTGAACAGTTTCATACCTTAACTAAAATATCTTTAAAAGCAGTGAGAATTCATTCGAAAACACTCGAAAAACTTTACTATGCCAAAAGGGTTTCAAGGAATTGCATTCATTTGGTGGTTCCGTGTTGAGTTACTTTTTTTCAAAGAGAAGTGTGTACTCAAACCAGAAGTAAGGACCAGTTCAAGGCGCAATTTTATGTAGCTACCCATCCTGCTATAAACGTTTTTGAAATCTCACCTCTACTTGCTGTAGTGCAAGCCATAAACCTTATGCACTACCGCTCAAGTAAAAGTCGCATGCCAGTTAAACGAGAGGGTATTTCCGCATCCATTAAGTGCCAAGTTAACACGTTTGCTTATATGAGTATCTGTATTTTTAATGAGCCATTTTTATTTATTATTTAATGGTTTCCAAGTAGTTAACTACAATAAATGCATTGATTACAACAGGATGACTCAAACAGTTCTCCTCCTACAAAGCTACTGGGATAATACGGCGTGTGCCATATCTTAGGTTGTTTTTGAAAAGAAAAGGCGATTTTTCTGCTCACATATTAATACCACCTTAAGCCGCGTTTTTTGAGAATATGGCATTCACAACGCCGCCATTCCACTTCGTCCTGGGCAACGTACTCTTCTAGCAGCTTGATTAAATCCATTCCATTGTGGGACATATTTGGCTAACAAAGGATGGGGCATCCCTACCCGTTCTCGTGTACAAAACTTCGTTCAAAACGCGGTTCAGCTAAATAATCGCAAATACAAAGGATTGAATTTTTTTTTGTTCCAAGGTTGCTACTATCCACTGCAGTATTCAACCTCAACTTCTGGTCCACTGTTCTGCTTCGTCGTCCGAATAAAGATAAAAAGGCGGTTCAGAGCTTAGATATTCACTCACCACGTAAGCTCCGAGGATCTGCTACCTGAAAATCGTCTCTACCTGGTGGCCAATCACAGGGAAATTTTCGTCTTCGCCATCTCCATAGGCATCACAGATAGTGGTGTCACTTAAGACATTTTAATACGATGTTTGTCCAAATCTAAGTGGCCCATATGGACGCCTGTAAGCCTGACGCAATAGACAAATTTTCTACACATCTTCTGTCACGAACATTTGGTCAGTTTACAAAAGCAAAGTCATGCTGGAAACATCCATTAAATGGAAGCATACTCAATACCGGATCGTGAACTAAAAAATTATTCCCAGTGCGACCTGGAACCCAGACTAAACTTAATGAATTCAAAAATAACCTTTGCGGCTTTGCACTACCTTAAATCTACAAAAGTTAAAGGGTCAGTCAGAGATTTTATTATAATTACAGACGCAGATACTCTTTTACTTCCAGCTGCTCCTCACATTATGTTAACCTAACGCACCAGCACCAGTACTCTGACTAGTCCAAGAGACATCCATGAAGATATATACTTCAGCATTTCCTTTCCGGCTCATGTTCTGGCAAAAGCCACTCTTAAAGTAGTTCAAAGTCCCCGAGGAAATTTGACGTTATAGTTACGGTGCAATAGAGTTTCCGGTATCTCGGGGTCAGTGGATAGGTTATTTCTGGCGAAAGGTCATCAAAACTGTAATGCGGTTGATTCGAAAACTAATTCTTTTCATCTCCCAGATATCTCCCATAGGGGATAGTACAAAAGATTTTCTGAAGGTCGAAGTACTTTGATAAAATTCTTTGAGCCCTCCACCAACCCACTCTATCCTTTTTCATTAAATAAGAGAGGACTTTCAAAATGCAACCGATGATATAAATTTCGTCAGAGTACGTAGAGCAGGGCCAGAAGTGCCATACACGGTCCATTAACAGCCAGGATAAACCGTTTTTTAAAGTTCATTTACTTGAAAGCTTATGTCACCAAAGAACCCATGCATATAAGAGAAGAACTCATTTCATTATCCTGTAAATGCCTATGACCTTTTGGGTTAAAATTTTTTTGCCGCTAGAACCTTTGCACTTGGTTTTCTATTGAACATATTTTGACCACTGAAACAAACAGTCGTTAGGTCGATAGAAAGTACTTTAGCATCACTCGCACAGATACCAAAGATGCTAGAGCCATTGAGAGCAGTAGATCATTGTACACCGCAACATCGGTGGTAGACCAGCACCTTATGGGTAACCTCTGCAAACGCCTGTTTTGGCCACCACCCGTTTCGGGAACTTACATCCATAAAAAGCCGTGCTGTTGGCGGAATTCACTATCGAAAGCACGTTCAATTGCGTTGGAAATGTTCAGCGCTTCGTAGCAAGTCTACTCTCAATCCTTCCAACAAGGTCCTGGAGTGCAGTCTCGCAAGATTTTCTTCGCTGATAGCCATATTGCATCTTAGAAAGACGTTGCCTTCGTGGAGCAACTTTACACACATGTAACCCCCCAATATTTTCAGCAGGAAGGAAAGGACACAGACAGGTCTGTATGTCTTGGAGGGAGTATTGACCTCTAACAATTTTTTGGTATGAAAACCCCTTGAATTTTCGCCAGTGGATTGGTATACGACTTGTAGGCTAGTGCCAAGGTAGCAGTGAAAATTCTTTACAGAGTCTGCAGCAACTCCTTTTTAACTTGCTCCAACAACGTCAAGCGACCCAATGATACCATTACTGGTTGTATAACGGATGCAATATACATATGTATAAGATACGTCGAGTTGTTTGCCTCAATAGTATTCGTTCTCGGTTCTGGTGATGAAGCGGTGGTAACCTGATTTCTCGAAAAGTCATCTTGGGAATTGCACCATCAGATTTTGTAATGCGGTTGAGTCCATTTGCTACTTTTGAGTACCTTGAGTTAAATATTATGAAATACGGCGACAGTGCCTGGATTCATTTGTAAAGGACTTTGGTAACGGACAAGTAGTTGTAAGTGGTAGAGCAGCGCCATACTGTAATTCACTGATGCTCATCTTTTGCTTGATGATTCGAATCCCATCCCCTCCAAGGGAGTTCCTTTGTGATAACAAGAATCGCCCATTTGCTAGTCCTTCGGCCTGAGCAGTTAAAGCGTTCTTGTGGTTTTACAGACAAACATCTTTGCTCCGATCGCGGAAAGATGGACCACTCTAGTGGTCGTCCACGTTGGTGTACTTAAAACAGCATTGTTTCCTCTTCCACTTTCAAATAGTCCCTTAATTGTTGGCGGACTACAGAGTCCCGAAGTCTGTCGGTACTATGGTTGAGTATTGTAAGCATGTTAATATGCGTGCTACTAACAGATGCAGTACAAAGGCGTGAGCTACCATAAAGCAGTGCCGCGATCCATTTCGATGTCGTATATCGCTGCAAATACGATGAGATTTTGAGGCTTTGAGTTGTAGGTGGCTCCTAGCGTGTGTCTTTGACTTCCTCAGTCGCAGTTGCCGACGATGCTTAAAACTGATTACTGATAATCTTGTTTTCAGTATTCGGTCACTATAAGGTTTTCAAATTCCTATTTTTTTTATAATTTGCACGCACTCAAGGGGTTATGAATACCCTTTTACATGTCTTCACATGGTGCGGGCGTAGGAAAGGTAGATAGAGAGAGAGAGAAAGAGATTGGTGTAGTGGTTTGAAACTCAGCTGTATTAGGTTTCAAATTAGCTCCAGGGGTGGTGTCCAGAATAACGGGAGATTTCATTGCTGTCATCTATTTTTTGCCCTCGCTTCTGATTCACAGTATGTTTTTCATAGTCCACCTGGTGTCATAAGCATATCAATCATTAACAGAGCGAACAATTTTTCCAGCCGTGACAAACCTACTGCCAGTGTTATGCCTTCGCAGTAATGTTGTCATAAGCTTTCGCAATTGATCGGACTGCTTCTTATCATATAATACTTGCTGACACCAGGGTTTTGAACTGTGCACCATCAGCTTGACAAACGATGACGCTACCACTACACCATTGCCACCCTATACCGGACTCCCGCGCAGGGTAGAGTAAGCCAGTGTTTATCCCAATTGCAGAAGTGTTCCCACCATCTTATTTCATTCTGCCCCACGATGTCCCTCTTGAACCACATAACTTCTCATTCAAGTTGGATAAATTTGGTTTTTGAGGACTATCTTCTCTTGAGCGGAGGAGGGTCTTCACGTTCCACAATCCATTTGTTGTCCGCATTCGAAAGCCAAAGGTCGTCAACAAAGTATCTGTTCGTATCCAGATTGTGTTGTCGTTTCGGAGCATTTGGTTTTTATTTTTTACTATTCCGGCTCGGTGGGCCACAGACATACTCGCATCCTGTTTTGCGGTTCAGTTTACACGCCTTTCATCCTCTTCACTTTACAATTTCTGGAACGATTCCTAGATAGCGCCGCGAGGAGGTGTGAAGTAGGGCTTACTAGTAAAGCTGCAAGGTATTTGGCTGCCGAGGCTCTTTCTCGATACTGAGCGAACCAACACCCGTCATCAGATGCTACTTCTACGTGGTCTAGTACTAGTCTTTTTCACCCAAAGCTGTCGATTTGATTTTAGTTATTTTCAAGATTTAAGAGCAGCTAGGACCTCTGCTTGAAATACACTGAATTTGCAATCTTTTTCATTTCGTTGTAACACTGCACAGTGGTATCCTTTTACCACTCACACTATCTAGAAACTGCCGCCTCTGAGCGTTTGAAATGCGTGAAATTGAAATCAATTTGTTGTCGGGTACTCTGCTTAGTTTAAAATTATTTCTCAACTCGTTCGAGACGAGTTAATGTAGAGAGCACTATAAAAAACCTATAAAAATCAAGTGGATACTTAAAGCATTAACAAAACTGATTTTATTGTTCAAGTAATAAACACTTTGTAAGAAAACAAAAACAAATATTAAACGTTCACTGCAAGTGAAGTAAGTGTTGTTCATTTTATGGAGCGTAGCTTTAGAAAAATTCCTTTCATTCCTGTTTCCTGTTTGAGGATTAAGTTGATTAACTGAATATTTTTTTATTGAATATTTACGAGCCTTTGCTCATTGGCATTGTGAATGAAGTGTGACGTCAGACGAATGCCACTCGTGTAAATTATGTTTTTTTTTATTATATTTTCGATACTTTCGAGCATTTCAGCAACTGTCGATTATTATAATTTATGTTGAAATGGTAGGGGCTCATAGAACTCTGTCGCCATGTCGAATCGCAGGGAACACAAACTGGGCACAGTTAATGCAGGACATTAAGGGGACAGCTATTAATTTCTGTCCTAGAAGAACCACTGTTTCTCAGGGGGTAGTGACTAGGGACTACTGAGCGGGATGATTACATTTTTTTAGTGCTCCAACTCTCTCAAAAATTTGGGTACCACAGCGATTGCTATTATTTTGAACCTGAAAACAGTGGTTCCCTGGTGAATTCTGACATATGAACCTCGGTCTTTATAATTACATACAATGTACCCGGAAATCCAAGGCCTTAGTGGCGGTCTGGATTTCCGTGTGCGCAGTAATTTCCTTCATCATGGCGTTTGGAGCCTAAATAAAGGGTAGAAAGACTCTGGGCTTTTTCAGTAGACTTCAGCCGGCCTTCTTTTCGGAACTATCAGTATAGAGTACTTGTTCCTCTTATCTGGTGCCTTTTCCACTCTTCGAGTTAATTTCCCTACGAAATCAAATCGAAAGTCTCATGTTTAATGGCAGCATCGAAGTCGTATAATCGGTTTTTGTCCACGTATTTGTACCCTCCCATCGGGATAGGACGGAAGCATGGCTGCTGCATTCATCATCAGTTAATCTTTAGCTGTCATACTGCTTCCGTAGCGGAATGGGACTTGAAATGGTCTCTATTACCGCTCTGAGTGTTCCTATGTATCATGTGACCGTTATGCTGGCTGTCCCCTGAATCTCAAAAAATGTAAAGATTCGTGCAAACTTTTTGATAGAAAACGTCGACGTTGGTATGTTGGATATGACTCTCCTCTAGCAAGACGCTTCTGTGGTTTGTTCCTCTTCGCCAATCTGATGTCTTCCTTTAAGAGCCCTATACTATCTTCAGAATTAGTAGAAAGATGAAGTCATCTGAGCGAAGTGTAGGACTGCTAGTGAGTTGGGAAACAGCCTCGCAATTTTTAGGTTCCACCAGAGTAGACCATTTCTTTCGTTGCTTTCATTTACTGGACAGGATCGATCGAAGGATATAATGAGATGGCAGGCAAGTACTTGGAATGCATGGTTAACTGACACTGTAGAGGCACGGATGCTCTGCCACTTAAGAGAAAATTTGAATCAAGTTCTCTATACGGTACAAAATCGAAAACCTGATATCCCTAAACAGACCATTGATAGCTCTCGGGGCAAGTGTGGTAATACTTCTTCTTCTTCCTTTTGTTCGGCGAGGTTATGATCAGGATTATGTGGATCATAACCCTCCCATCTTACTGCATCCCTACTGGTCCGCCTGTGGTCAGAAAGTGTTTGCAGGCCTCCCGGTTTCGGATCAATTTGCCACTGAGGTCTTTCAAATGCTGCTGTCTTTGCATTTGTGTGATCCAGGAGTTTTTTGGTCTGCCTCTCTTTAAATTTGCAGAGGCAGTAGCAACCCTGAATCAATTTAGGCAAACCTCCTTGTAAAAATATACGGGCGAGCAAGGTAGGCTGCTTCTATTTGCTTTCTATAATTTTTTTCTCCGCAATTTTCTTCTGTATTTTTGGCCTTTGGCCACTTTATCAAAAGTTCCACAGTAGAGAAGCTAGTATGTAGCCTTGACGAATGCCGTCTTTAACTTTATAATTCTTTGTGGCTATCATACAGGCCCTTGTTACTGTCAGTGGTTTCTAACAGTAATCCCACGCCTGACAGCGAAAGCCAAATTGCAAAAGTTTCTCCCCACAATAAAAGACCTGATGGACACGGCTCTTAACATGTCCGCGAAGTGAGCGCAGACAGTTGGTTAAGAGATTAATCCATCCAGGTCTTCTACCTTCAAGTCAAACTAGTACTACCGAATCTGCCTATCACGTCTTCTTGAAAGACATATCAAAGGTGGTTCAACAACCCAATTAAGGCTACAGGAGGACTCCAATAGATCTAGCCTAAGTAGGTCTTAGCATTTGGCTGGGGCTGTCGTCCAACCTAACCTGGCCTCGCACCCTTTCATCGGTAAGTATGCCCACTTTGGTATGTACAAAGCGTTTTTTATTATTCTACCAGAATGAGGGTAACTCTTACCTCCAAGCCTTCGTTTACCTCTTTCAATGGCTTTTTAACTATACTCAACACTTTATGTGCATGGTTGTTTCATTTGAAAAGGACGAAAAGTCTTTGTTCTACCACTGGTTTGAGAACACTCCTTTCTTCGGGAACTGTCTAGCTTCTAGTGTGTATCGTACAATTGCTGCTTTCATGGATGAAAGAGGTCTCGATGGTTCTCGAATAACCTAATTATTAAACCTCTCGAATTAAAAAGAAGATTCTTGTTGCATTGAAAAGGATCCTTTGGAACAGCTCTCTGTCAGTGCTTTTGCTCTTAATAAAAGACTGATGAGTTATTTGATAAAATCAGTGTTCGGAACGGCATGAAAGACTTCAAAAAGAGCTGTAAAAAGTCCCACAGACAATTCCAGCGGACATGCATCAAATGAAAGCACGACTTTTAATAAAAACTTTTATTTTTAATGCTTCAGATTTTTATTTCGCTTGCGTACAATTAAACTTCACGTACTAATTACTCGCATTTGTCCGGGAAGCACTCATGCTGCATTTTCATTTATTTACGACTGAAAGTTTAAGAAAAAATTGTTTGTCCAGGCCATGAATTGAATTTTTTATGGCACGAAACAAATTGCAATAAAATCTATTTATTTATTTACAACAGGAATTAACGATAATTACCAAGCAATGAATAGAACAATGCTGTCTGTATCGATCTACATAGAGTAAAAATCTGTAAACAAAAAAAAAATGACGGGGTTTGCTTGGATTTTTTTTAAAGCTTCATAAATAGACAACGAAAATTGCTCTGTATGTCTTTAACTATTAAATATATTCTCATGACTTTTATACAAGTGATGTTAACTTCAGAAGCTATTTTAGCCCAGCCAAACGTTCCAGTGTTCTCCGTCTATAGCTCGATGAGTGACATATCATTGAAAAAAAACTCTTTGAGTACATTCCAAAAAAGTCAAATTTGAGGTTTTCATTAAGCATCCAAGGTGAAGAAAAATGCACACCACATGGCAACCCCACCATCCACTGTTTTCCAAAAAACGTGACGCAAACGATCAGCTCGAACGATCGTCAGTAAGATGCTTTCCATGAAATATGCCGAGTTAGTTGAGGTCACCTATTCCTGTAGCACTTCATTGAAGATTAGATTGTCCTCTTCTGCTTGGACTCTAAGTTGCCAATTCAAAGATTCTCCGGACTGGACATCGATATGCATCTGCCTTACGCGGCCTAGGCTTTTTACTATAGATCGAAATTTTCTCTCAACGATTTGAAGTGCACATTCCTCTGATTTTTACAGCACCCATGCTTCTGCAGCAGAAAGACGATAGGGATGTACCACATAATTTGGATCCTTCGGTTAAAAGAAAAACGATCAGCGAGTTTCATCTTTGTTTTAATGTCCTTAGCAGAATGAATAGCGGAACCTTGGCAGGCAAATTCTTTTATTTGAACCTTATCATTTCCTTAAATCTAGACGTCGGATTTGTGCCTTGGTTTTCATAGGTAGCAACTTTTTATTTTCCTCGTTTAAAACCAAATAGTTTTTAGCAACATCTGATTCGATGCCCAGGACCACTTACTTATAGACGTCATTGATACTATCAGCATGGCCACAATTTATAAGACATTCATCCGCCCAAAGCTGGAATACAACGCCAACGTCTGGTGCACCCAAGACCGTTTTGCGCATCCTAGATAGGGTTTAAAACCGCGCGTTAAATCTTATAGGCGATAGAGACATTATGAGCTCCATAGACTCACTAGAACATGTCTCGTGTTTTTCCCTATTTTATCGCTTATTCCACAAAAACTGTTCCAACAAATTAGCCACTTGCATTCCTCCCCTTCAAAATTTCACCCGCAATACGCGTCACGCTTCGAATGCACATCAGTTCACCCTCTAGCCCAACTTCGGACGTACTGTCAAATACAGGGATTCGTTCATAAGCCAAACGACACGTACATATGTGGAATGATCTTCCAGGCTCTGTGTTTCCTCATCATTACAACCTTCGAGCATTTAGGGCCAACATGCACCGGTATCTCCTCTGTTCCCCTCCCCCTTTTTCCAAACGCCCGTGCCCTGAATAATCAGCATGAGAGTATTCATACTCCCTCTGGTGGTAGCAATGTGGTCTTGTAAAAACTAGTGCCTGATGTGTTGACCTGTGAATTTGTCCACTATTTTCTCCAGCATCAGGATGAAAAGTTGAAATATAGGTTGTTGCCTTGACTAAAGCTTCTAGTGGTATCGAATGTCTTTTTGATGTCTTTTCCTATCTCAAAAAAACAGCAACCATTCCTCCATCGAATGTGTCTTGCAGAAATGTCAAGACACCAAACAGCTAATCTCTGGTCCCACTGTGATACGCAGCCTTGAAATCCATATCTAGATGGTGGATATCGATGAGATTTCCTTCGGTTTTCCTGATGATTTAGCGTAAAGTAAAGATTTGATTAATCGTTGATTTGTTAACCCTAAAACCCGGGCTGACAATTCCCAACTGGCTCGTTGATATATGATTTCAAGCGCTTCACCAGTACGCTAAATCGGATCTTGTGAGCTATCGAGCAGATTTATGCTTATGTAAATACTTTTTTAAGGTTCCGTATGCAGAGCAGGTCTCGCTCAGTTGTCTGTCCATTCAGTCATCTGTTTGTCTAGCTGTCACTACCTCTTACAAATCAATTTTGTGCTCAGAGTAACAAGCAAACAGAAAGGATGGAACGAGGACGAAATGTACACTTGCCACGTTTTTTTTTACCGCAGAATCTAATTATATTCACTGGGGACGTACTTATGTATCTGGCAACAGGATATGTATCTTTGTATGGTGGATGATAAATCCTACAAGAGACGGGACAAAAAGACTGAATTTAAGAAAACGATTATGGTGGACCGTATGGAGGGTAAAATATGTTCTTGATCTTATTGCACATTCACACAGAGAGCTAGTGTCTCTTTCAAAAGTACTGTTAAGAAGCAAACACAGTCAAAAACGACTTCAGTGCACTCAGGAAACGTCACGTACGTACGTTTATGACAGCCTCTCGTCATAAGGATCTGGATATTTAATCTCCTTAACAGAAATTCTAAATGCAGAGAAATTGCACAAATCTTGTTTTTTGAAGTCGGCAGGGAAATTTTATGGGAGAAACAGACGAAATTGGAAACTCTAGAAGGACAATGGTATAAGGCATCGCCGCAGACTTTGTATCCAATGGAAAAAAGAAAATGGCATGAATGCTAATCCAATAAAAAACGCGTGTCTTTAAAAAGCTTAAGATAGCAGTGGAACAACGACGGTTCAACCCTCACGCCAGTTAAAAATAAATATGAAAATCATTAACTCCAGACTTTAGTGGTGTAAATTAGCTGAAACTTGGCGGAGTATATGTCAGGAAATTCTAGCAATTAACAGTATGGGAGTATTTATCAATGAAACCCTTTCTTTGACTTACAAATGCTTACCGATAGCATATGGGGTAAAAACCCCACCAGATCCGTAGATGCGCTTAACTTAAACTCTAAATTTCTTGACAATCGGTTAAGAAGCTTCGAGTTAGGCGTGTATAGGAAACATTATCGATTCGAAAATGGTAGAAACCACGTTACATACCTATTTTCTCCAGTTTATCTGAATTAAATGCTTTTCAAACCATAACCCTTTCGACCCGAAAAGCAGTACGCTGTTTTTCTTTAATTTTTTTCAATTGATATTGTAAAATACCGTACCTGTATCACATTTTTATGAAGAAATTGTCAACAAAAATATAGGGGGCGCTGTAAGCACTGGGCCCCATCTACAAAAAAGGCGATCCTATGTCCTGCAAAAACTACAGAGGTATATCCCTGCTAAATGTCGCGTATAAGATCCTGTCAAATACCAGTGTGGCTTCCGGCCCGGCAGATCGACGATAGACCAAATTTTCACATTAAAGCAAATCCTGGAAAAGACCAACGAATTTCAAGTCGAGACTCACCATCTTTTAATCGACTTCAAAGCCGCATATGATAGCATTCATCGCCGTGAGCTCTACATGGCGATGGCCGAATTCAGGATCCCGCGCAAACTAATCCAGCTTTGTCGCCTCACGCTGGAAAACACACGATGCAATGTGCAGCTTGGAAACAGTTCTTCTGAACTATTTCAAACGTGTACCGGATTTCGGCAAGGAGATGCGCTATCATGTGATTTCTTTAATCTAGTGCTGGAACAGATAGTGCGCAGGGCAGGCGTCAACACGGAAGGCACTATCTTGAACAAGATTTTGAATACTTTCGAGAGAAAAATTCTTCGTCGAATTTTCGGTCCCATATGCGAGGAGGGCGAATGGAGAAGAAGATATAACCGCGAACTCTATGAGCTGTATCAGTATGTGGATGTAGTCCAATAAGCCTAAACCCGTCGAGTTTACTGGCTCGGCCACATCGAGTGAATGGACAATAATGCTAAGAGGATCTTCGAATCACAGTCCCCAGGTTCGGGACGACATGGAAGATTGAACCTCCGTTTTAAGGACCAAGCTATTGCGGATGCCAGAGCGCTTGGTCTGGAAAACAGGAAGTAGCGTGCCCAGGATCAAAGACGATGGAAGGCTGCTGTGTCTCAGGCAGGGACCCTCCACGGGTTGAGAGCCCGTTAAGTAAGTAAGTAAGTAAGCACTGGGACACATGTGTCCCACCAGTATTTTTGGGTGGGACATATATGTCCATATAACATATAAAATTTTTTTATACTTTTTTACAAAAACACTTAAAATAAACACTCCGCTTTCTAAATAGAACAACACACTTCAACACTAAGAACGCGAATGATATGGTTCAAGTTTTGAACACCCGGCACCAAACTTGGAAAAATACCGTTAGAATTGCTTAAAACACGAATTGGGACAAATTTAACCCAATTTAAATGCATATTTTGGCATTCAGGGTAATGAGAACACAAGGTGAGACATATGTGTCCCAGCACGGTCGAATGGGATAAGCATGTCAGTCTAAGCTGGACCACAGTATTCTATCGAAATCCATTTACAGAACTTTGATCAAGATTTAAATCCCCTCTTTCTCCAATCACCTAGGCCGATCGGTATCCTGTCCAACGTTTTTGAATTTTGAGCAAACCCATCCACACATCAGCCAAAGCATGCACACACAACGGCTTTTATAGGAACAAACAAACATGAACCAAAAAAAATCTAGCTTTTTTCGATTACCCCAATTTGTGTACGAAAGAAATCAAAATTATGGCACGGAACACAAATGACTTAAGCAATTGAATTCCTTAAGTTGGCAAAACGGGCGGCTTTTTTTTATTGAGGGACTTACAGTATAATCTTGTTTCAAAAAGGCATTAAGTTACCTCCAAATGAAGTTTGCCCGGGGGCCACTGAAAACCAAAATATTTCCCTTTTTTTTCTAGACAATTAAACTCTGGTTGGGGGTGCAATTTTTTCCATTGCCTAGGGGTGGAAAATTCATAAATTCTCTCAAAAATTTACACTGGTATTTTATAATTTATTTTTAATTTATTGCGTGTTATTTAAATGGGATTAAAGAACCGCACCACTTTAATATAAAATATATACAAAAAATTTTATTTTTTTTATAAAGGGTTTACCAATTCTTATTGGGCCGGATATCAATGGCGCTTTATTTTTTTTTATAAGGTTGGCGACTACAAAAAATTCATAAATAACATCTGTTAATGACCCGATTAATAAATATGCGGGGCTTACGAAAGAACAACGCGTTATTATTGCTAAAAATCATTATAAAAATATTGCTCAGAGAGTTCATAAATTTTGTCGAATTTTCAATTAAAAATCTGCTCCAAATTTGCCATTAATTGGAAAATTAATTAAAAACTGGTTCGATGGCGAACCAACAGTAAGTCATCCATGTGTCCTCGAACGAAGCGACATAGTCGCATTGAAAGCAAGTGTTACTGAAACCCAAGGAACAGCAATTCGGCATCGTTCGCCAGAATTTGACGTTTCAAGAAACACCTTACAGCGAATTCTTGCAAAAAATCCGCATCTGTATGTGTACAGGATCCAACTGACTTTAGAACTCAAACCAGAAAGCCATTTTAAGAGAAGAGATTCTATTAATTCGTTGATAAAACAACAGCAGTGTGACATCGTGGGTAACAGGTTAGCGGAAGGTTCAAACTTTAAATTTTAGAAAACGCAAGAAAAAAAGATTTTTCAACTTCCCACCTTTACCGAATATCTGACCAACGTCAGAGAGTCAAATCGCCTTTTGGGTATGGCTTTTAACCATTCCCTTCCTTCGCTTCCGTCTCTTCCCTTTGTGCGAAAAAATATAAGACGCACGACCCAAATGGCAACGAGTGGTTAGTCTCTGAACTCAGCAAGAGAAACAAGTAAAATCTAAGTTTCTCCAACCACTATACGAAAAAAGGATTACTGCCTGATAGTGCAATGGACCGAGCTGGGTCTGAGTACTCCGGGATTTACTTACTTACTTATGATGAAACTACAGCTCGGAGTGAACTAGAACCTCAACCAAGAAGCCTCTCCAGCCAGCTTGATCCTTAACCAGCTGCCTCCAGTTGCGTATGCCGAGTTGATTGAGGTCACTCTCCACTTGCGACGTCCTCTTCTGCGCAGACCCTCAGCGGTGGAATCAAAGATTCTTGGGGCTGGAGCATTAGGGTTCATTCGCTCTACATGACCTAGCCAGGTCGTTTGATCAGGTCGTTTTCGCTGTACAGTTCCTGTACATCGGGGGAAAATCCTTCACAAGTCGTCAACTTAGTTGTGACCATAAATGGAACTTAGAGCTTTTCTCCCGACGATTCCAAGCGCGCTTTTACTCGACTTTGATAGAGTCCATGCTTCTCCACCATGCAGCAGGACGGGTTTCATGAGGGTTTTATACAGCATATCAGAATCCAGCAAATTCTCCCACACGAAGCATTGAATTTTTGCGAGAAAAATGTTCAGATCATGTAATCTCAGGAAAAGGGGATAAGAATTGGCCAGCAAAATCATTTGGTAGTGACACTATGCCACATCTTTCGCTCGGAGTTTTGAAATGAAATAGCGTGGATATGCCTGTTAACTGCAAACAATTCCTGAGCTTAGCGCGTCGATCCAACGTGTTATTCCCACTATCGAGACACAATTATGCAACGACTTACTTACTTAAGGTGGCGCTACAGTCCAGAGTTGACCAACCAGCAACAACAAGAATCTCAAGCAAGCTCGGTCCCCTTCCATTTGCGTGCGCCACCTGAGTCGCGATCTTCCTCTACTGTGGCGTTCCTCGGGGGTGGATTCGAAAACACAACGACGTCATCGAAAATGTCACAAAAAGGGAGAGACCCTCCCAGCAGAGCTATGGGGAGCTTTGGTCTGACATTTTGTTCCACACTTAATCGAAACATTTGTAATTTACAATAAAATAAGAACATTAGCACCTACTCTTATAAAAAGTGGCTTAGTTCGAAAACTAAGTCCAGCGCCACCCTGTACTAAAAATATAAAAATGAAATGAGAGTTAAATTTCACAAAAAGAAAGTCCAAACGAAATGAAACGATTCAAATTTAACTCCTGGTATATAGTGACTTCGTGTCCTTTTCTACGGCCCAACGAGCTTATTAATAAAAATCCATAATTACATTATAACGACCCACCCCGCTGATAAACGATTGCAACCATATTCGCCAGGATATACCGAAAAAACACCCCAAAAAAAGGAGGAAAAAAAACCTTCATTAACATTCCGTTCAGTTCATTTTGTCTTATCAGCTGCAACAAAGCAGCGCACAAGAAAAAAAAAGCGCAATGTCCTGCTTCATGTTCCTGTGAATGAATGAATACCATTTCCTGTGTTTTTTTTTTTGCTATAAATTGTTTTTATGAAAGAGTATCGAAATGAGCACCAAAGGCGCAGAGAGAGAGAGAATAAGGAGACACAGAGAGACTCTATATCCATGTATTCGTGTGTATTTTCGAATACTATACTCAGCACAGAGAATTTTCGAAGCTTATGCGTGTGAATATAATAATACAGATTTTTATAGGAAGAAGCTTTTTCATTTCGACTCGTCAACGAAAAGTAAACTATCTTACCCTGCCCAGTGATAAGTTCGAGTAGTATATCCTGTGTTTACACCCCTATCTGTTCCGCGTGTTAATCCCGCACAATATAATAATTATCCTCTAAAAATAGTTCTTTCCCTTCAAAGTAAAAAAAATTAAAAAAAAAAAAAAAAATAAAAACAAAAAAAAATAAAACAATTCAAAACCACATCCACCTTCGGAAATTGTTGTTTTCAAGTTTTTTTTTCTGTTTTTTTTTTTTTTGTGCCATCTTCCTTAATTTTTTTTTTCACATTTTAAACCAAAAAAAGAAGAAGAGAAATGTATCTGTATCTCTAGTATTTTATTTCGATCCTCTCTCTTACATCATCGAAATAATAACCGAAAAAAATAAAAATCCAGCAGAAGCGTAGTGTAAAAATGCCGAACAGTGTAGTTGCCCCCATGTGAAGTACAATAGAATGTCAAACAATCACAAATAAATAAAAAAAAAAAATAAATTTTACATCATCGAAATGTAACCGAAAAACGTATAACGAATCTGTGTGTTTCACGGCAAAAGTATCTGGATCTTGCCCCATATACACATTTTACCAACATGCTGTGTCTTTTTCTCCGTTTCATCTTTAACATTGTTCTTGTACTACCACCTTCCAGTCCGATACGTTGACTCCTTTTTTGTTTTCTCGTTCGCTTGTTCCTTCGAGACTCCCTTTTCGACTCTAATCATGTAAATTGTGTAGAAGAGGCCGAGCCCGCTGCTTGCTCCATTTAATTCTTTTAAGCGAATTCATAAGGAAGACGAAAGCGAATTCAAAATTCATAACTTTTTCATTAATGGTTTGAATTTTAATCAAAAAAAAAAAAAAAGGAAAAAGGAAATCCTTACGGCAAAAATAAAAAAAACGAAATTCCTTCAAGAAAGTTTTTTTTTTTTTGAGGCAAAGGCAAAAGCAAATGTGGGTGTGTTCATACATGTGTGTGTTGTGTGTGCGATAGATAGTTGGTTACTTTGTTAAGTTTTCTGTCTTATATCCGGTTATGGTGGTGGCATTTAAAAAGGGCTTCCATCGGCTTTCAATTTGCTGTGTGTCTTTGGTTGTGTCGTCTTAAAAAATAAAATAAAATACGAGTATAAAAAAAAATTAGAACTACACGACAAAGTTCTTTCGTGTCCTTGCATTGAACATGTATAGACTAAGAGACTAGATCCTGATCCGTTTCGAACTTAATAATTTATGTAAGCCTACAGAGTGTTTAGTTGCACATGTGTTTGTATAGTTAAAGGGGACGGGACACACACGGTGTATCGTGTGCATGCATAAGGACATACCATAATAATATTTAATCAATCGAGCAGACAGCACATTTTCGTTTGTAAGCAGAATTTTGTCTTCTGAGTTATTGAACAACCGATTTATATATATAGAGCAAAACCAGCGTATACAATATATGTACATATACATATAGACGACAAGTCATTTAGAAGGTTGAATATTGATTTTCTGTCATAAGTACTTGGAGAGACCGACAACGATTACAACGACGACAAAGGCGAGGATATCGCGCTGGAGAATTTATAAAGAAACGATACACAAGAAATAACAATAAAAACCAGAAACGTGAACTAAAAAAAAAAGGAAGTAAAAAAAAAGCTCCTGTGTGTAGAAATTAAATAGAGTAGAATCGTCCTAATAGAGGAGGAAAAAGGAAAAAAGTCCAAACGAAATTTATTGACGAATAAATTATTGTACTAGGCCAGCAGCACAGGTCCCTGGCACTTTGACAATATACTCCTCTGAGTATCCGTTTTGTGTTCTCTGCTACTAAAGTGTGATTGCGGTTGATTGTAACTACACACATACACACACACACACGGTCACGGAAGTGGGTGAGAGAACCACAACACATTAAATAAATACGAAGACACCGCTTAAGTATTAAAATAAAATATAAAATAAAAGAAAAAAAAAACATTTTAAAGCAAAATCAATAAAATTGAATTTCAACAAAACCACGTAATCGAAAAAGTGAATAAGCTGGGACAGGCAATTCTCGGATTTGCACTCCAAAAGGATCTGCCTTCGCGGAACTATGTTTCTGTAAATAACAACACTTTCAAAATAGGATTCCACCAAAGTCCATGTTTTCAGGTAATTTTTTCTACTTTTTTTTTTTTTTTGTTTTTTAGTTAACCCGCCCATTACATGTGAAAAAATGTTTTCCGGCAAATCGATGAAAACTAATTAATTTAATTAATAATTGTATGTTGGTTTTTGATGCTGAATGAAAACACGAGTGGGGGGTATGTTAGGGCAGGAGTAAGAGAAGTTTTATTTCACCCCTTTATAGGTGGGCGAAAATGTTCCTTTCGACATTCGCCCACTAGACTATGTTCTCCGAAAGGAAAGCAGAATGTATAGTTCGTCAGAAGATACTCGCAAGTATATTAATCTGCACAAGTCGATAAACCTTACCGCATTCTCATATATAATTAGGTGCGCACCACATGTGGTTGTCATCCGCAGTCTCCCTCAAAATGTTATGCGACTCCTAGAACAGTGCGAATTGGGTAACTATGTGCATAGATTATGCATACATCTTGCAGTAGAATGTTCGCATTTATAATCGCTCTGAATCAAAGTTATTCAAATCTTTTGAACACCTCCTGCAGTTTGTCGTGGTATGGTGGTATGTTCTAATGTAAAATGAAAAGTTTGGAGTTTAACTTAAATCTTTTCGAGTTTTTGGTATAATTTCTCACGAGATCTGTGGTCTTAAACTGAGATGATTAATTAGAAATGAATACTTAAGCCAAAGAAACTGCATTTTTAGGTTTTATCTGCCATACCATCGTTCTACTCGTATATTATAACCAAAGGACCCATGCAGCATTGTCCATGTTAAAAAAATGGATTGCTGCTTATAACTTACCCACTCGAATTTATCTCGGATACACTTCTGTTCCCCTGCCCATTTTTTGGACTTCCATCTCAAGGGATAGGATTCTCGTGATTTGGGTATGTTGAGAAACTCGAAAAAGCGAGAGTCTTTTCCTGTCTGTCGATATGTCCAGGAATGTGTGTACATGCCACTTTAGCCTAAACATCGAAATAAATTCCTTTCAAGCTGATATTTTGGTTTTTTAGGGCCACAATTCAGGACGAAATTGAAGTTTCATTCTAACCCCAAATTAGAGGTTTTTTTTTTTTTTTTGAAAACGCTTCCAACAATTTGGTGTAAAATTCAAAGTTTCACTAGTTTGTATGTATGGTACAAGGTGGCGTACCAGGTTTTCGGTAAGAATTCCTCTAATGGTGCGATATTGGCTCGTAACACCCGGTTTTTGAAAATTGACGATTTTATGAATTTAAAATTTAATCGGCGTAGTATTTGGCATATGCAGACGTAGCATAATTTATTTTGAAGAGCTGTTTAAACAAAATTTTAGTTTTTTATCTGAGAGACTTGCAAATATGCAGTTGGTTCAAGTACGTACGACCTTATCGTGCCCTTAACTCAAAATAGATTTTCTCGGCCATTATCCTTGATTTGCTCGAGTGCATTGCAAAACTTTGGTGTCTTTTTTTTCTTACTAAGCTTTGCTCGCGTACTAATGCCAGCTGTATGTATGTATGTATAAGAAAAGCACAAATATAAGCATTGGTTTTGAGGGTGTTAGGCGTTCAAAATATTTAAACCAAGAAATCAGAAGTTTATTCCTTCTTTGTAAATGCTAGTGGCGCAAGGAGAAGTCTCTCCAAAAATTTCAATAGGGACGATAGCCTTGGATTAGGCTTTGATTATCTTTCACTCATTGAGTTAGTTAGAAGGCATAACGTTAAGTTTGTGTTTTTTGCAAGCAAATCCAAAATATTTTTTGGACAATTTTTCAACCGTAATGAAACACGAGTTTCACTGCAATTCTGCGGGAATTTAAGCAACCGTCACAATATTACCAAAACAGGATTTTCCAGTCCCACAGAAAGCCAAAGCATTTTCATCAACCAATAAGGTGATATCAGGTTTTTTTACTTCAATTACATCATCAGGGTGTATTGTCCAAAAAATGATGTTAATCACAAGCTCTGAACACTACAGCAGTCTTTTACATCACAGACCTAAAGAATGCAAAGTTAAATGTCTAAGCTTTCTGTGAAAGAAAGTCTTTTTGCAACAGGATAACACGCGGGTTCACACTTAGGCTTAGTCGATGGAAAAAGTTTTCTCACCGTTCGTTCGAACTAGTATCCCACCCACCCTATTTATCGATTTCGATGCATTGAACTTTCATCTGCTCCCTAACCTGAACGAACATTTCCGAGGACAAGAAAATTTCGACTTACAAAAATATTCAAAGGTGGTATGTAAATGCGCTCTTGAATAGTAATTTTTCAAAACTCGAATAGAGCCTCTAGAAACCGGATGGATAAAGGTCTACAGAACTTGTTTCAAAAGAAATACGCCTTCGCTTTTTTTCTTACGCTAAGAGCTTTTCAAAACCATTTCGTATTACAAAATACAAAATTATTGACAATTGAAACTACTTTAATATGAAGTAAATATAAATGGTTGGCCTTCTGTTGGTTTCTTTTTGAAATTGCTGATTCGCCCAGTAAGTTGGTTGAGATCCCATTCAATGTGGATGTGCCACCTAGGGCTAAGCGTTCCCCTATTGCGTCGTCCCTTCGAATTAGATGCGAAGACTTTGCGGATCAAAAAATTTGTCGCTGTATAGCCCGTCAGCACAACCGGGATAGAATATCTTAGGAGGAATTTTTCGTTTGAAACCATTCATGATGACTTCATCCGCCTTCGATGTAGTTCATGTTTCCTCGTCGTACAGATATGATAGCGGAGCCAAGATAGACAAACCTTGAAGTTGTAGCTGTCCACTGGACATTATGTCCGCTTCAACGAAGTTGCGCGCCAAGTTTTGTTGACAACATGTACTTTGTTTTGTCCTGGTATACCCTCCATACTCGCCCATTGAGTTCCATCAATAATGTCGTAGCACGGTATTGCCTTGTGAGTTTTTAACAATATTTTCAGGGATGATGTTCAAAAAGTCGTTTGACAATGCGTCCCCTTCTCTGAATCCTTTTTTCGCATCAGGCGTCTCGGTGAGGTTATTACTGACTTTAGTATAGCTTCGACCACAGTCCATCGTTATTCCAGAATTTGCCAGAGTGTAAATCGCCTCCGTTCTATTGACGAAATATCTGTTGACGAAATATTTCAGGTGTTCGCACAATATGGCAGATGCGATGTTGAGAAGGCTGGCGATTATGAGAAGGTCTCCTAGCCTAGACAAACGACACTGGGATTCTATTCATAATTTTTTAAATGACTTGGTATATGTTCGGTACCAGGTCATTTTAAGCTGCTTTAAGTAGCTCGGTAGATAGGCTGTCAGGACCAGCAGCCTTTTTAGACCTAGGTTCGGATATTGCTACCCCCTTCAGCTTGATGAGGTGGGTGGAAATTTTGGCTTTAGTCGTCTAAATTGGATGGTTCATTCTGCCTGTTAGCGCAATGCTGGACTTCGTCATCGTTAAATAGTCTGTAGAAATAAATTTTCCATATTCTCAGCACCGCCTACTATTAAATTTCCTTCTTCTTCTGCTAAAGTTCCTGTTCCGGTTTTGTAGTCATAACGTTTTTGTTCGTTTCATCTTTTGATAAACCTTCGGAACATTACTCCTGGAGTGGCACCTCACTATGTCCAAGATCGTGCAATATTAACGCCTTGAAAAAAAATTAAAACTTGTTTTAAGACGTTCTTCCATTTGAGCTTGGAGGTAGCAGCAAGTGGGTTTCATAAATGTTGCTTGCTACTAAGCCATCAAACAGTGCATTCGGTTTATACTGTTTCATTTCAAGCAAAAATGTCATTTTCATGTCACAACATTTCGATTAACTTGCTCGTCGAAGATTAAAAGATCAATAATCAATCAAAACAGTAAAGTAACGCTATTTCTTGTTCCAATGTTATATCGTCGATGCATCCAATTGGTTTGTAACAGGATAAGCACTATCCAGTGGATAGTATTTAGAACTTAAATTGGTTCTTTAAGCTTTTTGTTTGTAAATTACTTCCAAGATTCGAAGAAAAATGTTGGTCACTGACGTTTTGTCATGGCTCTTTGAGAAACCTACAAAGAATAAAATATTTCGTACAAAATTCCAAAGCGACACAAATGTGTGATGAGATGCTTCAATAGGTATCCTTGAAGCTTTAAATTCTCTCAATAAAATGTGCTTACCATGAATTCGTAGCTGGGCCAGGTTTCCAGCAGCAAAATTTGATGTCAGACAAACATACATGTATCCTTGCTTTGTGGGTGGAGGATGATTATCGAAATTTCACTCAGAAACAGCACAATATATCACTCAAAAATGTGTGATTTACTGCCCTTTATCATCTGCCACCCGTATAGCAAAGGACACATAAGATAGCAAATTGTGATTGTGTGTTAAAGAATTACGCAAGGACAGAAGCATGGTAGAGAGTTTGTGGCTAAAACCTGGATTTAAATCTGTCACTGGACACATTTTTTTGTCTTTTCTACACAGTTTCCCAACAAATTTCATGCCTCACAGTAAATGCAAGGACTTTCTTCCTTATGTGCTCCTTGGGGGTCGGCTTTGATGCGACAAATTTCTCCTGACCACAGAAAGGAAACCCCTGGTGAAATGAAAACTGCAGCCAAGTACAACAAAAAATAAGAATATGGTATGTGAGGCATATAAGGACATGAGCTACACATAAGCTCTACGAATTAGAGTAAAGAAACCAAATACAAGACTGGGTATCACGTACCTACTAACACCTATTTATTCTCATTTGCGGCCGTCTTTTCAAAAATGGTTAAAAATGCGGTCAATTTTCAGGTTAGAATGAAAATTCAATTTCCGCCCTGAACTGTGGCCCTACTGGAATCAGATATCAAGTTTTAGGAACTCAGTCAACCAGTTTAGGCTGTAGATAAGCGTACATACAGACATACGGACTTTTAGCGAGTTTCTCTATAATAAAAGGTGCGCCATCTATCTGGGAGATTCTATTTGAATCTCGTTTTATTTGGTTGCGGGCAACACTAAGGCGTTCAAAGTACGTGTTAACAATTTTTAGTCTCAAGCATGTAACCAAAGGATCGTCTTACACTTGAAAAATACTGGAAAGTATTGAAGAATTACTTCCGAGCAAATGGTGTGTTGCAAGAAATGTGTGAAAAATTCGATGGAAATGAAATCCTTTCAGCGGTTGGTTGGTCATGAAACCGGCATCATCCTACTATGGAGATATCGCTGGTAACAGTGAACAGAAAGGAAGCTCGAAAATCGTCCTGTTTGATTCAAAAATCACTTAATTCCTTCCCAAATGATTCGTTTGAATCATCCGTGCAGTTTCTACAGAATTCATCTGCCCAGTCTGGTGAGGTACCTGCCGATAATGTAGTCTCATGTAACGACATGAGAAATGAGCAACCTTTTCTGTCTAATAACACAGTCAGATCTACGTTGTGCCACATTCTCATGTACGATTGGTTAAGTAGCAGTTTAACTGAAGCCATTAGCATATTGAGACTCGTTTTGTCCATCAAAATAGATAGGGTTGGACTCTGTCTGGTGAGCTAGTCGGCCATGCAATTCCCTTCTAAGCCCCTGTGGCTCGGTACCCAAATGAGGTGGATATTCAATTGTTTAGCCATCTCCTTAAGAGACAAGCGACAATTTAGGTCAGATTGGGAGTTTCGTGAGTTTTTGTGACGGATTCGAGAAGTTTAATCTCGGCTTGACTGTCAGTAAAACCTATGATATCACGCTTAGATATGACTTTACCCACGACAAGGCCATGATCTCTCACTACAGTGATTAGGGAGGCAGAAGGAGATTTTTATGTTATGATCATTGGAGAAGGCACCCTCACCCACCCCTGATTCTGTCTTAGATTCATCTGTATGGAAACACAAGGATTCCTTTTGTAACCAACAGACTGCCCTGGCCAGTCTAGTCTGGAAGATATTTGGGTTTCAAAGCGTTTATTAAAAAGAAGTTGTAGAAATATAGTCGGTGTCTTGTCAAAGGAATTCAAGATCGTTGAGAGTAGAGGAGTTTCCAGTACGTTGACTAAACCAGTGAGATATGCCCTTTATGCAAGTGGCTGCACACGCTAAAACTTAGCTTGGGACATTGCATGCATGCCAGCATTGACTCTAGAATCCGATACTTTCTTCGCGAAGTCATCATTTCTTCCATTGGCTACGGTATCGCATGCAAAGTTTTATTATTCTTGATGTAATGTCGGCAATGTACATATGTGGTGATAACCATCTCGAATCACAAAATTCTACAGCTTAGTGACATCGTGATTAACTCATTCGCATCTATCACGAATTCTAGTATTAGACTATCAAGTCAGTTTCTTGGATGTTGTCTAGCACACCACACCGCAATAGGACGGATAAGTAAGAGTTGTAGATGCAAGGAAGTTCCAGAAGGATCAAATTGAACATAGTGTCCATCTGAATCAATCTAAGAGACCGAATTATTCCAGTGCAAGTTGCCCTCTGGACTTGGGTCGAAATAGAAAAGTGTAATTTTCTAACAACCCATGTACGACTCCTTGGGTTATCAACTCACAGCTTCTGTGACCGGAACTCGTTCCTATTTCTCCTCCATCCTTCGAACTTGTGCAGTTGTGGAATAGTATACAGAGTCTAGCATTTAGTTTTTTGAACTTTGCTTCTATGCGGTCCTTTTAAGCCGATCCTATTTATTGATTCACCATAGTTTCCCTTCTACGTCTGTCTTTTTTTTTTCCCAATCCTTTTCTATTTGAACCCAGAATGGTGAACTAAATTAGCTCATGTCAGGGGAATCCAAGCTTTATATGTACATATCTCTTCAATAAAATAATTGATGCCTTAAGTGCTAAAATAAGAAAAAAGAAAACGATTGCAAAGCACGCATATTACTTAGTACACTAAAGGATCCCTGACTCCGTCATAGGCACATGAAGCAATTGTATTCTATTAATATCCGCAATATGATAGATACGAGGCTCATGTTAAGTATTGGTGTGACTCAAAATTTGTACTGAGGTCCCAGCTGTTATAATTTATTGGTGGATGACTAACAACTACTTTGCTTGCGATATGATTGAATTTTTTTCAGTAGTCATGATTGATAGTCAGTCAAATGAGTATTTTTATTTTTGACGATTATTTTACGAGGACATAATTTTTTTTTTCGAAATATTATTTTGCCAAAATTAATTATTTTGTCAGTGAACAATGACATTGTAAGGGCCTTCCTAACGTATGCCAGCCTGGCATTGTGGCTAAAGCTTTAAGGGCAACTCAAGTATACCAGGAGTGACTTACATTGACCATCCTCAATAGGGTACCTTGAGATCTATTATTATCAATGCTGGTCTGTAGAGATTGCTTTAAGACTCAGCCGACTCAACTCGTCTCAGAGCGTAACAATCAGTCGCACTCCTCTGAGGAGAGTCCTTGGATTATTGCTTACAAAGTTTAACTCAGTCAAGAGTTGAAGCAATATGAAGATTCGCTTCGTTATAGTTTCTCCGTGTGGGCTTAAAATGAGTTCGAAAATGACAATGATTTTGGTCATCTCAGATGCTATGTCAACAAGACAAGTGAGATATCCGAAGAACTTGCAAGACAAGGCACAACAGCCTAAACATCAGTGGGTTTCCTGCATCTGCAGTTAGTAGTTCCAGCCTTGAATGGTTTCTGCTGAACACAATAGTCAGTTGCATGTCTTCGCTGGATACAAACTGATCAAGTACATAGGGCCGGATCTATCCCTCATGGGAATTGCCTTCAGACGACTTTTAGGCACCCATTAACGACAAAACCCTCTCATTTCCTCTGTTACTATCCTGTCTTTGCTCACACCATGTGGCAGATCCTTGTGGTCGACGTGGTGAGTACTCATCATCTAAGCTCTTCATCTCCGACAGTTGGAAGAAAAAACATAAAATCACAGTGTCTGCATGGACACAGTGGATGAGTCTGAGTGGCAGTAGATAGTATCAACCTTCACATCACAAAAATGCCAACAAGCAGGTTTGGCGGCTCCAAAAACCTGTCGCAGTCCTAGAGAAGCCAATATTTGGTGTGTGTTTGGAAGTGGTAGCATTATTGATCCCAATGTGCGCTACAAGACAGGCTTTGGTTCCAGCAGGATGGTGCAGTGGGCCAAGCCACCGATCAAATAATCGATCGTAGGGCAGTTTTAATGGCAATATTCAAAAGAAGTCAACCGTTGGCCCATCCTTTATTTAAGTACCGTAGAAGATGTTGAAAATATGAAGTCGTATCTGCTCCACAATGTAGTCAGGTATATCTCTTCAGGGTCAGAGACCAATGGGAAGATTGTCAGAATCTAATTGGATGCCTTCAAAGTGGAGAACAGTCCAGTCGATGCGGGTATTTCACTGAGCCTCTGCAATTATCCAAGTCACTCAGACTTCTCCATCACACCAATAGTTCGTAGTAACAACAGCCACTCATGACACTGGAATGTAGGCAATAGTGCATTATTTTATCACATTTCTAATTGGCAGTCCGGCAGGACCAACTTTATACCTCAGAAATGCAGTCAAAGTCAATTTCATTGACCTTGAAAATTATACCTGAACATGAGAACAGGATTCCTCTCAATCGTCTAATGGACGAATGCATTGAACTTCCTGAAGTATCTACTTGGCATCCAGTCCGATACTCTAGGTTTTCCTTCGTGAATTTCTATTATCATCATTTATCTTTGTCTATAAAATAGATATCCAACTGTTAATAATGCATTCTCAGGATACCATTTTGCTGTGGAAATCTTAGCTTGATGCAGGAGTTCATGAATTATTCACTTCCGTTCGTCCATGCAGTCGGCATGATGATATCCATTAATGGACGACTGCAGATTGTGTCACTCATCACACAACTACCACTACTGTATCTAATAAAAATTACTTTCTCTGTATCGATTGTATTGCTTCCCCAAATTCTAGACCGCATATCATGGGCAGTATCTGGTTTCTCACATCTGAATGCCACATCTGCGAGTGTGTACTACGATAGAACTTCGAACTTGGTCAATACTTTTTGTTCACGAATTTCGCAAAGTTGTTTTTTTTTTATTTTTATGTTCTCCGTGCTCCTCTTCTATCCCACAACTTTTTTTGGCAATAAATATTTAATCATGCAATGATGTCATTGTATGGAGAGGTTAGGTTTCTATTACTCAGGGAATGGCTTCTCCTTCATTTGGTTCAGGTTTTCAGGTTTGATGTGATAACTTCTAAGGCATTTACACACACGAATTTATTATCTCTTCAAAGTAAATTGTCGATAAAAATAGCCTATAAAATGGTTTTCTTTTAAACAAGAAGGAATTTCGAATACGAGACTAATGTTAGCTGAATGCTCTGAAAAGGTGTACTCATACAGCTTCAAATTTTGTGAAAAATGAATTGAACTCAGGATGTGGAAAATTTTGTCGTTTTCTGAAGGGATGAAGTCCCAGAGTTGTCAGCTTGGCAGAAAATCTTTCCGTAGGTGCGAGGGCAAAAGCGGTGAGCTAGTAGCTCACTAGTAGCTAGGTATAGTTGTACAAATGATCCCACCCTTGCTGCCGGTTCGAAATATTGACAGCTTCGTCAATATCCAAGAGCTCTGATTTAAAATGTCTTTTACGGAACTTCTTTGCAATTGGACATACGGTAAGGATATGAAACATGTCCTCCCTCACATTTAGATAACAGAGGCTGCACAAAATGGGTAGTTCGGGTGGGTGTGAAATGAAGTCTAGTCTTGTTAGTTCGCCTCTCAGTTTAAAAATTGCGCTAGAATTTTTATTGAAAAATAAGGTTGTGTTGTGACTTATTTTGCTGAACTAAATCCTGTACTGTGCGGATCGAGCTTCAGAAGCATATTAATCATACATGAACATTTCGTGCCAGAAAGATGGTAAATTGCCTTCGCACAAATGGTGGTTGTTCCCATTCATGAACGAGCTTACCTAGTCCTTATGATATGCACAAGAGTTATCCTATATAACCTGACATAGAACCCTTTGGTTTTCTATTTAGCCTTTGCAGCATCGGTTTAGAGTGACGTGCATGGTACTAGTGTATGGTACTAGTACTGCCAGAAGTAGACGTCGCCTATGCCTTGACCATCACGTGTTGGGCATGATTCATGATAGTGCAGCACTCGTGATGGCAGCTTTATAACTCACGTCGATGAAAGAAAGTATTGTGTCTATCACATCACATAGATTTTTGATGGATAGCTTGGAAGTTATTGAGTAACCGCCTGCGCCTTCTCCTACTTATAAGGACTGCCTCAGTTTTGTGTTCTGCTGAGCCACTGAAGGGCAATCCTTATGGTGGCGTTGCTAATCTGTTCTACTTTTTTCAACAATTTAGCAATGACGACTATGGCTATATCATCAACAAAACGGACAATTTTTGTCTCTTCGGGGATCCGAAGCCGTAGGACAGCATCATACATTGTGGACTCAATGCAGTACGGATATATTCTTATTCCTTTAAGCCATCGCCTATAATCTATAGCAGCATTCTGTGCCTGAAGAAGTCTTTCACAGCCTTGCTGAGATAAACTGATATGTGCATGTTCTCCAGTGCTCGCAGGATGTGATTTCACTTGGACGAGTTAAAAACGATTTTGATATCGAGGGCAATAACTATACAGCAGTCCTTAGCGGGCGCGGGCGCCGTGCCTCAGTGGTTAGTGCGTTGGATTACAAAACTAAAGATTCAAGGTTTGAATCCCAGAAAACAAAAAAGTTCTTTCACCGTCCCACCTCTCATGAACGTCTGACGACCGTCCGAGAGTAATAACTGTGAAGAGAAAGCTTCTCAATTTGCCTTTGGGACATGGCTCTAAACTGTAGGTTCCTTCCATTTGTGTGAAAAAATACAGCACGCAAAATATTAATGGTCATGAGAAGCTAGGCCCTGAACCACATACGGTCTGTTGGGCCAAGAATTTGTATTTTTTGTTTAGTCCTTAGCATCCACTTTCTATTTCCTCCTTTGCTTAGCCCGATTGTCTTAGCCAGCACGTCTAATCCATCTGCCATGCAGCGTGCCTTCCGGAAGCTTTATTGGTATTCTGAATATCCTTTGATGTCTTCTATTGCTTGGTCCATCCATTTGCAAATGATGCATTCAGATGGTATTCAGCATGCAGATACGTTGAGGGCTGTTTTGTTTTCTTTGGGATAGAATACTAGTCTTCAGATTTCCCATTGGTCTGGGAAAACTCCCCCTTTCAGGCACGAATAGTATGTACATATGTACATATGTACATATCAACAAACACGTCTGGGTGCTCTTTGATTATAGTCTTTTTTTTTTATGGTTGCGCGAAAGGATGTGTAATCTTCTAAATATACCAGTAACCCGGGTCACTAGCATGCACGATTCGCAAACCTGAATAATCGATGTCAGGAATACGCCTACGTACTAACCCCCACCCTGCACACTTCAACCACTGTCCCCGCGGAACTGCCGTTAGGTATTACTTCGCGGGGCTGGTTAGCTCTAAAGCTGCGCCACGTTTCGCTGTCGCTCCTGTCTTCTTTGCTTCCTCATGATGGTAGCCACAGTTTTGCTTACTGCTTCCCAAGCTTCTTGCGTCCTCTGCATATGTCTGGTGATGTTCTCTGGTGTTAAGTTCATTAAGTCCACGCCCAGTCTATTCGCCAGCCACAGCGGAACATACTGTGTTCCGCATCTTCGACCGCTTCCGTGCACGTTGGGCAATAAGGGTTTTCTTCGTGTCCAAATCTATGGAGATAAGCTTTGAAACATCCATGACCAGTAAGCATCTGCGTCAGGTAGAAGTTCAGCTCTCCATGCTTCCTATTAATCCATGGGTCTATGTTGGGGATCAATCTTTGCGTCCATCTGCCTCTGTCAGACGAGTTCCATTTCTCTTGCCATTCCTCGAGGCTTACTTCTGGTGATGCATCAGTGTCACTTCGACCCGTCGCTGTTGACACCATTGTCCTGTTGGCACGATATTTCCGCTCCGCTTCTTTAACGAGGAGGTCTATTGGCACCATTCCAGCCACTACGCATGCCGCGTCGTAAGAGGTTGTTCGAAAGGCGCTGCATGTTCTCAAGACATTGGTTCTGTAGACCGCCTCCATCTTTCTTCTGTACGACTTCGTCCTCATCGCATCAGCCCATATTTGGGATTACCGTCTTGAGTGATATGGAGAGTCAGGAGTCAGGTCCAGGTGCTTTTCTGTCCCCAACTTATTTGCTGATCTCGATAACTTCCACTGCTGTGACCAGGGGCTTGTTCGCCTTTCCCCTCGTATAGAAAGAAGTGTTTGATGCTGCTTAGTATGGACGAGGAAATATTTTCTCCATTTTGCCTGTGGTGTATGTTTTTTAAAATTTTTGCAAAATTGTATGAATCTGTACTCAGTTCTAGTCGTAACGATTCGGTACAAGGCCCTGCCAACCAGCATTTCGCTTAAAATTTCTATCTAAGTGGAGCTAGGATATGTGCAATATGTTGTTGGAAATGTCACAGAAAGAGTGTCACCCGAAAAACGGAAGAAGTATCAAAAGGGATCGTAGTAGTATCATAAGAGTAATTGGAATAGAATGAAGTCAGAAAGCCCTTGTTTCGACCTCAACACTAGGTCGTCTTTTCCAATTGAACTCGTGATAAACTAACTTTCGCTGGATTACAGACCCAAAGGCCAATTGTTTATTTAGTTACTCTGTCGACCGAACCATAAAGTACAGAACATCGATGGCCCACCCATTTCAATATTTTGTCTTCATCATTGGCTGTTACATTCACCACAACACAAATATTTACTTTTTTATGCGAAGCTAATCTTCGTCAGAGAAAATATTGCCTACGCCTTAAAAATAAACATAATGTGTTCCTTATGGTCCTGTCGATAAGCAGTCTTGACCTTTCTCAAGTTCTAAATGAATCTATCATTCTCCTCCATTATCGAGTCATCACCCGCAATCTTAAACAAGTTGAAATATTGTATCTTTCAGCTCCACAAATAGACTTTTCATTCAGTGACGTTCGTTTAAGGTCAGAAAAAAAAAAATCAGTTTACTTAAAAACACTGTTTAGAAAAATATCTTTATTACTCGAATAAAATGCAAGAAGAAAACACATTTTTTGCGTGTGAAGTAAACAAGTTGGAATGTATAGATACATATTTACGAGTATAACTTGAAACCATCAACTTTCGGCTAGTTTTGTTCTTCATTTGAAGTGCTGCTGGAAATAAGCTTCAAAGTCAAATGAGTTATGAGAGTAGCCTTTGCAAAAGAAATTCATAAAATTTAAAAGCAACAACATAAGGTCATAAACTATCGGTATGTTATTGAAGGCAACACCTTTTTGTTTGGGAACCGAAAATCCAAAAAAAATGAGAAAGGCTGTTCGTGCTGAAAGATGTTGAATTATTAAAAAATATTTTCGAATAAAGTGTTTCGTTTGCGGAGGAAAGTAATTGTTTAGCAAAATTTCATTCAGAAATGTTTAGTTCTGAGTTTTTCAGTTAGCTACGTGTGAATAATTAAGTATCTTGGCGGTGGAGTGCAAGCGCACTGCGACCTGACTTGGAGTTCTAGTCTATAACATACTCGATTTAGAGCACCTCTTCCAGTTCGATTTCCTTGATGACCCGGAGTATTTGGAGTAGATCCAGCGATGGTAGATCTTCTTCTGATAGTTGATAGGTATCCAAGTGTTTCCTTCATTTGTGGATTGGTTGGTTGAAAGTGGCTGCCAGTTTAGACCACACTTAGGCCATTCATGGGTCCATTGTGATACCACGTAAAGCGGATCGGAGAAAATTTCTCTTCCCTACTCGTTGAACCATTTTGAGCTTCTTACGAAACGTAAAAGGCTTTTGATATCTATATTTGTCTGATCGCCTATATCATTGTAAAGGAAGGCGCCTAAGTGAGCTTGGCAGAAACAAAGAAGGTGAGGAATAGGTTAGGTTAGGTAAGCGGGTTGGCAGGGAAAGAAACTTCCTGCCGCACTGAGGTCAATGTTGACCCATTGTGTTACCCATAGGGGGGGAAAAAGGGTGCCCCTCAGCCCAATTGAAACCCTGTAAATGCCTAAACCACTCTTATTTTATTCTTATTCTTATACATGGTTCCAAGTACAAACCACTTTGATGACTTGGCAAAGTTCAGCATCTTATCTGTAGAAACGCCAGAGAGCTCTTCAAGGTCGTGGAAGAAGTATTTACCGAGGAATTTGTTTCTGGAGTGTTGGAGTCCAGGAGAATGGCATAGGAAGTGGGTGGTGTCCTCAGAAGCTCCCTCGTCGCCACACCCTCTGCAAAGTTCTTCTTCTGTTCGGCGTAGTTTCTTCATGTGGTATCGCAGACTATTATGCCCCGTGATGATACCCACGAGGATGGCAAGGGATCCTCTGTTCTTCTGTATAAGTTTTCCAGTTCTTGTTCTGTCGAAGGACGGCCATAGTTTTTTCGTGGTGTTACACGTTTCAATGGACTGCCGTCTTTGGTTCGCCTCTCTTGTTGCTAATTTCCCTGCTTCAAGCTTGAGCATGCAAGGCGGGATGCTTACAGAGAGATCAGTTGGTTTTATTTGATCTGTTGAACCTTTCCTAGCTAGTTCATCAGCTTTTTCATTGCCTGGATACCCTCGTGTCCAGGAATCCAGCAGAGCGATACCTTGTGCTGTAGTCCAAGAACCCTAAGTTCTTCGCGACAGCATCTCACAAGCTTTGATTTGATTTCGGTAGCAGTAATTGCTTTTATAGCTGCCTGGCTGTCGATAAAGAAGTTGATACCATCTTGTTGTATTGCCCTTATGGCAGACTCACGGGCAGCTGCTGTCACTGCCGGGACCTCCGCTTGGAAAACACTACTGTGGTCTGGTAGTTTAATGGATCTCGCTATCCCTAGCGATTCAGAGAAGATGGCGGAACCTACCCCGGTGTCCATTTTCGATCCGTCAGTATATATTGTTATGGATCTGGTATTATCTATGTTTCCGTTTTTCCATTCTTCTCTGCTAGGGTAGGCTGCCGTACAAGGCATGTTAAAATCTAAGTATGGCGTAATGTAATCTGTTGTAGGTACATAGCCAAAAAATTCTTGGAGGATGGTCGAATGCCCTGTTGCATTTGACTTCCAGTTCGCTGACTGACTGTTTCTCAAGGCACTAATGGCTGCTGATGTTTTGGAGGTAAGGAATAGTTTCTTCATCTTCTTCATTCATACAGCTTCTGCAGAAGTCGTTTGCAAAGAGGCCTAGCCTTGTAGCGTGCTTGCCTGTTAGACAGTGTCCATTTGTGGATTAGTGCTTCAAATTTCATACGAAGGTGCCCTGGAGTTTTCTCAACATCTCCTCAGAATCTGCAATCTCCACGTTCCTGAGTTTCCTGAGGCATTTCTTAAGTCTACAGTGATCCGCTAGAAAGCCTGTAAGAATCCTTTGTCGACTTTTGTTAACGTTTAGCATGGTCTGATGCATCTTTTCTGGTTATAAGTCCCAAGAAGCCCTTTGGCTCCTCTCAGCTTAGAGGGCTCTTCCCAAAGTATTGTTCTTTTGCGTTCTTCCTCCTTCATTAGCTCTTCCCGTATCGTATTCGGTCCCCGGCTGCAAAATGGTTTCGGACCGGTAAAAGCAATCTCTGAGCATTTTCTGCTAATTCGTTAGCTGCTTTGTTTCCCTCTACTCTATCGTGGAGTAGAGTTATGTGTGAATCTACTATTTCTACGTTTATAGATCTACATACATATGTCTACAAGTATAAAAAAAGTAAGGGTGAATAACACTGCCCAAGCCTCTTTTACTTTCTTTAATGGTGGCAATTTTCGAAGAACATAGGACGCCAACAAACTGCGCATTCGGAGTTTAAGTCTGCTCATTCTCAAAGACCTCGATTCCTTGTCGACTGTTTTGCGTTTCGTTCGCTTAGGTGGACCAAATCTACCTTCTGAGTGAGTCGATTCGACTTCATTCCAAACTTTGCAATTGAGCTGCCTTAGTCAAGTAAGGTGTGTCCGATCCCTTGCCACTTTCTTGTCCTTATGGTGGATCTTGACCCGTTTTCTGACAAAGCTTTTCAACTAAGACGTGATTCGCGAAAAACTATCTTAAGATGACGATTTTTGCATCCCATTCATACCTATAAAGATACACTGATTCTATGTACAATCAAAACAGATACAGATGTGTACTTGTGCTAAATACAATGCTTTTCCGATTTTACTGCTTACATTCAGTACAGCGCCGAAGCCGGCCCAGATCATGCCTCCTAGATGCAAAGTTACCATCTTTTTTCGGCTGATGTCTGGGTGAGCTGCGAGCTTTGTAATGCTTTGGATTTTTTTTGACGTATTCATTTAATACTGGGAGGTACCGAATCAGACCGTCTTGTTGGGTCCCTTTTCATCTCGCTTCTACCAGTCATCTTAAAGAGTGCCACCTTTTGAATTTCTTCAGAGTTCCATCCGTACTTCGTTTCCTCGGGTTGACTAGTATTTACTTAAAAGTTATCTAGCCGATCTTCTAATTTTTCAACCAGTGGTAGCGCAAGGTCTCTCGTTGGAGATTGGTACAGTGTGCATACTTTGTGCAGCTGTCTCCAAGATTTTTAGGTAAAGTCTGAAGGTATCATCTTCCAGAAGACATATTTTCTTTAGGTGACACCTCACGTTACCATTTCCTGTGAGTATCGCTAATAACCATTTAAGTGTTCCTCACTCGCTTAAAATCTCTCGTTTGGGAGAGCTTTTCTACTACACCCGCCCAGCAAGTTGGTCCTCTTTATTATTTACTTCGATCCTCACGTGGCTTTTCATCCAATGTCAAATTTATTATGAATTACACAATCATTGCCGTATACACTGCTGGCCACAACTTTGGAATCAGCATCTAATTTTTGCATTTTAGGTATTTTTTTTTTTATATTTAGGCTCGTCAGTCCTTAGCACCTTGATCCATTCCTCCATCGTCCAATTTTTATGCTCTTTGTCCTACAGCAATATTTTAGGTCGATTTTGAGTTGTGAGCAAAGATTTTCGAACTGCTATCCGGCCCTTTAAACCTCCCTCAATCAAGTGCTTTTTCATGGTAGTTAGCGAAACAGGCTGATGGAAACCAAAAAGTGATTCCAAACTTATGGCCGGCAGTGTATATGCTGAGCTGATGCTGATCGAAATCTCATCGCTTACCGGTCTTTTCAAGCGTACACCAGATAGAGTTGCTTGTATTTCTATCTGTAATGCCCTTCGCTAAATGGGGACAATAATCGGTCTAGACTGAGTGCCACGACACAGCAGTATGCTCAATGATTTGGCTAGGTAGGATCAGACTTTAACAGATAACGTCCAGCAGCAATAGACTCACAACAAACGAGTTGTTAAGCAAATCTTGGAGAGATTTTGCTAGAATTATACATAAAAATGCAGGGTAACTAAAGAGTCTTTCATTAAGCGCTTCCTATCTTTAAATTTAAATAAAACAAAGTGTGTGTGAGATACCATCGAAATTTTTTATTCGATTAAAAGGCCTATCGATGCCATTATGTATGGAATATAACATCGTTCAAATGTCCGCTGCGGCTTCTCTGGGTAGCGCCCATCCGAAATGTCCAATTTTCCATGACTCTGGCGCATAAATCACGCTGAATTTGACCGATGGCATGGGTTATGTTGGATTCGAGGGCCGCTGTGGTTTGTGGCTTATTCGTATGGACCTGTGACTTCAGAAAACCCCACAAGAAAAAGTCTAACGGGGTTCAATTGCACGATCTCATCACCAGTTCACATCACCTCCACCTGAGATGACCATGCCCTCGAATAGCTCGTGCGGAATTTCCAATGTGGCGTGAGCTGTGTGGCACGTAGCGCCATCATGTTCAAACCACATGTCGTTGGTGTCCATATGATCCAATTCAGGCCAAAAGAAGTTGGTAATCATTGACCTATAGCGCTCGCCGTTGACGGTGATGGCCTGGCCAACGTCGTTCTCAAAGAAATATGGACCGATGACGCCGCCAGCCCAAAATCCACACCTAACAGTGACTTTTTCGGGATACATTGGACGCTCTTGGATCTCATGTGGATTGGTATCGTCCCAAATTCGACAATTTTGTTTGTTGACGTACCCATTCATCCAGAAAAGAGCCTCATCGCTGAAGATGATTTTTCGATGAAAATTAGGGTCAGTTTCCAACCGCTCCAGAGCCCAATTAGCGAACACACGTCATTGTCCATGGTCGTTCTTCAGCTCCTGGGTCAGTTGAATTCGCCAAGTTGTGGTCTGCGAAAGGCCGAGTTCTTGTGAGCCACGCGAAATCGACTGCCTCGGATTCTCCTGCACACTCTCACGGACAGCGGCGATGTTCTCGGTAGATCTTGCGTTTCGTCGACGTACGGGTGTTAGTTGATCGTTTACTGAACCAGTGGACTCAATCTTATCCACCACACTGCGAGTAGTCCTCTCGGAAGGACGATTATGGCGACCGTAAAATAGGAGAAGCGCGCGGAACGTTGCCCGAACAGAACACCCATTTTGATAAAACAATTTTATTATTTGCACGTGTTGTTGAACGCTATAACCGTCCATGGTGATTTGGCAAAACAGGCTGAATAAATTACAGCCAATTTGAAAGATGTAGCTTCAACAATATGGCCGCTATCAACTGTCAAAGTTCGGAAGTCCCTATTGGAAGACCCCTTATATGGGCGCTGAACTCCGAGGCATGACACTACTTTACCGATTCTACCAAAGAAGGAGATCCTCGACATGCCTCTTGCTATATTCAAACTATTTTTTAAGCTGAATGCAATCAACAATATCAGTTGAAGATGAGCGAATGGCATTGCATATCAGGTTTCGAAATGAATTTGATCTGAGCTGGATCTCTAGTAATTTAGTGAGCAAAGTAAAAGGAAATGTCTTAGGCAGAAGAACACAGAAGCAACACTTCCTCTCCGATGCACACGCCCAGCCTTCTACATTTATTGGGTGCTCAACTTAGGAACACACTTCTTGCACAACTTAGGCCACCTTAGAAATCAAGGACCTCCAACGTCTTACGAAGAGCCCTAATTGGTTCTACACGTAGCCTCTGTGGTATTACAATCATCTCGTACCTGTTCCAAGTGCATTTGATCTAACTCAACACTTCTTATAAATAAAGGCCATTGGCCAATAGGGCATTCGCCGATAGGCCAACAATTAAAACGAGAAAGTATAGCCGACCTATGCATGCGCTAGGATGACCCTTTTTCAATGATCTCGACTAGATACCTATGAAAAGGATCAAACAAAAACTTATCCTTTTTTCCCATTCTAACAATCCGGTCAAGTAAGTTGTGATATCAAAGGAAGGCTTCTTTAGCCCTAATCAGGTTCTTCTTGAACCCCCCTTTCAAGTGTATCTACCTACCTGTGCCTTTGAGTACGATTCCTTGTGAATTGCATTAAGTTACCTTTTGAAAATCCTCTTTTGTCCTCTTTTGTTAGTGGATTCCATTGTTATTTTCGTTTTTATACAATCTATAACCTCCCGGTTTATTCTTTTATTTATGGTCATAGTAACGTGCTTTTATTAAGGAATACTTAAGGAAGCCCTTAAAAAGGGTTGGAAGACGCGTATGCTTTGTTAGATAAATAGATACACAACTCAAAACCACTGAACTTATTTCATTTCAATTTGGTTAGTTTATGTGGCCTGATGTGATGGTCGTATAAAGGATATGAAGGGTAAAGAAAGCACACACTATCTTCAACGCCACCCAGCTGGATGTGAAAAGGATATCGAACCGATCGGTCATCTCCTTCGTGCGGTCTTAGTCACAGAAATGCGAAAATGGGTGAAAATAGTTATGCTGCCGACGAACAATGATGCATCTGGCAAAACTCCATTGACGATAGCTTTAATTTCATTGAGGTATTCACACACCTCGGAGCAAATATACACTCTGCCAATAACACTGTCGAGGAGATCCGAAAGGTTTCATCAAATCCAGCTCCGCAATGCACAGTTCTTTACCATTCATAATATTCTTTTACATTATAGTCCTTAAAGTGATTATATGGTCCTGAGTCTGACGCCATGGACGAAAGGCCACCTATTCTCCCTCTATACCCCCTTTGGTCGCTCGTCTGAGGTATGAGACGATTAGATTGCTTTTCTATTCGCTTGGTATTTCGACACTTCCCGGACGTATATTGACAGTCACATTCACTGTCTTCCGTGGCCGCCCATGCATACAAAAATAATTTGATTTTTATCCTGTCCCGTTCCTTCGATTAATATAAAGGGTGTCCCATAATTCACGCAAAATTTGAGTTTTCCGCCATTTAATAGTACAGTGATGCCAACGGAAAAAAAAAGATAACAATGTGACAGCTGACATTTCGGGGTTAGCAAAAATGGAGCGCTATACGAAACGCATTTTCATTGTTGAGCAATATTTTAAAAATAATGAAGGTTTGTCAGCTACAGTCCGCAAAAATTCAGGGAGACTGGATTAAATAGTGATCTTAAACAATCTGGGTGTCCTGTCACAAGTCGTTCAACAGAAAACATCGAAGCAGTTCGCGAGAGTATTGCTGACAGTCCAGGAACATCAATTCGGCACCGTAGTCAAGAATTGGGCATTTCGAGAAGCTCTCTACAGCGAATTCTCACGAAAGACTTGAAACTTCATGCTTACAAAGCTCAATTGACTCAAGAACTGAAGACTACTGACCATGCAGCGCGAAGAGAGTTCGTTGAATGGATTTTGGAACAACAACAAGTGGATGCTGATTTTTCGAACAAAATCATCTTCCGTGATGGCTTCGTTAATCGTCAAAATTGTCGCATTTGGGGTTCAGAAAACCCACGAGTAATTGTTGAGAAACAAATGCATCCACAACGCGTGACTGTTTGGTGCGGATTTTGGGCTGGAGGCATTATCGGACCATTCTTCTTCGAAAATGCGGCTGGTCAGACAGTAACAATTAATGGTGTTCGTTATTACAAGATATGGATGTGACCAACATGTGGTTTCAACAAGACGGTGCCACATGCCATACAGCCAGGGAAACAATTCAATTACTGCATGAGTCATTTCCTAATTGTGTAATCGGCCGTTTTTGCGATCAGAATTGGCCATCCAGATCTTGCGACTTAACGCCATTGGACTTTTTTCTTTGGGGTTTTTTGAAGTCAAAGGTCTATGCAAAGAAGCCCACGACCACCAACGCCTTGAAAGAGGAAATTGGGAGGTGTACTAATGAAATTTAGCCACATTTATTCGAAACGGTCATAGAAAATTTCAATAAAAGAGTACGCACTTGCCAGCAAAGCCGTGGCGGCCATTTATCCGATGTGCTATTCCATACATAACCCCAATCTGCATACTCTATGAATCAATAAAAAATACACATTTTGCGTGAAATATGGGACGCGCTTTACATAAGAATATTCATATACTCGTAGATATCAAATTCGAAAGGATTTCGAGGGTTAAAAAAGACAAGAGAATGTGAAAGTTGATGGACGACAAGAAGCATCTAAACTGTTTTTTTTTAGGATGTCCCTGTCTTAATGACTGCTCATTAATGTCTTGCAAACATCCGATTGTGCAGTTTGAGACACTGACAAAGTTTTCCTTCATTTTCTTCCGTCTATCTGGGCATACAGGCATCGGACTTGGTAGAGATGAGTGTGAGTTTTAAGCCATCTAGTTGTCGCTAGCCTTTTCAATACACTTGCTAAGGATTTCCTTAACGCTGCTTAATTTTTCTCAAAATTTCTGGCAATAAATTTGGTACTTCTTGTTCTTATTTAGGGCCGCGGTAAGATCTGTGGTTTGTTTCCACAGATCCTTGACTTCAAAAGAACCCAAAGAAATAAGTCTGGAACAGCTAAATGGGGAGATCTTGCAGTCCAGTGCAAATAGCCAAAACGAGAGACTAAACGGCTGGGAAACGCTTGATGTAGAATGTCCACTGTCACTCATGTTGTGTGTGGAGTTGCACCTTCCTGCTGGAATCATACAGCGAAGGATACATGAATAGCCTCAGTGGAGTTTGTTTTGTAAAAATAAAAAGTGATGTTTCTGTACAGAGTCGGTGAAATCGTCTATGGTCTCGTCGAGCTCCTCAAACATAATTTTCATAACATTCTCGCAGATTTCTTGTGTTATTTCTGCAACGTCTAATCCAATCCATTCCTTCGCTGATGACAGTACCCTCAGTTTTTCATATTCGTTCCCCAACTCACGTCCCTGCTCTTCGGCCGTAGAAGAGGAACGGCAACGTATGTTAAACTCATTAAATTCCGACCTTGACAGCATAATCAAATGGGGCTCAACTAACAGAGTGGAATTTAATGCATCCAAAACTCAGTGCTGTCTTCTGTCTCTCAAGCGAAACCAAGACCCCCAACCATTATCTATGCATGGTACTTGCATCGCAGAAACCGAAAGACTTGCCATTCTCGGTATGAGTATTAACAACCATCTTCGTGGGAACGATCACATATTCGAGGTCGCCAAAAATGCTGCAAAATGTCTAGGATTCCTTAAGCGATGCAAGAAATATTTTACCCCATCTGATCTGGCCTCAATATATAAGGCATTCATCCGCCCAAAGATGGAATATAACGCCTCCATCTGGTGCACCCTAGACCGTCTTGCACATTCTTGATAGGGTTCAGAATCGCGCGATAAAACTAATAGGTGATAGAGACATTGTGAGCTCCATAGACTCACTAGAGCATCGCAGAAACGTCTCTTGTCTTTCCCTATTTTATCGCTTATTCCACAAAAACTGTTCCAACGAATTAGCCACTTGCATTCCTCCCCTTCAAAATTTCACCCCGCAATACGCGTCACGCCTCGAATGCACATCAGTTCACCCTCAAGCCCAACTTCGGACGTACTGTCAAATATAGGGATGCGTTCATAAGCCGAACGACACGTACATATGTGGAATAATCTTCGAGGCTTTGTATTTCCACATCGCTATAACATTCAAACATGAAAGCCAACGTGCACCGGTATCTTCTCTGGTCCTCTTTCCCCTTTTTCCAAACGCCCGTGCCCTGCATAAACAGCATAAGGGTGGCGCGCGCGAATTATAAAAACAAAATTTCTTTTCGAATGCTGTCCTTGAGTATAAGGATATCCCCAACTTTTGACATTATTCGACCGGCATGAGTTTCTCGCAAAATTTACATCGTAGCACCAGCTGTGTGTGGCGTGGCACCGTTCTTTTGTGCTCCATTTTAAACCACCTTCTACGACAGTCGAATACGAACTGACAAATGCCAGTCAATCCAAAATGACGGCCAAACAAAATCGTAAACATAAAACGCAATACCCTGTATCGAAGGTGCAATTAAATAAAATCTGCATTGGTTCCGTCCAATTGAGCGAAATTACAACTCTGCGCCAGCACTCAACTTCAAGTCCCACTTTGGCAATTACTCCGACTGCCTTCCCTCGAAGGATTCGTCTTAAGAAAGAACCATTCGCTGCCTATTGCCTGGTAACAAATGGTGTGCCTTTGGCAAATTTTCTTATACGCCCACCTCATCTAAGCTGACTCCTCGACAAATGCCTCGCATCGGTTTGGAATTCGGATTTAACACATGTTTTAGTCCTTTTAGTGCTTTTCTCTCAACGCGACCTGATTTTATTTTTTTTTATTAACGCCATAAATGTCCTTGATATGGAGAAGATATTCGTCACACTTTCATAAAAAAAAGACGAAGTTGCGAAGGCTTTTCTGATTTAATTTGCACTGCTCTCGAGAAAAATACTAAAAAAAAGATTAAATCTCTAAATGTGTACAGAAGGCTCTGTTGTCTTTGTCAGTTTGCCAAATTAAGAAATGCATCTCCATTATCCTTGACCACATAATACAAACGTCGGCATTTGATGGTGAATAAATGACTAACTGTCGACATCCTATTATGAGGTAGAGGATACTAAATTCAAAACAATATACGCAATAAGTATTCAATTTATTTATATAACTTCCTTAAGCAGAAAGGAAAACAAACCATATTTATCCTTTTCATGCATTTAATTCTATTCGTTATGGCATTTCATCAGATCCTTTCGAGTCTGCTTCCTCATTCATACTTAATTGAATGCAATTACCTTTTTAAATCATGACATATGATATAACATATGCCATCGACATGGTGTTGACAGCAAACATTTAGGACTATCATTAAACGCCGCCTGACACACATACACACTCGTACACAGCAAAGGATTAGGGGCTTAAAAGACTAAAAAGGAAGCATACCCATGCAAACAAGGAATACGTTTAATATTACATATTAAATGTTTACCTTTTTTTTTTTTGTTGCTGTGTTTTTGACGTAATTAGCATTATGCTCAAGGGATTATGCTGCTACCCTTATAATGCAAATGCACAGCATAAGTTGTTAAGCAAGATAGATGAGAGCATGGAAAGCTGAAGCTGTTGTGGTTGGAGAAACACAAACGTTGTTGGTTGCTTCCTTTTTTTTTATGTCCCCTGTGGGTGGCGTTTTGGTTGCGACCAGAGAATTCCTTCTTCCTTTTTTTTTTTTTTTTTAAATCGCTTATTCATAGCTGCAAGAGAAATGATAAAAACATCAGGGTGGCTAATAAAAAAAATAAAATAAATTATTTGATGAATATTCTTCTGTGTGTACTAATTCCAGTTTAGTTATATTTTTATTGGTATATTGGCTCTGTTTTCGTTGAGAGGAAGTTTACTTAAGCATTTGAGTTGCCAGTATATGCATAGTGCTATGCAGTGTTATAAATAATTAAGGACTTTTATGGCAGATGTGATATTTTTTATTAATTTTTGGAAGGCGTTGCTGGTTAGTACCTTACAAGATGTAGTGTGCCTCTTAACATTCATTAAATTCTGTGAGCTGCGAAGTGTCCTTAATATTGATGTCATAAGAAGTGTCAAAATGAGCTGGATACGCTTCCACTTAAGCACAACCGCGCTTAAGAGATCGCTTATCCTAAGCAGTGTGAAACGCATTAGAGCGCGAGAAGTGTACACCATCGTAATATGCACATTTGAATGGTGCTTATATGAATTTTTCTTGAGCCCCCTTCAAGCGTAAATAACTTTACATCTTCGCACTTCTACCTCCTGGCCATATCCTTTCCACGAGAGGTGTGGAAACTGCAAAAAGATTTTGGGTCAAAGGAGGACATTATTATACAAAAAAAATATACGAATACTTGATGCAATGGACCGTATGTGGTCCAGGGCCTAGCCTCTCGCAACCATTCGTGTTGTGCGTGTTATATTTTTTCACACAAATGGAAGGAAGCTACAGTTTAGAGCCATATCGGAAAGGCAAATTAAAAGCCCTCTCATGACAGTTATTACTCTCGGACGTTTGTCAGACATTCGCTCCTTGTACAACGCAGGCTATTTGAGGATGCATTTTAACAAAACGGAAATGTTCACTCAGCTTACGCTTGAAAATGTTTACCGAGGACATTGAGAGGTTCCACTCCAGGAATGATGGTAAAAGGAGCATGTTATGTCAACAAGGCCCGAAACCTGTTGAGATTAAAAAGGAGAACTTGTAGTAGAATCACAGCCAGTACTGAGAATTTGGAAAAAGTATTTCTGCAGACTGTTTAAGGACGACGAAAACCAACATTCTCCTGTCACACAGAATGAACCATCCAACTTAGGCGATGCCAGTCAAGACTGCACTCCACCAGACCAAACTGAAGTGAGGGTAGCAGTATTTAAACTTAAGTCTGCCGATCTATTCAATGCAAATGGAAAGTGGGCGCCATGGGTGAGTGGTAAGTGCATTGGATTTCTGAGCAAAAGGATCAAAGTTCGAGTCCCAGAAAACACCAAAAAGATTTTCACGGTCCCATCTGTAATGAATGTCTGTCAAACGTTCGAGACCTATAACTGTCATGAAAAAGCTTCTCGATTTGCCTTTCTGAGTATGGGTTTAAACTGTATGTAGGTCCTCCCTTCCATTTGTGTGCGAAAAAAAAAAAAATACGTGCAACACGATTGTTCGAGAGAGGCTAGGTCCTGTATCACACACGGTACGTTGCTCCAAGTATTTGTATTATACCAACTCATTTGAACGATCTGGGTAGATGAGTATTTGCCTGATGAATACCTGATCCTTAGAAAGGAGACCCCTCATCTACGCCAAATACAAAAATATCACCCTTCTCAATATTGCCTTCAGGAGTTTATCTGCCATTTTGTGAGAATGCCTTAAACCATATCGACCCTTATCAGTGCGATTTTAGGCCAGAAAAGTCCACAGTAGAGCAAATTTCCTGATCCTGAAAAAAAAAACCCGAGATGTTCAAGTCGATACCCACCATCTCTTCATTGATTTGTAAGCCTGCCTATGACAGGATTTATAGAGACAAACTATACAGAGTCATGCATGGTTTCGTCATCCCTGTCAAACTCATCCGGCTCTGCAGGATGACGACAGAGAACGATCTGTGCTTCATCAAGGTTAGATGTCACCTCACTTTAACGCCCAAAAGAATCTAGACAGAGTCATGCACCGTCATGTGACGTCAACATCATCCTTGAAAAGATTGCTCGGAACTCAACAGTCAACACCGGAGGCACAATCTTTCAAAACTCTGTGGAACTACTTCGATACGATGACGATATTGACATTGTTGACGGACTCAATGGTTAAAACACGCTAAAATGGGTGTAAAGGTAAACGGGAGTAAGACAAAGTACATGCTGTCAACAAGAAGGGACAAGCAAGTTCGACGAATTGGAAAGAACGTCAAAGTGGACAGCTTTAGCTTTGAGGTAAGGAACTTTGTCTTGGTATTTATATGTATCATGGGGTGTCCACCCAGAGCCATTTCTCGTTTAAAAAGAAGTGGTCTCTGGCACAACTCCCACTGGAATTTTGGACGACCTTGCGCGACGGGTGTCCTATGACCCCTGTCTAATGGATATGCCATCTGATGCAATGACACCAGAATTACGGCTGCGATGTAAATTTGAAGTCGACTTCCCTGAGGTGTAGGACTGGCTTTGACCAGAGTCTGAACCAGGAAAGGAATGCAGTCGGATTTTTACAGACGGCTCCAAAACTAGACAGTGGTCCGGCGCTGGTGTTTTCGTGAAGGGCGACAACATTAGGCTTCATTACTCATGGGGAAGGCATGCATCTGTCTTTCAGGCAGAGATGTATGCAATCTTAATGGCTGCGGAATATATTGTGAGAAACAGGTGGAAGGGGCGAAATACATATCTGCATATGTAGCGATAGCCAGGCTACGCTTAATGCACTACTCAACCCTTTAACCTTCTTCAAAAATAGTTCGCGAATGCAAAACCTCCTTGAATTCGATCGGAAGGCTGAACTCATTGAATCTCGTCTGGGTCCCAGGACACAACGAAGAGGTTTTCTCAGCGTTCTTGGTCAGAGCTTCCATTGACAATTGGATTTTCAATGAGCACAATCGAAGGTGGTATAGCTCTCCAGGATGTAGGCAGACTAAACGAATGGCCCCTGACGTCTGTAGGATTTCTTACTAGCTCTTAGCAGGAAAGACTATAGACAAATTACTGGCGTTCTTACGGGCCACTACCCCTTTGCCAAACACCTTAGTGTGGTAGGTTTAAGTGATACCCCTATGTGAGACGCCTGTGGAGAAGGCGACGACACGGCGGAACATTTCCTATGTGATTGTCCTGCCTTTGCTTGGATCAGGTGGCGGATTTTCGCTGCTGATGTGGTGAGTGCTGATGATGTAAGCTCCGAGAGACGAAAAATTTTTAGAGTATAATAGGGTTCTCTACTTGGTAGTACAATGGACCAGTTTTTGAGTCTGAGTGCTCCAGCAGAGTATGCCCGTCCCGACAAAAAAAGAAACTTTGTCTACCTTACCTGACAATAACGTCAATTAAGCCCTGTTCCGAACAATTAATAAGACTCTAAATAAGACTGTTGTCAGTCCAGTCATACTTTACATGGACTTTATCGAAGGCTGATGAAGATTTTCTTAGTCGATTCGAATGAAAAATTCTCCGTATGATTTTTGGTCTCATTTTCGTGGACGGGCTTTGTAGGATAAAATTCAACGACGAGTTATTCGAGCTGTAGAGCGACATTTTGTCTGCGGATTGAACGTTTGAGATGACTAAGACATAAACAGCAAATGGATACCAACACCCCGGCTGTAGAGTCGTCGAATCCAACCCGCAGAAGCAAAGAAGTAGAAGAAGGCCGCGCTTAAGGTAGCGCGCACAAGTAGAGATTGATCTCGGTCAACTTGAAGTGCGGAGCTGCAGGCACTTATCTAAAGACTGGGATAGTTTGAGAAGCTTGTTGGCTGAGCCCCGTGTTTACCCCGAACTGTAGCATTAGCAATGCAATAAGCCTCAACACCAAACAACAAGTGTTATACGGGTGCAGCACTTGGAAAGTAACCGCCACAAGAATGCTTCAAACATTCACCAATCAGTATCTCTGACACTTTCTGTGGATTTTCTAACCCAATCGCCTTTTTTATGAGCACCTTCATGGGAGAAGTGGTCATGAACCCGTAGACATCACCAAGCGATGATGAAAGTGGCCGATGAGTAACACACTTGTCCAGGGATCCTGTTCACCGAGCTTAGCTAGCACAGATTCATGTGTTCAGCTCTACATGTGCAGTCGACCATAGCATACGATCATCATTAGATCACTATCAGATAGCTTCAGTGGGCGCTTCATATAAGTGATGATGTGACAATTTACGCGCCATTCTTCTATGGGTTTATGCAAAGGCTTTTAACCGCACTGCGTAGATCATTAGTAAGCTCAAACGACCATCTTTGAATTGCAATTAAAACTAATTGCTTGCAAAATTTACTGACCACGCTTATGCTGACATGTCCATCTCATCCCTCTTCTTCCATGTAAAACCATCATTTCCGACGAACCTTAACGAAAATAAATCTTCAAAAATGTTCCCTTGCAAAAAAAAAAAAAACAAAAAATTAATAAATAACTTTGAACCGACATTACGATTACCTTTCCTTTTCCTTTTCCGCAACGCACATGCCGCTGCTAATTATAGAGCCAAAAATAATTTAAATCGGATAATCCGTAACCCAAGTCGTTGAAAGTGAAAGGCGGAACGAGAACATTTCCTTGCCATTTCCGCCCTATTAATTTCAAATATTCACCAATGTAGACGCAGAATAACCATATTAAGATTTCTATTATAAGGATTTATTATAATGGTCATGCTAATAAGGAGTGTCCACACCTTTCGGCCCTGGCAAGGTGTTATTCGCACGGCAAAATTTATGAATTCCATAAATGTCCGCCGACTTCCGGTTGGAAAACAACGCCAACACAGTGTGTTACTGGAGATGTTGGCCCTGTTGGCCCTTGCAAGTCCGGTTCAAGGTGAACATTCTCATAATTATGATATTGCCTTGCAAATGTCATGAAACTTGGCCAAAAAGTGGACGAATATATACGAGTATATATGTATGTGTCTATATATAAAAAAAAAATGGCTAACACGCGATGGGGTGAAACATAATATCCGTCGAGTATTTTGCTATATAAAATTAAAAAAGGAAAAAAAAAACACCAACGAAACAGACATTTGTTCATAATTTTCATAATGTTATCAAAATGTTGTAAGGTTAAATGAAAAATTGGCGTTTTCGTTGTTGTTGTTGTTCGTGATGGTTGATGGTGGTGGTAGATTGTATTTCTGTATAAATTACCACTGGGCGATGTCTGCCGGGGTTATGACTCTGCCGTCCTTTAATAAACCGATTAGGATTTACACTATAAGGGAATTCTGTGGACTATAAGGTTATAAAGGAAAACTGATTTATTAAAAAAAAGTCGGAAATAATATCTTTGTGTGTGCATGGTCATGATTGGCTGGTAAGGTAAGGTTATCTACTAAAATTTGTTGGAAATTTATTAGGAGATTGGATCAGAGGGACTTACAAAATTATTCATCATCAGCTGGCTTGCAATGTAGTGATTATCCTTCATTGCTTGCATTTATTGAAAAATTGATTGGCTCATCAAATCGAAAGGATTGCTAGTTCAGTTTCTCATCGAGGTGGAACAGTCGTTCGTTGGTCTTTAAACTTATCACATTCATTCCGTCGTATATCTTAGACCGCATTCGGCACCAGCATCTTGTTCGGCTTCACTATCAGTCGAGGCATAAGAGAAAGTTACTTAAAAGAGGTGAGAAATTTTATAAAAATATATGTAACTGCTTCCATGCGTGGAGTCATTTGTTAGTGTTAGAGATCCATGATTCTAGCAGATCTCATACGATTAACTCATGTCCTTAAGAAAGGATCTACGACTACAAACTTTTCCCTAACAGCATGTGAAGTGATGATAGCTTTATGTTGAATTATTTAGTGATGATCTCCAAGACGTTATTATGGTTGACAATGTTCCGCAAATATGTCTAGATCCACAATAATGACATGTGGATGCTGTGGCTCAATAATTAGTGCTTTAGACTACTCAGCTGAAGGCTAGATACTGGTGCTGGTGTCTACTGCGAGTCCCGAAATACAATCCAGTCATTTAGACTTGAGTACGATTGCAGTTTTCAAGCCGAAGTTGCTGCCATAAAACCTGCTGCGGACACGAAAAGCTTATTGATAGCCAAGCGTTACAGTCAACATCGGTAAGGTTCAAGCTCGTATAAACGTGCACTGAAAGACTGGGTGATATTTCAGTGACCAACAAGGTGAACCTCTGTTGGGTATCTGGCCACATGGATATACCAGGTAACGTAAAAGCGGATAAACTAGCCAAGGCAGTGTCGCATCTGAGTGCATCGCAAGCCCTTCCCGAGGCTAGCACACCGCTTAACACTTTAAACAGAAAGATAGACATTAAGTCAAATGAGGAAGCTAACAGGGTTTAATTAGATACATTGGTATCAATTAGATACATGTGCCATAGCCAAGTCGTTATGGCCTGTCTATGACCAAAAGAGATTCGCGGATCTCATGAAACTCAGTCGAAGGGATATTTGTATAGCTGTCGGCGTCGTGACGGGATACTGTCATAGGCAATCATGCAGCATGGCTAGGACTAACCCACAGCGACTTCTGTAGGAACTGCAGGGCGAAGAGGAAATAGAATCCATTCGCCACTTGCTATGTGATTGTCCAGCACTAGCCACCAAAAGGAAAAACGCACTTGGGAACTTTTTCTCTGAAAGGCTGGATGATCTAAGAAACATCGAGCTGAACAAACTCCTGAAATTTATACATATGTACATATATCTGGATGATTTCGATAATGAAATTTAGGTTCTCAGGGGTCTAGTATTAGGCACAATGGACTCATCGTTAGTCGAAGTGAGCCGTTGACAGTCTCCTGCCAACTAGGGCACCAATCTACCTAACCTAAGGTACTCAATTCACTGCATGTCACTTTCGATATGTGAAAAAATATATGTATAAGCCTTCCACGGACTGTTGCGCAAAATATTTAAGCGCTAATCGATAAGGAGTCGATATGATGACATTGCTACCAAACTGCATCAAAGGCGCATAGCGCTCATCGGCTTTTTTCCTTTCTATCTACCGACCATAGTATATGCTGTGGCAGAGTCTGACTATTGAAAAGGGTTTTTGAGCTAACCTTGCTTCAGAATATAGAAATTCAAAGCCATCATGCATCTTAAGAACGCAAGTTTCAAAGTTCCCTGAATCCTAATCAAAAAGACGGATATATGTACATACACATTAAAATTTTATAAATAAATTTTTCATGAAAGTGTCACTTAGATCCCCAGACTTATTTTTCGAAGTCTTCATAAAAATATTTCTCGAGTTTGCCTTGAAAATTATCGGCTACTTGTAACGGTTCACCGTATCAAAATGCTTTCTACGTAAGGCTTTCTTTAAATTTAAGAACTCACATGATTTCATAGAAGCCACCTTGTGGCTTCAACCTTGTGAACTGGTGCTTTGTTATGAAGTTAGTACGCCTTTTGTTAATCTCTTGGTCCTTTTTACTTTAACAGATTCTAAGCGTAGTATTCGCCTTTGATGCTGGTGTTTTTTAGTTTTTAATCTGTTGACAAGGTTCCTAAAGATTACCAATAGACTGTTGCCATGATATTTCCAGTCGACCTTAAGCTTCTGGAGGCATGAACTCCTGATTTGACTCACCTCCATAATAATGAATCCAAGTTTCATCTCCAGTAACAATTTTCTGATAGAATGCCACCTCGAAGCTCCGATAATTGCTTACAACATTCACTGCAGCACTTTTTTTTTGTACACCGTAGAGTAACCACAGACTTTAACTTATTTTGTTTGCTACTGCAAGGATGCTAATTAGTAAATCAACATGAAACTTAAAATTTATACCTAAAAAGGATTACCTGAGGACAATAAAATATTTCTATCCCCACGTCTTTCTTGTTTCACCCCTATTCAGTGAAGATAAAGAAAACCTCCTCTGTACTTGTATTAGACGACGAAGACTTTTTCGGCCCATTCTTGTGTTTAAATCTATTGATTATGCTAGTGATATTGTCTTTATTGTGAGATTGTAGTCCTGTTTTTGGAAATTGGTAAGTCGCAGAGCTTGCTGGGATTCGCGCATCCCACCGACGTGACGGCTGAAGACAAGGTAAACAAAGATTCAACCTTAGCGTCTAGCTGTTCGTAATCTTAAGATGTATCAATCTACCTGCTCCTTAGCGATAGTTAGATGCTTCAAAAAGGTGCAAGTGTACTACGACCGCCCTTAATAGATCAGCAATGGTGCTCCGACTTTAATTCGGTGAAATACTTAACAAGAGAGATCCTGTCAGTTTAACTGCCTTAGTAAACTGGATTAAATGAAGTGGATCTCCTTTGGATAGTTTATAGATACTAGATACGCTGATATTCCTTTTTTTTGTGAATCAGTATTTTACATTCCTTGAAGATGTGCGCTGTGATTTTGTTTTTATCGCTACAAATCCCCTTTGCTTCTCTTCCCCAAATCTCCAGTTTCTTGAGTCAGCAATGACCAGTTATATTTTCGCAAGAAAGGATTGCCGTACCCGAAAGTATAGTAAAAATTGGCAATAAAAATACCCTCATTCATTTTGTCAGATATTCTGGAAAGTGAAGACCGTGAAAAACTTGCTGGTTTTGGATTTGAACGTCGGACCATCTGGTCATCAACTTAACGCACTGACCACTGAGCTACGGCGCTCACAAAGTTACATCTCAAAATCTTGGAAGGGAAGTCGATGTGGTATTTATACTCAAACTTCGACAAAATAGTTCCGACCTATGAGTCAGTCTTTTCACATTTTGTTTTAAAAAACCACGCATTCAATAAATGGAAACTGCCTGTTGAGGACACTTGAGAAATCCTTCCGGAATAAAAATTTCATATCATAGAATGCGAAGAGGTTTTCAAAAATGCCAAAACTGATCCATCTCATCCAAATTAAAATGGAGAGTTGCCTGACTAGATACCTGTGGGTATCTAGTACCTAGAGTTGGTCTCGGGGCCCACTGATCGAAAACCCAACCAAAGTTCAAGGGCTGCGACATAGAGGTATCCTTGTACAGATGATTCTACAATGTCACTTGGCACAGTAGTTCAGCTTGATCAGATGGATCTCATGGAACTGACATCCGACTTCCCCGGTCGAGAAATGTTCAGCACGGTGTCCGCATTTGATTCATGGACCAATGGCGAACCGTTGCTAGATCCACAAAACTCACTTTCTGGCCATTTACCCTGCTCTAGAAAAAACTTCCCCAACAACACTTAAGATGTGTCAGTTTTCAATGGCTCTGAGAATTAGGTTTTAGTAGAATGTGTAGAATGAGTAACAGCGGAGAATAACGCGTTACGAATGCCTTCATTATGGATCTACCCCTTCGGCCTAAGTGTTCCCCTGCCATGGCTTGGAGAGCCATCTACCTACACTTAATGTCCAAATTTCTGCTCTGGTGAAGGTAAGTGGATTCCAAAGCTCAGTGAAGTTATGCCCCATAAGCCTCTTTCCCTCAACAAGGGCAGTTAATAAAAAAATAAATCGATATCCTTATTCAAATTTTCAGGTTCTTAGCGAATAATATTTCTGTTGGTCGGCTTTCAAACTATTAAATTTTATCTGCTAAGCCATCAAAGAACAACCAGGATATTCTTCTCCATCACCTTACTATACCTAAATACTTAACCTCTGCCTTACAACACAACAATACAACAAAAATGAAATTAGTCAGCAGGAAACCTTTGCATGTTGTCGTGCCGTGCATACTTCCGCCGAATGATAGCGCAACTTTAACGGGTTGATTCACATTAATCTCACTCGGGGGGTAATTAAATTTCGTCTTTATAGGCACTCATGCCTGGTCAACTGGAACAAGTGCTTTGGATATAATTCAGCTTATAGTGGATCATAGTTAAGTAACCCTATTGCTCTCGTACAAAAAAAAAACACACACACACAAAGTCCATAAAGCCTATAATCTTGATTGCTGAATGGACTCATGCCGTATCTAAAAGGCAAAATGTCAACGCAGATAACGCTTCTTTTTCTTGCTCCTTTTTCTTACCGACTTTGATGGATGATGACAGTCCAATATGCATAACTATGACTCTATAATGTGATGTAGGTTTCGAAAACAGTTTGAAGGAATCGTATCCATTTTCATAGCACAGGCGTTTCGCCTGCAAACAGTTTATTGACATATTGATGTGGAAGGTACTCTATTTATGGTTTTTCGTCATCATTCTGAAGGTTCAAACTTAAAACAAACATTTCTCTCTATTTTTGTTTTTCTACCTCAAAAGGATGTGTCGGTTCCAATGAAATGAGAAAGTTTTCCCTCAAAACGGCTCACCAGGCGTCACACTGGGACGCCACATGCGTAATATCTGGTTTTGATTTATTTCTCTGTTTCTATGTAAGAGTATCCTTTGTGACTTATGTACGAGTATATGGCGCGGGATGAACGTGACATAAGTAGAAGATGAAAATCTCAGGGGTTCGCGATTTTAACAAATGTTCGGTTCAGCAGTAAAATATAAATCGGTTATCAACCCCCCGTCCACAGCCCTCCGTTTCAGCTAGATGACGACAAATGCCGGGTAGAAATGAATATTTGTGCAAAACTTTGAATAAATGTTGTTTACAGTAAACCGAACCGAACCGAACCGAACGCGAGGACTTATATTGATTTTCGAATGATGTAACATTTGTTTTCGCATTCGTTGGTCCCACTTCTATACCCCGTTTGATTTGCTATCCGAACAATTGAATTGGGCTCCATTATATTTTTAGCTTTTCCCATTTCTAAAGAGGTATCCTTGGTAGATTCATTTCACATCTACAAGGAGCCTAAATGTCAGAGAGTAAAACCATCAAAACGTCCATTTTTGTGGGCGATGCGATTTTTCCACCCCAAACCCATTGTGAAGTATGTCAAAACCTAATCATTGACAGATTCCCGTTTAGTCTGCATCATGTCTGCGATTAAGATGAATTTTATAGCTTTTCATGGAAATTTATTTATGCTCCCAGAGAAGAAAAGACCCATTTCGGGTTGAACTTCTTTAGTCGCGACTATGAAAAAGGATATCCACTAACCGCTGCATGGAAGGGCGATAAAACTATTTGACTCGGGGTGGTGACCCGAATTTTGTTTTTCTTTTTTCGTTTTTTTTTTTTCTTTTAATAAAAAATTCGATATCATAGTCGACTTGTGCAACCACAGCATCTGTGGTCGGATGCTATTGTGTGCACAACTTGGTTGGGAAGCCAGAGGAACGGAACAATAACTACACGACAACATGAATAACAAGAGAAAAGTTGTTTTACCAACTCGTATCTGTGTGGCTGTGCTTCCTTTTGATTGCAGCTTGCAGCTATAAAACCAGAGGGAAATGTGCACAGATACACACAGTTGTCAGCGGAAACATAAGGAAATTAAATTAAGCTTAGAAATGATAAATTTCTATTTAAATATGATTTTAGGGTTATAATTTTATCGCTGAAAATAAATTCTCAAGATGGCCAGAAACAAGCGAAATTTGTTCATAAAAGTTTTAAGATTTTTCCAGGAGACCTGTGCAATTTCTTGGGGAAACTTTTTAAGAGAGACGTTACGGTTCTTGCGCGACATCTAATTTTGATAGCTCTTCCAAAATTAATGTTTCAAATTCGTTTTCGGTTTATGTTCGAAACTTACGTTGAAGTTAGTTTTCTTTTCGTTAAGTTTTCAGGAAAAAAAATCTTAATATCGCGACTCAAGTGTTCAAGTTTTCGGTGTCAAGAAACTGCACCGTTGGAATCTCATGAAATTACTTTCCTGCAAAAAGGTAGCCGATGGAAGTGATCTGCTTGAGATTCTCCTGTTTAATGTAGGTTTCACAAATTCTTTAGAATGCATGGAAGCCGTGATTGACAGACTCCATAGGCTGCAATTAGCAATGAAGAGTTACCGAGTAAATGCGCTGCCTCTTGCGTTCACGAGATTTTTGCGGTGAAATCACATTCACAGGTCTTATCAAGTATAAACTGACCATAAGCCCTCAATGTATCACACACGGTATAGGATACTAGACTTTCACAATCCGAAGTTCTCTTGACTCCACTCTATTCCAGTGGCTTGCAAAACGGAAGACTGTTATTCGATTGAAACACTTCTTATTATTTTTGGATCTAGTCCAACCTAGATAAGTTGTGGACCTTCCTCACTATTCTAGTCCCTATTATAACGTACTCTTCACTAGTGTGGTGGGAAAAGGCTGGTCAAACCTCCAAAACGCACTCCAAAAGCTTCAAATGCTCGCCCGCACTGGCATCACTGTTGCTATGCGTTCGTACCCTACAGCAGCTCTGGAAGCTCTTTTAGATCTTCCTCCCTTGCCCATAAGTATCAAGAAGTCGACCGCAGCCACTGCCATAACGCTTCATCTTTCGTGCTACTTCAAACTGGGCGATCTAGTTGGGCATCTAAAAATATTAAATACAATTCCTCTGCTTTCTAGTCCGTCGCTTTCTATTACGGACTTTATGTCCTCTCGGATGTACTTCGCCAGCCCATTCAAAGTCATCATTCCGGAACGCAGTGTATGGAATAATAGGGTTCCAACCTCCTTCATTTCCCACTCTGTGTGTGGTACACCGATGACTCAAAAATAGAAAACGGAGTTGGTGCGGACATATACGGCCCCAACTTCAAACAAGCAGTTTCTCTGGGCTCCTCCACTCTGTCTTTCTAGCCGAGGTTTTTGCAATTGAGCTATGTGCCACAAGAGAGTGCATCAGACAAAACCTCCGTAGAAAACAAATTGTCATCTTTTCCAGTCAGGCGGCGATAAAGGCTTGTTTGAGTCCAAGCTCGTCTGGAACTGCCTGGACGCTCTAAAGCAGCTCGCTGCTCACAATCAAATCACAATTCATTGGGTTCCAGGACATGAGGGAATAGAGGGCAATAAAATTGCTGATGAGCTAGCCAGACTAGGATCTCAATCTTCATTCATTGGGCCGTCTCCGTTTTGCGGCTTACCCACCCGCCACATAAAAATGGAACTTAACTCATGGGATCATCAAGAGAGAATCTCAACAACCGGGATACGTCAAGCCAAGAGATTCATCAATGCTTCCGATAGCAAGAGAAGTCAGAAAATTCTCGCACTGAACAAGCGTGATGCCAAGCTCCTCACGGACTTCCTTACCGGACACTGTTCACTCAACTACCATCTCCACAAGACGGGCATAAATCCTACGGTCATGAGCCGATTTTGTCTGGAAGATCAAGAGACTGCCGAGCATATCCTGTGCGATTGACGCCATGGCTCGATTCAAGCAAAGACACTTTGGAAGGGAGTTCAGTTCCCCAAACATAGTCAAGCAGTCAAAATCGATCCTAAGGTTCTCCACGACCTTGATCTTTGCTCGGGATAAATATTCTCTCCATTACCACGAGAACCTGGGGATATCACACAAGATGTTCTAGGTCGCAATGCTAGTCTGGCTTTCCCAGAGCCTAAGTCTGGTTATCCAGAATAGGTGCCTTCTGCATTTTGCCGAGAAGAAAGCAATTCTATATTATAACCTAGATAAGTCTAGGTCTAGTCTAGGGTTAGGAGACTATCAAGTAAGTTTGCAAAAATCTTAAAATTCATGGACAAAACGGACAACCTTGTGGTAGGCCAATGTAAATCGAGGAGAATGAGACAGACAGACAGTTCAGATTGCAATTGCGTTATTGATTCTGACGGCGATTGTCAAAGCATCTATAGCAATAGTTTTTATTCTAGAACCTACTGTGCGAAAATTTTCCCATAGTGTACAGTCGAGGGGTGTCAAATCGCACGATTTTAGAGGCCGATTGACAGGTCTGTTTCTCGAAATCAAATTACCGGCAAATTGCGATTTCAATAAGTCGATGGTCTCGTCCACTATATGTCACGTAGCGCCATCAGTAGGCATGTTATTGCATCATTTAGTGAGTGAGCGTTTAGTACGAAGTTTATCTCCAGTTCGGCGGATGGCTTATTCAGAAGGACGATTAAGTGCGCTATAAAAATTGCGAAGTGGGCTGTATGGAATCGACGACTGATTTTCAAAATAAATTTGAATTATTCGGCAGCGTTGTTCGAGCATGAGAGTATTTATGATGATTTGTCAGGAGAGAAAGCTGGAAATGACAGCATCATTTCGATCTGCCGAGTAAGACACTTCTATTCGCCAAGTTGATATCGTCATAAATCGTGACATTTATCGACAACTAAGCAGGCATTATATCCTTGTGCCACTAGATGATGTTCAACAGCGTATTACTTGCAATGACGTTAGACACTAAAATCTTACCTCCTGCTGAGTGCCAGATCACTCACACTTTCCAAAATAATAAAGCACAATGAGGCTCTTCCAGTACATAGTTTTATGAACGTCGTCCACCAAGGACCTCATCTTCGCCGATGCGATAGCCAACACCAATCTCATATCACAACACATGTCACAAACTACAGTAGTCTGGCGTTACAACGTGGCGGGATGATTACGTGGGTCACGGAGTAGCTTGCTTGTGAACCGGCCGGTGTAAGTTCAAACCCCGGTAGGGGAACTGCAATCAGCACAACAGAAAAACGAATGAAATCTGAGTTTCTCCAACTACTACTCCAAAAAAAGGAGTTGCTGCCTGATATTACAATGGACCGTATAGAGTCTGAGTGCTTCTTTGAGTTGGTTAAAAAAAACAGCGCAGAAGGGTAGCCATTTCTGAAAGAATTAACTTCGCAACCAGAAATTACACACTGGAAGGACATTATGAAGAGCATAATGTTTGCAGTAGAGGTTGCAGAGATTAGGAGGACAATTCAGCTTGAGAAGTTTGAAAAGCAAAATGGCTAATATTGCGGAGTACCTTACCACAAGTTTGATTTGCAAACTTACACATAATCAACACGGTGACCTCTACTAGGTACATATATACATATTGATGTCCCAGGAAACGGAAGCGGATGAATTTTTTGAAAGCTCTAATCGGACACGCAGCCCATAGAAAAGGCTAGCAGAACCTCGTGTTAGGAAGATACATGGTCTCGATATCTAGTCTTTGGTAAGACGGGATCCATCAGTCTCGTTATGTACAAAATTTCGTGAGCCTCCTGTTCCATAGGACCGATATGTAGCACAGCTAAGACTTCCATTCAATGATTACTATAGGAGCGGTTGCTAAATTGTAGGGTTCCCAGGGCTGTTGAACAAATTGCGCACAATGGACTAAATGAGCTGTTGTTAGCTATCAACAAGGGCACGTAATCTAATCCACTTAGGTGATCCTTCAGTCCGAAAGAGACCCTTCCCTCAGTTTCATGTGCTTTGTTGGTTAAGGTGCTCTCCCAACGACAAACTTGTATGTGCATCACTTTAGATGTAGTTCAGACCGGATCACTGATTTTTATTCTGCCCACATATCCTGGCCATATCAAGCGGTGATTTTGAACATTTTAGAGCAAAGCCTGTAGATAAAAATTGTCGTGTTGAAAGGATACTTCTATTTTTTTTTTCAAGCCTCAAACCCATGTCCGCCGCCTTCGCCTAAATCATCAGAACCATATTAGTGATTCACTGAATTTTTCGGATTATCATACCAGAATTACCGGCATCTGTACCATTATTATGCCTCTTGCGGTCATGCGATTTTCTCACAATCCTTTCGAGAATGATGTTAGAATCATCGGATGATAGCATACCACCTTTTCATGTGCCTTTTCTAATGCTAAAAGCCTCAATAGGGTCTTTCCCCGCTTGATACAGCAGCCAACACTTTCCAAACTCATCTTAAATTACGTTTCCGGTAGAATTGCCAAACGGTGTTCTTAAAATCTGCTGTAGAGCAAAAATTTGGTCAATTTTGAACTGATCTGGTTTGAAACCACACTTACCAATTTTTTAACGGGCTCGCGGCCAGTATTTCCCAATATTTTCGTCGTGAACACATCAGCCTTCAAACTCTTTTTTATGGTTGCGCCAATGGATATGTAATCTTCTCAGACACCAATAGCCTGAGCGACTGCCATGCACAATTCGAAAATCTGAATGATCAATCGCGGGAATATGCTTACTTACTAACCCCCACCCTTAAACACTTCGACCACTCTCCTCATGGAACTGTTTTAGGCATTAATCCGCGGTTCTGATTAGAAGTCGATGCATGCTTCCCGTATGTATGTCTGCTTCTTCTTTCCTTGCATACTCGATTGTTTGAAGCTCTTTTTGCACACTCGTTTCGACAGTATTGAAACGGAGTTTCGGTCTTCTTGGACATCTTGAGCCGTAGTCAATGTAGTAGTCAAGTTTTGGATTTTTTGACTACTTCTACATCTTGATACAGCTCGTTAAATTCGCAGTTGTATCTAGTCTTCCATTCATCGTCCAAAATATCTGGGTTACGTGGGTTAATTTCTATAGGATATCTACGAAGGTGTCGCTTGTGGGGTTATATATAAATTATTATATATCCGACAAGATCCGAGGGGGCCTCCACGTCAAAGAACCCATCTCGAAAAAATTGGAGCACGAACGGCTCAGTTGGTATTGCCATGTTCAAAGGAGGAATCCCACAAACCCTGTCAAAAAGGCAATGTCAATCAACGATCCTACACAAGGGCGGATAGGAGGCAGGCCAAAATACTCCTGGATCACACAACTGCAAAAACAGCAGCATTTAATTGGCCTCAGTGACGAAGTGATCCGAAAGCGGGTGGTCTGCAGATACTTTCTGAGGTCGAATCGGCGAACCCCACAGGCGGACCTGACCTTAACCCCGCCGAACAAAAAGGAAGAAGAAGGCTATTTCGAGAGATTTTGACCCAGACCACAGTGATGGGTCCCTTCTGGTCTCTCTTTCACGATCTTTCTAAGCCTGAGAGACTCTCCGGATTTTTCTACAGTTCTTCTCTGGCTTTGATTCCTCGTGTCAACGCTAGCATTTGTTTAACAGAAATCTGGTTCATCTTCTGGGTTTCTACCCAGTGGAGCCCCAAGACCTCCCTACTTCTCAATTCTCAATTTCATCCTCCAGAAGAGGTGATTTCATCTTAAGGTGATACCCAAGATTTGCATGACATTTAAATAACGTCACCACTCTTTTCAGTGCTCTAGAACTTCCCTATGAGTGTAGCCAGTCAGCCTTTTAATAGCCATTTTAGCCTGCCTACAACCTTCCAGGGTTGACCACCTTCTCTATTCCGCCGCAGCCCAGTTGTTAACTAGGTGCCATTCATTCCTCTGCCAAATCCGAGGTTGACCCTTGCTTTGCCCTTTCATTGCCCTCAGTCTCTACGTGTTCTCTCACCCAGACCAGCGTCATCTCATTTCGAGATGAGCACTCATTGAGCTTATGAACACATTCCATTGCCAGGAATGTATTTATATCCGTTTGCTCCTTGCGTCTAATCATTGATTAATTGTTCAGTGCTACAGTAATATTTTTACCAACAACTTGACCTTCTATCAGGTGACCTAACACATGTAACAGAGCAACCATCTCGGCTCGATGGTGGGGTTTATATTTATTCCGACGCAGGCATGCTCCTTGACTACATCGAAGTTCCAGCTGTCGAAGTAGTAGATGCTTCTTTGTTTATTGGTAACGTAATTGAGTTGTGTCTTCATCTACTACAAGGCCATCTTTTTCTATGAGCGCCTGTCAGTGTATCTCATCAACTGGACGGGAAAAAATTGTTGAATCTTTAGATTAAAATATTACAAATGTCAAAAATTGCCTAAGAGACCTAAATTTGATTTTGTTTTACGTTTTAAAGTCGAAAATGTTCTAAATTAAAAATTTTGTTAAAATCACTTTAAATGCATCTTTTAAGAAAAAGTCACAGCGCGAATGCCACTGGCAATGAGTTTTACAGAAGTGGACTTCCTGCAAGACTAGCCTTTGCGGAAGCCAACTTCTCTAAAATTGTATTGCTAATGGAAGTTGTCCTTAAAATTCGATACTTTTTTCAAAAAATTGTTGAATAGTCATACACTCAAGTGCTGCAATTAATGAAAATCAAAATTATTCTCCACTCACACACAGCTTGCATGAAAGGACGAAACTTTTGCTTTATAAAATAAGGACGTTGTCAATACATGAACAATATTTCATAATTTAAACTCACTGTGGTTTTTTATTCAACTCCCTTATCCCATGCAAGCACTAGGAATGCAAACCGTTTACCTTTTGTTTTTGTGGAACGAAAATTGTATGCTTTGAGTTGACCCTGAAATTAGCTTCTCACACAAGTTTCAAATGAGAAAGTGACTAAGCTTTTCTAATTTCGAGGTCTAGATCAATTCCCATTTGTGTTTGTGTTTCCATTAGGTTCCCTCAACATCCAAATGCTTAGATGTCCACTTGCACTTAAAAAAAAAAAAAATGTCCTTGTTTTACCTGTTCGTGCATTGCACCAAATCTAGTGAATGAGCACTGTTAATTTTGTTTAACCACTTCCGGCGATAGATAAATTTTTTTAATTGTTTGTATTTTTTTTTTTTATTTTCTTCTTTTTGAATATAGCTCCGCAAGCCAGCATCTACACTTTCAATTCCTGGCTCGATGAAAACACCTTCCATTGCGAATCGGGAACAGATCTCATCTGGATGCAACGAAGAGGCTGCCGAAGCGCTAGTGGGCATCCACTCCGACTATCCAAGGTTTGTATATTGATGGGTTTTGGTATTTACTGAAAGGCTAGAGATTCTAGAAACTCCGGTTTAAGACCGAGGATCTTATTTTCAAATTGTATTACTAGGCTTAAGAGCGTTTCTTAATTTGAGAACTATGCGGAGACTAAAACTCGAAACCAAGAAAATCTACGATACTAAAATGGTGGAGGACAGTAGCTCCTTAATCAAAAAGGTAGAGGGATACTTGCAAATTGCATGCAAGACATGCTTGAAGTAGTGCATTTGATAACGATCCAATGTAAACGGTGGGCCACATGTTGGTTTCTTTTCCAAATGCATGTGATTTTGGCGTTTGTAACATCTACGCACTTTAAATATTAGCAGATAGGCAGTGCCAAGCATCCGCAGTAAGAAATGTATAATTTTAGGCTTGAAACATGCTTGGAAATATTTAAAAACTATTTTCAAAGTGGGTACTGTATGAGAAATGTGAAATTTCAGAGGCTAGCATGTGCCAAGTCATAAAGAAAGTTCGTTGAACGGGTGTGCTTAAGAATAACAAAAGCTCTTCTCTGGGGCGAACTCGGATTTTTTAGGTAGATAGGTAGAGGTGGCTGTTTTTTTTAGATAGAAACACAATTAGCGTTAGAATGCGCCGTTTTGATACCACAAAACTCATGTAACCTGGCTGTAAAAGAAGTTGTTTGCGGCTGAGGCGAGAGATTATCTACACCCATTCTGTCGAGTTCAGGTAGAGGATGAGGGCTCCAATCCTTCTGTCAGATATCTCTCTCAGGTCGTCGAAGAAAGGTTTACCTAGAGTACGTTGTCGGATTCTCGCCAGGGCCGGACACCTGCAAAGAAAGTGAAGAAACGATTCTTTTTTGTTGGCATCTCTGCAGACCATGCTTGGCTGCATGGTCTCCTATCGGTCAGTGGCCCGTGCTAACGGCTACAATTCTGGCAATATCTGCTCTTGATCTGCCTAATAGCTCATTTGTTTTAGGTTTGCAATAGCTGGGCCATGTCTTTCTTGATATAGCGCAGCTAGAAAGCTTATTCCAACCAAGGTTGGCCAGCTTTAGGAATTGATTGTGAATGTTACCCTTAATGACTCCTAGTGGAACATTGACTCTTTTTGCTAGCGAACCGCTAAGAGCTGACCCTTGTCTGGGCAGATCGTCTGTCCACTCGTTTCCCTCATAGTTGCTGTGCCCTGGGACCCAGATGAGGGCGATATTTGATTGAGCACCCAATTTGTTTAGCTTTTTCCGGCATTGCTCTATCAGTTTTGAGGATGTTATAGCTGAATCAATAGCTTTGATAGCAGCTAGGCTATCCGTGAAGATAGCAAGATTACGGTTGGATGTTGAGAGAGTGTTCAGTGATCGGCAGGCTTCACGAATCGTGAGAAGCTCTGCTTGAAAAATACTGGCGAAATTTGATAGACGGAAAGATTTCGAGACGTTCAGCTTATCTGAGAAAACGCCTGCGCCCGACCACTCTTCCATTCCGCTCTGGTTGGAAAGATGACAGAAAAACATTTTCTGAAATCTATAATTGGGGTTTTATAATCGGTCAAAGACGCAACCAGGTTATTTGGTACCGTCTCCAGGACTTTACTATGGCCGCAATGCATAGCAGTCCAGCACCCAGATTCTCTGAGCCGGACTGCGAAACATAAAGCTGTATCTCTGATGTGAAGCTCAAGAGGGAGCAGGTGAAGGATCACAGTAGGAGCATTCGTTGGACATAATGTCAGAGCGCCCGTGGTTCCTATGCATGCTGCTCTTTGAACTTTTTTTAGTCTGTTGATATTGTACTTCTTGCTTAAGGCAGGCCACCATACAATAGCTCCGTAGGTGAGAATTGGACGTGCGACGGCTGTGTGCCTCCAGAGTGTTATTTTTGACTGAAGACCCCATTTTTTGCCGAAAGTTTTATTACATGCGTAGAAAGCTTGCTTTCTTCACTCGTTGTTATATTTTGCACTACAGGATAAGGAGAATGGCCGGCCGTTCAGTTTGGGTGGGGTGAAATTGTTTGTCTTAGTAGTATATAGCATCAGATCATCATGAGGAGTTCCTCTACTTACAATTTTAGTTGTGCTAACGTTACCAAGTGTAGACTGAATGATACGAGATCTTAGCACGGAAACAATGCATTTACTAATATGCTCCTCTATGCCTAGCTCCACAAGAGATTCTTTTATCGCTTCGGTGTGAATGTTGTTAAATTGTATATTCTTTGTAATGAAGTGACCTCTCGACAGTGCGCACAACCTCGTGAAGGGCCGTCTCTGTGGATCTTCCCTTAAGGTACGCATGTTGAGAGTTAAATCGGATTTTTTTACTTGCATGGTTTTTACTTGCACTCAAAAGTTGAAACAAAATGAATCTCCAACTTGTTATAGCTTCTCTATCAAGGCATCCAATGAGTTGAAAAATGACTTCGATTTTTGTCAAAAAATTAATTTTTTGAACGAAGATCTTAGAGGCCATCCGTATGTCAATAAGCAACACTGTAGGAACGGAGGGTTCGATAATGTCCACGTAGTCATATAGAAGCCAAATACATCCTTAAAGATTGACTGTTTAGTGTGGGTTTAGGAGTCGTGGTATCATTGGTCCCTATTTCTGTGAAAATTACGTTGGCAACAATGTTACAGTGAACAAAATTCTAGTGCTTTGAAGACACGATAAGTATTTGTTTTTTTCCCGCAGTTGGGCGATTTAGATTTGGGTGGGATTTGGTTCTAGTGAAATCCGCAATGTGCCAAACCAGTCGTCGAATAATCGAATTTAAGTTCGGTAACCATCTTATCATCCTTATTGAAGACTTGCCACCTAACACCTGAGAAGATTGTCGATGACGGACACCGAAACTTCTCTGGAGAAAGAAGTGATTATTCCACTTTCCACCATAGTCCTTATCGAGTGAGCGGTCAAATCTTCGTTCCTTCTACTACTGATTAACCTTTCTATCGAGCCGTAGCTGGTATTATCGAAGGCGCTTTCGATGTCTATGAAGGTACATAGGGTGATTCCTTTGGAACAGTTCTCGATCTACTTAACGAGATAGTGCACGGCACCCTTCATTAACTTGTCTTTTTTGTACGAGTATTGACTCTAGAGCACATGGGTAGCCAATTCTATTTGACAAACATCAGACGAAGAAAATGAATAATGTTAGACTTAGAGATCAACAAGATTTAGGCAGCTCACTATGCCCGTTGCCAGGCTTGGGAATGAAGATCAGAACCCAGCTTGTTCTCACTAAAGCAATCACTTCTGGAAGAAGAGATCTCCTTTTTAGAAAGGACTGAGGACATGCTTTCTCCACATAAGGTTTTGAATGGCTTAAAAGAGTCTATCGCCCATTTAACCTTAACCGGGCTAAAAATTCTACCAGGTCAAAACCGCATACAATTTGAACTTTATTTAGTGTCTTCTGAATTTGTTAGTGGTCAACCAAAAGGCAACCTATTACACCATTAGCGTTCGATTCAATCTCTATATTTGATTAAACTTATGTACGAGATAATCTAGGAAAATTTAGACAGTGCAGCACCCATTGATCTAATACTTCAGATAGTCCAGAGCGGGTTTTTCATTCCAGTATGTTGGCAGAAAGTCGAGAATTCTCTTAAGGTGGATGATATACATATTTTGTTATCAAATATATGTAGACTTTCGTATACGTCCTAGCTTTCAAGACGTGGCGGGAAAACCATGCAAAGCCTGTTAGACGTTCATATTAGATGGCATTCTGAAAGAAACAATACCTCTGCAATCTAGTCAACATGCATATAGGAAAGGACGATCCATGGAAACTGCTTTACAATTTTGGTCACCCAGATAAACGCCGCCTACAAGTCCGAGGGTGCTTTTGACAACACCGGTTAGGATTCTATCACTGGTACTGGAGGCATTTCTGCTCCCCAAGGTGGCGGCCTCTAACCTCTACCATAGGCTACTGGTAAGAATAAATAGCTAAGGCTTTAGTGCTATATATATACCATGCATATGGTCTAGTGATCATAATGAAGGGCAAACATAAAGACAATGCATGACAACTCACGCAAGCTGCGCTCCTTGAAGTTTCTGACTGGTGCACTAAAGACTAGCATGCCTTGGCATCACAGGCGCAATGCGTACCTGCCCTACTGCAGTCATCGAGGCTATTATCGAACTCATCCCCTGCACATATTTGTCAAAAGCGAAGATAAGTTTCCAAAAGTCAGTTGAAAATGCTTCTTGTGATCAGTTGGATGTCATGGAATATCCGACTTCCCTCAGGATACTCAAGTCTCCGACTTTATGCCCAAATCACTTTTCTTTGGCAGGAGGTTGAGATCGACATCCCTAGCCAGGACTCATGGACCACTGGCTGACCGTTGTTCTATCCAAAAGGTAACGTGTGGTATAGTGATGGATCAAAAGGGGATTCTGCGGTACAAGGACGCAATCATAAAATCTCGAGAACACTCGGGGAAAATTCTCAGAGTATTTCAGGCTGTACGCTATAGAAATGTGCGCCGGTATCAACCTGAACTCGCAAAGTAAGGCTTGGTGGGTATCGGGCCGTATATGTAGGTGTTGAAGGCAACGAATCTGCAGATCTACTAGTCAGGCGGGGGTCCGGTGACCAGTTCATTGGAATCTCTATTTCTGCTTTTAAGTCTACATATGTATGCTACGCATAAAGGGAAACCAATACGTGCCTTTCCCAACTGGTTCAACATTCAAGGACTCAAATAGTCTAAAAGAGCCGTCAGGCCCTTTCATAAAAAGCAGGAGATATCCTCATATTTCACAGAGACGACCTAAGAAGGCTTAGAAGCTTCCTCTCTGCCCACTGTCATCTCAAGTGCCACCTCCATAAAATGATCATCACTGAGGATACCATCTGCCGCCTCTGGCTAGAAGGGGATAAAACCGCAGAACACATATTATTTACAAGGTTCAGCCCAAGAAAGACTCTTCTTTTCGCAATAGCATCGCACAATTGTATGGCAAATGAGGTATGGAAGCAGAGCCATTGATTCTCAAAACCGTTGTCTAACGTTGTGGTAATAAAAAGTCGGTCCTAATTGTCCCCAGAGGAGTCAAAACTCAGCAGCCCAGGTTATATAGTTAGACGATGTCAAGAGCCCATTTCCTTCTTTTCTGTGGAAGGAAATTATTATCACACACACACATACTCATACTCGTGTTTATGTAAATAGAATTGCCGCGCTAAGCAGTTTCATTACTAACATTTCCAAATGAAGTATTGCAAGGCGCACAGCGAACGGTCCACAAATTTAAAAAGAATCTGTTTCCTTAAATGTTATTCCTTGCGGATTACGGCATACCACAACCACACACATTGACGATGTATATACGCCTACAATTGGATTTTCACGCGTTATATAGTGGGTGTGGAAGCTTAATACCAAAACTCCTCTCTATAACACATGGCTATACAGCACTATGCTAGCATATCCTCGAATAATGTTCATATACTCGTACCCAAAAGTGTGTGCGTTTTATTTGAATAGCAGTCTCGTGATATGTATGCTTGAGTTGAGTTGATTAAATTTGATGTTTGTTGATGAAATTCTGTGCTGTAGTGTGCTGTTTTGTAGTTTATTTTGCTCATAATTTGTGTTGCACACGAGTGCATCCAAAAAGGATAGTGGTCGCAAACTTTGGCATCATTATGGAGTTTCGAAACGGGGTCACTCTTTCACATCTGAAGTCAAATGGATTTTTTTCCTTGGTATCCTTGCATGGCAGTTAGATATTTGCTTTCTAAATTTTAACAGAATGTCGTTTAAATTTGGGGGAGGAAATCCTGTTTCTCTTATTTATTGGATAAAAGCATGCTCTATGAGTATTCGTTTACGATGTAAACACATGTACGTACATATGTATGTCCTTTGACGTAATATATGGTTCAACATAATGCTTCAAGGACCGAATATAAATCTTTGGAAGAGGAACTGCGTAGAATATTTCTCAGATTACTGAACATTTCGAGGAATAATCTCACGTTATACAACTATTCTTCTAGAGGAATTATTTTATTTGAACTTCAAGCTCATAGTGGTCTACAAATATTGATTGCCCCCAAGGGGTTAAAAATGGAAAGGAGTTCACATTAGTGTTTTCATGTATCTTAATTTGGAGAACTATTCTACAGTAAACTGGTATAGCGGAGTTTGCTGTACCAGATCATCTGAAATTCGCTTCAAGGACCAAGTTAGAGCCAACTTGGTGAATTTTTGCAATCCTTTGGAAAGAAAAAAAAATTGGGGTGAAAATGCCAAAAGCTTTAGTACGGCTTGATGACCTCCTTCAACAATCGTGTCGTTTTCAGGTTTCGGGAAACATCCTGCTCGAAAAACAAAGTCAATCAACATCACCATGCTAACGAGAATGGAGAAGTAATTGTTCTGCCAGGAGATAGCAGAAAGGCTATACCACACATCTAGGAATGGAAAGAACATAAAGTTTGCCTTGCAGTCGCCCTCGCTGAGGAAAGTGAAGAAAGAGGAAAGTGGCGCCATCCTGCTGAAAATAAAAGTCGTCCACGTCCATAGCATCGATTTCAGGCAATGAAGTCAGTCAACATTGTTCGGTAACGCAATCCATTCACTGGAGCGGTAGAACCAGCATCAATTTCGAAAACATGACACCGCCAGCCCAAAAATCACAACAAACTGTCACTCGTTGTGGATGGAGAGGTTGTTCCACTATTTCTCTTAAGTTTTCGGAGCCACGGATATGACAATTTTGTCTGCTTTCGTACCTTGACAAATAGAAATAAGCCTCATCACTTAGAAAAATGTTGTGCAAAAAATCATGATCCTGTTCATTCATTTCCAGTACCCAATCAGCGAAAGTACGGCATTCTATGTGGTCTGCTGGCTTCAATTCTTGTGTCAACTGGACCCTGTAACCATGTAGGCTGTAGGCTGTACAATTTTTTACTTATCAAAAGTCATAGCAATGACAAACCAAGAAATCGATTTCATAGGCGACAATAGACAGGTGTACAGGTTCACCAAAGAGAAGAGAATGGTATTTGGGTACTTTTCACCAAATTAATAGGTAAAATAGATCTCTAATTAAATCATGCAAAATCTAGAAAATACTCTCGATAACGGGCTGCTGTACAAAAGGACTCGCAATCGACCATTTACTGGTGCACTTTAACTCAACTACTAAACCATTGCACTAACCACGTAGAGACCTTACTTTAATAAATTTCTTTCTCTAACCTTCGCAGAAATACGTGAAAGGGCTTCAGAGCTGAAGAGCTTAGATCGTCAGCACCCACCACGTCGGCCTAAAAAATCTGCCACCTGGTGCGAGCAACATTTTCCCTACGTACATACAGCGCAGAAGGTTATATCGCTTGAACCCAAAACTTTAAGGCGTGTATCAGAAGCAAAGTGGACACCTACAAATCATCTACAGATAATTCTCCCAAGGGACAGAAGAAAAGCCGCGGATATTTTGCAAATGTCCGGCCATATACAGTTGGCCTGTCTGCATGTAGCAGAGCCATGCCACCGGCTTTTGTATTCACGACATACCAAGCCGTTGATGGAACTACTAATCGCATATGCAGGCAAGCCCAGCGCGTTGGTACGGGTCCCGTAGAATCTGCTTCTTGTCCTCCAAGTTGATCGCAGATCTCGTTCCCCGCGATTCAGACAAGACGCAAAAAACTAGCTTTTCCGACCAGATTCAGGGAGAATTTGACTTAATTTATTATTTTTGAAGTAGTAGAAGGGTTAAGCAACGCCTTGAGTCCGTATAACCATGGTAGTTATCCAGTCAGTGAAAGTCTGAACTGCTTTAAGCTGGGGTCAGCTATTAACAGACATAAACATAGCAACTTAAATTCGAATGCGAACTTCTAAGATTCTATCGAGGCTCATCGGAGGCATGGTCAAAATAGTTTGCTATGCAGATGGCTTGACTATGTTTTAGTATCTTGACATATTTCTCTATGATGAATGAAATATCGCAGCGCTAGAAACCTACGAGTTATCCTTGATCTGAAAACTAAACACAGAAAAACTGGTTAAGTACTCTTAAGTCAGTTTCCTGTTGTAAAATATTGAAAAGAAGTGAGCCCCTTCTAGTCCGGTCGTTCCATTGAGTAAAACCTACAGTATCAACAGGATTCAAAGAACAGGGAGAATAGCTATTATGAATGTCCTGCCATCATGGCCGCACTGGCGCCTCATATTCTCCTACATCTCCTTTTTTTTGTTCGACACATTAAATAGTCCATAACGTGTAGCTAGATGCTGGCTTGCTGAGCCCTATGGTCAGCAAAAATCAGAAATCTCTTGTTACCCACGACAGACTATGCCACACCCAAAATGTTAGAAAACCCTTTATCACAAGTTTTCCGGTGAAAATAGCGATGGATTATTAGAAAATTTGGATACAGCAACCTTCACCGACGGATCACAGAAGGACTATAGGAAGATCGGTGCGGGAATCTTATTCAAAGCCCTGAATGTATTGAAATTCAACGAGTTGCATGGCTCAGCATCACAGGTGCGCTGAAAATCTCTCCAACAATGGAGCTTCAAGCCATGCTTCACCTTCTCCCAATAGAGATCGTAGGTAATCAAATGGCTACCAGCTCAGCTCTTTGACTGAGAAACTCTCGACTATAGAAAGAGTAAGACAGTGATCATGCCAGCATACTTATGATGTATCATCATCTCCCCAAGATTTCAGGCGGATGGTAAGCACATACATGGGCACAGAACGGCGGAGAGCCCCAGAGGAAGAAAACCCTGGAGCAAGAAGGAGAGGATATGAAGTCAAAACCTGTCCCTACGAAGAAATGCCTTGAGCGGCGAAAACAAAAAGGTCACCGACTCCTTGCCTAATGAAACTGTCTTTAGCTTAGGCTTCAAACACTTTGTACCAGACAGATGAGAGTGGACGCAACGGTTCGCTGTCAATGCTTACCTAGGACGAAATCGGCTCTGGAATCTTCTCGGATGACTAAGGCATCCGCTTCTCCTTTAACTTCTTCATGCTTATCTCTTAGCGAGATAGCTGGGTAGAATAACCTCACCCTTTGTTACGTACCTACCAGATCACTGTAACGATCTGGGGAACTACATGGCTGACGAGTTTCTTCCGATACTAAAAGCATAATTATGTCCAACATAGACGCACCGATGTCTTATGCAAAGTACCTCATTCAAGCCGATTGCAATTCTTAAGCATAAGAGAGAAGCCCTCTACAGTAACCAACGTAATAGCCGGACCCTGCACGATGGGCAGGCATGCTCAAAAGTTGGACATACCCTTTAATGACTTCTACGGCAATCGTTTCAGAGACGAAGAGGCAGAAAACTTCTTGTGCACGTGTCTTGCAGTTGCTAACATTAGAAAGGCTATACTATGTAGGTCGTTTAAACAACTGGGCCAAGCACTGCGGACTTGGCCTCAATGAACAAAAAACCGTACTAGTCCTCTTCACAAATAAAAGGAATATACCCGAGCGTACAAAGAAAGCATCGATAGCTTTCTACACCTGCAGCAGAATCTTCGGGAAAAAATGGGGTCCTAAACCAGCTACCATCCATTGGATGTACATAGCCATCGTCAGACCCATCCTCACGTACGGCTGTCTGGTCTGGTGGCCTGCAGCCGCAAAAGTCACAAACCTGAACACCCTCACCAGAATACAACGTCTAGCATGCATAGGCAGGACTAGTGCTATTAGGCCAACACCTACCGCCGCCCTTGAAACCATGCTCGGGCTATGTCCACTTGACCTCTTCACGAAAGAGGTAGCGGCTAAAAGTGAGTCGTAGGTCAGAGAAACCCGGACATGGAAAAACAGCCAAATCGGTCGCAGCACCATTACCAAGTGGATAAACGCCAACGAGCCTTCAGACTACATGGCCACCCACTTGGATTTCAACCTCAACATCGACTCCAAATTTCCGTCCAGGGAAAGCTGGACAAATGGTGAGATCATAAACCCCACCTCCATATCTATCTTCACGGATGGATCAAAAATGGAAGTAAGTATGGGATCCGGTATTTTCTCAGTGGAACCTTCAATTGCCCGGTCGATTAAACTTCCAAACCACGCAAGTGTGTTCCAAGCGGAAATTCACGGTATCACCGAGGCCTGCCAACATCTTTCTGCACTGAACAACAACAGACAGGTTGATTTTTACATAGACAGCCAAGCAGCCATCACCACCAAATCCAAATTGGTCAAAAGATGCAAAGAGGAACTCAAATCCCTCAGCATGAGGCATAAAATCACGCTCTGCTGGACTCCGGGCCATATGGGTATCCACGGGAATGAGATGGCCGATGAACTAGCCAGAAAAGGCTCAGAATCAAATGACCTACAAGTAGACAACTCTGTACTATTGTCCTCATGTCCAAAATCTCCACAGCCTTCTTAAATAAGGCCAACGCAAGGTGGAACACCATCAACGCATCCCGAGTCTCTAGAAAACTTTGGACCCAATTTGACAAAAAGAGGACCAAAGAACTCCTATCATTAAACATACCACAGCTGTCACTCCTCATTGGAGTCCTTACTGGCCACAATTCAATGGCGGCCCATCTCAGGAAAATGATAATCAGCACCACCGACCTATGCAGAGGCTGTGGCGACACAGAGGTAGAGGAAAACTCAACACACTTCCTCTGCGAATGCCCAAGCCTCTTCAGAACCAGATACTCACCACCTAAAACTACCCTAAAATTCATCATGAAATCGGGCTGGTTCAGGAGTGCCACCCCTGCTACTAACTAATCAGCTAACCCACCGCCATATCTTTCTTCTTTTCTTTTTCTGTTTATTTACAGGTATCCCACACCGGGGGAAGACAATGGATCCGTTGGGACCCGAGTGAGATTGCACCCCTGCTGATGCAGTCACCCCCCCTACCTACCTATGTACCTATGTAGGTCGTTACCTTTTTACTGAACTCAATGCAGCCTCTACAGCTAACATAAATAGCTTCATAATGAAAATCAATTGGTTCCAGGAGTGGAAAGTGTAGCCCTACTCCCCCTACCTAGTGACACCACAATGGACCTATGTATCTTGGTCTAAGTGTACCTTATAGAGGGCCACATCAACCAACCAACCAAGTTATGCATGCTGTATGATCTTGTATCCATCCATTATGTCCGATTGTTCCTGGTTCCTTTTTGCTGCAGCTGCCTTGGCAGAACAATCCTCTAAGCCCAATCTTGCAGAACATTGCCGATTGTTTTTATTTTGCGAAGAGCTCCTTGGTTATGTTAATTATTCATGGATCGTTGGAGTTAAAACTGTCCTTAACTTCTTCCCACAAAGGTCCAATGCAGCTGCACTGATAACCCGGTTACCAAACTTAGTGTGCAAAAAATAAATTGTTAACAGCTGATTTGACACGATCCTTCCAAGGCCATCTAAAGGCGGCCACAAAAAAGCACTTCGTTCACCGTAATTCTGTTGGCAGCTTCATTTTGTAGAAGCCAATTTGAATGCGTTGGCTTCTACAAGACTACTTGTGAATTTTTGGAACCCGGTTTAGCTTGTTGACATACTCGTAGCCTCCGTAACCAAATTCGCCCGAAAAGTCGATTTTCCGACCAAATTAGAAGTCATATACCAATCATTTAAGGCACACACAGAGAACGTAACTACGAAGCCGATGGTCATTTTGCTTCAACTCTTGAGTGAGTTGGACATTGTAAGGAAAAGATCCGAGGTCCTAACGCAATATTCTTCTCAGAGAAGAACGGCTGACATTCAATTGCTGAGCTCTGCTATGAGTCGAGGACGTCAGTTTTTCGCTTATTTTTCATAAGCAATCCAGTAACATGGACTTTCCTTACACCAGCCGCTTAAGATGCTTCATTTCGATCAAAAATTCTTTTCCAATTTTCGCACAGTTTCAGCAACACAGCGTTGCTACCGATGGGTCACCCTCAATATTTGTCAATATAAGACGCACTTCAAAATGCAACCAACAGATGGCCCACCCTATATAAGGTCTGGTATCAACTTTCCCTTTGTTGTAGGCTTTTTTGTTTTGATAGTTCATGTTGGGCCCACAAGTGTTCGGATGTTCGACAAGTGCCATCGAAAGCACTGACTCTCAGAATTGTATCCTTGATACGAATTCTACTCTACTAGGCCACACCTCGGCTTGAACTCTCTATCATGGACTTCATGACTTGATTGACAATTATCTACGGCTTCATTGGGTCATAGTAAGCACCTACGCCACATCAAGGCAATTAGTCCAAGGAGAAGCCTGGAAACTGTTATACGAACTCTTGTCATTAAATCGATAATCCTTAAGCGATTTTCCTTTTTGGTGCGTTGCAATATAGCCCAATCGCAATCAATTCATTTTAATAAGGAATCAACCCTTACCTTTCCACCCTTCGTCTATTGATTTTACTCAATATCCATGGTTGTCATATGAAACTTTTTTATAATTTGACTCGAAACGTCTGCATCTGACCTACAGTCGCTTGAACTTTGGCCATGTGCCAATGCAAATTCTAAAATGCGACTTAGCAATTAATCATTGTGTGATTTGTGAAAGCACCTCTGACCCCTTTTAAAACGGTTTTCTAGCTGAATAATTCATTCGTCTAATTCTCTTTGTAAATTCCAGCAGAGCCAAACGAAAACCAAACAACAAGTGAAGCTAATTAAAAGGATATTTGTCACTCATCCAAAATGAAGTGCAATCAGGAATGAATAAAAAATTTATTATCCACCGTTCCACATAATTATATGGTGTGTAGAATAGCCCACAGGGCAACTGTTGTATTCTGTTTTAATACTCGTATATCCTGGGGATATTGAAAAGCTTAAGGTAACGACGACAGTTCAAAAAGATTTTTTGTTTTTTTTTTTTTTACATAAAAGTATCCCGCGTACAATTGAAAGAAAAAAAATTAATAAACTCAATCTACTGTCTTAAAAAAAAAATAAAAAAAAAAACAGAAAAAAAAACCTCCAAGAGAGAAATAAAATCGAAAATGAACATAACTACCACAGTGCGTGTCAGGGGGTGGATAAAATGTCTGCGGTGTTTAACATTTCACAAGATAAACACAAAATTTAAGGCGGTGTTTACTTTGGTTATTTGAATGTTTGACCAGTCTAAGTTCCATCGGCGTCACTGAAAAATGAGCTTCTTAGTGTTGACGAATTTATCATCAAAGAGCGAACTCGGTACACTTGTCGGTGGCGATGTGCTTTGAACATCAAAGGAAAACAATTATTTTATTTTAAGCACTCGAGCGTTATATCATTTTAATTATAATGTACAGAAAAAATTGTCTAGAAAGATATAGGTTAGTGGCAAAAAAAAAGAAAATAAAAAAAACTAAAAACTGTTAACAGGTTTGAAAAAAAAATTGATAATAATGTGTGAGGATTATTTGAGAAGTGTGTTACGTAAGATTGTACTTCCCGCACAAGAATGGTGGTTAGTTCCTCTCTGGATTTGTTTCTGTGTTTTTTCTAAATGTGATCATGGTTTCAGTGGATTGAAGTTATTAGACAGAGTTGATTGGTGACATATATTTTGAAAGCCTTCGAAAGGCTTACTTACTTACGTACTTTAGGTGGCGCTACAGTACGGAATGAACCTAGGCCTCAACCAACAAGTCTCTCGAGTTAGCCCGGTCCTTAGATAACTGCCTCCAGTTGCGCACTCCAAGTTGGTTGAGGTCCCCTTCTACTTGTGCGCGCCTCCTTAGGCTAGGGCCACGCACTGAGCGACTGAGCGATTGAGCGATGGGCGACGAGGGATAGAGCGACAAGTCTGAGCGACGAGTGGCCTTTTACTGAGCGACGTCGCTCGAGCGATTAGTAGTGAAAATGTCGTTGTCAAGTCCTGTACGTCGTAGTCTTTTACTGGAAAGTCGTGCCCATATTTATCGATTGTTTATACGGGGTCCAAAAAAAGAAGATTTGATGCACATCCTTTAAATCGAGAAAGATCGAATTACGGTGAATTCTATTACCTGAACAATTACAAATTTTTCCTACTTCATTCTCCTGCTTATTTGTAGTATTTTTATTTTTAAAGTCTTTATGGCTGCCCTGCCATAAAACAGGGCGGCTTTGAACAGCTGTAATCAAAATTTCCAAGTTTATTTGCTCAATTTTCACTTTATCGCTGAGCGATGAACTACAAAATTAAAACAAAATTGAGTTCAGAGCGACGTGCCCTATCGCTCAGAAAAATCGCTCATCGCTTAGCAATTACGTGGCCACAGCCCTACGATTTCATATGTTCTAATTTTTTTGCGTCGCTCAGGTGCTTGTCGCTCAATCGCTCATCGCTCAGTCGCTCAGTGCGTGGCCCTAGCTTTAGGCGAGGTCTTCCTCTACTGCGTTATCCCACCGGGTTAGATTCGCAGACTCTGCGGGCTGGAGTATTTGTGTCCATTCGCTCTACATGTCCTACTCATCTTAAGTGACTGATGCGCAGTTTTTTGAGTAGGTCGATGTCGCTGTACAGGTCGTATATTTCGTCGTTGAATCTTCTCCTCTAAAGCCCCTCAACGCAAGCGGCAACGTATATCTTACGAAGGAGTTTTCTCTCGAAACGACCAAGGATATCTTCATCCGCTTTCGAAAGAGTCCATGCTTCAGCGCCATAAAGCAGGACTCGGATGATTAAAGTCTTATAAAGAATCTCCTTAGTCTTTCGAGATAGGGCCTTACTACTGAATTGCCTTCTCAGCCCAAAGAAACAGCGATTGGCAAGAGTGATTCTTCGATTAATTTCCGTCGAAATATTGCCCGAATTTATTGTCTGACAATCTTTAAAAAATATTCGTGAACCGTGTGAACTGACAATTTTTGATCTGACAACGTTGTAAGAAATAACATTGTCAGACCCTTGTTAGACCAGCCATCTGACACTAAATTGTCAGAAATTGGGACTGAATCTAACAACTATTTGAACTGACAATTTAACGCTTTAAGAGTTTGTCATTGTCGGCTCATTGGCAGCAATTGTCAGCACATTGATAGACCTGACAATATTGTCAAATCTGATAGTCGTCTGAACATAGCTTAAGTCTTTATCTCCTCACCAACACGGTTTTTAAAGGATGTATCAACAACTCCAAATCTTGAGAAATTCGTAACCAGCGCCCTGTGTGCATTGGAGGATGGCATGGACGTCGATGCCGTTGCTACCAGTTTCAATAAAATTTTCTTTAAAATTTCGCACGCAATTGTATTTTTAAAACTCAAAGCCATTAGTTTTCAACCTGTGCTTATCGCATGAATCAAGTTTTGCCTTCAAGAACGTAGGAGTAATTATGAATTCATTTTTAGCTCCTTTGTATTTGATTCCAATAAAGCCCCCACTGGTGTCCCTCAAGGTAGCCATCTTGGTCGACTGATTTTCATTTTTTCAATGAATGACGTTAGTGGTATTATTAAACATTTTCGTCACTCAGTTTATTCGGACGACATGCAAATTTTTACGCACATCTCTGCACCCACTGACTCCCGTACAACTTTAAACAGACTTGATCAGCTTTTCTACTTGGGATACATGCTATTGAACTACGTACATGAGAAAGCCTGTGGAGAAAGAGAGAGAGCCACTTTTCAAACAGTCAACCAGAACTATTAGTTCTTAAATACTATATGGTAGGGTCTAAGCATGTCTGGGACTATCGCAATCTTCTCATAAGTCCTGCATCCATGAACAAGTTTACCGCAGCCTGGTCATAAAGGTCTCGAAGGTAACGAAACGGGCTGACTGCCTGGTGAGAAGATGAGCTTGTCGTTTACTCGTTGGTCATGAACACTATTTTGGGGTATCACCTAGCAGTGCCCAAGATTGTTCGGTTGTTCGACAGACATGCTGACTACTAGGCCAATTTTCAGGGCCTAAGGCAAGCGATATAAGAACTTTAGCTGGTTACGCAAAGGGACATTGTCCACTTAAGAACCCTCTAAGATACTGATACATGTATGCCTCTTCTACGAAAAACCAAAAGCGACGGCAGAACATGCTTATTTTTTACCTTTCTCTAGGAACCGCAAGGAAAATATAACTCCACTCTGTTAGTCCAGCAGAAATTAGGAACCTGGGTCCTAAATCTATACGGAGCCTTAAAAGGAGCTTCAATACGACTTGTGATTAAATCATATGAGGTAGTACAAAAGGTGTAATAGGTCGCAGTGCACATTAATGGCCCATATATGTATATTCTTATACATATGTATATACTTAGTGCATGTATTGAATGTCAACAAATGCCAAGCTACTAATATTCCTCGCAACCATGTCGATGTTATCATTAGCAGAGCACATTTTTCGCTCAGTTTTGTGAAACGGTAGTCCAAGGGATTCATTAATCCTTACGTCAGGATATCCATGTACTTCACATTTCTAAAACCAATTCTTGAATATGCCGGCCAAGTTGGGCTTCTTTATCACGATATACATTCGTGTCGAATTGAGGGCGTCCAATGGGCTTCGTTGGTCTGACGGATACCGCAAGGATACCTTACCAGCATCTGTACTTAGCACCAATCTGCATACTCATACATAGGTGAGTGGTCCTCTTCCGTATCCAGTTTCATCATACGAACTACGTGCGTAGTGAGGCTATACCATGAATGTTAGACATGGCTAATGACAACCAAAACACGATTAGGAACTCCTTTTGATGCTTGATGGCTCATTCCCGTTCAACCCATTGATACATATAGATATGAGTATAAGATTGGACGCGGCCTTGAATGCTTATATAATCTTGTGCTGCTATTTAGCGATTTTTGCATCATTTTCTCTTGATTTTTGAGTTTAACTTGTTTAACCGGTTAACCGGTTCTTAAAATTATACGCCACAGTTTATGTGGTAGTCTTTCAGTTCCGTATTCAAAAAGTGTTTTACTCACATAACGCAGGTATACAAATATCCTTCTTCAACGACAATAACAATTGCTAGAGGTGGTGTGATTTCAGGAAGCATAAATAAATCTAGGCAACTCCAAGGTTTGCCTGTTGGTAAATCCACGTAAACGATGGAAATTCATTCTACCACACACCAAAAGACTCTGGGCACCTTTTCAGACATGGAGGTTTCCTTTAACAACGTACACACTGAAAAAATGCTTGAATCTCTAACCAAGGTAGACGTGGGGAACTTTATTAGATAATGGATAACCTCCGTGCTTGAAACTAGATTTAGAGACATTCGCCTAACCAAACTCATTAATAAAAAATATCAACGGGTGAAGCCAGTCATCTCCTCTCTAAAATTCTATCGATGTTCGAGAGAGGTAAGGGGGTTAGAATTCGCTTTTATGACATTAAAAGTTCATCAACATCGAGTCGAAGAATATAACGATGTCTTTTCCAGGACATATAACCTTGTGACTAAATCACAGATTTTTCTGTTACAAGGAATCAAGTCAATACCTGCCCTATCTTCTACCGATAAAAAGAGTCAGATTGCTACAAAACTTATTGATAGAACGATCAGTGGACAAAATGGAATCTAGAATTTTCTCATCTCTTAAAAAAAAACAAATACTTGGCACAACAGCCCGTATGTGGTCCAGGGCCTAGCTTCTCGCGACCATTCGTGTTGTTCGTGTTATATTTTTTCACACAAATGGAAAGGACCTACAGTTTAGAGCCATATCCGAAAAGCAAATTGAGAAGCTTTTTCATGACGGTTGAATGACATTCCCGCTAGGTGGGACCTTGAAAAAAACTTTTGGTGTTGTTTGGGACTCGACTGTCAAACCTCCCGCTCAGCAATCCAACGCACTAACCACTTGACCCACGGCGCCCATCTCATCTCTTCAGGGTAAACTATTAATAATCCGCCCGAGATTGATAGATCCTGCCTGCTGTATGACTTCCAATATTTTTTCTCTAAGGAGAACGACTAAGAGTTATACGGAAGGTGGAAGATTACGATCAACATCATAAGATACTTTTATCAATCTACGTCTTGGCTACAGACTTGTTTTTTCAGCATGAAAGTTTCGATCCTGTTAGATACTGCAATACAGCCTCATATCTGTGTAGTTCCTTTAAAATGAAGTAACTGCCCCAAGAAGAATTCACATCCAGACCTTAAATGAAGTTAACTTAAAGAGGGCATCGCATCATAAGTGGACTACTAGTGTGAAAAGGCGAACAGGATTTAATATTTTTATTTACCGACACAGACACACGTTAGACGGTAGACAAGCTGACGAACTTGGATGAGTTAACGACTGATCCCAATGTCTATACTTCAAGCCTGTGGCTGTGGAGGTTTTACGTTCACATCAGAAAACGCTGATGAATTTGGAGTCCTCCTAGAAAACCAAAAAAACGTTTTTTTTTAACACGCGCAACATGAAAGGGTTGAGGGCCAGATTTACCCCGAACTGTAGTGCCAACTAAATAAACTAGAAAGTAACACAAAAGGGCGACTGAAGCTGGGCCATAGATTCCACACGATTTTTTGTGCCAAATTTTGTTTTTGTTTTTTTTTTTTTTTTGCTTACCTTTCATGAATATCTGACAAATATCCGAGAGTAATAGCTGTGCTATTACTGATGGCCTACCGGCCGAGTTGTTTAAGGCAGCCGGAAATTACTTGGTAGAGAGCATACACCAACTCATTTCCAGGATTTGGTCAGACGAGTGTATGCCTGATGAATGGAATCTCAGCATCGTTCGCCCGATCCACAAGAAAGCAGAACCCCTCAACTGCGCCAATTACAGAGGCATCAGTCTCCTCAACATCGCGTATAAGATCTTATCTGCCATATTGTGTGAACGCCTGAAACCCTTCGTCAACAACCTGATTGGCCCCTATCAGTGTGGTTTCAGGCCAGGAAAGTCCACAGTCGATCAAATTTTCACACTCCGGCAGATCCTGGAAAATCCCAAGAAGTCCAAATCGATACTCACCGTCCTTTTATCGATTTTAAGGCCGCATATGACAGCATTTATAGAGAGCCATGTCTAGCTTTGGCATCCCTGCCAAACTCGTTCGTCTGTGCAGGATGACGATGGAGAACGCTCGCTGCTCCATCAAGGTCGGTAATGACCTCACCGAGACCTTCGATGTCAAAAAAGGATTTAGACAAGGTGATGCGCTGTCATGTGAATTCTTCAATATCATTCTTGAAAGAATTGTGCGAAACTCACAAGCCAACACCGGATGCACAATCTTTCAAAAGTCTGTGCAACTACTAGCTTACGCGGATGACATCGACATAATTGGCAGAACACAGCGGGCTGTCACTGGTGCGTTCGCTAGTATCGAAACAGAAGTCGCCAAAATGGGTTTAGCTGTAAATGAGGGCAAAACAAAGTATATGCTGTCGACAAGAAGGGACACACAACATCGACGAATCGGACAGAACGTCACAGTCGACAGCTATAACTTCGAGGTAGTAAGGGACTTTGTCTACCTTGGCTCTGCTATTAATTCTGACAACAGCTTCTCGGCGGAATTTAACCGAAGAATTACTCTTGCCAATCGCTATTTCTTTGGGCTGAGAAGGCAATTGAGTAGTAAGGCCCTATCTCGAACAACTAAAGAGACTCTGTACAAGACCTTGATCATCCCAGTCCTGCTTTATGGCGCTGCAGCATGGACTCTGTTGAAAGCGGATGAAGATATCCTTGGTCGTTTCGAGAGAAAACTCCTTCGTAAGATATATGGTCCCGTTTGCGTTGACGGGCTTTGGAGGAGAAGATTCAACGACGAAATCTACGAGCTGTACAGCGACATCGACCTAGTCAAAAAACTGCGCGTCAGTCGCCTAAGATGGCTAGGACATGTAGAGCGAATGGACACCAATGCTCCGGCCCGCAGAGTCTTCGAATCTAACCCGGAGGGACAACGCAGTAGAGGAAGACCTCGCCTAAGGTGGCGCGCACAAGTAGAAAGGGACCTCAACCAACTTGGAGTGTGCAACTGGAGGCAGTTAGCTAAGGACCGGGCTAACTCGAGAGGCTTGTTGGTTGAGGCCCAGGTTCACCCCGAACTGTAGCGCCACCTAAGTAAGTAAGTAAGTAATAGCTGTGCTAAGAAGCTGCTGAACTACGCCTGTAAGGTACGGCATTAAACTGCAGGTTTAACACATACGACGTGAAGAGCTGCGGACCTAGGCCCATGAAATGCTAACCACAGTCGAGAGCTTACCAAACTGTTCGTCCAAAAATCGTCCGACATCCCACATTTAGTAGGGTTAACTGAGAACGACTAATGCTGGATAGTTGAGTCTTTCATGGGTAAACCAAGAATTGCAAGAGCCACCTTTTCTCTTTCGCGTCGGTGTCCGAATGCAGTAATATCCTCCTACAAAAACATTAATCTTTCCAGTGATTTAGTTATAGCGCCATTGGATGATAGATACCAACCTCAACCGCTATTAAGTTTCCACTTTGGGCCAGGACATAATCAAATCAGGACATAAGCAAGCCAGCAGGAGGATTTTTATGTTGTTGGTGACCTGTGTAGACTTGAGTACAATTGACTTTTCCTTTACTTAAGTAAAGCTATAGTCGTCTTTAGGTCGTCCCTATCAAGTATCAACCACCTGAGGACGAGCCCAACCAGAACCTAACCAGTAATGCGTACTTGCGTGGTGAAGTTTTTAAAGAATGCTGACAACTCTCTTCTGAACCATGGTTTACTCTCATTTGTAATTGCCTCGTTAGGCTTTTTCGAACCATTTAGTGCAGATCCATGATTACCAGACTTGTTGCTACATACCATCATCAGTGATGGCATCAACATTTCCTGGTCATATCTGGTAAAATTGTTCTTTCAGGATCCCCAGCTGTCAAGCAATTTCAAATTGTTTATTGCAGTTCGTTGATTGTTTATTGTGCTACACTCTTTCTACAGCATCCCCCTCCACCAATATTTACCCGTAACTCTCCTCTAACTTTTGCTGTGCATCAGATTTGAGGGATTTGCAAGAACTTGGTTATCTCATGCGGAGCTTATGCCCATTTTGCAATCAAACTGCGTTTGTTTACGCTCGTTGTCGCAACAATCTATTCGGTATGCAGTGGAACGGGATGTAGTACTTAATATCTAACGAGCAACCGAATTTGTATAGTCCATCACTCACCATAGTACTCGCAAGCCATCTCTGCTGCGAATCCCCACTATTATTACTCTCTACTATTGCATATACATACGGGTACGTGGTTATTACGAATTCTGTAATTCCGCCCATGCAGGCTACAACAGGCTGTCTTTAATTTGAATGTGCGTAGGGGTTATCCTTGGTGATCCATTGCTTTAATGGACAGCTAAATTGATTGCACTTTTGAAATGAGCAATGATGCCTTACGAAATTGATCCTTAACAGTCAAGAAAAACTCTCAATAACCAAACACATGCTGGTAGTATCTAAAATACAACACCACACCTAGGATATCCTAAACCCATAGAGAATACATAAAATAAGGGTTAGATGACTGCTTTTTTTTCTTCTGTCGTATACCTATAGAATATCGAATATGTCTTCTCTCGAAATCCGGTGTATCCCGTAAATTTATTGTGACACGAAAGACGATTTCCTTTCTGCTTATTAGACATGAAATCCAACAATCCTACAATTCAATTTGTATCTATTGGCTATACTTTCATATCTACTTGTATCCGATCCGTATAAACATATAAAAGGACTTTGAAATACTACATATTACGTACATATTTTATCACTTTATAGGTACATGGAGGAGCGGGCATTGACTGGCGGTAATACTTCCCGAAAACCATCAACAAACTCAGCGAAGCACAAACCCAATGTAGGATACAGATTAGGCAGAAGAAAAGCTTTATTCGAAAAACGAAAACGCATTAGTGACTACGCACTAGTCATGGGGATGTTCGGCATTGTTGTAATGGTAATTGAAAATGAATTAAGTAGTGCTGGAGTTTATACTAAGGTAATGTTTTCAAATTTCATCTACAAACATACGTATACGTGTGGTATATATGTAGACTAAGAGCCCTAATGAGGTTTCTTTTTATACTTTTTTCTTTTTTTTTTTTTTGGTATTTCAGGCTTCGTTTTATTCAACGGCGTTAAAAACATTAATATCTGTTTCGACTGTGATTCTTTTAGGACTTATTATAGCTTATCACGCTTTGGAAGTGCAGGTGAGAGTGAGTGATTTGAAATAATTATCAGATGTATTTTGTCGAACCTTTTTATAAATTTTTGCTAAATTTGAGTTGATCCGCTTTGTGCATTAATGACGTTTGTTGTGAACGCATTAATTTTGGTATGTGGATATAAGTACATGTGATTCGATGTTTTTCTTTTGGTTATAAATTTTATTTTTTTTTTTTTTTCTTTAAGAGAAATTTTAAAATTTAGTTTTGTGGTTTGTGAAAAAAAAAAAATAGGTAAAAACAAAAGCAAAGGTATTATACTAGAACAGGTTAAAGCAGAAAACATCAAAGAGTCCATGGAACTGGTTTAATTTGTTCTAGATTTGCTTTTGTAACCTATTCCGCATGTCATCAAGATTCTTGGAAGGAATTTTTTTCATTTGATACAACGTACGAATAATTTAAGCGTTATAGTCGCCCTAAGACTTTGATTCATAGATTTCTGAAGAACTGTTTTACGCAGCTTCAACCTTCAACAAAATCGACGTTTTAGTGTACAATGCATGTCTTAATTCTTTGAAGGTCTCACTCCCAACTTCAAATAAATCGCAGGCGCTCCTGGGTGGCAGTTAACTGGCCCGCGGCATTAGACACGGTAGTTTTTCAATTTGTCCATGATATCTGAACGTTCTGTAACATTTTGGAAAGAACTTACATAAAAAAAGGTGTTTAGTTAGCTTTCTTTACGTTAGATGGCGCTACAGTCCGGGGTGGACCTGGGCCACAACCAACAAACCTCTCCAGCCAGCTCGGTCTTCAGCCAGCTGCCTCCAGTTTCGCACACTAAAAGTTGGTTGAGGTCCCTTTCCACTTGAGCGCGCCACCTTAAGCGAGGTCTTCCTCTACTTCATCGTCCCTCTTGGATGGATTCAAAGACTCTCCGGGCCGGAGCATTGTTGTCGTTATTGAACTCTTCTAACTAGGTCGATGTCGCTATATAGCTTGTACAGGTCATGATTATATTTTCTTCTCCACTCTCCGGGACCAAAAATCACTCGAAGTATTTTCTCTCATAACAACCGAGAGCGACCTCATCCATTCTTGACACAGTCCATGCCTCTGCACCATAGAGCAGGACTGGGATGATCAGGGTCTTATATAGGGTTACCTTAGCTGTCCAAGATATGGATTTGCTGCACAATTGCCTTCTTAGCCACAAAGAAGCATCGATTCCCAAGAGTGAGTTAATCTTCGTTTGATCTCATCTGGTGTTATTGTCTGAGTTTACAGCGGATCCTAGGTCAATAAAGTCCTTAACTACCTCGAAGTTATATCTGGCGAGAGTGCCGTTCTGCCCGAGGCGTCGGTGTTATACATACGTCAGCGTATACTTCGTTAACAGAATATACTTTATTTTGCCTTCGCTAACCCTTAAATCCATCTTAGCCGCTTCCCTCTCAATGCCCATAAAAGCACTACTGAACATCACGCTTTTTTTTCCAATTAGTCAATGCCATGTGCATATGCGAGCAGTTGCACGGATTTTTTAAAAGATTGTGCCTAGCTTGGGTCGCTTTTTCTAACAATGATAGCCGGTATTTCACAATAACACGGGCAAAGTAGACCTCCAATTGTTGCTGAGTTATCAGCACAAACCAATGAATTGAAGCAGACCCATAGAATCTTTAAACCACACAGTCTAAGAGGCCAATTGGTAGGTCCATTTCTCGATATCAAGTTATCGTCAGATTGTGATTTCAATAACTCGATGGTTTCGGTCACCATATACCCGTAATACGTAGTGCTTTCCTTTTGGAACCGCGTCTCTTCAAAATCTATTACGATCAAATTTGGAAACAAATAAGCAGTAACCATTCTGCCGTAACGATCTCCATTGACCGGAACGCCGGCTATATCCACATTTTTGAAGAAACGAGGTCAGATAATGCCTGAAGTCTGGACGCCCTGAGGAGCCGTCTCCCTCGAATTACACGCTGCTTTTTCGTTTCCTTCCACACGAACTGGCCACTTCTCATGTCATAAGACCTACATACGTCGGAAATTGTCGTGAACCACACCGCGAATTAGTCACTCAAACACTTGAAGGTTCATGCGATTGACTAAACAGATGATCCAAGGTCCTCGTAAATACATCATTGTACTTGCCAAATACGTTCCGTGCTTTTCTTGCTGTCCGGACGTACTTCTTACGTTTCGAAACAAGTGAAACGTTGCCAATAGAAACGCGAAGATTGAGAATGAACTAGGATGACTTTCAAAAAGTACAACATTTTTTTTTTTTTTTTTTATAATTTACCCGCACTCAAGGGGTTGTGAATACCCTTTTAATGTTTATACACAGTGCGGGCGTTTGAAATGAAGATAGAGAGAGAGAGAAAGAGATTGGTGTAGTGGTTTGAAACTCAGGTGTATTAGGTTTCACACATTAGCTCCAGGGGTGGTGTCCAGATAACTGGGGAGATTTTTTGCTGTCATTATTTGTTTTGCCTTCGCTTCTGATTCACAGTATTTTTTTCCCGATCTACCTGGTGTCATGAGCATATCAATTATCAACAGAGCGATCAATTTCTCCAGCCATATGACAAACCTACTGCCAGTGTTATGCCTTCGCAGTAGTGTTGTCACAGACTTTCGCAATTAATCGGACTGCCTCTTATCATATAATGCTTGCTGACACCAGGGATTGAACTGTGAACCATCAGCTCGACAAACGATGACGCTACCACTACACCATTGCCACCCCCCCATTTCAAGAATACTGTGCCCTGCAGATGTGAAAATAATCACAAGGTGTCTTGAAAACCTAAGCTTAAGCAACGTGATCGATAACTGACTCCGAACCATGTGTGTACATACCGAGTACATATGTAATCGGATTGTTCTCATACAAAAATGAGTACTTGCGGCACCAGCAGTTGATCTACCTTTATATCAACTAGACCATTTGCTGCATACGCGATCTAGCATTGAGCCAACTAAAAGGATGGCCATCTGTTGGTTTATTTTTGAAATTGCTTTTAAAACTAGTTCGTTCAATATTTTTCAAATAATGTTGCTTTATTGGAAAGAGTTTTTTTATGGAAAATAATTTCATTCAAATATTTGGCTTGGTAATAGCCCAAGCTTTCAGTACTTTTTCAATTGATTATGCCTCTATTTTGCGAATAGCTTGGTGGATATTATCTTAATTACGTGAAGAAGTGCAACCCCGCCAAACCGCATGCGTGCAATGACCAAAGCACATCTCAAAAACGACCGAGATAAAAATGATTGTAGTCCAAGAAGATGATTCTGCGACCGTAATCGATCGCATTGTCTAGATCACTCAAGGCACGCACCGAGAAGCAATTACTAAGCGGATGATGATTTTGCTCCAACTCTTGAATGAGTTGGACCTTGTTAGCAAATAAGCCTAAATCTTTATGCAATATTCTTCTCACACAAGTGCGACTGATGTTTAGTTGTTTAGCTCTGCCACTCTGCTGAGGACGTATAAGCTTAACTTGAGAAGATAAGTTAAGTATAAACAACATAACAATCTAACAATCTCGCACTTACATAATGTATTTGAAGATTTTACCAATTGTGTCCCACTTTATACACAGCTTCGTAGATGTGCATAACCAATTCAACAAAAAATACAAATATCTGGCGCAACAGACCGTATGTAGTCCAGGGCCTTTTTTTGAGAAGCTTTTTCATGCCAGTTATTACTCTCGGACGTTTGTCAGACATTCGGGGGAAAAGCCTTCTTCTAGAGACCTTAAGACCTCTGTTGACCATATGACTTAAAATTAAGCAGGAGTTCGGTAGACAAAAAGAAATAAATGAAAGTTTATTCTATAAATTTAGTGGCAAAGTTTTGTTGTTGTTTTATAATCAAGGATAAAAATCTCATCTTAATTTGAGGATTTAGCCTTAATTGGACTTAAACGTCTTAGATACCGATAGATGAACATATTCATCATTGAAATTTGTGTGAATTATGTCCGATCTTACATAACTTTTATGCCACATGCATATCTGGAATGAATGAATAATATGGGGGTGGATCATGTATTAACATAAAAAAAAATCGATTGTGCCCCGTCTGAAGTTAGTCAAGGTTATCCTCGACCTGAAGTGCCGCTTTTGTCTTAGTTTTTACGAGAAATTTAAGACTCTGTAGAGGAGCTCAAGGTGGAAGGTCTTTCTCATCTAGGACAAGTTAATGATCTACTTATTTCTAATTTCAATTTTCTGAAGTGTGGTTTCATGGCCATTACAATGGCCACAAGTGTTCTTACAGCCCGTTAGTACTTATATTCGTAAGTCGATGGCATCTGGTTTGTCATGATATAATCAAAATTTTTAATTTTTCGATATTCTCTGTGGGAGTGGATTTTTCATAGCTTTCTTAAACGTAAATTTCCACTTGAAATATTTAGTTCTTCGTAAGAATACTCCTGTCCCAGTCTTCTTACTTATTCTTGATCAATTTATGACTCATTAGTTTTCTTTCCCCCTTTTGGATGCGTACTTCTTCTTCGAAAAAGCTTCTTCCCTTAAGAAAGAATTTTAGGCATTAACACACAGACTGCTGAGGCTAAGACTCCACTGTTAGTTTTAGGACGTTATTAGGTTTGCTATTTAGTCCCGGTGCCTTCTTGACTCCTAACCTATTAAAGGTATCTAAGAGTCCAGCTTTGGTTACTGGTTGTATCGTATGTACGATCATTCCTCGCCGTGATAGGAATATAACTGGCATGCGTATTAGCCTTGGGCTGATGGAGTGAGAGGCTTTCCAGCATTTTTTTATCACTCCGCCATAACTCATCGTCAGTTTTGACTCCTCTAAACCGATGATATAATAGTCTTACCTTTTGACATGTTCTGAAGAATTCAGCGATCTCTTCGTTAAGTTATTAGTTACAGAAGTATAAAATCATTTGTGGTTTTGGACACGACTATATTGCCTCTAACACGTAGCAGCGTAGCAGTCTCGATAAACCAAGTCAACGCACTATAAATGATGCTTCGTCTCACCACGATGGGATTCATGTAACATAGAATGCTTTGACTGCATCACTAGGATTTGTCTGCTCAGCTCTTGCAAACCATGAATATCTGGCAATATTTCAAGCGGTTGAGTGCCACCAGCGTCGAAATTACAACGCACTTTCAAAATAAGAAATGAGTTTCGTTCGAAGAGACGATCTCGCAACCAAAATCGATGACATTTTCCAAGCGAGTAGCAATTTCATTGAGTTGGACCTTTTAGGACAGCAATTGCGTGGCCTATTTGCAATATTCTCTTCAGCTTTCCTGAGTGACTGAGTGACTGAGTGGTTAATGCATTGAACTACTGTGAGAATTATGTCATGAAGTCGTGGCACTTTGCATGACGGAAAGCTGTCAGTAGCTCGTCTTCTTTAGATTTCGTCAATAATTTGTTAGACTCGATCATTGACAATAAAAGACATTGCATCGTGGAACCTCTTCACTAGGTCAGTGTTGATGCAAATATAACCTGCATAGTTTGTACACAGTTTCAAGAATTCCTTCGCATGAGCTGCCCATGAGCCAATGTTTTTCCTAGAACTGTATGCATCTTGTACAGGACTTTTCTAACTTTAGCGACTTATTTATTCGCTTTAATAGCGTTACAGGAACCTTGCCATATACTCATATATATGTTCATAGCTCTTTCGGTGTAGGTTGTTCTATTTTTCAACTTTCGCTGTATTAATCCGAGTCGTTGGGATGTTTTGTGCTACCTTGTAAGCCTTCTAAAGGTTTTAAGTAAAATTGAAAGCGGATTAGACATGGTTTTTCTCGTCTTTGATTAATTGGCAGGGCTTTTTAAGATCATTGTGGAAACCTCCAAATTGTTTTTAGAGGTTCGAAATTTGGGCACTTAACTCTACGTAAATCTCTGCTTTTTCGGGTTACAGTAGGGTTCAATGGGAGTTGTTCTTTTTTAGTTGGAGGTGGTCCCTCCAATACAAAATGAAGATAGAAATATCTTCTAATCTTATGATACATAAATTTTTTTTTTTTTTCTAAAATTCTCTTAATTACCTGCTAAATTTGAGGGACAAAATTGCTCAGAAAATTTAGCACCGTATTGGTGGAATCTGATGATCAAAAGGGTGGGTGGATAATCACGCATCATACTGTCTAAAAAACTAAGAAAAATAGTACTTATTCCACGTGGGAAAATTACATAACCCTGTTTTGCACCAATACCTACTACCAAACTAACTAATTAAAACTACACAGTAAATATACAATAACTATAAAATTGTTACTGTCTGTAGTTTGTATAATTATCACTACATACTCGTGAACTAACATCTAACAAACAATATAAAAAACAACCGGAACGGAAATCTTACATAAAATTAAATTATTATTTATTTTTTTTTTGTCATTATTATTATTTCTTGTAATAGTCTACAATCATGATTCATACTAACCAACGCAACTTCCTGATCATGTAGTAATTTATGTTAAAATTAGTTTTTTTTTTTTTAAGTGTAGGTATTACGCTATTGGATTAAATGTCAAGCTTAAGCTAAATACGCGAAATTGTTGATGTATTACGAATTAGATTGAAAATTTTTTGTTTTTGCTTTGTTTTAAAAAAAAATTTAGTAGCACAAAAAAAAATAAATAAAAGAATCGTTTAACATGCAGGAGATTTAAGTCTTTCAATACTAACTGCACATTAATGATTTATTTTTTATTAATAACATTTGAAGTTGTGTTCATTACAGGACTTTTCGAATTTGGAACTTAAATTTCTTTGGTATTAAACAAAAAAAAACACGTCTACCTCTATACATACATTAAAAAAAAAAAAAAAAAAAACTTATCACATACATGTAGTATTAAATTAAATATATCAGAGTATTTTTTTTTTATTTTACAATATTTTGGGTTTTGAGATTAAAAATGAAAAAAGAAAAAAGAAAAATTTTCAAAAATTGTTTGCTAATTGTAAGTATTGAAAAATGTTTGTGAGTTGCATTGGGAAATCGAAGTGCGGAAGGTTTGTATTCCCCACATTCGTTAATGCCTTTGTAGAATCGTGAATGTTTGTCTCTGTCCCGTTTTGATTTAAGGACATTTTCTAAAATATGAATTTTGTTTTTTTTTCTCTTTGCATATTTTCAGTTGTTTATGATTGATAACTGTGCGGATGATTGGAGGATCGCAATGACATGGCAACGAATTAGTCAAATAGGCTTAGAACTTTTTATATGCGCTATACATCCGATTCCTGGTGAATATTATTTCTTGTGGACAACTAAATTGGCGAATAAGAACAAAACAATTGGCACGGAACTGGTGCCGTACGATGTAGCTTTATCATTACCTATGTTCCTTCGATTGTATTTAATATGTCGAGTTATGTTATTGCATTCGAAATTGTTTACGGACGCATCATCGCGAAGCATAGGGGCGTTAAATAGAATAAATTTTAATACAAGGTAAGTTTGCAGTTCTCCTTATCCTTGTGATTTTCATATTTAAAGTCAAAATATGGAATATTTATCGCTGACAAGAAATATCTGTCAATGAAGTGTATTTTAGTCTTTGAACCTTTTATGGAAATGGTTATAGAAAAATATCTGTAGATTTGCACGTCTGAACCCTCTGTACTTATTCTGTGTACACTTCCCTGTCAAATTCGTACTAAGCAAAAACTTGCACATATGTACCCTAACCTTAAAAAGAAACTAAAACATTTGGGAAATTCAGTGCAAATAAAAGGATATTTTCAAAAAAATTAGCATGTTGCGATGTTAAACCGAACCCGACAGGCGGACCAGTAGGAATGCAATAAAGTGGGAGGGTTATGACCCCTATAGTCCTGATCATAGCTTCGCCGAACAAAAGGAAGAAGAAGCGATGTTAAGACTGCGGTTTTCCTCTTTACGTGAAGGAGAAAACTGACCGATCTAACTCACCCAGTGCTTAATTATATCAACTAATTATTGACTTTCGATGAAGTTAAATGTCTTGGAACTTGGAGTCATCTGAGACAGTAAACTTCTTTGGTCAGAACATTTTAAGCTGAAAACCACTAATGCGCTATTGGCAGTTCTGACAGCTCAAATGTGCCTTTGGCAAGTATTGAGATCTCTCTTCGAAAAGGACCATTTAGATCTACTCAGTACGATTTACATACACATCGACTGTATGGTGGAATCAGCTTTCTCGAAAATACGTCACTGCTACTTTTGCTAACTGCAAAGAATGGCTGGTCTCGACTACTAGAAGCCTTCCCTTGCAAACCTGTCTCTATTCTAGATGCCCTGCTGATCTATAACCCAATCTTCAAGTCAACTTGATGAAGTGACCGCAAAACTAAATGTTTACATTAATTCTGCGTTTGAGTCTTTCTGCAGGATCATAAATAAATGTGTCAAACGAGACTTTCCCTTGACGAACAGAGGTCTGACTAAAGTTCAGAAAGCTCGTAAACTCAACTGAAAGATCCATTCCGTTGGACGAATATGACTCCGCATTACATACCACAACAAAGCCATTATGCAGTTCAAAAAGAAGATCAGCCCAGCACTCCGAGGTTACAAACATTTCTCGAAAACAACGGTGATAATAACAGCATAAGATTCCTAAAAATTCAATAAAACTTTAATTTTTTTTCTTTGAAAGTGCCTTTCCGGATTCTTAAATTACCAATTCCCTGACCTTATCCGAAAGCAAGCATACCTTTTCCTATTGACAAGTTTCCAAGATTGTACGACCTTAAGCCTCTTTAGGTCTAGATCATCCCTTTGTGGAACTGCTTGGAGTCCTCCTTTGACGCAGGTTCATAATAATGAAACCGAGTTCGGTCTCCAGTAACGATTTTGGTGATAAGTTCTGCTGCTCCGAAAAATGCTCACAACATTTCACTCATTTTTTTGTGGGGCCCACCTTACGTCTATCTTTCACATCCCAAAATGATCGTAAAAAATGTTGAAACTTGTCTGCAATTACTTTACGTTTGAGACGACTATCTTCCATGAGGGCATACACATTCGGGTTTTACAAAAATTGAATTATGTGTTGTGACAAATCTTGGTCCTCCAGAACGGTCGTCATCTTTTGTAATTACTCTCTCTCTCTCTCTCTCTCTCTTAATTGTATAAGCCCGTAAAACTTAAAACCATGGTTTTACCAGGACAAGAAGTTTCGAAAACTGCGACTCAATATTTAGCTTAGATTAGGTTAGGTTGAAGTGACTGCCAGCTAGGAGTCGCTAACACAGTTAGACCAATGGTAGGTCCATTGTGATACCACGTGGATCATGGGAGAAAGTTTCTCTCTACCTACTCGTTAAACCATTTAGGGCTTCTTTTTGAAGCGTAGGAGGCTCCTAATGTCTATATCCATCAGGTCGTCTATATCGTTGTAATAGGGGGCTCCTAAGTGAAGCTTCCTTCTACGGGAGAGAGCTTGACAGAAACAAAGAAGATGAGGAATAGTTTCCCCCTCTCTCCATCCATGCAGCTTCTACAAAAGTCGTTCGCAAAAAGGCTTAGACTTGTAGCATGCTTGCCTATTAGACAGTGTCCAGTGATGACACCTGTTGTGGTGCCGATATGCAATCTATTGAGAGAAATCAAATTCTTAGAGCGTTTTAGATCCGGCTTCGGCCAAATCTGTTTTGTCGCAAGACATTTTGATCCACTTGTCCACCTAAGATTTGTACTCTCGTCAGCATCTAGCTTAAGGTTAAGTTTTCGAGTAGCGATTGGTATACCTAAGGTGCCTTTGTCCGGCAAGATGGGTAAAGTTGTACCTATTCTGGCGAGTTCATCGGCCTTACAATTCTCTGGAATCTCTATGCCCCGGCAGCCAATACAGGTGAATATTGAACTGCTCAACCATCTCAGCCACAAGAGACGAATGGCAGTTTAGAGCTACTAAGGAATTTATAGAGGTGGATTCCAGGGATTTGATTGCTGCTTAGCTAGGTATCTGAAAAGATTCCGCATCTCTAACAGATATCACGTTTTTCTGAAGCCAAGATAGGGCTTCTTTGATCGCCATTATTTCCACCTGGAACACGCTACAATGATTTGGAAGACGGGAAGAGAGCTTAAGGTTAAGCCTATCAGAGAAGACACCTGCACCAACTCCATCTTTGGTCTTTGACCCGTCGGTGTAGAAGTGAATTGATTCATCTTCTAAAAATGCATCGTTCTCCCAGAGTGATCTGGAAGGGATGGTGACTGTGAAGTTGTTCTCAAAATTTAAACGTGAGATGGTTTAGTCCGTGCTATCGCGCGAGATTTTGAGTTTACTCAGAATAGAGGCGTGGCCGGATTCATTTCTCGACCACTGTTGCATTCACTGCCATTTGCTTGCTAAATATGTATATCGAGGGGTATCGGATGGAACATAATGTCCAGTGCCGCAGATATTTTTAAAACTAGTTCACTTTGCTGTGGTGAACTAATTGATAAATCAACGTAAAACTTCACATTTATACCTAAAAATTATAAAAAAAAATTTTCAACGCACCCTTTTCTACTGCACCACTATTCCGCGAACTTCAAAAACCCCCTTCACATTTAGGCTGCTTACATCCAAAAATTATAAAAAAAATGTCAGCAAACCTAAAAATATTTTACAATTTTCAGATTCGTGTTAAAAACACTGATGACAATATGCCCAGGAACGGTATTACTAGTGTTTATGGTATCCTTATGGATAATAGCCTCGTGGACGCTACGCCAATGTGAAAGGTAAGCACTATTATTCGCGCAAAACCAAAAAAAAAAAAAAAGAAAAAAAAAATTCCAAAAAATATAAATACAACATTATTATTTTTATTTGTATATTTTTCTCCCAATCTTTCGTAAATAAAAATAAAAAATACCACAAAAGAAACAAAAAATACAAAACAATCTAATACAGTTAGCACCTTAACACAATACGCATGCAAACTTTTTCAGTGTCCATACAAATAGAATGTGCATTTATGGAATGTTCTAGTCTAGCATTGGTAACGTTGATGTAGCCAGTTTTTTTGTTCTTTGATTTGATTGTATCAAACGTTGTATGTACGCACGTTTTGCTTCGAAACGTTCTTATATACATGTAAATATATATTCCTAAATATTATATAGACTTGGCTGCACCTTGTTTCTCGCTTTCTCCTATGATCATTTCAAGTTTAGTTTTTTGGTTTCTTTTTTTTTCTCACCTTGAACTTTTTGTTTTTCTTATTAAAACTGTTTTTTTTTTTTTAGTATAACTCAGAACTTTCTTATAGAAAAATTTTGTAGAAGAGAAAATATTATTAAGCTGTGCATGAAAATAAAGTAATTTATGTATAGTGTAAAACTTGAAGTATTTTTGCGGCAGACCCGTAGTTTAATGAGACTGAAAAAAATGTCCAAAGCATAACCATTAAAAACCAAAGAAATAAAATAATAATAATAATATCAACCATTTTATTAGGTTCCTAAAAGTTAGGGTAATTAGACAAGTAAGAGTAGAATTATTAATATTTTTAAAAATACTATATCATATCGAATAAAGTTAAACAGAAAAAAATTGTTAATATCAACATGTCCGCTGTAGAATTAAAATTACAAGTTTTAATTAGTTTATGCATCTGACTTATTGCCAGTTATCTATAATTAAGTGTGAATCTTTTGCCTAAGTTATTGTAAACCTTTCGTGGCCTCTTCCAGCTTCCAACATCTTTCGGGTTTCGAAACTACATCTAACAAGGGAAAAGTGTTATGAACTACTATCATACCGTTTCTGACTCCACCCTTCTTGAATTATCCAATCGGTTCCGCATGCGCCTAGAAAACATTGCCAGTCTTCTCCGTCATGGTATAGCTTCAATCACTTCATAATATGTAGCACAAACAAATTATGGCAAAATTCTCCTTGTTATCCTTTTTCAACTATCACTCTCTCAAACCGTCTTTTCTTTCCCTATCCACACGAAAGGCTGTAAAATCATGTAATTAACAGATTCAACTCCACTCTAGGCTTCATTAAAGGTTGGTTCAAGGAATTCTCGAATCCTTACGTCAGTAAAAGACATTTGAGTCTATCAGCATTGCTTGTGGAGCCTTACTAAGATCAGAGGACTTATCAGTTTACAAACTCTAAATATACGTCGCCGAATTGCTAGCATTCTCTTTGTTCATCAGTTATACATACATATGTAGGTACTATTGATTCCCCGCACTTTTCAAACAACCTACCTCTCGCTCGTCACCGCCCCAATTATGGTTACTCTGAAACCATGTCCAGAATGTTGCCTTCAGCCAATAACGCTATAAAGCTAGGACTTCCTCTACCTTTAGAAGACTGCAGGTCGGACCGCTGGTGTCAATGTACTAGCCATCTCTAACGTCCAATGTCCAGTTTGTTTTATCTACAAAGGTCGATGTCGCTGATACTCTATTTTTCCAACACCTTTTAGTTTCCCAACACGATCTTCTTGAGATTTTCGAATTCGTGTTTTTAGAGTTCTGCGTACGATATACATTTGTATGCATAGGTATATCCCTTACCATATCCTAAGGACTACGTGGAGTCATAAGTCCACTATATCCTTTCCTTTAATTCGTTGACGTCATTTATTTTTTTAAATTATTAATTTTTCTGATACCTGACAAAAAATCATTGAACATGGCAAGTTGCAAAGAATGGGAACACTTTTTGTTTGTTAAAAAATCAAAACATTGTAAGCAATATTTACAAAACTACGGACCTACGTTCTTTAGTATCTAATTTCTTTAAAAAAAAATCTATGCCTGACGAACAGAACTATTACGAATTGTGCAATTTCTCGTCAAACAGAATTGTTGCTCGTTTCCTGAACGCCAGCATTAATTTCTTTTTTATTGAGGAAAGTAGTAGACTTTATTTCTTGTGTTGCATTGTACCATCTATTCAAATTGCTGTATTTTCAAATACTTTTCACTCATATCTAGTTTTGGTACCATACTCCAGAAACACTAATTCTTTTTTACTGACAGAGGACAGGCAGGCAGTCAACCGAAGGATTTTATGTATTTGATGAAAAATTTTATGTATCCCACATAACCTAACAGAATGTGGTATATTGTACTACATCACACTTATATCTTAATTTGATATTCAACATCCAGTGATTTAAGTCTTTTTGAGTGGAAGCCATCAAATATGTAGTATAAAACTGCCTTATGTATTTATTAATTTTTTATAGGTTTAGCATTCATACTTGCCTGTCTATTTCCTTTGTAATAAAATTAAATTTCAAATCAAGGAAGCCTTCAGTGTAAGATTTTGGGTTAACTCATATAAAAGTTAATAAATTATCGACTGATGATTCAATGTTTGCAACGTACTCGTAGTTTGCAGTTGTCAAGGATCTATTGATAACAATAAGCTCAGTGCAAACTTTAGAGCATATCCCCTCTCTGCCTGAACATCGACATATAACTTTTTTTCTAATTAAAAAACCAAAAGATGTAGAAATTGGTTTACCCATTCTTGAGTTACAGCATTGCACGAAAAAACAAAAGTTTATAAGCCTTTTTCTATATTTTTTTCAAAACTGGGAACTTTATATGGTTTTGAAAAGAAATTTACCTTCAATTTGGATAAGATCTTGAGCAACTCGTTCAAAATTCACATTTTAAAGTCGTTTTTTAAAATTTTTCAGGAGAGTCCATTAAAGGTTTCTCATGAGTTTACATAAAAAAATTATCGGTAGAATGAAAAAGTTTTTGACACATAAATGAAGTTGATAAAAAAATAGTTTCTGTACAATTCTGGAATCGAGTATGGAGCCTCCGATTGTATGATAACTCAATTTTGACATAAGTAGACCTGTGGTGTTTTTCTTTGTTGCCACAGATTTGTCAGTTGCGTTCGTACGAATAATTTATGCGCATGCTTCGATTTCTATCGTAAATTGAGCCGAATAAGATGCACCTGGTTATTGTAAAAATAAACTGGTTGGGGACATTTTCAATTCGACAGGTTTGTTTGTCAATATGAAATAACTAGCGAAAATAACGACGACAATGAGCAGTCTTATGAATGCAAGAATAAGAACCAAGTGAAAGACAATGCAACCTAAAAGGTCCATTGTAGCCTTTTCTTTAACCGAGGTTGTTCTCAAGCTAGACCACCTCGTTTAACCTTATTTTCTTTAAAAACTATTAAAAGTACATATAGGTCTAGAGATGATAGGTTTTACTCCCCTATCTTGTAGGTACCTTTAATGTTCATGGAGCTTACAATATCAAGGCTTATCGAAGTACTTTTGGAGTACCTTCGCCTACTAAAATTTTAGCAGTTGGCTAAAAAATTCAAGCCATTTCCCTCCCCACTCTTCGTAGCTCCTCTCAATTTTATCTGTCCACAAATTTTATGCAAACGGAGTTGTCGACCCTTTTTGGGCAGTTAATTAGTCCCCTCATTAAATTCCACAGAGTACACCTTCCTATTGGCTTATGATTGCTTCTTGGTGCGAATACCTTAATTCCCTCAACTATCTAAGCTTCTTTAAAAATGTTCATTTAATCATAATTTTTTTTTTCTTAAATATTTTTACTTACCTTCTTTATTTGCTTTTCTTACTTTTCTTTTTGTTTTCTTTACTGCACTCACAATCACCGTGCGATATTAGAAAAGTTTTGGCTTAAGTTGAGGAATTAAATAAAAAAAAAAAAAATTCGGAAAGAATAAAAAAAAGTTAAACGTTGTACTCTTCCACTCTTATCGAGTGGATGAAACTACATACAAACAAATAATAAAGTTAGTTCTCTTGTCAATGAAGTAATTTAAACAATGAGCTGATGTTTATCGGACTTTGTCCCAAATAGTTTTTTAGAAAATCAAAAAAAAGTAAAGCTGGATGGAACGATTCCAAGATATACATACATAAGTTGCCTCTATAGATTGCTAAACATATTTAGGAAAATAGGTCGATAGTCGTATGCACGTCTTCTCTCTTTAGAAATTAAATGAACTTGATGTGTACCTTGACAGCTAGGTGTTAAAGCCGCAAGTCTAATAATACGTGTTTGCCATGGTTAAGGATGTGGTTTGGGTGTTACTTAATACTATATTCCATTTAGCCTTTAACATACAGGGTGCGCCATCTTTTATGTCGGTATGTGAATATTGAATAACTTAATTTTTATTTAATTTGGTCCCTTACAATTCATTTGGACTAGTTTTTGAATACAACATCAATCAAGTGGCAGCTATGATTTCGGCAGAAATGTTTGCCTTAAGCTCGTCAATGGTCAGAGGCTTGCTGGCGTACACTTTACTTTCAAATAACCCCACAAAAAGAAGTCCGGAGGGGTTAAATCTGGAAATCTGGGTGGCCAGTCAATGTCGCCATTTTTTGACAGCACCCGTCCAGGGAATTTTCGTTGCAGAAACTGCATTGTTGGATTTGCAGTGTGGCATGGCGCGCCGTCTTGTTGAATCCAGTAACCGTCCAGACCTTTTTCACACATTTGTGGGCAGACATAATCCACCAACATCCACCGATAACCCAATGATGGTTTTAGCGCAAACGCCGGCCCAAATAGTCACTTCTTGGTCATGCAATAGTGTTTCATGGATCTCGTGTGGATTCTCATTTCCCCAAATGCGGCAATTTTCCTTAGTAACGGCGCCAGAGAGTGTGAAATGGACCTCGTCGGTCATCAAAATTTACTTCCAAGAATCAGGTCAACCATTCGAGCGACTGATTGGCCGTATTCCAAGCGACGTGGACGGTCTGTCGGCAATATTCTTTGAGTCAATTGCACTTTACATATATGGAAACAAATGCAAATCATCCTTCAAGGTGATTCCACTGACGCCAAAATGCTGAGCGCAGTGACGATACGACACATGTGAGATCTCGCAACACTCTCTTACCGCTTCAACCAGTTCATTGGAACGTCTTGGGCTTTGATAAACGGCATATCGACGATCTCCCAGTGTCAAAAAAATTAGACACCAAACGGCGAATAGTGTTGTCAGACGGTGGTTGTTGGCCACGATATTTTCGACGATATACACGTTAAGTTAACACAACTAAACGACGATTTTCAATGTACATCGTCACTGTTTCGGCGCGTTTTTTCGGTGTGAACCGATTCATGGTTAAAATTGTACTGAACTGACGTTTCAAAAACATGTCTACTCAAGTCAATCGATTGCTAGATGTCAAAGTTATTCAATGTTTGAAGATGGCGCACCCTGTACTTTAAGGCATTCTCCTTATAATACATTACATAGTTTGCATCCTCAAGGAAAGAATCAATACGAAATGACTTTATGTTCGATTTGAATTCGGTTGGAAATAATCTCATTGCTTTCTATTTGCTTACTGACTATTTTCGTAACTCGTGCATTCTAGCCCAAAATGCATTTTATTGAACGAAATGATTGCTATTTCTGATCCTGTCAAAAAATAAAAACCAATTCAAGCAAAAGAAGCGTACAAGTGAATTGGACCAAAGGAGTGAATTGAAGCAAACAAGGAATACAAATGAATAAGAGCACTGAAGTGAACTGAAGCAATGGAAAAGAAGCAAGGAGGTGTACTATTGGTCTTGTGTTTACGTTTCTTCAAACAGAAGCAATTCAATTGAATAGTTCATGAACCATAGATAGATTGTCAAAGACTCCTTCTGTGTCTAGACAAGAGCAAATGACAACTTCTTAATCTAATTCCCTATTTTTAGGCTGTAAATAAAGGTGAGGCCCTTAAGAGCGTGCTCAAATAATCATGACAGTGGATTGGGTGTGCGCCAATCCACCAACCTACCCGACCATCCCTCGATTTTATATTTTTACCACTTTACCTCTCATTTATTCATAGGTTTCGATAAACTTTCCATTAGTTTTAAAGGGTTAAGTTATTATGTAAATTTGTAGTTAGAATAGTAAAAATTTTATTTAAATCTTATTTAAAGTTGTATACTAATCTAGATACTTGAACTTCCTTTAAATGTAAAAATGCTTTCATTCATCCCAAATCCCAAATGATCCCCTTTCTATAGGTAAACAAATGTCTATTCATGCAAGGTACAAAATTGATCGATTTAAGGAAAGCATGACACATGTAAGATAACAAAAAAAAGACCTCTATCCTGCTTGACTTTGTTCTTCAACTAGTGAACAGAGTAGTTAGATTAAGCTTTAAATAGCAAGGCATGAACTAAGAACACTCTTCTGCTTTCAGAAGATCTCTAAAATCCTCGCTGACTTGTAATATAATTAATAATCTGGTCTAGTGGCGGCTCGTCTACAGTGGCTCATGAATCCCTAATTCCCTTTCTAAGCAAGACGTTTACGAGTAAAGCTCGTGGAAAATTCTTTAATTAATCATATGGAAGACGCGGAATGGAAAGTTCTCATCTTGTAACATGCACTGGGCACAAAAACTTTATGTCTAACGTTTATTTCTCATGAAATAATTCAGTTGAAAACTGAAAATGTGCAGCGTTTATATTCAGTTTCTTTATACACAAGGCTTTTCCGCTATCGTAGCAAAAATTCGGGCAGAATTTAGAACTAATGGACATCTTTTGTATGAATATGTCGAATACCGAGCGCCCTATTAAGAAAGTAATTAGGTTCTGAAAAGGAGCGCAGGACATCTGCATTCATTTTTAAAAATCCATCCCAAATTGAACGGATAATAGACTTCGAAAACATCGCAAATATTATTTACATTTTTCGAAAACTATACAAAAGATTCTTTGTACGTTTTTGAAAATTGCACAACACTTTCCAAATTTTTCTGACTTCATACCTTACTTAGTACGTAAAAAAATGTGTTATGGTATCAAAAACGTCGCTGAAACAACTACGTACATACGTACATACATATAAACGCTATTTAAAATTTTAAAATTCCTTACAATCCCAATTTTTTTTGATGTACGAAATTATACAAAATCATTCAAAATATCTACGACTTCACCTCGAAGTTTATGAATAATGGAAATTGGTTTTCAGCGTGAATAGCTTCAATATTGAGCACCCTACCAAGAAAGTAATCGTGGTCAAAATTGTAGATTTTGAAATTTCCCATAAGAAGAATTGTACAAATTTTTTTTTAATCAAAAAGCCACACCATATCCCAGAACACTCACACTTATCCCATCCAGGTCTTTAACCCCTTTTGTGTGCAGTGGTTGGAGACCTTAGATTTTATTTGTTTGGCTAACAATTTTTAAATACGAAATACTGAAAACCATGTGAAAAGAATTATGTGCAGATATTAGGTTTGAAATTCCCTATTATCCGCTTAATTTTTTAAAATTTTCAAAAATTGTGCAAAATCGGATATAAAATGTCCAATTTCAGTCTGAGGCTAAAAGATAATGAAAATCGATTTTAGGCGCGAATGTCTCGAATATCGTAAGTCCTACAAAAAAGTGATCGTGGTCGAAATCTAAGTTTTTGAAAATCTCTTTATGATGGACGCCGAATTTTTTCAAAATTTCCTCGAATTGAAATGAGTCTTTAAGTTTGCACAATGTTATTCAATATTTTAGCAAAAATTTAATTAATCCGCCCATTAGGCATCTCTATCTGTACGAATAATCATTTCGAAATTAGGAAAATGGCAGTTTTAATGTGAATCCCCGACACCACATATTATGAGCCGCCACTGGAAGGATCTATCATTCAAGTTCAAAATTCTTTGTATATACAGTGTTCATATGTAGACAAAGCCAACGAAGAATTTTTACTACTCTTGTATTTAAACAAAGTTAACCTTTTTCGTTAATGTAATGTCAGTTTTTTTCTTACTATTATATTTTAAACAATCCACTGCCGTATAGACGTAGATCTTAGACACGTAATATGCTTTGGACATTTTTTTCGTCTTGTATATCCCCCTCTCTAAACAAATGCAATTAAAAATTTAAAAAAAAAATTCCTTCCATTATTAATAACTTCATGCTACACGAATAGTTTAAATAATAAAAAAAAAAATGTTAAAAAAGAAAATTATAAATAATATGGACTTCCTTTCTTTCATTTAGTTTCTGTTTCTTCTTATTCTTCCTCTTTCTCTCTCGATATTATTATTCTTTCCTATAGATATACTCGTTTTCATTCGAATTTTGTTTTTTTGTTACTCTTCCTTTTCACGTTTTTTTCTCTCATTATTCTTTTACTTTTTTTTTTCTATATATATATTTTTTTTTTCCATACAACAAGTTGTCTCCTCTTTTCTTTATGATAAAAAAAAATTGCCTGCTAAAATGTTGTACGATTAAAAAAAAAAAATATTTATATTTCTTATTGAACGAGAAAAAAAAATATTTTTAACTGATTTCAAATTTATTAAGCTTGAAAATATGGATTGAACTACGCCTGCAACGTAAAAAAAAAACCAACCAAAGCATCTATATTTAAAAATAAAAATGGAGTTTAGCCAAAACACGTGCTCCAATATTTATGAATTATCATTGTATTTCATATGAGTGTATCAATATTACTCTTAATTGATTGGTGTACGATTTGTTATGTTTTTCTTATATTTTTTCATTTAATTTTAGCATTTATTTATTTTTTTTCTTTTAAGTTAAATTTTTCCTTTATTTATTTAATTGGATATTTCAAATTGTTTCCTTTATTGTTACGTGCATTTCATATGTTTACTATAATTTTCATAAATTAGAGCTATCAATGAAATTTCTCCAATTTGTTTTTTTTTTTTAATTTCATACATTTTTTTTCAACATACATATATATTAGTTTGTGTATATAAATATACCTAAAGTGAGCGGAATATATATATATTTTTTTTAATGAAAAACTTTAGTTAATTTTAGTTTCGATTTGGGCTTAAATATTTTTATAGCATGGTCATTGTTGAAATATACATGGAAAAAAAAATCGTTTTTAAAAATCTTAAAACAATATTAAAAAAAAAAAAGATTTCCCAAATAATCTATATATAATCTATCAAAAAAGAAATGTGCTTAGTTAACTTAGTTAAGCCATTAAAATGACGTAAAATGTGAATCGTAGTTTTATTTTTTTATATCGAACACACTTCTTTATAAAAAAAAATTGTTTTAATTTAGTAAAATATTTAAAATTAAAAAACATAATATTTAGCTTTTTTGTATAATACAAAGGCTTATTTCATAGAAAAAAAAATATATTAAAAGACGTTAAATTAATTTCTCAATACTCAAAGGCAATCACTTCACTTGAAAATACACCTCCCAACACATCATCCATAGAATTCAAAGTCGACACTTAAATTAAAAACCGTTGAAAAGCGCTATTGCGATATATATAAATATATATATTTATTAGAAAGATTTCTGTTATTTTTTTTTTTTCAACAAAATTCACAAATACAATTCTCAGTCAAATATATACTACAAGTGTTTGGTTTTGTTTTTGTTTAATTTACAAAAGAAATATACCTACTATGCAGGATTTTTTATTTTGTATTTGGACAACAAAATTTTTCACATAATTTCACATATGTTTATTTGTTTGTTCCACTTTTCACTATCCTTCCCGAATAAGGTTCCACGACGAGGAGCACGCGAATTTGCTAAACTCCATGTGGCTTACAGCCATCACCTTTTTATGTGTGGGCTATGGCGATATAGTACCCAACACATATTGCGGACGTGGTATAACTCTAACCTGTGGTATGGTGGTGAGTATTATAAACAAAAAAAAAGAAAATCAAAAACAAAAAAAAATATTTAGCCAAATCAAATCCAAAAAAAGTTTTAAACCTTAATTTCGTTTGTTTTTCTATTTATTTTTTAATTTTATTTTGGTTGTAAGCTACTCCTAACCAGGCTTAACCTAGAAATTAGATTATGAATCAAGTGCGCCATATAAAGTTGTTGTTTATTTTTTTTTTTTTTTTTGCAAAGAAACAGTACTAATATCAGCAGCTTCGGTTGGTTGGACTTTGCCATGAATGCTCTTCGAATGATTTAAATATAAAAATATAGATATCTGTCAGTTCGATCCATATTTTCTGCTCTGCGAAATCAGAACCAAAATCGATTGTATTTGTATTTTGATATCTTCTACTTCACACGTGTATAGCAATAAAAAAAAAAAAACAAAAAAAAAATTTTATATAATTTTTTTTTCTTTCCAACCATGTATCTATGTGTTTATCGAACAGGTTTCATGACGAAGAACATGCAAATCTTTTGAATGCTATGTGGCTAATTGCGATCACTTTTTTAAGTGTCGGTTTTGGTGATATTGTCCCAAACACATATTGTGGTCGTGGTATCGCCGTCAGCACTGGAATTATGGTGAGTTTATTTCGATATGAGTAATGCGCCAAGCAAAAGATGAATTGCCAAAAAAAAAACAAAAAAAACAAAAATTAAAACCAAAGCCAAAATCGTTGAATCAAATTAAATGCTGCACGGACTGCCCCGACAGTCAATGATATGCATGACATAAATTAAAAAAAAAAAATAGGAAATAAAGTTTAAAAAAAAAATCGATATGTGCACGAGAAGGATCTAATCAACAATAAGAAAATCACTTTTTTATTAACGAAATCCTGTACAAGTCCCTATAACCCTACTCCTATTGTGTATTAGAAAATTTTAATCTTTTCAGAATTTTTATTAAAATTTCTTTATTAAAGCAATATAAAATTTTTTTATGTTATTTACTAAAAATTATAAACATGCAACAAACTTTTAATGTATTTTTTATAAAGTTTTTTAATAAAATGTATGAAAATGTGCTCCGAAAAAAGTAAAACGTGTCATCTTAAAACTGAATATGCATATAATTAGCTTCCACTTAAAAACGTGCTCATGTACACCTTAACCCACATCGAGGCACAGCTTTAAGCAAACGCAATAAATTCCTTAATCGAGAACGTTTTAAGCATTAAGATCCATAAAATCCTAAGTAAAGTTTTTTCCAAAACCTAACCAATCACCACCTTAAGAGTTTTTGAAAGAGTAAACCAAATTTTTAAACATAAATAAATGCTCCTATTCGCAGAAATTCTATTTCCACTAACGTCATCAAATCATAATTTTTGTCTCGAACTTAACAATATTTTAAAATAAAACTAAGGCTTGACGTACACACAGACATGCGTTGTAGATCGGATTTAATATGTCTAAAATGAACGGGCAGACGTCAAAAAATTATCATTCACCCTCATCATCCTTTTTCATATCTGTCGCCATTTTATCCTCGACTATGGGAGAAGTATTTGCCAATTGCCAAAAATTTGGTTTCGAAGAATACCCTCCGGAATTTTACTACTCACACTCAGTTATGTAAAGAAATCGCAAATAAGGATGTTTTGATAGTCTGATAAAACTTAGTGTCTGTTGGGATAGTGAATTTTTGTCCAAGCGATTAATCGTCCTTAAACGTGGAGAAACGATGGGTACTAATTGAGTAACAGTATGTTTAAAAAAAAAATAAATAAAAAATTTCCCTTTATAGAATAATTTGGCTGAATTCAGTAGTCCTTTCCTATAAGGGACAATGTCCACAAAAATTCAGAAATTACTTTTCAAATGATGAAAGGAGTAGGCGCCGCGCCGTGGCTCAGTTAGCACTATGGACTACTGATTGGGCTTAGCATTCGAGTGCTAGAAACGCTAAGAATTTTTTTTCATGATCCAACACACATCTGAAAAACATTCGAGAGAAATTAATTCGAGAAAATTTTTTCAATTATGCCTTTTGAATTCGGTACCTTGGTGGTGCCTTCCCTATAAGCCGGTATGGGCGCATATCCCAACACCGGCTTCAAAGACGTACCTTCAGGTGGACTACACCCTTGTGGATATAGGATAAGTTGGATGGAAGTCCTATATGTGCACCTTCTAGATTTTTCTACGTACTCCTTCTGGTCAAGAGAGGTACATATAACGAGTTCATCCGAGCATCCTACCCTGGCGGTTTCCATACGTGTACATATGAAGTACAAACGGATTTTGAGCAAAAACTATCAATTTTCCAAAACATATTACATCGAAACCTGCCATAAACTCTTTATACGTAGCTATAATTTGTGTCCTTTTTTATCCAAGCTTTCTTTCAGCAATTATAGCCAACAGTCCTGGTCCAATTGCGGCCCAAATTGTCCTTTTCCCAACTTAACCCTATTTAGTGTTCTGCAACGAAACGAAAAAAAACTGAACACTTATAGAGTCAACACGCTTTCTGTCCATCTATCATTCCGTGTTTATGACATACGCTAGCAACTTTTGAATCAATTAAGTAAGAAAGCTGGAATTAAGTATAAAAATTGAATGTTGTAGACCAAATAAAATAAAAAAAAAATACTTTTTTGAAGAGTCAAAATATGAAAGAAATTTCGAGTGAGTTACACGAAAACTATGCGGCAACTGGATTTTTGAATAAAATTTGTAAATTGGTCACCACGTTACCTATATTTTTTCAAGTATTCATTCGATTTCTGTTCTTCTTTCGAAAATAAATCTACACGTCCGACTCCACTTAAATATGATTTTCTGGATTCCTCCTCTTCTTTTGATAAAGTTATTTGGTCTAACGCTCGACTTGAAAATAGTCTGCTTTCTTATTATAAGAGACTATCTGAAGATTTTGCTTACTTTGTACTACTTTCGCTTGTACTCTTCTACATGTCCACAAAGGAAGTTAAGCATTCTCTGTTCCTATCCCTTCCATCTCTTAGGTTGTTTTTGTGGTTAGAAATGAGCAATTTTTTTTTTCATTTTGACGGATGGATATCTAGCCCAGCATTTTCGGATTCGTCCAGGATTTCATCAAGATTCTTCTGAATGTTTGGTTGGAGGACATAAATGTCGTCCAATCTTTAAGCTTTCTGCTTTTTCCAAGGATCTGAAAAAAAGATAAGTTAAAAAATACATCCTTGTGGTATATCTGTGAAAACCAAACCGTGTAACACGCTGCCTTAAACCAGCCATTTTGGACACAAACCAGGCCTAGGAGATACATGCATATGGAACAGCATGCAAAATATAATTTGACGTAGCCCATACATACACAAACAGTTAGGAAGAATTATTTAACCCTTAGTGCAAGAAGAGACGAAACATTTGAAATATGTATTTAATATCTGGGCACTATTACTATGGTCTACTAATCTGGTTGTTCAGGTTAACAAAAGAATGCCAATATTGAAACTGGGAAAAGAATTGCACTTTATCAAGTCTTAATTTTGATGACAATTGTAATCAACATTAGCACAGATTTGTTGTGTCTTAATTTTGTTAGAAATTTCAACTAACTATCAAATATGAGTACTGTCGCATTGGCATCATGATCATGATATCAAATTGGTTATCGATGAGAATATGTATTTAAGGGATCAATCGCGCTGGCTCCAACGTTATTTCACAATTTAAATTACTGTACATTACCCCATAGTACAGGTTTTGTCTTAAAAGGATTTTGATGTTATAAAAGTTTAATCCACTCATATATTTACAGATAACTTGTCACGTTTAAGTCTGCATTTGATATTCACTAACAGCGGATACCCTTACGTGACGATTCGAGTAGAATTAAATTAATACCATGTAACTAACAATATCCTGTAACTGTCTGGTGTTGACTATTACATTTTCTGCTTTTTTATTTCCGAAGCTTCACCAACTTTTGATTGCGTGACAATAACAAGTAACAAAATAAAGTAATTTGCATGCAGTACAGAACTGCAGAAACAAATACAGGACGAAATTCGTACACCAAATCTTGGCTTTTAATAAATGTACTCAAGTCGCAGTATGAATACTGATGTTCCGTAGAGAATACTACAAAATAAACATCGAATGTTATAAATTGCTACCTCTGTGAAAATACTAAAAAAATGTATATTCCACTTCAAAGGTAGTAACAAGGCTCGGTAACCTTGAAGACAAATGAGCCCAATTACAACAATCTTATTGAACAGATTGCCCTCTATCCGTGGCATGTGATGATCTTTAGCAAAGTTGTTGTGCATGAGCCCGCGAAGGTTTCTGAGTTGGTACGACCAATTTCCGACAGATGGCGCCACTGTCATTCCAATTAATTTCATATATTGCCGTGACAGTTCATGCTGATTTGAATTGAAACGAAAACAGCGAACGAATGATGACGTTTCGAGTTGTTTTTCGAATAGTTTTGTGCATTTCATTGTGAGTTAAATAAATAATTCAATCGAATTGAATTTTCGTAGTTTCCGTGATCTGATTTTATTCATTCTCTACAGTGAACTCACGAAGATCATCGAATGCGTATGTGAAGGATCTGAATGCGATTAAATTTGGAGAATCCATGCTTCTCACATGTAGTGAGTAATTATTATAAAAGGGTATGTTACGGTGGGATCTAGTGGTCTATTGTGCCCCCTACAAATGCCTTGGGGAGGTTTGTTCTCTCCTCAGAGTTTTCCTTACATTATAATTCAACCCGTAATTATATTTGAGGATTCCATACCTTTGCTTTGCCTAATGGGAATTGTCGACCACAGGTCTCTAGTTTCAATAAGGAATCTGAGAATGAGAAGTGAGTCCATGGACTCCACATCCTTGTCTAATTTTTGGTACTTTCCCAGATATTTCTTTCTTATGATGTTAGGTCGAAGCTATGAGATGAATGACTCTATACTTCCGTTTCTAGCTTTTTGAATTTGAGTACTATTGTCATTTACCAATTTGTCCAAATCTGATGATAAATATTTTACATGATTTCGTTGACTCAGTTCATGGGATAATCTTTGTCAAAGAAATGTGAAACACTTACCTCTTGCAAAAATTGATGTGTTTTCAGGATTGGGCCTTCCAGAACGTGTATTACCTTTAAGTTCTAGATCATTAAGAGGACGAAGTCTTCAGTTGCACTTAGAGGTCAACATGCAATTGCGTATATTTACATCAGTATTTAACTGATAGTGCTCATTTGACACTGACATCTACATATATGTACATATGTATGTATGCTCGGGGCCAACCAAAGCGATACTTTTCTTATAAAATTACGACTTATGATCTGAACACCTCAACCAATTCAGACTTGGGGTACCCTACCCTACACCTTTATAGTCCTGAAGAAATAAAAGTGGCAATGCTTTAAATATTTAATTGAAATACAATATTATCCTTTTACTTAAAACTGTATCCTCAATTGTGAAGAAATTTGATCAGAAGAACCATTTTAAATCCAATTTGAAAAAAAAGTTTGACGTGATTTACGTTATTTCGGGTCTGATAATATTTTTAAACTAAAGCTCAATCGTCTCCGCAAACAGCTTCGAAAGGCGAAATCTTGTTATTTAACCAAACCAACCCCAAAAAGTAGGCGTATCCATGTATATTGTGTGGACAAATTGTGCACTTTTGTGGACACTTTTACTGCTTCTGGTTAATAAGCTTATATTCCAAATTTAATTTTCTAACTCAAAATTTAGGTCTCAGAAAATGGTAACATACGAACAGGCTGGCGGACATAACTTATTCGAATCGGCTGTCGAGACTGATATTTTGAATACATACATATGTATGTATGTACTTTATGGGGTCTATGAACATTATTTGCCTTATACGAAAAGTTCAGCCATACGTTGAACGAGTCCTACCGACCTAATCTAATAGATTATCAAAGTTGGATAGTGCCAGTCTCTGCATTTTTTTCAGGTCTTTTGAATTTTGAGATACTAACCAAGCAACATGATGGAATATGCTACGTATTCGATACTATGCAAAAAACTCTCGAACTTTAAAACCTCTATACTGTCAATTCAAAGTCACAAGCACGCTGCTATCAAGACTAACTTCCAGTCATTTGACAGTCTCTGCGAATCCGTGCTTTAAACATTTGAGCAGTAATATGTAGTATCGTCTAATTCGATCTTTGAAGTTCCGGCATCATCTAGTCTGTCCATTTCACGGGCCGATTAGAAGCCGATTAAATTAAGTCGCAATAATTAGTAACTTCCCTGATAAATATATCTACTACAGTATTATTTCGAGCAGTGATCTATAGAATTTAATTTTTAGTTCAGCAAAAGTCTACTTTGAAAAGTTTTTCAAAACAAAAAAGGTTCAGATGTGGCTGGACACGAATGGTCACGAGAAGCTACTACATACGATCTGTTGTGCCACGTATGTGTAGTTGTAAGATCCTACTTTAAGATTAGCTCAGAGAAAAGAATATAAAAAAAACCTTTACACCTAACGAATTCTGTTGTTAACCAATTTTTTGTCAGTCTTGATGAGAAGCATTATTAACACTTTGCTAACTCCTTTCTGTTCATAGATTTTCAATAAAATAAAGAATTTTTTTCTACAAAAGAATTTGGCGTCTCAAATGCCTTTGGAACAAGTATAAATGCTACAATCTCACTTTCATCAGAGTGATTATCTCCACCTATCGCTGTGATTTAACATCAAAAACTAAAAACTTTGTGGCTTTTGAAGAGAGAACGTTCCTTAGCATATTTTATTGCATCCTTTGGAATAATCCGAAAGTGTAATATTGTTCTGTCAGATTTAATTCAAATAATTGAAGTGCACAGATCTCTGTTAGGATTGAATACAGTAAGGTTATGCGCCAAGAACTTAACATTCAGATCTATTTTTTCGAAAGTAAAACCAATCTTTCAGAATAGAACAGTAAAAAATCAGAAGAAGACTTTTTTAAGCAATTCACAGATAAGCTAGTAGCATATGATTAATTTTGTAATCAGATGGTTCATGAACCGGATATTGAGACACCCCATTTCAAACAAAAAGTAATTTCATTCAAATGGCTGCCGCAGCTGGCTCAGCAGTCCATTGTCGGGTGTTTGTGACTCTATTTCGCAAATAACTTCGTGCGTGAACTCCTTAAGTAGGGACCAAACTATTTTAAGGACGTATTGGCTTCTCTAAAACTACGAATGGATTTTCGAAACCGCAAATCCCGCAGGTTTTCTTATTAACATAGGCTCTGAGAATGAGCTTCGTCCGAAAAGATGATGTTGCGATCCAAATCGATGTAATTTTTAAACTTATTTAAAACCCACCCAAAGCAGTGATAGCAAAGCAGATGTTCATTTCAGAAAGAAACTAACAGATGGTCCACCTTTTATATAAAAAATCAATTGCGTATCCGTCGTATGTTCTGGTTTACATATTCTCAAAAGACAATTTAAAAACCTTGAAGTCTCCCTTCCTCTACCATCCGATTTTGATAAATTTCCAAGAAAACTATCACAACCATCAAACCAGACTTAACCTCAAATCAAATTTATGTACCTTTGGCAAGTACCAGATAATTGCAAAGAAAATAGATTTGTGTTTAATGAGGGACCTTACCTACATGGCTTCTGATAATGTTTATTCGTTTATTCAGGAGATCATTTGTTTTTGACTCCTTATATTTATAACGTTTTCGACTAGCCTATCTACGTTGGTATTGGTATTTAATAGTTTTGGGAGGATATTTGAGCTTATTTTCCAAATGAGCTATGGATAGCTGAGTTTCCTTTTTTGTATTAGGAAAAGGCTATGAAAGCTATTCACAAACTTCAAATTCTGTATTTAAGAGCACGTAATTTCTAAATAACACATCTCTACAACCAGGGGCCGAATTACCGCAGTCGATAACGAGTGAGTGAGTAGGAATCGTGATCGAATGATCGAGTAACCTCACTGGGATTATGGCACTCGAAAGCTCACGTTTCGAATGAAAATAAAATTGTACTAGAGAAATTGTACTACAACTCACAAAGTGACATTTCTCCGGCTGATATAAAAGATAGAAAAATATTATTTGCAGTGAAATTGAAGTAAACAATGGATCTATTTGTTTATTTGTCCTCGGATTCCGATGATGATTATCGCGAACGCGTTGAGCGTCGGCGCCCCCTCTTTATGCAGGGGTTAATTTGCCGTCATTGCAGACGGTGTTGAAGTGACTGTGCTATGAGACCCTTGGTTTGCGGCTCCGAATCGAAATCCGAAATCGGCCAAGATATTTTTTTGCAACAAATTGATCTTATTTTGATTGGACCTTAATTAACAAAATTAACATTGTATTAGTAAACTCCCTTAAAAAAAAAATTAGAAAACAAAAATACTCACATCTTTGTTGCTTCGCTCGATAGCTCGACAGCACAATAGTGATCGAGTGAAATGACGCACTATAACGTGTGCTGTCATTTCAAATTTCGAAAGTGAATGCTCGATCACGAGAGCGGTAATGCCGAATCCTCACATTTCGATAGCGAGTTACTCGTTATCGACTGCGGTAATTCGGCCCCAGTTCACGTAAGATATGGAACCACAACGGTGCAATGCGCTTATTGAGTTCCAATTACAAAACCACTATTTTCAACTTCCTACCTATGTAACTGTCCTATATTCACCGGATTTATGAGAAGTCAAACAACTTGGATCCGAGCCTTATTTTGTGCATCTTATCGGTCGATCAGCCATTCAAGAGGATTGAAACCTACCTACATATGCGTGAAAATCAAAATTTGTTCTTCTGCGTTCCTAATCCAACTCCGGCGATTTTTCAGTCAAAATGTGCCAATTTCAAATGGTAGGTAGGTAGATAGGTAGAAGTGGTGGTTTCAGGGGTAGACTCGAGACCCAAGTAGCACTATGGCCTGCCGTTTTGCTACCACGACTCTTGGGACCTTTGGTAATACTGAATGTAAATGGTGTTCAGCGAGAGCTAGTCCCTACTAGGACCTAAATCCAGCCTGTGGTGTTGAGGAAGACTAAGAGATTAGCGATTCTTTCTTCTGCAAGTTCACCAAGGTTATTGAGAAAGGTTGGGCAAATACTTGTGTGCTTCCGAAAAAGTGTGTTGTAAAATAAGGTTGGCTTTACTTTTAATAACTCTGTATAAATATGCTTAAGATTTACTGCCTGTACATCATCATCAAATAATCTGATTTTGGACATTCGTAAGAATCCGAACAAAGAATCCTAATTTGTAACTAAATATGTACATACATACGAGTCAGTCAGTCTGATTTGTAAACAATCATCTTTGTTTCTCATGCCCATCTTTTTCATTCCACTTTATTTATCTACATACCTAAATTTTGTCAGATATAATTACCATTGGATCGGTGTGCACTTGATACTTGTCGATTGGCAGGCTTGAGATAACTACATAAGTACGCTTCAGATACCTTAAAAAGCCTCTATGTTATTAGCGATTAAAAAAAATGAATTATACTCGCATCGAACGCTACGACAACTGTTATACCGAGGACGTATAATTCTTAAAAATAAATTTATAGCGACGGCTTAGACATTAACATAACGCTTACTTCGATTGGATTCCCTTAAAACTCTCATACAAACCCATCTAACTCAATCGCAACTGATATCGCAATTTTATAATTATTTTTAAAATTCTCCCTTTTTACATTTATTTAGTTAAACTTTCTTGCAGCTACAACGAATCCCAGAACACCCATCATCAACTTACCGTTTTTATCTGAACGCACTATAATTCTCACCATTTTTCAGGGCGCCGGTTGTACAGCTTTACTGGTCGCAGTGGTCTCAAGGAAACTGGAGCTGACGCGAGCTGAGAAACATGTGCACAATTTTATGATGGATACACAGTTAACAAAGCGGGTATTTAATTGCTAATAGTTTATGATTTCATTTGAAAAAAAAGAACTAACTTACCAAAAAAAAAAAATCTGGCAAACTCCAAAGCTGACTGAATTAAACTTACTCTATTCCATTTTTTCATTTGTTTGTCTTCAATTAGCTGAAAAATGCTGCAGCGAATGTTCTTCGTGAAACTTGGCTCATTTACAAACATACAAGACTAGTAAAACGGGTTAATCCCGGTCGTGTAAGAACCCACCAAAGAAAGTTCCTTCTTGCAATATACGCGTGAGTATCAATTCAATCCAAAACTAAAAAAAAAAAACTTACAATCCGTGTTTTAAAAAAAAAAAACTAACAATTAAAGCAAAAAGCAATGTAATAACCCTGGTTTTGTCCTCCCCCCCAACTTCTGACAATCAAAGTCACTAAATGTTGTCTAACAACTAATACACCTGATCGCACTATAGCTGTTTTGTTCTACTCGTAAATAATAAAAGAAAAAAAAAATTAAATTGTTTAACACCGTTTTTTTATTGCACATTTAATGCAACCATAACAACAACAATAACAGACAGACAGAATTTTAAATAGATGCTTAAATGCAAACCCCCCCGCCCCAAGCCAGCATATTATTCTAGGAGTATGTAAGGATTCACACTGAATCGCCGCCTTACAACTTAGATTAAACTCGTTTTACTAGCCTGTAAATAGGTTGTAAAGCCCTGTTTGCAAACACAACTTAATTGGTCGTCGTTTTTTCAGAATTTCGTATCTCAAAATATGTGTGTATAAAATGTGTATAGTACCGTTTAGTAGTATATGTAGTAGTTTGGCTTAACATTAACAAAAATTAAACAAACAAAAAAAAAATCACAGTTAAAAAAAAAAACCAAAAAAAAGAAATCAAGGCCTGAATCAAGTAATTTAGTGTTGTTGGTGGTCTTACACTCCATGAATGTAAACTCCAATTTTCACTTTGAATATTAGTTTCCATATTTCGTTGTAGTTAAGATTGCAGAAGCTCCCCTATTTCACACAAGTTCCAATAATAATTTATCTACTCCTTGCTCCTGTGCGGCGTGTTCAAATGCTGTCCTTGCTCTTGAGTTTTCCTTGACGGCGATGAGATATAGAGATTGTGGCAATTAGCTTTATGATTTTTACCAGAAAGGATATCATGAAACCTTTGAAAAAGAATGATCCATCCTTCAACAAACCCAAGAGGGTATGTTTTTTTCTCACCCCTTCAGGTTTCATGTCCTTGTGGTGCATTGGTTTTTTTTTTCTATTTAAAATGGAAAAAGAAAACCACAACGCTGACATTCCTCAGTATTTTAACGAATAATTAAAAACTAGTCCTTCTCTGGAGGATGGAATATTTTATTTTATTTCACAAGGACACAATGTCCTTAAATTGATTTTTATTTTTGTTCTCTCTCTCTCTCTCTCTCTCTCTCTATTTAGAGATGTCTAAATTAAGTTTAACTGCTTACCTTTTTTTTCCTTTTATGTTAAAATCATAAAGACAACTTCAACCGTAAATCTTATCGTCTTCAAGTTAAATTGTCTAGCGCTGGCTGGCTATATAAGTACACCTTGCATACATCATTTTATGGTTTTCATTATATTTTATGTTATCCCACAAAAAAGAGGTTTTTTTTTAGATGTTTCCCCTTTATTACCCTGAATTATTTAAGCAAATATTTCGAGATACGATTTTCTGCAATCTTAACGACGAAATGTTTGTCATTTCTCATCGCAAAGTATTTTTCACGGATGGACTAATGGACCCAAAAAAAAAAGAACAAAAAACAAACAAACAAAAAATTAACAAAACGAAATCATAACTATTATTAAAAAATTAAAGTTTAGTATTAATTTAGTGCATAAGATCGTAAGATTCTTCTTTGTGCGGAAATTCTTGGCAAATCAGAAAATCTTTTAACTTTCGTTACGTTTCCCTTACAAAAGGAAAAATTTAAAATGTTGCTAAGATTTTCCAATAAATTTAAATTATTTAAAATTTTGTATGCTTCAAACACACTGAACTAAAAAAATACGTATTTTAAACCAAAAAAAGAAAACAACTGCTACGATGAAGTGCTTGATGAAAAGTAACCTCTATTTGCCAGCTTATAACTATAAAAAAAATTGGGTACTAAACAATTGGTCCTACAGTTTTTCTAATTGTCTGTATCTTACTTTAACCTGTTAGTATTTCTTCAACTGATCATGTATAAAAATCTGCGAAACATACAAGTAAACTGATCAAATAAGCTTAAATGAGTTGCAATATACGATTCCAATGTTGATATCCATTTAATCTAAGCACGAGCGAACTTATTCTTCTCCTTTTCTTCATGATCATATCCTTTTATCTGGTTCGGTGGTGCTTCTTGTTTTTGAGGCCTCAAGTCAGATTTTCTAACCAGATAGAAATTATACGGATATCTGTATATTTGAATGTGTTTCAGTTGTTGTCCTGTTGACATTCAAGCTGTTTTTTTTTTTTTTTCAATAGTTTGCAGTGCGTATCTACTTTACTTTGCAGCCCTTATTAAGTTGCTGAATCAGCGAATAGTGTTGCCCTAATCGCCAAATTAGTACATTCTTAGTTGTGATAAAAAATAATGGACTCAATTGCGAACGTTGATGCACTCCAGTTTTGATTTCAACCTTCGCAGACAGATCACAGCGCTCCAATTTACATGAGTTTTTGTTTTATCGATACATACATACGAGTATGCTTTATCCAAAACTGTCTGGTATTTTAGAGTAATGAAATGCTTTCTCTAATGCACTAAATGCCATGCTGATATTCTCTGCTCGAACCATCTTTGAATACATATATCGCGCCTACTAATGATGTTTGCGACACAAACCAACACTGCTTCTCCATCATCTCCCTCAGTCGCTTTTCTATGATTTATTTTCTCCTCCTTTAACTCCTTTGTGTGACATCGATTTTATGTTTTCTGTAGTCTGCTACCACTAGCGCCCGCTGTCCTTAGGAAGAGGAAAACTCGGTTTCATCAATTATTTGGGTCCTGATTATCTTTCATAGTCTGATTTGCCTTATATCCTATAAAAGGAGAGTTAACGTCAAAGGTCACTAAATTATGTTTTAGGTACTGTGATTGCTTGAATTGATCCATACAATGACAAAGGATTATCGGAAGCTATGTATGTATACTCGTGTGATCGAACTCCTGTCGTTTTCGGCATTTTTGTTCATCAAAAGTATTAGATCTTAACAATCGATGAAATCTGCCAAAAAGGGGTCAGCCTTAAGTTATTTTATAGATTTTTAATTTACCCTTCAGGCGGTTGAAGGTTGTAGTAAAGCGACTAGTACGCTGCACTTTTTGTTGTTGCGACTATTGCTTCTGCATATCTTTTATATTCCTGTTTATTTCATAGGAATTGACATTCTGTTAAGATTCAAAAACCTTTTTAGTCCTTCAGCGGTCCACTCACCCACCAAGTTTCTTTATTGCCATATGATTGCTTTCTTAGTTGTTCTCCAAGTTAAAGTTCCGTTCCAATATAGAGCAGTAGGGTCTTCTACGTAGTCTTTGTCAGATATACATACATGTAGTGGCAGAAACTTTGGGTGGGACCAACACTTCATCCGTTCAACCGCTTTAAATGATTTTGATAATAGCAACAACTTTACAGACTATTCATAGTTACTAAACTAATTTTTCGTTGGCTGTACGGGTGACATTCCCATTATCACAAGCATCTCCTAGAGTGAATTCCTTATGCAGTCATACCTGTGCCATTTATGTTTACCAAACGTTTTTAAAGTCGTTAACAAAAGAAGAAGCCAAACCATCCCTTAATTGCAACAACAATACATTCCTCAGAACGAAGTTTTCATAAATCTCCTGTTAGTCCTTAGAAACGAAATACGCGTTAAGGTTTCATATGTATATAAATCTGTTTGAAACTCGGAATAACGACGTACTATTACATCATTTATGGTTGAACTTTATCCATTTCCATACCTCAAGTTTTGCCGATTATTTTTATTATTTTGTCAAAGACGCGAGTAGTTTTATCTGGCCAAATGCTGAAGTGATGGATAGTATAGTCCTGAAGACATTTCTTTATCGATTTTCTTTCTCAAAGGCTGAATTTATTGAAAATCTCGAAAACGGTGAATCAACTTTGCAAACTGTAATTCACTCCATTATGAACGATTTTTCTAGCCACCTCTAGCCTCTGGAGAATCTACTCAAATGAGTTGCTCCATTGTGAATGACTTCTTTCTAGCCACTCCTGCAAAATGTACATCTGTTCCAATTCCATTAGTTTCGGAGAGTCCACTTATTTTAACAATCCCATTGCAAACTAAGTGTACAATGGCGGTCAGAAAGGGACGCCGGGACAAACTTGCTACTGCCCTTTTTAGCATTTACATAAATAAATATTGTTTCAATGATAGTCATCATTTTTGAAATTGAATTTCGATGTCAAATTAGGAATTCAATGGCATCAAAGTGTGTACCTGAATCCAAAAAAAAAAAAACTATTTTGATAAGTCTCGCTACTATTACCCCCATTTCATCATCTTTAAGAGGGACTTGGAAAAGCCCTTCTTTTAACAGGTTTTTGAATCTTTTATCATCGTTGGTATTCTACATCTCAAATTTAGGTAATACCAGAAAGATTTTGTCAGTTTTATTGTTTTAATGAAAAATGATGCCACCTTAAAGCAAACATGAGAGATAGGAACTAATTAACCCTAAAGGTTAATGCAAAAATATTTTAATGTTTTCTCAACTCCACCAAAACTGTGTTGGATCTGTTGTGAAATGTGAACTCGTTGTAATCGTTAAAAAAATATTTAGCAAAATTTTTAGATATTTCCTGCTGTATAACTAAATACTCATATATTTACATATATAAGTTCAGATACTCACTTGGTTTTCACTGCGGTTGTTTTGATATTCTTGAACACAACTTGAAAGTAGTTTTGTCCCAAATTATTTCTGTCAATAGTCAACTTCACACGGTGATTGTTGAACTTCCAATTGGAAAAATATGGACTTAGGAAAATCGCTTCTATCAAAAAGTTTCTCTGAGTTATGTGGATAGCTAAGTGATAAAATTTTATTGTTGTTTTTTTTTTTTTGTGAGTCATCATATTACTTGCTTTCTTCGTCGGGCCTTTCCTTTCTCATTCTCAAAAAAATAGTGTCCACTCCTATGAATCCACCCCACACACTACTTATGTATGTATATATCTCTCGTGAATCGGATTTATCCCATTGAACCAAAAATTTCTTCGTTGCTGAAGATATTTTCTTTTTTATCAAATTCGGGGCTAGTTTCCACTGCCCTAGGGCCCAATCAGCGAATCGTTGGCATTGTAAATGATCGGGGAGCTAAGGTTGAATCTTATACGGATCAGGGTTCAAGTGTTTGAGCCAAATTCGCCAAGTTGAGGCTCAGTTCTTACAAATGACTAGAACTTGAAAGATTTGGACTCAGACGTCGATAAGTCTTTTGGAGATAAAGGCGGAACTCAAGTGAGTAGTATGTCATTAATTTAAAATTAATTGGTACATACTTATATCTGCCCCAAACTATCAGATCAGATTGCATTAGGTTTGCTCAGGGTCTGCTTTCCGGTATGATTTTCGAAGAGACTGCTTACTCCCCACATGGTTCGGAATCAGGAAATGCAGTTGATGTGCTTATTTTTGGCAGATAGTCGTAGTACTTTGGGCTGAAGTTCTATCAGTTGCAAAACATGATCAAGTTCTACGTATGACGGATAATTGAGTTATCACATAGATAAAGGAATGAGTTGTCAGTTCTTGGACTGAAGTTTTTGATAAGTTTTTCGATCTCGCAAGAGATCTACCACCGCATCATAGCAAGTTGCTAATGGTATAAAACCAAGGCTAGATTTTTTAGAGTTGCCTATAAAATTTGGTCATCGTAATGGTTATGTCTCACCGAAAACTTACCAATCCTGGAAATAGTCAACACTGTAAAAATATGATTATTATGAATCATTTAATATGAAATCGCTTGCGCTGAAAGTTTTTCCAATTTTTTTCGCAAATATTGATTCGAGCTAAGCGACGAATAAATTGATAATGGCATTCAAAGCTCTTTTCTTTTAATCTAAATGTCTGTGTTGAGGTTACATCGTGGGACTATGAATATTTTCACTTGTATTTAGAAAATTGCTAAACGATTTCCGTAAGTAGCTTATATCTATGCATGTAATATGTACATACATATGGGTATATAAGGACTTCTTCCGGCTACATAATCCCTTCACCATATTTAGGTGATCGAAACTGAAGCTAGTATTGTTAAAAAGAGCCCGGATTATTAGTTCATAACCAGGCTTTCCCTCAAAAACCCGTTAATTTAAAACTTTAGCCTAAATGATATCAACATCATCAAACAAGTCATGAAAAAATGTCCATACATATGTTTAAAAAGTTTGACGACTTTAGTTATACCAAACAAAAACTGAAGAAACTAATAAATTAAAAAAAAGTTTCGTGGATTCAGTTCATATTTGGAAAAATATTAAATTTATCTCTTCTAAAAAATTTATTTGTACATGTTTCAAAATGGCTGCTACTTAGAAGTTAATGGCCGTCATACACTTTTTTTTCTCAAAGCTAGGTTGCGAGTTTTTATATGTACATTCCGTACCGAAAACAGACTGTGTACAGTCAAAAATGAAATTTCTTCTTCTTAACAAATGTAACTACAATTTCATAGTTATACTTTTATAAAAAGGGTGTATGTAAAATGGTACATAATATTTACAACATTTATTCGAATTCGTTTTATTTCTTTATTTTTATTAAACTCTAACAAAAACAATCAAATAACTTTATCAGTACCTAAACATATAAGAAAAATTAAGATATAAATCCGCTTCATGAAAACCTTATAATTAAACAGTTTTGAGCATTACAGTGTGTTTGATGCTGTTTCTTTTAAAGATATAATTAGAAGTAATAAAATACCCTTACAAATAAGAAGAGCTATTAAATAAGATAGTATTAGTCCAGCTTGATTGTATTATCTGCATAATATATCTAACTATCTTCAGATGTATTTTTTGAGCAATAACAATGTGCGCCTATAATTCTTTTAATGATAAACTTAACAATACCTACCATTGTATTAAATTCACATAACTTGTGTTTAGTTTAATGTTTAATGTTTAATTTAATTTTAATTGCTAAGGTGAAAACCTTTCTTAAATGTTATGTAGATTAATTAATTATTTCTTTTTTAATTTATGTGTTTATGTCGGTGTATTAAACGCAATTTGAAATCATTGTGATTTGATTCGTTTTCTCCAATAAAATTATATACAGATTGCGCAAAGTTAAAATGGATCAACGTAAACTCATGGATAATGCCAACACTATAACCGATATGGCGAAGGTAATTCTTTTCATTTAACTAAATATGCCATTCATTGAATAAGAACAAATATCTATACTATGCTACTAATGTTAAATACTTGAATATTGCTTCAGACTCAAAATACCGTTTACGAAATTATTTCGGATATGTCCAGTCGTCAGGACGCGATAGAAGAGCGATTAACGAATCTCGAAGATAAATTGCAAACATTGCAGGTATGACATGGAATTAGTTAAACAATTTTTTATTTTCTCAAATTTTTTCTCATTGATTTGATAATGAATTTAAAGGACCACATGGAAAGCCTTCCCGATATAATATCAAGGTGCCTAAGTCAACATCAGGAACGGATAGAGCAACGACGGAATTTTTTACATCCTGATGCAGCGGCTACAACGATGCAAATATCCCCACAGTCAGTTTTTAACACACCGCCAGTTTTATTTCCCCATTCTAGGTACGTTAATACTTAAAAATTTTTAATAATACTAGTATGACTACTATACAGTGCTCCATTGTAATGCTTTACAGTAAAAACAAAAAAAAAATACTAAAAAACTACAATTCAAACGCTATTTGCTATCTTTCAGAAATTAACGCACTGCGATCTAAAACACTCTATTGGAAGATTTCCTCAAATTAAATTCCGTCTGGTAGCTTAGTTCTTTTCTAAATTCAGGAATATTTGTTTTTTGCCCAGAGAGGCTTGGTTTATTTCGTATATTGAATACGTCCATCTTTTTCTTGTCCCACTCAATTTTTTATGTTAATTACTGTCAAAGACTCCTATCTTCATAGATACTTAGGCTATTTTTATTGAGGGCTTATTTAAATCTAAATTCCTTCACATTTCTGATGTCAAACTCTCACCAAACGGCTTTTGTATTCTTGGAGGTTTCGATAAATTTTCATTAGCTTTCCGCGTTTCTAATTTAGAGAGTTGGACTGAAACTGATCTGGTAACCTGCTCTGCCTTTTCGTTCCCAGTATAGCTTAGAAATCCAAACTAGGACTTTGATGGCAGCTTAATTATCTACGTGAATACATCCCTCTATAATTTGTGCAATACCTTTCACAGGTCCCAATAAGAGATATGCTTTAAATACCTCAAACTGCTCCAATTCATATAGACGAATTGATGCCCTTAGAAGGAATGCTCATTGAACACCTTTCAGACTAGGGTGTGCTTTTCTACCATCAATGTTACAAACGTAATCAATAATTGAGTTACTCTCAACGTTGATCGTAGGTACTAGCCCAAGTTTTATAATACGCATTCACAACATAGCAATCACAGTCCACAAGGCAATTGTAAGGAGTGCTCCTTCAGTGCTATGATTTAGATACGATAGTATCAAGCATTTAGATACGATAATACGGACGCCGTGGCACAAGTGCTTAGTGCGTTGGATCGCTGGGCGGAAGGTTCGAGGTTTGAATCCCAGGGAACATTCAAAAAATTTTCACGGTCCAACCTGTCGCGAATGTCTGACAAACGTCCGAGAGTAATAACTGTCATGAAAAAGCTTGTCAATATACCTTTCGGATATGGCTCTAAACCGTAGGTCCCTTCCATTTGTGTGAAAAAAATATAACAAGCACAACACGAATGGTCGCGAGAAGCTAGGCCTTGGACCACATACGTCTGTAGCGCCAAGTATTTGTATTTGCATTTTTAATATCAAGCATAAATTCTTTGTCTAGCATATGAAATCTTTCATAGGTTAAACATTTTTACGATTAGTGGGATCCTACATTTTATATTAATGTTCAAATACCAGCAAGACTTAGATCTTCTATCCCCGTATGACGGATGTATAGGTCAGGTAGATATGCCTGAATTTTTTCCTAGCTGTCATTTTTCGTCTTTGAATGTCTTGCGCCAAGTTTTCGCGAACGACCTCCTTTTTCCTTCTTCGATGAGACAATTCCATTTCATAGTAACTTGACGGGCTATGCAATATCATCCTTTTACTAGCCCATTCACTGCGACTTACTTTCTGAATCTTTTCTCTGAAACAACGGTTAATAAAAGTTCGCAATTTCATTCATTTGCAGCATTGATGATCTCTTTTTATAAGATGCAGTCTTATAAACGTAGGGACTCCAAGTTTGAGCGAAACAGCCGCGGTTTGGTTTTAACCTTATTACACTTCACTTGATCCTAGACATCATTCCAAGTGCATTGTTTGCCTTCACAATTTAACTCCAATTCGCAACCACCATCAGTGGAGACAGTACTATCTGGTGTGCCCCTATTGTGTATGAGTTATCTGATTATCCTATCAGTCACCTCCTCAAAGTTTTTAAAAAGCATCCATCCATTAGGTGTTGATGAAGTTATTCACTATTTCTAGTCTTACGGAAATATGGGTATAAAGGGTCTGCAGGTATTGTTGGCAAAGAGCTCCATGGGAATACCCTCAAGCCTTCTTTGTTTTGATATATGTATCTGTTCGCACAGCTGATCTCATTCTTGCTACTAAGTAAGTGAGTGGTTGATGTTCTGTAAATTTCATCATCATCTTGATTACATTCAGTAAAAAACTAAATATACCTACCTTCTCTTTGCAAAAGAGCATCAGAAGCTCTTGTTCTATGGACAAACTGAAACTATGCATTTCAACTAAAAAAAAATACATACATAATTACATATGTATGTATGTAACAAAATTTAATAAACTTAACAAATCAAATCCTGTTCTATATTTTCTCTAACTGCTTTTTTTGTGCATAGAAGCGTTCCCTCATCTAATAATGCTGCTACATACCATTGGCCAACCAGTCCCATATTACCACCTATATCTAGTAGAACTCCACATTTAGTGCCTGAAACTCATATGTCATCGAATGGATCTACAGTTAATAATTACACATCTTCCAATAAATTTGGTAGCTGAATAGAAGAAAACGAGTTCACGTCCATAACTTTACAAACGACTGGAGAAGAATGCGATGCCGAATCTGATTACAACGCCGAACAACAACAACATCAACAATCGTCATCTGCGACACCATCCACATCCGCAGCGAATAAATTCACTAGAAAACGAGAACGTGTGTGCAATAATAATTCTAACAGTTTTATTTCAACAATGGCGTACTGCAAAGCCTTTTCGAAATAAAATACTAAGCTGAAAGCATTTAGTTTATAAACACTTATACATAGTTAATTACGATATAAGTAGGAAATAAATTGATATATACTATAAGTTTCATTTCAACAACAGAATAGTGTAAAATATTTAGTCTAGTTCAACTAAGTAAATACCGTGACTTTTTATTTAATTAGTTAAACAATTTTTCTAAAACGGCAACTTTTACCAAAAAAAAAAAAAACAAAATGGTTCCCATTATTCGCGATCATGTAAGAACTACTTTATTTACCATTACTGCTTTAACAAAAAAAAAAACCTTAGTAAGAGATAAAAAGTAAGAATAGAAAGACTTGTAGGAACTATCTAGTTCGCGATTGTACTATGAATTATTATTAAAAAACAAAGAGAAAAAAATTTCACCCAAGTATGTTGCCATTTTGGAGAAACAAAAAGTCAACTGAGGCAAATCGCCACAATTTTAAAAGAAAATTAATTTTACTTTAGAATAGAATGTATTATACAACAAAAAAAAAATGAGATCGATTTTTATAAGTGTGAAACTGCGATAAAAATGAATTAATTGAATTTTGAACGTTTTCATCTTTTTAGGATATAAAAAGACTTATAACATAAAACATGTAAAAAAAAAAAATCAACTTAAGCACTTTAAGTAATAAAAAAAAAACAAAAAAAAAATATATAAAGAAGCCTAGCTTTTTTATCTGTTAATTATTATTATATTCATTATTGTTCAATTTTATAGCTCTGTTTATTCAAAAACTAAATTATCATTATAAGCATCCTATTTAAATAATAATAAAAAACAAATATAAACTCACTAGGTATGTACATGACTAAACTAAGTAGTAATTTAAACAACAACAATTAAATAGAGACTCTTAAACCGAACAACGTAAGTAGTAAAATTAAAGAAAAAGAAGTAAAGCAGAGCTATAAAATAAAAAAATAAAAAATATTTAAGAAAAAACAAAAAATTATCCCCTACGATATGCAATAGTGGTTTAGCCATTCGAGATCAATTCGAATAAAAGTCAAAAACGTTCTTCTGACTTTTTGTCAATTAGTATTGCATTCAGTACTTTTTGTTCTATCCTTATTGCCAAGTAACGAAATATTTTGTTAAAATGATGACCCTGTTTTAAGTGGTCGACTGATTCATAATACAAATCCGTAGCAACTCTCAAAATTTCAAAAAATTTTAAAAAGAATTCGCAATCAATTGTGATTATTTCTCAAGGGATTTTGTTCTTAATGTTAGCAAAATCTACTTAGCTCCTGAGTTCAAATATAAAGTGAGATTAACTGACTTAAGAATAGTAATGTCTTCTCTTAGCGCGAAATTAATTTGCTAAACTAATGTTAGAATTTTTCTTGCAACCAATGTCATACTGTCGATGTCTATATTATGAATAAAACTTCAAGCTTAACGTAAAAATTTGATATAAATACTTACTAGTAAGTTATTGTTATAAAAAAATAACACTTGCAAATTATCGATAATTAAAAAAGACACGACAAGACACAATGTGAAAATTTCAAATTTCAAATTTGACCCATATTTCTAAGGAATCAACACAAAGATATTAAAATAATCTAACATCGCAGAATTTATGGTAAGCTGACCGTAAATCGATCTAGGTTCCTTAAATATTTTCAACTCTAGCAATCAGAAGGAAAGATATCACCTCTAGTTAAAAAACTAAAAAATAACCTTAAAAAACTGCTAGTGTAAGTATGAGAAATAGGGGTCGGCTTAGAACTCTAAAAAGTGTCTCCAGAAAAATTGTTGATGAAAGATAAATGAAAAGAGATTCAACAAAGTGACCTTGTCTCGACATATGTACATATGTACATACATTACACAAGAAAACGTCTTGAAAAAAATCCTTTTAAAAACTCTTCGATGTACATATTGCCTAAAGAATACAACACTTCAAAACGTTGTACATTACATACATATGTAATTTCTAATCATGAGGTCCTAGCCTTAGCTGTTATGAACGACTTTTAAGCAATTTATTTCACATACGCTTCACCTGATGGTTTTAATTATTAACTTTGTCGTATTCTACTTACAGAGTTTGAACAAATTACTTTATTTTGATGGCATCATAATAATTTTGATCAGATTTTATAACAATCCAGTAGTCAAATACATAAAAAGATAGTAATATGCACATAAACGCGCTTTTCCAAAGTATAAGCAAGCAAACTGTGTATGAATAAAGTTAAGAAGTTGCGAACGACATTGCAATTGCATAATTTATTTTGGTAAAAACAGTTCAATACGATGAAAATAAAAAAATAAGCTTACTGATACGATTAAACTTAAAACTGACTGAGTAAAAAAAAGCCAAAGGCCAGAAATATTGACCGTCAACAATTTTAATGCTAGGCTTTGAATATCTCAAAAAGATTGAGATCTGCATTCACAATACAAAATTTTTGTTTTGCTTGAATTTTTTAATAAGACGTAGCAGAGTCTCAATAACTTTCGAAAGTCTAAAATTACAAGTAATTTCATAGCAGTCAATAATTTCCCAAACGGTTACCGTGCTGTTGTGTTAAATTATACATAGAGGTAATATTCAGATTGGCAATAGACCTCATCTAGTCGACTCCAGTGAAAAATCTTATTTTCAATGACACGATTTCTATTAACTATCACTTTGAACTATTCTGGAAATCGGAAATGTACCCAACAAATTGGGTGGCAATGTGCATAACGCTGATTTTACACTCCTCCACACTTATTCCATTCGATTATAACTATGTTTCTGTGGCTGCATTCCGAATTTTATCAATAACTTGTTCAGTGGCTCTTGATTTCGGCGAGTGACTTTTCTATACTTGACCCAGTGTCCTATCAGTACTAAATCATATCTCTATGATATTTGAACGAATTCAATTAAACATCAAATAGGAATTTTATTGTGTGTAGTCTATTGTGATATGTTTGAGCTCTCTTAATTTTCTTTATAATTTTTCTTCAATATACAACTCATTTTGGCCGAACAGTTAAAGATTGGCCTTACGCATTAAGCGTTTCGCTTTTTGCGTAGTTTACATTCATTCCAACCAGGTTTCTCTTTCTTCCAAAGTAGAGTTATAATCTTCTTCTTCCTTTTGTTCGGCGAGGATTATAGGGATTATAATCCTCCCACTTTACTGCATCCCTACTGGTCCAACTGTCGCCTGTGGGGTTCAGCGCAGTAGAGTTATAATACAGAATATAATAATCTACAATGAATGTTCATAGTCAAAAAAAAAAAAGTTTTTGTTCAACATGAATGTGTAGGTAAATTCGTGCAGGTACATACATGTAAAAACATGTAAAATGACATTAATTCTTTTAGCAAAGGCGAATACTTTTCCGTATTTTAAAAGAATCTGAATATTACTCTCATAAATGGTACACCCCTTTTTGCATTATACACACTTTTTACTAATCAATAGACTTTCAATGCACAGATGTATAAGAATCTTATAGAAAAAGCCATAATTTTATACAAAGAAATTTCCTCAAAACTGTTCAAAAATGTTTAAAATTAAAGGGCTCTCTCACTCTCTCACTATTTTACTTACAATAGTCGAAATCGCGTGGTTAAGACTTTTGTTACCGTCTTTTTTAGGCACCTCATCAGTAAGGCGTGTATACTTATGCCAAAAACCTTGGAACAATATCTTACTGCCTTTTATTTTTTGGAAATTCCTTATAAAATTATATATTCCATTTGCATATCAATTATTGAAAAGATTAAGAGAAAACCTCAAAATGTCGTAGTTATAAAGGTTAACAGAAAAATAATATTTTTTTTTATGAATCTCCCCACATGAAACGATTTCTAAAATAAAATATTCAGCTTTGGTTTGTCTTTTTTAGGAAAAAATGTACCCCCCTTAATCGGGTCTATTTCTTACTTTCAATATTAGAATAAAACAACAGTTTTAATAAACTAAATACATATTTGACCTAAGGAAACTAGGACACTTCGGCTACAAAAGCTCACATAGCCGTTTGAACTCATTTAAGTAGCCGTATATGTACATGAAATACTCAGGATGATTTTCTTGATTATGTTGTCTTAGTGTTAGAAAAAGCGTTGCATGGCCTTTTTACATCAAAATATCAGTAAGAACTGTTTTGAAATTATATCATCTTCTACGTTCGAACTATTCGCGGAAACCTTGGTTGTTTTCCCAATAAGCAGTTTCAACGCAAGATTCGTATAACGAACATTCATACCTAGCAGTTCCCTCCCAAATTAAGATCGCCGTATTTCTTTTAAGCTCTAGGATGTGCCACGACCCCACATAATTTATTCTAACCGTCACTAATAACAAAATTTAAAACGAGCATTTATGACTTAATTTCAATTGGTCTCGAAGATTAGCTAAAGCCTACGTATATTCGATACTTATACCTTGCAAAACTTAATCCCCAACAACTTAAAAAAAATCCCTCCCGATGTTATAAGTCGAGCTTATGCGGTTTTTCATTTGCCAAATATAATCTAATTCATTTTTATTTACTAAAATAAATTTATGAACTATTTCAAGCAAATTCATATGATCCGATGAAGAAGATGCATTTGCCACAAGTAAGAACACTTAAAAAGAATATATATTCATAATACAAAAAAAAATAATATAAGACTGTCAAAATCGAAAGCTTTATTGGATTACAATTTCAAATGTCCGGAGCTCTTACTTACCGACAAATGTTAGTTTCGTTAATTCCCCTAATACATTATACTATACTGTATTTGTACTCATTTACAATGACTATGTGTGTTTATCGAAAAAAAAAACAATGAGACTCTTATTTAATTTATTTACATTATAGAGACTTATTATCACTTTATATACAAAATAAAAAAAAGTACTAACCATAGATTATAAAAAAAAGCTTCAACCAAAACAATTAGGTTTCCTTGGACATCTACTAACATCGTACAGTAAAACTGAAAATTTCTCATAAAACTCTCACTAATATTCGAAAGTTGTTAAGAAGGAAAAAGTTTTTTTTTTTTGTTTGAGGATGGTTTCACTGAACAAAACAAACACTGAACCAATATTTTCCTAAACAAAAAGCCAAAAATAGCTTTACGGTACTACATTAAATCATTGTTTCATACAAATGGAAAACTGCATCAGTACTCGATTAGTTTATATCAAAACAAAAACACAAACATACACAAAACATCAAATTATCTATAGATAAAAAAATAGCTTTAAAGTCCGTTGACATAAAAAAAAAAAATTAAATTAATTATAGTTCTTCACATCTGCAGAACACACTTGTCGCATTATAACGAATCCAAATAGACAAACAAAATCAACAACAACAACAAAAACATGTGTATATGGTCATGAAATAACTCCACTAATGCATATAAAAATCTAATACACTTCACACACATACACAAGAAAAAGACAAAATTAAATTTAAAAAATAAATAAATAATAAAAGAAAATATAGTTCGATGAACAAAGACCAATTTATAGCAGACTAAGTTTTAGAACAGAAAAAAATTAAATAAAAGAATAAAACGTAGCAGAAGGCAAAAGAATTAAACAAAACAAAATATAAACATTGAATTGAACAAATATATATACAAATAAGGGTCAACAATAACAACAACAAATAAAAACTTAAAAATAAAAACTAAATAAAACAAAAATTTAATAAAAGAAGAAAACGTGTTTGCGAAAAGCTTTAATATTTAGGGTGCCTACATTTGCAAAAATTAGAATATTAAATACAATTTATTACATTTAAAAAAGAAAAAAAAAACATACATAGTGAAAACGATGTGCTATAGAGTCGTTAGTTAATTCTTAAATAGAAAAAGAAACAAATTTACTGTTAATTTTCTTGGCCCTCCCCAAAGAATGAAATTTATAGAAAAAAAAATTAGTTATTATTATTAATTATTATAATTATAACGCTTTGTAAAAAAAAAACAACAACAAAACAAAAAACAATTATTATTCTTATATAAAAAACCAAGAAAACAAAATAAATTTTAAAAAATTGGACTACTATCTTTTTTTCTAATTTATAGGTCATCGCAAAGTCACAAGACTTAAATTACAAAAAAAAGTATAACGAATAAATGAATGCATCAATTAAAACGCTCAAAGCAGCATAGGAACCTGGCCACGGAAAATAGCAGGGAAATGTTTGCTATAAATCGCAGCAAGTCAAAATTATTTATCGCAATGCCCAGGTACCTACCAGAGTTTTACCTTGTACTGTATGAACATTTCCTTAAGAGACAACCGACTGCGAATATACATATGTATGTTTATGTACGTGGTGGGTATAAGTACCCATGTTAGGAAAACACGCTTTTATTTATTTCCTAACGTTGTTCTCTTGGCTCTATACACTTAGCTCAGCGATTTTCCAACTTTTTTAAACCATCCAACACAGATAAATAGGCCTCCCTTTTAGCGGGATTCGCTTTCCGCTCCGCCATTTACCACATTTGGAAACAGTAAGACATCGCAGGGCCCAAATCTGGAGAATACTGTGGGTGCAACAGCAGTTCGTAGTCATGTCATTGTCATTACGTTTCCGGTCGATGGAACTGACTTTTCTTTGGCGCACTTTCGCGGGATAAATCCATTGTGGTGATTGATCTTTCATTTTTAACGTCTAATGATGGATCTATGGGATCTATGTTTCATCAACCGTCATTCAGTAATCAAATATGCATGGTTTTCGGCGTTAACTAGTTATGTATTTTGATCTTTAAAAGCGAATCGGGACTGTAATATTGCTCAATGAATTCGAAGCCATTGTCACCAACTGCCTTTTTACTTCCAAACTAGTGCCGTAGCATTGAAATTTACAACCATCTAACTCTTTTCAAGTTATCCAGTGCATAACTAACATCACGCTTTGATAAACCTAGGCAGATTAAGTTCTAAGTTTTTCATATCATTCGAGGATGGGCTATCTTTTTAAATTGGCATCGAAATATTTGTCAATGCTTTTTTGAAGAGAGCATGCCTTTTGATTACTGTTCATTTTTCGCTTTTCCTACGAAAAAACAGGTTATGCCCATAATAAAAAAAACTAGGCACCAATCCACAATTGGCAAGTCTTCGTGTGACAACCAGTTCTAATCTGAATTGTATTTCTTCTTAAACAAATTTAAACAAACAGATAACGTGTATAATTCGAGAGTTTAATTCGTTAATTAGTTAATCTTATAAGAAACACTAGAAATAAATAAAAAACAAAACAGAAGACATTTACTATGTGCGTGCGGAGGAGTTAGACGAGAGCAGAGTCGTTTAGTTAAAGATTACGTATGGATTTCCATCGACGCAAAAGAAGACAACACGACGTCAAACCACTGGAAAATTTACTAAACTCGCTTATATCAACATTTCGGCTGGGAATATCTACTTTTTCCTTAATTATCTGCAAAAAATTAAAAATAAAAACATAAGACGATGTGTTACACTACGCACTTTAGCGCTTTTGTTATTCTTAAAGGCTGGGGAAATTCAGTACCGAAGACCCCTTATGTATTTAGAATATTAACTTGCCTTGTGCGATTGTGGAATCTCCGCTGGCGATCGGTGTATAAGAGTTCCATTAATAAATAGCATGTTCGCAGCCTGCTCTTCTGGAAGTGTTAGAGTTTGATATGCAAAACTTGCTTCTCTCTCCATTCGTTTTAAAATCTGCTGAGAGCTGTCCGAAGTCGTAACACACAGCACATCAGGCCCAGATAAGGTTATGTAATATTTCAACGGCTTATTTCCGGATATCTGTAAATATTTCCACATTGAATATACAATCTAATCGAATTTATTGAACTACCTTAATTGGAGTGCAAGGATATTCGGGAAACGTAGTTGCTACCGCCCTAGCGCCGTCTTCATTGGTTCGCTCTGAGAGTCCAACGAAAAACTCTCTGCCTGGAATATTAAATAATCATTTATGATAGAACACGCTGTGCGAAAGCAATACCAGTGAAAAGAACATCTCCACCGTCCAATAATGCATTGGGATATGGCATTTCAACTACGGGTATATCGAGTTCCTTTTTTAAAATAATTTTCATACTATCTGCCTGAAAAGTTATACAATATTAGATCCTTTTTTTTAATTGGGAAAAATCTTATACCTCACGTTGGCGTATTGGATTGTTTGACTTGGCGATTAGAGCTACTCCATTGCATATAACAGCTGTGTTCTCTACAAACACACTCTCTGGCAAGCTATCATCGGGAGGTAATTCAATGACATCCAAGCCAATTTCACGCAATAAGCTAAATTAAAAATGTAATTAAATTATAAAACGAGAGCATACTTTAAAACTATTATACTAATTTTTATTTTCCCAGTAGGACTTTAGACATAAGTTAAGAAAAAATTTTAGGCAGCATGGCATTCATTGATACGGCAGTCATCCGTCCTTGTAGAAGGATGACAAAAAATGCATGCTTCTCTATCAAGGTTAGTAATAAAATTCATAAGGCCTTTCATCGGTAAAGGTCTACAATGCGCTATCAGTCCAGAACTCGATTAACTGGCAACGGAAATATTTTGTCGATTTATTTTTATGTTTAGACTTCTATATCCGGAAAAACCTCTAATATCTGGGAGTAAAATTTGGTCAAAGGCTTTTTGTCTCTATTGTAACACAGCGGGCATTACCGCACATCTGCTGCTTGATACACATTCACCGAAAAGCTTTAAGCTATCAATATGCACCGAAAAAAGAAGATAAGTTCGAAAGAAAAGTTCTTCGATTAATTTTTCATACGGTTTGCCTTAGGGTAAGGAGGCGAATCAATGACGAACCATAAGGATTATGCAACGGTATTGACCGAGTCAGAAATATTTGTACCCAACGTCTAAGGTGGCTTCGTTCGGAACTGAAGAGACTTCGATCATACTCCTTAAGGACAGTGCGGTAGAAGATCTTATTTTAGGAGTGTAGTTGGCAACAACACTCAACCAATTAGACTTCCAAGGCAGCACAAGAAGGCAGCTGGCTAAAGAACGGGTTGGTTGGGGAAGCTTGTTAGTTGAGACAATTTCTATTCTGGCCTGTAGCACCACCTAAACTAAAATAAGAATATAGACTTCTATTAATGTTCTCTTTCTCTAAATGGGTTACTGAAGGTTACTCAAAGTTTTAAATGAATATCTAGAGGATCGGGGCATCAATATTATTTATTTTCCGGCGCTACAAAATACTTCTTTTTTTTAAAAAAAAATATGTAGTCTTACCTTCTGCAAGACCCTTAAAAAGCAAATGACATTAACTTAAGGTACCACACCTTTTCCTTACCTAACATAAGATTCATGTTGCTTCTTTGCAATTTGAACATCAAAGTCTCCAATCCCACTCAGTGACTGTGACAATCTGTTAAAAAGAACAAAAAAAACAAAAAAGTTAAATAATTTAGTCAAATTAAAACTCAGCAAATTATTTAAATTGTTAAACGGATATCGACATTCCAATGCTGGCATCGTAGGTACATAAATATTCATAACTCTCATGGGTTCAACGTCACAGCCAGAAATTAAACGAGATCTCCTGATCTCAGTTTCAATAGAAATCACCCAGCCATAGCAATTGGGCCGATGATAGCATCAATTGTCCGTCTTTTGTATTGTTAAATGATTTAATTTGAGTTGTAAACATTTTAATCAATTTACACACCTAGAAACGATTGCGTGAGTGAACTTCAGGGACATTTCGTTTAAATTATTATGGATTTGCTACACTAGGGTTAAACTTTGAATTTATTTGAGCATTATCTTATTAATTGCACGTATTCGGTGTGTACACACTCCCGTTCCACTTATAGACACTTGTAATGTTGGAAACAAACACCACAAGACAACTTTTTTTTGCAATAAACACCACCGATGGTCGAATTTTATTTATTTTAGTTGGCTGGCTCTCATACAGACTTGCATACGTCAAAACTGTTTGACACACATTATTACAGACGTAAACCTATGGATTTCCATGTTGACAAGTTACTAGTAGTGTAGACAACTGCGGCAAGGTACTAATGTTGACTACTAGGTGTCCATATAAAAAAGTTGCCGGTGGGGTGCAAGAACTGAGATTCGAATTTTCTTTTTTGTAAAAAGTCTGCAAGTGGATGTACCTACATAATTAAATAGTGTGCCCGAAATAGGCACCTAAAAGTGGTTCGTTGGAGGATTTCGTGAATCCCAAATCCGTCAATTTTGTTTGTTCGCTTTGCCAGCCAGTTGATTCATCAGAACAGAATATAGAGTGACGAAGATTTCATGTGTGGTCTTGTTAATTGAGGCCCATGTTCACCCATAACTGTAGCTCCATCTAAATATATGAGTGGTGAGTAATTTATAGGCAGGGTTGCAACTGTTTTTAAGCATTTGCTGTTGCTGAATGTAAACTTGTAGAGATCTCTTAGGATACACTATCATCAAATCCTCCAGTACTGTTTAGTTTCTGCCTTTCAACCTTAAATCTTTTCTCGTCGGTACATTGGAAGGTACTTGCAATCATAACTTAGCTACGTTTATGTAATGTTCCAAATCAATGTTATTTCCTTGGAAAGTTTGCACATCAAAAGTATTGGAGAATCATTGCCATGTTGTCTTTTGTAGATTGTTTTTAAGACCTGTCTACGAGCTAAAATCTTTGGTAACCTTATATATTACAAAACGTTGTTCTTTAAAATCGTAAGCCATAAGGCGGCAAAACATGGTCCACCAAGAAATTTTTCAGCTTATGGGAAATTTTTTTCTAAAAACTTTTAGGAAAATATTTATATTATAAGATTTAGGCATTGATTCGCTAAATCAAGTGCATTGAATGTCGCTTACTGTTACAGTTTAGACGATTACAAACTGCAAATAGAATGTACAATAACAAATTTTTATTCCGAACGTAAAAACGAAGTATAAACACGAAAAAAACACAGCACTTTCTGCACTCCTAAAAATAAAATTAAGTAACCAAGTATCGTTTCGTCGGAATAAAACATTCAGAGTCGTTGCACTCTAATATCCAAAGAGGCGTTACTGTTTCTCCTTGAAATGCTACATCATCAGTTATTAACTTATTTGCAATGATATAATTTGCGTTCTTCACCGACTTTGTTAGAGCTCCATGAAATGTTTCAATGTCACGCTCCACTTTGATTTTCTCAGTAGCACTTAGTTCGTCACTCACAAAGAACTTCAAATTCTTGAAAAATGTTTTTTCCTTTGTAATGTAATCCTCCTCCTCTGTGGACACCTCAAAAATATTTGTCGTCTGGGTGACCTTTTCACGAGGTAGCGTGGTTGCCAAAACTTTTTGAATTTCATCTTCCGTATCGCTACCAGATGAAATTAATTGTGAATGACTAGCTGCACTGTTATCATACATCTCTAGGATATCGTCATTATTTTCAGAATTTTTTCTCGAGATACTGTCTGGAGGCTTTAAAGATTCGTCGAAAATTTCATCATCACTCTCGGACTTTGTTAGTTCAGCACTATCTAGTGCATACCGTCTCCAGGGCAATCGTTTTTTCTGACTATGACAATCTTCTATCCAACTTCTTGTGATGATTTTCCCTACACCTTTAACTTGATTGTATTTCGGAGTGTTTTTGAATGCGCATCTGTGAAGTATGTAAAGAGTTGAAAATTTGTAAATCGGTGCATGTAATATGACACTAATTAAGTCTTACATTAAATGGGTGGAGCTACTATCCCAGTCAGTTTTGTATTTAGCTCCGAGTGCTAAAGCTTTGCTTCTCAAAGTAGAACGATCAGGATTCTGTAAAACCAATAAATATTTAGTGCAAATAGAAAATATGGTTAAAAAAAACACACACACAGAAACCCACTCGTACAGTACGGCTTTTAGCTTAATTAACAGTTCATTAAATGTCGGATCGAGCTGAAACTTCGCAGTTTAACCTTCCGACCACAAGTAGGGTTACCCATACTTCACTACTTCTGCTATTCAAGTAGAAAAAAAAACCTTGCCATCGGAAGGTTAAAATACAATGACGCACTTTGTTGATTCTCGGGGACCGCATGCGGTAACAAGAAAGCCTACGAACTTATCAGAAATGAACTGAAGAATGGTCAATTATTTAGTCCTATCTGCACTTGAACTTGAAATATCGACCATAGGCTAGGTCTCAAGATGGTAGGTATACTTCTTATGACAACGAAGAATGACTACTAATACTTCTCACATCTTTCTTTTGATTCGTTCAGGCCGTGTTTTGAATTCCACAACGGACAACACAAGGGATCGACAGAAGTCCGACCAGGTACAGTTCATTTCTCAACCACCCCCAGAAATTCCTAACTGTTGACGATATTTCTAGTTGTACTAGAACGGTTAAGTGCTCCCGAATAGTTAACTAGGTAGATTAGATTCCTAAGAGAGATGTATCAGTGCTTATAATCGTATAGACTAAAACACCAAAGTATGTCTCATTCTTAAGAAGCAATTAGTAACCGATACGGCTTTTCTTCGTGCACTTTATATTTTAATCAGACCCTTGTCAGATTGCCTCAATAGCTGAATACACTATTTTAAGTGCCCCAAACCGTTTAGTTTTCTTATAATTACGACGATGCAATTAAGAAACCATATTAAAATATTGCTTACGCACCTGAATGCCGCTGATAACCAAAACCACCCCACGTAGTAGCTGATCAAATGGCCTGTACTGCACAGTCTTGTCCAATCTTGGCTTTTTCGCTTTATCACTACTACACGGAGATGATGACGGACGCCTCTGACCGGAAATTGAAGGTTTGTTGACATTTGTTGGACTCTTTGTAGATGGAACTTTCTTGGAATCTGGTCGATCACAACTTTTGGCTTCTTTCTTTTTTTCCTTACTATCAACAGTTTTGACTTCATCTTTCACAATGTCATGCTTTTTCGGTTTTTTTGTTTTTTCAGCCTCTTTTGAGACTCGCTCTTGATCTGCAATAATAATTTTTTCGAGTTTTTCCAACCTTTTCTTATGATTGTCTTGCTTTGTCCTGTCATCATCATCATCAGTGAATAATAAAGAATTCCGATTACGGTCTGGAACTGCAATATTTTCTTTTGGAGCAGATTTTTCCACAGATGAACTAGATGTACTGCTCATTTTCTTCAGGCTAAAACTTTCGTTGTTGGGTTTCTTTATAGTTGCAGAACTTGGTATTCGCGGAATCGAAGATATACCTTGAAATCAAAAATATAAATTCAATTTTTTACGTATTATTGGTTTGTTGAGTTTTAAGTTCAGCTTCAATTACCATTTGGGTCTTTGGTTTTGGAACTTTTCCAACGATTAAACAGTGCAATTGTACTTTCTGACTCGGAATCTGGCGAACTTTCTCGCAAAGTAAAACTTCTACTGGTCTTCTCTGGAAATTTTGAAATCAATGTACCATTAGACTTATCGATTTTCTTCGTATCAGACGGTTCATCGACATGTATCTTAATAAAAGATAGACCATATCGCGAGTGTCTGTTGAATGGCTGTGTACAGATAATTTTAAGAAGTTTCCATTTCTCGTCAGCAACTTCCTGCACTAATGCTTCTCGATTAAAGCAACGTACCCTGTTAGGATTTGAATTGGTTTTACTTTCAATCGGCGTCATAAAGGAACATGTTATCAAAATTTCCTGCAAAAGAGAAGATTATGAGGAAAATGACAACAGCGTACTATGCGGCGTACCTTGAATTTTTCCCGCGTACAGCAAGGACCGCCAACAAGAACTTCTACAAATGCAGAAGATTCGTTGCCGATATCTATTCCTTTAATAGAATATTCTCTTTCCATTTCTATTATAACATAGGCGGACTTTTCTCCATCTTCATCAGTTTTCCATTTTTTCGCCGCTTCATTTTTGAGTAAGTTTGCCGCACAATGCACCTGGAGGAGATTTATATTAAAGAGATTAACAACTCATTAAATGCATATGTAGGTACCTTATCTTCACTGCTTACTTCACGAATTGATTTAAGCACTGCAAAAGGCATATTTTTGTTTTAAAACACTAATTTAACACTGACAACAATAATATTGTGAAATTCAAACAAACAAATGTTGGCAATTGAAAAGGAAACTTTATGAGGAAAGTACTAGATTTCACTACTGTCAAATTAGGCCGCTAAAGGCACAAGCGCTGTCGAACTCAATTCTTATTTCAAAGCAGTGATGGTCTGAGATCGTGTATAGATGTTATATCGGTGGTTTGTTGGTAAGAAGAGTGGGAGGTAAAGAAAAAGGGGCAGTCAGGTTCCAATTAAATGTATGTTCTGAGTTGCTAAGCATAACTGTGTTGAAAAACTTCGATGAATCTACATAGAGAGCTTTACGGCCCAAATAGCAAGAAAAGGCTTGAGACACTAAATTTTAAACTAGGAAGTTTATAATAGATAGGCAAATTAAATCCAATATTAATAGAGTATTTGATTTATTGAAATCCAGCCACAACCACGTTCACAATCGATTTATATAATAACTGTTGCATATCGTTTCAATGGGACTTTGTGTAGGATTCACAAATTTTAGGGCAGTGATATTTAGTACTTAGTATTTCCGAATAAAAATCTAATGGGTGGAATTGTTGTTCTTTAAGTTATTCTGTTATGCCTTATTTATTACAAAAAACTACAAACATATATTTGCATATGGACAATTAAAAACTTATTAAAAACAAACACCCTTTACACCCTTTGTACTAATTTTTATGGAGCTTTTTCTAAAATATGATTTTTTTGGAACATTTCCCGGAAATGTATTCTAATTTGTGTTTTAAGCTCAAAACTGTACGTTATCAGGCCGGATAGTTTCGAATAATGATTGATTTCGTTACGAGACGTACCTATAAATTTAATGAACTCGCGCAGATTATGTTGTGTTCAATAGATATCTGCACAAGGGCAAATGGATAAAAAATTATCCTTGGAAATAGGGAACAATTCGTAGTTGAGTGGGAATGGAAGATTACCTAGTAACGTCTTCACGACTCCCATTACTGATCTGCAATCGCCGTCGAATACGTCAATAACAGAAAAAAACCGATGAAAATTGCTCCATTTTTTTTAATTATAAGGAATATTATGCAAATAAATTAAGCTGCTCTAATAATTTAATTTTTCAGCCGTGGATTTTTATCGGCGACTGTGGTTGGCCATCGATGTACAAATTCAATGCGAGTGCAGGCGACATTCATTTACCAAACAAAAACTTTTGTTATCGACCAGTTTCTCAGAGTACGTATAAAGAGTCGCATTAAATTTTTCTCGCTAATTAGTTTAAAAGTTTAAAATCATTTGTTCATAAAATGGAAACCGATGGGTTAGAGTTAAAAAATGTAAAAGAGGACAGTAACACAACTCGTCTCAAATTAGAAAATCCCAAAAAGGTGTTGCACTTCAGCGATGGAGTTATGGAGGAATTGTCAGACAATGAAGATGAATGTGATTCAGTATTAAAGAACCCTGAAGAGCGTATAAATGCGGTAAGTTAATCGAGATAACCATATTTGAAACGGAGTAAAATTTGTTGTTTACCGAAATTAGTCATAGGGAGTAACATAAAAACAAAATTTGAATTCCTCAGTCAGCTGTTATTTGACATTTCTTCTACTACGCTTTTTGTGATTTGTATTGGCACCATTCAGTTCTCTATTATAATACTTGTCTGCTTTATTTGATTTTTGAATTAAAAACTTATTTAATGTCGTTTTCGACTGCAAATTCAAGTTTGGGCCCTCAGAATTTAAAAGTGCGCTTCCAATAGAGCGTTCATTAGTTTCTGCGAAGGTGATGGAGGTTATATTATATGTACTGAGTATAGTTTAACTGAAATGAAAATAAGGTGTTTCGATTTAATTTAGAGAAGGAAGTAGTGGTTTAAATTCACAGAAATTTGTGTCTTATCACTAAAAAATACTTCTTTTCCTTTTTATTCCAAAGGAGTGCATTTGGCTATAAATACATGTCGTGATTACGTAACGATAAAGCAATCCTTCTTTATTATATTCCCAAGCGTGCTGGAATCTGCTGTGGTACAATGAAGAGTCTCCCAGGAGGATGTAAAAACCACAAGTTTGGTTTTCTAGTCAGAAACAAAACAAACAAAGCATTTCTAGATTCACTGTTTTGACAGAAAGCACATTTCTGTGCTTATGTGTACTATTAACTTCACTTTTTTCCAAAAGTGCATAGAGAGAAGACATTACAATGAAATGAATAACGGTAACGGCTAAATTTTCAGTGGCAAACAGCGAAATAAATTGCGCTTGTAGCTAATGTGTTAGTAATGTTTTTACTGTACTTGATCGGTTGTTGATTTAAAAAAAAAAGTTTAATTCTCTGATATTTAAGGCAGGAAATCTTGTAATAAAGTATATTTACATAAATACTTCATACGATTCTATTGAGCTACTGGGAAGTTCCATGTATGGTAACTAGCACCACTGCTTATTACTAAGTTTTGTCACCTTAATGTTCTGAAAAAGTTAACTTTGCACAGGAAAGTTGCTCGGCATTGTAAAGTCTATAATTTTTGCTTTAATATTTACTTATTTCAAGTTCTTTTATTGAAAAATAAAAGTCTATAATTTTTGCTTCAATATTTACTTATTTCAAGTTCTTTTATTGAAAAATTAAATTTTAATCTATAATCGTGTAGTACAGTTGTTGTATGTTGTTCTAAGTACTAAATATCATGAATCATTGTTCATACATTCTAAATCTAACTAAGTTGCTAACGGCAAGAAATAGATTTTAGAGGAAAGGACAAACTTTTAACTTATTTGACAAGTCTAAAATATCTATCGATAATCTTAAAATCGCTTGTTTATTTTTACCAAACGAACACTAAATTAAAGTTCCTGTTATTCGGCTATATTCTATTTTCAACTGGTAAAGAGAATATTGAAAAGAAACTTCGCATCCATTAAAATCATCTTATTATTTTGTTTGGTTTTTATTTTAAAAATTTTCTTTTGTTGTCATGAACTTTTGTTTATAGCAAAGTGAGCTTTCTAAAGTCAATATTTATTTTATAGAAAGATCTTACATGGGCACCTTACATGCGCGTGAAGGCCAATAAAGTGGGCACCAATGTTCTTGCTGGAATAGATTTTGTTGGAGAAGGTCTTGCATCGTTTCTTGGTATAACTGCTTCCGAAGCTGAATTAGCTGCGGCTAAGCGAAGCATGACTGTTCAAGAAAATATTGATGAAGAACATTGTAGCACCTGGAATCCAGTACGAAATGACGCTGTAGTTTCAGCGGAAGTTAAAAAATCTCCACGTCCCAAACGAACATAATTTTATTGTGTGTACCTATTATAGCATTCCAAATAAATGCATATTTTTTCAAATGTTCTAGAAATAAATCTGAAATAAACTCTTTTCAAAACTGTATTTTATATTTTAAATATGTATTGTAAAACTTCTCTATTATATTGTTTCATAAAAGCTATTTGCTTATACTTGAATTTGAGTCTAGTAAATGAATACATACATAGATATAATTTTTTTTGAGACCTTAGCGCTCAACACATATTTTTATCAGTCGGGACATTAAAAAATCCCTTTTTTTTGAGTTTATTTGAATTCAAACCTCAAATCTTCTTCAAATTCAAGTTGGAATGTTGGATACATAGCTATATTATTTCCACCATAAATTCTAATAAAAGAAAATTAGAGAGTGTACAGAGACACTTGCATTGAAACAACAAAATTCGGGCTGTAAAAGCCAACAACCCGAGGATGTTCCCGCAAATAAATATAATATTTCGGAGGAAGATTCTAAAGATCCCCCGAACGACGAACAAAGAACAGATACTTATAACAGCAGGCATAGATCCAGGAAACGCAGTGATGACAACTTCTTTGTGATCGAAGATCCGCAGGAGAAGGCAGATGCTTTAGGAGTGACTTTCCAGGAAGTGTACAAGGCGAAAGATAGTATTTGCCCGAATCACGACCTGGAAATTCGAGCCCTTGTGCACAACTTCTGCCTTCGAAAGGATATGCAACACTGGCGATCAGAGAACATCGGTTTCGCCGAGTTCAATGACAAAAATATGGCAAATAACGCCATCGCCGATGAGGAGGTACATTCCCCCGTTCATATCGAAGGTTGAACCCCAGGTGATCTTCGACTCATTGAGAAGGAAGAAATCCGTAGGCATCAACGGAATATCTAACATTGTGCTTCGACACCTCCCTACAAAAGCGGTAAACATTTACACCACCCTGTTTAACAATGCGCATTATCCGGCGCCTGGAAAACGGCGGTGGTACATCCTATCCCCAAAAGGGGTAAGGATACCTTCAATCCGGCGAATCTCTGGTCGATAAGTCTCCTTCCAAACACCAGCAATGTATTCGAAAAAGCTGTCAATAGAGCCGTGACTAAGTGCGTTGAGGTCATGCGTATTGACCTGGTGTCGGATATCCAATGGAACAAAATCAAGAAACAATGCACGGCTGCCTGCCTGGTTGACTTGGAGAAGACCTTCGATACCATATGACTAGACTCTTCGACAAGTTGAGTAGGCTGGGTATACGTAAATCACTGTTGAACATGCTTTGTAATATGCTCACCAGTAGACACATTGTGAAAAATGACAATGAGACTTCTGCTGGACATTTCCTCGACTCATACTTCAGAAAACAGTTGTCAGGGTAAATTAGCGGCAGGACAGGTGGTTGCCATTATCATCATCACCATCACAAATTCCTTATTTCCAAATACCACGGCGTCGTTGGTTATATTTCTTCACCGCCTTCCGCTAGATATCGAGATGAAAAACCTGTCTGAAGAGCTAAAGCATTTGTCAGGCTAGGATTCGCCAAGAAAAATAGTGTACACAGAACGCGACCTTATTTTTAACAAATTCAAAATCGGATATCCAACAAGTAAAGTATCCTATCCTATCCTAGTGTTGGCAAAGGAACGAGATTTTAGTGTATACAGCATGCATGCAGTGTGTTCCAAGTTTTGTAACTGTTCAAGGTGAGATCAGAATTATTCTATACTAAAATTAGTATTTGTATCGGAAGTCAGGGCCTGCTCAGTGTGCTAGTATCAAGTGTCACCAGATACGAAGTAGTCAAGAACTGCTTGTAGAGACGGGTCACACTATGTTGGGTGCCTGAATATTTCAGCATAAGGGAAATAGTTACTCCGAGACGAAGAAGGACGAAGAGGAATATCCTTCAACGAGAATAGTTCTTAAACCAGTAGAATATTCACAACTAAGGAGCAAATCTATGGTGATGGGATGCGATTAAAATGCTTGTCATGTAAAATGGGGCAGCAAAGAGAATTCTTTCTCTCTACAAACCTTGCCCTGTGTTATAATCAATTCTACAACTTTTCACAGCAGTGTTAGAGGTTGTAGATCTCACTTTGATGAAGATATAAAATAAGGGTTTATCATCTAAATACTCTTTCTCAGTTTGTTTTAGAAATCTCTTTGCAATTAATATCTCCTCTCAAAAGCAAAAAAAAAAATTTAGAAACCCTTTAAAGATCAACTGGGCAGAGTATACAAAATGGACTAGCCTATGTGCCCCTCATCTCAGCGATGTTATTCTTCCAATTGGAATATCAATTGATTCTGTTGTTCAGCTCATAACTGGAAAAATTATTAAAGTCTTTAAGAAATTCAACAAATTCTTTTAATTTGTACTGAATCCCTTGAGGATACTAGCGAGGCCGCTAGAACTACACACAATTTCACTCAGGGATCCATCAGTCGCGTCGCGAGATACCTTAGCTTAATGATAACTCATTGACAGAGCCGAGCCAGTTAAACTAGGATCTGCTTTTGCTAACTATGCTTAGCGATTCTCTTATCATCTTATCTTCTTTGTCAATCTCTTTCTTTTGTTGCACTATTGAGGCACTTTGTCGTTGTTATCCACATAATTTTTGAATTATTGAACATTGTGGCAACATTACCTAGAGCAAGGAATTAAATTTTTGTCTGGCTACGGCCTTGACAGCACAAGATTACTCTCTGTTGGGTCCCTGGACATGAGGGCATACCAGGTAACGAGAATTTCGATCTGAGCAAATAGACTTGTCAGTAAATATCCCACAAAAAGTATTTGGTCTTACTTTGAGAAAACAAGGACCGACAGGTTATGCAAAAGGATATAAGATCCCTTTCTGCCCTGGTGGTACCACATGAAAAACTACGATGGACTCCAGCTAGTTAGTGAGGATACGGCCCACTTTCTCTGTCACTGTCCAGCTCTCATCCACCTTAGATATAAATTTCTTGGACGACACTTCTTCCAGGAACTTGAAGAAATTTCCAGTAGATCAGATAAAGACATTTTGATCTACGTCATATCAACTTGATATTCATCTCAAATAAGAAGTTGAATCGTGGTTGATAATAAGGCTATCCAATGAGCAAGGGCTGACATATCTCTCCTAAGGATATTACAATGGGTCTGTATTAACCTGAGTGGGGAGTGGTGAATTACTTCAACCTCGCCTGCCCACATACCTATGTACCTACTTGTACTGATAATGGTGACATACAGGCGGACGTACATATCAGGGAGAGCATATAAAGAGCGACTTATGAAAGAATCCCTACAAGGAGGAGTCATTTCTCTTTTCTCATGGTTGCTTGCCAACATTAAAAACTCTGAGGCAAGAAGATTCGTTCGAGACAATCAGGCTTGTAAAGACAAAGCTCCGATGGAGCCTATATTGATACCAAAAAAATAATGGACAACGTCCTACCTAACATAGGATATTCATATTCCCGGAAGACAGAATTGGAAATCCATTATAGGTATTACATAGTGTACTTGATATTCAACACTACGCTGATGGGTTTAAAAGTAAGAGACCAGTTGCTGAGTTTATTATAAAACGCTCAAGTTCACCGATTTACACAAATTTCCGGATATTGCCGAGGGCAACACAGATTATATTCTGAAAAAAATCTTTTTAGGAATGCAATCATTGAGGATTGCAGCAGCACTTAAGGATCTAGGCAGAGGGAGGAAGTAGATTAAAAACAGTCTTCCCGTGCTGGTAAATCTTAACATCCCCAAGTCACTCTTCACAAGGTTCCAGGGCAGAGTAATATATAAAGAAATGAGACATGGGATGAGTGAGCTAGATAAAAAGGGTCAGAAGGAAGCGAACAATATGCTCATATCCCTATCGGAGTACTGAAAAGAGTTACAGGCCTCAACAGCAAAACAAAAATGATCAACACCGCCTATGCAATCAGAGGGAACTGCGCTATATCTTGCAGTTTATGGCAGGTGCTAAACAAGAAAATAATCGAACTAAACGCCATAAAGATAAGTGAGATTAGTATGTACATATTTTGAGAGGAATAGAAACAGTCGTAGTGGCCTCCAGACTAGACATCAACTTATCCAACTTCTGCAGGAGTTGTCATGACATGCTTACTTTGCTTACTTAGAAATCCTCAAAATCATCGCTCACAAAGAGCGCAAGTTTATTTGGCAGAAGGCCGAAGGAAGAAGCATAAAATAAGTTTCATCAACCAGGTTAGGTTGAAGTGGCTGTCAGCTAGGAGTCGCCAAAACACACTTAGACCAATGGTAGGTCTATTGTGATACCACGTGGATCAAAGTTTCTCTCTACCTACTCGTTAAACCATGAGCTTCTTATAAGCGTAAGAGGCTCTTAATGTCAATATTCATCAGGCGGCCTATATCGTTATAATAGGGGGCTCCTAAGTGAAACTTCCTTCTACGGGAATAGTTTCCTCCTCTTCTTCATCCATGCAGCTTCTACAAAAGTCGTTAGCAAAGACGCCTAGCCTTGTAGCATGCTTGTCTTTTAGTCAGTGTCCATTGATGACACCTATTGTGGTGCCGATATGCAATCTATTAAGAGAAATCAAATTCTTAGAGCGTTTTAGATCCAGCTTCGTCCAAGTCTGTCTTGTCGCTAGACATGTTGATCCACTTGTCCACCTAAGAAAGACAGCATCCAGCTTAAGTCTAAGTTTGCGAGTAGCGATTGGTCTACCTAAGGTCCGTTTGTCAGGTAAGATGGGTATAGTTGTTCCTATTCTGGCGAGTTCATCGGCCTTACAATTCCCTGGAATGCTCTCTATTGAAGTGCTCAGCCATCTTCACAAGAGACGAACGGCAGTCTAGAGCTACTAAAGGTTTTATAGAGGTCGATTCCAAGGGTTTGATTGCTGCATGGCTGTCTGAAAAGATGCGGATATCTCTAGCAGATATCACGTTTTTCTTAAGCCAAGATAGGGCTTCTTTGATCGCCATTATTTCCGCCTGAAGCACGCTACAATGATTTGGAAGACGGAAAGAGAGCTTAAAATTAAGCCTATCAGAGAAAACACCTGCACCAACTCCGTCTTTGGTCTTTGACCCGTCGGTGTAAAAGTGAATTGATTCATCTTCTAAAAATGCATCGTCCTCCCAGCGTGATCTGGAAGGGATGGTGACTGTGAAGTTGTTCTCGAAATTTAGACGTGGGATGGTGTAGTCCGTGTTTTCGCGAGAGATTTTGAGTTTATTGAGAACAGAGGCGTGGGCGAAATCTTTTCTTGATCACTGTTGGGTAGCTTCAAGGCGAACGTCTGCAATCGCTGGCATTTGTATTTGCTAAATATATCGAGGAGTATCAGATGGTACACAATGTCCAGTGCCGCAGAGGGAGTTGTACGTAGTGCTCCGCTTATGCACAGGCAAGCTGTACATTGGACCTTACTTAAATAGTCGCGACTTTTAGCTTTTTCTAAGGTTGTCCAACAGACAATCACCCCGCATGTGAGTATCGGTCTAATGACCGAGATGTAGAGCCAGTCGGCTATCCGAGGTTGTAGGCTCCATTTATTACCAATGGCTTTTGTGCAGGAAATAAGTGCTACTGTAGGCTTCTTGACTCTTTCTTGAATGTAAGGTTCCAGCTTAGCTAGCCAGGATAAGAAAACTTAGCGCTCTTAATTTTGATATCTTTTTCGAAGTCCCTCAGGGATTTCTACGTAGTAGCATGTTATGATGCCTTAGCTTCATAATTCTATTTAACCTGACCTAACCTAAATCCTGATCAACTTCCCGCTCAACCTTAATAAGCTAGTAATCAATTTAAGAATTTTATCCCCCAAAAGTCGGTCATCATCAACCTATTTTTCTGTTATTCTTTCCTTTTTAACAAAAGTAACCTTGAAGCAATTACGGAAGGGCAGACGACGAAGTATATTAAGACTTAATGACTGTCTGCTCTACAGGGATGGGGGCACGGATTCATCCGCCAAAACAAAAAAACAAATTAAAATATCGCGTCAAAATAAAAAAAAAAACTCCGCCAAGTAACTTACTCGCACCCTCTGTTTACATTTATTTTATTTTTTTCAAGGAAATCGTGGAAAAGCGCGTTTTTTTCTCATTATGTAAAAGTTCATCAACCATTTAGGAAAAAGCAAGGAAAAAAAATAACGGAAAAAAGAATAAAAATGTAATGAAATAGGGTGAAGAAATATGTAAATATATAAGAGGGTGTGCTTCTGATAATGAGGGGAAATAAAGATGAAGATTTTTTTTTGTTTCTACATTCTGTTTCGACAAAGTTCCTCGGCGCGCTGGAAAGAATGCGAGGAGAAACATTATTACCACAAGACGCTCATAAAAGAAATGGGACAGAGTGCATGGGAAAAATAAAAAAAAAATCCATCCTCGTCCTCTCGTTCTATGTGTTTGCCAGAAAAATTAAAAATGTAAGTACATAAACTGAACTTGAAAGTTGAAAGAATGAAATGAAAAAAAAGAAAAAAAAAAGTGGAAAAAAAAATCACAAGGAAGAGGCGCAACAGGAGTAACAGTTTCACAATATTAATGAAAATAGCTACAGCCTGGCTATAGTCCAAGTCGGTGCTGCTCCCCGCCACTAAGCACCGTCGTTGCCTCTGCGACAGGGAGTGAGGGACGTTTTGAATTTTAAAATTGCGGCAGGTCATGAACACTTACTTTCCATGAATAAATTTATTTTCTTTTCCCCCTTCTTCTGCGCCCTTCTGGGGGTGGGGGATGGGTGAGAATAAATAAAAAGTAAAAAATGCTGAACACTGAAAAAAGTAGGTTATACGGGAGTAGTAAGCTTGTGATGAGACCTAAAAATGGCCCTTTTAATTGAAGGATGTCTGCTTTGTGTCTCTTCGGTGCGCACCGCTTTTACTTTCTCGCAGGGGCGCGGCGCGGCGGTGGCGAACCGTAGGCAAATTTTAAGCAGTGCTATTCTTGAATACTTAGCGGATGAATCTGTAGTCATGAGAAAAACTTTTGAAAATGACTTAATGTCTTATTAGCAAAACAGTCGCAAAAGGTGAACCCTTTGCTGAGAAGAGAACGAAGTAAAAGCATAAATCGCTCATTGGTGGCGGTAAGGCAATTCCCAGTGTTTACCCTTTAGGTACTTGTCTCGTACACCGACCTACTGCTAAATACTTTCGTTTGAATTTCTTGAAAAGTCGAGAAAAGTGTTAAAAACAGACTGAACAGTAGAACTGTTTTCGGAACAAACTGCATTTGGTGCAATCTTCCCCTGCAGCCAAATGGCTTGGAAGGTCTTAAGTTTTGAGTCGACGTTCGTCAAAAGTAACTTTATAGCCATACTACATACGGCAAAATTTTCGAACTAGAGCCAAATGTTATATAAGTTTGGCCATAAGTTTGGAATCACTTTTTGGTTTCCATCAGCCTGTTTCTCTAACTACCATGAAAAGGCATTTGATTGAAGCAGGCTTAAAAGGCCGGATAGCAGTTTGAAACCTTTGCTCTGGTCTCAAAATCGACCTAAAATATTGGACAATGGAGGACTGAAGCAAGGTGTTATGGACTGACAAGCCCAAATATAAAAAAAAAATACGAAAAATGCAAAAATTAGGTGGTGATTCCAAACTTATGGCCGGCAGTGTAGGTTCTAAGAAGCTATATAATTTTGGAGCCTGCATAGCATGTGTAAAGTCTCATTTTCTTTTAGTTTGTATGTGGCTGTTAAGTGTGCCAGCATAGATCCAAGAAAGTGCTAAATTTTCCGACATGCTAAAGTTTATTTCAATTGCTCTGAATAACAATTAGATTGAATTGCTATTGGAATGTTTGGCATACCAAGTGCCGGAGAATAAGGCTCTCATCTTAGATCGTATCATATGTACATCTTGGATGAGTCATCCGTTGTAAAAGCTGTTACTGTCTAAAGGAGGAAGGAATTACAAATAGATTGAGTTTACCTCTTTAAAGAAGTAAATAGCTCCGTCTTTCAAATTTCACATTTACTGTGGACGGTTTATCCGGATACATGTACACACATCTGAGAGCTTTCTAGGCCGAGGGCAATCTTTTTTGTGGAAGCTGCTATTTCCAACGAATATTTATTTTGTTCGGAGGCATATGCTAAAAATTGTAGTACCTTTCCGCAAATTGGAACTATGAGGTTCGCTTTAACGTTCCGATGAACATGAATTTAAATATGTGAGCCTTCAAGGATCTTACAATATAACTTTGGGGTAGTAAGGGACTTTGTCTACCTTGGCTCTCCTAAATAAAATGAACAATACCACTTGTATTCTTTGGGCTGAGAAGGCAATCGGATAGTAAGACCCTATTCCGCACAACTAAGAAGATTTTATACAAGACTTTAATCACCCCAGTCATGACGCTGAAGCACGGCTCTGTCAAAAACTGATGAAATCCTGGGGCATTTCGAGAGAAAAATTCTTGAACACAATTAGATATGCGTCTTATCAGGGTCAGTAGGGCACGTTCCCAGCAAAATTAGTTTGCCCATCTTTCTGTACTTTGAGAACTTCTTTTAGTGGAAATTGTGCAGGCGGACTTCCAGACTCAAATCGAACAATAACGGGTAAAATACTAAGATATTCGATGCTGTATTTAGGTACATAAATTGTTTTCGAACTGAGTTATACTCAACGTAAGCAATATATACGTATCTAGTCGTAGTGGGGTGGATCTAAACGTTGATACTGGAATCAGCCAGGCAAATTCACTTTTTGCCCAATTGTAGGTAGCATTTAGAAATTGGACCAAAAAACAACGGACACAAATAAAGGAGTACATCTTCATCCTAACTCCAATGTCAAGTCGGTTTTATAGGTATTATGGATATGAAACGAGGAAATACTCAAGGGCAGTAGAGATATTAAGGATTTGGTGGCCAAAACCGGTGGAGTATGGAGCAAAATAAAACGGTTGGAGAAATTAACAAGTGGAAGTGGAGATGGAACGAACTAACAATTTTCCGATTTCATTGGAACCCGCAAGGTTGTTGTACACCGGGTGGTCTTGTTAAAACTTAGCATAGTTCGACGATCTACGAAGACCGAGTGTTCATGGAAAAACATTTTTAAAAAGCACTGTTGATATCCTATGCACCAATGGGAGATAAGAAGAGAAGCAATTAAGTTAGTGTCTTAGGATTAAAAAAAAAAATTCACGGCTTTGTCAAGTGGCTTCCATTTGTAGCCCACAACTTTAATGAAACTGTAAAATCTTAAAATTTTCAATAAAGCTGCAGATACGAATACATTAAAACATTTTTCTTTTAATTGAAATATTGTGGACCCTAAAACGTTTCTCGGATCTATAAACTGTCTCTACTTAGCTTTGCCGCTTTTAGAGCTGCAATGGCCAGCTACTTAGTGTTAAACTTATTTTTTTTTGGTTAAGAGTCCATAAAGTATAAAATCAACCTCGTGAGGAAAATAAATGCAGATCTGAGGGTATAAAGTAATAGAAAGGAAGCAGGAATAGGATAACTATTTTTTTAATGAGAAAATTCTTCATTGAATTATTGAACCGATTTTGGAAACCTTTTCTTATTAGATAGACTAAGGGATTAAGGAGTCGACAGGTAAAAAATTGTTGTTAGGATGGGACGCGACTTACATATGTATGTAAACTATCTGTTATATCTCTGTTATAAATTTTGACATTTTAAAAACTATTTAAGATATGAAAATCAGTCATATTTTAGAATTATAGATCCAAAAGTGTTCTATTAGCATGATTTTTTCAAGTTCTTAAGCCTTATAGTTTGGAAGAATAGGAAGGGAGCACCTATTTCCCCACGCATATTCATATTTTATGACGTCATGCATATATAAAATCTTAAATTATAATTATTATTATTTATTAAAAAAATAATACAAAAATTATAATGCTTATATAAAAAAGAGAAAAATAAAAGCACTAGCTGCAGAGGCCTACGGCTCTAATGTTTAAAATTGTTATGTTAACAAAGAAACAGGGTATTAAAAATTGGGTATTATGGGTTCATTTTTAAAGTATTTACAAATGTTCTAATTTTTTCAATATTTCCGATACTTGGGTTTTTTAAAATTTCCTGAATAGAGATACATTTGAAGATATCACAAGTGATTGAGGTAGGTAGTGCACATTGTCCAAGGGCGATGATATGATTGATGTCAACTGCTGAATTGCAAGACGGACAAGTTGGAGGATTCTCTTTCTTCAATAGGTGTTGATGAGTTGTTGCAGTGTGTCCTAGGCGAAGTCTTACAAAGTTGGTATTCGCAGTCTTTGAGATTGAAGTTATGTAGACAGGGGGGTGTCGGTCTGTGTTTATTCTCGAGTACTGGTGGTGATAGGAAATCCAATTGACTAGGTTATTTTTTGAATGGGTTTGTTTGATGTTATTAAGAAGGTCTTTTTTAGAGAATGTATTGTATATATATAGCGGCATATTGTGTGCTAAGTTTGCGGCTGAATCCACATACTCGTTTCCTTGAACCCCTACATGTAGAGGGACCCACATTAGTTTTAATTTGGTAGGGTTACTAATAAGACGATCCCTGATCGTGTTCATTATGGCGGTGTTGTGCTATCGTTCTGTATGGCAGTTATGACTGATATACTGTCCGTAGCTATTACGTATTTACCTCTGGCTTGGAGTATGATTTTGGTTGCTTCAAGTATAGCTAATGCTTCGGCAGTGAAAATAGAAGCTTCTTGTTGGAGTAAGCCAGCACGTAGCACTGCCCCACTTTTATTGGTGACTGCAAACGAGATGCTCTTATTTGTTTTTGAGCCGTCTGTGAAAATCAGGTTTCATCCATTAGATTTCAGGTTATTTGCCAATTCCTGATATAGAGAGCAGTAAATCTTGTTGCTTGTGCTGGGTTTCCGATGTTTGGACATGTCTAGATTAAAAATGTGTATGCATACATATTTAGATTCTACTTAACAGTGCCTATGTATAAACAGAAAAAATATTTAATTTCCGCATTTTCTTGTACCGGAGCTAAGTCCTAGATAATGGCTTTTTGACCACAGCCGTTGCATTTGGATTATCACTTTACATAACATGTGCAAAAATCATGCATGTATCTTTTGTATTTTAGGAGCGATAGCAAAAGTATTTGCTGATCTACATACGTACGGAACCCCGAAAGATCGTTACCTCTCATTATTTTTTTTCATTTCACTGTAACAATTTAACAAAAACTAAACAAAAACACTTCTCCCTTAATAACGTCTGGTAGTTTTATTAAGTTTAACTCAATACCGTTGGCAAGGAGGCAATACAAGCGATGTGACGACTTCATATAAAGCGAAATCTGGCTCGAGCGACATGACTTTTAAAATGGAGTACTATTGCGTAACTACTTACTACTTCTACTTCAAAGAAAGGGTATTTAAGCTCTGCCTGCCTTTATGCTCAACTGCAGCTTTTAATTGAAGGATGGCTTAGAACGCTGATGGAACTTCTGACATTTATTCAGATTTGATTTTCTTAAAAACGGTTCAAATATAGTGACACTAACATAATCCTGTCCTGTGTTCTCGCCTCACCGCTCGTTCGTGATTCGGGTCTCCAGCCATCGCATCGTTCTCAGGAACCTAGAAAGATCGCCTAGTGAATAATAATTCATGTTTGCTTGGATAATTCATGTATGTCCTGGAAGTAATAACTTCCTAGAGTTCTATTTCTCAAGTGACATGGGCTTGAGCAGTGACAGAGAAAGTGAGCTGTATCCGCGTGAGCCTCTTCGTCACCGCAACCTCTGAAGATATTGTTGTCATTGAGTTTAAGTTTCATTGTGTGATTTCTTAGAAGGTTATGGCCGGTAAGCGCACCTATCAGGATTGACAGCGATTTCCTGTCGTTGTTTAAGAGCTTGCTGGTTCTAGCTTTGTCATATCTAGGCCAAAGCTTCTTTGACATGTCACAAGTGGAAAGCGATTCTACATACATATGTTTGACTGTCATTAGAATCTTACACTCAATTCGCTCTCTGAGGTTACAGAGTGGAGGTTTAGTCCATTCAAGTGCTCGATTGTGGTCTATTGTAGACCCTTTTCTCGCAAGTTCATCAGCTTTCTCGTTTCCGGCTATATCCCTGTGACTAGGAACCCAGCAGAGGGTAATTTTGTGCTGCGAGCCAAGAACCTCCAGTTTTTCGCGACAGCGTCGAACTAACTTGGACTTGATTTCAGTAGCAAAATTGCTTTTATGGCGGCTTGACTCTCAATGAAAATGGTGATATCATCTCGTGGTATTGCCGACATTGATACCGTACTGGCTGCCACTGTCACTGCCAGTAACTCCGCCTGAATAAGCTTGGCTCTAATAGCTTATGCGATCTTTGCGTGTCTACTTTCCCAACTGTAAGTTCTCAATTCTTGTACTCATACAATGGGTTCCAACCAATTGTGCTTCGGCCTAGTGTGTGGCCTCGTCTACGAATCGTTAAAAAACTGTACGAAAACAATCTGTTCGGCACTTAGTATATTCAAGCTTGAATTAACTAAATCGTTGTCCTTAGATGGTACTCAGTCAGCTAAATTTCAGCTCAAACGTTGATAATGCAAACCTTCCAAACCGAAGCAAGATTTTGCTATGGTGTCCTATTTAATGGGCGTGTGTATGCTGATGGATACAGGGCTTAGGAAAAAAATTCACTTCATTTTTTATTTACTTCTTCCTTTAGAATAACAGGAAGTTTTTAAGGGCAATAATTTTTGGTTAATTAAATTAATTAAACGTCGAAACAAACACCTGTTGTGGTGTGTCTGTCTGTCCTTTTTTTTATCTTTCTCTCTTTACTAATTCAAGAACCTTCTAGGGAAAATTAGGTTTCATGAATTCCGTTCATACCCAAAGTAGGCAGAGTGGGAAAAGGCATGGGGTTTGAGTGCCAAAAGTAAGAAAAATAGTGACTGACAGTGCTTCTACGAAGCCTAATTCTGGAAATATTTAGTTAATTTCAAGGTATTTCAGTGTCCTGGCTTAAACTAGTACAATTTTAATGGCATGTGGTGTGGGGTTTCGGTTGAAAATATTCCAAAATATGACAAAGAAATCGCTCAGTGGATATTAATGAAATCCAGACAAAACATGGACTGTTAGTTTTGTCTGGACTGAAATGGAGTTTGGGGTAAAATAGTCCGGTGGTTTTCAAAATCTTTAAAAATTTACTTTTTATTATAATTAAAGTTAGTTTTCAAGTATTTTGGCATGCAAGCATGTACTGTAGGCTTGGCACACCAAGTTTTGGAGAAATGTTAAAGTAGTTCTTGTAACTTTTTCCCCTAACGAATAAACTAATATTTCATGCGTGTACCTGGGCGATTTTAACGATAATTTCTACCAAGTCATGCAAAAAAAAATACAAATGCAAATGCTTGGCGCAACAGACCATTCGTGTTGTGCGTGTTATATTTTCTCACATAATTGGAAGGGACCTACAGAAGGGACCTATGAGCCATATCCGAAAGGCGAGTTGAGAAGCTTTCTCATGACAGTGATTACTCTCGAACGTTTGTCAGACATTCGCGAGAGGTTCGTCAAAAACTTTCTAGTGTTTTCTGGGCTTCGAACCTCGAACCTACGGTTGAGTAATCCAACGCACTAACCACTGAGACACGGCGTCCACCACAATCCGTTCAAAGTGCATGGTTAAATGGCAAGCAAAACTACATCAACTGCTTAGGATCAGAGTCTAGATACGAGTAGTTCCTTACTGAGGTCTTTCAGAAGATAGAAGCCATATTTGGCAGCGCCTAATAAATTGTTTTAGTAAAGGTACCATAGTCTAAATCTGCAATGAGCCCTCCGAAGTTATAAGTATTGGAATACACATCAGGTTACACACAGGTTTCACTGGAATAGTAGCGACAGTAGTCGTCGCTTCCTATCTTTCCCAAGTATTGACAAACTTATCGAAGGGGTTTCTACATACACTCATGGAAAATGCATGAAAAATGTTAAGTTCCCCGAAGACTGGAAGAAGAGAATGATTATTAAGCTCCCGAACGCAACGGTAATCTATTAGTTGCGCGGGAACTGAAAAACTTTGTACAGTCTCAAAAATCATAAATTCGGATACAACAATGTACTCTCAATGTATAACAAGGTCGTTAGAGGTTTTCTTGGCTGACAAGAATTCTTCCCCTACAATCGTCGAGTAATGCCTCGTCTACCACTTCGCCTTTGCTTATCATCTTCAAGATGTCGTTGAGCCCGAAAACCAATAGTTTTATAAAGCCTACGTTACAAATGCCCGAAAAACTTCTAACATCGAATCTTTACTTTTGGTCCTGGTTGTTGTTGTTTTTTTTTTTTTTATAATTTACCCGCACTCAAGGGGTTATGAATACCCTTTTGCATGTTTTCACATGGTGCGGGCGTTGGAAAGATAGATAGAGAGAGAGTGAAAAAGAGATTGGTGTAGTGGTTTGAAACTCAGCTGTATTAGGTTTCACATTAGCTCCAGGGGTGGTGTCCAGAATAACTGGGGAGATTTGATGCTGTCATGTATTTTTTGAGTTCGCTTTTGATTCACAGTATTTTTTCCCGATCCACCTGATGACATAAGCATATCAATCATCAACAGAGCGTATAATTTCTCCAGCCATATGACAAACCTACTGCCAGTGTTATTCCTTCGCAGTAGTGTTGTCACAAACTTTCGCAATTGATCGGACTGCCTCTTATCATATAATGCTTGCTGACATCAGGGATTGAACTGTGAACCATCAGCTCGACAAACGATGACGCTACCACTACACCATTGCCACCCCATAATGGCCTTTGAGCTACTCTGACGGAATACGAAGGACAATAATCTCCTACGCTAAGCATTTAGACTACGCTTTGTTTGATTTCGCACAGAGTAATGAGGTTGCACTGAATTTTCTATATTTTGAAAGTTTAAACAAGTAATGAGTTGCTGAGTTAAGAGAAACGTATTTAATCTTACCATGTCGTCGCTGTATTTTCAGACATTAGGTTCAGAAAGCCCTATTTTGAAAGTTCTGTCTCGTCAGATATTGGCACCACGCAGGTTGAAGACAGTACATTCAGAAAAGCTGTGTTTTGCAAGCTGGTCAATATTGGCAAAGCCATATTTTCAGAAGAGTATCGTACGTGAAAATAGTTAGATTCAACGTAAAGCGAATACGGAGTTTTATACCTACTTGGACGTTGACATTCACTGTCACTCGCATGCTATAGTTCTTCATAGAAGGAGATGTCTTCCTATCATTCTATTAGCATCAAGATTCTATGAAACAAGTGGTAGTGAATATATATATACAATGGCATGGAATTCACTGTACTTCTTCATTCTTTTCGATCTCGGACAATACGAGTATACTTCGATATTTTGTTTTCGCCACAAAAGGTGTCTAAAAATGACTGAAAAGTACGGCTTCCATTTTATTTCAATGGGCGCGTTCCGTATTCTAGGCACGAGAGATTCAGTTTTGACTGTAAAGTAAGGCTTTTTTTTGAGGTAGTGTACTAGATTTGAAGGTAAGCAAATTCTCCCTACATTTTAAGTCAATCTGCCAGTTGTCAAAAACAGCTGATTCATTTGTATTTCTTTCATTGTTCGGTCGTTGTTTACAAATTACGAGTAAATAAAAAAATGAAATTCCAAGTGAATTGTGACGGAGTGCTCTACGATTTGGCCGAATCGGAGGAGACAATGAACAGGCTGAGGGCTAAAATGTTTGAGGCATTAATAGATAATAAATTAAGTAAATTTAAATGCCTAATTTTTTTACATTTGCATTTACATACATGAATAAATAATATTATATTACTTACAGACTGATCTCATCTTCCATTTTTCGGACTTACGTATGTATGTATGTATATCTTTGTTTACTTATTGATTTCTTTTGTACTGCAATTCACAATTTATAAATGATCTCAAGTAAAAGTAGGCCTAGAATTCGGAGCGCGCCCAATGTCTACATACATATATTGGTGACAATTCCCGTCGGCGGCAATCACAAGTCTATTTTCAAGGAATTTCACATATCTGTGAATGTCCTTAATTTCTACTTGCAGAATAACTAAGTCTCCTCAAGGTATAGATGACATTCTGAACTGTATCATATTCATAAGTAGCTCTTCTGAGAATTACGTTTCTACTCGAACTTGATGAGCATGCATACACCTACATATATGTACATATATAGACCTGTTGTGGTGACTGTCTTATTTTCAGATATGTACTTAAAAGCGCGTTTTCAAATTGTAACGATTTTCCCAGAAAGAGATGCTAAACAAAAAATGTTTTTCCGTCGGCAATATCAATAAATTTCATTTAAATTTTAATTATAATTAAAATGTACTATAATCTCTTGCATTTAATGAATATAAAAAAAATATTTGCCGAATGAGTTTAGGTTTTGTTCAATACATTCGAATTTTTAAATAGTTTCCACCACTTAGACTGAGGTCTAATCACCCCAGTGATGGAGTTAAATTAAAGGATATAGAAAAGCCTAAAAAAAGGAGACCCTCTGAACTGCGGCAACTACAGAGGCATCAGTCTTCTTATCATCGCATATAAGATCAACAATCCGATCGTGTGGTTTTAGGCCAGAAAAGTCCACCATCGACCAAATAATCACATTACGGCAGATCTTGGAAAAAACCCAGGAACTTCAAATCGATACACACCACCTTTCCATCGATTTTAAGGCCGCGTATGACAGCATTTGTAGAGACGAGATGTATAGAGCAATGTCTGGTTTTGGCATCCCTGCCAAACTCGTCCGTTTGTGCAGGGTGACGATGGAGAATGCACGCTGCTCCATCAAGGTCCGTAATGACCTCACCGATACCTTTGATGTCAAAAAAGTTTTTAGCCAAGCTTCGCACTGTCTAAACCATAGGTCTCCAACCGTTCCAAAGAAGGACCTTCATACGGTGTGGTGGAGAGTGCACATGTTTAAGGGGCGTATCGTAAAAGGCTCACTTGAAAGGGTAGCAGCGCAAAATAAGAGTCGAAAGGGAAAAGTGCAGAACAAGCCGAAGGAAAGAAACACTTCGCTAGAAAAATGGAAAACGTATATGCATTCAAACAGAGAGCAATTGTGAAATGGGAGGAAGATAGAGAGGGCAGTAGACCGAACCCACATATCTCTTCATGCGTTATAGAAGAAGTTGGTGCTGGAAATCAACAAAGCTGTCGGAACCACTCAACTCCCAAAGGAGCACAAAGCACAAGGGCTAAGTTTTATTATAGCGCTTGCACCAAGTCATCAATCTGAAAAATTGCCTGGAAGAAAGCTCACTTACTCCATCTACATAAAAGGTGATTCTATGTCTTGTAAGAACTAGCCACGCATATCCCTTATAAATGTTGTGTAAACATCTTATCCAACGCAATAAAGATTCGTCTGCAGTGTCCCTTTTAATGGAGAATAGGGCAAATTTTCATTCAAAAACCCACCACTTCAAATCCATAGAATTCAAAGCCGCTCATAGTATGCATATACACATCGCCAAAAATTGTACAGGACCAACTTTGGAATCCTGTGTAAACTTGTTTAGCTGAGCTACTTATCTCTGGAAGCTACGCGGTATACTTTGTGCTTTGAAAATTCCAAAGCAGTGTGCGTTATCATGCGACCTTTTCAATCTCGTACTGGCACAGACAGTGTGTAGGACCGCTATCAACACCGAGAGCATTATCTTTAGTAAATCCTTTCAAATGCTGGACACAGAGACGATATCAAGATTATTTCAACCTTTTCAGGGAATTAAAGGGAGAAGAGTTGACGAAGACGTGAATGAAGACAATGTAAGCTGTCGATGAAGAAAAAACATTCGCCCACGGCAAAACGTCAGTCTTGGCAGCTAAGACCTTCAAATAGCTAAGAATTTCACCTACGAAAACCTCGGAGTAAACTTACGTACGTATATATTCCAAAAATTGTACCCTAGAGGATCTGATAACGTTCGACGCTCACAGTCGTTGCAATTTCGGCTCGCAAAGCAACTAGGTTCAAACCTAACTCACAAAGGACGTTAAGAACAAACCCCGAAACTTCAAGAAATGAAATGAAAACTAAGGCTTCCTGTCATATTGCAGGATGCTGAGTGCCAGACCATAAACAAGACGGCTGAGTAAATTATGGGTTCCTTCAAAAAATATTTGATCCTGTCTATGAAGACTGTGCTGTACTAAGATGGTGGATGCCGTAAAAAAAATAAAAAAGCAAATGAAAGACAATGATTCTTCGTATTCCAGTCCCCGAGCTCATGATGTGGAGGAAGACTGAACCTCATTTAAAAAATAAATGAAAGCGGTTGCTCCGCAGTTTGTGCAGGGAACCTAAGGCTATGGAAGGCTCCTGTGTTTTAGGCCGAGACTCTTTATGGTTTGGAAAACCGCTTTATTTTTGCAGCAAGATTTTGGGGTCTAGATTTTCTGATGCACTGGCAGTAATTCCTTTTCTGACTTAGATATCTGAAGTTATCTGGTATCCCACTTAATATTTCTGTTTACGTTTCCTATTATCAAAGCTAGCAGGAATGAATGAAAATGTTGCGTATAGTATATGAACATCAATTGGGGATCGTTCCTAGTTGTAAAATTAAAGTAGATACCGCAGCGAATTTTCAAAAAAGATCCGTAACCCAGTGCATACAAAAATTCAATCCACTTAGAAACTTAAGCTAGCAGACCATTTTAAGCGTCGATAGTACACCAGTTGTGTTCAGGACAACGAAGAGTAGAACGACCATTTTACGAAGGACAGTGATAAGGCGCAGTTTCAGCAGGATGTCTTCATGACAAACCAACATTTTGCGGCACAAAGAGTACTCGAGCAATCAATGAGACATCGATGCATACTCGTCGAGACACTGTTTGATGCAGTTCTTGAACAGGCTGAGTACAGCAGTATGCCAAAAAAAGGAACCGTGAATGACATTTTTCATCGCATAATTGGTTAGTGGGTTGACGGGCGCAAAAGAATTCTGCATCCGTCACACTTAGATCAATGTAGATCAATTGTGATGCCCTAGGGGTTTAAAACCTCCAATACTCTAGAGCCTATAAACCAACTATGGATTTTGAAGCCATCCCGAAGCGTTTATAAATTTTTGCAAGTCGTTTATAGACTTGCCAGAAAGTTCCTCAAGGTCACAGAAGAAGTGTCTTCCAAGTGTTTTAGATCTAATATGACAGAGTGATGGGCAGTGACATAGAAAGTGTTTGGAATCTTCATGTACATCTTCGTCACCACATCCTCTGCACAGGTCATTTGTACTAAGTTTCATTTGTGTTCCCTATTGTTTCATCGCATCATAATAACCAAGGTTATAAAGCCTCAACATAGAGCTCGCACCAGGTGGCCAATCCTTGGTGTCAACCCCTTTCATCTTTCTCCGAAAGTCGGAGGAGAAAACTTTAAAGTAGGGTGTCTGTATGATAGTACAGTGGACCAGTAGTTGAGTGTTAGTGGAATAGCAGCTAGTTGCAACCTCCAAAAACAAAAAAAGGAGATGGATCTAGATGATATGTCGTCCCAGCAACGAGAAACATTTGTAAGAATTTCCAGGCTCGTAATGAGCAGACATCATTTGGCGATTTGACACGGAGTGTGACTTCTTGTTGTGATGTTTCCTTATATATTATTTCGAGAGATCCCGAATCAGACCACAGTTATGGGCCCCTTTTCATCTCTCTTCCACGAGCCCGAGAGACTCTTTGGATCTGGCTTTCATTCCCCGTATCAGCGCCAGCATCTGTTTAACAGAAATCTGGTTCATCTTCTGGGTTTCTACCCAGTGGCGTCCCAATACCTCTCTTCTTCTGCTAGCTAATGCCGGACATCGACACAATAAATGTAGGTGCCGCCGTCTCGATTTCCTCCAGGCATAGTGCACAGGTGTCATCCCCCAGAAGACCCATCTTCCTTAGGTGATACCCGAAATTTCCATGACCTGTAGATAACGCGCCACCCATTTCAGTGCACTTCGCTCCAAGCTTAGAACTTCCTTATAAGTGTAGCTAGTCGGCCCTTTAATAGCCATTTTAGCCTGCCTACAACCTGGTGTTCCACAGCGGCCCAGTAGTTCATCAGATGCTCCACCATTCCTCTGCCAATTGCAGCAAATGGTTCCGGACCAGAGAACTCCGAGGTTGACCCTTGCTTTGCTAGAGAGTCCGCCTTTTCATTGCCCTCAGTCCCTACGTGTCCTCTCACCCAGAGCGTGGTTTCCTTAAATCTCAGGCTTATATTGACAAAGCTAAATATAAACTGAGCTAAATGCTAAAAACTTTGATCTGTTTTCTGCTTGAATTCCAGCCGCGCCGTATGAATATTCATATGGCACACATGTAGGTGTATGTATGTATGTATCTACTTACCATCAAAACTTCCCTTTTATCTAGCAAACTCAACATTTGAATTTCATTCCTCTTCAACTATCCGTAGTATTTTAATTTAATAAATTGGTTATAATAAGACAAAAACTTACATCTTCTAAGTTCTAAAAGTAATTTTGCATGTATACATACCTACACATGTATCCTACCCACATTCCTTCGAATCAATATCCACTCTGGTTTGGGAAAACATCGTCAGGATAATGACATACGGGTATGTCCTGTGTTTCCCTTAATAAATTATCTGAATTGTTTTCAAAATCTCACTTAGAGAGAGAGCGAGAATTTTTGGAAAATTTCAAGTTTTCGAAACTTTGCGAAAGATGTTAAATTTTCGTTTTTTTTTTTTTTGTTTGACTAGTTCCTTTTTATCTTTTTTTTTGTCTTTAGTTTGAGAGTCCCCACATTCATGTGTGCATATGTGTATGATGTACACATCTGTGTATCTGTGAATATTCAAGTTTTTCCCAAAATTGCAAAGTTGTACTACAATAGTTTCACTATGACGATTAGCGGCGAGGACACACCCTCCATTTGGAAGAAAATGCACAATTCTCAAGTATACACGTACATACTCTCAGGAAAATTCGTGATAGAAAGCCCACCTTCTACATATGTCACACATAGCTGGAGCTCATTAAGATTAATTATTTTTGAATTTCGTTTGCTTTGAGAGTATACCCAGTTAGTCAGTATACATGGGAAGGGAGAGGGGGGAGGAAAGACAATGTGAATTTCGGCAAAAGCAGGTTCCAGGCAATCCGAACGAAAGGAGAACGGTTTTAATTGGTAGGGATTTCTCGACGCTGGAAGATACCTACACGCACGCATAAGGGTGGAGACTTGTGGCCGCAGCACAGTACACCAAAAATCCAAGTGAGTGAAGAATAAGAATTCGCCTTGTGTGTGAAGTATCCACCACCCGCCGTTCGTTGTACCGTGAATCATTGGAGTCCATATAAAGTTAAAGTATCACAAACCGAACTTCTCTCGCATAATATATTGTATGGGTTGGGGGGATATGGTGGGTTGAGAAACCCAAGCTGTATTGATTTTTGCCTTAAATACGTATCCTTATACGTTGTCGTCCACCCTTCCCCCAAACAATGTTAAATTTATGTGCAGGCTTTGTGTGCTGCTGATACTTCACATGTGAGGAGATAATAAAAGCCTCTGACGACGAAAACGACGACAACGACGAGGACGACGAGGACGATGAGGACGAGGAGGACGAATCTCCATCCACTCCCCCCCCCGAAGTCAACCGGAACAGGAACACTTCTAATGAGCAGCAGAGCGGCGTACTTGCTTTGTGTATACATAAGGAACAAATACACAAGAAGTACGTGAAACGACGATATATAGATACCCAGTGACACTCATAGATACACATATAGATACCTACATGAAAAATACATACATATAAGAGCGAGAGAACGGAATCCAATATTGAACAGAGAATAAGGTTATTTTCTAGCATGTGAGATGTATCTAAACACACAATTAGCCTTATAACTAACGACCACCTCCACATATGCCGATTTGGTTCAATTAACGAAGGCACCTTTGGTCCGCCCTATCAGTGAGCTACTGCACTGTACATAGTATCCATCCATCTACAACCAACCCTTTTTGAAAACCAATATCGCATAAATAACCAAAATAACGAACGTTGTTCGCCACTCGCTCACCACTTTGGTGTAGGAGTACAGATACTATACCTAACCACCTACCTACGTACCTACATACATACTGTGTGTGGATCAAGTTTTTGGCAGCAGAGGCTTTCAGGGACTCCACTCACCGCAGCATCTCAGTCTAACAGCAAGCAGTCCCCCCAAAACGACGACTCAACACTGCTATATACTTTCAGTCAGCAGGAGGGGGAGAAGCTAAAGGAATGTGTCGTCCACATATGCATGGATATGGAGATGAGAGCTTGAGTATGTGTGTGTAGTTGTTTTGGAGATATGACGAATGCGCATATGTAAAAGTAGATCTCCAGATAACATATTTCAGTTTGATTTCCACTTTTAATGGAACACAGCACACACAGAGTATCTCTCTATCTATCTCTACCTATGTAATGCGTCCACTCTGGCTGGATAGATAGGTAGATAGATAGTTGAGTTGAGTTGACTTGCCTCGCGCGGCGCATAATGCCTCTTTTTGGCCGAAGCCAGCCTCTAATAATGCCAACCCAATCACTCCCGAAAATACTCCCAATCCCAAGACCATATGAGTAGTTATTGCGCATGCATACAAAATGTGTACATATGTATGTATATTCTGTCCACACAGAGCAGCCAGGCAGTCCATGTGGACAAAGGACAATGACGATTAAAAGACACAACCTCTCTCTCTACCTGGAGGATTTATTTTCCTTTCTTACAAGTAACTGCAGATACATTATTGATGAGGAGTAACCTCTCTGTATCTCTATAGCTTTTTGATTTTATTATTTTTGTTTTTTTTTTTTTATGAAAAGAGCAAAATACGTATGTATCTACGCATTTGTATCTAACAATTGTTAATAAAATACTGCACCTTGAATCTAGAACTAATCCAGAGATTCCTTTACAACAACGTCAACAAAGTGCGTATATTTTCGTGATGTAAAAACAAACGCATTTTTTCCCCCGTAATACAGAAATATCCCTTCGTGTAAATACAGGGAATTTTCTAACATTTCTCCTGAGTTTCTGCAAAAGCACCCCTTCGTCTATGTATCCATGTGTAAGTATCGTCTGCAATGCATGTAGTTAGGATATCTATCAAACGATAGATTGTATACCCCGCTATTGCAGAGAAGAGCAATTTAGACCACACCTTCGTAGAGGATTATGCATGAAGAACCCTTTGCTACCCCGCATGGATATTTGCATGTTTTTTTTTTTCCTCTTTAGTACGTAGTAAGAATATGTGTGTAAAGGGATATTCGAGGTTTTTGCGACGGCTTTTCCTTTATTTATTTGGCAAGGATAGTTTTTTTTTGAAAGGATTTAGAAAAGGAGAAACTTGCAGAAATAAGTGAATTTAATCGATGTATATATGTAGGTACATATGTATCTACGTATCTTTTCGTGACAAGTACATAAAAATGAATGGTTTTTTTTTTTTGGTTGGTTGGTTGGTTCGGTCTCAAAGGGGTTTTGTCTTTAACAAGGATGAAGGTGCGTGTACAGGAATACTAAAAGTGTGCAAAGTTCTTTTTTTTTTATTATTTTTATGTACTCGGGATAAAATGTCCCACTTCTTGGATTCCCTTGCACCAAGTTCATAATTGAAAGAAAGTTCGTTTTTTTTTTGCGCGCTGTTGCAGTTTCTTTTCTGAGTGAACTCAACTTTCGGGAACAGTAGTAGAATTTTTCACTTTTACTTTTACTTAATGGTGAAAAAAATGTTTCAAGGTTTTTGCATGCTGCTACCCGTAGTAGTAAGAAACTCGCAAAAAAATATGCGAGAGAGTACGGGCACACGTTTCGTGATTTTTTTTTTTATTTTCAGCTGTAAAATGCAATTCATAATGGAAAACTGCTGCTGCACTTGACTTTGAAATGGGGAATACGTAAATATATACTGGTGTAGAGGTTTTATGTACTATATTACAGTTTGTTTTAGATTACAAAATGCCGGTCTTGTATCACGGTTGGTGTGTAAAGGACAAAAGTCGGATTGCTGATGCGGCGGTGGCTAGACGCTAGACCTCGTTTAATGATTTTTAATTTATTTTAATTTTACCAAGTTGAAGCCGGTAAAGGGTGGAGTTTCGTTGGAGGTTGGGATGAAATCTGCTGGGAAAGTATTTGTAGAAGTCTTAAAATTCATTGTCTTGTATAATTGCATCAGAAGTAGGTATCTTTCATGGGAAAAGTAAGTTTCTTTATGGTTACACGTTGACAAGGCTCTGTTAGGAATGCATACGCTTCCTTAGAACATTTGAAAACATTTCCTATTAGTAGTGCTAGGCATATGAAAACTAGGCAAGGGCCTCCGGCCCTTTGTAAGCTTCTGACTTTATCCATTTCAAAATTACTCATATGCCGTACTTGACACAAACAATATTTCTTTTATATCCTGGGGCCGAATTAATGTGAGGATTCGGCATTACCGCTCTCGTGGTCGAGCATTCACTATCGAAATTTGAGATGACAGCACACGTTATAGTGCGTCATTTCACTCGATCACTATTGTGCTGTCGAGCTATCGAGCGAAGCAACAAAGATGTGAGTATTTTTGTTTTCTAATTTTTTTTTAACCTTCCTATACCCGCGCATTGGTCTGTAAGACCGTCAAATTACTTTTTTCGCAAATATTTTAGTAACAGTGCTGTAACTGTAACTAATATAAACTTGTTTTATTTCGTTAACAATATATCACTCTACTGATTAAAATAAATTTCATAAAAATATTCGAAGTAGAAGAGAAACTACGGGCTCTTGAATTTCGGCCCCAGAGACCGTGCGCGGGTATACGTGTTATTATTTTTCACGCGGATATTGGAAGGTTAAGGGAGTTTACTAATATAATGTTAATTTTTTTAATTAAGGTCCAATCAAAATAAGATCAATTTGTTGCAAAAAAATATTTTGGCCGATTTCGGATTTCGATTTGGAGCCGCAAACCAAGGGTCTCATAGCACAGTCACTTCAACACCGTCTGCAACTACGGCAAATTAACCCCTGCATAAAGAGGGGGCGCCGACGCTCAAAGCGTTCGCGATAATCATAATCGGAATCCGAGGACAAATAAACAAATAGATCCATTGTTTACTTCAATTTCACTGCAAATAATATTTTTCTATCTTTTATATCAGCCGGAGAAATGTCACTTTGTGAGTTGTAGTACAATTTCTCTAGTACAATTTTATTTTCATTCGAAACGTGAGCTTTCGAGTGCCATAATCCCAGTGAGGTTACTCGATCATTCGATCACGAGTCCTACTCACTCACTCGTTATCGACTGCGGTAATTCGGCCCCTGTTTTCCCCATTGAATAATACCGGCGATGACAACTAAAACTTAATTGTTTCAGTTATATATGTATCACAGTGGACGTCCAGTTTTACGAATACTCGATACCTATAACGAATTTCGAATATAACGAATCAGAATTTTATTATGCGATTGATGCAAACATTTTACGCTCGATTTAACGAATGCTTTCTAAATTCTTGCAAAATGTGTATAACAAACTAATACAATGCAATATACATACATATACATACATATACAACATTGCCTATCTCGTCTAAAGTGACTTCGACGATGATTTTGGTCAGGAAGATGATGTAATCGAAAGCGGAAGCGAGGACGAAAGTAACCTTCCTGCGCACACTGATGAAAAAGTCAAACATTTCGAAGCAGTAAATTGCTTCAGTAAATGCATCCAGTGGTCAGTACAGAACCATAATGACTACTCAGAGACGCTTTTGTTAAGAGAAGTACTAGAGGAGGCTGTTCAGAAAAGCTTGGAGCGAACCAAAAGCAATCACAGATCAAAGACTTTTTTTTCGAAATGTTAATTCCTATATTTATTTAACTTGTGAATGGATTTCTAATTTTTTATAAATACATATGTACAGTGTTGGCCAAAACTAAGGCACCTGAAATCCGTAGTGCGTGTATTATGACTTAATCCGTATTAATTGAGCAAAACTGAAAACTTTTATTTTATTTTCCAATAGCTATTAATATTGTAAAATACATATGTAATAAGATCAATAAGCAGTCTTCCGAGCAAATTATACAAAAAACAAACGTTCAAGTGAATACACATTAATTTTTAGCTGGCCAAAACAGAAGCAACTTATTCGTTCCCTTCATTGTAAAAAATGATTTTCTGCTACGGGAAGCATTTAAATCGTTACTTTGAACTTTACTACGGAGATCAAATATGTCAGCACAGCATACAAATAGAAGAAAATTAACTCGTTCGGGAGTATCAGTTCGTTCCATTAAGATCTAAAAAAGTTGGGTTAAGAATTTTTTTTTAAAATGGTCCGAAACAAGTACTCCAATGAGCTAAAGGAAAAAATAATTTCCGATTATAAAAATGGAACATCCCAAATGGAATTATCAAAAAAATATTCGGTCCCAAAATCGGCAATATGCCGTTTGATATAATTATATAACTCGCACAATTCGGTCATAAAGATTCACCGATGTTTCAAGAGAAGAGTTACAGCCTACCGGGAGGATAAATTCATAATAAGGACCATCCAGAGTAATCCCTTCAAGTCATCTAGGGAATTAAAAAATGATCTAAGTATAGAAGCGAGCGCAAGAACGATTCGTCGGAGAGCTGTTGATGATGGTCTTTCATCTTTCAGGGTCGTAAAGAAGCCATTTATTTCGGCCAAGAACAGAAAGGCAAGATTGAAATAATTTCGAATGACCACATCAATTGGACAGTGTCTAAATGTAAAAGTGTATTATTTTCCGATGAATCTAAATTCAATTTAAAGGGATCGGAGGGTTCTCGTCGTATGTACATAAATTTCATTGTAAAGTTAGAAACATAATCAACATTCGGCTGCATATTCACGTAGGTATATGTAAACCCACGAATAATTACAATCTTATCATCCAACACATAATCATAGCGAACAAAAGAGAGAGCGATTGCACTCGCTCCTCGCATATGTAAATCTGACAGTTGTTGTGTTTGTTGTTGTTTTTAATTTTTTTTAGCACACACAATGCTCCCGACATAGTATGTAACATTTTCTCTATAAATTTTTAACCAAACACCAACAATTAATTGTGGATTAGATTTGACACATATGTACATAATGTACGTATGCAGGCAAAAGTATTATGGTCATTCGTTGAAATTGACAGAACATAAGGAAGCATTTCGTTCGGTTATGACATTAGCTTATGTTTCCCAATGTTGATTGTGGTTGAGCCTTAAATCTCTCATTACTTCATGTTCTGGTATTATTAGATAGAAAAAAAGAACGATCCACTTAACGAATTTTTCGATTCAACGAAAGGCTGTGCATTATATAATTCGTTATATTGGGCGTCCACTGTATATACAAAAGCACATACACGCACAAAATGAGTTAGCCTTTTACCGAAAATGTATTCATCTGCATACCTATGTTTCCAGGTAATTTACCGTTGGTTAGCGAAGATCTTTTCACTGCTTTGGAAGTCCAATTCTTCTGATCAGGACATGGTTAGTTTGAAGTTGAATTCTGAACTGATTGCGTTGCATTTCTTTTTGAAAGCATTGATTTTATTAAAAATGCGACAATCTTGAAACAGCAGAAGAACAGCGAACAATCATTATATGTAAATAGAGAAGGTCGGAAACATAAAGAAATAAGATATCTGGTCGACCACAAAAGTTAAGGGAAAAGAGCCAAATTGTCCTTAAAGTTACGAAAAATACTAGACTCCAAAGACAGCTGCTTAGGTAAAGGGCATTCGGTTGATTTGTAAAGTAAATAAGAGGAAGCGCCTGGAATACCGACGCCAAAAAGCATAGAAATCATGATGAGTAATTCTGGAAAAGAGTTGTTTTCACTGACGAAAACAAATTTAATATTTTCCAATCAGATGGTAAAGTTCTTGTATGGAGAAAGCCAAACGCTGAAATGGATGAAAAAAAAACCCTAAAAGCGACGGCTAAACATGGTGGAGATTCCCTTATGGTATAACGTTGCATGAATGCCAATCAAGTGGGTGAATTGTGTGTTTTTGAAGGGACTATGGTCACAAATTTTATATAAATATCCTAAAAACTCATCTCCCAAAAAGTGTGGATAAAGTGGGCATTAGTAGCTCTTATATATTCACGCAGGACAATGACCCAATACACACTGCATGAAGTACAAGGATGTTGCTCCTGTACAATACGTCCACTTACATGGAAACCTTCTCTATCTTTGCCTATTCGTAAAGCATATTTAAACCGTCTCCTTTCTGTTGAACTGAGTTTGGCGAACCCACTCTGCTGATGCTGGATCTGTAGTCCGTCTAGCCTCTTCCCAATGGAATGGCATCCGGATTTCTCCGAGACGACGCTACAGGCATCAACAAGGGTAGATGCGTCAGAATCTGAAGTGGCTGATTCCACTTCTACAGTTCTGGGGTCTTGGGAAGGTTCAGACTTCCTGACATTATTCGGCTGCTCAACAGCAGACCGAGACCTAGAGGCCGTTGTATTATTGGTCGACGAGAGCACTAAAGCTTCTCTAGCTACAACGGGTTGCTCAACAGCAGAATCCGAGGTTGATGCGATAATAGATGCATCGGTCTTTAAGTTTTTTATATTTTGAATATTAATTTTGGACCCACGAGTCTCCGGGAAAGGAGGTCACCCATGACAGAGCCCACTATGCCACAGGAAGGCTGGTTTGAAACCGAAGGTAGCCAGGTATTCGGAGTTTGCATACTAACGACTAAGCACCCTCTTAGCCATGCATCCCTCAGCGTATGCTGTTCCACCTTGGATTAGGGATTTAATATTGGGGTTTACTCCCCTCGTCGCTCACTTTAGCTGGCTTTCATGCCGTTGCCGCAACCGTTCAACCGGGGCACAGGAGAGGCACATAAGCACAGTAACAAGTTCCTCGGCTGGATGGTAACTGCTACAGCATGAGGGCCGTTGCCCGGTGGCCGCCACGAGGAGGCAGTGAGTCTTCTTGAAACGTTTGCCTGTAGGGATCGTCCAATGACTTTACCCTATAGGTACGCACCTGACGGTTCACTGTAAGTAAAATACTGTTCCACTTTTCAGTACAAGGATCTAGCGATGCTTTTTGTCTGCTGGTTTATTTTCCACACACGTCCATAAATTTCCAAAACTTTCCTAAATCTTTAGTCATTTCATTGTAGATTGAGATATTTTTGCTCTCAAAAAACTATTTTTAAATCTTAAAGTCGATCACAGTTTAGCAAAAGATAAACTAAATGAAGCTAAATACCGTGAATTACTGCGTTGCGTGTTTGACTACTAAGCTGGGAGTTTAGGTTGGATTTTCAAAAATACACTTTTGTCATGATTCAATCTTTCGTAAATGTGTTACAAACGTCTAAGATTAATATCTGAAGGACCCACCAGCACTTAGTTTCTCTCTCAGTTAAAAGTAGGGAGTTTTTGCTAAGTGGTTAGTGCGTTTGACTGTGAAGCAGGAAATTCGGAATTTGAATTCCAAAAAACACGAAAAAATAGAACGGTTTCTTATTGTTCAACTTCTCGAAAATATCTGAGAAACGTACGAAACTAATAACCTAATGAGAAAGCTTCTGAATTCATCTTTTGGATACGGATTTAAAGTGTGTGCGAAAAAATGTAAGACGCACAACACGAATGATCAGTAGAAGCCAGGCCTTGCATGGTTGCAAATATGTATGCGAAGCACTGCAAATTTCCAAAGCGGGTACATGAACCAGACGTTATATTACACGGGCTTTGCAGATGTGACAACCATGTTAGACTAAGGTTGCTACTCAAGCTTTGCAAATGACAAGGAAAATTTAAAAAAATGACTTAAGTTCATATTTTTCAACTTTATTGCTGTCTAAAATGTTTGCCTTCATGTTGACACTCTTGCATGAAATTTAAGTTGTCCTATAAGCACTGAGCCCACAGTTTTGAAGCCAATTCTGAAACAAGTATTTCGTAGGCTTCCTCCGCTGCTTGAACATCCTCCACGATGTGCAGTGGAAACATGATCCGTACCTACATACGTACCTTTGTTCGCTGCTTCTCGCCTGCAAAAGTTCCATTTGGATATTCTCGCTAACAGTAAATCCAAGTTTAGCCACCTGTAATCATGCCAAACATTTCTATGTTTACATTTTTGAGAATTTTTTAAGTCTAGTCAGCTCTTGCCTTCTGGGTCTCAGTCGAATTCACTACATGCAGAATCATTTTCTTATACGAGTCACGGATATGCCTTAGGCTACGCACACAGTGATGCGAGGAAGCCATGCGATGCGATGCGAGAAGCCTTTGCTTTCGATAAAACTGTTTACAAAAATTAAGTCGAGGCTTGTGAAGAGTTGTAGAAAAAATATTAAGGTTCTTGGAAAGCAGTGCAATGCTAGACTCTGAGCGGTTTCTGGACATGAATGTTTAAAGAAGACGATATTACGCAATTATTGTGCCATCAGGTTTCGGTATCGGAAGAACGCCTATACCCGGACAGTTTACTAAATTCTCCTTTGCAACTTGACCATCATCTCTACTTTCCATTCTTCTGGAAAACGACAATTTTTCAACGCGTGCTGGACTGAGAGAATTCAATAGCTCTGCTGATTTATTTGCTGCTGTTTGGAAAATTCGGCACTCTCTGTATTTTGAGGGGGTACGGCGTGAATGCAGGAATATGCTACTTCGAAAGGATCATTCAAATCAAGCACCATAACACTGTCGTCTAAATATTTTAGCACTGTTGCGAAACACTCCCCCCAATTCTTGAGCTGGACCTCAATATACATATCGTATTTATACTTCTCAATTTTAAGTCTAGATTGTTAGCGCCTACGATAGGTTACGTATTTGTTAGTACTAAAAACGGTCTTACTTCAGCCTAGACACCTATTTCACGGCTTCTAATTTATGTGGTTTCGCATAGGACGTCTTAGACTACGCTGTACTTAGGTAGGTTAGTGGGTTGACGGGCGCAAAAGAATTCTGCATCCGTCACACTTAGATCAATGTAGATCCATTGTGATGCCCTAGGGGTTTAAAAACCACCCATACTCTAGAGCCTATAAACCAACTATGGATTTTGAAGCCATCCCGAAGCGTTTATAAATTTGTGCAAGTCGTTTATAGACTTGCCAGAAAGTTCCTCAAGGTCACAGAAGAAGTGTCTTCCAAGTGTTTTAGATCTAATATGACAGAGTGATGGGCAGTGACATAGAAAGTGTTTGGAATCTTCATGTACATCTTCGTCACCACATCCTCTGCACAGGTCATTTGTACTAAGTTTCATTTTCGTTGTATGATATCTCAGCATATTGTGTCCAGTAATAATACCTACAAGAGATGACAAAGATTTTTTGTTCATTTGTAAAATTCTCTCGGTTTTTTGCTTGTCGTAGAGTGGCCACATTTTCTTGGTTATAGCACAAGAATCAAGCACTCTCCATCTTTCATTTGCAGCTACTAATGTTTTGTCCCCTATCATCTGTTTAATGTGACAAGGCGGGATTTTTACAGTAGTGTCTGCCTGATTTAGTCCAAGCGATGCTCCTTTTCTTGCCAGCTCATCAGCTTTCTCGTTACCCGGTACCCCCTTGTGTCCGGGAACCCAGCAGAGTCTTACGTTGTGCTGTGCACCAAGAACCCGTAGCTCTTCGCGACAACGACTTACAAGCTTCGATTTAATTTCAATGGCAGTAATCGCTTTTATTGCCGCTTGGCTGTCAATGAAAAAGGTAATATCAGTGTGTGATAGTGCCTTCATTGCGACCTGATTAGCAGCTGTTGTCACTGCCAGGACCTCAGCTTGGAAACTTCGGAGTAGAATCCCGCCCCAACACCAATGTCCATCTTGGAGCCATCTGTGAAGATGGGTATCGATGATTCGTAACCCGATAGTTGATTTTCGTGCCATTCTTCTCTACTGGGAAAGAAAGTAACGAATGGTCTTACAAAGTCAAGGTAGGGGGTTGTGTAGTCTGTACATACATAATTTTCCGTAAATTTACGTAGGATCTGCGCATGCCCCGTTATACTGGATTTCCAGCATCCAGTTTGGCTAAGTCGCAGGGCACTGTTTGCGGCAGACTCCTGTACGAAGATATCAAGGGGTTTAAGGTTGAGTATAGCTTCCAACCCCGCTGTGGGGGTGGTTCTCATTGCCCCGGTGGTGCCGATGCAGGCCATTCTTTGAATCTTTGTCATGGTTTTGAGGTTGGTAGCTTTACATAGCGCTTGCCACCAGACTAAATTACCATATGTCAGTATCGGTCTAATTACCGCGGTGTATAGCCACATGATGATCTTAGGACTAGGACCCCAGGTTTTACCGAATATCCTATTACAGGCATAAAAAGCTACCATTGCTTTCTTTGCTCTTTCTTTTATATTGAGATTCCAGTTCAATTTCCTGTCTAGGATAACTCCTAGGTACTTGGCGCTTTCAGAAATTTTAAGTGGAGTCCCTTCAATTGATGGCAAATCAAATACTGGTATAGTCCTTTTATTTGTAAAAAGGATCAGCTCAGTCTTTTGCGGGTTGACCGCAAGTCCGCAGTTCTTGGTCCATGTATTAACCATGGATAAGGCGCTTTCTATTTGGTCGCTTATGGTAGATAGGAATTTGCCTGTCGCTAGTAGTGCTAGATCGTCAGCATATGCTACTGCTTTAACACCACTAAATTTTAACTTAATTAAAATTTCATTTACCACAAGAATCCAGATAAGGGGTGAAAGTACCCCACCTTGAGGGGTGCCTCTAGATGCTGATACTTTGATATGAACACCTCCTATTTCCGAGTTGATCAGCCTGTTTTTGAGCATACCCATTATCCAGTTGATAATAGTGTTGTCCACTTTAAGGTTTACTAGAGCTCTTTTAACCGCATCGGTTTGGACATTGTTGAAAGCCCCTTCGATGTCTAGAAAGGCCGCAAGAGTGTATTCCTTATCAATTAGTGTCTTTTCCACGGTACTCACAACGCTGTGGAGCGCTGTTTCAACACTTTTGCCCTTTGTATATGCATGTTGGGCTGGAGATATGGTGGTCGGGTTCAATTTACTCCGAATGTAGATGTCAATTAGCCTCTCAAGGGTTTTTAAAACGAAAGAGGTTAGGCTAATAGGTCTAAAGTCTTTAGCGGTAGTGTGGCTGGGTTTACCAGCCTTAGGTATAAAAACCACTTTGACTTCACGCCAAGATTTTGGTACATATCCCCTGGTTAGACTACTTAGGAATATGTTTTTCAGGTGGGGTGTGATGTGATTTGCACATTTTTGTAGCATCATAGGAAAGATGCCATCCATTCCCGGAGATTTGTACGGCGAGAAGGAGTTGATAGCCCATTTTATCCTTTCTTCTGTTATTAATTCCGCTGGTGTTGTATGCTCCGTGTTGTCGTGCTCATCCAGGTCATTACTCTTGTGGGAGGTGCAGCCTGGGAAGTGAGTGTTAAGTAGGAGTTCAAGCGTTTCGTAACAGGATTCTGTCCAGTGGCCGTCGGAGTCCTTAAGAGAGCCTAGTGCAGTTGATTCTTTGGCAAGAACTTTTCTAAGCCTAGACGAATCGTTGGTGTTTTCTATCTCACTGCAAAAGGCCCTCCACGAACAGCGTTTAGCTCGCTGGGTTTCTATCTTGAATCTTCTTTGGCTGGATTTGTAGGTTTCCCAGTCACTGTCTGTTCTTGTGTGTTTTGCAACATTGAAAAGTTTCCGTGTTTCTTTCCTGATGTTGTACAGTTCTTTTGTCCACCATGGAGGAGATTTTGTTCTGCTGTACTTACTTTTAACACTGTACTGGGCTTCAAGCTATTTTCTAAAAAGCTGCTGCAACCCGAGGTTCGTTTTCAGCGGTCGTGCAGTAGTCATGTGCTGTAGTTTCTCTACCTCTGTGCTTCGGTCAAAATACAAATATTTGGCGGAACACACTATACCCTTCCAGGACCGCAATGTCTCTAAGGCAAATTGAGAAGCTTTCTCATGGCAGCTATTATTTTCGGACATTTGTCAGACATTAGCGAGAGGTGAGACCGTGAAAAAACTTTTCGGTGTTTCCGCCATTCTAACTTTGAACCTCCCGCTCAGTAGTCCTACGTACTAACCACTAGGCACCGGAGAAACTGTGCTCCAGCCACGAAAACAGATCTCCAGTGGTCGTCCACGTTCAAACTACGTGCAATACGAAGCTAACATAAGGTGATAGTCTCGTTTCATTCCGATATCGGCCTGTTTCGCACGTCAATCAGACAACTTCTATGTAAAGCGTCGGTTTGCCGCAATATGCTCAATCAGTTTAGATGATCGCTGCAAATCAGATGAGAACCAGTCGATCTTATGTCAGGTCTGGTCCGCAAATGGTACAACTCTGACGACTAGGCGATTGGGATTCCTGAAATAGACAAATCGTTCTCCATTGCCCTTTCTGTCATCAGGACCGTGAGTTCCCATAACATGTCGCTTCGTACTGTGGCCTTCTAATCCCCAATCACAACTGCGATCATTAGGCGCTAAGTTGAGATCGGCACCCTACTTACTGCCTTAAGTGGCACTACAGTTCGGAGTGGACCTGGGGCACAGCCAAACATCTCTCCAGGACTGGGCTATCCTTAGCTAATTGCCTCCAGTTATGGTAACTTATGGTCCCCTTGACATTAGGTCAGCTCGTCCTCTACTACGTTCTCCTTCTGGGTTAGATCCGAAGATTCCGCAGGCCGGAGCATTGGTGACCATCCGCTCTGCATAAGCGACTAGACATCTTAAGCGACTGATGCACAAGCTATCCTTCACTCAGTCGCAGTTTCCCTCGGCGTGTATGTATATTTCTCACTCCACTTTGGAATCTTACCATCAGTATCCATCCCAATTAAGTTTGCAGGATATGAGGCTCTTATGCGCTGCTTGTGTGAACGTCAACCCAAGACCAGATTCCCTTGCACTGACATTTAGTTTGCCAGAGTAGAGTAAGATGGCGACGTGTACTCACCCGCTTTCCTCCATTTTATTTCACTTGGCTACAAGATGTCCATCTTGTACTTGTCGCTCAAGTTGGAGGATGCTGCCGTTTTGGGGAAGTTTTTTTTGTAAGTCGAGGAGAGTCTTCATATCCTTGAAACCAATCTTTGTTTGTATTTGATAGGCGCAAAGGTCATGAAGAAAGTATTCGTCCGTATACGAGGCGTTTGTTTCCGATTCGGTGTGAACAGTTCTTTTTTTTACGGTTGCAGATTGCTAGGCTATAGACTAACCGACACTTCTCCTGATTTGTGGTGTAGGATGCTCATTTCGCTGAAGAAATTTATAGATGAAGTAGCTGGCGTGAAGTAGGGCTTACTACCAGAGCTGCAAGGTGTAGCTGCAGAGGTTCTTTCTCATTATCTTGCGAACCAACATCCGTTGGCAGATGTTACTTTTTCGAAGTCTTTTGCTAGTCAGTGCCACAATTTGAAGGCAATTAAGTTGAAATAAGGATCCGTTGAGTAAAAGTACAGTAAAACTCTGCAATGTCTTCCTTCACAGAACTCAAATAAACAAACATTTCGCACGTTGTACTCCTCTTTTTAATTGAAATCTCCATTTGCGAGTCCATACTTAAATACCGTGTTGTATCGCTTGTGTATATTGCCACATTAAATGAACCGAAAAAGGGTTTCACAGAATGAATTGTTATAGTTTTTAAAACTCGTCCTGACCGAGAACTAGGCAATCGCTTGCCTACATACATACACACATCTTTTTATTAATAAAACCGCGTGCCAGTTTGCGCATAATCATAATACTCTATCAGGAAACGCTAGCGACTGGTGTATGGAAATGTGTCCTGCATATAGATGAGCAAGGAAAATCTAGGAAGAGTTTACGACAAAAAAAGGATACATCTGCCCGGTTATATGCAAATTAGATTTGTTTGGCAGATCCGAACATAATTGTGGCTACAAAAGTAATTTTATATAAGGTACGAGTAGATTGTCGACCCAAATAAAAGATTACACTTCGTGTCATCGTTCTGCTACCTGAGTTAAAGGGATCAAAATCCACGATCACAACTGAAGTGACTGGAATACGCTTCAAACGCCGCATCCATTCAGAAGTAGATCAGAAATACGCAGTGCGTTTCGTTGTGATAGGAAAAAGTTGCTTCCAGAGAAGCTCACGGATAAGACTGGCTACTGAGTCCTTTGATTTGCTGACATAGAAGGCCGTCCGTATGAACTGAACGTTTGCACAATTTGCTTGCTTTATCCTGTTTTTTTTTCTAACCTGACGGAGTCTTTTTTTCCATAGAATCTCTATCACAGATTCATATGTCGTGTGTACAGTATCTCCTTCATCAAGTGAGTTACAAATTGGCTCCTAAGAGGTTCATTTCATGTTCTAATTAACAAAATCGTGTTCTTTGAGATAAGGATACACATCTCACTCTGGCACTTGTACAGCTTTGTGTGTCACCATGACAACCATTCAAAATGACATATATCAGCAGGCGTTCACTCATCCCTTCTGTAAAAAAAAATTGGAATTGGATGTTATGATATCGTTACACACATATGCGTGCACTTTATGTGACTGCGAGATATCCTTGACAGCCCAATTCTCAATTTCCGATTGTCATGTACGGCAAAAGGGATGATTTAGCTTTTCCGTATCTCGATACTTCTATATTCCTGTCGATGTCAGAAAACATTCAATTGTGCGAATTTGAATTTCGATACAAATACGAAACAAACTCAAGCACATTTCGTTCAGTTTTCTTATTAAAATTCCAATATAAATAATTTTTTATTTTTTTTTATTTTTATTGTCTCCTGAATCATATTTCGACATAAGAATATGAATGCGGATAGACGTTCACATTTATATCCTCAATCATTCTTGAGAAACGTTTTTTTTTTTCACCGTGAGCACACGTCGTCTTTCGTATTGGAATTCCAAGGATGAGTACGTTTCCTTGCAACCATCTAATATGTAGCAGCTTATCCGTTGTGTTTTTTTTGCTTTCTTAGTTTTAACCTCTTTTTCAATTTGAATACTTTTGATAACGGATTGTAGGAAGAACATGGGATTTCTATAAATCCTTTTCGTGATTTTTTCATAAGATAATTTCAATGGATATTGGATTTGAGAGTTTTTCTTGTATCCAGATGCGATATTTGTTTTTGGATTTTCTACGAAAGCGGAAAAAAATTCTACTTTTCTATATTTTTGAAATAAGGATTTTGCATGTTCTTCTCCATTATTTTTGAGGTATTTCCATAAGTGTGCTGCCTTTGACGAAATCTACGCTCAGTACCGTTTCACAGATTCCTCGGTTTGACTTATCTTTTTTTTTGTGGAACCTGTTTAACACGGAAAATTACTACCACAACAAAAGTAGCTGATTTCCTATTTGAAAAATTGGAGCGCAGTGTTTAGGGCGTTGGACTACTGAGCAGAAGGTTCCTTCTTCACCTTCACGCCTCTACGGCTAAATAACCAACTACTCTCCTTATCCTCCAGTGCCAAGTACCTTGATCCAAAACTAAGCAGGAAGCTTAATACTGAGCAGCGGGTAGAGAAAGCCTGCGCAGCTTTCTATGCTTGCAGCACAACCTTCGGTGAGAAGTGGGGACTTCGACCGAAGATGGTCAGTGTACATCCAACTGCGGTGGTGCGTTCTATTCTTTCCTATGGATCCCTTACCTGTGGCCTGCGTTAAGGAAAGAATACAACATCAAATTTATCAACAAAGTGCAAAGTGAACTGCGGCTCTCGGCGCCACCGGGGCCATGAGAACAAGTCCAACCGAAGTCTTGAACGTGATACTGCACCTTTTACCATTCGATCTTCCCATTATGTAGTTATCATCATGTAGTGCGGTTAGACTAAGAGAAACAGGATGCTGGGGCACCAAACCTTAGGGTCACAACAACATCCTGAATCTGTTACTCCGGGATCGACTTTACAACTCCCAGAGTGAACTTCAGAAATGACGTCGCGGTCAGATTCCCAACGAGGGTGGAATGGGAAATTGGAGACTTGACAAATAAGTTCGAAACAACAATCTTCAGCGATGGTTCAAAAATGGACTGTGGGTTAGGGGCAGTGATATTCTCTGATTCCTTCAACATTTCCATGTGTTTTCAACTTTCCGCGTCTTCCAGGCGAAAGTCCTTGCTGTACGTGAGGCTTGCCGCCTACTCAAGCATACCTCTACACCCCTTAACGCCATAGCCATACTCATTGACAGCCAGGCCGCTATCAAGGCTATCGTATCTGCCACTACATCTTCGAAGCCAATAGAAGTGTGCAACGAGGAACTCGCCTCGCTTAGTCATCGGTTCAGAATCAGTCTCCCTTGGATGCGAGTTGATGAACTAGCGAGGCGGGGATCTGCCCCTGACGGTTCCCTTGCGGAGGCGGTGAACGTCCCGTTGGGGTTCCTCAGGGGTAGAATATTTGCGCACTATCTATTAAAAGCTGATTATAGATGCCAGGGCGTGTGGAACTGTGTCATATTTAGGTAGATGTGGCCCAAATTCTACTTAAACCGAACACAAGGGCTATTAAAAAGATGTCTGGAGACTAGTACTGGCCACTGGCCCATCGGGGTTCATGCGATCCGAATGGGTATTGCATTTAATGTACATTGTCGCAGCTGCAATATTTTCAACAAAACAGAAACATTCGTACACTTCTCTTGCAAGTGTCCGGCTCTAGGCATGGCCAGACAGCGCGCATTAAGTAAACCCTTCTTTGACAACTTAATAGAGTTAGAGGAGATAAGCATTGGGGACAGTATCAGTTTCCTGGGTTTGAATAATCTTTTACTTACTTACTCTTTTCCCTTATCCCTACTAGTTTACGCCCGCTTTTACATCCGACAGGTCCCTTGAGTTGTGGTACTAAAACCGCTCTTTTTGCCCTAATTATGTCTTCGGCATGGTTGGTTGATACAACCACTTCTACCTACCTACCTACCTAACTGTCATGAATTACTTCTGAATTACGTTTTTTGAGAAGCTATTCACTATGCCCTATATGGTCCTATACCGTAAGAGATGCTTCCGATACTGCTGCTAAAAAGAATTGACCCAAGGTGCTGTTATATTTTTTATTTCGGGAGATTTCGAAAGATTTCGAACCAGACCACAGTAATGGGTACCTTTTCGTCTCTCTTCCACAATCTATTTTAGCCCGAGAGGCTCTTCGGATTTCTCCACAGTCCTTCCCTGGCCTCCTTTAAGGCGTTACATCTAGTCCAAATATTTTTAGAATCATGAAAATTAAAATAGATTGGCTGAGGGGTGTAGGCGCACTGCGACACTTGTAGATCTATTGTGCTCTCCAACTTGGAGCACAAGGCATCCAAATTTTTCCTTCTTTTGTGAATCAGTGCTCCACATTCCTGTGTAAGGTTTCCTCAACATGTCCGCAGAATCTGCAGTCTCCACGTTGATCCATGTTCCCATGGCTTCGGAATATTTGGTTCTGGGTCTATATATGTATGTACACCTGCTCAAGTGCTTGTGGATATTTCCGATATGTGCGTGTAACCCTTTTGGTGTTTTGCTAAAGTCGGTGCATCCCGACTTCACTATTTGCTACTTAGCTTCCAGTTGAATATCCTCTCGCAGTAGTATCTTTTGGCCATATCGTCTCTGGACCAATCCAGAAGTTGGACTGATTTGGAAAGTGTTTCGCACAAAGCGTATCTTGTCGACTGTTTTTCCACGTAGCCCCACAGAAAATAATTAAGGGGCGTTCCAATCTTGAATTCACTCTCTCACCAAACTTTGATTTTAACAAATCGATGGTATTGGTCGCAGTATGACATGAAGCCCCATCCTACTGGAACCAGATATCGTTCACATCGATGTCACGTTAATTTGGTAACCAATATTCGCTGATTATTTTTCTGTATTGGTCACCAATGACTGTAACTCGAGCTTTTGGCTCATTTTTAAAGAAATAAGGCCTCATGATGCCACCAGCGTATAAACCATACCATACAGTACAGTTTTGTGGATATAGTGGTGTTTGAAGAGTCACGTGCGGATTATTCTCACTCCAAGTACGGCAATTGACGATCTTTTTTACATCGAGATACAGATTTTTCATAAGTATTTGATGGAAGGTATTTCGTGAAGCGTCTAAATCTTATGAACGCTGTCGAATTGAGGCCCCTGGGGCTTCAGTAATACTTTCTCTCACAGCGGCTAGGTCTTCCAGTGAGCATTCGCTACGAGAACGCATTGGTAGCTTGTTGTTAACCTTTCAAGTCAGTTTTCCTCAATATCTTAGGTAAAACCCGGATTGAGAACTCATTTGGGGCATTTTTCGATCAAAAATTCCCGAAAGCTGGCGAAGTATTTCAGCATATTTCTACCTTTTTTTTGTTCGGCGAGGTTCTAATCAGGATTATAGGAATCATAACCCCCCCACTTTACTGCATCGCTACTGGTTCGCCTGTGGGGTTCGCCGATTCGACCTCAGAAAGTATCTGCAGGGCTCCTGCTTTCGGATCTTTTCGTCAATTATGCCAATCAAATGCTGCTGTTTTTGCAGTTATGTGATCCAGGAGTTTTTTGGCCTGCGTTTCTTCCGCGCTTGTGTAGAAACGTTGATTGACATTGTTTTTTTGAAAGGGTTCATAGGATCCCTCCTTTGAACATGGCAATACCAACTGAGCCGGTCGTGCTCCAATTTTTTCGAGATGGATTCCTTGACGTGGAGATGGATTCATTGGAGAACAGATACACTGTCTTTTTTGGACTAATTCGATACCCATTTCTCTTCAAAACATCCACCCATATATCAAATGCTCGTTGCAGGGACGTTTGATCCTCACTTATGTTGGCTCCATCGTCAGCAAAGAATAACTGATGCACTTTGGGGTCCGTCACTTTTCCTTCAAGCAGTTAATCTAGGACTGCAATAAATAGCAAGGCCTTAAGACGCTGCCCTGGTGCACACCGACTTTAATTGGGAACTCTTCGGTGACTCCGGCGGGGCATCTTACTCTTGTCTTTGCTCCGTCATACATGTCGATGATCATCTTCTGTACGTAGGGTTCTGGAACTCCTCGATGTCTTAGCGCCACCTATATCAGATCTCTTAGTTGTCTGTCGAATGCTCAGTCAGCTCAGCCTAAAAACTGACTTTCGGTTGGTCTCTGCTCACCAGTTCTAAAGCTAGAGGACTTAAACTTTTTCTACGTTACCAGCTGGACATTTTTTTGTTTGAATTAAACAATTTCAAATGCCAAACCGCTTCTGACGTTTGTTTAAAAGATACGGTGTTGAGACTTTTTGAACAAATAATAGTCGTAGATCCGATTACATATGTAGGAGTTTGTGTGTACAATGCGATTGACAATGTCGACAAGGTTCTAAAAACACGCCCAATACGCTGATTGTCATTATCTTAAGTTTTCTCTTATCTATTTGGAGAGTTTCAAAACAATTTGATTAAATCAAAAATGTTAATGAAAATTCCAAAATTCCTTTCTGTCATGCTTTGATAATTAATAAGTTAAATGACTTTCAATGAGCGAGTCATTGCATTCTAATTAATTTCAGTGAAAATTCGTTAATTTTTTTTTCCAAGTGTCGTTCGATTTTGAAGCCTATACATAAAACGCCACTTTAGAGGAACAGTTTTTTTGAGGCAAAATGTGCCAAAATGATTAATCAATCACCACCCTATATGAGAATATCACATTACCGCTGGTTCATCCCAAAATGACAGTGTGGTCAATTTTACTGGGCACGAACCGTACACACTTGTAACCTTTAACATTGGCTTGGAAAAAATTTGGTGCCAACAGGGTTTTTGTGTGACTGCTGGTCAAAAACCGGTCAATTTTTTTCCCCAGTACAACTTCATATTTTCGAATGATTTAAATGCATAACCAACAACTTCCCTAATTCAACGTTAATTTCACCCTTATTTTGAGGAACCAAGGGATGTAGACCTTTTTTTTTGAGGTGGCTATAAATTCAGCTTGGAATGAGACTGGTGGACAAGGGTCATTCATGGTATGGCTATTGAAGGGGGTTAATGGTGGTTGAGTGTTTGCATGCATGCAGGTAGAAAGGTTCACGCCCTGTACTTATGGATTTTACAGTATATGTGTATGTGCCTATGTATCTATAGTTCTCGATTGCTTACAATGCAGAAAACTGAATATTTTAATAGAGTACCATGGGATTAAGGGGTCGAATGTAAATTGAGGGAAGTACGACTCTATTTTCTAGCGTTTTCTGCAGTTTGTGAGTCCTGGGGCAGTGCGAATGAAAATGGTTGTCATGTAGAATGAACGCTTTTTAAGAAGGCGAATGCTAAAAGATTGAAAATAGATATTCAAAATAATATTTTAAAAAACGTAGATGGCAACAACGGCCATGAATAATATCGGCTTTAATTGACTCCATTTTATTTTTCAACCACAAATCTTTCTGGGTCGCTAAAGGAACGCACGTGTTAGAGTCCTTAGAAGTGGAAGCTCACCGGGAAGCTCACCACCTATAATTTTTAATATTATGAAGGCCAAAGAGAGTAAGTGTCAGGAAATTCTTTCACCCCTGTGACACTTAGACCACAGTTTTTATGCCAAAATGAAAGTCGGAGCGTCAACATCACACAAAAAAACGCATGGCAACCATACTATAGACGAGAAGCAATGAGTTATATTCTTACTCGAAATCCACTCTCCAAGTAGCCTGCCAAGACACCCGACAAACCGAGTAGAGACTGTTGGAAAATGGCGGCATCCATCCGTACTGAACTGCGTCTGGATTGGAGTACAAACACTTTCCAACCATTCAAGTCGTCCATTGTAACCTGTTTAAGCAAACAAAAGCGGAAGTTCACACCGCACTTGGTTAAGATATTGTAACTAGAATTCTCCATACGCTAGGGTACTCGCCAAACTTGTGGAAAACGAAATTATTCCGATCTACAAATCTAAAATTTCGTATACCTAAGATATTGGTCCTAAACAGTTCTCTGGGCACGGTGCCCAAGCCAAGTCTCCAAAACAACTAATAACTCGGTTACCTAACTTGTTGGGAAGAAGATCGAGTTTTTGCGTCATCTTGCTGGAATTCTAGTCTGCTCAGGTCTAAATAGTCTTCCAATTGAAGACACGAAAAATCAGTAGTAGTTCCCTGTAAAATTGTATTTCATTTTCAAAAAAGTTAGGACCACTGATGCCGCTACTCCACAAGCCACACCAAACAGTCACTCTTTGCAGATGTACATGCTTCTAAGGCTACTTGTGGATTTTCAAAACTCTATATCCAACAGTATTGTCTCTTGACATAGCCTCCGAGATACAAATAAGCTTCGTTCAGAAAGAGGATTTTTTGATCAAAATCGGCGCCATTTTCCAACTCATTTAACACTCAGAGCAGAGATAACCAAGCAGGTAGTCTTTTTGTTTCAAATCTTTAGTGAGTTGAGGTCCTTATACAATATTCTTCTCGGAGAAGGGCGACTGATATTCATTGCTGAGCTCTGGGAGGAGTTATCTATAGATTCTGTTATACAGAGGCGTGCCAGTTTCACGAGTTTTCTTTATAAATTTTCGAACATCAGCTGCTGAAACGGCTTCATTTCGACCAACTTTTTTTACAGAACTTCTGTAACACAGCACTCATTTAGAAATGATTTTTCCATTTTTTTTGCAGCGGTGTTGAAGCGTAAAAGATCCATTTTATACAGCAGAGGCTTGGCACTACATCCCCGTCAATATTTGGACTTCGAAAAGGGGAAAATCCGTACGAGTCTACCAATGTTTCTGCAATGACTGCCCTTAAGTTTGATAGAAACTATCGTCAAGCTTCTACAAATGTAGCTTCAAGATGTCCAAGAGGTCGATAAGCTGGCGAATGAACAGGCAACAAGTGCTTTCTTAGGATCTGAGACCTTCTAAAATATGGACGGACTCATCATCCGAGGATAACTAAAGAAAGAGGGAGAAACGAAAAGATCGAAGCTATGGAAGGATCTTCCAAGACTAAGACCAGCTTGAACAGAAATGCTCTACTAACAGGACTATGCAAACTAAATGAACAGCTCAGGAAGTAAGGTTTTCAGAATGACGGGCTAAGCCGATTTCGCATTAAGGGCGAAAAGTCTCTGCATCATATCCTAATGCGCTGTGAGGCATCGAACTGTAGTATAGCCTACCAGATGGACCTGCCATTTTGGACCTAAATTCCTTGAGAGAAACAATTTGAAAAGGGTGCCCTGGTCTCCTAAATAAAAGGGCAGCTTGATGGAGCGTGAAAGACTTATAAGTTATCTTTCCGTACCAAAGATAATAGCTAGGATAATCTCAGGTAGAATAAAAGAAACTTAAAAGTTTCTGAGCCGACTTCCACAGAGATCTTACGGATCATCAGAGAGTAATTTGTTGAGAACAGGTCTTCGTCACATCTATTCATCGTCACTATTCGTCGACTTCAAGAAGGTCTTCCACATCTTGAACTATTTGAGATGCCAATGCCATTTACCTTACTTAGGGTAGGCATACTAATGGTTAATGTGTTGGACTATTGAGCGGGTGGTTCGAAATTCGAATTCAAGAAAACACCAAAAATTATGGTTCCACCTGTCAAAAAATACTCTACGTCCCTTCCATTTATGCCAAAAAATATAGCACGCACAAGACGAATGGTCGCGAAAATTTAGGCTCTGGACCACATTCGGCCCAAAGCCAAAAAATTCTATTTTATCCATACAGGGTGGTAAGTGTAGCGTTTGACACAATGGTACATTACCAAATGACTTTGACAACCAAACCGGGCTAAAACAGGAATTTACGAGTACATTTCCGACACTCTTATGGTTAAAAGTCATCAGCGATGTGCTGCGGGTATTACTGACTGAGGGAAATGAACAACTGCCTCATTTCTTACATAAAATGGTGTACAACTTCGAAGTCCTGGCAACCTAAATCCATGAGCATTATAAGCTCAACTCAAGAGCAGGTCGTCATACTTAATTTAATATGCCAAACTGATGTCGTTTCTGCTGTTCGTCTTCAACTTGTATTTCGTCATCAAGGCTGCACTCAGATCCGTCGTATTCAGCATCATTCACTCCAGGGACGTGTCTTTAAACAGGCCAATCAACAATGCCACAGCCTCGGAGTACCTGAACACTGCAACGTTCTGGAGAAGTTGTGCGGGAAATTGATTAATAAGACCAAGTTCACTGGGTTTATACAGTTAAAAGTTCAGAAGGACTATGTGAGATGTAAAGCTACCTACAATCACGGTCTCCCCTGACGTTTATGTTGAACTGAGTGAGGGCAGCAGAATCGCGAAAGCTTAAACTTCGTTCGGAACGCTGTTAAAAAACAGCACAAGAATTAAGCGGTCAATGGTCCGCTCCAATGCAGATTTAGTACTGTAAATGTAGTACTTGGTAGGTGACCATTGTCCGAATCATATCTCAAATGAACATCTTTAACAGAGAACAGGTTAAAAACTTACACGCACCACCATATAGAGGAGGAACTAGCAACTCATTGGCTACATCTTACGAAGGCCACTCTATTGCTGACAAGTCCAGTCAAGTGGGATCTAATGACCCAGTTATGAAGGCGAATCGAGGCAATCTTAAACGAAACAAGAATTAAGCTAGCGATTTAGTGGTCAAGTAGCCTTAGCGGTCAAGAGCACCTAAAAGAACTTGATAACCACCACGAAAGACGTCAAACGGTGTTGCAGTTTTAAACGAGCCTCCATTACATATCACAATCAGAAATATAACCTTTAGCCACTCATAAGCTTCCACAACATTGGATAACGTAATGGGACAATAAAGACTTTCCACTTCAGAAATACTCCACAGTTTCCACATTTCCCCAATCTCTCCAGCTCTGCAGTACTATCACTAAAAACGGAATAAGTAAATAAATTATAAGAAAATAAAAAAAAGCCGCACTTCCTTTCATACTTTCTTCTCCTTTTTTTCTTGTTCTCATATTTCATTTAGCCGCCTTCTTACGCACGAACGGTGGCACTAGGAAAATTCTATATAGTCGCGACGTCGAATTAAAAGAATAACGACCCCGACCTTGACTGGATGTATAAAAATATACCCTCATTATGCCAGCATTCCTCCTTCCCCCCGCCTGTATTTAGCCCCATTCCAGCATCTTGTTCTCCCAAGGATATATACTTACATATTTCTCTCATTCAACACTTCCTTGCAGCTGGCTGCCGTTTTTATTTCCTTAAAATAAAGAAAATTCTAAAAGGGGACATTTTTACATTGCACACACAAAGTACTTTCTTTCACCGAAGGCGCACAACACAGTCTGTCCTAGCTACTATTACTTTACGGAGCGTTTTGCCGCTGAATTCTTGTTTCTTCAAGGGCGAAGGACGAGGAAACCATCCTCCTCACTCAAAATTATATCTTGGAAAAGAGTGTAAGAAAAGTTCGTTAACGCAAATACAAAAGAAAAAAAAATACGTGCGCCCAACTATTGTCCTTGTGTTGGGTGCATTGTTTTTCTTTTCGTTTTTATGTTATCCTTCGACGATTACGACCCAGTTTCTCGATAGGTAAATAGACTTCCTGCGATTATATTAACACTTCGAGCAACGCGCTCTGGTTGAGTTTGATGGAAAGAATGTGCGTACAAGTCGCATTGACATTCAATCACACAACACTTGTTCGGATGCATTAAATGGGATTACGGTAAGGATATTTCACGCATCTAATTCAGGATATGCACATAGTTTCAAATGTTCTCACTGTGCTTATGCGAGAAGAGTTCTTGTAGGAGAACAATTTAAAAAGGTGCGATAATTTATTGGAAGTTCAACAAAGGATTTAGGTTAACCAATTCGAGAACATACGTTCCTTCGACAAGGAGTTCAGTTCAGATTAACCATTATCTACCGTGACCAACAATGATAGGTTACCACCTTCCGTACTGTGAGAAAATAGATGACGCTTCTAGGTGAGCTTTATAAGCTTTTCTGTCTGTCCAACTCTTCTGGGCTCTTTCCGAGAAGATGGACAAATTTGTCCAGCCTGTCCCTAAAAAAGGCGAATCTTCCTCTCCTACCAATTGCACTTATGTACGTGCCTTCTACCCAAGGTTATGGAGACACCGATAAATTGCCAGCTTATGAAATTTATTCACGAAAACTGCTTAATGACTGGCAGCATGGTTTTCGTAGCAACAGGTCCACTGGTGATTTGATGGCATATCTCACCGAGAAGTGGAAACAATCTCTCCAACACTTCGGCGAAACAAAGATGGTTGAACCTGATATTTCAAAGGCATTTGACAGAGTTTGGCATCAGGCTCTTTTGTCGAAAATGGATTAGAAATTACCTTTGGGTACAATTGCATTCAATTGCCCCCCCCCCCCCCCCCCCCCCCCCCCCGCCCTTTGGGGGCATTCAACGCAAGTTGTCTTGGACGGCTTCAAGTCTGATATTCGCTACATAAAAGCTGGTGTCCCCCAGGGCTCAGTTTTGTCTCCCACTCTCTTTCTCTTTTTATAAATGATCTCTTGTCTGCAACCTCTAATCCTATCCATTCCTTCGCTGATGAGAGTACCCTCAGTTTTCATATTGGCTCCCTAAATGACGTCCCTGCTCTTCGGCCGTAGAATTAATCAAATTCCGACTTTGGCACCATAATCAAATTGGTTTCAGCCAACAGAGTGGAATTTGATGCATCCAAAACGCAGTGCTGTCTTCTGTCTCTCAAGCTAAACCTTGACCCTCAACCATTATCCATGAATGGTAGTTGCATCGCAGAAACCAAATCATGCCATTCTCGGTATGTATATTAGCAACCATCTCCGATGGACCGATCACATATTCGATGTCGCCAAAAATGCTGCAAAATGTCAAGGATTCCTTAAGCGGCGCAAGAAATACTTTACTCCGTCTGATCTGGCCTCGATTTATGAGGCATTCATCCGCCCAAAGCTGGGATGCAACGCCCACGTCTGGTCTGGTGCACCCAAGACCGTTTGCACATCCTAGATAGGGTTCAAAACCGGTGATAGAGACATTGTAAGCTCCATAGTCTCACTTAAACATCGCAGAAATGCGATGCTTTTTTCACAACAAGTGCTCCAGCGAATTAGCCATTTGCATTCTTCGCCTTCAAAAGTTCACCCGCAATATGCCACCCTTCGAATGCACATCAGTTTACCCTCAAGCCCAACCTCGGACGTACTGTCAAATACAGGGATTCAAAAGCCGAACGACACGTACATATTTGGAATAATCGTCGAGGCTTTGTATTTCTTCATGGTTACAACCTTCAAACATTCGAAGCCAACATGCACCGGTGCCTCCTCTGTTCCTCTCCCCCCTTTTCTCAAACGCCCGTGTCCTGAAAAATCAGCATAAGGGTATTCGTATCCCCTTTGGTGCGCGCATATTATAAAAGAAAAAATCACTCTCTCTGGTTGAAGGTCCTATTCAGTTTCTAGTGAATTTAAAATTTACTAAAAATAGCTGCAAGATATTATATGAGTCAAAGCTTGTCCTAAAACCGCGCAATTGTACCCTACACCGGTCAAGTAAGCGTATCATAAAGAGAGAATGTCTCATGCAACATCAGAAGTAGCTATGGTCCTTTGGTGTGTCGGACTTTCACCGACTATACCCTCCCCATCTTTAAGCCACCCGACGCTGGAAGTGCTACAGTGAGGTGCCACTTTTCTTATCCTCTATGGCGTTAAATGTTTTATGGGCATCATAGGGTTCTCCCTTTTCACCTTTAGCACTTCTCCGATGTGGGAACTCACTCGGTTCCAACTTTCTTCATTCATGCACATTGCCATCACGATGCTGTCTGGAGTAAGGAGTTTGCCTACCTTTGTATCCAATCTCCTCTAAGATACACACTACCAACAACAAGATTGTGACCAAGTAATTGCAGCCAAAAATAGAGCTTATCGGACAGTGGTGCGCCGTCCCATTGAATAGAAAGAATTTCACTGGAGGACTCAGACGTAATTAGTCCATTGTACTACCAGGATTCAAATCCACTTTTCCCTTTGTGCTGAAATTTCGTCATAAGCGAGTATGAATGAGCATCCACTACATTAACACCGAACACCTGCCACTTGATACGAGCGAAGGAAGGACAATCTCAAAACACGTATCATCGCATACAGGCATCACAGATTGCAAAACATTGTGCCCTGGTAGGACGCCAATAAGTTGCCTGCCAACTTATTTCTACTGAGAGGCTGCAGTAATGCCGTAGCACAGCCTACATCCTGGAGAGTCAGGCCACGGACAATAATTGTATTCGTAAGAAACTTAATCGATATTCGAAGCCCTGACGTACAAAGGTGTCCTGGGAAATTTGCCTCTGAACCTTCCCCATCAGTCTTATCGGAGATCTCATTCCCCATCATCGCAGTGTATTTTGGGACCTTGACAAAAACAACGAGTTCAACCTTGCGACCGAATTCGGATAGTCCTTGCGTTCTTGAGCTATCTTGGAAGTTCTTTCAACACAAGGAAACTTGACGTTTAATTTACGTAACACCCAAAGCTCTGGCATCATTGCGCCAGACGGCATTACCTCATGAGCTCTGAGTCTAAGGATAAGGGTCGCGTAAAGTCATCTAAACCTCACCTAAGACGGTGGATCGTTTTAATAGCTCTGCCTATAATGTCTATGTATAAGCATCAAAAGGAGGAAAGCTCCCAGGCAGTGGAAACATGCCGTTCTTTTAATTTTAGTCCAAGGGGCGGTCAGATATTTACGCGAAACCTTTACAACCAAATACCCGATGCAGATGCTAAAATTGACCTCATCAGAGTCGTATGGAGCTGGACGACATTTTTTGGCAGTAAGCCCCCTGTTTTGCCTAAAGCACCCTTACACTGATAGACAACAGTGATGGTTTGGATGTTTTCGACTCGACATGATTTGAGCAAAGAATGGTTCTTATCAAGGATCCCTGCTAAATATTTTACTTCGTTGGAAATAAGGGTAGTGACGCTCTTTGTACTGGCTAAGCCAGACTTGTCAGGATCGTCAATCTTATAAACACAATTTTGAGAGGAATAACTAAAAATCCGTTCCCAATAAACCATAAATCGGTCTTTCCGGGGCCATCTGGGTGTTTGTAAGGACAGTCGCTAGGCATGGCAACCCAGTAAGTCGAGAAAGTATGGCAACATCATCCGAAAATATTCATGAGCATTGGAATAGACATTGAAGCTATTGAGAGTGTTCAAAAGGGAGTTGATCAACCTGAACAAGCAAACTATAAAGTCCTGTTCATAAGCATCGTTTTCCGTGTGATACTTGAAAGTGTAGCACATGAAGTCAAATGTCACGTTGTGAAGATTGCCATGGCGGCTTCTTTCATATCGATTTCAGAAACTAGCCTTTAAACCCCAGTCTCATAGGATTTACCACGCTAATAAGCATTCTACATGCCCAATAGAGAATGCAAGCTCAAAGCAAGTAGGAAGTTAGGAATATTGATCTGAAGCTTGTGGGGAATCCTTAATTACTGTTCGCACGTATGCCAGTGCCAAGTTAGCTATAAAAATACTTTTCGGAGAAAGCAGGACCTAAATTTTTCACAGATAATTTGAAGTCATAAAAAGAAGCCGCAGCATATTTGATAGACTCACTCGTTACCACAGTCATTGCAGTAAACCAGATGTGCGCAGTTCTTCTGGCTTGAATCAGACCCTGGCTAAGTGGGCCAAGCGCTGTGACCGCTGTGTTGTTATCTGATTACCCGCTAACAGAGTCTCCCGCGGGAGCACCATCAGATTCCTGACTGACTTGCTTAGTTGATTTTCCTTTCTTAAGAACCTTAAACAGCCTACTAGTTTCACCAATTGAGTCCTTAATCCGCGCAGCTGATTATTCTGATCGATGAATGGCCAGAGTGACTCCAGGACTATGTAAACGCAACGGTCGGCGACCATATTAAATGATTTTTTGACAAAGTTATCATCGCAAATCACATCGACCGTAGCGACGGTTCGAAAATGGTAAATGGGGTGGGTGCTAGAATTTTTGGCCCCAACTTCGAATCTGCTATGCCATGGGACGGAACACTACTTCCTATCTTCCAAGCTGATATTTATCTTATTGAACTTTGGGCCGGAGAATGTAGTGAAAGGAACCTTCGAAGATCACATAATATTAAGATAGCCAAGCCTCTAAAAGCCTTCAACTCCCTTAGTTTTGAGTGTAAACTAATTTGGAATTTTCTTAAATCCCAGCTTCGTACACGCTAAAAACTCACACTCATCTGGGTTTCTGGTCACAAAGATATGGGTGGTAATGAGATTGCTGATTCCCTAGCCAGATCTTGTTGATCCTGAACCCTTCTGTGCCAACCAGACAAATTGTTGGGGAGAGCCCGAAAATACTGGGACAATTTTAAAATTTATCATTCCTCTTAGGTCACGTGAAAGACTATGGCTTCTTAGAAGGCAAGTCGGAGCAGAACTAAGGATGAAATCGATTCTGGTTTCTTCTCTGAAAAGCTTAACATTAGCCTCTTCTTCCGTCTTCCAAATTACTGTAGCGCGTTCCAGGTGGAAATAATGGCAATCAAAAAAGTCTTATCCTTAGCGTAATGAATAACATCTGAGATAGCCAATTTCCAACTGCCTTATCGGGGCGGGAGGGCGTAAAGAAATCCAGATCCTGCAAGGTTCCCAGATGAGACATCGAACTAAAGGCTGAAGAAGTCTTGACTTGAACGTAAAATCTATCAAATCTTTGAAGAATATGTATGTACTCCAGGTGATAACCCCAGAAGCGAAACTTCTCCCGTGGTCTTTTTGACTTTGGTCGAGGCAAGGATTCTGGAGGCTCCAACCAATATACGTTTTAGCTACGTCTTCTCAGACGATGATATGGGTCGTGCACAGTGCTCGTCTCTGAAGTCTCCTGCGATTCACTCTCTAACTTGCTCGTGAGAATGAAGCGGAAGTACGCTTAATTTCCCTCAAGATCGATGGGCTGTCTCGAGAAGCCCAAGCTGAACAAGCACCAGAAGCACACTCTAAAAGGCTTCTGTCTAAGAACCAGCGTATGGCGCAAACAGAAAGCAGTTCTGTTTCGGTGGCGAAGCGCAAGAGGATGCGGTTGGCGGAAGGTACTACTTACTATCGAAACCGACCAATCCCTTGGACCTGACCATGCCTCCTCCATCTCTAACTCGAACACTGAGACTTGAACAAAACGGAAGAGACGGGCGCTGAATCAATCATCAATGTAGAAAACGCGTGTGCAACAAATGTACGCCCTTCAGCTAGAGGCTTTCCTGCGGGCGGAATCATCAGCGTATAGGCTCGAAATGAACCTCTATTAGTTCCAGCACTAGCCGACAAAATCTGTCTTAAACAGATGTGGCCACCGGCAGGCGGGCTCTGAGAGGAAGCGTGTGTGCACCTGCTGCGTGCCCTTCTATATCGAAAACGGTTATCACAGATGCTGAGCTCCCAAGGGCTCCAGCACCAGTGGTCGGAATTTGGCTGTAGCATATAATACCGGCTTACGACACGACGACGATCACAAGTTGACCGATGCGGTCATCTATGAGAACTGGCCGTGGTAGCAGAGACTTGCTTCAAGCGGTGGCTGCGAGTTGAAGCATGGAAAGTGGTCAACGCTCTGGAGCGAGTGTCTTTACTACTCGTTGGGCGAACATCTTTCCAAGCAGAGATCTATGCTATCCTAATGGCTGCCAACACCATTGCAAAGGATTAGTGGAAGGGTCGCGGTGTAGTGACTGCAAGGCTGCGCTTAAGGCCTTGTTCAATCCTTTTACCAGTTTTCCGAAATAGTTCGGGAATGCAAAAGCTCTTCGAATTCGGTCGAAAGACTGAGCTCTCTGACTCTTGTCTGGGTCTCAGGTCACGCTGGGATTGCGGATATACTAAGATCTCCGATGAGATTGCTAAGCAAGGCTCAGAATATGTTTTCTCAGGACCTGAACTTGCGTTGTGTCTTCCCCCGTCCTTGGTTAGGGGCTTCATTGACGATTGGGTTGCTCATGTCATGAACTAATCAAAATTTTTTGTGACAAGGCTCGTCAAGATGCGGTGGACTAAGCGAATGTTCTCTAACGTTTGTAAGAAATCAGCGGCATTCTTGATGTCTCTCAGCAGAAAGGACTGTAGACAACTTGTTGGGGTTCTCATTGGATAGTTTCCTTTTGCTAAGCATATGCTCAAATGACACAAATGGCTGCGAAGTTGGATTAGAGGGCGACGATACTTCGAATCGCTTCCTTTGTTATTGTCCTGCCCCTGCTCCAATCAGGTGGCATATCTTTGGTGCTGACGTGATGAGCGCAGATACTGTAAGCTCTGCATCACTGAAGTGTCTTCTCAGCTTTCTCTGGAAGTTGAGACGATTCCAGTAAATTGGATAATATTGGGTCTTGCTTGCGTCTGAGTTATCCAGTGGAGTTTTCCTGACCAAACCAAACATAAAAAAAAGTGAAACGAGTCTCTGGGAACCTCAGCAGAAAGCCCTATTGCGGCTTGGACATAAAAGCCTTCTGAAATGCTTCACTGAATTGTACAACATACAACTCAATAAAGCGTGTCTACTTTCCAAATTTTGCCTTGCATTTGAGGTGTGGTTTCCTTCCTCATATTCACGATTATTATCGATAAAAAAAATCACACCGCAAAAAATCCCTAACTCATTAAAAAAAGGAGTTTCAATAGAAACAAATTTACATCCCTCCTTTGCAGTTTCTTCCAGTACATAAATCAATTTTATTCGACCGCTCGCTGACCAGTGGCTAGTCAACATTTTTGACGAACATTAACTCAAAAAAAAAAAACTGGTTATGCACAGACGTCGACACAAGATGTTAATTGGAAACGTGTGCGGTGGATAATTTCGGAGTACGGTGTTAATCGCATCCCTTTTTGACCGAGAATTTTGCACTTTGACCTCTTGGACGTTGCTGAGCGAGAGGGATAGTCGTGCTTTCATTTTCCAAGGACTCTTTCCTAAAATACAAGTATCCTTTAGGAACAAATTTTTTTTTTGTTTCCTTTAAGAACGTGGTGTAGCAACTTTGTGTGGATAAGAATTTCATCACCTTGAATTATGTAGGGGTCGTGTCAAAATAAGCTGGAATTTAGAAGGATAAATTGACAGTTCCCGGAATTACTGTACCCCTGTTTTGGTGCTTTGTTACATTCACCTCTTACTTTACCTAACCCTTGACAAAAGCCACCTTCAAGTTAAACGCTGCAGTGAGCATTATCCTTTGAGAAACCATATGCGTTTCAAGAGAAAGACACTACAAAGTCCAATAAAACATATTTATCTTTGGCTTTGCAATCTGTCAGATATTCATTAATTCATGGTTCTTAATTAAAAAAATGTCTATAATTTGCAAAGTTGAAATTACGTCTTTTAAGTTCGCTTTGTATTTTTAACTGGCCGAACAAAGAGACTGGAAGGCAAATATGTTCATCTACCTATATGGCAGGAGCAGCAGCAGCAGCAGGAGTAGGAGCACGGAGCACGGGGCATGGAGCATGGAGCACCAAGCATATACATATAATAAACCCCGCATTATACACGTTTATTTCCACATCCACCATATGAACTCATTAGGGACGACGGCATTAATTAAAACTTTCACAATGAAAATGATGGCAGAGCTCAAAGTAGTTTGCCTGGCAGCGAGTACGAGCGTGCGGCTCTAAGCCAGTTCGTCTATGAGTAGTGGGTACCACACCGAATGCTACATCATATGTAGAGTACATATGCATACATTTGTGCGTGTGTGTGTGTGTGTAGTTGTATGGGAGAGAGAAGGAGACCTTCTGGGTAAAAGACATTTACAGGAAGTCGTGTCCCGGAATGACAGAACAAGGTGTTTCCAACTAATTCACAGCGCTCGCAATGATTCTGTTCTGCCCACATTCGCAGCCATCCTCCAGTTTGATTACATAGATAAATGCCGAAAAGGACTCGCACAGAACTATTACCCAGCCACCCATATTAATTTTCTTTTATGTCTTTTGTGGGGGATCCTTTTTCGGATCCCCATTCGTCTTTGTGATGTGCGCTCGTAGAGGATTGAGGGCTTTTGCATGCCCGCCGCCACGAACAAATGTGACTTTGCGAAGGAGCATGGTTGCATTCATAAAGAGATACGAATGTTCATTAAAATTGAGGTTTACAGAGGAGGTTTCCTGGTGTTTTGAGGCATTTTTTCGGTTTTGCGTTGTATGCCCTCAGTTGCATGCCGTCTTCTACCATACAAGCGAAAACAGTGCATTGTTACGTAGATCAAACGTTTCAATTTGCGTTACGATGCGCTGCACTGCGCTTCGGTTTGTTTTAATTAAACTGTAATATGTCAAACGAACATCAGTTTTAATGTTTTCGCATCTGTAAATGAGAACAATAGTTGGTTTGGTGGTGCGAAACGGATGTGTTGTGGAGATGTTTAGATCTAAATTTTACAAATTAAGCTTTACGTACTCAGATCAATCATTAACGTAAGCAGATTGCTATGTTTCCATTCGTTTTCATCTGTCAAGGGCTTTCTTAAACCTGCAGATACACATACATATGTAGACGGTCTCTTTGTTCCTTGCGTTTCGTTTCGGGTTTAATGCACAGGATGGTGCTGTGTTTTTTTGGTTTTAGTTAGCAGGTTTCACAGAGGTCTCTTTAGGCTCTTGACGGTTACATAGAAAATCATTGATGGCTTCTGGAAACTTAACGTACAATACTTCCAGAGCTCAGTTAGTTAAATAAGCGGTTAAGGTTGAGGAACTTAATCAAATTGATTAAGGTAGGGAAACTTAAAAAAAAATTGCCTTTGCAAAATGTTTAGCATTGACTACGTATGTATGTATGTATGTATTTCCATAACTAAGAGAACTTTTTTCACGACACTTCTTCCAGGACCTTGAAGAAATATCCAGTAAATCAGATAACGATATTTTGAACTATGTCAGATCAACTGGATGGCTAGTTCATCTCAAGTAAGAAGTTGAACTGTGGCTTATAAAAAGTATCCAATGAGCAAGTGGCAGACATATGTATCTCTCCTAAGGGTATCTATCACAATGGGTCTATATTAACCTGAGTAAACGTGGCAAATTACTTCAACTTCGTCTGCTCACATACAAACCCAACCTAACCTATGTCATTGAAATAGAGCCAGAGCCGTCTTAAAACGAAAAGGAGCTTGTTCTTAAATATCTTTCTAATTCATAATGCTGTCACTTAACTTTTAAATTGCTGACATGGTTTGTCCTTGCAAGGACGAAAAAGAACCGTTAAATTTGTTGTGTTTCTTGTAAACAATACCATTTGTGAGTTAAAATGTCATTTTAAGCTGGTCAAGAGCCACTGTCTATTGAATCTGATTTGAACACACAAAAGACTTTTGAATTAATTTATTGTTTCAGATTAATATGACGAGTAATATTAGCATTTACTTTGCTAAAAAAGTTTGGTCATTAAATTTCACTTTAACCTTAGATATGGGACCCGGAAACCAATATGGCATGCTCTCATTTGACAGCTACATAAGGATGGCAAATCTCAAAAACAGATTGTAAAAGTAGTTGAATGTTCCCGGAAAATGGTGGAAAACATATTCAACCCAAAAAAAGCCCAAGAAAATCGGGCATGAGGAGAAAAACAACCTTGCAGAAAGGCCGGACGATTGTTGGTGTTGCTAAATCAGATCCATTTATGCCTTCTCGAGACAATAAAATGGATTTAAAGTTGGGAATAACTACACAAAATCTTCGACGACGATTACAAGACTGTTATCTGATAGTCAGGGTTGCTAGAAAAGTGCCCCTACTTAGTAAATCAAATATACAGAACCGCTTGAATTTCGCTACAAGGTATTAGACTGGACAGGCGCGGAAAATATTACAAAATGGAGAAATATACTTTAGAGTAATGAAAAAAAAAAAATTAATTTATTTGGTAATCATGGCAAAAGATTGGTACGTTGACCACCAAATACTAAACTCTTCCCAAAGTATGTAAAAAAAAACCTTAAAACATGGACACGCAAACATTAAGCTGTGGGCATGTTTTCCATGACATGGAAGTAATCCGATATACAGGATAAAGCAAAATATGGTCCAATATGATTATGTTTACATCCTCGAGAACGTTTTGCTGCCATATGCCGAAGAAAACATGCCCTTATGATGGATTTTTCAACAGGACAATGATCATAGGCTTACCTCCAAAAAGGCAAGAAGTTAGAAATTTAAGTGTTTTGCTGTGGCCCGCTCAATCTCCGGACTTAAATCTGATAGACAATTAGTGGGAAGACCTTAAGAAGAGATTGGCTAAGCATAAAGTAATAAAATTCGCCTAGCTTTGTAAAGTTGTTCAAGAAGAATGGTCATATGTTATTCCGCGGCAACGTTAATTTCTTGTCGACTTTTTGTCAAGACGCTATATCACTGTCTGGCAAAATAATGGCCATTCAACATAGAAAATAATAGCGCATTCTAAAACATAGAAAAGCGCAAGAAATTTTCTTTAATTTCTATTATTTTTTCTCATAAAAAGTAAACTGGCTCTATTTTATTGACCACTCAAATCGTCCCCTTAACTTAGATTTAATTTTTTTTTTATTTTCGGCTCCGTATTTAAACGAGATTTTTGAATTTATTTTTATTCTTTACAAATCAAAATATATAAAAGTTATTTTGGTTTTCTTGTTTCTGCAATTTAAATAATTTTTCTAAAGCGATTTTTGCAGTAGTTGATAGTGGCTCTATTTCAATGACCACCACTGTATGTATGTATCTACATAATTTGTAAATACATCGTATGAAAACACCCACACTTTTAGAGGCGTTGTCGTCTAAGCTTAGCTTTGAAATTGTTACTTAAATCGAAGAAAACCAAAAATTTTACTTATTTAAAAAAATTGTCAAAATAATTTTTCTGGTCTTTGTTATTATCCTGGAGAGTATATACATATTTTTTTTTTGTTTTTGACCCCTCAATAAGTCCGTTAATCTTTAAGAAAATTTGTAAAGTTTCGGTACGCATTATCCGGGCAGGATATAGCGATACTTTCGGATTGCCTAGTGTACCAATTCACGCGGGGAAATGAAGCAGCTGATAAATTAGCAAGAGAAGGAACAGAAACCGTGTTTACCGGCCCGGAACCATTTCTTGAGGTGGGGCCGCATACAATACGGAAAGATTTAAGGAAGGAAGACTGCTGCAAAAAAAAGCGAAATTCGGGACGAACACCCTAGACTAATGCAGGCCAAAGAACTCTTCATGAACTAAAACCGGAACTTAGGTCTGTATAAACACCAACAAGAACCGTCTGCTCATCTTTACAGGCTTCCTAAAGGATCACTGTAGAATGAGAACCTCAGGAAACTGGGTATAGAGCAACGTCGAGATTCTCGGTGTGCTACATAACGACTTTTGCAGAAGTTCCAGGGACGAAGAAGAAATTGAATCTGTTCGTCATCTGTTGTGTGATTGTCCTGTACTATCCGTCATAAGAATGAGGACTCTTGGAAGTTACTTCTTTTCGGAACTGGAGGACTTAGGAAATGTAGAGCTGACGGACCTCCTGAGATTCATATCATTATCTGGGTGGTTCTAACAGCGGTTTCGCATGTTTCCAGGGTTAAAAGATTGGGCACAATTGACCGACTTGGTCTAAGTGAGCAGTGACTCTATGTCACAAGGCACCCATTTACCTACCTACCTACCTAACGTCGAGATTGCACCTTCTAAAGGAATGTGGAACACTGATCCACAAAAAAAAGGAAGCCCCTGGATGCCTACCAACTATCAGAAGAAGATCTACCACTGTAAGATTCACCAACAAATCTGTTCAGTTGCTCGCATACGGAGACGACATAGACATTATCGGTCGCTCTCAGCATACCGTCATAGAGGCTTTCACGGCAAAGCAAAGTAAAGGAGTTTGCATACCTTGGAGTAAACATCAACTCCACGAATGACACCTTAGTTGAGACTCGATGAAGATTAACCCAAGGAAACCGCTGCTACTTCGGTTTGACGAAACAACTGGGTTCAAAACTCCTAGCTCGGAAGACGAAATGCATGCTTTACAAAACATCATTCCTGCCAATTCTGCTATATGGAACCGAGTACTGGACGATAGATTTTAATAGAGTAGATTTAAGACACTTTCGAGAGAAAAATTCTTCGTTGAATACTCGGTCCCATATACATACATACATACATACATACGAGGAGGGCGTTTGGAGAACATGCTCGTACAACCGCGAACCTTATGAGCTCTACCAAGATATGAACGTAGTTCAAAAAGTCAAAACACCTCAACTATCTCGGCAATAATGGTGTACCTTAGAGAATTTTCGAATCCCAGCTCCCAGGTTCGAGATGACAAGAAAGACCGAACCTCTGCTTCCAGAATCAAGCTCTGGCGGATGCAAGAGCGCTTAATCTGGAAAATTAGAAGCCCTGGATCGAACAGGATAGCAGCCTGCCAAGTCTTAGGCAGGGAACCCCACGCGTTGTTAGCCGGTTAAGTAACTAAGTAAGCTTTACGAGCGATGCACACAGAGGTTGCAATTAGAATTAAGTCACAAAGAAAGCTTTAAGATCGACCTCACATAATCGAGTCAAAGCAGCTGGAAAGTATCTGATTTTTTTGCATACTAAACTGAGTACGAGTTCAGCTCTGCTAATGAATCTAATGTGCGTTTAAGCTTGTTAGCTCGGACCCTGAGATCTTGAAATCTCTTGCATACCACCATGCATGCGTTGATTGATCATTAGCATGGAACTTGGATTTTAGACCTGAAGGTGATCGCTCATGACTTCAAGGAGTCGATCAATAAAAGGCTTTTGAACAACTCGTTACGTTACTACTCGTCACCGGTTAGGTTAGGTTAGGTTGACGAAGATGGATTGCTCCGTTCCCCATCACACTTTGATCTGCGTAGACCCATTGTGATGCCCAGTTCAGGGGTACGTCCTTATTGTTGTTGGATTGGTTCATTTCCTTCCTTCTCGTTATACGATGCTGTCCAGCCATTTCCATGATCTGGTAAACCTGAAAAGATCCATTAGTGGTATTGTAGATATTTCAGAATTCTTCTTGGAAGAAGTAGCTTCCTAACGTTGTGTTCCTCAACGGACTAAGGCTAGGACAGTGGAACGGAAAGTGGAGTGTTTCTTCGCAGCTTTCTGCATCGGCACATCCTCTGCATATGTCGTCATTGTTGAGATTTAATCTCATAGTGTGGTATCCTAGAAGATTATGACCCGTGAGTACTCCCACTAATGAAGATATGGTCTTCCTGTCACATTCCATAAATTTTTTGGTGCGGGACTCATCGTAGTTTTGCTATGTAGTGAAATTTCGCCGGTAGTGAGTACCATCGTCACCGGTTAGTGCTAGTCTTATCTGAAATGGGATTCAAAATGGAGGCGTACATATTTGTAACCTAAAACCTGCATTACTAGAGGCGAGAGTAAGAAGCCTTGTGATGGATGTTTTCTTGCCTGAGCTGCTACGAGTTAGTATTGAAGTCGTAGATATGTATCGAGGTAAACTATCTATCGAGCTAGCTTTGACTTCCATGAAACCATATATCATCTTCATTAAAAGGTTATTACTTAAAAAAAAAATTCACCAAAAGCAAATTAAAATGAACTCCTCTGGTAATGAAAATTAAAGCGAAAATCTCACGTCAAAGTTTAATTCTTCTCAATTCTATTCCAGCAAATTCTATGTGGTGCTTAGAACAGATATTAATTTCATCCTACAAAGGGGATCCGAATATACTATATGTTACTACAGACACCCACCCCCCGGCCCACCCACCTACCCAACACACATACGTAAATAACTAAGTATAACAAAATAATTGGCTCTAAATAATGTTCCCAGTAGCAACGGGTGAATACTCTTTCTTTATTTCAATTAAGGTACGTCGACAACGACAACGACAACGACGATGACGATGACGACGACTGGGGTCCTTCAGAACAGAAATAGCTAAGCAACCACCCCGCTCCAAAAGCAATCTATGGTCGCGCTGTCGAATGGCACATCTCAGAGCTCACATGCGTGTTCAACGGACGGGAGCCGACGCCGAAGGCGAGGGAGGGTGTTTGCCATCAAAGACCATGGACGTACGAGTAAGTGTGTGCTGATTACCGCACAACCATGCATACGTACCTACACACAATCCACAGAGATAAGACTACTCGAAAACAACCCCATCTCTCTTTGCACAGCTAGTACATTCTAGCAATCTATTTAAATTGAGAGCAAAAAAAGAAAAAGAAGAAAAAATAAAAGCAAAAGCAGAAGAAGAGGAGAGAACATGAAAACTCAAAAGCCCGGCTGTGAGGGGTTTTCAAAAAGGGGTGGGGTGGGGTGGGGGGGAGAAGAAGGATAAATAAAAAACAAGAAATTATGTCCCAGCGCTACTTCACATTCGTCGAGTTTATATCCCAATTTTTAGTCCTTCCACAAAAGTTCACATGTGTATAGCTCGTTCACTCCATCGCCATGTTTGGCGGCCACCCCTTTGTCGCCTGCTGGCAACCCTCTCTGCGATACACCTCATTGCTGGCACTTAGACCCGTCGTTTTTCAAAACTTTCTTTTGTGTTCTCGTGTGCGCGGGGGTGAGTGCGAATGCGAGTGGGAGGACGATCGGGTGTGGGACGAGGGTGGTTTATAACACATGGAGCCTTTGCTAGTGGATACAGCGTAAGGGCGATACGTGAAGCCGTACATGCGGCCAACATCGTTGTCGGAGGGTTGGAAGAGTGTATTTAAATTCGACCCTTAGAAAATGGAACAAAGGGACAGCACAGCACACGAGTATATGTGATATCGTACATGTGTGTGTGTGTGTGTGTGTGTGTTTCATGCATGTGTATGTGTATAGTTCGGGCAGAGAAGGCAGGAAAGGGTGGCTGTGGTGATGGTAGCCACCATCACGACGTACGAGTTGGGCTCCCGGAGGAGCTGAAGAACATAAATGAAAGGCGGACTAGTTCCTGGATGGTATTCCCATCTGCCACGGGGAAAATAAGAAACAACATCTGTGCGAAAGCTTTTTCCAGGATGACATAGCCACACAATCTCATGAGTGGCTTTGCGTCCTGGCATGGGGCCTCGGGTACTGGGTACTGAGTACTGGGTTGGGGTTGGGGTTGGGGTTGTTCGTTCATCCTGTGTGCGGCGCTCTGCTCTACACAGTGTTATGTAGAACGGTACGGTATGTTGCGCTGGTTTTTGTCAGTTGATTTTCAAGTGACGCGGAGGGTTGAGTTTTGGGAGCCACCAGCGCGCACAATGTATTGCAGAGGCAATATATCAAGCCCGGCGCTATGGCAGCAGCGATGCTTGTCACAGAATAAGCACAGATACACACAATATCAATAGGCAATGGCAAAAGCGGTGTTTATATGTTTTCTATTTAGTTCTCTGCTGAGTGAATGTCAGGCATTCCACTCATATGGCTTTTGGGGTTATCTAAAACAAGATGGCCGACGGCCTGTCATGTGATTGGATATACAAAAAGCGCCGAACACAGTTCCTATGTGGATAAGTGGATGGGGTGGACTGCCTGCCTCTCTGCTTCTCTGCCTCTGATGGCGGCAGCGGGGGTGAAACTCAATGTACAGCATCTCACATATGATATATGTATGGATGTATGTAGGTGGAGGACCGTTCGTTCGTTTGTGTTTGAGTACGTTTTCAGTGCTGTGTATCCAATGCCATTATGTATTAGAAGTCCTTTCTATGTATGAAAAGGGAGTATAACTATATGCTTGGACACACAAAGAGACGTTTTGCAGATACCATATGAGTTAGATACTTCTATCGTTTGGTGGCGTTCGCATATACATACAAAGTCATACCTACCACCCCCGTCTCTAAGGAATTCGAGATTTTCTCGTACATAATTTAGTTGGTGTGATTTCGGATATATGGGGTGGACACTGGCATGTGTGTATACACATGGACATTTTATGTAGCAATGGTGTGTTGGGTTGAAATCTTGCATCGACTCACACAAGAGTCCAAGCTAGATTGGCATAGAAACCCTCATGACAGGGACGTCGACGACGACGATGATGATGATGACGCTCTTGTTCAGCTTCGTGCATGGCTACACAACGCTGAGTGGATTCACTAAAAGGATGTATGTGGTGCCATTTTAAAGGGCGTGGGGTGGTGAAAAGGGTTGCAAACTATTTTGGTGGTGAGCAAAATCCGTAAACCACATGAGAGGTTCAGGAGTACAACAAAGAAAGTGCACTATAGCATTTAGTGGATTGAATTTAGCGTGCATTGTTTAAGCAGAAATTGAGATGGATTTACACGATGCTCGGATGGCATTTTCGGCTAATAGACAATGAATAATGCGGTAACAAGGGTGTATTTAGTTGGATCGAAACTTTTCCATTATGCACCGCTTCATAGATTTTGGTTAAGTATACATCATCGGATCACTACTGTACTTAAGCTAAGATGAAGAAAAAAATTGTTTGTCAACGGTCTTCGGGCTCAAAAGCAAACAGATGTGGTAGAAGCAGAGGCTTTTCACCTGCAAGTAGCTTAAATGGAAATCTCGACACCACGTTTTAAACGTAAAACAGATGTAAAGGTTGGTATGTAGCCCTTAATCATCAAGGACCCTCTTACGTATGCATGTGTTTAATGGAACAATTGTAGGGAAAGTTACATTTTTTTAATTGCATTCTGGGCCAACGAGTTGTTTGGACACAAAAGTAAATTTAACAACTTTAGGTCCACCGGCCGGGCACACTTTTATAGGGAGGAGAGCCAATGCAAAGCTGGATAACGTCACCGTCGTGTGCTTGCTGGTGGACCCGCAAATTCATAAATTAGTGATGGGATGACTTTAGTGTCAAAAAAACTGGCTTGTGACTCACTAACAGAAAATGGGTAATAGTCCCCAATGCCTTAAAGGCTAACAGCTTAAATCAATTGAGTACTCGACAACCAACATATTGGACCGCTGACAGCAAGCTTGGCTCTCAATACTGTCGTGACTTGGTGCTGTGAACAGTTATTGTCCATTAATCCAGCCAAGACTAAGATGATGTTGTTCACTATGAGAAGGAATCAACCTCCTCCGAGATGGTCTCCTTCTTGGGCACCCAGTTAGAGCTTTCGAAAAAAATAAGGGAGTCATGTTGCAGAGAACACCTTGAGACCAAGATCTTAAGAGCCTCCAGCATCCTTTGGCAGCGTTGTAGAATGCTCAGCAGGGTTTGGCGTTTAAGCTCTAAGATCCTCCACTGGATATACACTGGCATAGTCGGACCGTACCTTCTGTATGGAGCGGTTGCACGGTGGTCAAGGACAGAATTCCTCAAACGCAAGCTCGGTAAACTGCAGCACCTTGCCTGTGCCTGTGTCTATATCACAAGCGTGATTAAAGCGACTCCGACTTGTGCAATGGAAGCTCTTCTGAGACTTCTTCCCTTGCATTTCTTCATTGAATACGTAGCATGGAAAGCAGAATTCCGCATCGGAATGCTGCTTGAGCGGGAGGTAATCTTTAGTAAAGGGCACAGAGGAGGTGAAGCTAAAGAGCTTCTTAACTCTATTCCACACGGTGCCCAAGAAGGAGGACCATCTCACAGGAGGTAGCTTACTCCTCATAGTCACAGCATCATCTCAGTCTTGGCCGGATTGAGGTTGCTGCTGGTGACGGCATTAATCTCATCGTCGGCAAACTCCATAGCAGAGTAACCTTCTCGTTAGGGCTGAGCCTACCAGTTTGTTCCACAAGTTAGTCGATAGCACGCAAAGCCTTTTACAGAATGCACCGATTTCGTGCTACTACCAAGAGTAGCAGTAGTGATTCTGACCCAAAGCATAACGAGGATTCACTTCACTAGTATGGGATTGACTGTCAAGCTCAATCGGAGTTGTCTCTGCATACTTGGTAGGCACGCAGACAAGTAGGTAGCGGCAAGCGTGTTAACGCGATAAACTTTAGTTGTATGTCGACCAGCTTTTCAAGTCCCTTAAGCAGGAAGGAAGTAAGGCTTACAGTCCTGAAGCTTTCGAGAAGATAGTAGGTTATTTTACCCGATTTGGGATTAAAGACCGACTTCACGTATCGACAAGTCGCAGGGATATAACGCAGAGCAATGCTAGCGCTGTAATACTATGCTCCTCTGCAGAAATATTGGATAGATTCCATCGGGTCCAGGAGATTTGTAGGGAGCGAAAGATAAGAGCACAGTAGTCACTGCAGATCTCCACTATTCGCAAATGTGCATCAATGCATCCAGGAAAGTGCGTTTCCATAAGTGGTTGTACTACTTCCTCTATCGAGTCTGTGAAGCATCCATCGGGCTTCTGAAGGAGATCAAGTTTGGCAATAGCCTGCCATGGTAGAGGTTTTCATGTCAATTGATGAACAGGCGAATCGAGTTGGTCTTGAAGTAAACGAGGTTACAACCAAGGATTTGTATGTTGTCAACTAACGAAACACCGAATTCGTGGTTGTTAAGGAGTTCATCTACCTCAGAGTGAAGGCTGATCGTTGATACTATTTCGGTTTGGCGAAACAACTGGGTTCAAAATCCCTAACTCGGAAGACTAGTCCTATGTATGTACCGACATGTGGATGTAGTCCAAGGGACTATGTGCGTAAACTATATTGGCTCGGCCCCATCGAGCACATAGACAACAACGTTCGAGCTAAGAAGACGTTCGAATCCCAGCCCCTGGGTTCGAGACGACCATGAAGACCAAACTTCCGGTTTATATGTAGATCAAGTTATCGCGGATGCCAGAACAATTGCTCTGCCTGGGATTGATTAAGACTACGTAGTCTACATGGGCTCGGCCGCACCGAACCTTCGCTTTAAAGTCCAAGCTACCGAGAATGTCAGAGCACTTGGTTTTAACAACGCGTGCCCGGGATCGACGAGGATGTATGGCTGACCTGTCTTAGGCAAGTATTCTTCACGGCTCTGGACCTTGTTACTTACTTAATTATATCCTGTTGCCTCTTGCCGGTCCTAGGGCCTCTACTACGCCTACGCGCCATCGAGTACTAATTTTAGCAATAAGTTTCAGCTTTCTCCAACTTTTACCTAGCTGCCGGGACTCCTCACCTATTGTTCTGCGCTATGTACTTCTTGGGGGACCTACTATCCTGCCGTCTTGAATTAGAGGGTTGCATTGTATTGCGTGCTTTGCATTGGAAATGCCACCTTTTTGCAGGATGTGACGATCCACTGCCACTCACGCCTTCCAATTGTGGTGCCTATAGGTTCCTGGCCCAGATCTTTTTTAAGGTCTTAGCAAAAGTCATCTGTGGTCCCAAATTCAAATGCATTTGTCAAACCGCTTTTAGTAGCTGTAACAGAAGTTGTACAAGGCTGTAACAAACGACTGGTTTCTAGCACAAGGATTCCGCCCTCACTTCTTTTACGTTATAAGCGATGGAAGTTCGAATCAACCCGCTCTGTTGATAGGATTAATCCCTTAGCAAGATCAGCTAAGGAAACACGAGAATGCAGTCAAAATAAGCAACAACAGCTATAAATACGAGTATAAATTACCAGCACTTGCCTGCAGTATCTAAGGCTTGGAGGCTTGTTATACATATGTAAAGTAGTAATAAGGAAAATAATACTTCCTCTAACGAATGGTTTCACAATGACTCCACATAAAGTACAGAAATCACTTTACGCTACAGCACATCACGCTCCTGACATTAATAGATACAGAATAGAATTTTAGTTCTCAAGTAAAGAAAATGAAGCCCTAAATGTGTGGTAATATAGAAGGAGAATCCCGCCAACACTGCTATCTGCACAAGGAATGGCAGCATCATCCTTTTAAGTGCACCCCAGCTCCACATACTTCGCCGGAGCCCTACAGCGACCAAACTTTGCGTCTTCTTAATCACACAACTATCGGGCCACTTTGACGTTGCACATATGTACGTTTGCATAAATTTTAAGTCTAATATGGGAAACGCCGCCATATCTCATATGTGTTCTGGGATCTTTTAGGATGGGCGCGGATGGTGCACCAATGCAATGCACGTGTGTGTATGTGGGTGTATATGTGCGAAGGATACGAATTCATTGCACACGAGTGCCGAACTAACAAAATGTTCTTGTTCTCGTTCAGCTTCTTTCGTTTAGTTTAAGCGGTTTTTTTTCACTGTTCGTCCTTTTTTTTGTATAAAACTTTTGTAATTAGTAAAAGTTTGAAATTTCTGTTAATTACAACGCTTCGAGAAAATTGTGTTTACTCCTTCTGTGGCGTAACATTCTTAATGTCCGCTAAAATAAGAAATTCTTAAACGAATCGTCCTTTGAGTAATGGTTTTGGCATTCTCATGTGTTTTTTTGGTTAAACAATGTATTTGCCTTTGCACGTATCATCAAACGGATTTTATCAAATGTCCTTACATGTCCCATTTCGTACGAAAATAAATCCCAAAATGGGACTCAAAATTGTAATTTCACCTGACAGAGGGCACCAATGCGGTGCCTTAGTTAAAAAACATAACCAAAATGACTCGTCTATTGCAGAGCTGAAGCTGTACTTATCTTACTTGCCTAAGCGGTCCATACATATGGCAGTCTAGTGCGGCGGCAGGCAGCCGAAAAAATTAGTCCTCACGAAGGTACAAAGACTAGCGTGCATCGGCACCACCAGTGCCATGAGAACAACACCAACGGCAGGTCTTTAGGCGATCCTCAACCTGCTACCGCTAGATATCTTCATGCAGTCACAGGCAGCCACTAGCGCCCTAAGAATAAGCCAGTCTGAAAACTGGAAAAGAAATACTGTGGGTCACTCAACGATCCCACTACAAAAATATATACATTGGCCATGTATGTACCTTACGCCATATTTAGACTTCACGAGACCGTTCTCTTGCGCCTACCCTAGCAGAGAAGATTGGCCATAACCACTTACCGAATGCGCAATCCATATCTGTGTACACAGACGGCTCCAAAATGGACACTGGCGTTGGTTCTGGCATTTTCTCTGAACAGCTGGGAATAGCACGATCAATCCGACTCCCAAACCAAAGCAGCGCTTTCCAAGCGGAGGTCCTGGCAGTGACAACAGCAATCCGTGAGTCTGCGGTATGGGCAATATCTCCTGAAGGTATCACCTTCTATATTGACAGCCAGGCTGCTATTAAAGCAATCGAAGCTTGTGATGCGCTGTCGCGAAGAACTTAAGGCTCCTGACACGCAGCATAAGGTCGTACTCTGCTGGGTTCCTGGACATGAAGGAATACCAGGCTGACGAGCTAGCAAGGAGTGGCTCTGCATTGACCACCGAATTGCCAGACCCATCCTTGAGAATTCCGCCTTGTACACTTGAAGCTTGAAGTAGGGAAAAAAGCTACGAGAGAGGCAAACTATAGGTGGACTCCATAGAAACCTGCGTTATCACAAGGAATCTATGGCCCACTTTTGACAAAGCTAGAACCGAGAGTCTTGTTCGGAAAGACCGGAAATTCATTTCCACCCTCGTGAGTATCGCCACAGGGCACAGCACTCTGCGGTATTATATGAAAAAGCTGCGTCTGACAGAAGAGGAGCTCTGCAGAAGCTGTGGCGATGAGGAAGCAATTGAGGGTACAACCCACTTCCTATGCCACTGCCCCGGCTTCTAACATTCTAGACACAAGTTCCTGGGGGAGACCTTTTAATAACCTTTGTAGTAGAGCTTAACAACTGAACATCAGTCGCCCTTTTCTGAGGTGAACATTGCATAAGCTATGGACTGCGGTGCAGAGGAGGCTGTCAACGACTCACTTAGACTTACAATGAGTCTAAGCCAAATTTCATTAACGACGGCTGAATTGAACCGCTCAGACATACGTGCATATGTTGAATCTCAGGAGTTTGTTCAGCTTCACATGGCAATAGCTCTCAAGCGTGTTCTTCCTTTTGGTGACTGGTGCTGGAGAATCGCAAAGCAGGTGGCGAATGGATTATATTTCCCTATCGTGCCTGCAGTTCTACAGTCGTAGCCATGCTGCATGATTGCCTATCACACAGTGTCCTGTCACGATGCCGATAGCTATACAAATATCCCTGCGACAAAGATTCATGCTATCTGCGGATCTCTTTTTGTCATAGACTGGCCATAACGAATTGGCTACGGCGAAGTTGTTGTTCAGTATTCTTTCCGAGGCTGCTGTGGGTGTTGATCTCATCGAACCCCCCGTCACCCTTGTCACGCTTTCAATATGATATTTCTCTCCAGCGCTTTCCACGAATCAAACGAACCGTAGGTCTTAATGGCTCCATCAGTGTGTAGGCAGTACACAACCTTAGCTTTAAATCCCCATCTTTTCTCGAACGCTCGCCTGTAAACATATAGTGCCAAAGCCTGAAATAGCAAAAGATGGAGCTTCGCCGGGGGAATCCAGCTTAACACTCCTTCTGCCATTTACGTCTCGTAGAATGGAATTCACTGTGCGAGTACTAAGCTTTTCTTCAATCGACCTGCATGTACCCGGATCTATTTGGGGCTTCCGCAAGCTGCTTGTGATTCGCAGTCCTTTATAGAAGAAATCTGTAACGGAGCCTTGACAAGGACACTCCTCAAATAAGCTGCCTTTGTGGTACTTTCAATTGAACGGCGGAAGTTACTCCAAAAAATTTTTCAGCGCAGCTTGAGAAGCTTGTAGTTTTCTTTGTGTTGACCTTTCGATAGCTCCCTCCTTAGCGAGGTTCCAGTTGTAGCTTGTGGTACGCTGGGGTTCTGCTATTTTCGGGTTCCACATTGTAGATGATTCCTACCGCTCTTGATTTTGGAAAGGCTTTGGTTCCACCAAGATTGCGTAACCTGCTGCTCCGCTCGTTGAACAATTGATCTCTTGTGCAATAAGTTCGGCACGTTCGTTGGAACGTGTTCTTTATGGAGAGCTGTTAAGCACTGTTGTTAGTCCTAAGTTGGCTTAATAATCTACAAAGATTGGCCCTACGCAATAAAGTAAAGCTTTTATGGGTACCGGGCCGCATGGGTGTTGAAGGCAATGAATCTGCAGATCTGCTAGTCGGGCAAGAGTCCTCTGCTCTTTTCATTGGAATCGAACTGAAATAACTGATTCTGCTTCCAAATATGTATGTATACGGTACATAGATGGGAAAGCAATATGTGCATATCCCACTGGATCAACATTCAAGGATCCACACAAGCGCTGTCAGACCATTTCATAAAAAGGCAAAGATATCCTCAAATTTTGCAGAGACGAAGTAAGAAGGCTTGTGAGCTTCCTTGCTGCTCACTGTCAGCTCAAGTACCACCTCCATAAATGAGCATTGCGTGGATATCATCTGCGGTCACTGTCTGGAAGAGAATAATACCGCAGAACACATACTATGTGAGTGTGTGGCTCTGTGCAACAGTAGGATAAGTCGTTTTCATACCAGCAGATGACCCACTCGTTGTAAATAAATTTATTGTACTACCACCACTCATATGTGCAGGTTGCCAAAAACCTGGTTGGTTGGTTGATGTGGCTCTCGATGAGGTACACTTAGACCAAAGTAGGTCCATTGTGCTGCCACAAGGTAGGGGCAGGTGGGTCACTCTGTCCGCTCCTGGAACCAATTACTTTTTTTTATGAAATTATTAATGTTAGACGTCGAGGCGTTATTAAGATCATTGAGACCATCGAAATAGTAATGACCTAATGCAGGACACGTACGCAAGAAGTGAGGGATTGATTCTTCTTCCTCCCCGTCTCTGCAACTTCTGCAGGAGTCGTTATAGGGGATGCATGTCTATCCTGTTATGTCCGGTTAAAGTTCCTCTCTTATGCTTAAGAGGTCTGTTAGATCTTCTTTGCTCTAGTTTTGGGCATAGTTGCCTAGCGATAAGGCACTGACCAAGTTGGCTCCATCTATGGTTAGCTTTGTTAAGCGCATCGGCGTGGATGAGGTACTTAGCATAGGACGTCGGCGCGTCAATATAGGCTATAAATGTGCTTTTTGTATCGGAAGAGCTAGTCTAGCCAATTCATCAGCCACGCAGTTCCCCGGGACGTCACAGTGACCTGGTACCTAGAAGGCGAGGTTGTACTGTCCAGCAATCTTATTAAGAGATATGCGGCAGTTTTTTGCTGCCTGGCTGTCGATATAAATAACTATTCAGAGGCTTGGCGAATGGCATTGACTTCGGCCTGAAAGATTAAGGGCCGGATGCCTAAGTCTTCCGAGACCGAGAAGACAACGTCCTGAGGGTCCTGAGTTGTGGACCCATCCGTGAAAATACACAGCGAATCATTATGTAGGACATCGCGCTGTGTCCACTCTGATCTGTCTGGTATCGAGTGTTTGAATCCAAGGCTGAAATTAATTTCAATAGGCAGGCGGTCGGTAACCTTGGGGAGATGTCCAGGCATTTTAAGTATGTTGGCATGGCCAGTGTCTAGTTCTTTCCATAGGGGACAGTTTCTCAGTCGAAGAGCAGAACTGGTCGCCATTTGCTTGCCGACGATGTCGGTCGGGAGAAGGTGAAACATGGTTTGAAGCTCCGCTATTGGAGAGGTTCTCAGACAACCGTGATGCTGAGACATGCCACTTCTTGAGCTTTTTCCTTCTGTTTCAAGTTGGATTCCCTCTCCAAGGCGGTCCACCACACCATTGCGCCGTATAGGATAATCGGCCTTCCCACCGACGTGTATAGCCAGTACATTATATTTGATTGTAGGCCCCAGGGTAGAGAGAAACCATTGCTTTTTTGACACGTTCGTTGACGTTCTCTTTCCCTTTTCTTTTCCTAAAAACCTAAAATGCGAACAAATTAAAGATATGGTCCTCTGAAGGTCCTTGTAATTCTACGATCACATGCTCTCAGAAGTTGCGGTATACACCTGTCAACAAGGCTTTTATCCACATTATGTTCAAGTTCATTCAACGTCTTCCAAGACGTTCTTATTAACTTCCAGTGGTGTGCTCATCGTCAAATTATAAATTTCCAGTTCAGATTCTTGGCTAACGAAACATTATTTACAGATGTGCATGTGAGTATCTAAATCTAAACATGTTCCCATTTTCCTGTTGAAAAAAGGAGTATTTTTGAATAAATTACGTTTTCGAAAATCTTCTTTGTAGTTGAGCATTGTAGAAAATACTCCGAAAAACATCCTTCATGCCATCGATAGACTTCCGGCATTACCCCCCGGCGTTGCTCAATAATAACATAATAATGCCGCTATTCTATTGCGAACAAATAATAATGCTTGAAAGAAGAAGTCCTTATTGTACGTGAATAAGGACCACAGAACCAGGTAACGAATGTATATTCTGTGGAGAACGTGATGTCTGCGTGAAGGCATCAGCGAATTTAACTAACGAACTGAAAAAAAAACCTCCTCAGATCCAAGGAGTTGCATCTAAAGGATTGAATTGACAAATTTGATTTTTTTTTTTGAAGTTTTTTTTTGGTTTGGTTTGTCTATTTCTTTGGAGTACTCTCTAGGATACCGATATCAATGTGTGCATTGCATTGAATTAATCCATGATGCAGCTAACAAACCGCAAAATAACCGTCATCGTGTACACTAAATATCAATCCATGCATATGCAACATCTAATTAATTATACGTGTGCACAAAATACCTTAATCCCGTAGTCCTGCAATCAAACAAACACAAGTAAATGCATTTTCCCATCAGTTTGCCGAGAGTATAATCTGTGTGTATTACACACACACACAACAGGGAGGAAAAATAAAGGGATGGGGCCGTGAAATGTCATGCCATTTGCATGGCATGATAAAGTATCCGATAGACGAAAGGGTTCAATCAGGACCTCCATGAGTGACAGAGGAAAAGATCATCTATAATAATGCTCTTCAATGTTTGGAAAGGGGATGATTTATATTCGGAGATACGAGCATGATGAGCAAAATCCTCTCACACGGCGATGTGAACTAATTTTTTTTATTTTCTTTTTTTTTTTTTGCACGGCAGCAACTTCTACTGTTGAGCTACCTGTGGTGGTGGCCCAAAATCCTTAGCATAGATTGTGGAGAGGGTTGTTTTGCAACATTAGATCGGTTTGTCACGTCGGTAATAAAGGATGTTGGAAAATAAATATATTACCTATCATTGATTTGCGAAGATATAAATTTTGAAGGATGCATAATGGGATAAACACCTTGAAATGAAATCACAATGGGTTTCCAGGGAGAAAATACCCCTTTCCGGTTGTGGAACAGAAGTACAGATTCATGTTTAACAAAGGACAGTGACCCTATCGTGTTACTGTTGTAGATCATTGATTCCAAAGTAGGGCAGGAAAAGGGTTATTCTTAAGACGTTGTCGAAGGACCTAAAAGTCTTGCTCTAATTATTTTCGTTGCATTTGCTACACCCTTAGTTTGTTGAGACTCGATGAATACATTCAAAACTCTGGAAAAGGATGGCTTGAAGGATGTTAAAATGACGTTCTGCAAATGTTTTTAAAAGTCGTGGGCTAGAACGATGTGTACACCTTTAGTGCAAGGGACGGGTCCGTATCATGTTGTGACCAATCCAATTATATTGGAACCTGCTTCGTACCGAAGAAAAATCGCCACATACAGATGTTATGAAAGCTAGAAGGAGGGCTAACTCTCGCTCAAGTATATCACAGAAACTTGAGGAGTGCGCTTAAACTTTCTCATCTGTAGTATGGGTAATGGTTCAACGTTTATTACAGCTAACAGACAAGAGCACTTCGAGATAATTTTTGTTTTATAAAATAGCTCCGCCTATATTCAAGAGTATCCAACAAACGTTACCGCCCGAAGCCTTTAGGACATTGTTCAATATTCTTGAGTTGATCTGTGCGACGCAGATATCAAAGTGAAGGAAAGTTCTTATCCTACAGAAACCCTCAGTTTCTACTTTAGTGGCTTCATCGATCAGATCCGGCCTACCGGAAGAAACTGTCTAACCTTCAGCTACATTTTTCACAGCTCGACGTCATTGTGGAACGTCACGAAGAAATGTTAAATAGAGTGGTCCACGTAGCAGGTGGTCTACGGCACAATCAAGCCAACTCATGAACGATCTAGCCTGAGGAAGTTAACGGTATAGATATTAACGTTTGTGAGGCTTAAGAATAATATATGAGCTTGTGGTAGATTCTATTCAGAATCTATTCTATTCAGAATCTATTCTATTCTATTGCGTTCTCAAAGCCTGGTTATATGGGGGCACGAGTTAATTTTCAATTCCAAACTTGGGAAAGCCAGTCATTGCACAGGCCAAAGCCATAGAATATCCCATACCATGTGTACAGCTGAAATGTTGCACCAGCACCAGGGTTCTAGGGTCTAAGTTCTTTTATCGATATTGAAGGGTCTTCAATAACATAAGCACCGATGAGCTCTTTGACCGTCGTCAAAGGGCAAAGCACAATGCCGGTCGCATGATTGACCCGACCCAAGAACACCCTACTGAAAGCAAAGGAGTTCGTTAGAAAAGCTCCCCAAGGCGCGAACGTCTAAGTTATGCACTTCTGTTACTATATACATAGCTGTGCCAGAAGCCATGGACTGGGCATAAATCCTTCCAAGACCAAAATAATGCTGTGTACCAGAAAAGATCCAATTTCAAGTCTCCGAACATAGCGATTTGTGGATCTTATAACCTCAGAAGCAGCAAGAAGTCTCGTTGAAGGTTCTTAAGAACAAGGGTCACCCTTCTGACCTGCACAAGGTTATGTTTTTCAAACTGAGCTCGCGGCCATTTTTCAGACGTCTAAATGAATCCTGGACGGCAATACGTAGGTTGCTACTCAAATTTTGTGGATGACAATGAAAACTACCAAATTACTTAATTTTTTTTTCATATCATTGTTTTTAAAAATATTTCCCTTAAAACACTGACGCAACAAGCCTTTCGTATGCTTTCATTGCTCCTTGAAAGCTACTACATAAACAGGCAATTAGCAGGCTTGTTGGTTGAGGCCCATGTTCACCCTGAACTGTAGCGCCACCTAAGTAAGTAGGTAAGTGAATAGAAAGATGTCACAATGTGATATTTTCGGACTGTAAGGCGAATGTGTTATCAACTCTGCAGAGAATTTTGAGAATCCTCTAGATAAACCGTACCGCGATTCAAGTAGAATAGTGGCAACGTGATCCTTACGTCCGAAATATGTGCCAACGACTTTCTTGCTACTCTTGGAGCTCGTAGCTCGTAGAGCTAGAGTTTATTGTCCCCTGAGAAGATTCCTTGCCGTAACTGTGGCCTGCTTTCTGCCTTGCGGTAGTCAGTAAGTCTGAGTTAAATCACAATGCCTTTTAACCGGCTTTGAGTGCATTTTTTCGTACACCAGTCTACTCGCGCCTTTTACCTTTTGTAGGGTATCCACCGAGCAGAAGTCTTCCTGACGACCTGATGATCAAGAAGGACTCACGAATTGTCTGGTACTTTTACTGGGTATCTTGGCAGTCTATTCCTCAAAAAGCTGAAAGATTAACTTAGAATCTCAGGGGGTGCGTCAGCTCTACATTACCTAAGTTCTCCAATTCCGAGAAGAAGTAACTTCCGAGAGTCCTCACAAAGCTGGTGACAAACAGATTCAATTTCTTCTTCGCCCTTGCAACTTCTGCAAAAACCGTTATGCAGGCCACCGAGTTGCTCCGCGTGAACGCCAATGGCATAATGGCCAGTAATTATGCCGGAAACGACCCGTGCTTTATAACGGCTAAGTTTTACCAGAGAGGTTGATCTCTTCTTGTTGAAGGCCAGCCATAGCGCCCTAGCCGTTGCGCATGTTTCCAGATGAACCCAGCGTCTGTTTGCTCGACCGGTGGATTCATCTTCTATCTTCTTCCGTAAGGAACTGATTGGGGTCACTACAAAAAGGAGGGCCTGCGATAAGCGCAGCGCCGACCCTATCCTATCAAGCTCGTCAGCCCTTTTATTTCCTTCGATATCCATATGCCCTGCTACTCAGCAGAGGGTCACCGCATTGGCTCTAGATATCTCATTTAAGAGTGATTTCAGGTCCTCGCAAGCCTCGACCTAATTACAGCGGAGTCCAGTGCCTTGACGGCTGCCTGGCGGTCTATATAGACAGTGATCGTCTTACCAACACAGAATAATTTCAGCAGCCTGTATGATAGCTGTGACCTCGGCCTTAAAGACGCTGCAGTCGTCCTTTATTCTGAAGAAGCGGTTTATTCCTAGGGCTTTACAATAAACTCCGGATCCCGTGTTAACGTCCACCTTAGAACCATCGGTATAGAACGCCAGCTCCATTTCCATGGTTCTACGGTGCTTCTAGTACATTCTGTCAGGAAGCATGGGAAACATGTGAACAGTTTCCGTCGATCCACTGGTAGTCTCCCATCGAGTCAAAATGGAGCTATTGCCGTGAAGGCTCGATGACCATAATCGAACTTCTTTCAGTCTTACCACGGTTTCAGCCGCCAGACTGCTACAGTAGCGGAATGTGACTAAGCATGGTTTCCATTGCCATTGCTGGTGTTCTTCTCATTGATACCATAATTCCGATGCATACTGCCTTCTGGATTTTGGTAAGGTTTGAAAGTTGGTACTTCTTCTCAAGAACCATCCACCTGGGAGTTGGTGGAGTGTTTCCTTGTGACGAGGTCAGTGCAATTTCAAGCTCCATCAGAGGACAGTCTCGAAGTTACCGAACATAAAAGAGAAAAGAAGTTTCTCCAACCACTAGATGAATTTAGGGGCAATGAGTCTGAGAGTGGTCAGCGAGTTGGATCGATGAATACATGACGTATAACAGTTGAGAAGGAATCACGACATCTTCGGAGAATTCGAGAGAGCTCAAGTCCATAACCAGCAACCGCACTCGAATGCGCCCAGTATAGGTAATCCTACCCTACCGGGACCTTTGAATCAAATATTTATTTAGATTCCCCAAAAGCAGGCGATGGAAGAGGGATGCTTAATTGGAGGCGGATCTGGTCGAGGAACTGGTCAAACAGAATATCCCTCACCTGTGCACTGCATGTTCCGTTTCTAAATTTACATAAAGAGCCATTCACGTAACGATCACTACCGTTCCAACCAACCATAGCAATCGCTTACTTGTCACACTGAAAATGTGTTAAATTCGAATTTCACATCTCTGACATTTATCGATTAAAATTTGATTAATCGTAAAAAGATGGCTGCCAGGAGATGTTCGCTATCTGATTCAAACCGAACGAATCTTCCTTTGTCTGCCCCAGTAGCGTAGTGAGCCATCGAACTCGTTAATTTTTGACATAAATCAAATGAGCGGCTCGAAAGCATACCGGTAATGCATGCACAACCGCGAAAGACCAATTGACAGTTGGGTGTCATGTTTATCCCGCTTCCAGTTGTTTGATTTGAGTCGATTTTGCATCCCGGAGTTTTGTATCTTTTTTTTTCCTCTTTTTTTGTATCTAACCCTTTATCCTTTTGATTTAAATGCTAATGTGAGGGGTCGCTTTTTTTTTTGTATTTCACAGAGAATACACTGACTACCCTTATCATATGTGGTAATTTATTATTTTTTACACTGAAGGATTCTAACAAAGGATATTTGATTTACATACCAAAACGATGCGTTACCCTGGGTAGAGGTACCCTCGATTTTTTTTTCACTTCATTCGCAAGGGTAGTAACTATCTGTTTTTTTTTTTTTTTGCATGTCTTTGTTTTTCTGTCAAGGGTAATATTTCTTTTTATGTGCGTCTATGCACATTTGAATAAGGAGAACGTACTCGTAGGTATACTTTATGAATGTACGCAAAATCATATTTCCAGGATCGCGATGGTTGATTGAATTCTTGGGTAGATGACGGGCGCTACCGTTGTCGGCTGTGTGTACGAGTATTGAAAGAACATAAATTTTGAGTTGCAAATTAAAAGGTATTGTGTTAGAAATTATAGAGGTAGAAAAAGTTTTGCATGGGCTAAGGGGTTGAAGGTGCATTTGTATCAAATGTCATATGCATTCATGCTCGGAATGTACGAGATGAAATGTTGAACGACAGTTTTCAGTTCCAAGAGTTTGTGGTAAGAAATTGGGTTTTGGAATGGGCACTACCTTGGAACTTTGCGACATCAATTTTTGTTTAGTTTTAAATTTTGTGTTTCTGTTTGGTACATGGTCATGGTAGAGACAAGTCTTAACCTAAAGTTTCTATCATTGTTGAATCCAAGTTTGACTTATTATCAGTGTAGAAAAACGCCTAAGTACACTAGTAAGACGCTCTCCAAAAACTGGTGCTATAGGCACTGTCCATGGGCAGTACAACGCAGATATTACTGCGATTGTAGGTGTATTAACAATGGAACTGGTCTTGATGCTTGCTGATGGTGTGGCCGGAGTATCTTTAGTTATGAGGGGACACCAGCCTCGGACACAAATGGCTTCCACAATTTGGCAAAACGACCCAAAATGACCAACGTTTATGATCAGCATGTCCACTCCGGGTATTATTCAAAAGCTGGACCTTAGCTTTCAGTAGCAAACATTATTGCTATTCAAAAGCTATTTTGGGTATCAACAGAATTGCTAAAACGCACAAACTGTGACATTTATTTAGGCTGCTACAAAGGGCTGCACATATCAAGATGCGGGTTGGTTCTAGGAATTCGGCTGCAGTCGAGGGTTGTTGGCTTCAAGCCACTTTCTTCAACATCAACCTACCGACGACACTGACAACTTTAAGAAGATAGACGATACCATATTATTGGTACCAAGTATCACGTAAGTTCAACTTCACGTCCCCCGACTGCGTGCTAATTGATGCTAGATATGCAAGCGCATATTTTCAGGTCAAAGTCGGCTCTGTCAGTTTTTAGCTCCATCAAAATTCAGAGCTTCATCAAGAAGGTGCCTGAACATAATTGGTGCAGCAGAAGCGAAGAGGCTCTCCAACCACCCCACATCACCTATGAAAATTGCAAATGCCACTGCCCAGTGGATCTCGTGTCACACCAAGGACAGAAGCATACTACCATATGCTTCCAACCACCAGCAAACAAAAAATCCGTGATATGATGAAGAGTGTACCACGTACAAGCCTACAGCTTAAAATACTTGTAAGAGCCGCAGGATACCTAGCCAGGGGAGGGAGAACCTTCGTAAGAAAAAGCTAATCCACACTGCCTAAAAAGAGTCCTGTAATCGAAAAAACGTCCAGATTTTCTGCAAAAAAGCAAACCAATGGCTGACATTAAGTTCGGGACGCAGGCTCTTCGCAAGGAAATGACCGGAAAACAGGTAATCGTGGGTATATTTTGACAAAATGTCCTGCAACTGTTAAATGGAAAAAAGGTTCCATTTACTTCAGTCAGTGAAGAAACAGGCCCGATATAGAAAAGGTGAGCGACGCTATATAAAACAAGGTCACCAGTTTGTATGGCCTCATAGCTAAGCTTTTAAAAAGCATGCCTTAGTACTGGAATATCAGCTCTATGGGTCGCATCTCTAAAAAAGACGATCGCATCGTAAGAACTACCGAGGTGTATCCCTGTTAAATGTTGCGTGCAAGATCATATAAAGGGTATACAGGGTGAACGTCTAAACTCTTCCTCGAAAAATGGGTCTTATGTGTTACGACAACGAATAATGGAAAAGATACAACCATAAACAGCCAAAGCCCATGTGCGAACATAGATGGAAGCAAAGTATATATTTTGTCAAAACCACGTGGCATGGCAAGACTGCAACATGACCCCCTTATGGTGTTCGCTGGACAGCTATTGTCCTTGATAATCAACTAAGCAAGAGCGTAAGATGAATTTGGCATTACGTGCGTAACTGAATTGTCGGACCTTCGTAAGGTCATCAGGGTAAACTTATGCTTAGTGGCAACAAGCCTCGGAGACGGACTGAGCTGCCAGCTCTACTAAACGGCCTTCAGAGTTGCAAACCGCGTACCGCCAAACAACTAGTAGAAGTCCTAGACTACCATAAAGCAGATATAACCTCTATCGAAGAAATGCCATGGAATGGGCCGGGCTGAAAGCTGAAATACTCTATTATGCGTAATAGTAATTGCTACAGTGAGTAGAGGTAGCTCTAATTCAAGTGTGAATTTGTCATGTCTAGCTGGACCTCAGTCAGAAGTATTCATGAGCATGAGAGAATGCCTGAAGACAATCCTCAGAGTTAAATTTGCCTTCCTTCACAATGGTAGAGAGCATGTACGCAATGTCCTAGATATGAGATGCTGCGCAACCTTAGCGGAATTAGGACATCTTTGGGCGAACAGTTGGTAAGCTTAGCTTATACGGTACCGCATCCAGTGAAGGAAATTGGCTAATTGACTTTAGCGTGGGGGAAACGCACTATATCAAGCACATGGTTTCCTCATCTTATCATCAATGACTTTTATGCTGTCATCATCAAGTGCAGAAGACCAGTAGAATTGCTGCCAATATGCCATCAGAATCATCGCATCTGATGTCCCCTTCTCATGAAACCCCTGGTTTAATAATGAATTCCAATAGGCACATACATCAAAACAATATTCATACGAACTCTACATCCGAAAGATACAGAAAACTCATCAGCTTCTCCAAAAAAAGAAGAAGAAGGAACTGGAGAGGCTCATGTTCGAAGCTATTGAGAGGTCCTACCACAGGAACAATATACGCACCTTTTACCAAAAAAGTAAAAAGAGAATGTCAAGGGAGCAAAGCCCGTACAGAACCCTTTAGGGATGAAAAAGTAACCTTGCAATCGGTGGGTGATGGCTTGGTAGAGAATCTACACCACCAACTGATTTCAAGGATTTTATCAGACGAGTGCATGATGAATGGCCATCATTTGGGTTCTTTTTGAAAGTGCTATTGAGACTATACTATTCGGCTTTTTTAGTCATTGTTTCCTTTTTTTTTAGAGAGTATACCTTCCGACTATTTTCGATAAATAATTTTATTCAGGGAGCTGCCTCAAACGACTTGGCAGCGGCTCACCTTATTCACCCAATTTTGCACTACTTTGCCATTTGCTTGCAGCCCTGTTTCACGAATAGTTTAATATAGTAGCAATGGTCCTTAAAAGCTAATCATAAATAAGTTAATGAATGGTTGTGATTGCATTGCTTCGCCATATCATGGGCATCATTCCAAACTACCAAATATCCTGGTAGTTTCCACCTTCAGTCGAGACAATGCTCCCAAGATATTGGCAATTTTCTACTCTCTCTCTCTACCAGTTGTCCAGCAATGCTAACTTGAGTTTGGTCTTGGCAGTGTTGATCTTCAACCCCACGACATTTGCCTCCCTCTCTACATTTGCTACTATTTGATGCATATCCCTAATCTTGTGAGAGACTAAACAAACGTTTACAGATGTTTGAGTTGAGATGTGAGAGTCCGTTTCCAATAGACAAAGCTACGTGAAGCATATGGCTAATCACCAATAAAAAATGTATCGGTGATAGAACGCAACCTTGTTGGACCCCACTGTGGATCTCGAATTCCTCTGACAACTTCCTCTATGCAGAACATGACAATTAGACCCTTTATAGGTTTCCTTGATAATATCTATTAGTTTATCGGGCAAACCTCTCCTGCGCAAGGCAAGCCATATAAACAGTCTGTTGGCACTGCAGAACGCCTTCTCAAAATCCATGAACAGCAGGTGAAGTGGTGGCTGGTATTCAACGCACTGTTCAATAATTATGCGGAGTTTTATAATGTGGTAGACTCGGGAGGATCCAGAGCGGAAACCTGCTCAAGGACTACTTTGGCTAATACCTTAGCAACTACGGGAAGTACGCAAATGCCTATCCAGCTTTCGCCCTCGATAAGACTACTGTTTTTAGGGAGCTTGCCAATCAATTCCTTCGTCCACTCCTCGGGGAAAGTTTGTGCCTCCCAAGCTCTCTCTACGAGAGCATATAAAAGCCTGGCTGATGTTGTTAAAGCGGCGCGCAGAAGCTCTACCATCAAGTCCCACCGCCTTATTGTTCTTCAGCAAGTTTATCGCGGTAGCCATCTCATCTTTACTGGAAGTGGAGGAGCGAATTCAGGATATTGTTGCTTTGGGCAGCTCGTTTTGATTTGGGTGCATATAGTTGACGATCCCATTAAATGAAGCCGGAAAATAGTTGACATTCGTCAGACAGTAACGAACTACTCAGCGTAAGGTAATTTCGTCAAATACGTCGGAAAGGTTCATCAAGTACCTTCATGAACTGTTTTTTATGTGCCAAACAGAGCTCCAAAAGGTATTTTGTGGTCTTCTATTGGCACCAAACGTCAAAAAGTATGTCGTTGGCCCACGTCTGAAAGACGGGCGAGTCTGTGTTGGATGAAAATGGTTACTGTGTACCCAAGTATCTATATTTTGAAAGTAAAAGTTCATTTTACTGTAAAAAAAAAGAAGGAATATTTAGAAGTGCATAAAAATTCTCGACACTAACTTTAAAGTTCAGTTTAGATAATAAACTTTTTGTAAGGATCTCCTCGCCATTCCTTAACCCAGTTACCACTTATCTATTTCGTACATGAAGTACCTACCTACCACTATAAAAACTCTCAGTTCGTTTAACTATCGAAACAGAACGACACACGTTCTCACACAAGCACCACCGCCGCCCCCATCCCCCGGCCCGAAAAATTTTCCAAATTAGATAACACGCATGGTGACATTTGAGGGCGCTTCATAGAGATAAGGCATACGCGGCGGCGAATACATAAATACAGCACTCCTGCCCCTTGGGGGCGCTGCTGGGTCGACGAGCGTAAACGAATATATTTCTATGTGTAAACTCATACATTTCCAAAAATATTGCGAAATTTAACAAAAAAATACATTACTGCCACCTAATAAAATTTTAATGGCCACTTTGAAGGCATCGTCCTCGTGCTTGTAATCGAATTTACCAAAACCATATCCCCCTTTCGCTTGCTCACACACATATAGCATAGTGTGTTACCCGTGTGCGGGCATATCCACAGAGCTATCTTTGTTATTACACACATATAACTGTGGATGGGGCGCCGGGCCGGGCCGGGTTGGTATTCGGGTAAATTGTTGGATACATTTGCTGTCAAAGCAGTGTATAGGGGTGAGCCACTGCTCACACAAAGGGCATTGGGTATTTCGCCTCACTACCCTGTCAGGATATTAACGATATGGAAATGGAAGCGCTTTTCTCTTCATAGTGATGTGGGCATGAACACATTCTGTGTGCTTGTGCTACAACAAAATGGCCGTCGTCATTCGCCATTTATAAGCCTTCGTTATCGTGTGTGTACCTCTCTGAAATCACCCCCTCATGCAGGAATGTGATTATATCGTTGTTTATATTGTAAAATCACCCATTTGCCACCCTTGTGTCCTTTGCTGCTGGCGATGGTTTTTCTTCCTTTCTTTTTTTTTCCTCTCTTCTCTCTTACTTCGGAACGCTTTTAATGCCTCTCATATGTGGGCCATGCAAACCGATGTTTGTACTGCATTTCCATTAATACTACATACATTATGTACATATATTTACAATCCGGGGTGGGTTGTTGAGTGGGTGACAATTCGCCGATATACATACCTACGCCGATATATGTATGTACGTGGGTAAGTATCGAATGTGCCTGTGGAATGGACGTTGTACCTATGTAACATGGATAAAAAAAAATATGGCTACTTTGGAATAAATCAGAAGTAAATTAGAAATTGAAAAATAAACCCTCTGAGTTCGCAGGGATGCATAATCTTTGATCCAATTTCTAAAATAAATATATCCTTAGAAATGATGGATATTTACAAAGGGATTCATTTTTAAGAACACTAAGGGATCTGACATGCATCAGGTTTCTTATTGTTTAGCATTTGCAGAGAACTAGAAGTGTGTACACTTCATGATGTGTTAGGAGATTTAAACTGAAAGGTTTTAAGATACCTTAAAGGCTTAACTAATATTACATGACATTCCTTTCTATCCCAAACTGCAAGCCTCTTTAGTCAACAGCAAAGCATCCAACAAGGAGCCGAATCTGACCGCTGCGGCATAGTACTCAGCTTGCAACAGAGAAATGCAGATAAGGACTTCCTAAAATCAATGGAAGGCAACTGCCACGGATACAAGTTCCGATAGTTTCGCTTACAATCGCATCACTTTTTCCTTGAGTTTCCTCGTTACCTCTTAACAAGACCAAGGCAGTCTAACAGCTTGCATTGGTAGCGCGTTCAGTCCGTCAAATTTTGCCTTTTCGAGCAGTGGTCATCGCAGGTCCTGAATAATACTAACAATATTGACTTCCAAGATGCAAATCGTTGCTGATTTTTGAGCTTAAATCACTGATTTCTCGTAGCCCCACAGGATATAATCGAAATTACGCGAATTCTGGGCTAATTTTGAAAACAAGGTCGTTGAAATGGTGTCTGGTGGATCTCAGTGGATTTGTCTCACTATCCATGTGACAGTTTTGCTTGTTAACAAACATCTAGAGTGTACTCAGCGAAAGGACGACGCATATGATGGTGGCTTTAATACCTGTACCAGAGGGCAGACAGACCCTCAATTGCTGCGACCGACTATGAATCAATAAATTTGGATCTTATTGCAAAAAACCACTTGTTTACGTGAAGTAGTCGTGATGACATTTCAAAGCTTGGCAGATAGACCGGTGCAACCATGATTCGGACAAAAGTCATGATGTCATTTCCTGGAATAAAATATTCCAGAGGTGAATACGTCTCCCATATGAATCCCTGAAGATCACTATCTTAGGGGTACACCAAGCAATGAATAGCAGTATACAGTCATCTGCTATTGCGACAAATAATAACACAGTTGTATTGGGATTCTTTAACATTACTCTCTGCCCTTCAAACACGTAAACATATCGTGCGTATTCATCAATACCCACAGGAAAACGAACCGCATCTGTTAGTCATAACCAAATGAGCTCGGCAACTGACTACACATAAATGCATATGTATCTTCGTTACCCGGGCTACGAAGTGCATTTTCGATTAAGAGTTAAGGGCAGTCTCCGTGTATCGAGTCAAATCAAGGGAGCTTCGATGTTATATAGCTAAAACTAATCATACACGGTTCCAACAAAAACGTCGTGTGGATACAAATTCGTCACCTATCGTCCGAAAATATTGGGCTCGGCGACTTCAACGTCCACAACGTAAATTTTCTGCAATATTCCAACAAAGCAGTTTACCCCGGAACATAAGCTTAAGTGCTGGCCAACAGTGGCAGGCTTACTCAGTTGGTGAAAGAGCCTCCACACGTGCAAGATATTCCGAACGATTAAGGAAACATAATAGATCTATTCAAAACCCGAATTAAAAGGCATTTGTAGCCATATAGGGGCCTATAACAATTTAATACATTCGCCAAAATTTGGGCTCAGCTCGTCACTGCACTGCTCCTTATGCGTTGAACTGAACAGAGCTCGAGATGCTTTTTCGATGTCTAAGGCTGGAGTTGGAAAAGAATCAATTCATCATGACTGGGGATTCATACGCCAAGCATGTGGATTGGGGAAATATTCCGACTTGCAGCTCTGGTCGATGAGATTCTCGACTTAGAGCACCTCCTATAGTCTTCTAGATGATCTTCTGATCTTCTTCTAATAGTTTGTAGACATGCCCTGGGGTTTCCTCAATAATTGGTGGGGTCTGCACAATGTCCTGTATAGACTCCATTTGAAAGCAACAGTATCCTAGAAGTAGCTCCGATCTGGATATTCCGCTGTTCGACGTATTGACCGACATCGGTCGACAAAAACGAGAAATTGCCTTCACACATTTGTGTATAACAGTGTCCATTGCGGATTCGTTGGTGAAATTACAGTTCCCAATGAGATTGCAGAGTTGGGGGAGTTTGTCCAGACGTACTCCTACAACTACAGTAGGATGCATTGGAGGCACTTCTCCAAGGTTATGACATAAGCACTCTCCTTAAACTCTCCCCACTGTCCAATACGATCTTGTGAAACGAGAAGATCGGTACCTGTACAACAAATGGACGAGACCATTAAACGAACGAAGGACATTGCGATACCTTGCTATCAACAAACTTACAACGTAGACATACTCCGCAACGCAACGATTGACGCACTTCACCAACAAAAAAGCAGACTTCTGCCAAGATATAGAACGTTGTACAGATGGTTTACTGACAGACAAAGTTAGGAGGTCAGGACGCACTTAAGTCGTTGATTAAAAACCTCCAACTTTTAATAAAAGAGAATAACTTGCAATGTAGCAAGAAAATTTGGACTGTAAAAGCCAACAACCCGAGTAGGTTCCCGAAAATAAATAAAATATTTCGGACGAATTATCAAAACACTGTGCCTTAAAATCCCCCAAATGACGAACAACGAACAACGAACAAATACGCATAACAGGCATCGATCCAGGGAGCGCAGTCAGTGATGACAACTTCTTTGTGATCGAAGATCCGCAGGAGAAGGCACAGGTTATAGGAATGGTTTTCCAGGAAGTGCACAAGGTGAATGATAGCATTTGCCCGAACCACAACCTGGAAAATCGAGTTCTTGTGTACAACTTCTACATTCGATATGATGTGCAGCACTGGCGACACAAAGAACATCGGTTTCACCGAGGTCAATGACGAATATGGCAAATAATGCCATCGCCTATGAGGGGGTAGATCCCCCGTTCATATCGAAGGTAGAACTCCAAGCGATCTTCGGCTCATTGGGAGGAAGAAATCCGTAGGTATCGAGGGAATAACTAACATTGTGCCTCGAGACCTTGTTCCAGAAACGGTGGACATTTACACCACCCTGTTTAACGACATCCAATGGAACAAAAACAAGAAACATTGCACGGCTGCTTGCCTGCTTGACTTAGAGAAGGCCTTCGATACCGCATGGATGAACTCTTCTACAAGTTGAAGAGGCTAATCAAAAGCAAACCTCTGCTGTGCATCCTTTGTAATATGCTCACCAGTAGACAGTTCATGGCAGTGTGCAGTCTGCTGGCACGTTTGAAATGAAAAGCGGTTTGTAACAGGGTGCGGTTAATTCACCGGTCCTTTTTAATATTTACACGAGTGACCTCGTAGAGTCTCTTTACCATGCCATAGCGTACGAAGACGACTGGATCGCGTACAGGTCAGGACCAAAGATCAAGGTCAGTGCAATACTCTGGCAACGTGACTTCGATAAGATCAAGTGGCGACTGGAAACTAAAGATCAACTTCTAGAAATCGGAAACCATCTTGTTTAGGAGGTCAATATCAGGGGCTTCTACGGATGCCAAAGAGAAATGACAATCATGGGACAGCTCGTGCAGCCACTGGCGTGTCGAAGTGTAGTCATTTACCTTGGGCTCAACCTTGGCGAACTGGCTAATACTAACATTAGCAGCCTCGAACACTTTATAACTGGCTCCTCCTGGTTAGCTCAATTCCTAAAGACCAATTCATTTTTGCCCTGGTTATTGCTCTGGAATGTTTGTCAGACATTCGTAGGAGGTGGGACCGGAATTCGTACCTCAAACCTCCCGCTCAGTAATCCAACGCACTATTCACTGAGACACGTCGTCCACTTCAAAACAAGTAAAATTGACTTTGAACGATATTGCTTGAATCAAACCTAGGTGTCTTGCAAGTCACTAGTTAATAGGTACTACTGTGCGTAAAACAGTTATGACGATATCCCTTTTTTTCGTATTTGTTTATTCTTTCTCGCTATACTCAAGAACCACTAAACAGTCCACAACCCCGCGCCCCATGTTCTTCAGAGTCTTTCCACGCGTTTCAGCTCTCTCAAAATCATCCCAAGTGGTCTCCTTAGGTCTGCTTCAGGTCTCCTAAGTACGCTTTAACATGCCCTGTCCCGCTATCGCATCCTATAGACCCTGCCATAAAGGAATTTCCGAGCAGGCTCCTCTTCGATCGTCCGAGCTAGGAGCGTAGCCTACTAGAGTTTATCAAGCTTTATTTTTTCGCAGTAACATCTGCTGTAGGGTTTTTAGATCACGTGGATGTAGTCTCCGGAATCGTTCTTCCTCACATAAAGGACCCACAATTCTCCTTATCTGTCTACGTTGAAGCTTTACTACCTTTAAGCTCTGCATGGTGCCATCTTAACAAAACTTCAGCGACACTTTCCACAGGTTTCGGTGCATTTTGAAATTCAATTCAAGAACTTGAGACATACTAAGCGCAATAATGACAAAGAAACATAGAAATTCTATGAAGTCCTTAGACTAGGCCTTGAAAGGATATAGAATATTTCAATATAAAGACAGTTGATTGAGTTCATCGCAAGTAACAGACTAAACTGCAAAAACAGGCCAACAATTCAAGCAGTGCAGGGGTGGAGAAAAAAAATTAATAAAATTTGATATCGAATCCCTAATCCAATATAGAAAATTGAAAAACTTCTCGCATAACTTTTTATATGAAATTTCACTCCCGAATAGGGAAAGTGTACATAAATATTACTTCGGCCAGAGTTACACCTTTTTTTTTCCTCCTTCTGCACAGAGTACATATACGGTGCGTGTAATAAGCGATAAGCCTCCTCCTCCAGCCACCCATTCATACGTCCTCTCCATCACACTTAAATCTATAGAGCACTTGCCAAGGGAAAAGCAAAAAGGATAACGAAAAAAAAGAGAAAAAAAAAGAAATGATCGTAGAAGACACATCATTTATTCCCTTCAATTCTGACGGATACAGAGATGCACGTGTGTTAACCGAAGCCCAATCCAGTTACCATGACAATAAAACACCTTCACAGTACCGAAATTCTATTACCACCCCCGAAGCCACATGTATCCATTGAAATAGAAGCGCAAAAAAAACGAAAAAAAACGAAAGGAAAATGTTTATCTTAGGCTTTTGCACATCCTCGGAATCGCGAAAGGGGATGCCGAAAGCTGAAAGCCGGTCGCCCGCGTCTAAACTCCGGCACATAAAGAATCTAGAACATTATGGCCGTGCAGGGGGAGTGGGCGCAAAAAAAACCAATTGGCAAATACTTTGCATATATAATATATTCAAATGTACGTAAACCACCCAATTCTGCCCGACCACCTTCGGGGGTAGGAACACCGCGCGGAGATAAAAGATTCGTTTTTGCAAACCAACCGAGGAGGCTGCGGAGTACGACGAGTAGATTGTTTATATCTCCAGCGCCAGGCGAGTGTGGAGTGATGGTGTGTACACATACAACGCCGCGCCGTTCCCAGTTGGTACTCCCGTCCACCCGCTTCCGAGCGGCACTAAAATAAAAAATGATTATCCGGCTGTAGACGTCAGTGCGGTAATGTGGGCTGCGCAAGAGGCCAGGGGGATGGGATTGAAGGAAACGTTTTTTTTTTTTTTTCGTTTTTTTCTCCGGTTTCTACGGCTGCTATGTTGGAGGTTCATCCCGTTCGGAACTGTTATGTGTACGGTAATCGGGCATATGGAGCACAGATATGACAAAAATGTCCTCTAGTGCGAATGGTTGCTAAGCTTAATCAAAATGGCACCCTATGGCTATGTGGGCTGTGATGTGTATTGGATATCCTGGATGTACTCCTTCCCAAATGTGTTCTGTTTCGGGAGGAAATTCATAATCTATAAAATCCCGGTGGATTGTGATATGCCATCGAGCGCGAGCGTTCTTACGCAATCTTAGCCTGAGGCAATATAATTTTATCGGCATATATACTCGTAAGAATATTATTCAAGAGCGGTATTTTGTTGCTGTAGGGCCTACACCGTTCAACAATGAAGGGCAATAGTGTTACAGCACAACACACATAGTGGAGACATAAAAACGACCAGAGAGGCAAGATAATGTGTCTACTGGGAGAGAAATTTTCAAATATGAAAACGTGGTTTAGAAAACCCTTTCTATCACTGCGGATTGGGTTACTTTACGTTCGAGACCTTTCATTGACACCGCCTTCTATGTCTTAGAAGCATCATTCTGAACAGGTAAGTAAAACAGCGTGTAACCTCAATAAAAAGCAACAGAACTTCTGTCCAATGCTTCGTAATAAGGGCTGCACGACGTTTGGTGCTCATAGCCATAACTCTCTGAACGCGATTGGTTTTTTTTGAGTCCAAGACATGATACATCCATTCAGAGTCATAAAGAGTGGGCTTGAGTGCAGTACATAATGTTATACATTTTTGTCGGACATTATCTTGTCAATTTATTGACGAACATTCGCCTTATGTGAAGCCAGAGTCTAGGGAATGTTGGCATAAACCTTGTTCTTCAAAAAATCCAGCGAAAAGGTTTAACGGAGTCAAATCGGATGATCCCACAGGACATCTATACAGTGTCGCCCTCATAGAAGTACAGGTCAGTCACCTTTTCGCACCAAACAGCCAGTACTTGGAAATGTAAAGGTTTGCAGGTCCCGAAAATGGGTTTTCAAAACCATTTCTTATGATGAATTTCTCGTCAAAAGCGGCCGTTTTTTAGGGAAAGTTTTGTATGGCTTGGGCGAACTTATTTCAACGTTTTTGGTTTCTGAGTTGATTACTAAGAAATTTTCCACGTAGGCTACCGAGAAATTTGCGTGACCTTTCTTCTAGTCGATGTTCCTGATTGTTACTCTACACAGCATTCATTTTCCCATCGTATGTACAAGTCCGAGGTCTGAAGCGATCCTTCATATCAGCCATCGCTCCATGTTTTTAGCATCCATCGGCTTTGTCTTTGTATCTGAAGCCACACGAACTATTTTTTCCGGTTGTAATGAATTTCAAAAATCAAAAATTCTAATTCGCTATGTTTTGGGTCTTTAAAGTTTGAACTTCGGCGAGTATGTCATCCAGCGGCTTCTGTAAGAGTAGATATAGAGTGTTATACGGAGATCAGAAAATGTTATACTGGGCAAATGACAAATATTCCTTGCAAGGTACTATGTTTCTTTGAAAAACAAGCAAAGGTCCCGCTCGAGTGTTTCGTATCCCGTTATCCAAATCACTATGAGTGATTTTGAGGGTTGGGAAAAGACCCCTTTATGTACAAATTTAGTGAGTCTATAACAAAGTGCTTGTAAAAGAGTCACATCCAGTGCTGAAAAAATGAAAAAAAATACTTCTGTGGATTGTTGAACAGCGATGAAGGCCAATATTCTACTGTCAGGCATAATGGACCCTTCAACTTGGACGATGACAGGGAAAACTTCTATCAACCTGACTAAAATGAATTGAGGATAGCAATATGCAAACTTCAGACCAACAATACTGAGGGCGCTGAGCTGCTTAAATCAGCTGTAAAAGTAGACGGCATACACTATTTTATTTCTGCAGCTTGGTTAGGTGAGTATATGCCTGATGAATAGAGCATTAGCATCGTTTGACCGATCCACAAAAAAGGAACCCTCAAATGGCTTCAATTACATAACACCCCTCGACTTGGCAAGCTTCCCCTCAGCATCGCATGGGAGACTCTTCGTCAACAACCTGATCAGCCCCTTATAAAGCGGTCTTAGGTAAAGATAGTCCATTATCGACGATATTTTTACACTTTGGCAGATCATGAGGATTGACGATTCTAGCTGCTCCGTCACAGTTATTAACAACCCCACCGAATCTTTTGATGTCAATAAAATTTTTAAACATGGTGACTTAATGTTCAATATGATATGTGCTTTGAATACAGCAAAATTTTAAGTTGTATAGAATGCCAGTGAGAGTTTACAAAAATTGCTTCATGGTGCCGATATTATTGAGACGTTCCCGAAACTTATTGGCCAACTATCTGAGGACGTGTTGGAAGCTTGACAAAAAGATCATAAGGCATACAGAGCAGCATTTCAAAGAAGGATGTCTCGAATCTCCACCAATACGTGATCTACCGAAGGGACATAGCAAACCCCTATCTGCTGAAGTTCTGGAAATGGTTTTAGAAACTTACTTACTTACTTACTAAGGTGGCGCTACATTTCGGGGTCTTAACCTACAAGCCTTTCTAGTTAGCCCGGTTCTTAGCTAACTGCCTCCAAGTTGGTTGATGTCACCATCTACTTCTGCGCATCACCTTAGGCGAGGTTATACTCTACTGTTCTGTTCCTCCAGATTAGATTCCAAGACTCTGCGGGCCGGAGCATTGGTCTTCATTCACTCTAGCAGTCCAGCTGCTCTAGCCGTTTGTACACTTTTTCCTTTGGTGTAGGCTTGTTGAGCCGTGGATATATCCTCGGTTCGTATTCAACTGCGAATGTGAACGTCAGCTAGTCTCACAGGAGCTTTTAGTATAAAGAAGGTAATGCTGTTTGGCCTGAAGTCTTTTGTGGTGGTATGACTTGCTAGTCAGGTCTTGGATATAGATACCGCCTTAACGTCTCTCCATGTTCGTGGGATATTTTTTCGTATGACAATACTGATCAATATGTAGTTTCTTGAGTACCGGAATAATCGTGCTCATGCTCATCAATGTAGCATGATCGGGATGTTACCGTCAAGTCCTGGCGATTTGTAAGGAGAGAACGATCTAATTGCCCACTCAATTCTCTCCTCTGAGATTCAAATCCACTGGTAATTCATATTCCGTGCTAGAACTAACTCCGGTCTTGTCGGTTGATTGGGTTATACTTCCTGAGAAGTGCGTATTTATCAGTAACATCAGTGAATCTAAGCAGGATCTTTGAATGATCCTATAGCCGCAGTTTGTCTGGAAAGGATCTTCTTTAATTTTACAGATTCTGTCGTTCCTTTAATGTTGTCGCAAAAGTGTTGCAACGAACCGAGCTCAGCCCTTTGCGTCTCATTTTTGAACTTCCTATGACTTTTTGTTTTGTTTTTCCTTTTGGTCACTGGACATGTTACGTTGAAAGCTTCTCTGAAGGCAGCTTCCTCAGCTTCGCGGTCGATGTTCGAGGAACTTTGGAAGTCACATTCTTAAAGGTATCCGCAATTATCCTTCCTGTGATTCCTATATGGCTTAGGAGAGTCACAGGTGCTGCTTAAGAGAAATTCAATGATTTTGCGATCAGAAAACGAACTAGTCTAGTCGCAGAGAAGGAAAAACTCACAAAAGTGCAAAGACTTGCATGCCACTGCATCACTGGGGCCATGAGATCATGTCCAACTGCTGCCATGGAAGTACTCTTAGAGCTGACTCCGCCCCATCTCGTAGTGGAGCAAAATTCAAAATTAATGATCCTGAATGAGGATGTGAAACGTGTCAGCTCGAAAGAATATAACGCACTTCTTAAGAAACTTCCCTTTTTGGCAATCCCTAGCGACGACAGTATTAGAAAATTAAACCTGGGAAAAATTTTTGGCAATGAAGTAGCAGACTCAATGGCAAGACAAGGAGTTGCAGAACCCTTCATTGGCTTTGAACCATTCTGCGGAATAGGGGAACATACCATCCGCGAAGAATTCAGGAAAATGGAGAAAGAAGACAGTGCAAGAACCTGGAACAACACTATAGGCCTAAGGCAAGCCAAGAAACTCCTGGGACACTATAACCGGAAAAGATTTGAAGCCTGCATATGCTTTAACAGGAACAATCTACGAATCGTAACAGGCTTCGTAACGGGGCATTGTAAACTCAGGGAGCATTTCAGAAAACTAGGAATAACAAATGAAGACCTCTGCAGATTCTGCAACGAGTCAAGTGAGTCTCCGGAGCAACTTCTGGAATCTTGTGGGGCACTGAAATATCTGGGCAAGTACCAATTATCAGTTGAGGGTATGCCAAAAGTCGAATTATTCTCGCCAAGGCAAAGCTAGAGGATATGACCCCCAAACACAATTCAGATGGAATCACGATGAAAGGGGAACTCTTACGAGGGAACGAATCTCCCCAAGGCAATAGCACGGCGCACAATAGACCATGAGTTCCCAGTCCAAGATGACCCTTCGCAAATAATAATAATAATAGAGCCAAAAAACTGTCTTGCAAAATACTCCGTGTAATGGAATCCACTCAACTAATCTGCTCGAAAAGTGGGTCGTCTTAAGCATACTTAGCGTAGAACACTCGAAAACGAAGCAGGACACAGACATTTACATATCCCTTTGGGGATGAATTCCAGGAATCTGAACACACTGATGTCATATGTCAGGAACCAAGATCGTTTTGTTTATTTTTCAATCGAAAACTAACACCTTCCTTCGAAACGGTTTTTCTACTTAAGATAAACATTTTGGATGAATGAAATTAAATTTTTCCTTAAAACATATTTTTTAAAGGAATCTTTCCTTGAATTCCTTCGAAAACGGTAGCAACTGCTCGGCCAAAATGATTTTTAAATTCGGAAAGCCCATCACAGGAAGCATCCATGTTCACCACCATCTATAAAAAAAAATAAAAAAATATTCGTATAAATCCTGATTAAATATGTTCACACGAATACCTCTCATCAATTCTGAATAATTAAAATTCCTTACAGCATATCACCTTCTTTGGCATATTTATAGCAATATAGATACCCCCACAGCCAGTGGGAGGGAAGGTATTCGTATACCCGCGTAATCAACTTATCAAATTATCACACTTGATAAAAACTCAAAAGACATGCGATTGCGGTACTGCTTGTGAGTTTATTCTAATTAATCTTAATAAACATACCCTCAACGCCAACCGGTTTTGGTGTGTTTGCAGATAATTTCTGCCAATTAGCAGGCACTCATAAGCAATTTTCATTAATTACATGATTACACCTCTGCCACATTACAGCAACCCTCTTCCCTTACGTTTTTCTACCCACAGAGTTATGTGAAATCAATTTATCGGTTTTTTGTTTAGTTGATAATTTATTATTGAAAGTTAATCAAAAAAAAAAATGCAATTATAATGAACGGGTACGTATGCATGTACCGATACCTAGTAAATAGTATCTGCAGTCACTGATTACAGAATAAGGACGTGTTGTTGCACTCTGAGAAATGAGACCTAAATTGCTGTCTTCTTAGACAATTTATTCAAGATACGGTCGGATGTCTAAATATTATATCTAAACGATGTCGTTCCTTCAAAGCCAAATTGAAATTCGCTTCTAACTCCAGAGCAGTGGCGGCCCGTTCACAGAAGTAAATCAGCACATAGACACCCATAAATTAATCCCAAGTCTTCAAGTCTTTAACTCATGAGTTCGAATTAATTTTAAAGCACTCTTCCTTAATGCATTTATTTCCTTTTTTATAATGTATCACAACAGATATAGTAAGCGAGTGAAAGAAAACGGCGCAAAATTATAAGAATGATCTGAAGTGGGTCATATCCTTTGACTTACTTGAGGTTGGGAGGACGAAGTCTAATTTATTCAAGCAACACTACAATGGCCTATTGCTCCAAGTGAAGAAAACTTAGTTAAACTTCTTCGCATTCCTAAGGAAAGGAATTTTGACCAGGGACAGACATTAGACTGAGTTTATTCTTAGACCTCAAAGTCCGGGATACACAATTGCGTTTCCGCAAAAGGACGAACAAAAATATTCTGGATCGAGTGAGAGAACATCTCTATTCAACGCTCGACAACGAACACGCTTTCGAGCTGGATACTCCTGCATAGACCACATCAACATCTTGCGAATTTTGATTGAACAATGCGTCGGGTAGAGATCTCCGCTATATTTGCTGTTCACTGATTTCGAGAAGGCCATCGACAGTTTGAATCGAGGTGCTATATGGCAATCCTTGCGCAGGAGACGTATACCAGAAAAACTCGTCGCTATTATAAACGCTACCTATGATGGCGTTGCATGTCATGTCTTACACAACAGTAAGCTGTCAGAGAAATTTGAAGTCCACGGCGGAGTACGACAAGGATGCATTCTTTCACCAATGCTACACCTTGTGGTAGTCAGTGATGTGATCCGGGCAGCTCTGTCTGGAGGAAACATGGGACTGAGTTGGAAAATGACATCATATCTGAAACATCCTGACTACGCTGATGACGTTTGCCTGATCTCACACAGGACAATGGACCATGGCCTATAATCTGAAGTCAGAGGCGAACCAAGTAGGGTTTAGAATAAATACGGCAAAAACAAAGGCCCTAAGCACTTCAACTTCTCAAGAAAACACCAGCGCCGCTCAACTCAACATTGCCGGACAGCAAGTCCAGATAGTAAGCACAGCTCTCTACATCTAGGAAGTATGGTCTAAGAAGGTGGTGGTACAGAACTGGATGTAAACAGCAGGATTCCCAAAGCAAAGGGAGTATACCAGTCTAAAATCTGGAGAAACAATGTTTTCAGCACAAAAATCAAGCTGAGACTGTTCCGATCAAACGTGGAAACAGCGCTACTTTATGGGTACAGTACCCGGAAACTGACCAGCGTCGTCACAAAGAAGCTGCAAGCCTTCACAAAAAGGTGTCTTCGCAATATCCTTAGGGTCTTCTGGCCGACCCGTATATCGAACTACACGCGATAACAGGCCAGGAGCCAATAGACGTCAAAATACGGAGGAGAAAGTGTCAGTGGATTGGTCATACCCTATGGCGCGAAGACAGTTCCATTGCGAAGTACACCATGCAATGGAATCCACTCACCCAATCGGGCAGACAAGTGGGCCACCCTAGGCCGACATGGAGAAGGAATCTAGATCATTGTAAAGCTGAAGCGCGTTGCAAAACTCCGAACTCGATGGCGCGTAGGCGTTGTTGAATCCCTGTGCCCCAAGAGGGGTTAGAGGAGCTAAGTAAATGAAAATCGATGGAAAACTGTTACCAATTATTGTTTCCCGGCTTAAGGGAAAGGTTTTCGTGCCCTCTTTCGCTAGCCAATGTTAAATCCCCCTCCTGTGGTCCGGAAATCAAGTAAGACAGATTCGATTCCAGTTTCAAATCCTATTTAGTTTATTCCTACCATGTAGAGTAGAATGGAAACTCAGGGAAGTACCAAGCGCATGTAGTTGATGTGTTCAAGTTGCACATTGGTGCAGGCGCAGATATCCTTTCTAATTCTCTAGAAATGTCAAGATCAGTAAAATATCCGAACCACAGTAGTCTCTTGAAAGTGGCGGTCCTAGGAGCCAGCTGTTAGACTATCATAAAGGTAATACCACGTGATGGTAACACCTTTTACAGCGACAGCCAGGTAGTGATAAAAGCGATATCAGCTAGAGAAGGCGGGATAAGGTAAGATTCTGCTGGATCCCCAATCATAAAGGTAAATCGGAGAATAAGAGTACTCATGAACTGTCTAGAGGAAGCTTGTACTCGTGCAAGTCGACCATGCGGTCAACATCCCACCGTGTACAATTATGCACGAAACGGGAAATAAACTCTGAGCAAATGTGTTACCCAAGAAAACTGGAACCTCTTTTGAATAATGGATTTACCGGTAGAGTCATACGAAAAGACAGGAAATCTATATCTACCCTCACAGGGTTGATCAAAGGAAATACCACTCTGCTGCATCATATGAAGAAATTAGGATGAATCAATGAAGAGCTCTGTAGGAGCTGCGGTGGTGAAAAAGCTATGAGACAAGCCTCTGTCATCTAAGAAATAAATTACTCGGAAAACACTTCTCCCAAGCCATTGACGAAGTGTCCGATAAACTGGTGAATTACGTCTGTTGTACATACATTAAGTCGACAGGATGGTTTGTATTCCAGGCACAGTAAGCAGTGTACTTATGTAAATTATAATCTACTTTTGGATAGCTAGTGTTAGTGAGCTGAGAGATACAACTTTTCGACTTGAGTACAGCATACACAGAGAGGCTATCTCCACTCTTAGTCAACCTTACATTACCTATAATCAAAAACAATTGCTTTATGGGATACTGGTACAGCAAAGCAGATTTGAACTACTAGATTAGTAGAAGTTTAAGGAGGAATCCCTGGAGCAATCCGTGGAATCGTGCTTCTTTACGTCAAAGGCCGCCTTCAACTGCAGTCTATCTCTTATGGAGATGACAGAGCAGTTCAACATTCACCTATGCTGGGTGCCAAGCAACTGCAGGGCAGACGAGCTTGCCAGACAGCGTACTTATCTAAGGACTCTGCCTGATAGGCAATCCCTAGGTATGTCCCTAGCTACATGTAAACATCTACTAAAGCTGAATGCTATTAGCATGACCAACCTCAGATGGGAAAACGTAGTGACGAGTTGGTCAAACTAAAGCGATCACAGATTAGCTGCATTGTCGGTATTCCCACTGCCAACATGCCAGAAAACTTGGCCTCTTTTCTAACGACTTCTGCAGGAACTTTAGGAACGAGGAAGAGAAGGAAACCATCTTTCACCTTCTATGTAACTGCCCAGCCTTGTCGCATAAAATAATGCTCCATTAAGGGTCCCCCTTCCTTGAAGACCTTGGCGATCTGGCGCCCTTTGGCTTCATGCGCAGCCATCGCTTTATCAAAAGCTCCGGTTGGTTTTGTTAGTCTCTGAGTGCTTTTGATCCATGGTATCACATAGGACCTTAACTGGTCTAAGTGTGTCTGCACGCTCGTGCGGACAGCCAACCTAACCTAACCTAACCTAGCGTTGGGCTTGTGAGATGAATTTGTAGTGCGAATTCACGCTCGAGTACAAAGCGAGTTCATTGGCAAAAACCTCCAGAAATGTAAATCTCGTCTCACTGGAGTTTTCGAAAAAGTACATATAACTGAGCTAGAAGTAACAATTTCAAAACCCAAAGCGCAAAGTCAACAAACTTTGATGAAATTTATCCATAAGGAAAAAATGTAAAAGATGGACTTTGTACATTCTGTAGCAATATAACTCAGATTTCGAGGAATACAAAGAGAATTGTCATCCTAGCTGACAGGGCTGACAGGGCTAAAGACCAATTGCGTTTCTAGCATCTGCTGCAAGGTGTCAGAACTTCTACATACACATATCAGAATCGAACATATTATAGACAAGCCATCCCAGTGGAATAGGGCTCTTAACTCTCTTAACGATCAACATTAAGGCTAGATTTAAGAAAAATCACAAAACAGAAGGACATACCTGCAGCAGGACATGGACGCAATCCGGCGCTCGGATTTGGTGAATAGTAATGTCTCCAAAATAATATCAGCAACTAAATAATAGGATACCAGAGGGATGCGTACTCGCCCCAGTTCTGTTTAACCTGCACATACTTACATCCATGACACACTTGTTATACTGCTTACAATAGGCTTGGTTGTCTCACATGATTGGCGTGTCCTACCTGTGATAGTTTCAACAGAGGTTGAGTTAGACACAGCTTTTGAAACCGTCGATTTCCTCTTGGAAGAACATAGAAAATCTACGCACGTTGCTTTAGACGTTTGAGTTCTTGGACCGAATACATCTTCCTCTGTTCCCTAAACTGTTCCTGATCCATTTAACTATTGAAATTTTATTTTAATTAATTTATTTTTTTTCGGTGTTTATTAACTCAGCACTGTTTAATGGTGAAATTTTTGCGAAAGCTGTACACATCATCTTTGGAGAGATGCAGCAGATGTCTTTATGAGGAGAAATCAACTCGGCTCTCGCTGTCTATACCTTCTATTGCTATCCTCTATATTGAGTCCTTTGGTAGGTCGTTTTCAATACGAGGGGTAAGATCTAGAATAACCTCTATCGCCACTGTCTGATCTCAGTGGCTCTACCTTTTCGATACACTTTTACGTCTTTTGAGGCTTTATTCAGTTGGTCGAAGCCGATGCGTTGATTTTTCCTAACATCAGTTGTATAATCGGCGTGTGATGCTACATCGGTTGTCGTTTGTGTTTACTACTTCCTCCAATTTCATAAAAAGTGTTGTCCTCTACTTTCCCTAGATACTTAATCTCTTACTTAAGTTCGGTAAACGTTTTCGCTAGTCAAATGGAAGGGGCAACGTGACATAAGTTTTCTTCTAGTTTAAGCCCACTGAAGTATTTTACAGTGTCTTGTCGGACTTGTCTTTGGCACTAAGTACAGTCGTATCGTCGGTATAACAACCGCAGAATATACTGCAACTCGTTATACTAGGCGTTAAGGATTATAGAACCCCCTCCTGAGATCACTTTTAATGTTTTCTCTACAGAATTTCAAATGACGTTGGTTGCCTAATGGACACGTATGTATGTACTATCTTTCAATATAATCCTGCAATACCATATCTCTCCACCACTGTTCCGTGGCAAAAATTACAGAACTAAGGGCTTGACACTTATTTCCTACGTTTTTGCATCGCATTTTCTTTACAGAGAAGCCTAGTTTTTCTAAAACTTCTTTTCCCTTATTTTAAGCTCCGCTTAAGCCCTCTTAAAGGCCACAAAGCCCTAACTACCATTTTTTATATGAAAAAATCCCGTCACGTTATCCATTTTATTTTGAAATTATTTCCATTTTCTGCAACAATACTACTGGATTCATTATTCAACGTCTAGATCCTTATACATGAACTATATCCACCCCCAAGTTTTAAACATGGCGCTGGATACAGTGTATAATCGTACTCAAAACGTTTTATGATACCTACCAGCCATTACAGTATCCTGCAGTTCTTTGTTATCTCTTATCTACCATACGAGTTTTAAGAGATTTCTATTCGGCATCTATACCCAAAAGCTAACCCTTTTCTAGCAACACATGCGTGGTAAAGGCCACAATTCATTAGGTAGCAATATTCCAACTACATAAGTACTATATTCTCACATGTGTTACATACGGATTCACTATCTGTGGATTGGATATGTAGAATGGTGGAGTTTGCTTTGGGGGGGTGGTTTGCCGAAAATCACGGTCCATTTAAATACAGTCTCTCGCGTTGGGTAAACGTTTTTTTTTTTGTTTTCTTTTTGTTTGGAAGGGTTCCTTATGGAGGTGTGTGTGAGTGTGTGTTTGTAATTAATTGCAAACAAAGGGATTGAGTAATTAAATAAGAACACCATAGTGCGATGCCTAAGGGTGTTTTCTTATGACGTAAACATTTATTTTATCCTTTATCGCAAACATCTTTTGCTTATACATACATGCATACACAGCCCAACGAACATATATTAGACATGAACGAGTATAATACCTTAGCAAGTATCTATTCATGAGGGGGCGGTGTGTACATACGTATTATGTCCTTTATAAATTTGGACCGAACAAAAGGTACGTTTTTATATGAAATATTCGAAAGGAAAATAAGAAAGAGTGGGGGAAGCTTAACATCTTTTTGACTAAATTATAACAGTACCCAGGCGAAGAAAAGAAAATGAGAACGTAAGCCTCCTCCCCCACCCAAATACACAATTTCTAAATCCAAATACTTTCCAAAACCGTTTTGGATGATGAATTTTTCAATACTTTCGAGGATTATACGATTTTTTGCAAAGGAGTTTAGAGCTAATGAAATTCATTTAAGAGGGCGAGTATTTCGAAAATGATGCGTTCTACTAATAAATAAAAACGTCCATTGTGCCAAAAATGTTTCTAAATTTCGAATTATCAGAAATTAAATTATTTAATGGCTTCGCCCAGGGACTTGTTATTTTCTTTCCAATTGGAGTCCCGATGGCATATTTCACGACCGGCAACTGGCATAGGTCTTACGACCGCCACAAGTATACGGATGTGACTGTAAAAAACGGACCGTCCTATGGTTTTATAAACCAAAGACGGAGTTGGTGCAGGTGTTTTATCTGATAGGCTTAATCTTAAGCTCTCTTTCCGTCTTCCAAATCATTGTAGCGTGTTCCATTAATGCCGATCAAAGAAGCCCTATCTTGGCGTAAGAAAAACGCCAGGCAGCTATTAAATCCTTGGAATCGACCTCTATAAATCCCTTAGTAGCTCTAGACTGCCGTTCGTGTCTTGTGGAGATGGCTGAGCAGTTCAGTATTTACCTGTGTTGGGTTCCGGGGCATAGAGACATTCCAGGGAATTGTAAGGCCGATAAAGTCGCCAAAATAGGAACAACTATACCCATCTTGCCGGACGAAGGCATCTTAGGTATTCCAATAGCTACTCGGAAACTTAAACTTAAGCTGGTTGCCGTCGAGAGTACAAATCTTATTTGGACAAATGGATCAACATGTCTAGCGACAAGACAGACTTGGTCGAAGCTGGATCTAAAACGCTCTAAGAATTTGGTTTCTCTCAATAGACTGCATATCGGCACCACAATAGGTGTCATCACTGGACACTGTCTAATAGGCAAGCATGCTACAAGGCTAGGCGTCTTTGCGAACGACTTTTGTAGAAGCTGCATGGATGAAGAAGAGGAGGAAACTATTCTTCACCTTCTTTGTTCCTGCCTATCTCTCTCCCGTAGAAGGAAGTTTCACTTAGGAGCCTCCTATTACAACGATATAGGCGACCTGATAGATGTCGACATTAAGAGCCTCCTACGCTTCATAAGAAGCTCAAAATGGTTTAACGAGTAGGTAGAGAGAAACTTCTCCCATAACCCACGTGGTATCACAGTGGACCTACCATTGGTATAAGTGTGTTGGCGACTCCTAGCTGGCAGCGACTTCAACCTAACCTAACCATGGTTTTATAAACATTTTAAGCAAATGTACCAATCATGTGAACGATTCATCATTCTGTCCAAAAAATCCGAATACCGCGCCGTTAATGATCCTTTTAGTGCTTTTTCATATTCTGGATTATACGTTCTCATTGCTATACCAAGCCATGTGCAGCATTGCCACCTCCCTACCAAGGATGACGGTAAAGAACACCTGCTGTTTCATCAATTTCTGTAAGGACACCACTGGACCTTTTGATGTCAAAAAAGATGTTAGACAAGCTGACGTGCCAACATGCGACTCCTTCAATACATTATTTGAAACCAGCACCAACGGGACTATCTTTTACCAGTCTGTCGATAACATTCATATTTTTAGGAACACTCAGCGAGCCTTTAGCGTTGAATGAAAGCGAGAAAAATATATGACATCCACAAAAAAGGCGTCTCAGCATCGGCGCCTTGCTCAGACCACATCAATGGACAGATATAATCTTGAGGGAGTCAGAGACTTTGTCCATATAGGCTGTATCGCAAATTCCGCAAATCATATCAGCAACGATATCAGCGCTAAACTACTCTTGCCAATTGCTGTTTCTTTGATGTAAGAAGCCCATTGAGGACTAAAACAACTAAGGTAACACTACACAAAAGGCTGATCATCGTAGATTTTCTGTACGGCACAGAGACCTAGAAATTGTCAACAACGGATCACGCTACCCTTGGTTGCTTTGAGAGAAAAATACTTCGTGTGATCTTAAATCCTATGTGGGCTTCACAGCCTGTACAGCGACGTCAACCATAGACGCTTCAGCCCGGAAAAGTTTCGAGTCCGCCCCAGAGGAAGTACGCAGTAGAGGTCTCCGAATAGGTGGCGCATACCAGTCGAGATGGACCTCAATCAACTTGGAGTGCTAAATTTTCCGACGGCTGAATTATAACCAGGCTACCTGGAGGATAGTAGAATAGTAGAATTGCTTCGTTCGTGGCAAAAGCCGGAAGGCACCTATTCCGGGTAATCAGAATTAGGCTCTGATGGGCCTTGTATAAGAGCTTTTGTACTATTCCTAGGTTCTAGGTAGTTGACTATGTTTGGGGAACTGAACTCCCTTCCAAAGTGTCTTTGCCTGCTTCGAGCCATGGCGGGACAATCGCACAAGATATGCTCGGCAGTCACATGTCCGTAGGACTTATGCCCATCTTGTGGAGATGGTAGTTGACTGAACCGATGTCAGGTGAGGAAGTCCGTAAGGAACTTAGTACCACATTCGTTCAATGTGAGAATTTCCTGACTTCTCTTACTATCGAAAGCATTGATGAATCTCTTGGCTTGACGTAGCCCAGTTTTTGAGTTCCATTCAGAGATCTCTCTTGATGATCGCATGAGTTAGGCTCCATTTTTATGTGGCTGGTGGGTAAGCTGCAAAACGGAGGCGAGCTAATGAATGAAGATTGCGATCCTAGTTTGGCTATCTCAGCTATTTCAATGTCCTCTATTCCCTCATGTCCTGGAAAACAATGAATTGTAATTTTATTGTAAGCAGGGCGCTGCTTTAGAGCGTCGGAGCAGTACCACATGAGCTTGAACTCAAAACAAAAGGAGTTCAGAGCCTTTATCGCCGCCTGACTGTCGGGAATAAAGACAATTTGTTTTCTACGGAGATTGAGTTTGATGCATAGCTGGAGGATACATAAGTATGTCGGTTAAGGCTCAAGTCCACCCCGGACTTTGTAGATTGTAGATCGAGTAGCAGAAATAAAAACGTAAAGAGTTAGTACAAAAAACTGTTGTCAGTATCATACCTTTCAAGCTTTACCTCGTGCTCGAGATTCGTTCATCGATTGCTTCGCTTAACCCGATATGCACAAGGAACTCAAAAGAGCTAGGAATTATTAGAGGTGCTAAGCTATACGCCATTGTCGATGCATGGGATAGAAGCTTCACAACAAGCTGCGACTTTGGCACGAGCGAAGTCAAGCCAATATTAGCGGAAGTATTCGGCAGTGCTGTCACTCTTCCACGGGCGTTGCAGAAACTGTTTCTTAAAGCAATCGGCATGAGAGTCGGGGTAAAGGTAAGGTGCCATTTAAGAGCGTCTCTCTGTTGAGAGACACGATAAATGCCGCTGAGCATCCTTGAGAGGAATACTACCCACGATTAGGTTCAAAATAAAAGAAATTGGCGTTAATGGAAAATATACCCTAAGAGCCTCGAATAGGTGAAAATCTGAGCTAAATCTGGAGAATAAAGCGGATGCACCATTTTTTCCCAACCACGGGGCACCATTTTGTGCAGGTGGTCCTAGCTTCAAACATTTAAAGCCAACGTGCACCGGCACCTACTCTGTTCCTCTTTCAAACGTCGGTGCCCTGAGAAATCAGCATATGGGTATTTATACCCATACCCAAAGCTGTATGAGGACCAGTGTTATCGATTTGGAATAGAACACCCCTTCGACAACCTGGCCGTTTTTGCTCTAGTGCCGACTTTAATCTGCACAGCTGTTGACAGTAGACTTCTCCGGTGATAGTCTGGTTATGGGGCAACAGCTCAGCATCCCACCATAGAGACATTAACATCTTGAGCGGGTGAAATTCATTTCTGGGATGTTGTGCTGGTCTGTCTTCTGGACGACGTTGGTGGCGACGTTTAATGTTATTGTAGAGAACCCATTTTTAATCTCAGGTTCAGAAACGACTTTTGGCTGTGATGCGACAGAAGCGCAGTTCAATCTTAGGTCAAAATTGGCATTTCTAAACCTTACAAATCAACGCCGACACTTGGACTCGCTGAGAACACCCTCTCCATACAAATTTTGGATTTTCTAGTGCGGTCACATCCATTCTGGTTTTTACGGAACAAAAACAATAAAATATGCCGAATATGCCCTTCCGATACATGCATTTCAAAATTCAGGTGAAAGTGCTTACAACGATGCTAACAAAATTTGCGGACTGCATGAACAATACATTCCAGATACTAATTCCAATGACGGTTTCAGCATTAAATTGATTTTGTGCATTCTGTGGCAATTGGAAAAAAAACGCAACATAAGCCACGTAAGCTTCGGAATACGGCAGAGTCCGTTCTGCATGGTTGATGTCCATGCTGTGAAAGGCAACGTCAAACTTACAAAGTATGTCTCTCTGTTGGTTTCTTTTTGAAATGGCTATTAAGACAACACTGTTAAATATTTTTCAATGATTTTTGCTTTGTTGAAAAGGGTTCACCTTCCGATAATTTATAAAAAATAATTTCATTCAAGTGATTTCCGGCGGCTAGTTTGACAAAAGGTTATCCTGTCAACCTAGTTTTGCTGAACATCGTTGATTGGTTTTGGCTCTATATCGCGAAATGCTCAGTGGGTGTTTCCCATGAATCTGCAACTGATTGTAGATTATTGGAGTAAAAGTCGTCCTTCACGGTTTCCCATAAAAAAGTCTAACAGCGTCAAGACGGGGATAACACGATTTTTTTTTCTTAAAAAATCTGATTTTTCTTAAAAAAATCGTAGACCCACTCAGACTCTATACGTTCCATTGTACTGCCAGGCTGGAACACCTTCTTTGGTATAGCACTTGGAGAAACTCAGATTTTATTTGATTCTCTGTTGCGCTTGGTGGTTTGATTGCTGTTCCCCTAGTGGGGCTTGAAACAAACCCACTACGTACTACTCCATGGCCACCTCTTGATAGCACGGTTACCGAAGTTAGTGTCCAAATGATCGTCTCTCTTCTGGAATCCCGACACTATTGTTCTGATATTGTTTTTAGTTTTTGTATGGTCACGAGCTATCTTGTTTTCCGTTCTCGTCCTTTGGCGTGGTCTTTCTCCAAGGTCCGGTACGTAACATTCTTTGCACTTGACTCATAAGTGGGGAAAACAAACTTCGAGTCACTACCGTAGGATGGACTACGTTGGACATGCCACTAAGAAAGGAAGCATTTACCACGTTGCAAGTCGTCAAACGTTAGTTGAAGGATCTGTCGAAGCGCTCAACTATTCCTTCTGATTGTAGATGAAGGGATGCTGGCTTTGTTTTTTTTTGTTGATTTGCAGCCGCTGGAAAGCCTCGCGGACTGTTTTTGATTCAAAATTTCACTCTTGGTCAGAATGAGGTTGTATGGGTGCAGTAAACCTCTTCACTCAGTTGTTGACTAAGGTCTTGCACTTATGTTGAGTTACGTCTTGGGACGTTATGGTTGACTTAATCAGTTTCTTGAAAACGTCCTCTTAGTACGATGTCAGCTGAGTTGTGTTCGGCTACAGTACCCGTCATACACTGACGCATTTGAACGTGCCCTATTTTCTCTTGACTCTTTAACAGCTGCGCATAGGATACACTTGCTCCAAAAATATTGCTTACTTCCTCCAATGTCCTGTTTATACAGAAATGGCCTCCGTATGCATTTCCTGTACCACCTCCATATCAATTGAAAGCGGTTTCACTTTACGAATACTAACAAATTTTACCCTAATTTTTCACTTCGTTACGGTACGACTGTCAATCTTAATTAAAGAAAATTAAACAATCCACCCACCCCTGGTCGTGCAGCAGATCCCTCCAACAACAAACAGAAATAATTTTCCTTACTCTCCATCCAAGTCTACACACCCTGAATGGATTCCATTTCTTAGTCCGAATTACCTTCGTCATAATATAATCGACATCTTGTGATGCGTATGCCCACACTCGTGCATCTCAATGCTACCCACGTATCTGTTTTGAGTCTAAATATGCACATTTTCGAGCACCGCCAGAGCTTCTGAAACGTTATAAGTACGTAGGATGCACAAGCACAAGCACATCCTTTGTGGTCCCGGCGGGCGGCGGCAGTGTACGAGTATAGTGTATAGTTGCCGTTGTCGTTGCCGTTGCCGTTGCCGTTGCCATCGTCGTTGTTGTTGTTCGTTGTCGTTGTCGTTGGCTGGATATGCTACTTGTCTTTTGTTATACTTTTGTGCCTCCTCTTCTGTGCCTTATTTGCTGGTGCACAATCATAATGCCCCACGGTTGTATGCGAGTTGGCAAATAAACTAAGCAGGCTCCGGCTCTCTGCACTAGTCCGCTTTGATATGCTAATCCCGGTCTTTATCTATATATGTACTTGACATTATTGTTGACTAACTCGCATCTCAAATGGTAATTAGACAGAATAAGATAATTTAGAGTACAAACGAGTGCGTCTATGCAAACAGATACCGCCTCGATGTAGAGCAGCGTCTGGGTCGTCAATTCTCCTCCCCTATGGTGGTGTTCCGGAAAGAAAAAAAAATCAGCTTTAGAGGGAAACAAAACCCATAATCCGCCCGAAAGTCCGAAAAACAAAGGGTGATGGTCAGAGCTAATAATTCATACCGTGATCTGACCATGTTTTGACCAAGAGCCCAAAACAGAATATTTTTCAGCGGGCACTTGCACAAATTGTTCTACGGGGACGGGACTTCTCATAAATCTTTGATTTATGGCTCTTTAATGGAGAGGAGACTCCGATGGCCCGACCATTAAACCTCACTCCCATGGCACGCTTCACGAAGTGCACACACTAATTGTACGCACTGACCATTGGTCACATTCACGCAGAGGGGTTAACGTATGGCTTGGCCCCGTTCCACTAGATCCTGTTTCCGTAAAATCTGGACATGAATTATAAACAAGGATCTGGGATGTAACTGTGTTGACGAGTAAGCGGTGTACACAGGCAAACATTGAATGGGGTTGCCGGCGCGCAGCTGGATGGCGCAAGGCAAGGAAGGGATCTATTTTGAGGGATGAAAGGTCAGTGTGCGAACTGTTCGGACTCAATTGACCCTTAGTTCGTTCGTTGGTAATGTTTATTTGATAATGCGGCGTAGCAAGGAGTTTTGCATAAGAAATTTCCTCATCAGGTTAGCTTCGACTCTTGACCATTGGTCATTGCGTACACGCACACGCTGACATCGTGTGCCAGGGGACATGTGTACTTGTATAATTTTTGTTTAATGGGACTTCCTTAAAGCAATCTTTTCTGGCTCATAAATTTATTTAACAGATCAGTGCATCTGGTTGTTTGGGTGGAAGTTATTGCGATGCTATTTTTCCGGAGCTAACAAGCTTATTTACCTATAATTTAGGAGCTTGGAATTTATTTAACGAGAACTACATGTGTCCTGCTAGAGAGGACAAGAAGTTTTCAAAGGATGCTCATTAAGCACTATTAGAAAACGAAAATGCGGTTGTTATTCAGTGTTCAGATACTAATGTATCTTATGGTATCTAAAGGCTTACTAATGGGGCCTTCTATTATTTATTAGGTTCCCCTAAAGTTTTCCATTTCAAATGTAATAGAGATCTGCTTCCTGAAATTCTAGCCAACTTTTCTCGCACTTTAGACGAAGGTATCGAGTCGGAGAAGCAGATCTAAGAAAATACTCGACAGCATCGTCAGCAAAGAGAAGATCCCGGGGGAAGACATAAATTCGTTTCGTTCTATAAATCAGCGGGGGAGAATACCATGACCTCTTCTTACCTTAGGCTAAACATTTTAGGTCCTTACTTTTTCCTAAAAATCTTCTCCCTCCTTCAGGCAGTTGTCATGTGAACATGGTGGCAGTTCGACCTTGCAGGCTGTTTGGTATAATTTTGAAATGTCGCATCTTTAGGGAGCTTTTGGGAACATTTGTGGTATAAGCGTCAGACAGCTACTCGCCTAGGATGGAACAATGTGTGGGGATAAGGTATTAGTTTTGGATCTTTTATCAAACCAACCACTCTCTCCTGAATATGGACACGACACCCACTCACCTGACAAATAATGAAATGAAGACGACGATAGCAAAACTGATGTCCAGTAAAGCTGCCAGCGTCGATGGACTACCGCTGAATTCCTCAAAGCTTAGTAGAGCGCATGTACCAACTATTTTTGAAAGTGAGTTCCGGGCGAAGTATGCCCGAGGAATGGAATGTCAACATCGTTTGGACGATTCTGACAAAAGCGCGCCAACTACAGAACAATAAGTGTCCTTAGTACCTTCTCTGCCATTGTATGTCGACGTCAAATTTTCACCTACAAACTGATTGGTTTGGACCAAGAAAATCCACCGTTGATCAAATTTTCTTACTACGACAGATCCCGGAAAGACCCGAGAGTTCTTATTCGATTCACGTTTTTTATTAATTTATTTTAGAGCCATTTGTGACTGTGTGTAGAGACGAGCTATGTAAGTTTATGTTTACGTTCGGGTTTCCTGCAGAACTCGTGCGCCTAATCGAGGACGCTCGCTGCTCCATTGACGTTGAATTAGACATTCATTCTCAATGTGATACGTACTTTCACGTACCAACACCAGTGGCAGGTTTGTCCAGGGCCTTGTATACGCGCATGACACTTACGTAGGCATTAAAGGAAAAATACAATGAGTTGTCAGAGGTGCATTTGCAAATATTAAGACAGAAGGGACAACCTGGTTCTGATGAACATAAAATACATTCTGCCATCCAAAAAGAACATACGACACTGACTCCTAGGTTAAGCCGTTACACTGGATAGTATCAAGCACTTCATCTAATTAAGGTAATTGAGAAGTAAAGCACCCTGACTCTCTGGATGTACACAGTCGTTATACGTCCAATTCTCACCTAAGAAGTCTGGTGGCCTACTCTATGCAAGAAATACAATATTGACAAACTAAAAATCAGTTCAAAGAGCAGCATGCGTAGGAACCACGGGCGCTCTAAGATACTGTCCAACGGATGCTCTTACTGTGATCCTTCACATGCTCGCTCTTGAACTTCATATCAGAAACACAGCTTAATGTTCCGCAGTCCGGCTCAGGGAATATGGGTGCTGGACAGCTATGCCGTAAAACCATAATAAAGTCCTGACGACGGTACCTGGTTGCGTCTTCGACTGATTATAAAACCCCACCTTTAGACTTCAGAAAACGTTTCTCTACTTTCTATACAGACGGATCGAAAATGGGCTGTGTAGTCCACGCAGGCGTTTTCTAAGACAAGCTGAACGTCTCGAAATCTTTCCGTCTACCGAATTTCGCCAGTGTCTTTCAAGCGGAGCATCTCGCGATTCGTAAAGTCTGTCGATCACTGAACACTCTCTCAACACCCAACCGGAATTTTGCTATCTTCACTGATAGCCAAGCTACTATCAAAGCCATTGATTCAGCTATCACTTCCTCAAAACTGGTAGAGCAATGTCGGCAAAAGCTAAACAAATTGGGTGCCCAATCAAATATCACCCTCATCTGGGTCCGAGGACCCAGTATCTATGAGGGAAACAAGCGAGCAGCCGATCTGGCCAGGCAAGGGTCAGCCTTTATCGACTCGCTGGCAGAAAGAGTCAATGTTCCGCTAGGCGTCGTAGCATTCAAAATCACTTCTTAAAACTGGCTAACCTAGATTGGAACACGCTTTCTAGCTGCGCTATATCAAGAAAGACAAGGCCCAGCTATTGCAAACCTAAAACAAATGAACTATTAGGCAGATCAAGACCAGATATTGCCAGAATTGTAACCATAGGCACGGGCCACAGGCCGATAGGAGACCATGCAGCCAAGCTTGGCATTCCCCACATCTTCTTTCGCCGTAACTTCAGAGATGCTAATGAGAAACAATCTCTTCTTCACTTTATTTACAGGTGTCCGGCCCTGGCGTGAACCCGACAACGTACTCTAGATAAACCCTTCTTCGACAACCTGAGAGAGGTATCTGACAGAAGGATTGCAGCCCTCATCCTCTACCTGAACTCGACAGAATGGTAAGTGTGCTTCCTTGTGAAGACCTGCAAATCACTCTTAAACGAGATATCTAGAGCCAATGCGGTGACCCTCTGCTGGATACCAGGGCATATGGATATCGAAGGAAATAAAAGGGTTAACGAGGTTGCTAGGAAGGGGTTGGCGCTGCACTAATCGCTGGCCCTCCCTTTTGTTGTGACCCCAATCAGTTCCTTACGGAAGAAGATAGAAGCTGAAGCCATCGGTCGAGCAAACAGACACGCTGGGTTCATCTGGAGACATGCGCAACGGCCAGGGCGCTATAGCCGGCACTCAGCAAGAAGAGATCAACCTCTCTGGTAAAACTCGGTCGTTATAATGCACCGGTCGTTTCGGGCATAAGTACTGGCCATTGTGCCATTGGCATTCACGCGGAACAACTCGGTGTCCTGTATAATAGTTTTTGCAGAAGTTGCAGGGACGAAGAGGAAGTTGAATCTGTTCGTCACCTTCTGTGCGAGGACTCTCGGAAGTTACTACTTCTCGGAATTGGAGAACTTAGGTAATGTAGAGCTGACGGACCTCCTGAGATTCATATCACTAGTTGGGTGGTTCTAACAGCGGACTTTACAGCGTTTGCAGGGTTAAATGATTGGGCACAATGGTCCCGAATTGTTGGTCTAAGTGAGCAGTGACTCTTTTTGTCACAAGGCACCCATCTACCTCACCTAAGTGTGCTTCCTCGCTTTATGAGATTTTCTCTGGGTCTCCTTGCAACGAATGAATTTAAACGCATCGCTCATGATGTGCGGTATGGCCACTTACAGGAAGATTATGTCTTTAAACATGACCCCAAGGGTTGCGCTATCTGTTGGTGTTGGTTTTAAATATTTAAATATTTGTCCAATGATTGTTCTGATTACGAAGCATTCAAAGGGTTGCTGCGGCCTGTATTGCAACCCCATTTGGCAGTACGTTTCGATTGTTTGTAGCTCTATTTCCCGAATAGTTTAATTGATGGTGATCGGCTTTTGCAAGCCTTCCGGAGTCAGCCTTTGTAAATTTTTGCTAAGGTATCAGTCTTTTAGGTTGTCTTCTGCTTATAATAAGCTTTTAAGACACGTGGATCGCTCTACTTGCTTCAAGACCCATCAAATATCGGCTCGTAGAAATGAGCCAAGTAGTAGCTGAAAGCTCTCACCAGTCGATCCATTGCTGATGAAAGCACGGAGAAGGTGGGTGACAGGTGAAGGTGACAGTTCTGATTGTCTTAACAGCCATTCCGTAGAAATTTTGAATAACCACGTCAAATAATATGAATTTCACCTGAGAATATTTATCTAAAAGATGATGTAGTAGACAATACTCCTTATACACAGAACGATGCAACGCACACCAATTGAATCGACCACTCGCTGAGGCTCTTTTCCGCTGTAATTTCTGAACCATTCCACGAGGTAAATTAGTAAAAAAAAAAAAAACTGAGCACAAATCAAATAACGACTTGACAACCAAACAAACTCCCCAGGAGAAGGATATAAAAACGTCACTGCATTCAGAATACACTGTACACAAAATATATGCGAATAAATACGCTCCTGTATTTCTTCCTCAGTGGTACTTCCTTCCAACGGAGGGAAAGGACGTAACGTTCAGACGAACTTCCTGCGGATTTTCTCAAATTTAATTTATTCAAACATTTCACATACACTCACGGCAGATGCTAACCCAGAGTATTGATTTGTGACGTCTCTGCACCATGTGCGCTCCCCTCCAGCAGGACGACTGTGCATTATGCATTCAATCCAATGACATGCATTGAATTAAAATTTAAAAAATAATATCCTTTCACTTAGTTCTCTGATAATAAACAATTAGGAAAGGAAAAAGCTATCAGCAGGTGGGCTAGCCAGTGTCAAAAAGGGTTCACATTGTTTTAAGGACATTCGTATAGGTATTGCCCAGCGGAGTCCAACCGACATGATATGTCAATCAAACTGCTTATTGTCTTAAAAGTCACATTCGGTTAGGTGACGGATTGGATGACTTTTTTTTTCAGGAATAAACCAACCCTTAAGTCCTTGCAGTCATGTCAAACATCTCAAACGACTTCTTTTGAGTTTCTCGTTAAGGGTTCATAAGGTTGAAGTGCACTGTTGACACCACTCTCTCCGAATGGGGATGAAAAAAGAGAGGGTCCGTGAGTTTGGTGTGATTTGTCCTATTTTTATGATAATTTTCAACTTAAAATGAATTAAGGTAGATTCAACCGGTTTTTGACACAATTATAGTTGATCTTCTTTTCGAGTGATCGAGCCGGCAAACAAAGGGCTTAAATATGAAATAAGGACGTCAATTATGACGCATGTCATGGGTTCGTTTTGATGAAATTAGCTGCTGCTAGGGCCACTTATGTGTAGTAACGTCCCTATTTTCTCATTCGCACATGTGAATCAATACAAACTCACGTCAGGAGATGATAATTAGTTCCAGAAGGGCAATGCATTCAGAAGTACTTAGTATTGCTTATAAGCATTCGTGTTGTGTCCATATAGGTAGGTATGCTCCCCAAGATTAATGGAGATCTCGAACCCTAAAACCTAGGCTCAAAGGCAGCATACATTCAAAAGCCTTAAAAAAGGGAACTTCTGCTGTTCAAAATATTGATTCAAAATTGCAGCGAAATTCGAAATTTCACTTTCAGACAATCTGATCGTCTTAACACGTCGGATAACGACGGTCATTTTCCAAAAGCACCCGTTGCTAAGCGCATATTTTTTATTTTTTTGTCGGGGCAGGCACACCCTACTGGAGCACTCAGACTCAAATACTGGTCCATTGTACTACCAGGTAGAGAATCCCATTTTAATCTCTAGTTTTTTCGTCTTTCGTAGAAAGTCCAAAAGGAGGTTTAAAGATGAGGAGCTTACGTCATCAGCACTCACCACATCAGCACCGAAAATCCGCTACCTGATCCGAGCAAAGGCAGGACCATCACATAGGAAATGTTCCGCCGTGTCGTCGCCTTCTCCACAGGCGTCGCAGATAGGGGTATCACTTAAACCTAGCACACAAAGGTGTTTGGCAAAGGTGTAGTGGCCCGTAAGAACGCCAGTAAATTGTCTACAGTCCTTCCTGCTGCGGGATAGCCGCCGATTTCCTACAGACGTCAGGGCCCATTCGTTTAGTGTGCCTACATCCCGGAGAGCTATGCCACCTTCGATTACGTTTATTAAAAACCCAATCGTCAATGGAAGCCCTGACCAAGGACGCTAACAAGCCCAACGTGGGTTCCGGTCATGAGAAAGACTTTTCTGAACCTTGTCTAGCAAGCTCGTTGGAGATCTCATTTCCTGTTATCCCGTTGTGTCCTGGAACCCAGACAAGATTCAATCAGTTCAGCCTTGCGACCGAATTCAAGGAGGTTATTATAGTCAGGCTTAAACACAGCATTACTGCTTTTACATCTGAATCACACGCCTCAACCCATTCTTTAGACCAAGGGCGAACCATCTGCTGGTTTCTTTTTGAAGTGCATGTTATTTCAACGTTGGGAACACTGGCTCTTGAGCTCTTGAAATAGGTCGACTCACACTCGAAAAATGCTGCGAAGGTCTTGAAAACTGTTTTCTGCTGTGTTGCAGAAACAACATTAATATTTGAATGAAGCACCTTCTGCGACTGGTGTAAGGAAATCATAAATGAAGTTCGTGAAGCTCTCATGCTTCCGCGCGCACGCCCAGTTCCCATACACGAGAGAACAGCCAGAGCTACTGCCGAAAGTATGCATGAAAGCCCAAAAACCTAAGCTCGCCGCAGATCTGTGAATATCAGTCGCACTTTTCTGAGAAGAATATAAAGACCTCGGATTATTTGCCTATAAGGTCCAGCTCATTCAAGAATTGGAGCAAAGGGAAGACCCATTTCGCTAACGCTTATCTGCGAGGGGTTCTAAAAAATTGCACAGTGACGTCGATTCCTCTTTCGAAAGAAGCTTGTATCAGCTCGGAGGCTATGTAAACAAGCAAAATGTAGGATTTGGGGATTCGAAAATCGGCACGTAGTCGTAGAGGAGCCGAAACATCCACAAAGAGTGGCTGTAGCTGTGGGTTTTTCGATTGGCAGTATCATTGGTCTCTACTTTCAAGAAAATAAAGCCGACAACAACTACATACTACCGACGCAGTTAAGGAAAACATCCACAATATACTCGTCCTGCAAAAATAGGTTTATAGTAGGGGCCACTCCAAAACCAGATGTGGCAGCCATTTTTATGAAATTATGACGGAGGATGTACCTACTATTTTCAATAATGTTACAACCTTCGTAAAATAATGAACAGTGTAGTCTTACTCCCAATTTTTAAAAGAAGCCAACAGATGGCCAACCCTTTACCAACGTTAAAGAATCTGCCAAAGCCTGCATAGAGGTACCTTTTTTATTCCAAATCCATAATAAGGAGCTTGAGTCAGACAGATTCAGTCACATGATGATTATAACCCTTCTGCATACTCTGTCCCGAACTCCATGCGATTTTAGTGAGTTTTGAGGAAGTAAAGCAGTCAAGGTTAAGATACAACCTTTCTTTGTAATTCTAGGGAATACTTATGTATATTTGCAAAATTAAAGCCCAGTAGACTGACACGACATGCGTATACCTAAAGATTTGTCCAAACATCATAGTGTAGAACCCTTAAAAACAGACCGAGCAATTGGCCCCGTGGAATATTGGTTTTCAGGTTGGAGTACTGCGTGGAAGATTCAACTGTCGAACCCATAAAATCCGAGAGTAATGACTACCATGAGAAGGTTCTCAATCCCGTCTTTCGGACGTGGTATTAAAGCCTCCGCATTCGTGCAAAAAATATAACGTGCACAAGCGAATGGTTGGGACAAACAAGGCCCTGGGCTCTATATGGGATGCTTGCACCAAATAATTATTTGTTTAGCCCACAGGACCTGGGCCTCTTAGAATTATATTCTCGATATGAAAATTCTATTCCAGACTTATAGATTATAAAATGCTTATGTTCAGCTTTGTGCTTCTTGTGAAGGTTTTGTTCTGCGTTGAAAGGTAGACGTCTTCGAAAACACACGTAATTGAACCCGTAGTTAGCCACAGTGCGGTATTATTATCCCTAGGTTGGACTGTTGTTCGCGGTGGTATTACTCCGGTTGGTATCTTTCCTTATTCCTTGTACTGCATATACATAGTCCTGTCAAGTATGCACGATGTGCACTGTATCATCTAGGCTTTAAAGCATTTCACCAACAATACTTTCAGGAGTTTGGTGCTGCTGGAAATCTGATTCTCCTTGACGTCTGTTAGTCTATGATTGGAGTTCAGGAAAAGCTACTGTGAGTCACCTGCCATCTTCAGAAGCATTGTCGTCTTGTCAATGCCTTAGGCTTCATATTCTTTCTGCCTATAGAGCACTGTGTTTGACGACTATTTCCATGTCGGCGGTAATAAGCAGTATGTTCGGTTGTAGGGACAAAGAGGACCGCATATGCATTTTGATCTTGTTATAGAATGCTGGAGGCAGCTGATGTTTATGGTTGTTAGTTCGTCACGATTAATGAAGAAGTAGGCTTCTGAGTAGCTCCTCTTCCAGACCAAATCTGTCTAGCAGTGATGATGATCTGCCACGTACGTTTGGTGGTGTTTATCGCATTTTCCATAAGTAATAGTTTACATGTAGCAAGAGGCCTGCAGAGATTTTCCCTCTTCCATATGGGTTTCAATGCATAGATAGAACACTGTACTCTAACCACGACAAGGTCTCCTTAATTGCAATAATTTCCGCCTGAAAAACCCTGCAGTAATTAGGAAGAGAAGACACCTCCACCCGCTCCTGTTCCTTTTTTAGATCCATCTACATGAATAGAAACAGACCTCCTTTATAGCCCAAGATCATCCATACAGTCTAGTCCAGAGGTAATGGAGGTTACAAAGGTTTGGTCGAATAGGAGTTGTGATAGCATCGGTATCTTGCGGAAGGAAGTACCCGGTACGAAGACTGGGATATGACCTTAATGCGAGCGGCTGTTCTAGCTACCACTTGGTTGCTGTAGATACAAGAAAGCTTGATATGGTTGACTATCTCTTGATTTCAGGCCTCATTTAGAAAGTAGATTTCCCACACCGAAGTAGGGCGTACAGTCACATATGTAGGTTTAGGAATTCTATACTTTCGCATCTTTTTTTGCCGTGATAGTCAAATGGATGCAATGCAATAGTTTTCCAGATCCGTCACCAATTATCGCGCAGCATTCGACCGGTAGGATGTCCAACTATTCCTTGCAAATAATTCGTAGATCATTGTCCTCGTTTGTATTGTCACAATCGTCAACTTAAAGATCATTTCTACCTGAGGAGTGTCAGTTATATTCGTTTGTCTTTATTTATTTTACAATAAAATACACGGTATCCTGCTGTAGATACTTCTTGAATAATTAATTCAGAAACACTTGAGCGGAAAGAATGCGGAGATATTCTCAAAAATTTCAAATAATAGATGAATTTATTCACATACTTTGGGTTTAATACTATAACACACAGTATGTATGTCAGCAAAACCAATATCTCAACAGAAGAATGTTGGCAGAGAAGTATTCCTGTGGAACTCTTCGAATAGTTATTCCGAAGATGCAAGAGAAACATTCGATACACACCAACATACCTATGAACATAAGCACCTAAGTACACCAACTTACATGTGATAAGCCCTGGGCCAAACAATTTATTTAAAGAGTGAGGGGATGCAAGTAGATGGGGATAAGACTCATCCCACTATTATTTCTAAAGAAGGGATTTGGATTTTCCAAAAGCAACCAACATATTTCTACCATCTCCCCACCAGCACCACCATCGTCACCACCATCGTCACCACCACCAACACCATCAGTACCAGTAAAAAGCCAACAAAAACGGAAGTAAACTGTTACAGCTATTCATGTAGGTACGATTGACAAAACCCCAAAACCAAAGCTTGTACAAGGATACCAACTTTTAATAGCTTCCCTGCCATGCAGCCATCCTTGATACGGCAGATAAAGATGCTACCATTTAAACTTAAGATAGGATTATTTCTGTATTCAAATGAAATGGAAAATTAGAAAAGATGTATAGGACGAAATTACAAAAAAGGTATTTACCTTGATTCGTGGAATCCAGCCAGGACTGCTCTCTGTTGGCGTATTAAGCTCTCGACGTAGCTATAGATACTCGTACATGTATATAGCGCGCCGGCGAACGGAATGACATGTGGAATGAAAAAGGATAATTAAAGCATCCCATGTCGATGCCAGATGGGTGTGGGTGAATGTGACACATAAGTAGTGGAGAAGGAATTTGAAAGATTTAGAGGTCCTCCAGTAAGCTCACAAATTCTCGCGTGTGTGTGTGTGTGTATGTATGTATATCAACGTGTACATATTTTGTTATCCTGGTTCATGTAGTTCTTACTTTGAAGTTCTCTTATCTCCTGGGAAACATGCTGGATAGGATAATTTTATAATAAATGCCGAATGAGATACGCTAAGCACACTCACCAAAAATGGAGGGAGCGTTGCCGCTGCTCTGGGTCCGGGTCTGGGCCTGTCATGTTGAAGTGCATATAGAGTGGTTGATGTGTTCTTGTATAGTAGGAACCTCCCGCCCGCTATTTTCTGATTTTCGTATTTCGGTTCCTTCTGATACTGGAAGGACAACACAAAAGTCTTTAGAAAAGCTG